>CM030365.1:24376462-25715125 GCA_017893485.1 Hemerocallis citrina
TACTTGATCAAGTGTACACTACAAGTTGTATTATTTATTATTAAAAACAGCTAATGGGCCAATTAGGTGGGCTAAAGTCTATGGGCTCTCTAATTAAATTAATTAATTTATTTATGTAGGCCAGAATAAGACTATTAGGCCTAGAGATTAAAATAAGCTTTAATTTAAAAGATAAGAAATATTTATTCAAGAAATGAGAATACTTTTTAAAGCTAAAATACACATATTAAATTTGCACGTGCAAGACACGTGAAAAAATAAAAGAAACTTCATATTTATTATTTTTGAGAAACTCAGGGTGTTACACGATGACTGTACTCCAACGCATAATTACGTGTGAGTCGCACCCCAAGGATATTGGACCTTACCGGCTTACCCCTAGCCCACACATTATGGATTTACCAGGAATATCCTCAGCCACGAACCCCAGCAAGTTAATCTCCCACAACTACGAACCAGGCCTACCCCTAGCCCACCTCAGTGGATTTACTGGGTGTATCCTGTCTGTCCCGAACATTCCTAAGAACTGCAAGTTCTTTATCGGCCTTTTTCGCAAACTAAACAGGCATACCCCTATCCCACACATGTAGATTTACCGGACGTATCCTCAGTCGTGAACATTCCTAGGGACCACAGTTCTTTACCGGTCATTTCATTGACCTCACCGGCCTACCCCTAGGCCACACATGTAGATTTACCGGGCATATCCTCGATCGTGTCCCGAACCCCTAGGAACCGCAAGCTCTTTACCTGTCACGCCCCCGCTTCCCAAAAATACAGAATACGGGCACGTAACACAAGCCCAGCGAATGAATATAATCATCCTTAAGCTGTTTCAGAAATCTTTACAATATATATCACAGGCAGTATATCAGAGTCAACATATATCAGAGTCAATATATATCACAGTCGGAAGCAAAGAGTGGAACCAACATGCATCATTGAGATAATTTTACCAACAGGAATTAATTGAAACTAAATATCTTGTTCTCAAATAAAAACAGAGTCTGGAACAAATATTCTGGGTCACATCGCCCAAATACAAATAATACTCAAGTCTCAAGTACAGAAATAATCAAGTTCACGAATACAGAATAAAGTTCTAACAGGAAACAGAAATAATAATCAGCAAATAATACTGCGAACCACCAGTACCTTCTTGAATCTGTCCACCGTAATCTGCAATCATCGAATGCAGGAAAAAGGAAAAGAAGAAAACATAGTACCCGTCAATGGCAAGTCCGAGTCACAAATAGAATATGATACAAGCACATGGACACTATCTAATCACAGGATATACTAACAGGTAAAGGTAAACATATGTCAAGGGTCAACAGGTAAACAGGTAGCATGTATAATTATCAGGTATCAGGTAAATCTGGTAAATCTATATCAAGTATCAGGAAAACAGGTAACAGGAATATCAGGTGCAGGTAACAGGTATATAGGTAATCATATATTAATATCTTGTATTATTACTATCTAGGTAACACTTCATGTGCCATACTTTTATCACATGGTTGTTACAGTCAATGCAGTTTCGCTTTAGATTTCGTAGGGGATATTGTAGGGCAGTGTACTTAGGTATAGGAAATAGTAACAGTAACAGTCATCCGAGTACATTTTCCTATAGGGAAACATGTAGTCAGGTAATCAGGTAACAGTCATCCGAGTACATCTTCCTATAGGGAAGCATGTAGTCAGGTAATCAGGTAACAGTCATCCGAGTACATCTTCCTATAGGGAAGCATGTAGTCAGGTAATCAGGTAACAGAACAGTTCGAACCCATTGGTCCGCCTCCAAGTACACATTTCTATGCTTTCCCTCTACTAGATCTGTCCCATAAACCCCGGCTTGATTACTTTAATTATTAATATCATCCACAGGCATGAGAGTGTGCTAAATAATGTCAAACTAACAGGTCATAATCAGGTTTAGTCTCAGGGAATTAGATCAGCAAGTATAGGTGCAAAACATTCACAAATACGAGCAAAATGGTATATGTTTATAAACAGGACAGCAAGACCAGTCTGTACAAAAACAGTGATCCAAAGATCTACAGGCATGCAAATCATAATCCGTCAAAGTATCTGGAAACTAGACTTCCACACGCTTCTAACGGTTATAATAAATCTATATGCTATTTCACAACATCACGACTCAAAATACAATTCAACACAGTTTTCATGTACAGTCAGAAAACAGGGGAATAACTTAAACCACATGAAAACAGCAGATAAAATCATCAATTAAATCCACGAAAATTCTGGGGTAATCCCCTATATGTACAGTCTCAAAATATAGATTTTCATATTTTTCCAAAAAGTATAGATATGTTTTCAAAAATAGAAGGTAACACATAACACAGTTTTGATGGATCTGGAATTCTTTAACACCGCTGTACAAAATCATGCATATCTTGCACACAGCGCATCAAAATTCACTTCCGCCAAAACAGGGTGAAAGTATACACAATTACCCAACTTTCATATCTCACATAAAATATTCATACAGTAATTAGAAATAAGGTGAACACGGCATTCAACGTACAATCACACGCAGTTTACAGCAAAAGCGATCTATAGAAAAGGATGTAAGGCATCACTCAAAACTCATCTTTTAATTACCACAAAAATCAGAGAACTACCTAACATCATGGTGAAACACTGGACAAAATCTTGTGGCATGAAATTATGTCTAACTTTGATCTTGAAAATAGTTTGTCCACAAAAATTACTCCGAACTGAATCTGGAAACTACCGATACACAGGCACTAGAATAATCATAACTAATTCATACGAAGTCCAAACAGGGTGAAATCAGTGGGATTAGAAATTAGATTCAATTATCTACAAATTTCTCAGAAATAGTCATGTTGAGATTCGGACTTTAATCCAGGTAAAAACAATCAATCCAGTTAAATCCAAATTTCCAGATTTCTCAACTAAACTTCAAAACGTTATAACTTCCTCAAAAATCATCCAAACTCTTCCAAATTCAAAACACTGTCTACCCATTGTCTAAATCTCATATCTAAGGGTTTCTAACATGTCAAAATCCAATATTCCTCATATGTGTGTTCAAACATACATCGGCTATACAATATGTCACATACGCGATAAAAATCGCGTTTGGGTGAATCCTAAGGCACAATCCTATCAAACTTCATGTCCTAAGTCGTCTATGGCCTGTTTTGAACAATAGAGACGAAACCCACAATGAAAAACATGATCTTTGTCCGTCTCTAGTCTCAACCTATCCTATGTGTGAACTTTCTACTTGTATCAACCTAAGAAATTTAAGTACAAGTTACTTGCCTTTATGTGATGACGAACGCGACGAATCCAAGCCTTTCAAAGAAAACCCACGAACAAAAGTCCTTCCACGTGCGATTTCAAGCGAACCCACGAACCGAATCTTGCCTACGATCGTCTTCTTGAAGCACGAACTCGAAGCGGGTGATACCCACTTGTCCAAATCAGCGAAGGGGATGTAGGGGGCTGATTTGAGATGGATGGGTGCTGTTTTGAGATGCCGGCCACCAAAGGAGAGGAAAAGACGGGGTTTTTGATGTAGAAGGAGTTGTATGGATGAAGGAGGGAGGGTTAGTATGCTCGGCAATGGCTAGGGCAGCACAAGGGGGTGTCGGCCTGGGGTGGTATGCAGGCCGGGAGAGAAGAGAAGGAGAGGGGTAAGCCGGTTTTGATTAGAGAAGGAAAAAGAAGATTAGGGTTAGGGATTAATAGATGAGGGGGTATTTATAGGGGATCAAAAGTGGGTTAATGGGTAGTGGATATCAATAGGAAACAATAGGTATACAATTGGGTAATGGATATTGGGTATATTTCAAATGAGGATACAAAATACAATGAATCCTATAGCTCCTAAAAATCTCCTTAAGAGCCAAAAATCTCAAATTGGTCAAAACTCTCCTAAAAATCCACCATGACCCTAAAATAATATTTATACATGAACGGGATCAAGAAATTGAGAAAAAGAGCTCAAAATGTCGAAAAACGGCCAAACGGCGCACAATCAACAAAAGGAGGTCGAAACTGCCAGAAAAATATTATAGAATAAAAATAATTAAATTTATTGATCCGAAAAATACAATGGAAAATAATAATTCACAAAAATGAAAAATAACCTCAAAATACCAAAAGTGAAAAACAGGGGTTACAATCCTACCCCCCTACAAGAAAATTTCGTCCTCGAAATTAAAAAGAAAGGTACATAGGATAACCCCAAACAAAACCAAACAGCCAAAAACAAAACAAACAACTACTCAAACAAGTGAGGAAACTTCTGCTGAATTTCCTCCTCCAACTCCCATGTCGACTCACCAGGCGAGTGAGGATTCCAAGCAACACGAACCAGCTTAATGACCTTGTTCTTAAGCACTTTCTCCCGCCGATCAACAATTGCAACTGGCGGAATCTCACAAGTCAAATCCCGCCTAACGGTCAACTCTGAATAGTCGATCACGTGGCTTTCATCTCGGATATATCTCCTGAGTTGTGAGACATGGAAAACATCGTGCACTCCCGATAAAGCTGGCGACAATGCGAGACGATAGGCCACCTTGCCTACTCGCTCCAAAATCTCGAACGGTCCAATAAACCTCGGGCTAAGATTGCCCTCGCCACCGAACCGAATGACACCGCGCCATGGCGATACCTTGAGAAAAACATGGTCACCGACTGCGAACTCCAATGCCCTGCGATGAACATCAGCCCACCGCCTCTGCCTGTCCTGAGCTGCCTGCAAGTGTTTCCTAATCTGAACCACTGCATCAACTGTCTTGGTGATCAATTCTGGACCCAACAACTTTCTCTCGCCAACATCATCCCAGCACACTGGCGATCTACACTTCCGTCCATAGAGTGCCTCGAACGGAGCAGCTTTAATGCTAGCTTGAAAGCTGTTATTGTAAGAGAACTCTACCAGATGCAAATGATCTTCCCAAGACCCACCAAACTGAAGCATGCCGGATCTCAACATGTCCTCAAGAATTTGAATAGTCCGCTCTGACTGTCCATCAGTCTGGGGATGAAAAGTTGTACTGTACTTTAATTTGCTCCCCAAACTGCTCTGAAGACTCTCCCAAAACTGAGACCTGAATCTCGTATCCCTGTCGGATACAATACTAACTGGAACCCCATGAAGTCTGACAATCTCTTGCATATACCTCTCAGCAAGGCTCTCAGTAGACTGACCGACACGAAAAGGAATGAAGTGAGCACTCTTCGTCAAACGGTCAACAATCACCCAAATAGCATTATGACCCTTCGGACTCCTCGGCAAAGCAGTCACAAAATCCATGGTGATATGTTCCCACTTCCACTCTGGAATAGGAAGCGGTTGAAGAAGTCCTGCGGTTCTCTGATGTTCTGCTTTAACCTGCTGACAGATCAAACACTGCGAAACAAACCGCGCGACAGCCCTTTTCATACCATGCCACCAGAAATGAAGCCTCAAATCCCGATACATCTTAGTACCGCCGGGATGGATAGAATATGAAGACTGATGAGCTTCTTCAAGCAACCTCTGATGAACTTCTCCTTTAGGGACACACAACCGGGAACCAAAACGAAGAGAACCATCTGCATGAATAACCATGTCCGTCCTGGACCCAGACTCAATCTCAGCTCGAAACTTCAGCAACTGCGCATCGCTAGCCTGCGCCTCTTTAATCTGCTCCACAAGAGACGACTGCAGCTGGAGCGCCAAACAACTCCGACCAGAACTCGGCAACACAACATCAAGCTCCAACCTTCTCATCTGCTCAATGAGATCTCTCTGCTGAGTAAGAAACGAAACCGCTGGTCTCCTGCTCAAAGCATCAGGCACCAAGTTTACTTTACCAGGATGGTATTGCAAACTGATGTCGTACTCGGCCATAAGTTCCAACCAACGCCTTTGCCTCATGTTCAACTCCTTCTGGGTGAAGACGTACTTGAGACTTTTGTGGTCTGTAACGATCTCCACTCGGTCTCCAAGCAAATAATGCCTCCACAGCTTCAAAGCAAAAATCACTGCCGCTAACTCCAAGTCGTGAGTAGGATAGTTCTTCTCATGCGGCCTCAACTGCCTTGATGCATACGCAACAACACGGCCCTTCTGCATAAGAACTGCTCCAAGACCCTTACCAGAAGCATCACAGTGAACTACAAATCTGCCTGAACCATCTGGAATAGTCAACACAGGCGCTGATGTCAGTCTGCTCTTCAACTCAACGAAAGCCACATTGCACTCATCAGACCAACAAAACTTCTGATCCTTCCCAGTCAATTTAGTCAAAGGTCCTGCTATCTTTGAAAAATCCTGGACGAACTTTCGATAATAGCTAGCCAAACCAAGAAAACTCCTGACTTCTGAAACTGACTTGGGAATAGGCCAATCCTCCACAGCTTCAATCTTGGCAGGATCCACCGAAATACCATCGCCAGAAACAATGTGCCCCAAGAAAGAAATCCTGTCGAGCCAAAACTCGCACTTGCTCAGTTTTCCATAGAGTTGATGCTCTCTCATAGTCTGCAGAACCACTCTAAGATGCTCAGCATGATCTTCCCGATTCTTAGAATACACCAAAATATCATCAATGAAGACCACCACGAACTTATCCAAATACTGCGAGAACACCCGATTCATAAGACTCATGAATACAGCCGGCGCATTCGTGACTCCGAACGGCATCACAAGATACTCATAGTGCTCGTATCTAGTCCTGAAAGCAGTCTTCGGTATGTCTGTAGCCTTCACCTTAACTTGGTGATATCCAGAACGAAGATCCAACTTCGAGAAAGCAGAAGCCCCACTCAACTGATCAAACAAATCATCAATCCTGGGCAACGGATACCGATTCTTCACCGTAACTCTGTTCAGCTCTCGGTAATCCACGCACATCCGATGACTTCCATCCTTCTTATCAACAAAAAGGACAGGAGCACCCCAAGGCGAAACACTGGGTCTGATGAAACCCAAATCAAGCAACTGCTGAATCTGCACCTTAAGCTCTGCCAGCTCAACCGGTGCCATCCTGTAGGGACTCTTCGATATCGGTTATGTTCTAGGCTGAACATCAATACCGAACTCCACTTCCCTATCAGGAGGTAAGCCAGGCAATTCATCTGGAAAAACATCCAAGAAATCCCGAACAACTAGAGGCACAGCCTCACAGCCTGATTGCAATTCCATTGCACAATCCACTTGCTCAACTACAGTCTTTGCTCGACCAAGAGAAGATTCTCCGGCATGGAACTCAAATTCTGCCCGATTTGGAATTTTGAAGACAACTTTCTTGGCACGGCAATCAATAAAGGCATGGGCTTTTCCCAACCAATCCATACCAAGAATGACATCGAATCCTGAACTTCCAATTATAATCAGGTTGGCTTTGAAATCTGCATCTCCAATAGCAACGGAACATTGCCTGCACTCACGGGAACAACTGACAATTCCTCCACCCGTCACGATGTTCCAAGCCTCTGACATGTTGCTGCATTCTAACTGATGGCGAGCGACAAATCGAGAGGAGACAAATGAATGGGTTGCCCCAGAATCAAAGAGAACATATGTAGGAAAAGAGCAAACAAGGATGATACCTAGCAGAAATCAAATCAAGGAAAAGCATAGAAGACCAAGGGTGAGGGGAGAACAACAATGCAGGGAAACAAAGCAAAGAAGCAAAGCAATGCTAAGGGAACAACCAAAAGGAACAAAACATCAAGCAATAAAGAAAAAATAAATATACCTGTCACAACTCCTTCAGTAGTCTTAGCATCTGCGGCAGTCAAGTTGAAAGCTTGACCTCTCCTCGGAACAGCTGTCCTTTGACCGACAATCTGGCGTTGAGGAGGAAGTGGTGGCCTAACTAGACCACGAGCTGGACCTGCCTGCTGATTAGGACCCCTGGCTGGAAGAGCCATCGGTTGAAATGCTTGGGTACAATCTCGCACTCCATGCTCAGTAGAACCACACCTAAAGCATCGGCGATTGGCGCGCCTACATTCCTTGCGACCATGCCCAGGCAAACGACAGAAATCACAGTAAGCATTCCTCTGAGAACCAGCAGCAGAGTAAGGAGTTGCCCTGACTGGATGGGCGGAAACAGGCCTTCGGATAGGACCACCAGACCTAGCAGTAGAATGCGGTACAGTCCGCTGAGAAAGGGACGAACCACCATGAGCCTGCTCCTGAGCTCGAGCTGCTTCAAGGGCCTCAGCATAAGTACGCAGACGAAGAGAGACCAGGTGCCTCTTGATATCCTGCTCCAGACCATTAGTGAACCTGCGAGCCCTATCCTCTTCAGTTGCCACAAGAATGGCAGCGAAGCGGCTAAGCCTCGTAAACTCAGCAGCGTACTCATCCACTGTCCTGGAACCCTGTTGCAAGAAGTCCATGTTACAACATTCATAATTATCCATGCAATATTGTAACAAAACCAGAATTGAACAACGACTTAACCTGTTTTAGGGCCAGGAATTGTTGTTCCATCTCAACCCGAGTACTGTTGGGGAAAAACTTCTCCAAGAATCCCCGAGTAAAGGTAGCCCAAGCAATAGGCTTCACCAGGCGCTCAGACTCAACCATCCACCAAATATGCGCTAAATCCTCCAGCTGGACGGAAACAACGTCCACCCGATCAGCCTCTGCAACACGAGCGGCAGCCAACAAACGCTCCGTCCGGATCAGCCACTGTTCAGCCTCCAAAGGCGTCTCAGTGCCGGAAAAACGATCGGGATGCAGCCTCATAAAGTCCGTAACAGTCCCTGGGCAAGGCGGAAGAGTTGCCTGCACAGGCACAACAGGAGGCGGAACCCTGAGCAGCTTCAAGTGCAGCCATCACCAGATCACTGTGGTTTTGCTGCTGATTAATCAACCGCTCAAGCACAGCAGTGACAGCCTCAATCGGATCAGCTCGAGATTCAGAGGTAGAACCTTTACGAGCCATAGTCTGCACAAACCGAAAATAGTTAGCATCCAGATTCTGTGTTGGTGTCATATTTCAATTTTGCATGCATGGTTGGTGATATATTGCACAGATTTCCGTTCGAGTCAAGCTTGTCTAATATATTATGTAACTAATACATTAGCCAAACCTGAGGCTCTGATACCATAGAAAACCCTGTCACGCCCCGCTTCCCAAAAATACAGAATACGGGCACGTAACACAAGCCCAGCGAATGAATATAATCATCCTTAAGCTGTTTCAGAAATCTTTACAATATATATCACAGGCAGTATATCAAAGTCAACATATATCAGAGTCAATATATATCACAGTCGGAAGCAAAGAGTGGAACCAACATGCATCATTGAGATAATTTTACCAACAGAAATTAATTGAAACTAAATATCTTGTTCTCAAATAAAAACAGAGTCTGGAACAAATATTCTGGGTCACATCGCCCAAATACAAATAATACTCAAGTCTCAAGTACAGAAATAATCAAGTTCACGAATACAGAATAAAGTTCTAACAGGAAACAGAAATAATAATCAGCAACTAATACTGCGAACCACCAGTACCTTCTTGAATCTGTCCACCGTAATCTGCAATCATCGAATGCAGGAAAAAGGAAAAGAAGAAAACACAGTACCCGTCAATGGTAAGTCCGGGTCACAAATAAAATAGGATACAAGCACATGGACACTATCTAATCACAGGATATACTAACAGGTAAAGGTAAACATATGTCAAGGGTCAACAGGTAAACAGGTAGCATGTATAATTATCAGGTATCAGGTAAATCTGGTAAATCTATATCAAGTATCAGGAAAACAGGTAACAGGAATATCAGGTGCAGGTAACAGGTATACAGGTAATCATATATTAATATCTTGTATTATTACTATCTAGGTAACACTTCATGTGCCATACTTTTATCACATGTTTGTTACAGTCAATGCAGTTTCACTTTAGATTTCGTAGGGGATATTGTAGGGCAGTGTACTTAGGTATACGAAATAGTAACAGTAACAGTCATCCTAGTACATTTTCCTATAGGAAAACATGTAGTCAGGTAATCAGGTAACAGTCATCCGAGTACATCTTCCTATAGGGAAGCATGTAGTCAGGTAATCAGGTAACAGTCATCCGAGTACATCTTCCTATAGGGAAGCATGTAGTCAGGTAATCAGGTAACAGAACAGTTCGAACCCATTGGTCCGCCTCCAAGTACACATTTCTATGCTTTCCCTCTACTAGATCTGTCCCATAAACTCCGGCTTGATTACTTTTATTATTAATATCATCCACAGGCATGAGAGTGTGCTAAATAATGTCAAACTAACAGGTCATAATCAGGTTTAGTCTCAGGAAATTAGATCAGCAAGTATAGGTGCAAAACATTCACAAATACGAGCAAAATGGTATATGTTTATAAACAGGACAGCAAGACCAGTCTGTACAAAAACAGTGATCCAAAGATCTACAGGCATGCAAATCATAATCCGTCAAAGGATATGGAAACTAGACTTCCACACGCTTCTAACGGTTATAATAAATCTATATGCTATTTCACAACATCACGACTCAAAACACAATTCAACACAGTTTTCATGTACAGTCAGAAAACAGAGGAATAACTTAAACCACATGAAAACAGCAGATAAAATCATCAATTAAATCCACGAAAATTTTGGGGTAATCCCCTATATGTATAGTCTCAAAATATAGATTTTCATATTTTTCCAGAAAGTATAGATATGTTTTCAAAAATAGAAGGTAACACATAACACAGTTTTGATGGATCTGGAATTCTTTAATACCGCTGTACAAAATCATGCATATCTTGCACACAGCGCATCAAAATCCACTTCCGCCAAAACAGGGGGAAAGTATACACAATTACCCAACTTTCATATCTCACATAAAATATTCATACAGTAATTAGAAATAAGGTGAACACGGCATTCAACGTACAATCACACGCAGTTTACAGCAAAAGCGATCTATAGAAAAGGATGTAAGGCATCACTCAAAACTCATCTTTTAATTACCACAAAAATCAGAGAACTACCTAACATCATGGTGAAACACTGGACAAAATCTTGTGGCATGAAATTATGTCTAACTTTGATCTTGAAAATAGTTTGTCCACAAAAATTACTCCGAATTGAATCTGGAAACTACCGATACACAGGCACTAGAATAATCATAACTAATTCATACGAAGTCCAAACTGGGTGAAATCAGTGGGATTAGAAATTAGATTCAATTATCTACAAATTTCTCAGAAATAGTCATGTTGAGATTCGGACTTTAATCCAGGTAAAAACAGCAATCAATCCAGTTAAATCCAAATTTCCAGATTTCTCAACTAAACTTCAAAACGTCATAACTTCCTCAAAAATCATCCAAACTCTTCCAAATTCAAAACACTGTCTACCCATTGTCTAAATCTCATATCTAAGGGTTTCTAATATGTCAAAATCCAATATTCCTCATATGGGTGTTCAAGCATACATCGGGTATACAATATGTCACATACGCGATAAAAATCGCGTTTGGGTGAATCCTAAGACACAATCCTATCAAACTTCATGTCCTAAGTCGTCTATAGCCTGTTTTGAACAATAGAGACGAAACCCACAATGAAAAATATGATCTTTGTCCGTCTCTAGTCTCAACCTATCCTATGTGTGAACTTTCTACTTGTATCAACCTAAGAAATTTAAGTACAAGTTACTTGCCTTTATGTGATGACGAACGCGACGAATCCAAGCCTTTCAAAGAAAACCCACGAACAAAAGTCCTTCCACGCGCGATTTCAAGCGAACCCACGAACCGAATCTTGCCTACGATCGTCTTCTTGAAGCACGAACTCGAAGCTGGGTGATACCCACTTGTCCAAATCAGCGAAGGGGATGTAGGGGGCTGATTTGAGATGGATGGGTGCTGTTTTGAGATGCCGGCCACCAAAGGAGAGGAAAAGACGGGGTTTTTGATGTAGGAGTTGTATGGATAAAGGAGGGAGGGTTAGTATGGTCGGCAATGGCTAGGGCAGCACAAGGGGGTGTCGGCCTGGGGTGGTATGCAGGCCGGGAGAGAAGAGAAGGAGAGGGGTAAGCCGGTTTTGATTAGAGAAGGAAAAAGAAGATTAGGGTTAGGGATTAATAGATGAGGGGGTATTTATAGGGGATCAAAAGTGGGTTAATGGGTAGTGGATATCAATAGGAAACAATAGGTATATAATTGGGTAATGGATATTGGGTAGATTTCAAATGAGGATACAAAATACAATGAATCCTATAGCTCCTAAAAATCTCCTTAAGAGCCAAAAATCTCAAATTGGTCAAAACTCTCCTAAAAATCCACCATGACCCTAAAATAATATTTATACATGAACGGGATCAAGAAATTGAGAAAAAGAGCTCAAAATGTCGAAAAACGGCCAAACGGCGCACAATCAACAAAAGGAGGTCGAAACTGCCAGAAAAATATTATAGAATAAAAATAATTAAATTTATTGATCCGAAAAATACAATGGAAAATAATAATTCACAAAAATGAAAAATAACCTCAAAATACCAAAAGTGAAAAACAGGGGTTACATTACCGGACATGTTCGTCATTGTTTTCAACCATTACTCCACATAGTGTTTGTCCTTAAGTTCAAACATTAATAATTGCCACTTAGAGCTAGCTAACCTTTCAGGACTTAAATCAACACATGAGAACATTAGCCCATACTGGTCACCTCTCAAACTTTCATAATCACAAATTTGCCGGTACCCCAGGGTTTCGCTCAACCTCTAGAATCCACACATTCCAAAATTCATACACTTGCTAGGTCATCCATAACCTCTTTTATAATCATTACAAATTTTATTCTTTCATATACTCAATTCATCTCTTGTCCATTTAATCCAACTAGTTATTCTCAAATAACTAGATAAAACTTCTTAAATTATTACAGTAGGACTTCAAAATATCTCAATTCAATCAACATCATCTCTGTTCTAGTAATTCAATTCAAATTACCATAATCTGTACTAAAAATTGTTCATTCTATCCTGAAATTTAATCCAAAACATTTGTAGCAATTTCCATCAAATCATAATTCTCCAATATACTAATATCCTTTAAAATCATCTATTCAATTCCTTCAAATCCAATCCCCAAATATATGTTTATTAACCCAAAAATGTTTGTACAAATTACCATCAAAATATTTTCCCAGAAATCAATTTATATTTCAATATACTCAAAAACAGTAAATACAACCAAATTCGAGCTCAACAAGATTCAAACCTACAATCTTAAAGATCCTAGGCCACATGCACTAACCAATACTCCAAGCCTATTTCTCTATCAACTTCTTTTCAAGGTAACAACATATATATATAATCCACTATTTGAATGTTCACCAAGGGACAGCAACCCAATGGTATTGTAAAAATCATATAAATTCCAATACTACTCCAAAAATAGATTTCTTAGTTTCATAGGAAACATAAATGAGTCTACTACAACTTTGTAGTTAAGATCATCTTAATTCATCCTCAATTACTTCGTCTAAATTCATTTGCAAAATAGTAGGTTCAAAATCCGAAAACTGCAGTTCATGCTACTTGTAAAAATCACGGAAACTTTTATGCTTCATGAAAAAATGATTTCTTAGACTCTAAAGAAAGGTTAACGAGTCTACTCCAACTTCTTAGTTTTGACCATTCTCAAAATACTGCACCTAAAATGCTGAAATGATCAAAATCTGAAATGTATACAAAATTTCAGCAACTAACCAAACTGCCAACCATTCCTAAGTTCAAATTTTATTAAAATAGTAAACAACATCCAAATATTATGAAATTTTAAGGAGACTTTCTTGATATATACGGGGTGCTCATATAAAAATTTTAGTTCTATATTCCATCTAGTTAAATAGATATGATTTTTTGAAAGGAAACTAAAACTTAAAACAGAAGCTCATAAAATGTCCCCAAATCAATCATATCATAATTTCACACACTTAATCAACAGCAAATAATCTAAACATGAATACTCAATATATATAAGTTATCATGCATCTAACAATTCACACATATATATTCTACAATCCAGCATTCTACTAATGAAATTATATTAGAAAGTTGGAGAAACACCCACCCCGTTCTTGATGCACGAAGAAATCCTAGAATCAGCTTCTAGCTTCCCAATTTCCAAGCTCCAAAACTCCTCAACAAAGATACCAAAGGCAAGACTTGTAACTTATGTCTTGGTTTTCCCCTTTCTTTTCTTTTCTACGCCAGAAATGGGAGAAGAGGGGGTGTAAATGGATAGTTGAAATAACCGAACACTAAATCAAATAACTACCCACTAATCCAATTTAATTTCAAATACTCTCTTTCCTTCTTTAATACATGGCCGGCCACTTTAGTAGCTAGAACACGTGCACGTGCTTTGTGTGTGCACATGAAATACACACTAAAATTTTAGGAGTTTTAATTTAATATGAATGCATATGTTATACATTTTAATATAGATTTAATAAAAACTAGTTTAAATTAATTATAATAAAAAGTTTCATGCACAAATAAAAATAAACATACACACTTTATCAATTCTATTTTGAAAAAAAAAGAATACAACCAACACATGGATTGTAAACACGTGCGTCGCACGTATCATTAAATATTCAAATACAAAAAAATGAATTTGAGAAACAGGAAAATGTTTATAAAAAATCAAAATATCACATACGTAATAATATTTATATTGATAATATTAAGGATATTTCACGTAACGATAAAATTTACGTAATCAACATGTGCATTGAAAGCACGTGTGATGCACGTAAAAACACAAAGATTATGAGTTGGCTCAAAATAGGATAAAATGAATTTTGAGATGATGGAAAATATATAAATAATCATAATACAAAATATGTATGACATTTATATTAAAATACGTTACAGATTGTACCCGTAACAGTATAAAATACATGTGAGTAACGCACGTGGGACAAAATTGTCATAACTCAATTTTGCAGGGTGTTACAGAGCTTGAGGTCTCGCATGATACCCTTGGAAATTAAAAAGTTTGAGAAGCTAGTTCGTAGAGCAGCTATAACCCAGTCAGACATGGAGCAATTCCAGCAAGCTATGAAGAAGAAAGAAAAGTTGAACAAAAGCAAAAGGCATGCAGCGACAGCCTGCTATGAGAAGAAAATATCATAGAAGAAGGGAAGTTCAAGGGTCCAAACAACGGAGTGACCAAGTCACAGGGGACGGGATGTTACAATTGCGGAGATATGGATCATTACAGGTCGGAATGTCCCATGCAACAGAAAGCCCCAAGCAGTGGAAAGACAGGACTTTGCTAGGAAGGAGGGGCATATCAGGATGTATTGTCCGCAATTGAAGCAAGGAGGAGCTAATGGTAATCAATCTGGGAAAAAGGATAAGCCATACCAACAAAGGCGAGTATTCGCGCTGACAGAAGAAGACACAAAAAATTCAGACGATGCCATCGCCGGTATGAAACAATTTGACTAAATGTTTAAGTTGTTTAATAAGGCCTTGTAAGGGAATAATGTTATGTTTTGAACAATGTAACTCTTGATGTAATAGGATATCTATTGATAAATGGAATAAAGGCCAAAGTTTTATTTGATTAGATCTTCTCACACTTTTTTGTCTTCCAAGTTCGCAAAGAAGTTAGGTGTCGAACCGAAGATTTTCTTCGACAGGGTATTGGGAGTGGCCATGCCTTCAGAAGACACAATGACTACTGATCGATACTATGTTAGCTGTGATATAGAAATTGGGGAAAGAATTTTGGGAATATACCTTATAATGCTGGAAGTTTTGAGGGTTGACCTAATCATTTGATTGGATGGCAATCTATGATGCAACCATCGAGTGTAAAAGTAAGAAGGTAGTAGTGAAAGCACTGGGAGGATGAGAAATGACGTTCCAAGGAAAGAAGGAATACAAAGGAGAAGTAGCAGCTCCAGTTAAAAGGAAGATTACTGAAGAAATCAAGGCGATTTTGATGGTTAAAGACTTTCCGAGTGTTCTTGGATGACCTACCAGGATTACCACATCATCGAGATGTCGAGTTCAGTATCGACATACAATCAGGGAGTGCATAGTATCCAAAGCACTTTACAAGATGGCACCAGTAGAGCAAGACAAGGTCAAGAAGCATATTGAATAGCTACTACACAAAGGTTTCATCTAGCCTAGTGCCTCGCCATGGGGGGGGGGGCTAGTATTGCTAGTAAAGAAGAAGAATGGGTCAATGAGGATGTGCACTGATTATCAAGAGCTAAACAAGGTGACGATTCAAAATAAGTCCTGATTCCTCGAATCAACGATTTGTTTGATCAGCTTCAAGGAACAACTGTTTTCTCCAAGATCGGCCTATGGTCTGGTTTTCACCAAGTTCGAGTTAAGGAGGAAGATATACATAAGAAGGTTTTCAGGACTTGGCATGGACACTATGAGTTTCTAGTCATTCCGTTTGGAGTAACTAATGTGCAGGCAATATTCATGGACATGATGAACTTAATTCTGCGACCGTTCATTTACACATTTGTCATGGTATATATTGACGACATTCTTGTGTACTCGAAGACGGAAGATGATCATGCCAAGCACTTAGCAGATGTGTTGAAGAAGTTGCAACAGCATAGATTTGTACACAAATTATCCAAGTGCGAATTCTGGAAGTCCAAAGTTGCATTTTTGGGTCACATCCATTCTAAGGAGGGAGTAGCCTACTAATCCGCAAAAGATAAAGGCACTGAAAGGATGTCTCAACCCACGACTATGAAGGAAGTGAAGAGTTTCTTGGGTTTGACGAGATACTATCGACTATTTATCCACCGACACACACAGATAGTGCTACCATTAATGAGATTGACTAAGAAGAATAAGAGCTTCACTTGGACCGACAAGTATGAGGGAAGTTTCAAAGAGTTGAAGGAGAAGCTGATGATAGCACTAGTATTGATACTACCGCAGGCAGACAAAGACTATGATACTTACAATTATGCGTTTGTCTTGGTGCAAGAGGAAAATGTTATAGCTTATGGGTCTAGGCAGCTATGACCGCATGAGAAGAACTACCCAACTTATGATTTGGAACTAGCAGCAATAATATTTGTTCTGAAGCTGTGGAGGCACTATGTATATGGAGAGAAGGTCAATATGTACACTGACCACAAGAGTCTGAAGTACATTTACCAGCAGAAGGATCTAAATGTACAACAGAGGCGGTGGTTATAAGTATTAAAAGACATTCGTACCAAAATAAAGTACCACCCTAGGAAGGTGAATATGGTGTCCAATGCTCTTAGCCAAAAAAGCAGTTTGTCCGGCCTAATTACGATACAAAAAGAAATGGTGGATGACTTAGATTGAGCCGAAATTGAAGTCGTAGTTCGCTGGATGGGGGCGACTTTAGCCCAGTTGGGACTTCAACATATTCCCTGAAACATCTGAAGCCCAAGAAGATGAGCATATTTGGGATATTTATGTGGATGGTTCCTCATGCGAAGAGGGAAGCGGGGCGGGCGTAATACTGAACGGTCCGGACAGCTTCGTCCTCCAGTACTCCTTGCGCTTCAATTTTCAGGCTTTCAGTAACGAAGCTGAGTATGAGGAATTAACCGCCGAACTCCTCCTAGCCCGCAAATCTAGGGATAAACAGGTCAAATCCATCACTCACTCCCAACTTGTAGTCAAGCAAGTATGCGGGGAATACGAGGCCTGCCAAACCCGAATGATTTAGTACTTGGCGCACGTCAAGCTCCTCTTGGTCGATTCTGATTAAGCATCATTTTTTCGGATTCCTTAAGAACAGAACAACCAGACAGATGCACTATCCAAGTTGGCATCCTCTTCCTTCAGGGGCTTGACCGCACGGTGCTGGTAGAGATTCTCGTCCGACCAAGCATCAATAAAGGCAACTCCGAAGTCCTTTGCCTCGAACCGCCTGCCCAGTAGGTGACATGGATGGATCCGATCTTAAGCTTCCTGAAGAATGGCGAACTCCCATGTGAACCGTCTAAAGCGCAAAAGATTCGAGTATGAGCCAGGCCGACCCTACTGTAAGATAATCAGGACCTCGTCCAAAAGTGTAGCCCGTGTCAAAGGTTCTCCTCAGTCAAGAACGTCCCCCAGGATGAGCTCAAATTTGTGGTAAGCCCAGCTCCCTTCGCCATGTGGGGATGGATCTGGTCGTTCCCTTTCATAAAGCAGCAGGTCAATGGTGCTTTCTAATTGTTGTCGTTGACTACATCACGAAGTGGGTCGAAGCAGTGCCTTTAGCCACCATCACCGAGTATCAGGCCCAACATTTCTTATGTCAGTTTGGGATCCCTCGGTTTCTCATCACAAAAAATGGCACTCAATTTGCGGATTATGCACTTCAATGAGTTCTTGAATACAGACGGCCTCAGGGCCAACTTGGATCTCCTTGATGAAGTTCGCGAAAGGTCGGCCATCAAGAGGAATATCTACCAACAATGGATAGAGTGATTCTACAACAAGAAGGTCCTAGTCGACTAATATCAAAGAAGGAAACCTAGTGCTAAGAAGGCTTGAGTTCTTTGAACCTACCAAAAGGGGAAAGCTGGCTCCCAACTGGGATGGTTCATATACGGTCTCCAAAGTGGTACGCCCTGGGACTTATCGACTTGAAGACACGAGGGTGTGTGTGGGGGGGGGGGGGGATGAAGAGGACTTGGAATGCGGAACACTTAATGAAGTTTCCATGAAGGACCCTAGTAGTCTGTACTTGTAATGAGGCCCTAAAAGTCGGCGACTGTAATACGTGCTCAGCCTATCGGCAGATAATGAATAAAATTTCATTTCAATTCAATAAGTTTGCATAGTTTGATTAAGTTATCAAACCTCGGCACTGGCCACACGGCTCCGAGCTACTCGCGGATTTCTCCACAATAAGACTTTCGCCTCGTGCCTCGCCCCTTGGCATGGCACTTCGTCTCTGAGCCACTCGCGGACTTCTCCACAAGAAGGCCCCTACCTCGTGCCTTTTCCTTCAGAATTGCACTCTGACTCCGAGCCATACGCGGTTTTCTCTGCAACAAGGCTCCTTCCTCAAGCCTTGCACCTCGGCATGGCTCTCCCACTCCGAGCGACTTGTGGACTTCTCTGCAAGAAGGCTCCCTCCCTACTCGCATTTTTCCTACAAAAAGCCATCGTCTGTGCTTCGTCCCCATGAGACATTCCAAGCCGCTCACTCATCACTACAAGACAATTCAACCAGTCCCTTTTGGCATCGGCTTATTCGTTCAGGAAAGCTCATCTAGACAAAGATGTAAAGCAAAAATATTTTATTAAGCAAGATAATTACAAGATAGGTGGTCGAACACAAAATAAAAGCAATAATGCTGCGCCTAAACAATCCTAAAAGTAGCTTATCGTATCTCAAAGCACCAGCCGAGCTAAATGGACCAACGATCTCTGCAAAGGATTCCCCGTTTGACCTCGGTTCTCAAAACCCGGGGAGAGATACCAGATATTGGACCCCTGGATAAATCTCCCCAAGTTCAACGTCAAGACACCTGTCACGCCCCGCTTCCGAAAAAAACAATACGGAATACGGATATGTGACTAAGCCTAGCGAATGATTTTCATCATCCATAAACTATTCAGAATCTTTACAATATCTCACAAGAATAATCAGAGTCGGAAGCAAGAAAAGTCAACCAAGCATGCATATATGAACCAATACCAATAGAATTTTACTTGAAACAAAAATATAATAATCTCAAATAAATTAAATCTGGACAAGTCAATGTTCTGGGTCACATTGCCCAAATACAAATAAATCCAAGTACAAGATACAACTGTTCAAAATAAGCAACAAGAAATAATAATGGCAAAATTTCAGCAGCTAGTATCTCATGTCACCAACTCCAGCTGGCAACTGTTTTCCAAAATCTGCAATTTAATAAATTGCAGGGAAAGGAAAAAGAAAACAAACTCCCATCAATGCAAGTTACGGACCGCTTCTAGTGCAGGATACAAGTACATAGAAAAAGATAACAAATAACATGGAATAGGAATGATGACAAAATATAACAACTATCATGGCAAGATGAACAAGTGTAAGTGGCATGTAACAAGTGTCAAGTAAACAAGTATCAGGTAAACAAGTAACAAGTAACAAGTATCAAATATCATGTATCATGTATCAAATATCAAGTATTAAGTAATCATGTATCATGTTCAAGTGTCATGATCAAGTCTTGTAGTTATTACTATCTATGTAGCACTTCATGCATCCTGATTTTTACTATATGGTTGCTACATTCAAACATGTTACGTTTAGATTTCGTAGGGGATTCTATAGGACATGTACTCGAGTATTCACGGGATTACAAAACTTGGTCGATAAACTTGATCGGTAACTTGGTCGGTAAACTTGACCGGTACACTTGATCAGTAAACTTGATCGATAACAGAAAATTAACTTGATCGGTAACTTGGTCGGTAAACTTGATCGGTAACATGTCACATGGGAAACACGAGTCCCCTTCCGAGTACAGGCTCCTATATTGTCCACTACTAGATCTTTCCCTTAACCCCGGCTTGATTATTTGTTATTATTATCAAACAGGCATGTATGTGTCATAAATAAGGCAAGAATAACATGGCATAAACAAGTAACAGGTTCAGGTCGGAAGATAAACATGCACAGGTGATAGACAGTTCATAAAGAAATAGAACAATGCAAATGCTCGTTCAGGACAGCAGGACAGTACTGTAGTAAAACAAAGATTTCCGTTGCGACAAAAATGCAAGCCTGAAACCGTCAAAGAATCTGGAAAATAGACTCCCGACCGAATCCATCAAATATATATAAGTCATATAGTATTTCACAACATCATAACTCAAAATAGGTTTGAATCCAGAAAACACGTTCAGTCAGAAATCAGAAGTTTGTATTCAAAGTCAGGAACACAGCATGAAAACTCATTAATTAAATCGACAAAAAATTTGGAGTATTCCCCTATATGTTTAGTAACAGAAATCAATTTTCATAATTTTCCAACAAAAATAGAGTAGTCAAGTAAAATCAGAAAACAACAAGACACGACAGTTTTGTAAATCTGAAATCACAAACAATGCAGTACGAAAATAGCAGTATCTCACAAACCATAAATCGAAATCCAATTCCACCAAAAGGGTGATAAAATAGATACAGGAGGCTAACTTTCATATTCACAAATATTTTGTAAACAACAAGTAGAATTAGGACGAAAATCAGGTTCTTTACTGAACAGTATGAAAAATCTACTAGTATAGTAATTGTTTGGAAACATTGAGCGGTTTGTAAAACTCATCAAATAAATCCACAAAAATTCAGGGTTAATCCCAATCAAGTCTAGTTGTATTGTGCAAAATATTGGATCAAAATAACACTTTTAATATCACGATAAAAATAAATTACTCTTCAGAATTCATAGAAAACAAAATCTGGAAATCTCTCTATATCTCTGTAGTAAAATAGACATAACTCACAACTCATAAAACGAAACTGAGATCCATCAGAATGGTTGGAAAATAGACGGAATTCTCTACAGTTCAAGTTCACAAATATTTTCAAATAATGACCTTAATAGGGTCTAAAATACTGATCAAAATGAAAAAACCAGCAAAACTGAAAATATCTCTCATGCACAAAATCAATTGGTTCACATAAAACTCATCCAAATCATAACCAAACATAAAATATAGTGCACTAGATATCCAAACAACATGGTATAGGGTATTTCACAAGTCCACAACAAGTCTACTACAAATAACACGAACGAGCACATGATATCATATGAACCACACGCATTTTACAACAAGAAGTTTTCAACCCTAGGTTATTTCATGTCATGTATGTCGCGAGGCAACTATGGTCGAATCAACACAATAGAACAAGATCAACAAGGGGTTCACACATGAATTGTCTCTAGAACCCAACTACACTATAGGCGGTATTTAGTACTTGTATTACACAAAGAAAAGAATACAAGTTACTTGCCTGAGAGACGACGAAGGGAATGGCGATGCAAAGAGAATAACGGGAACGAATTCCCGGGGCACGAACACAACGAACAACCACGAACGAACAGACAAAACAACTATGAACCTGCAAACTCAAAACGAGCACACAAACACAATACCCACGAGCCAACGAACACACTAACCACAAACCACCGAACACAACAAGATCAACCCAATATCACTCTCGCACACAAGAGAGGGAGTGCGTCGGGCTACGGCTGTCGGAGACGGACGTATGGACGGAGGAGCGTTGGAGCAAGGGAGAACAGCGCCGGTGCTATTGCTGCTGTACTGGACTGCCGACAGGGGAGGACTGCAGGTGGCCTGCGACGGAGCCAAGGCGGAGGACGGCAAGGAGGTGGGGTCACGATGGGCTGTCGAGGGCAGGGGGAATCGGATGAGGACGGGGAGGCAGCATAGGGGATAGGGAGAAATGGGGGACGAGTTTCAGAGAGGAGCACAGGGACAAGGAAGGAGGTAGGGGGTGAAGGAACAGGGATAGAGTTTGGCGGCACAGGGATAGGAGATGAACAGGCATGTGAAAATATGGGTTAGATATATATAGGGTTGGGGTTTTAGGGTTAAAGTAACAGGGTAGGGGGTGGCTGACAGGTTTGGGTAATGTGGGTTTCGGGTATAGGGTAGGGTATACAGATGGGTAATAGGGTTAAGTATGGGTAATGGATATGGATAAATGGGTAATTGGTTTATAGGGTAATTGGGTTTTGGGGTGTTAAGTTAATGGGTAGGGTTATTGGGTATTTAAAAGAAAAATCCAATAAGGAAAATAAGGTTTGGGTTTATTGGGTTTATATTAAAGATCCAATAAAATAAACACTAAAAATATACAATTAGGATTTTATAGAAATAATAATAATAATAATAACAATAACAATAATAATAATAATAATATTAAAAATAACAGTAATAATAATAATACTGATACAATAATAATAATAAGAAAAATGATAAAAATAATAATAGTAATAATAATCAAAACCCAAGTGATAATACAATAATAAGATTTGTATTATAATATAAGAATCATTTGAAAATAGTTACAATAAAATTACTGATCGAAAATAGATTTTAATAGAAGATCCACAATACATTTTGACAAAGAATTCGAAAGCGAAAAATAATTTACAAAAATCTTTAAATACAGAAAATACATATTTGCGGAAACAGGTGTTACAGCACCAATCCCATCTGGGTCCCTTAGGGAGAGCTTCGTAAGCACGAGAAGTCCCGGCCGGGTAAAATGTCCCCAAGTTCCTTGCAAATGAAATAGTCGACCTAGACCAAAACCCTCAGAACTTGGGGTAAACGTCATATCTTGGAACTCGGGTTATATCTTCCTATATCCCACGCCAAGACACCAATCCCCACTGGGTCAAACCCTCAGCCATGGGTTGGATTTCCACCGGCCAGACCATGAGGCATCCGCGCTCAACTTCCTCGGCCATCAGATTGTCATTCGAGGCACTCAACAAAAGGCTCTCCACAAGAACAGTCATTCAGAAAAGCAAAAATTTGGAATTTGTAAGCCAAATGCTTGATAACAGTAGGATTAATAGGCCTGTTGCAAAATGCTTATCGATCACCATGAATCCCAGTTATTTCATCTGAACCTTGCATCTCCACTCAATGATCAAGATGAAACAACATTCTAGAGTTCAAGGAAAGTCAACATTTCAACTTCCAAGACGGAAGATGTCTCGATTCGCACGAAGAATGACGTAAGCCAACCCACGTGATTGCTCACATGATAACTCGAAAGAAAAGAAAAACCCAAGGACTCGGGACCACCCACTGCCAAGGGAGAGGCCTCAGCCACTCACCCCTCGACATAGCAAACAGAGGTCTAACACACAGACGCAAGTCAACTAATCCCCACGAGGAAGTCCACAATAACGAAGTTCGTTTCAAATGCATTTTCTCGAAAAAATTAAATTACAAGGAAAGGGTGGTCGCCAGTCCACGAGAAGGCGTACAAGGAAATGAAAAACCTAGAGCCTACTGCTTGGAAGAAGACCCCTTTTCGAGGACAGGAGCAAGGCGATCCTCTTCAACTCGCACGAGTCCATCCGACTCATGGGTCGCCAAACCTACTCCTCCTGAAGGCGCACCTCCAGCAAGCTGGCTAGCCTCATCCTCCCTCTCCTCGAAGGAGAAATCCTGAAGATCAAGATTCGGGTACTTGGCCCTGAAGTCCTCGAGGGCATGATTATACCCTTCATCTTGTCCCCAGATGATGCAATCCATGATGTCGTCAATCTTCACCTGCATCTTCTTCTCCTTTTCCTGCAACGCCAGCCAACTCCTCATTCTCCTTCGATTGTCCTTCCCGAGCCTCCTTCTCCTTCGCCAGGTCCTCCTTCAATCCCCTTATTACCAGCCAAAGATCATCGTTCCGATCCATGGTCGCCTTCTGGCTCACCTCGGCCTGTTGGGCCCACCAAAGGAGGATCTCGAGCCTCTACATCAGTTCGGTCCCATTGATGCCTGCTTGTGACAACACCAGAGTACAATTAGTAAAATGAAATAAAGGACGAGGTTTCGACAATGAACAAAGGCCCTCACTAGAACAAAAGCTTGTGCCCATCGACCGAAAACCTCCTCCTCCGACTCTTTCTTTAGAGCTGTCCTATTGCGAGGAGTAGCAAGGTGCTCGACCACTTGCGGAGCGCTGGGTCGCTCCACCAGCAAGTCCGCTTTGGTCACGGACCAAGAGGGCGCCCACCCCGTCACCGGCAAAGGTGCTTTTGGAATTATGATGGGGTTCATCGAGGAAGGGGTCGGAGGTTTCAGAACCTCCTTCTTCACAACCACCTCGACCACCTTGGCCGTCTGGGGCTTGGCTTCTTTTGACTTCACAACCCCTCAGCCACCTTGGCCTTCAGGGCTCCTCCGACTCCGGAGGAGGGGGTCGCTTCTGTGCCTCCGCCTCCGCCTTCAATGCTTCGTGTCTCGCCTTCAACGCCTAATCGGATGCCATTCTTATTTGCTAAAAGGTGAAGAAATGAGAGAGACGAGTGTAAGGGAAGCTGAAGTGAAGGTGAAGCAAGTAGAAAGAAATGAAGGTATGGGAAAGTATATATAAGGAAAAAATGAGCCATCGATCACTATCCTAAGTATGTGATATCACATCCACGTGAACACATGTGAAACATGCATGCAAGATCTCCGCAACCAGGCTCCCTACTCGGCATGACATTCCGACTCTGAGCCACTTATTGATTTTCTCCGCAACACGGTTTCTGCCTCGCACTTGCTCCTCGGCATGACATTCCGACTCCGAGCCACTTGTGGATTTCTCCGTGGCAATTCTCCTGCCTCGTGCCTCGCTCATTGGTACGGCACCCCGACTTTGAGCCCTTGGTATGCCCTCGATGTGGCACTTCAGGTACCTCAGATAGCACCACACATCACTAATAAATCGAGATATGCACAAAATCTTTTATTATTAGGAAACAATGGGTTACATTCAAGAGGTTATAATTACAAGATCATCCCTATTTCCAATTACACTCCATCTAAGTCCTCACCAACTAGCCACTAAAGCAGGTCCTTCACAAACTAGAAAGTTTCAGAAGGTTGTTGAAATGGTCTACTGAATTGAGCCAGCATGACATCAGCTATAAGCGGAGGACAGCCATCAAGGCCCAGCCCTTACCGAGTTGAGAGAACCATTCCCGAATCATCTGAGGTACGGGTCCTCTGCGAAGAAGGGAGTGGGCGCGGGGGTGATACTTCTTGGACCGAACGAGTTTGTCCTCTACTACCCCCTCCGCCTGAATTTCTAAGCCTCCAACAATGATGTTGTGTATGAAGCTTTGGTAGGCGGCTTGCTGTTGGCCTGGAAAGCTGGGTCTCAATGGGTAAAGGCATTCGGCAAGTCCCAATTAGTGGTGAACCAGATATCCAGGGAGTATGAAGCTCGAAATGCCTGTATGGTCAAGTACCTATCCTACGTCAAGGAACTCCTAGGTACTTTTCAAAAAGCTTCAGTAGCTCAGATTCCTAGTGAGGAAAACGGTAAAGAGTACACTCTCTCCATGTTGGCTTCCTCTTCTTTCGAAGGGCTGGAGCATACAGTGCTCACTGAGGTCCTAATCAGTCTGAGCATCGAAGAAGAAGCTGCTAAGATCCTCTGCGTCGACGTGCAAATGCATGAGGGCGACTGGAGGGAGCCCTTAATTAGCTTTCTCAACAAAGGGATCATTCCTGTGAAATGAAAGGAGGTAAGGAAGGTTCAGATCAAGATGAAAAAGGTACGCAGTCATAGAAGGGGTCCTATTCAAGCATTCATATACCTTAGTCGACGGATGACCCTACATTCAGTGCCTTTCTCCCAAAAAGGCACGGTACGCCTACAAAGAAGTGCACGAGGGGTAGGCGGCTGCCATATGGGAGCCAGATCCTTCACCACAAAGATTCTCAACCACTGATATTACTAGCCGACTCTGCTCCACAATGCTCAAGAACACATCCGTCATTTCCCTCCCCCCCCCCCCCACACACACACCAGAGCTTCTCCTCGATCAATCACACCGCCTCAGAAAGAGCTCAAATCCATGACTAGCCCGACATTCTTTGCTATGTGGAGGATATACCTAGTTGGGCCTTTTCCTACAACAACTGGTCGAAAAAACTTTCTTAAGGTGGCTGTAGAATTCTTCACAAAGTAGGTCAAAATCGAACCACTGGCATCCATAACATAATAGAAAATCCAGCAGTTCTTCTAGAAACATCATTGGTAAATTCAGAATTCCCAGAATCTTGGTCATCAAAAACGGCACACAGTTCGCAGTAAAAGTGTTCCGCAAGTTTTGCACGGACTTAAGGATTCTGTAGAGGTTCTCCACTAATTCCCATGCATCGTCCAATGGTCAGGCTGTGAATGCAAACTGCAAAATCCTGGATGGCACAAATAAATGACTTAACAAATCTCCGAAGGGATTATAGGTAGAGGAACTGTCAAGCATGCTCTTGTCTTATAGAACCACCAAACGGATCCTAACTGGAGAATCCCCATTCAACCTCAAATATGGCTTCGAGGCCGCAAATTCCTCTGGAAGTTGGAATACCTTTAACCCGAATGATGCCCTTTGATAAAGATCACAACTTCGAAAGCCTTCCAGACAATCTCATCGTGGTCGACGAAGTACATGAAAAATATACTAGTAGAGAGTGGATAAGTTCTGCAATAAGAAGGTTTAATCAGCTACCCTCAAAGAAGGAGACCTGGACCTGAGGAAGATGATATTTCTGACCCCCATATGAGGGAAAAGTTAGCTCCAAACTGAGAGGGCCCTTCCAAGGTCTCCAAAGTGGTCCGTCCACTTACCGACTTGATGACTTGGGGGGCAAGAAGATATCCAGGATGTGGATTGCAGAATACCTGATGAAGTTTAAGGAGAGTGCCTGATACTCCCTTACGAGCCTGGAAAAACTGTAATAAAGCCATGACGGCTAATTAATGTAATAAACGCTCGTCGAAAGATAGCCTTAAGTTTATTATCATCTATGAATGAAATTTAGGGAAATTAAATGTGTTTCTTCGTTAGCGTCATCTTCTGCATTCACTCTCGAAATCTCAACAATGTTTCAGATAAATTGTTACAACTGATTTTTGAGTTAAATCTTCTTCGGACCTCGGTGTTTTATTCGAACCACGAGCAAAAATTCCCAATTTTTATAGGTCTGTACCTCAACGCATCATCCGAGCCCTTCGTAAAAAAAAACTCCCAATTTCATTTTGGTCATCCCTAGTGTGTCATTCGAACCACTTGCAAAAAATCAACCAAGTACATGAATCTGTTAATTTGAACGACCGGCCTAGTGCACGGATCTTGGCTCGTATCTTCCCCAAAGATTCATCAGTCAACGAATTAAAGGCAAGGCTAGCCATCCGTATCCGGACCCACGACCAGTCGAAAACCATCAATAATAGGTTCAGAGTCCAAACCATTATTCGAACCCCCTGTTGCAACTTGTACGAAAGTAATTGTGGAATAGAGTTTGCCATTCGAAACTGCTCCCACAACCCACTACTCTTCTAAAAACGAGTTCGGAGTCCAACACATGGTTCGATGCTTTTGGAGCAACTTGCGCAAAAGCAACTGCATAACAGAGCTCGCCATTCTAAACTCACTCGCAACCTGTTTCCTCCCCAATGATATGACAAGTTAGGAGTCCAACCTGCGGCCTAATGTCTAGTCCTCGACTCATGAACACATGAATCCCAGGGAGAGGTTGGCATCTCGGAGTTGTTCTCTCAACTTGTTAGACTTCAAAAGGATGTTCAGTCTTCGAGTTCGGCAAGCACTGTCTTTAAGAAAGACAAAATGTATAAACGCGGTAAAGCTGGATTCAAGAAAGGATTCATTTAGGATTCGGCCAAATCAAACCATCACACGCAGTTAGAGCAATAAATACAAGATTGAAAGCTAGAAGTGTTTTATTTCACAAACTATTACACTCTCGAGAAAATCGAGGGATCAACTATGAACTTAGACAATCGGCACTGTCGTGGCACTCTAACTCATACAAACAAAGACCAAGGGACGTGAGTTTCCTAGGGAAATTCCTCGTTAAGGGCACATCCCATCTAACTCATGCAAACCATGTCTAGCCCAATGGATTATGTATGCACATCGTGTTGCCGATACAGACCTTCTCGAGAGCTAGCCATGCTAGACAATCCAGCTACCCTTCTCTGAGCGCCACTAATGTTCATTGGCTCAATCCAAACCCTCGGAGACAGGCCTCGAAAAGAAGTACAACCACTTGGAAAGGGTTGGCTTTCGATCCCGCCACTCAGAACTCCACCTTCAAATGATATATTTCCAACTCCTTCTGTACAAGCATTTTCCGAAGGAAAGAGTCCATCATACAAATAGCCCCTCCCGAGGGAGGCGAGCGAGATGATCTGTCGGGGAGAGTCGCTTGGGCCCCTACTATGCTCAAGTCCCTCTTAATCATCGCCTCCTTCAGACGAGTGAGCTCCAAATTTACTTCGAGCAATCTTCGGATATAGTAGGAAAATGTTGCTTCCCTATCCTTTGATTCCTTACGGTGATAGGCTAAACTTTACTCCACTAAGCACAGTTTATTCCGAAGGTGACCGATTTCGGTGTCTCGAGTATCGGCCACAATGCACCCGGCAATCTAGTAAGAGAAGGAGTAAAGGCATATATCATTCAATGGCTCCAAGACTTCAAATAAATTCTACAAGTCCTAAATCTCGGAGTAATCACACAGTGAAAGCAAGTCAACAACCAATTTTTTTTCTAAGTCCCAAAGTTCGACCCAAAAAAACTTACATCCATTTAAAAAATTTCCAGTACAAGTAGCAGTGGCCAGTCCGCGGTCAAAAAATTTCAAAAAAAAATGCAGTTCCTACTGTTTAGGGGTGGAGAGCATCTCTTGATCCACAAAAATAGTTACATGATCCTCACCTGCATGCTCTGTATCTCCGGGGGTCTAGGGGACTCTACTCATCCCCAGATGGGATCTCAATAGGGGTTGGGGGAGCTTTATCGAATTTCATCGAGTAGGAGAAGCCTTCGAGGTCGAGGTCGAGGTATTTGCGCTTGACATGCTCCCGGTCCCATTAGTAACCCTGGTCCTGAGCAGAGACGACCATATCAATGACCTCCACCTTATCGGTCCTCACCTCCTTCAAATTTGCCTCCCATCCCTCCATCTCCATCGCTAGCCCATCTCGATCAGAGGCTATGGATGCTAGCTCCGCCTTGAGGGCCGTCTCCCTCTTCACGAGGTCGTCAAACCTTAACTTGAGGTTCTTGTACTCTCTCCCGATCCGGGATGCTCAATGGTTGAGGGTGTTGACCTCGTGCTTGTGCTTCCTCTTCATGTGGAGGGTCGCCTACGAAAAGGAGGACAAATACTTAGAAATTAAGGAGTGGAAATACTATAACAACCAAAAAGGGGTTCGGATGCTTACCACGACATTGACATCAGCCCACTTGAGGTAGCACGACTTGTACATCTCCGTGGTAAGCGTTCTTCGGTCCCGAGGCAGAGCGAAGTTGTTCACCACCTCGATGGCAACCTTTAGGTTAGGTCGGTAAGTGACTCTACCACCTTCCCTGACCAATCCGGCGTGAATGTCTCCCCAATCATGTCGCAGGATTTGGCCTGTGGATGGACATAAGGAATGGAGGATTTGACGACGTCGGTAATGGTGATGGTGGTCGTGCTCGGCGATATACTCAATGAGGAAGACAACACTATGGAAGACCGTGCCTTCGGCTTCTTGGTCCTCAGCTCGGCCTGCCGAAAGACAAGGCTCTCTTCTTGCCCTTGGACTGCTCGATAGCCTTTCTCTTCGCCAGTTTGGCACGTCGGGCCTCGATCTCCTTCTCATCAAGCATGAATGCAAAGTGAACAAGTTTTTAGAATAAAGATAAAATTTGAAGAAAAGTAAAACAAGAACATACTGCGTCGGCCGGACTCATTCAGAATCTCGCCAGGTGCCTCTCTTGCATCCTTGCCTATTCAACATTTCCCTATGCGAAGATTTGCTCGAACTCAGTTTCCTCCTTCGAAGTTAAGTCCTCAGGCCTCGCAGTCTTCATTTTCAGAAAGCCATACACCCACGTGGTAGGTAGGGATGTTTTCGGATCGGATATAGGTCATATTGTGTATTCCAACATCCATATCTGCATTCCCAAAACAGATTCGAATATAGATACTTATATGACTCAAAAACAAAATTATATCCGTATCTGCAAATTTCGGATACAGATGCGAATCAGATATGGTCGCCTGGATAACAAATACGAATTCGGATATCAAACTTATAGTTTTTGCTATATTTGTTATCCTTAACTAGTAGTTAGATATGTATATCACTGAAATAGAAATCATCACAACAAATAAGTTAAGAAAAATTTATTTCATATATGTATAGCTCGTATAGAAGTGAATATAGTAGCACTTACATGTCTATTTTGCATATAGTTTGAACCTGACTTCTTTATCTTATGCAAATATCGACAATGTGAAATAGGACATCAACAGAATAAAGTGTACAATTATCTGTCAAACAGAATAGCAATTAATTAAGGGTAACATACCTGATTCCAAGATCAATGTGCTCCTAGATGCCAAACCCAAAACATCTAGTGTCACTAAAATTCCGTCTTAGCAACTCAGTACTCTTTAACCTTCAATACACTCTCGGGAAACTGCATTGCCTTGTCACCTCTAACAGTCACTTAGCAAGCAATCTTCTCATTAAGTCGGATAACGAAAGACAGTTTACCTTGCTAGAAGAAGGAAATATTAAGATCAATATAAAAAGCAACTTACAAAAACCTTTTGTGGTGAGTTATTAATTACAAAAGCAAAAACATAATCATGGGCATTACTATCATGAAAAGTGCCCACTTTCAACACTAATCCATACCAGCTAATAATCCAATATTTATAAAATACTTCTGTAATGAATTATTAATTCTCAATCTATCTATTCTTTGGGGGGTTTGAGATGTTCTGTAACCAGTAGAACTAGTATTAAGGACAATGCTTTTAAAAATATTAATGCAAAATGGCTTGCCGTACTGTATAAATTAGAGTGGGTAACATAATTATGAAGTAGTTTCTTTTTTAAGTTAACACATCTATATTCCAATAACTAAAAGTGAATAGAGCATAGCTCACCTTTTGAAAAGACAAGAGTTTGTCCACTCAGTTGCTCCAACACCTTCATTTACGTTCACAAAAAATTACAACAAAAAAGCGGCATGCTTATAAATGTTAAATTGAAAGTTCCCTTGCAAAGTTGAGATACTGGGCTAAGTCATACAATATGCAAACTATTCACTATAAAATGAGATAATGAAGCTAACTCAATAGAAACACATCACCCTTCAATCCTTTATAAGAAAATATAAAAAGAGAACACAACTTTTCAGACTTAACTAAGATAAATGAAATTTCCAATTAGCAATATACATAGTATGTATGGATGTACAATACGCACCAAAAATTCAGAAATTGTCTAGCATCTAACTTAGATTACCGAATTTATGTGAATCTACGGGTAGCTTCACAATTTTAATTTTAAATACTTTGAGCAAGTCTAAGAATAGTAGTTTGTTTCTGAGCATCCTACAAATAGCATTCAAGCTCTGTTTTTAGTTTAGAGTTACTAGCCATCATGCTCACCTCTACAACATTTTTAAAGCTAACCCATTCAATTCAAATCTTCTAACTTTTCTATTCCATCAACAAAAACAAAAATTAAGCCAATATTTATTATTCATTTCACATATCACTTCAAATTAACATAGATATTGCAGCATATATATTTCTAACCACCAAATCACAAAATAAGTGAAAACCCAGTTTAACTTCTTAAACTAGCACTACAAATTAATTACCCTACAGTGGCAGTTTTACCCCGGCGCTTTAATTAAACGCCGGGGAAGAATTAATAATAAAAAAAAAAAGACTTTGATTCACCGGCGCTTTATACTAAACGCCGGGGTTAGCGTATATTCCCCGGCATTGTATAAGATGCGCCGGGGATGTTATCTAATTACTCTTTAATCTCCCCATAACCGCAGATTTTTTATTTAATAATTTCCTTTAATAAAATCGCCTCCTTCTCCATTTCGTCCAAAACCCTAGACGAGCGAAACTTTCTTCCTCTCCAAAACCCTCGCGCGCGACTCCTCCGAATATCCAAATCCCCTCGCGCCTCCTCCAAATCTCCAAATCCCTCGTCTCCTCTCCAAACCCGTCGTCTCCTCTCCAAATCCCTCGTCTCCAAATCCCTCGTCTACCCAAATCCCCCTAGCGCCGCTACCCAAATCCCTCGTCTCCAAATCCCCGCACCGCAATCCCAATCCCCTAGCTCCTCTCTCAAACCCTATGCTCTTCTCCTCCGCCGTGCGCCCCCCGATCGTCTCCTTTGCCGTGTTCGCCCGATCGTCTCTCTCTAGCTCTCAAACCCTCTCTTATCTCCGGTATGATTATTTTCGACTTTTAATAAACTTTTTATTTTTTAATGAAATTGTTTGGGATTTTGTGCTGAATAATAAACTGTGATTTAGGGGTATTTTGCAATTTGAGAATGGATTGGGATTTGATAATGTGGACTAATTAGGGTTTTTTCTAATGCACTACCAAAAAAACTTCATACATTCAATTGAAGCATTAAGAGTTTTATAAACCCTAGTTTAGGAAATTAGATTAGATAAGATTAGATGATTAAATCTTCTCTAATTTGTTTGTTGGTATTTTTGTTTTTTTTTAATAAAAATATGTCGTTTCTATTTACAAAGAGACTATTATTGATACTTACATCAAACTATTATTTACAACATACTATTATACATAAAAAAAAAAAATATATATATATATATATACAGACTTATAGCTCTATCAAGAGCATGCAGATGTATGTCTGTTGGTAGTGCATTAGGAAGGGTGAAGACTGATATAAATTATACAGCTAGCATCTAAATGATTCAAGCTTCAGTTTCAAATGGTGAAACCGATCAATCATCAGTGTTAGCTAGCTCTAGCCTAAGGTCATATCGAAGACTTACATTGTACCCCCATTGCCATTCACCAATAATAATTTCCACGCATACATTTTAATCCAAATTACTTGTAATTGAGTTCCCAAAGTCAGTGTATAATTTAACTATTTGAAGTGAGGTGACCATAGGCTAGCTCTTCTATATATATTTCTACACAATAATATATATATATATATCGGTTAAGAGATATATAAAACAGTAGCTTCTCTTGAAAATTTGTGTGCATTAATTTAAGAATATGCTCCTTAATTTCCAGCCATAGATAGGACTGAGAGGAGTATTTTCGAGTTAGCAAATTGACTTTTTGAAGTTGCTGGTTAGTTTTAGAAATCGAACGTCTTCAAAAAGCATCTTCTGGGCAGTAGGAGCTCTTAAAACCATCATCAATCATGCGCGAACGATAGAATGATTTTTTTTAGCTTTAATACAAAACTAAAATGTAAAAAAAAAATAAAAATAAATATCGAGACTGAAATCTAGAATGATTTCAGTTGACATCCTGTCCTGAAGCCTAAGAGAATAGATAGCATGCAACAAAACATATATAGTAGATATATATTATCTACTTCTTACAGAAGATTATTCAAAATTCAGCTTCCAAAGCATTTCCTATTTCACAAGACCCCCTCCTTTGGGATTTGACAAGCATTTCCTATTTCACAAGACCCCCTCCTTTTTCAATAATTATTTCACACTATTCATGACCAATCAACATAGTAAGGTAGATGTTATTAATATTTAAATATATGAAATTTTAATTTCAGATTTAGTGATATTGTTGAAATGGATAAAAGCTGGATGAGCAAATCACGATTATCAAAGGAGTATCGAGACGGCATTAAAGATTTCATTATTTTCGCCAAGAAAAATTCTCGTGATCCAAATTTGATTCTTTGTCCATGCCGGCGGTGTACTAACTGTCATCTGAAGACATGCGTCGAAGTTGAAACACATTTGGTGATCAATGGTTTTCTCCAAGGGTACACACAATGGTTTTGCCATGGAGAGCATGCCCAGGCAATTCCGGTTGAACCGGGTGTGTTAGAAGATGAAGACGAGCCCATATCAAATGACGACTTAAATATGGCCGATGAGATGCAAGATTTATTGCGGGATGCATTTGGAATTCGTAACAATCCAACACACTCCAATAGTCCAACAACACAAGTCCATAACGAGCCAACAGTAACTGTAGACACTAGTGGAGGATTGGAAGAGGAAAGACATAAAGAATATGAAGCCTTTACTAAGTTAATGGAAGATGCTAGTATACATTTGTACCGTGATTACTCAAAATTTACGAAATTTGTATTCATTGTTAGATTATTTCATATCAAAACTTTAAACGGGTGGTCTGCTAAGTCCTTCAACATGCTACTTCAGTTGTTGAATGAAGCATTTCCCGAAATTTGTATTCCAGAATCATCCCATGCTACCAAAATTTTTTTGAAGTCTTTTGATTTAGGGTATGAGAAGATTTTAGCTTGTCCATTTGATTGTATGTTGTTCAGGGGGGATAAGGTAAGACTACAGAATTGTGAAATATGCAGAACGTCAAAATGGAAAGGAAAACCAAATGAAGGCGAAGAAGCTGATGACTCAGTTAAAACAAGTAGTAAAAAGAGGCCTGCAAAAATTTTGCGATATTTTCCTCTTATTCCTAGGGTGCAAAGAATGTTTATGTCATCTAAAACTTCTTCGGATATGAGATGGCATGCAGAATGTCGCAAGGATGACAGGATTCTCAGACACCCGGCTGATTCTCAATCTTGGAAAAAATTTGATGAAAGATATCCTGATTTTGCTGAAGATCCTTGAAGTGTGAGACTTGGATTAGCCAGTAATGGTTTTAACCCATTCAGGCAAATGAGCAATACATATAGCATATGGCCCGTTGTGTTAATTCCGTACAATTTACCCCCTTGGAAATGTATGAAACCTTCATCGTTTATGTTGTCAATGATAATTCCTGGACCAAAAAGTCCAGGAAATGATATAGACGTATACCTTCAACCATTAATAGATGAATTTAAAAAAATTTGGGAGGGTGTTCCAACCTATGATGCAACAGCTAAAGAAACTTTTCGTCTCAGGGTTGCGTTGACTTGGACAATCAATGATTTTCCTGCATAAATATTAGGTGTGTTTTGGGAATCATCATATTGATTTAAGGTGGGATAGGTGGGAATATAAAAATAGCAAAGATTTGAGATGTGAATATGGAGAAAACCCATAAGCAGAAGCAAACACTTAATTTACACTTGTAGTTACTTTTTGATATTGATAGCCAGCCCCTCCCTAGATGATCTTCACAGACATTTTGTTCTAGATATGATCCAGATTATTATCATTAGTATATTTGGATGAAAGTAAAGGTGTTTTTAAACCTTCGTATAATTTTGGGTGGATACACAAGTACATCATGGTATACTGATGATTTCATTGTCTTTTTTAGTAATAAGGATATTTCTTAAAGAGCAATGTCTCAAATCAGTTGAAGATACTTGATGTATGATCCAAATTTTCGCTGATCAATTTATACTTATATTCCATCACGAGTTTTTCTTGTGGGTGTGAAGAGAGTACATGTATTTGTTTCTTACATGTATTTATTTCTTCTGTTTATGCAATTTCCTCATGTCTCTTTGAAGTTCTATAGGTGAAACAAATGACTTGCATATTCAGTTCCCTTTTTTTCTAATTAAGTGACTCCTATAAAATCACATAAATCACATTAGCCTTTTATCATGGAGGTCCATAATGTTACACCACATTAATTTTGATGAGAATATGTGATTTTTTCTGTATATTTATTTATTTGTTTTTTTGTGTATGTATTTTGTATAGTCAAATATATTTTGAGATATACATATATTTAGTTTGTTGTTTCGGATTACATATTACTATTTGGAAATGGATGTTAATCAAGAAATCCATATTTTGCCAAATACGGAATTGGGTTATCTGTAAACTTACACCCAACATTCTCTCTTTGCTCCTTGTCCTTTTCGCCTTTGAAATTTCTATTGGTCATATATAATAAAGCTCTTTCTAATTATTGTAGTTTTAATTTGTTTAACTAAGATTTTGTATCTGTTTTAGAATCCCATGACTAACCTCTTTTTGGCTCTACAATTATCGACTTACTTCATATAGTATTCAGTACTTATTTTAAATTTTGCATGCTCTTTGTATTACTTAGAGCATCCACAGTGGTTTGCTATAATTCTCAGTTTGCCATTTTTTGAGAAAGCAAGGGTTGCAATGGTTTCTCATATTGCCATTTTTTAGCAAACGATCTATATTCGTTTCTCATATTTGAGAAACAGAATAGCGATTCTCAAATTATAGAGGACGGGATATCATATCCCGTCTGATCTATTTTGATTAAATTTTCATTAAAAAAACACCTCTCAAACGGGAGATCATATCCCGTCTCAATCAGACGGGATATGATATCCCGTCTGAGGGAAATTTTTTATTTATTTTTTTTATTTTTTTTAAATGAACGGAGGTGATTGGCCGGAAAAAACAAAAAAAAAAAAAAAAATGGTCAGACGGGGAATGATTCCCCGTCCAACCAAAAAGTAGGTTTAGTCAAAAAGTAGGTTTAGTCAGTAGGTATTAGTAGTTAATTAAGGTTGTAAGTAAGTTTAGTTATTATTATATTAATTAATTTATTTAATTAATTTAGTTTAATAGTTAATAAGTAATTAACTTTTTAAATTTAATTTCAAAACGACAGACGGTATATCATATACCGTCTCTCAATTTTTTGGCAAAAATATAGCAAACGACCACTACAGCGATTGCTTCTATTTGCTATTACTGTAGCAGCCATTTTTTGGCAAATGAGAAACACCACTGTGGATGCTCTTAGCAGCTAGTTTGATATTATATATTTATTTTGAAAGACCTTATGTGGTTGTTGGAGGCGGTGACTTTAGTGATGCAGCTTTCCATGATCGTTGACTCTTCAGGTTTATGGAGATAAATAACAGGAAATTACAGGATAATCTGTATGAAACTTGGTATAGTATTCAAAATAATACAGGATAATCTGTATGAAACTTGGTATAGTGAACACTATCATGCATAATCTGGTAATTTGCATTGCTTCTCAATAGTGTAGATTTTCGTCAAACACACACCCTTAAGTCATCAGGTTTTGTTGATGAATTTATTTGTTTAATTAGCACTTCAATAAGTGACGTCTGTTCCTGAAAGTGGTTTTCCCCACGTTGCAGTTAATATGATGTTTTTTGTTGTTAGTGAAAAATGCCTCGACGACCTACAAAAAGGGCTCCCTCGCCAACTCCAAGCACGGGGGATGTGCAGGGACAGTCTCCAGAAGAGATGGAGATTGACACTCAGTTTGAGATCGGTGAGGGGAGTGCACCGGCAATAAAAAAAACAGGGGACCGACGAGGATGGGAGATGTATGGAAGCGTCAGCCGAACGACAAAATTGTGGTGACCGTAAACCATGCAAACCAACCTGTGGGCAAGGAAGCATCTACATTTGCTAATTTCATAGGGGTAATTGCAAGAAATGGTCAAATACTACCATTGTCTTACGACAAATGGTCAAAAATTCCGGCGACGTCTAAGACAATTGCCATCAATACAATCAAGGTATTCATTCTCATTCAATTTGTTTGGTAAGATTAAAAAGTTCTTAAGTATCCCTGAGCAATCGCCAACTCGAAAATATCATGAGTAACACACATAATATGCAAACAACATGCATGCATAATCACAAAGAGATCAAGATATATGAAGAGTTTCTTGCAGAATTTGGTAATCAATTCCACACGAAGATTACTATATAAGAATGTAAGCAACCATTGTAGCTAAAACCCTAAGTTGTCTGAAATAGATCATGTCCTCATGTCTGAAAAATAGTTTCTGGTCGACTGTGTAATGCAAATGGCAGTTTGAGCAAAGTAGCTCGAGTCAATTACACCAGGATATCATGATACATTATATTACTAGTGTATCATCAGTACAGTGACTGATACAATGTTGTTCCTCCAAAGTCTGGGGATCCAGTATAGTGTAACAAAGGTTTGACTCCTAACAGTAATTATGAAAGAAATGCAACAAACAGATAATTTAATTAAAAGCTCCACCCTGTTAACCATTTGGCCTCTACAGAATATTATGTGCTACATAAAGATGCATGTAAGAGATTTCACCAATGTTTTAAATAACCAAAACCTTTAAGAACATCATAAGATACTTCCAAAATATGCCTCCAAAATGCATAAATACACTAGACTGATCAGGAAGATGAGGCTTCAAAAATATGAACTTTCCATTCAAATATTCGAACTATTGACCCAAAAACAGATGATTCAGTTAAATAGCTCCAAGCTATTAACCAATTTATTCTCGGGTGTTTCGCATTCTTTTAATTATTTATAAGCATGTACTTAGATAGTGTGTTAAGATATAGTTTAGTCTCTATCATTGAAGGGCATGTATTTGGTCTATAAAGAATATAAGTATAGGACAACAAGCACTATATAAATGCAGCTAGAAATTTTGCTTTAAAAAACAAAACCTTAATTAGAAGCAACGCAAGAAACTTTTCATGACATCTTAAAGAGTGATGGAAGGAATACCTGATTGATAATTAAAGTACATACATGAGAGAAATATAATGCATTTAAGTTTAAATGAGAACTCAAAACCTTACCTTCATAGCGTGACTTCAAAATCCAATGATGAATGCAGTTCATCAGTTCTCTGTTGATTTGATTATACTAACCCTATATATACTAACTTGTTCAAATTTATGTATGGAGACTATCAGTAATATATGTTTTGCCTATATTACTTGTTCCTAATCCTATATATTTGCTTATCAATCATATTATACAGCAAAAATTTCAATACCCCGACAATCTTGACAAGAAATGGTTGAATAAGTCTATGGGAAAGAAGTGGAGAGACTGGAAATGTGAACTGAAAGCGGCATTTTTTGATGAAAATAAGTCCGCAGCCGAGAATGCAAGGGTTGTCCCCCCCAATGTTAATCCTTCCGATTGGCACTACCTTGTTCATTTTTGGAGTTCTCCAGAGGGAAAGGTATTCAAACTATATATATTTCTCTCTTTGTGCCTGTTATCTTCATTCATAATTCTAATTCACTTAGCTAGCAATCTCGATTGGAATCTGATATCATCGAGTTCACTTAATTGGAGCATTACTGTTTTGTTCTTTTAATGCACTGGCTGGGGTAATAACAAGCTATTATGATCAGGCACCACTTGATGAATGACCTAGTAGTTATATTATATTATTGGATAGGATGTTTTATTTTTTGATAAGGTAAGTTCTGGGTATTTCTGAGTCTGTACTAAATGCACAACTGTACAGACTAAATTGTTAGTACAAGCTATTATGATCAAGCTTAACTGTATAGTCTAAATGCATGACTATAATTTCTGAGTCTAAATGCATAGTCTAAATGCATAGTCTGATCAAGCTTAACTGTATAGTCTAAATGCATATACTTGCATCAGATTAAAGCATTTGGAAGTGATAAGTAATTCGTTGGGCATTTAAGGTGATGAGTACTGATTCAAAAGAACTGGAACTGATTAGGATAAGTATTTTATTTGCAGCGTTAGTAAACTTTGTCATGTGGAGCAATCAATCCCTTGCAATTAGCAGCTCCACTATTATTATTTACTGTTTTCACATACAGTGTAGTCCGTTTATTCTACAAAATTTTTGGTCATATGGAGCAATTGTGGGGTATGTAATAATGTATGCCACTTATTTATGGTATTACTCCCTGCCCATTAATAAACATATGGTATTAGACATCACAGCAATTGGCCCCTCAAATCTTTAGTTTGATCTTTGATTTTTTGTACTGTCTACTTCACTTAAAGCTATAAGCATGTAGAAATAGGAGGATTACAAATATACATTGAATTTCGCCAGTTTCTTGCATTTGATTATTTAAGCTAATGAATAATACAATAACAATTATTGCATTTGATTATTTAAACTAATTTTGATTGAGTTGTAATTATCTGAAATGTGCAGAAAAGGTCTGAAATTGGTTCGACAAGTCGAGGAAAACAGGATGTATTGCACACTGCTGGAACTAGTAGCTTCGCTATAGTTCGTGAGAGATTGGTATGTGTTAAGTATTTTTTTTTCACTAATGAATATACAAAGATTATAAACTTTCTTATAGCTGTGATTTATTAATATAAAGGTTGAGGAACACGGTGCAGACAAGTTTGGCGATCTAGATTTTTTTGACGCTACCTACAAGAAATCAGATGGTCAATTTGTTTCCACAACAGCTGCGATGATATCGGTAATTTTTCTTCATGAAGTATGCGTTCTTTGATTTGTTAAGTCGCTTATAGAAGTAAATAACTTATATAATTTTATGCCAATTTGTATTTTAACAGAGCATTGCTAGAGTCAAGTATGCTGAACTGTCTTCCACAATGGCCTCCGACTCTACCACATCTGCCTTTGACGCATTATCACTTCAGCGTCATGCTTTGATCGAAACAAGAGGCCCAGAGTGCCCTGGCCGTGTGCGTGGAATGGGTTTAGGCCCGACGCCCACTGAAGTCTTCGAGGCTCGTCCGTCTACTGCTGAGGATCCGAGAGATTAGGAGATACGCTCTTTAAGGTCAGGGTTGTCACAGCTTCAAGAGGTAGTTGCAGCTTTGGTGAGGCAACAAAATCCCGATCCAGCAATTCCGACACAGGTTAGAAATTGTTTTATTTAACTTATTTTATTTAACTTTGAATCACATTTACAAGTATATTTTTCGGAACATACTTGATTACTTTGCACATATTTCACTTTTGCATTGATCGGATTTGATTGGTTTTGAGCTCAAAGGAATCGGCAATAATTGGATTTGAGCTCAAAATATAGCAACCAGTCTTTATTTTTTAAAGTGAAAATACAGCGGCCAGTCTTATAAACGTCTTTAAGATGTTCCATATTTAAATTTAGCAACCAATCTTATAGACTAATGTAAAATTTAAAAATATATAATGTGCATAAAAATTCTTTATAGTACTTTTTTCACAAAAAAATTTAAGATATAAGCTAATTAACATTTGGCTACCCTCAGTAAAATTTTTGCGTCCACCACTGGATTCATTAATGCCATGAACCAACGGCAGTAACCAAAACATTCTTTCATAATATAAGAATTTAGTTGAAAGTAACTTTTGTTCATATTGAAGACCTTGATAATCCATGAACATTCCATCATCTAGTTAGACTTACTATTAGTCCAAACAGTTTCTTCCAATTCTTGCCGGACTTCATAGTTCGTCAATGGTGGGACAACGACAACATCTGAAAGTTGAAATAGTCAATAACTTCCAAATGGCTGGACGCTATAAAACATCACACCCAATCCCCTAATCAAACTATCAAAGCCAACAAGCAGCAGCAGGCAAAGGGAGCAAAAGAATGGATGCTTGTACTAGGGAGCAAAAATTGAATTTATCGGTGAATGGTGAATAAATGAGCTCATGTCAGGCCTTGTTATCTCTTTTCTTATTTATTCTATTTTAGCTGTTGTTTTGTCCATCATCCGTAGTATATCTGCATGCTAGTAATGTTTTGTTCTATGTGCACTTTTTTTGAAATCAAGTATGGACAGCTAATTTTAGAAATCAAGGAGAATACTGTCACAGAAATCATGGACAGCTAGTAATTTTAGACATTTTAAGACTGTCACAAAAATAAATAGATTCTAAGAGTGACTAGTACAAAAGTAGCATAAGCACTAAGAAGGTTTCAAACTGTTTAAATCAAGATCAGTAGTTTGTCTTTATGCCAATACCAGGTTTTAATTTGGTCCAGAAACATTATTTTTTTTTTTTACAAACATACAACATGTGTATCTTCAAAGAGTTTTTTGGCGCAAACAAATGCAATGTTTTAAGGTTCCGAACTTGGATGGCAGCAGTTCAAGCTCCATTGAATTTCAAATTTGAGCTGAGCTGAATGAAAAAGACTGATTAGATTTTCATTAGCCATTGAAGATCAAATAACATGGTACAAATCATGTATGATCAGAATAACTGTTCTTTACAATATGAACAGGTTATTTGTATTAAATCATCTGTTCTTTCGGTAAATGGATGAAACAATTCATCTCTTATCCTTAACTCATCATCATCACTTGAGAACTGGACCTTGGAGCAAACAATCGACCAACTAGCATGTATGACTAATAACATGTGCCTACGCTGACACTTGTCACCTTTAATCCTACAAGAACAATTAGGATCAATGAAACAAGAGAACCAATTGCAGGTTTGGCTATGATAACCAAGAAACTTTAAGTACTTTTTATCTGGAAAAAAAATCAGTACTTTTTATGACATAAGATAAATTTTGAAGTATGTTGGACAATGAAGGCATGCAATTCTATCTCTATTATTATAATGGGAGAGTTGGGGTTGTCATTTGTAGACATTCAACCATCTAATCTCAAGCATTCATTTTTTGGTAGGAGTTATATTTGTCTTCATTTCACACAAATTACTACCTAATTTTTTTTTACAATGTGACTTACACAGTTTCAGAATAGAGTTCCAACTAATTCAAGTCGGGCAAATCCAGAGAACCAAAGCGAGCATGATGGAAGCAACGACTTAAGGAGGCGTACCGATTAAGAAAATCTACCAATTGCAAGTCATTTTTTTTGTATAAACAAACTTGTTGGAACTTTTTTGATGTAAACATGGTATATGTAACTTGATACTTGTGTTATTGTCGTCGACGATTATGAATTTTATAGAACTTTAAACTTCTGAAGTTTACAAAATATTATGAATTTTGTCAGTTAAAATTTTTATTGTTTTATTCTGTATATTACTGGAAATTTGTACAATTTTTACCTGTCGTTAAAAATATATATATATATATATATATATATATATCTACAGATTTTCATAATCTGTATATTTCAAATCTGTATATGCTAAAAAATCTATATATTTCAAATCTGTATATGCTAAAAATCTGAATTTTATTTTCTCAATCTGCATATATTTTTAATTTAAAAACCCCGGCGTTTTAGAAAATGCCGGGGAACATTTTTAAAAATTAAAATATTTCAAATTTTTAAAATAATTATTTTATTTAAATATGTATGCCCCGGCGTCTTTGAAGCGCCGGGGTAAGGGTAAATTCTTTTTTTTTTTAAATAAAAAACTGATTTCACCGGCGCGTTTAGAAGCGCCGGCCAATATATAACATATACCGGCGGTTCTGTAAGCGCCGGGGAAGCTTGCCCACCAAAGCCCTGGCACGCGCACCGCCGACGGTTGGTGCGGCGCTGTTCGAAGCGCCGGTAGGATATCCACCGGCGTTTAAAACCGCTGGTAAAGCAATAAAAAAACGCCGGTGAAGCCTTCGGCGGTTGTAGTGTAGATTAGTATTAATCCAAAACACAAAACATTACGAACACGTAATAAAAAGCTAGAGAAAGCAAGGAGTGACCTTTGAGGCTCTGGTGAGTAGCTCTTCGATCTCCGTGATGGAGATGTTGAGCACCAACTTTTGCACCTTGATGAGATCGATCTCCGTGACGGAGATGTTGAACACCAACTTTTGCACCTTGATCTCCCTCATCGGGTTCGAGAGCTTCATCTTCCATGCCTAAAACATAACAACCATTAAAATCACAAAACAAAATTTAGGGTTTTGGATCAAGAGAGAGGAAGAGAGGAGAAAGAATCTCACCATTGCGATTTGGAAGATAATGGTGGTTTGATTGGTGAAGGGGGGGATATGATCAGTACCCTTGAATCCATAGATGTTGTTCCTACATAAAAAAGAAAACAAAATTTGACCAAACTCTCAAACAAACCCAAAAAACTATAGACTGTTTAAAATAAAAATGAATAAGAATGTTAACTCACTTCCGCATACGAAAATAGCTTCTTCACTAAATAGATCATGAAAGGAGGTTAAAGAGGAGGTTGGTCGGAGATCCCAATGGCAATGTAACCCCTGTTTTTCGTTTTATGTATTTTTGAGTGTATTTTTCATTTTGGTGTAATTTCTCTCGTTGTATTCCTCTTGTATTTCTTTTGAACCGTATATTGGATTTTTGTTTCAATATATTTTTTTCATTTTATTATTTGTCTTTTCTTTTATTTGTGTTCATGTTTCGTTGTCCGTCTTTTGATTCGTCTCTTTTTGCTCGTGCCATTATTTTTGACTATCACTGTTAAATTTATTTTTATCTCCATTTTGTTATTTTAATTTATTCTTTTGTGCCCGTCTCATTTTATCATGTTTGATCACCATATTTCCTTAATTTTAATTTTTTCGTCAACCCATACTATTGACCACATTACCTATCCAAACCCATTTATAAATTAATCCTACACCTATTACCTTATATCCTTCCTAAATATCCCCAATTATATTAATCCCCTAACCAAATAAACCTACTACTAATCCTGTCCCATCTACATCATCAGATTTATTTCCTTACCATTTATTTAAAACCTTCAAAATCCTTAGCATCTACCGTGAGTTGCATCCCCCCCTACACTACCCGGATTGCACCAAAAATCCACCCGACCCATTCATTTTTTTCTTTTTCCTATGTAGCCGCCACCAACTGTGTGCACAACCCTTATTCAAACCCTAAGGGGGTGTTTGGTACACAGTAATGTATAAGGGAATCTAGGATTACCCTCTCGATTACCTTGGTTTGGTAAGACACGAGTATAGTTTTGTAAATAATGTTAAATTTCCAGAGTTATCAAAATAATTAGATTGGAAGAATAAACATTTCCCTTGAAAATGGTGGGATTTGTGGATTCCTCCACAAAAAATGAGTTAAATTATTGCATACCCAAAACACCCTCCACATTTCTGAATCCCGCCCAAATCCTAAGACCCACTGTTCATCTGTCTTCCCCACCTTCCTCCGGCCGTTTCCGGCGACCTCCCTATTCGTCGATCTCCCGTCGTTAACCCCCCTTCATCGACACCCCCTGTCGACGCCGGCGCCACCCAGAACTCCCCCCCCCCCCCGACCTGTTCCCTATCCTCGACAAACGCTAGTCAAAACCCCAAATCCCAATTCTTCCTCCTCCCGGTCCCGTCGCGCCTCCACCGCCATCAACAAATCCCACCACCATCACTATCAACATCGTCGTCATTTTGTTACAGACAAGCCAGTCCCATTCATCTCCCTCCTTTCTCTGTCACCTCCCACTAAAACCTCACTTTCCTTTCTCATTCTCACTCCACTTCTGAATCAATCTCTTCATGGCAAACTGCATTCTCGCTTGGTACCCAGTTACTCATACCCACCAACTGTTTGCCAAAATGCCAAGCTCACTTTTGTTGCGTCTTTTGGTTTGCAGGGGCTCAGGCGAAGATGGGCACCTGGGCATGGGCGACTGGGAGGAGAAGGACTGATCTCCACCATCGACTCCTTCCGGTCCCAATCCGTCTCCTCCGTTGTTGCTGGCAGCCGCAACTCCCTCTCCATCTGCGACGATGGACGGGTAATTATCTCTTTCATTCGTTTCATTATTTAGTTCCAATTCAGTTGGTTTTAATGGGAAGTTGATGTGTTTGTAGCTATTTACTTGGGGGTGGAACCAGAGAGGCACACTGGGTCACCCACTGGAAACTAAGACTGAGAGTGTTCCCGGGCTTGTTACAGCACTAAGATTGTTCAGGTGATGAACTGATGTTTGAGATGGTTTTTTTTGATTGATTAATTATATCGACTCATTGGAGTTTGGATGGATGTTGATATTTGTTTGTTTGTTTTCAGGCTGCGATTGGTGGGTGGCATTGCCTTGCGGTGGACGACCAAGGGAGAGCTTATGCATGGGGTAATATAAATAAAGATGAGAGAATAGTATTGGTTGTTTTTGGGACACTTACTGTACATGTTGTTTGTCTGATGGTTTGCAGGTGGGAATGAATATGGGCAGTGTGGGGAGGAGCCTTTGAGAAGGGACATTGCAATTCCCCAACGGTGTGCCAATAAGCTCACTGTTCGGCAGGTAATTGGAACAAATTTGCTCATTTGTGTAGGTTCCTTCAGTGCAGAATATACTGAAAGTTTTAGTTAAGAACAACTGTTTGAGGTTATGCAAATTCTTATTCTGTCAAGTGGTATTAGTTGTATTGGTTCTACTTTTGCATCAGTGCATGTATTTTGTGAATGGGCATATTGCAATTAGAAAGTCTTAGAGATATGCTTAATGAAGGGTGGGAAAAGGTGGCAGAAGGTCTCTTCAAATATACTACAGTTCATAATTTATCTGTAATAGTTCACCATCATCAATGCTTCCAATCAAGTTGGAACTATGTATTACTTATCTAAGCTAATATGTTTTAAAATTTTAGCACTAAACCTATCATCTGCCATCCACTACAAGACACTCTCCATTTAGAACAATGGGTGAGTGCTGACGAAGATTCACTTGGTTTCTTTTGAGAATAGTGGTATGAGAAAAAACAAATTTAATGATATATAAATTGGACACTACCCTTTTTTACGAGTAAGCATCACATCTTAAAGTTTATTGCTGGTCTTGAGAAAAAGAATAGTGGTGCCTTGTGCTAACAACAACAACAACAACAACAAAAACAAAAAAGCATTTTCCCCAACTCTACATGAATCATGGTTTTCCATTCTGTTCGGTTTAGCACAATATCTTATGTAAGGCCACAAGTTATCATATATTTTCTCATAGTTTCTTCCCAAGTAAGTTTAGGTCTTGCCCTACCTCTAACTCTACCCTCAATATTTATCAAATCACTCTTTCTAATGGGTGCACTACTAGATCTACGTGTGACACGTCCAAACCACCTTGAAGCGATTCTCTCTGAATTTATCTTGGATAGGAGCTATCTTTACCCTGTCTCGTATATGCTCGTTTCTAATTCTATCATTCCTGATTTTATCACACATATATCTTAACATTCTCATCTCCGCTACACTCATTTTTTGGACACAAGCATACTTAGTAAATTTGTTTGCATCACAAAATGTCAGAAACATGACTAGAACTGGTAATGGAGATCTCAATAGGTTTGATGGAGTTTGAGTATATGTACTATTCATATGCTGATGCCAGTAATAAAATGAGATGATTAATTATTAAATATTGTTCTTAAGAAGGAAAATTACTGATGAATTTGACATGTTCAGTTAATTGTGCAGAATTATGGGCTACTGAATAAATTGATCTTTTGTTTGTTTGTTTGTTTGTTTTTTCTTTCTTTCTTTCTTTCTTTTTCCCTTCATCGAATTGAACTGGTTACTAGTGAGTTGCATTCATTTTTATCCTCATAACTTTGTTTGTAGTTTGCTTTTCTCAGCAGTTGATTTTGCATTGTTCATGTATGTCATAGATTCTGTTAGGTATTATAGCACTGTCTAACACGGATTTTATGTCTGCCACCATGATATGCCAACCAATCACACTTTCTTCTTCTTCTCAAACACATTGAAACTTTGATATAGTATGGTTTGTTTCAGTTCTTTTGTACAATTAATATTTGCAAATATCTCTGTGGTAGTCAACTCCGCAAAATATATATTGTTTCAATAACATATATTATCAAACTGAATTCATTCAAAACTGCTAGAACCAACATTACAGTGTCACTAATTTAGCATTTCTTATGTGTTTGTATCTAATCCAGGTAGCTGCTGGGGGTACACACTCTCTGGTGCTCACAAAGGAAGGTAATGGAAGGTTTGTAAGGTTGGGGAAAGTGTTCGGATTCGGGTGGACAGCTGGCGGCTGTATAAGTAGAGACTGACCATGGCGGCTGTATAGGTAGAGACCGACCATTGTTTTTATTTTTATTTTTATTTTTTTGCGCTGGGGGGGGGGGGGTTGTTTGAATAAAAGCAGCCTTCGTGAATTGTGAGCCGTGAACGTCGACGAGGAGGGTATTTAAAGGGTCAGAAATGGAGTTTGAGTGACTTTGAGTCCGAATTGAAATCTAATGTTATTTTTTATTTAAAACTTGTTGAAAGTTGAAATTTGCTTCTATGAACTTTATTGTTTCATTTGTATACATCAGTATTGCTTTTGCACATGCATGCATATACATCAATTACGAAATTAGATAACTTTTATATTTATTTATTTTTAAATAAAGCCAAAAGGGTATTTTCGGTAATGTCTACTATAGAGATGGATTGATGGGAATGAATTGTTCTATACCAAACACGGTAATAAAGTATTCCCAGACATGTAATGTCGTATACCAAACAGAGTATTGCAACATTCCGGAGAATCTTCATTCCCACCCCCATATTCATGGGAATCCACCAATTCCTTGGAATTCTCCAATCCACGTACCAAACGCCCCCTAACATTATTCATCCTTATATATATATTCCCAACCTTACTACATGTTACTTTTTTTCCCTTGCTCCGTGCTTCATCTCTCCCGTTCTCTCTCTCCATCCGCCGTCTCGCGCTCTCTTGCTCTTGGAGTTTTCTTGCGCGTGCTCAAGTGCGCGTATAGATCGTTCGTGAGTTCTTGAATTTTCGTTCGTGGGGTTTGCTCCTACTTTTGAGTTCATCGTTTTTTATCCCGATTTAAGGTAAGTAACTTGTACTCCAATTCATTTGTTTGATACAAGTCAAAAAGTTCAGCTATAGTGTAGTCGGGTCTAGAGACGACTCTTGTTGTATTTTGTTTGATGGGTTTTATCTCTATTGTGATAATTTGGACATAGATGACTCACGACACCATATGAACATGATTAACCTAGGATTCGTCCAATTCTTGATTTTTGAACATGTATGTGAGACGTGTGTGCAAATATGTGTTTTGATTTAGACCCATATGATATATTTGGTGGGTACATGTTATTAACCCTAAATCATGATGTTTAGACATTTTGTAGACTTTATTTCAAGTTTGGTTGTGTTTAGATCAATGTTCTTGAATCTATGTTGTTTTTGTTTCTGGATGTTTTGTTTTATTTGCTGTTTTCGACTGTGCTACAGTCAGTATCTTAATTTCGGTATAAAACATAAGTTTTAGATAATTTATTCTATTTTCAAACCCCTCTGACCTTGCTTGATTTTGATTTCATATGACTGAGTTATGGCTGTTTTAGTATAGAGGTGTCGATCTTTTCCAGATTCAGTTTTTGGGTAATTTTGATAACAAACTATTTTCAAGAACCATGTTATACATATTATTTTGATTTGAAACTTTGGTCAGTCTTTCTTTATTACGTTAGGGAGTACCCAGAATTTTGGTGAATTTTATTGATAAGGTTTATGTGATGTTTCATACTCGTTTATAAAACCTATACATGCTGTATTTTGCTCGTTGTTCGGTAAAGAACCTTATTTTCACTATGATTCCTTTTTACGGTATGGAAAATTTTTGTGAAATATGAAAGTTAGTAAATTTTATCTATTTTCATATCCCTTTGGAGGAATTTGATTTCGTTTCACTGGTTGCGAGATATCTTAGTTTTTGTACAGCAGTGTTGGGATTTCCAGATTTGCTGAACTATGTTTTTTGATGCTTTCGTATTTTTGATGACTGGTCTATTCTTACTAGAAAATTCTGAAACTTTATATTTTGATATTAAACATATAGAGGAATACCCCAGATTTTTCCTGGATTTAATTGAGAGGTTTTGATGTTGTTTTTTTGACTGAGAATTCGTTTTCCTGATTTCTTACTGAACATGTTTTCTGTTTTCGAACCCGTTTTGAGTTATGATGTTGTGAAGTACTATATGACTTATTTATATTCGTTAGATTCGTGTGGATGTCTATTTTCTAGATCCTTCGACGGATCCAGATTTGCATTTTTGTAGAGACAAGAATCACTGTTTTAACACTGTACTGTCATGCTGTCGTGAATATGAACATGCAGTGTTTTGCTCGTTTATATGATTGTATATTATCTATGCATGTTTATTTGTTTTCCTGAACCTAATACTGATTATACCATGTTAGTTGGACAATATTTCGTACACATTCATGCCTGTTTGATGACCAAAATAAAAATAACCAAGCAAGGATTTCTTAAGGAAAGATCTAGTAGTGGAAAATATGGAAACGTATACTTGGAAAGGAACTAGTGTTCCATACTGTTACTGTTACTGTTACTATTATCTGACCCTATCTACATTACTTCCTACAGGAAGGTGTAGAGTAGAAGAGAACCACTAGGTTATGACTGTTACTGTTACTGATCCTCAGTACAGTGCCCCATTATGGTCCACTATGAAATCTAAAAGCGAAACTGTTTGTTGTAGCAACCATGTAATAAAAATTGGGATGCATGAAGTGCTACCTAGTTAGTAATACACACAAAACTGTAAGAACATAAGACTGATACTGTTAGACTGATATTGTTAGACTGACACTGTTAGATTGATACTGTTGGACTGATACTATTATACTGTTATACTGATATACTGAGATTATTGTTACTGGACACTATTAGTTGCCATATGACACTCATTTGACATAAACTTCTATACTGTTAGTATACCATGCTAATCAACCTTGTTTTACTGATTCATGCTAGTTATCACTGTTGATGCTTCATTCCATGCTATTTGTTAGTTTTTCCATGTGCTTGTATCCTACATTATAAGTGGCCCGTAACATGCAATTGACGGGTACTTGTTTTCTCTTTCCTTCTTCTGCAATTATTAACTGCAGATTTTGGTGATCAGCTGCCCAATGGAGCATGTGATATAAAATTCTAGTTGGTTGGAGCTTTTGCTATCTTCATTTATTTCCCGTTGCTCATTTTGAACAATGTATCTGTTACTTGTATTCTTTGTGTTTGGGTAGTATGACCCAGGATATTTGTTTTATTCATATCATAACTATTTGAGATTAATATATTTTATTTCAAGTATTCTTGTTGGTATTTGGTTCATATGTACATGTGGTTGACTTTTCTTGCTTCTGACTCTGATTATTTTGTGAGATATTGTAAAGATTCCTGAACAGTTTATGGATGATGAAAATCATTCGCTGGGCTTTTGTCGTGCATCCGTATTCCGTATTATTTTTTGGAAAGCAGGACGTGACAGGCAAGGAGGTCAGAGACGGAGATGGAGAATATGAGAACCGAGTTTGGGGTTTGGGGGGGGGAGGGGGTTATGGGGATTTGGGGGTGGAGGAAGAGCCTGATGTTGGCGGAGGTGGTGGAGGAAGGTGGAAGGTTTCAGATTTGGGGGATTTGGGGGTAGAGGAACAACCCGATGATGGTAAGGAGGGTGAATGAGAATTTGGATTTGGGGGATTTGTGATTGGGTTTGGGGTGGGAATGAGAGAGAGAGAGAGGAATGAGAAATGATAGATATTACACAAATGCCCTTTAATATATATATGATATATAAATAAATATATATATTTTTGCTGATATCCGTATCCAAATCCACTTTTTAAAGTGATATCCGTATCCACATTCGAATTTTTTTAAATATGGATATTTGTATCCGTATATGACCGAATACTAATTTTTCATATCCGTAACCGCAAAACTTTTGGATTTGGATACTAATTAGATCAGATATAGCCTTATCAGGGAGCATCCCTAGTGGTGGGGATATACCAAGGCTCGAGACTTTGGACAACAAAATACTTTGACTTCCACTCCTTGATGGAGTCCGAAACATTGTGCACCACGTTCTTCCCGAGCTATGGAGAAAGAAAGCACAGACCTTTGAATGCTTGGGCGGTGCACAAGCCCAGACCCATCCTAAAGTATTTGAGTTTCAGAGGCACTGTAAACCCCATTCCCGCCAATACGTATTTTTTTGTGTATTTTTAGTAGTTCGATTTTTTATACATTATTTTTCCGCTTTCAAATTCTTTTTGTTATAATTTATTGTTGGATCCCCTAATAAAGTCCATTTCTATTCATTAATTGTATTTGTCGCTATTTTCAAACGACTATATATTTTAATACAATTGTTGTTCCATTCTGTAAGTTTATTATTCAACCCAAATTAAATATATTGTTATTATTGGATTATTTCAATAAATGTGTTAAACCCAATATCCCTTTCTTACTTATTTATATTTAAACCCAAATCCGTTAACCCAATATCCCATATTCATTTATTTATTTTTAAACCCAATAACCCATTCTTATTGGATCCTAACCCTATAACCCATTAACGCAACATCCTAATCCCCTCTATATATTAATTAACCTAACCCTAATTAATTATCTTAATTAATCTTAATATTTATCCTTCCCCGCCACCTACTCCTTCCCCTGTTTCGATCCCAACCCAAGCACTCTCCGCCATCTTCCTCGATGCTCAACCACTCCAGCACCACGGCCGTCACAACCCTCGTCACCTCCAGTCGCCGTCGAGCCCCTCTCGCTGCACCACCGAAGCCTGTCACCCCTCTCCCCTTCTCCTTCCCCTGTTTCCTTCCCAAAACCCATCCTCAGCGTCCCTCAGCCTTGCCGTTGTTCGCCTGCCACCGCATCCCTCGCCCTAGCTTGCCCATTGCACTTCGCCGCCCTTCGTCTTCCTCCCGGTGCGCCACCGCCATGCACGCCCAAGCACGCCCCCGCACTCCTTCCACCACTGCCACCCTACCCCGACATTCATCTCCCTTGTGCTGCAACCCTGAACCCTCTAACCGCCATCACTCCACCTTCGCCTACACCTTGATCACCACCTTCAACCCACCGACACCTCGAGCACCACTGCAGCTGTCACACCCCACTTCCCAAAAAGGAATGCGGAATACGGATACGTGACTAAGCCCAGCGAATGATTTTCAACATCCATAAGCTCTCAGGATCTTTACAACATTTCACAGGAATAATCAGAGTAAAAAGCAAGAGAAGTCAACCACACATGCATATATGAATCAATATACCAACAGGAATTTACTTGAAACCAAATTTAATAATATCAAATAAATCAGATCTAAACAAGTCAATAATCCTGGGTTACATTGCCCAAATACCAAATAATCCAAGTAACAGATATAATATTCAAATAAGTAACAGGAAATAATAATAATAGCAGGAAAATAATAATAGTAAAACTTCAGCATCTAGAATCTCATATCACCTACTCCATCAGGCTGCTGATCACCAAAATCTGCAATTTAATAAATTGCAGGAAGAGGAAAAGAAAACAAAATGCCCGTCAATGCAAGTTACGGACTGTTTGTAGTGCACGCACAAGTACATGGATAAAGTAAACAAATATAGAGTAGCAGCAGAACAAACATAGCATGGAATAAATGTAACAGAGCAGGATAACTAACATGAATTAGGAAAAAAATCAAGTAACATGATATACTAATAGGGTACAGGTAACATGTATCAAGTGTCAAGCAAGCAGGTAAACTGGTAATCAGGTATACAAGTAAATAGATAACAGATGAATAGGTGAATAGGTAAACAGGTATATACAAGTAAACAGGTATACAGGTAGCATGTACAAGTATCATGTAATAGGTAAGCATGTAACTGTAACATGTGTCAAGGCTTGTATTATTACTATCTAGGTAGCACTTCATGCGTTCCAAACTTTTACCACATGGTTGTTGCATTCATACAAATTTCGTTTAGGCCTAGTGGTGGGTTTCTATTGGACCGTGTACTCAGCCGTCAAGTCAAGTAATAAGTAACAAGAACGAATCACGTAATCGTGAACACGTGGCATCAAGTAGTAGTATCAAGCATGAATCATGTAATCATGAAACATGGCATCAAGTAGTAATAACAAGCATGAATCATGTAGTCATGAAACATGACAGCATATAGTAATGACAAGCATGAATCATGTAATCATGAAACATGGCGGCAAGTAGTAATATCAAACATGAATCATGTAATCATGAAATATAGCAACAAGTAATGGAAAACACGGGCCCCTTTCTGAGTACACAAACCTATATTGTCCACTACTAAGGTCTTTCCCTTAACCCCGGCTTGATTATTTGTTATTATTATTAAACAGGCATATACTTGTCATAAAACAGAGCAAGAATAACATGGCATGAACAAGTAACAGGTTTATGTTGGAAGATAAACATGCACGGGTGAAAGACAACACTTAAAAGAGTAGGACAACGAAAAATTCTAGTTCAGAATAGCAAGACAGTACTGCACTAAATCTGGGATTCTCATTGTCACAAACTTGCAAACCTGGATCCGTCAGAGAATCTGAAAAATAGACTCTCGGCCGAATCCAGCATATATATATATAAGTTATGTGGTATTTCATAAAAATAAGACTCAAAACAGATTTGTATCCAGAAAACATGTTCAGCCAGAAATCAGAAATTTGTATTCATAAACAGGAAAACATCAAGAAAACTTACTGATTAAATCCACGAAAAATCTGGGATATTATCTAGTATGTCTATTATCAGAAAATAAAGTTTCATAATTTTTCAACTTAGATAGAATAGTCAATTAAAATCCGAAAGCAGCAAGATATAGCAGTTTTGTAAATCTAGAATCATAAACACAACAGTACTAAAATAGCAATATCTTACAAAATATAAATCGAAATCCAGATCCGTAAAATCGGTCATAAAATAGATACAGTAGTCTATATTTCAAATTCACAAAGTTTTTATAGACAGCAAATAGAATCAGGTCGAAATTAAGGTTCTTTACTGAACAGCAAGAAAATTCTGCAAGTATAGTAGTTGTTTGCAAGCATAGAATAGTGTATAAATGTTATCAATTAAATCCACAAAAATTCGGGGTTAATTCCAATCAAGTCTAGTTATAACCAGAAAAATATTGGATCAAAATATTATCTTTAACATCAGTAGAAAAATAGATTGCTGTACAGAATTCATATAAAATTAGATCTGGAATTTTAAACGCATTTGTAATAAAATAGTCATAACTCGAAACTCATAAATCAAAACTAAATTATGTCAGAAAATCTGGAAAGTAGACAGAATTCTCTATAATTCATATTCACAAACAATTTTTATATACTGACCTTAATAGGGTCTAAATTACTGAACAAAAACGGAGAATCGACAAAACAGAAAATATCATTCATGCACAAAATCAACTAGTTCATATGAAACTCATCCAAAACATAACCAACGTGAAATAGGGTATACTAGTGTCCAAGCAACAAGGTATAGGGTATTTAGCAACTCTACAACAAGTTATATTATGACTAACACAACCGAGCACACGATATTATACGAACAACATGTATGTATACAACAAGAAGTGGTCATTCCTAAGTTATTTCATATCATGTGTGAAATGAGGCAACTACGAGCGGGTCAACACAATAGAGACAACATATAACAGGGGTTTGCACAAGAAGTGTCTCTAGAACACAACTACACTACTGGCGGTATTTAGTACTTGTATTACACAAAGAAAAGAATACAAGTTACCTGCCTGAGAGACGACGAAAGCGACGAAGAGAAGGAGAATAAAGGGAATGGATTTCTGGGCATGAACTCAACACTAACGATCACGAACGAGATGATCACGATCAAGATGAACAACCGATCGCGAACAAGATGAATACGATCGAGATCACGAACACAATCAGACGGTGGAGATCGAATATCGAGATCAAGATCAAGATGATCGGATCCGATCGGACGGCCGGATCTCCCCGGTGATGAAGATGATGATAATGATCAAGATCGATTGATCGAACGGCTGCAATCAAAGGAAGTTGATGATCATCATGATCGTGATGATCAAGAGGAGATCAGACGGTCCACAATCAAGATGATCAAAACCATCCTCAACAACAATGGCTGGCTGATGGCGCTGCCGTCGACTGTGAAAGAGGAGACGGCGGGGCTGCTGCTGCGCGACGGAGGGAACAGCACGTGTAACACCCCGAATTCCAAAAATCGCTGAATTCGAGATTTCCACAGGATCTTTACACTTCATTCGTACAATTTTACAAGGAATTTTAAAACTTTTATTTCAACAACGATTACATCAGAGTCCTTTACATCAATACGCAGCGGAAACAATAAAATACAACAATAAATAAAGTACAATTGTTACAACTTTAACATTTAAGTAGCCAACAACATCAAATCATCTTTATATCTTCATGTAACTCCAATTCCTGCATATAAATCTGTGGACGCGTCAGTTGCTTACAACTGACGAAATATTATACACGGCCATCCTCTCTATGCCCGAACAGTATAACGATCCTTAAATACTTTAGCAAACACAAACTTGATCACAAACAAAGTTACAAAGGGACTATCTTGTTGATGTCGTGTTGTGCGGTGCACTTAATCCTTAATGCAGTTATTTATATTACATGACACTAATGCACACTTGTTCGGATTCTATGCATCCCATACTACATAGGTCCGAGGGCAAGCCCTTAATCGCTCTTCGTCTTTGTAAGGTTCAATCCCTCGCCATGACTTAATCTACTACTGTAATTACGGTAGGTATCTTAAATGATCTATGAGTACAAGCACGTGTACAGAAAATCCTGGAGGAGAGTCCCACGTCATGTCACGACGCATCGTGAAGACAGCCTGTGGCAATTCAGCCTCACTTCATGGCACACGATCCTCTTGCAGTCACCAAACATCCCACAAGCGTCGCCACCGGGACGATAATTCTGGAGTAGTGCTCACGCCATGTCTTGACACATCAGGCGGCAGCCTGTGGATCACTCTCACACCGCCAATCCGATGGCCCTCATACTCGTGTTTTTCTCCTACTTTCATCACGTATTCACTATGTATCTATCTGTAATTTCGATAAGTATCCTAGATGTTCGATGATCTATGAGCCCATGTCCAGACAATCTGGAGGGGAATCCCACGCACTGACACGACGCATCGAGCAGGCAATCTATGGACAATTCAGCTTTCGTCTTGGAACAATGGCACCACCCATAGTCACCAAATATCCCACAAGCGTCGCCACCGGGATGGTACTCTGGAGTAGTATCCACATCATGTCACGACGCATCGTGAAGACAGCCTGTGCATACCCTCACAACACCCATCCAATGGCCCTCATACTTGTGTTTTTCTCTTACTTTCATTACATCCCTACAATGTTTGTTTTAAAAGAAAATCATCACAACCTAGAGCTAGCTTACCCTACCGGACTTAAATCAAAACAACAGAGACAGTCAACCTACCTGGATACTTCTCAAGAGACGCTCAACCCTCAACGGTTAGCTCCCAAAATCATAAATAAAACTGCCGGTCACTAGGGTCTCGCCTAGCCTCTAGATTCCAACAACTATCTCTTTCTAGAGATCATCAATATTTCATAATTAACCTCAAGTAATCATTTCCATTTCTTTTGTTCACAAACTCTTTCTCAAAACATTTCTTTTATAATCTCATAACATGATAACAATTCAATTAGGTATCTTTATCAATTTCACCATTCATATCCTGGTGTGTATTTCACAATAAAATCAATCAAATATTAATAACTATAAAATCTCATATTCAAGCTTAATTAATTTTCATTTATCAAAGATCCAATCTAACTCAAGAACCAGAAAACAGTTCGATTCAGTCGACTGGTGACAATATCAGTCGACTACTCTGCGAACATCAAAACATCTCAGTCGGTTCAGTCGACTGTTGACAAGGAACCAGTCGGCTGTTCCGCTAATACTTTGAAAGCTCAAACACCAAAATTCAGGACAGCAGCAGTCGACTGTGGAAGTAGTCAGTCGACTGTCCTGCCGACGAAAACTCAATTTCTTATACTTTCCAGTTGACTGTGGAAATAGTCAGTCGACTGTCAATCACACAATTTGGAGCTTGCATATATTTTTCGACCTTTTTAATCGATTTGTACTTTCATATATAAAATATAGATCATTTCCAGAATATATTCCTTTTAAAAACAATATCGTATATGTTATCAAATTCTCAAGTTTCTCTTTTTTTTTTTTCAATGAAATCCTTAAAATGCATCAAAACACATATTCAATCAATTTTTCAAATAAACTATTTTCTTTTATCAAAATTACTTTTACAAAAAATCTCTATACTCATATAAATAATATTTTGAGGTTATAATCACACTTCTTTGCCACATTCTCAACAAACAACATATTTGCATTATTCTAATCATGTCTCAACATGCATCAATTTCATATAAATCATTTCAATTCTAGCATCTCAACTAACAATCATAATCATTTAGAAAATGGAATAGTAATTTGCATCTACCATACCAATCAAGATTTAACGATCCATTTCTACATTAATTTGCATGCAATCAATTCAATTTCAACCAAATAAATTATATATCATCTATCATGCAAATTTCTATTCTTAAATTAGAAAGCATTTAAGAAACACCCACCTAAAGTTGAAGAAATAGTACTCAAATGAACTCCTAGAATTGGAAGCTCCTAAAGAAAACTCCAATTGCAACTTCCTCGAAATCCGTGCACCAAAGCAAGTCTCCACTTCACTTTCAGTCAGCAAGAGTGAGCCTCCAACTCCACTTTTGGTAAACCAATAGCACCTCCTCATCTTCTTTTATATGCATATACCATGTATGTACATATAAATATATTAGTATATGTATATAGGCATGTGGGATAGGTGATTAGGTGGAAAAATGGGCAAGGCTTTGTTGCTTTTGGTTGGTTTTTCTTCTCAGAAATGGCAGGAGAGAGGGAGGAGAAGAGATGAGAGAATGAGAGACTAAGTGGGCATATTTATAGATTAATAATGGGTAGTTATAATAACCACCCCTCACATGAATACCACTAACCCCATTAATTAAATTTGTAACTTGCTTTCCCTCCTATTTTCAAAATCAAACTTTCAGAATTCTCTCTTCTCATAAGCAGCCCGGTCCTCAAAAGTGTGCACATCGCACGTGTGCACGTGCACATGCTTTGTGTACAGAACAATTTATTTATTTAATCTCTTTAAAACAATTTATTTATATATGTAATAAATATACAAAATTAACTTTAAAATTATACTTTTCATGCACAATTAAAATAGACACACACAATTTCATGAAATTCATTTTGAAAGAATAATACGCTTAAAACACGTGCACCGAAACACGTGTGTCGCTCGTAAAATCTCAAAAATACAAAAACTGACTTTATCGACCGAAAAATATTTATAGTTAATTGGGATGCAACATAAAGTATATTTAATATACATTTTCTATGATATACTCAAACATACAGAAAACACGTGTATTGCACGTAAAAATTTATTTTAATTATAATAGACAAAAATTGAATTCTATTTACAAAAATGAATTTAAAAATTTTTATAAAAATAAATAATTGAAACCCATCAAAAACTTTGCACGTAACGATGGAATGTCCAGAATCGACACGTGCATCGATTAATACGTAAAAAGCACGTAAAACACAAAGATTGAAATTTAGCATTTGAGTTGTCTCAAATGAAATTTTAAGAATACGGGATTGCATAAATAATTGGAATTCAAAAATACATATGAAAATGCGTTATGGATATAATCAATAACAGTACAAAATGCACGTGCGTAACACCCGGGGACAAAATTGTCATTTAAATTTTGCGGGGTGTTACAGCACGGGGAGCGACTATAACACCCCGTGTTAAAAATATGTATATATATATATGTTTGTATGTTGAAAGTTGAAATATTAAGTGGCTGTTTGGTTTGGTAAAAGAAATTTATGTATGTTGGCATTATAGTTATAATAGTGGAATGTGAAATGATTGTGGGGGGTCCCACGGGTATTGAACAGTAATGGTTTGCTGTTTGAGTCATTGAGATGCTGATGACGTTAGCATCATGGGGGGCCCACCTGTCTCTTTCATCCGGAAGAGAGAAAGGTAAGATTAAATTGTCCCACATCGGTAGAATACTTGAATATAATAATATATAAATAACATTGCCTATGATCAAGAGTCACTAATCCGGTTAACCACCTTTTGAGAGGCAGCCTGTGGTGGGCAGTTGTACTGCACAGTATCTAATTTATCTTATAAATTGTATAAATTATCTGAGCTAGCGGCAGGGGCATTACAAATGGTATCAGAGTCGACTTTCAACACAGAGTGTGGGTAAGAGTGGGCGAGATGTACGCCTGAGATGGAGCTAGCAGATGTACGGGTATGCCTGAGAGGGAGCGAGGTGGCGGCCTGAAATAATGGACCACCCGCAGAATCAGGGTACGGTGCAGCTAGCAGAAATAGGGTACTCCACTCCACATCGTCTAGAAAGGAGATCCTGCACTAAATTGTGCATGCCCTGTGCTCAGCGAGGACGCTAATTTCTGAAGGGGAGGGGGGTTGTCTGTAATACCCCGTATTAATATATATATATATATATATATATATATATATATATATAGGGTGTTGTTCGGTTGCAAACGGGCCGGAACGGGTCGGTTCTCACGGACCCGTGCGAACCTCGATCTGGACCGTTGGATCGAAGATCCAACGGTTCAGATTTTTTTTCATAAAATCTTGCCTTAACCCGTTCTTGCCAACGACGGGTTAAGGCAAAATTTAATAAAAAAAGTTGGCCTTAACCCGTTCTTCGGAATAACGGGTTAAGGCTATATTTTTCATTTTCGTCGACATACAGTTCGTCTTCTTTCTTCCGCTCTCTTCTTCTCTCTTCGACGAACCCAGACCCAAACGACGGAAAAAAAAAAAAACCCTAAAAAAACCCTAGCTCCGACGATCGAAACCCTAGAACTCCATCTTCTCTCCCAACTCCGAAGATTGAAACCCCCTAACTCCGACGTTCGAAACCCTAGCTTCTCTTCCCCTCTTCGGAACGAAATCGGAACCCTAGTTCTCTTCCAAAACACATTGCTTGGCTCGATTTCGACCTACTCCGTAAGGTATACACTATTTCTTTACCCCAATAATGTACATTTGTATTTTTTTTTGAATTTGTGTGTAGTAATTTATTTAGAAATTGGAAAAAAATTTAAATGCGTTAGTAGATTTTGGATGTAGATTCGGGTTGACCTTAAGTATATTCAATTGCCGAATTACGTTGCTTGCATTAGTAACTAGTAGAATTAGAATTGTATATACGAAATTAGTTATAAACTTTTCAGTGCGGTTATGGTTGAAAACCCTACAAACGACCGTAAAAAAATACGAAACTTTCCCAGTAGGTTCGTCTCACGTAGTACAAGCCAAACCCACTTGTAGAAGCGAGTTTCGACTCACGGTTCGAGAGTTACGGCCGCGTATTGCTTACGGTTGGAAAAAACCAAGTATTGCGGTGCACGGCCGTATATCGCAAACCGTGACTCGAAACTCGCTTCTACAAGTTCGGGTGGCTTGCCCTATGTGAACCTGACCAACTCTGAAAGTTTTAAAATTTTCGGATGCCGTTTGTGCGGTTTTCTCAACTTCCTCGCATTATAAGTTTCAGACTTAGAATTCTTTAAGTTTTTGTAGATTAGAAAACCCTCCAAATGGCCTCCAAAAAATACGAAACTTTGCGATTTGGTTGGTGACACGTACGAGAAGTGACCCGAAGTTGTAGAAGTGAATTTCGACTCACGGTTCGAGAGATACGGCCGCGTATCGGTTTTGGTTGGAAAAAAACAACTTAAGCCGGTACACGGCCGTATCTCCCGAACCGTGAGTCGAAACTCGCTTCTACAAGTTCGGGTGGCTTGCCCTACGTGAATCCGACCTAGTCGGAAAGATTTATAATTTTCGGGTACCGTTTGCGCGGTTTTCTCAACTTTCTCGCACTACAAGTTTTAGACTTAGAATTTTCTAAGTGCGGGTAGATTAGAAAACCCTTCAAACGGCCTCCCAAAAATACGAAACTTTGCGAATTGGTTGGTGTCACCTAAGGGAACCCAAACCAACTTGGAGGGTTGTGTTTTTCGACTCACGGTTCGAGAGATACGGTCGCGTATCGCATTCGGTTGAAAACAACTATTATAATGCGGTATACGGTCGTATCTCGCAAACCGTGAGTTGAAACTCGCTTCTACAAGTTCGGGTTGCTTGCCCTACGTGAATCCGACCAATTGGGAAAGTTTTAAAATTTTCGGGTGCCGTTTGCGCGGTTTTCTCAACTTCCTCGCATTATAAGTTTCAGACTTAGAATTTTCTTAGTGCGGGTAGCTTAGAAAACCCTTGAAACGGCCTACAAAAAATACGAAACTTTGCAATTTGGTTGGTGTCACCTACGAGAAGTGAACCGAAGTTGTAGTAGTGAATTTCGACTCACGGTCCGAGAGATACGGCCGCGTATCGGTTTTGGTTGGAAAAAAAACAACTAAAGCCGGTACACGGCCATGTCTCGCAAACCATGAGTCGAAACTCGTTTTTACAAGTTTGGGTGACTTGCCCTACGTGAATCCGGCCTAGTCGAAAAGTTTCTTAATTTTCGGGTGCCGTTGCGCAGTTTTCTCAAGTTCCCCGCACCACAAGTTTTAAACTTAGAAATTTCTAAGTGCGGGTAGATTAGAAAACCCTTCAAACGCCCTCCCAAAAAATACGAAACTTTGCAGGTAGGTTGGTGTCCCCTATGAGAAGCCCCCCAAACTTGTAGAAGTGATTTTCGACTCTCGATTCGAGAGATACAACCGCGTATCGCTTTCGGTTGAAAAAAACTATTATAAAGCGGTATACGGTCGTATCTTGCAAACCGTCAGTCGAAACTCCCTTCTACAAGTTCGGGTGGCTTGCCCTACGTGAATTCCACCTAGATGGAAATTTTTGTAATTTTCGTATGCCGTTTGTGTGGTTTTGCTCTATTTCCTCGCATTTTAAGTTTGAGAATTAGATATTTCTAAGTGCGGACCGTTTACAAAACACTTCAAACCACCTCCAAATAGTACGAAACTTTTCTCCTTTTCAAGTTGTGGTGGCTTGCGCAGTTACAAAAACACCAAATACAGCGGTTTAGTACCCCTAACTATTCTCCTCTTCACCGTTTCTTAGGTATGGACAGTTTCGAAGGAAGTTCTGTTCCCGGGGATAAATTTGTTCGTGCACAACCACTTGGCGAGTATCTTCCTCATGTTGACGAGCACCTAAAACCGAAGATTGGTATGACGTTTCCCACCCTTGATGATGCGGAAAAATTTTATTCATCATATTGCAAATGTGCGGGATTCGCTATGCGTAAGGGTGGAAATAAATATAAGGAAAACGATGTAGTGGATAAATCATACATCTGTAATAAAGCCGGGGAGTCACCGAATAGCTATAATGAAACCAGACGAGGTACAACTTCTAGAACGGGTTGCAAAGCTTTTGTCCGTGTGAAAATAAACCCACATAGTAGTTCACAAAGTAATACATGGATTATTTATTCGTTAAATGAAGCACACAATCACGAATTCACTTCACCCGGTAGACGTCACTTGCTACCTCGAAACCGTGAATTGACTAAGACAGTTAAAAATGTAATTGGTCAAATGACCGAAGCTAATGTCCCTGTATGCAAACAAATGCTATTCTTTGAAGCTGCAAGTGGAGGTAATGAGAAAATTGGATTCACCGAAACCGATGTAAGAAATTTCAAGAGAGACGAGATGGAAGGTTTAAAAGGTCACGACGGACAAATGCTACTTGAGTTTTTTGAATCGAAAAAGGCGACCGATCCCTTATTCTATTTTGACTACCAATGTGACCCCGAAGGGCGATTGACACATTGTGTGTGGGTGGACGGTATTGCCAGAAATAATTACAAAGTATTTGCGGATGTTCTTTGCTTTGACGCTACCTACAACACAAACCGATACGGGATGTTGTTCGTACCATTTGTTGGATTCAATCATCATTGGCAATCAATATTCCTAGGTTGTGGGTTCATCCCCAATGAGACGGCATCCTCATTTGAGTGGTTCTTTGAAAAGTGGCGTGCTGCAATGCCTTTTGATCCGATCAACATCGTGACAGATGAGGATCGCGGGATAACTTCTGCAATTTCCAAAGTTTTCCCAATCACATCACATAGATATTGCATTTGGCATATTTTGGATAAGCTACCGCATGAAGTTCGAATGTCGAATAACGTTGATGAGTTCAGGGATGCTTTGAAGACTATTATTTATACGGCGGAATTTAAAACAGAATTCGAACAGAAGTGGAAAAATTTGATCTGTCAGTACAAATTAGAAAATAACAGATGGTTGAAGGAAAAATTTGAGATCCGTGAAAAATGGGCCCCGGTGTACGCAAGAGACTCATTTTGGGGGGGCATGCTGAGTACCCAACGTAGCGAATCGCTACATTCATCCTTGAAGCACCATACTCATAAAAAGTACTCACTACATGAATTTGCTATCATCTTTGACCGACTCTTAGTAAAACAAAGACACGATGAACTTAAAGAAACACATCGTAATCGCGAGGAGCGGCCAAAATTGAAGACCGAGTGGGCATTGGAGTCACAAATGGCAGGGACATACACTTTGAAGATTTTCTACAAATTTCAACAAGAAGTGGTCAAAAGCTTATTACTTAATGTGAGTTTAATTGCGAGTATGGATACACCGGATAGTGCAGCTTATTCTGTAACAGTTTGTGGAAATTCAGAACCGGGGAGGGTGATTTCTTATTGTAAAATCAGTAAAATTGCTAAATGCCCTTGTTCCATGTACTACTTCGTAGGCATTCCCTGCAAACATCTACTTGCAGTTATTCGGTTCACAGATCACACCGCACTACCTGAACAATATATTTATAGGCGATGGACCAGGGATCAAATGAGGAGAAGCAGTATACCGGTGGGCAATAATATGGGCGACTATTTTGCATCGCGTTATTGCGAACTTAGTATGCACTCAAGACATATGGTCGATCTTGGTTGTTCTTCAGAGCGAGGATACAAGTACATGCTCGACCACATGCTGAAGGGAATTGAAGGCTTTGCGGAGATTGATCCAGTGAACAGCACACCACACGAAGGTAGCGCACAACCTGAGAGTGGTGGACAAGCACATACACATGCACATGTAGGTGACCCTGTACAGTGCACCACAAAGGGTAGGCCTAAAGGGAAACGGTTGAAGTCGGTAAGAGAATGCCAAAAAACGAAGAGGCCAAGACTTTGCAGGACATGTCTTCGTGTCGTAGGTCACGATTCACGGAATTGCCCCAGAAATTTAGGAAGGTATTATATCAGACATTTTGTATTTGTTTATTCAACTCAAACTTTGTTATTTTTGGTCAGTACTAACTCATTCTTCCTTCTTTTTTTAGTGGATCGGTGGGCAATGAAGAAGCTCCAAACGCGGTAGAGAGTGATGCTGACGAAGGTGAAGGTTCGTGCTAAGGGGGCTTTAAGAAATTTATTAATATGTATGTCATGTCAAAATTTGGAAATAATCACCGAATAATTGCCAAATTTTAAATTGATTCGTGCCGATTTATTTGAATTTCGACTGGATTGTTAACCTTTTTTTTTTCTCCCTGGTATAGGTCCGGAATGAAACAAGTTTAACGCGCCCAAATGGAAAGACGCAATGCCTTGAAAAGTTGTGTTATTTTTGGTTTGTATATATGTGTGGATAATTGCCGTGTTCTTGTTTGGTACAAGTAAATTAACCATGTTTTTAATTATAATGCAATTTCTGTACGTCAGTGTATTTTGTGTATTTGTGAACAAAGTTATATTACTATGCATTTTGACCAGGCAATTTGGTTGTGAATGCTTATTGCAGTCGGAAAATGTAAAATTAGTAGATGTATACAATTTGGGGAACTCGTTCTGTTTGGGAATTTTGTGTTAAGGAAAATTGTCTGCCTGCTAATGTGAACAGTTTTTTATTTGTGTTGGCGATTGTGTATTTCGTGCATAACCAATACTGCACCTGTAAGTTCGGCCAATATCTCTTTTCTTAACCCGTTCTTGACGATAACGGTTTAATACAATCTAACCCGTTATCGGAAATAACGGGTTAAGGAGATAGACATTGGCAGTACTTTGGTTCAATACTTCACATACGGTGGTTTTATTTCGGCCAATATCCCTCTACTTAAGCCGTTCTTATTGGTAACGGTTTTATACAATCTAACTCGTTATCAGGAATAACGGGCTAAGGAGGTAGATATTGGCAGTCCTTCGGTTCAATAATACACATGTAGGGATTTAGTTCGGCCAATATCTCTCTACTTAAGCCGTTGTTGGTGGTAACGGTTTTATACAGTCTAACTCGTTATTAGCAATAACGGTCTAAGGAGAGAGGTATTGGCAGTACTTCGGTTCAATACTTCACATATAGCGGTGTTAGATCGGACAATATCTCTCTACTTAATCCGTTGACACATTTTAGAAGCAATACTAAAACTGAGTTGTTCCAAACGAAATAAATACTGTGTAGTTGGCATCCAGATGATTGGTACTAAACTTGTATGGTTAGTGATGGTAACTATCTAGTTGATGTTATCCAATCTTAAATAACAAATGTACGTACACACAGCCAGAATTCAAGTGTTGTGTGAATGCATTACTATGTAATTTGCTTTCAAGATGATGTTAGTAAACTGTCAATGTTAGTGATGATATTCAAGCTCAATTTTTAAATCGATATTCAATTCTCACTGTCAATGTTAGTCCTGTGTGATGATATTCAAACACCAAGGTTGGCCGTTATGTTTTACACAAAGTAAATTCACTTTTCTCCTGGCAACTCATATTAGTCCTGTGTGAATTCTATTCGCTGTGCCATTTTGGAAATACTAACTCTGTTGCGGATTTTATCTATTGTTCTACCATCTAATATGAAGGTTGGCACTTCTCTTATTGCTTGAAATATACATAAAATTTATCTTTCATTATTCATAAAATTTATATACCATTACCTTCACTTAAACTTATATACCATTACCTTAACTTAAATTTATATACCATTACCATTACCTTCATTTAAATACGTGCCGTACGCACGTCTCACGGGCAATCCTAGTCCTCACATACAATCCAGAAAACTCATTCTCACAATCTCTTAAAAGTTCACAATTTCACAATTCTACAAAATGTACCACTTTCGCAATATTCAAGCTTCAAGTGTACCACCTACAAAATCTTCACGCTTCAAGCCATTAATGATCCTACAAAATCTTCAAGCTTCAAGATACAAAATCTTCATCTTCACTGAACCTACAAAATCTTCATCTTGAAGCTACAAATTTAGAAAATCTTCAAGCTTGAATCCTGAAAGCTTCAAGCTTCAAGTGTACCACCTACAAAATCTTCACTGAACCTACAAAATGATGACAATTTCACAATCTCAAGTATTAGGAAAACATAATAGATTTAAAAAAAATTTGACAGAACCTCCCCTAAAATATTCGCCCTTTTACAAAAATTCCTTACGGAATTCTGCTAACAGTTAAATATATGACATCACACGCAATAAATATAAATCCTCCCCAGGCTCAACCGAGCAACATCACACATGCAACATATATATATGGCTCTGGGGGAAAAAATCAGAATATAATGCAAGATACAAAATATAAACCAAATATTCTTTTGAAAATGTAACAATTGTCCCCACCAAATTGATACACATCTCAACTTGTACAGTGTCTGTAAATTAGCCCTAGTTAACCCGTTATTGGTGATAACGGTTTAAGTTCAACTGACCCGTTATTGGTGATAACGGGTTACGTACAAACCAAGCCTTGATATAGTTCTGGTAATATCGATGTACTTAAACCGTTCTTGGTAATAACGTGTTAAGTTAACTTAATCCGTTCTTCGCAAGAACGGGTTATGTAGAGTGTTATTGCCAGGGGGCTCTCTAAGTTTTCAAATTAAACTGCCAAAAATCGAAGTACTTAAACCGTCATTGGGAATAACGGATTAAGTTAACTTAACACGTTATTACCAAGAACGGTTTAAGGTGTTGAATAAATTTTGGGTTTTCCAAAAATTTCTCTTCGCTCTTTGCGAGAATTGTCTCCAGAACTGTGCAAGGTGACATTAATATGCCCGTAAATTGTTTATTATTTTTATTAATTTCCAGTTATTCTCCCGTAACTAACCACTCTAACTTTGTTACCATAATAAGTTTTGTCAAAGTAAAAAAATTTCCTTAAACGGTTTTTTGTACGAATCGTTAACTTGTAGTAAATTAACAGGCCGTTCTAAATTCCCACACTAATCAATCCATCAATCCATCAGTCAATCAAATATATCTACTCCCACATGTTAAGGGAATCTACATGTGTTATTTCTTCAATATGGGCCACATGTGGAATCTACATTCGATTTTGTTCTAATATGGGCTACATGTGAGATCTACATGTGGTTTTTCTAATAATAAACTTGTTCTAATATGGAGAAAAGCAGAAGTGACAGTCTGTCAACCGCAAACTAGAATGAGGACCAGCAAGAACCCATAAAATGATTCTTATACTTGCTTCCACAATAAGTGCATCCCTCATGTACCAACGTTAGGCAATCCACATATAGTTTTTACCATACATGGACTACATGTGGGGATTTAGATGTGGTTTTTCACCCACATAGGCTACATGTGTGATGTACATGTGGTTTTTTGCCTGTATAGGATACATGTGGGATTCTACATGTGGTTTTTCCCCATACAGACTACATGTGGGAATCTACATGTTGTCTGTACCGAATAGGCTATGTTGTCATCTAAAACAAGTGACAACCACAAGCCTTTAAAAAATTCACATTAAGTAATCTCATCACATGTACAGATCCAGTTCTTGATAGCCAATTAATCTCATCTTAGGACGAGATGCGGATCACGTGACGCGTCTGGTTAGGCATATTCATGAGGGATCTCAGCACCGCAATTTTGTCTGAGGACCAGCAACAAAATCGCAAAATGATTCTTATCCGGCCTTCCACAATTTAGATACACAATTCTGTCAGCTTTGGTAAACAGACTCTTTCTCGCTGAAGAGAACTGTAAGATATATGGAACACTAACAGGTTTAACAGTCTTACAAACTGTAAGTTGTAGCAGAGATTTTACCGTTTCATATCTCTCCATTAGGGATACCATCATCATCACAGTTGATCCAAATATGTATTGGAATTTTTTTACATGCATGTGGGGATCTACATATGGCTTGCTCCATGTATAGGCTACATGTGGGGATCTACATGTTTTTTTTTCCCCATGTGGGCTACATGTGGAGATCTAAATATTTTTTTACATGTGTTAAAGCCTACATGTGGCATGTAAATGTTTTTTTTTCACACAATCTTTACATATGGGGATGTACATTTGGTTTTTCCCCCAAATAGGCTAAATGTGGGGATGTACGTGTGGTTTTTGCTCCATATAGGCAACGTTTTTTTTTTAACATACACCTTAGTGGGAAAACGCACCAAGCTAAACAAGTAGAACTCAACACCCGCCTACAACATCACATGTACGTCCCTACATATAGCTTTTCCATAACGGCTACATGTGCGAATCCAAATGTGGATTTTCCCCCATTTATTAAACAGGGGATCTTTTGCACAGACAGTGGAAAACATATTTGTATTGTCATTTCTGGTAAAAGATGGCAGTTTTTGTTAGCCCTCTATATTAAACCTAGAGGCACTGCGCTCAATAATAACACAGAGGGGCTTTTCCATTAGGAATATTTTCATCATTACAATTGTTCCAAACCCTAACTGGGTCTTTTTGTACGTTGATGTGGGGATCTACATGTGGTGTTTCTCCCACATTGGCTACATGTGGGATCTAAAAGTGGTATTTCTGATATTAAACTTGTTCTACTATGAGAAGAAGCAGAAGTGAGAGTCTATCAACGGGAAATTAGAACGAGGACCGACCAGATAACCTAAAATGATTCTTGTCAGTCCTCCCACAATAAATGCATGCCCCATGTACCCACATTAGAGAGTCTACAAGTTTTTTTCCCCTCGTATAGTGTACATGTGGGATGTGCTCAATTTTAATAAATTTGTCTGGATTTGAATATCCGTTTGATGTGGTCAATTTTATATTGGTTAGTTACGTGGCTAGCCAAGAAATTAAAAAAATAAATATAAACAGGGAAAAAACAAATACATATGACTTTTTTTTTTTTTTTTTACAACAGAACTTGTAATTTTTTTTTTTTTTACTTTCACAAAACTTATCATGTTACAAATTTAGAGTGGTTAGTTGCGGGCGAATAATGGGAAAATTATAAAAATAATAAACAATTTATGGGCATATTAATGTCACTTTGCACAGTTCCGGAGACAGTTCTCGCAAAGAGTTAAGAGAAATTTGTAGAAGTGGTTAGTTGCTGCCAATATCTCTCTACCTAAGCCGTTTTTGACAAGAACGGATTACTTTAACCTAACCCGTTGTTGGCAACGACGGGTTAGGATGACCCATATTGGCAGCACTTGTTTCTATATGAATTATATTGCTGCCAACCTCTCTCTACTTAAGCCGTTGTCGCCAAGAACGGGTTACGTTAACCTAACCCGTTGTTGGCAACGACGGGTTAGGATGACCCATATTGGCAGCACTTTCGCCTGTATGAATTATATTGCTGCCAATCTCTCTCTACTTAAGCCGTTGTCGCCAAGAACGGGTTAAGTTAACCTAACCCGTTGTTGGCAGTGACGGGTTAGGAAGACCCATATTGGCAGCACTTGTTTCATGTACTACTTGAGTAGTTTTCCAAAGGACTGACAATATCTCTCCACTTAACCCGTCCTTGCTGATAACGGGTTAAGTACAGAGATATTGGCAGCAATATAACTAATTAAATGTGGTTCACAAAATAACAAATGAAAGCACATCAAAGTAAATAAGACAACATATATATTCAAAAGAAACTTGAAGGCGTACAAAAGTCCAATAACGACCAACTACTTAATTACTTGAACTGAATTCAATATTCACAAAATCCAAGAGTTTACAACAAAATTATACATATAAGACTGCACATGGCCAAAAGACAATTATTCACAAATGAAGCCGTTCTCGAATTTGGCTTGCATCCGGCGCACCAAAATTCACCTACAACAGTTTATCAACGTAGAAACAAACAATACGTTAGTTACTGCAGTGACAAAAACACCAACCAAAAGATACGCTATTACAGAGTATTACAGATTACCGTCTACGGCCAGTCCGCTTGCGACCGCTTGGTGTGAATTGATTGGGAGGTTGCCTGGTCCTTTTAGGATTTCGCCGTGCGCGATGTGTTTGGGGAGAGTCAGAATCATCCGACGACTCTTCCTCATCAGTACCCTGTTGACGACCAGGGATTATAATTGCCCTACTAACAACCTGTTTTCGCCTTAAGGGTGTTGGCGGCACATTGGCGCTCAAATAGGCCTCAACCTGTGGACCTTCACCCGCGTCCTCCAGAGTACGACGGCACGGGGCTAACATCTCCCGGATTACCGTCTTTAAGCTCTCGGGTATTCTAGTCTTCAGGTGGCGGGCAGCTGTTCGGACAACCTCCCATGCGTTGTCAATCTATAGTTGGTGAAAAATTACAATTTAAACATCATTCAAAATTAGTGTACATCAATTGAACACAGTACAAATATACAAACTATATGAAATTGGACTGACCGCTTTTCGATGTGCCTCAGCCCTCGGTTGGTACATCGGCTGGGAGGAGGAATATGCTGGAGGTGGTTCTACCTGGGCTTCGGGAATCGGAAGTTGCACCCCAGCTGGTACGGCGACCGTTGGAGAAACGAACAACCGGGTTATTCGCTTGTACCAAATCATGTATGCCTGCTGGAGGGACCCATTGTATGGTCTCGCGACAAACATCAAATTCAGTGTCATTTGATGTCGCATGGTGTTCCAGTTGGCTACGTGGTAACGATGAAAATCAGCCCAATCGAAGTTGGGCACCCGTCCCGTTCCCCTAACCTCGTGCAACTTTTTATCGTACGACCTGACATCGGGAATCTTCTGTTGATATCCGAATTGCCGCAAGACCCGGTCAGGATACTGGAACTCCACAACCGAAAAGTTCACAAGAGGTGCTGCCGTCAACCAAAGGGATCTGTCTAGGCAGACTGGAGGAACGCGTTGCAACCTATCGGCCGAGTACGGTTCCCATGTGACGAACTCGTCCCGCATGTTGTCCAACTCATCTCTGTAGTAGGTCAGCGAATGGCGTGGGTTATCGGTCCACGTGTGTCGGCCGGCCCAATATGCTCCTACAGGAGGTAACAACTCTGCTGCCCCTGGGTCGGCCAAAAATTCCGGTATAGGCTGAGTAATACGGGGACGTCCGATGTGGATGCGTTCCCAACTCCATATCTGCATCAGCATCATTGGGCCACCCATCTGTGCGCCACCTAAAGAACATATGCACAAACTCCTGTATAGTAGCGCCAGTGCCGCACTCCCCCAACTATAGCGACCCGCATACTGGAAATCCTCCAACAACCGTAGGTACATCAACGGCACGGTTGATCCGGATGAGTTCGGAAAGATAAGTCCCCCTATCAAACTAAAAATGTATGCACGTGCATAGCACACTAGGTCAGCCTCACCCGACTCGGGGTTCAAATATCCCTCCTCGAACTGGTATTTTAACCAGGTGATGTAAAGTGATTTACCCTCGAAAGCGTCATCCATCACTTCTTCCTCCGCTTTTTGTTTCGCAGCTTCTATTTGTTCATTCAATACATCTTCATCAGAATCTGCGGGGGCATTTTCGCGGATATTTTTTTCGGCCTTCTCTTGTTCTTCAAGAACTACCAACTGCAAGTCGATACCGAGTAAGTCCCGAACGACTTCAACTCGATCGAAGTCCATGTTTCCCGTCACGGCAACCCCATCGATTGGTAGTCCTGTTATCATTGCCACATCCTGCAGGGTCACAGTCATCTCACCCACAGGCAGGTGGAATGTGTGGGTCTCCGGCCTCCATCGCTCGACTAGAGCTGTGAGGAGTGGCCGATCTAGCTTCACAGAGTGAATGAATCTTGCTCCGTAGAAACCGGCCTCTACCACATACGGCGTGATACGTTCATCCCAAGGAAGAACTGTGTGCTTCCGAAAATTTAGTTTTCTATCGGACCCATTCCACACGGCTTCCGATCGGTGTTTGCCCTGCAGGGTGAGTACACTTGTGTCCACGGGTCCGGGTGATGTAACCGAGGACGACGGACCTGCCTCAGCCGATGTGGATTGACGGCCACCAACCTACACGAATAAATATAACAAATGTTATTATTGAGATAATGTTACATGTTTGTATTTAAAACCAATAATAGTAATCGATCTTACCTCAGTAGTTGGTGCGCCACTGGTGTTCCCGGACTCGATTCTTGGTTGCCTTGTTCTAGCCATTTAGATACCCGTCTGTAAAAAATTAAAAAGTTGTTAATAAAGATGACAACAAAACAAACATACCGAGATTATACTGAAAAACGCATGAATGAAAACAAAAAAATCTATAAAACTTTACGACTATGTTGGATTCACGTAGGGCAAGCGACCCCAACTTGTACAAGTGAGTTTCGACTCATGGTTTGCGAGATACGGCCGTATACCGCTTAATTAGGTTGTTTTCCAACCTCCAACCGATACGCGGCCGTATCTCTCGAACCGTGAGTCGAAATTCACTTCTACAACTTCGGGTCAGTTCTCATAGGTAACACCAATCAACTCGCCAAATTTCGTATTTTTTGGAGGTGGTTCGAATTGTTTTCTAATCGGCCCGTTTTTTAAAAAATTCTATGTCAAAAACTTCTCACTTGAGCAATTGACGCAATACCCCACAAACGGCATCCGAATATTTTAAAACTTTCCGACCAGGTCCAATTCACGTAGGGGAAGCCACCCGAACTTGTAGAAGCGAGTTTCGAGTCACGGTTCGCGAGATACGGCCATCTACCGCTTTACTCGGTTTTTTTCCAAGCATAAGCGATACGCGGCCGTATCTCACGAACCGTGAGTCGAAACTCACTTCCACGAGTTGGTTTGGCTTCGCGTAGGTGATACCAACCAAATCGCAAAGTTTCGTATTTTTGGAAGATCATTTGGAGGGTTTTCTAATCTACCCGCACTTAGAAAATTCTAAGGCTCAAACTTGTAATGCGAGGAAGTTGAGAAAACCGCCCAAATGCCATCCGAAAATTATAAAACTTTCCGACTTGGTCGAATTCACGTAGGGCAAGCCACCCGAACTTGTAGAGGCGAGTTTCGACTCACGGTTTGCGAGATACGGCCGTCTACCGCTTTATTTGTTTTTTTTCGAACCAAAACCGATACGCGCCCGTATCTCTCGGACCGTGGGTCGAAATTCACTTCTACAACTTCGGGTCAATTCTCGTACGTGACACCAACCAAATCGCAAAGTTTCGTATTTTTTGGAGGTCGTTTGCAGGGTTTTCTAACCTACCCGCACTTAGAAAATTCTAATTATAAAACTTATAATGGGAGGAAATAGAGCAATACCGCGCAAACGGCACCCGAACTTGGTCGGATTCACGTAGGGCAAGCAACCCGAACTTGTAGAAGCGAGTTTCGACTCACGGTTTGCGAGATACGACCGTATACCGCTTTATAATAGTTTTTTTCAACCGGAAGCGATACGCGACCGTATCTCTCGAACCGTGAGTCGAAACTCACTTCTACAAGTTGGTTTGGCTTCTCCTAGGTGACACCAACCAAATCGCAAAGTTTCATATTTTTTGGAGGCCGTTTGAAGGATTTTCTAATCTACCCGCACTTAGAAAATTCTTAGGCTCAAACTTGTAATGCGAGGAAATTGATAAAACCGCCCAAATGGCATCCGAAAATTATAAAACTTTCCGACTTGGTCGGATTCACGTAGGGCAAGCCACCCGAACTTGTAGAAGCGAGTTTCGACTCACGGTTTGCGAGATACGGCCGTCTACCGCTTTACTCGGTTTTTTCCCAACCGTAACCGGTACGCGGCCGTATCTCTCGAACCGTGAGTCGAAACTCACTTCTACAAGTTCGGGTGGCTTATCGTAGGTGACACCAACCAACTCGCATGGTTTCGTATTTTTTGGAGGTCGTTTGAAGGGTTTTCTAATCTAATCTAACCGCACTTACAAAATTCTAATACGAAAAACTATCGTGCGAAGAAGTTGAGAAAACCGCGCAAACGGCCTCCAAAAACCCTCGAAACTTTCCCACTTGGTAGGATTCACGTAGGCGAAGCCACCCGAACTTGTAGAAGCGAGTTTCGAGTCACGGTTTGCGATATACGGCCGTGCACCGCTATACTTGGTTTTTTCCAACCGAAAGCGATACGCGGCCGTATCTCTCGAACCGTGAGTCAAAACTCGTTTCTACAAGTTGGTGTGGCTTGTACTACGTGAGACGAACCTACTCGGAAAGTTTCGTATTTTTTTACGGTCATTCGCAGGGTTTTCAACCATAACCGCACTGAAAATTCTAACTAATTTCGTATATACAATTCTAATTCTACAAGATACTAATACAAGAAACATAATTCGGCAATTGAATATACTTGAGGTCAACCCGATTCTACATCTATAATCTACTAACACATTTTAATTTTTTTTCCAATTTCTAAATAAATCACTACACACAAATTCAACCAAAAAAATACAAATGTAGATTATTGGGTTCAAGAAATAGTGTATACCTTACGGAATAGGTCGAAATCAAGCCAAGCAATCGGTTTTCGAAGAGAACTAGGGTTCCAATTTCGTATCTAGGGTTCCGAAGAGGGGAAGAGAAGCTAGGGTTTCGAACGTCGGAGTTAGGGGGTTTCAATCTTCGGAGTTGGGAGAGAAGATGGAGTTCTAGGGTTTCGATCGTCGGAGCTAGGGTTTTTTTAGGGTTTTTTTTTTTTTTTCCGTCGTTTGGGTCTGGGTTCGTCGAAGAGAGAAGAAGAGAGCGGAAAAAAGAAGACGAACTGTATGTCGACGAAAATGAAAAATATAGCCTTAACCCGTTATTCCGAAGAACGGGTTAAGGCCAACTTTTTTTATTAAATTTTGCCTTAACCCGTCGTTGGCAAGAACGGGTTAAGGCAAGATTTTATGAAAAAAAATCTGAACCGTTGGATCTTCGATCCAACGGTCCAGATCGAGGTTCGCACGGGTCCGTGCGAACCGACCCGTTCCGGCCCGTTTGCAACCGAACAACACTCATATATATATATATATATATATATATATATATATATATATATATATATATACTGTTGAAAGTTGAAATATTAAGTGGCTGTTCGGTTTAGTAAAAGAAATATATGTATGTTGGCATTATAGTAATAATAGTGGAATGTAAAATGATTGTGGGGGGTCCCACGGGTATTGAACAGCAATGGTTTGTTGTTTGTGTCTTTGAGATGCTGATGACGTTAGCATCATGGGGGGGCCCACCTGTCTCTTTCATCCGGAAGAGAGAACGGTAAGATTAAATTGTCCCACATCGGTAGAATACTTGAATATAATAATATATAAAATAACATTGCCTATGATAAATAGTCACCAATCCGGTTAACCACCTTTTGAGAGGCAGCCTGTGGTGGGCAGTTGTACTACATAGAATCTAATTTGTCTTATAAATTGTATAAATTGCCTGAGCTAGGGACAGGGGCATTACAAATGGTATCAGAGCCGACTTTCAACACAGAGTGTGGGTAAGAGTGGGCGAGATGTACGCCTGAGATGGAGTTAGCAGATGTACGGGTATGCCTGAGAGGGAGCAAGGTGGCGGCCTGAAATAATGGACCACTCGCAGAATCAGGGTACGGTGCAGCTAGCAGAAACAGGGTACTCCACTCCACATCGTTTAGAAAGGAGATCCTGCACTAGATTGTGCATGCCCTGTGCTCAGCGAGGATGCTAATTTCTAAAGGGGGGGGTGTCTGTAACACCCTGTGTTAATATATATATATATATATATATATATATATATATATATATATATATAGGATAAAAGGGATATAAGCAACTTGCTCATTTAGTAAATGAGCAATTGATTATGTGGCATGCATATGATACATTGGACAACTAACCCTTTTAAGAATTTTCCAATCACATGTATGCCACATCATCAATTGCTTATTTACTAAATGAGCAAGTTGCTCATACCCCTTTTTCCCATATATATATATATATATATATATATATATATATATATATAGGGTAAAAGGGATATGAGCAACTTGCTCTTTTAGTAAATGAGCAAGTTGCTCATATCCCTTTTATCCATATATATATTGCTCATTTAGTAAATGAGCAAGTTGCTCATATCCCTTTTATCCATATATATATATATATATATATATATATATATATATATATATATATATATATATATATATATATATATATATATATGTTGAAAGTTGAAATATTAAGTGGCTGTTTGGTTTGGTAAAAGAAATATATGTATGTTGGCATTATAGTAATAATAGTGGAATGTAAAATGATTGTGGGGGGGTCCCACGGGTATTGAACAGCAATGGTTTGTTGTTTGAGTCTTTGAGATGCTGATGACGTTAGCATCATGGGGGGACCCACCTGTCTCTTTCATCCGGAAGAGAGAACGGTAAGATTAAATTGTCCCACATCGGTAGAATGCTTGAATATAATAATATATAAAATAACATTGCCTATGATAAATAGTCACCAATCCGGTTAACCACCTTTTGAGAGGCAGCCTGTGGTGAGCAGTTGTACTACATAGTATCTAATTTGTCTTATAAGTTGTATAAATTATCTGAGCTAGGAGTAGGGGCGTTACAACGACGGCAGCGGCTGATTGGTTGTTGAAGGGGCGTCGGGGCTGGAGCAGGGCGACAGGGGTCGCGACATAGGGAGGGCGACGCAACTGGCTGCCGATGAGATGGATGAAGAGGAGGATCGGGAGTTGGGAGGAAGGTGCAGGTGGCTGAGCAGGGAAGGAGAGGGGAGAGACAAGAGGGTGGCACGGCTGTTGCTGGTGCGTGCTGCGCTCGAGAGGAGGCGCAGCACAAGCGGCGTTGTAAGCGTCGCGACACTGCTGTCATCAGTTGTCGCGAGCAGGGAGGAGGACGGCACAGGGATGCGGCTATTGCTGCTGTAGTCGCTGCGGGGTCTGGTTGTCGGGTGGCGCCATAGAAGACGTGTCGGGAAAGGGAGAACAGGGGTGGGGGATGGGTGTAGCACAGAGGATGAGGGAGAAAGGAGATCGGGAGGTAGGGGGTGAAGGAACAGGGGGTAGGGGATGACAAAGACGGCTAGGGGGTTAAAGCAGCTGATGGATAAAGGTCATAGGTTTAGCGTTTAGGTATAAACAGGGTTAAATATATATATATATATATATATATATATATATATATATATATATATATATATATATATATATATATATATATATATATATATATAGGTTTAGGGGTTTAGGCATAATATAACCCTGTTTATGCCTAAACCCCTAAACCTATATATATATATATATATATATATATATATATATATATAGGGTATAAAAATTAGGGTTAAGGGGGATTGTGAGTAACGGGTTAAGGGGGATTGTGGGTAACGGGTAGAGGGTGTAAACGGGTAGGGTTGCAAACAGGTATGGGTTAGTAGGTTTAAATGGGTTAAAAGGGGAATGGGCGTATATAGTGGATAATGGGTTATTGGGGATAATGGGTTTAAAAAATTTAATAAGGAAAATAGGATAGGGTTTAGGGTATTAAATCCAATAGAAAAATAATTATAAAAATATTGGATAAATTAGAGTATGTTCAGACTAAAAATAAAACAACAATAATAATAACAATAACAATATTAATAATTAGAATAATGATAAAATAATGATAGTAATAATAATAGAATTCAAGGTAATAATAACAATAATAAAATTTGTATTACCATATAAAAATCATAGAAAATAGTTACAAATAAAATTATTGATCAAAAATAGATTTTAATAGAAGATCCAACAATACATTTTAACAAAAGAATTTGAAAGTGAAAAAATAATTTATAAAAATTTTAAATACAGAAAATACGTATTTGGGGAAACAGGGGTTACAGCAGCCCTCCTCTCCACCACAACCAGCATCACCACTCTGCAACAACCACCATCATCGTCGTCGATCCCCTGCCTTCGCCATCCCGAAACCAACACCCTGCTGCCCCGTGTGCACCACCACCCTGTAGTCGCCATCACCTGCACTCTGGCTACCATCGCCGTTGCTGCTATTGCCATTGTTCTTGCTGTGCACTTGTGTGCACGTGCTGTTGTTGCTGCGTAATTGGTTGCACGTGTGTTCGTCTCCATTGTTTGCACATATGTTTCCATCGTTGGGATCTTTTCATTATTTCAATTCACATTCGGAATAATCATCTAAAAGGCAATTCCACTTGAACCAATTTATTATTCGTGTTCAAGATTTCTTTTGATCTCCACAAGTAGTTCACATTTTGATTTTTCATATCTATTTGTTTGATACCCCTTTCAAGAGGTTATTACGGATTCATTGGCGAAACCAAGTAATAACTATCTTTTTGTGTCGTTATCTTTGACTCAACCCAAACTTGATTGCACGTCATCATATGCATACTACATAAATACAACTAGAACCATGATGTAGGGTAGAGTGATGATTTGAATGTTTTCAATTGAATATGATTTTGTTCGTGAATTAAATGTCGTAATTATAAAAATCTTGCCTTGTTAATGTTACAGATTTATCCTGATGATTAAGTAGAGTTTCTGTTGTTTTGCTGCCATGAAATTATTTGCATGCATGTTTAAATTTTTGCCAATTCATATCAATCACCTTGCTGGCCTGCTATCTGTTCTATGTTGCATTAACCTAATCGGCTACTCCAAAGGGGCCGAGGCTGATTCCCTATATGAACCAATTGTTGTAAGAATTTTGTAGAATTTTGTAAACAACAATTGTATCCCTGTCTATCTATTTTTCAGAACATTTGATGGATCTAAATTCCAATTTTTAACCTGTAAGTTATCACACTTTTAATGCTATTGGGTCTAGATTTCTAGATTTGCCATTTACATGCGTATCACCATGAATTGTTAATTGAAAGAAAATGTTAAAAGTAGAATTAAAATTTGAAATTAATCTGGTTGTAACTAGACATGATTAGGAGTCACCCTGAATTTCTGTGGAATTATTTGATGAATATACAGACCCGATATATACATGCAAACATGACCCTAAGATTTTGCCTGAACATAAAATCAGTAAAGTTCGAGATTATTCGCCTAGTTTATGTAGTTATTATATGTCTTGTAAATATGTGTTGGAACCGGAAGAGAGTTTACTTTTCAGAATCTATGATGGAACCTAATTTTCTTTCTTGTAGGAATGGATTGGTTTTTGTAGAGCAACGTCTTGCTGTCCAGAATGTGTGTTTTGTGTTTTAAGTACATTCATTTTTAATTTTGTATCTAGGAATAGAATTAGTTATACCATTCATTGCATAGCCTTAATATCTCTTTGACGTTGTTTCGAAACTTCCTTACCTATTGCATGTCCACATATTTGTGTAATAAAATATTAACAAGCCGGGGTAATACGAGAAAGACCTAGTAGTGGACAACATAGAAGAGTATACTCGTAAGATGGCCCGTGTTTCTAGTATTGGTCGTTATTATTAGACATGTTAATATTTATTAGTCATCGATTGATTGTGGATTACTGACTACAGTATCCCGATTGTATCGTGTATTGGTCATCAGTCATCGGTCGGTCATCGGTCATTGGTCATTGGTCATTGGTCATTGGTCATTGTTATTGCAAGATCCGAGTACATGAACCTATAGAATTCACCACTAGAGTCTAAATGTTACTTGATTGTATGCACCGAACCTGTGGTATGGGACGCATGATCGCATGCATTAGATAGGATAATAAAATATTAATTAACTTATATTGACACTTGCATTCTTGTTCATGATTATCATAATTGACCTGAATCATTGTTTACAGTCATTATTTATTGCATCGTTAATTCCAGACCCCTTCTTTTATTATCATCCATTGTTATTGACACTTGACTTTGATCTAGTTCATTATTTCTTGATATTCCATGTTCCGTTGCTTCTTTGCTTCCACTACTTGATGTTCGTAACTTGCTCTAACGGATAATATTTTTCCACCTCTAGTTGATAAGTTTGCAGGTATCGATGATGATTTACCGGAAGGACTTGGTGAACAAGTTTTCTAGAAAAATCATGATTTCCGCTATGTTGCTATTCCCTTGTTTATTTTCTTATCGACATTTTATCTTAGTAGACTGGTTATTGTTTTACATTTGTTTCAGTACATTGTATTTCTGGGCGTCGACCAGCGGTTTATTTCCAAATGTTGGATATTATTTATGGATTTATTTCATGGATTATTGAAGTATATTCATGGTTTATGTGATTGCTTATTCATGCGTGGTTGTGATTATATTTTATATTGTTGAGTTAATCATACAGCTTATGAATGATGCAAATCATTCACTGGGCCTTAGTTATGTGCCCGTATTTCTAGTTTCTTTGGGAAGCGGGGCATGACAGGCACTCCCTTCTGTCCACAAAGCATGACGAAGCTAACGATATGCTTCCACGAATTTGACCCGAACTGCATCAAATTAACCCCAGCCCAGTTTAATACATCCTTGACGAACAGGTGTAGGGGTAGTCGGAGTCCCGAGATAGTGTGTCGATGGTAAACATGCAGAACCATGGGGCGAGATTGTCTATGGGTCAAAGTCCAAGGCTAGGAATGAGATCCTTGTACATATGAGGAATGAATTAGGCATTTCGGATCAATGGGAGATCTACCTTCACCAAAGTGTTCCTCATCCTATCTGCCTCTATCTTTAGACAACCGAGGGATGGCGGTCAAAGTCTGGGATTCAGCAAATTCTTATCATCATCGAGGTACATGCGGATGTCCAGTGTGCTAAGGATGGAGGAATTCATATCAAACTCCGTGGCATACTCCATCAGTACAGGCTTTGTATCCACGGGCTCAACGAACTTCTCCTCCCTCCTCACCAGCCTTGGAGCCCAATGGGGATAAGGGGCAATCACCCCATCACACCACCGGAGGAAGACACACCATCCTCCTCGCCTGAGGGAACCTCCTCTCTTTCCTCCTCGTTTGAAAGGATCACTATAGATTCAGAGAGAACCATTACAATTTCCTCCTCTTTGTCCTCCCATTCTTCGCTCCACGACACCTCTGATTCCTCCTCCATCTCAACCATTGCTTGACCAAGACTCCGAGGAATAGCTACTGTGGCCAGAAGTAGAGGCTGAGTTGCCGGACCTAACCCTAGACATGACTACTGGGAGGGAAATACGAAAGTGAACAGAAAAGTTACAAAAAAAATGGTCGAGATGAGAGAAAATGATCTAGAGAGAGAAGCTTCAAATGATGAGAGAGAGAGTTAAGATAAAAATGGGGGGGGGGGTATAGAGTGGGAGAGATGCCTCAATAATTAAAAAGGCAATGTGGCCCAATCTTAGCCCTCCACAGGTCCCCCGTGCAATGGTTGCAATGACATGATATGGAAAACTCTTCGAATACCATAATAGTGACGTGGTCCAATCAGAGTGTGCCACGATCCTGCACACATTTAACAATGCTACCTCAAAGAAAAATCTCATGTCTGTGATCTTCGGTCAGCGTGGTTCGTCCCTCAACGTGTCAATCAAGTCACTCGCGAAAAACTCTCAGTTTTGCGTAGCTCGTCCCTGGGTGAGTCATCCGAGCCACTCGCAAAAACTCCAAATTTTGCATGGCTCGTACCTCGGCACGTCATTAGAGCCACTAGAGAAAAACTCCCAATTTTAAATGGCTCGGCTGTCGGTGTGTCATCTGAGCCACTCTTGAACAACTCCCAATTTCGCATGGCTCGTCCCTTGGCGCATCATCTGAGCCCCATACAAAAAAACTTATAATTTTCGCTTGGTTCGTCTCTCGGTGTGTCATTCGAGCCACTCATGAACAACTCCCAATTTTGCATGGCTCTTTCCTTGGTGTATCATCCAAGCCACTTGCGAAAAACTACTAATTTTTGCTTGATTAGTCCCTGACGTGTCATCCGAGCCACTGCAAAAAAAACTCACATTTTTGCATGACTCATCTTTCGATGCGTCATCCAAGCCACTCACGAAAACTACAAATTCTCGCTTGGTTCATCCATCATATATCAAACTGGTCTTGGTTTGGGTTAACAAAACAAAAAAACCATTGTGTTTTTGATTTGGAAAAACTAAATTCGCGTTGCGTGTTTGAAAATGCTAAATATCTCCTAATTCTCAATTGATCAAGAGGGATTCAAGTTGCTTCACCTAGATGGGGTTCGGCAAGCCGACACATGAAGGCTCAAATGACTCGTCGACAGACAAGCCTCTATGGGGTTCGGCTCAAATGACTTGTCAATGGACGATCCCCGACAGGGTTCGATGAGCCGAGGTATGAAGGCCCGGATGAATCATCAACATACGAAATTAAAAAATTTAGGAGTTTTTAGCGAGTGGTTCAGATGATGTGCCGAGGGACGAACCAAGCGAAATTGAGAGTTTTCGTGAGTGGCTCAGATACACGCCAAGGGGCAAACCAATTGAAATCTTGAGTTTCTCACATGTACCTCGGACGACACGTCGAGAGACAAACCAAGCAAGAATTAGGAGTTTTATACGAGTCGTTTGGATGACGTGTCGAGGGAAGAACCAAGCGAAATTATGTGTTTTCGCGAGTGGCTCGGTTGACAGGCCGAGGAACGAACCAACCAAAATTGAGAGTTTTTCATGAGTGGCTCAGATGACACACCGAGGGATGAACCAAGCGAGAATTAGAAGTTTTTCGTGAGTGGCTCAGATGACACGCTGAAGGAAGAGCCAAGCAAAAGTTAGGAGTTTTCGTGAGTGGCTTGAAGGACAAGCCAAGGGACGAGCTATGCGATTAAGAGAATTTCGCGAGTGGTTCAAATGACATGTCGAGATACGAACCAAGTGAGAATTAGGAGTTTTTCACGAATGGCTCAGATGACACACCGAGGGACGAACCAAGAAAAAATTATGAGTTTTTCACTCGTGGCTCGGATGACATGAACAAAATTTTATTTTTGCTGATATCAAACTTTTTATGTGATATCTGAATTCGTATTCGTTATTCGGTAGACCTTATCCAATTTGCATCTGTATCCAAAAATTGCGGATATGGATGACTTTTTTTTTGTAGTCATCTTAGTATCCATATCCGAATCCTTCTTTGGAATGTGGATATAGATGTTGGTATAGCCAATATCCGATCTGTAAGCATCCCTAGAAACATGCCAGAACTTATACCTCGATCATTTAGAATTAAAACCCACAGGTCATGGTTAATAAAAAAGTGTTTAATCTTATCATCATCAGTGCACCAATATTTTCATTATTTTTCTCAAAATGAATAACTGATTCTCAATATCTGGAACACGAACTTTCTTGTAATTAAAAATGGCAGAGACTTCTCATATCGAATAATAGTAAATGCAATATTTGATCACACAACAGCAACATTATAATTATATATTAAACTAATGGATTGACCCATCTCCCCTTCCTCTATTTTGAAATAGAGAAATGAGATCAAAAGTAGAAATCTCAATTAAACTAATATGTGCGTTTCACACATTTTCATAAAATAAAGAAATAAAACATTTAAAAAAACCCCACCGTCCCAGCCAAGATCTCATCCTCTCCCACTTTCAAAATCCTCCACAACCGTCATACCCCACGCTGCCCCCCTCACACACCACTCACCCTCCTCGCCGCTGACCCATCTCCCACGTGCTCTCCTCACCTCCGACCCACCTCTCACACGCCCTCCTCTCCCTAGACTCGCCTATGACCCACCTCCCGCGCCTTCCTCTTCTCTGACCCGCCACCCTCGCCCTCTCGCCATTCTCGCCTCCGCCGCTGCCGCCGCCTCCCACATGCCTTCCTCACCTCCAACATTGTGCCCTTTCGCTCGAACCTCTCCAAACCTTGACTTCGCCTCCGACACTGCCGCCTCCCCTGCACCGCACCGCCATCTTCGCCGTTTCCAAACCACTGGGCAATATTTCTTGTGGAATTGGGGAAATGTATAGGTTGAAAATGGTGATGATCGCGGTGTCAAATTTAAGAATAAGATTTGGCCAGGTTTATTCTACGTTTATCTTTTTAGTATTCTTCATGCATATATGAATAAGAAATAATTGAAAACTTAGAAATTCGGTACTTAATTTCTGGAACTGAGCTTTACTCATCAACTGTTCGATGAAATGTCCAAGTAGCACGGGAAGTGTTTGTGAAAATGATTTTGAGAAATTTTGTTTAACTAAATTAATTGTATTTATGTGTGTGTATGTATTAATTTCTGAAACCCTAATTTACTACCTGTTTTTATTTTCAATTTCTAATTTCTGTTTTTGAAAGCCCCAAATTTGGATATGGGGAAAAGTACGGGTTGAAGACTAGGATGATTGCTGTGTTGGATTCAAGAATGAAATTTGGTAAGGTTTCTTCTACTTTTTTTTTTTTGCTACTGCCTTATGCATATCAAAACAGAAAACACTTGAAAACCTAGAAATCTGGTATTTAATTTCTAGAACTGTACTTTACTCATCAAATGTTCACTGAAATGTCTATATAGCTTGCATGGTGTCAGTGAAAAATGCTTTTAAAAAAAATCTTAACTAAATCAATTTTATATGTGTAGTGTATGTATTAATTTTTGATATCCTAATTTACTACCTGATCTCATTTTTAATCTCTAATTTGTGTGTTTGAAATTCCAAAATTTGAATTTGGGGAAGAGTACTGGTTGAAGACGAGAATGATCGCAGTGTCGAATCCAAGAATGAGATTGGATAAGGAGGGAGGTGATGAAGGGCAGGATCAGCCGGACATAGAGGTGAAGAGGGGTGTTGGAGAGGGGGTCATGGCAGTCGAAGACATAGACACGGGAGAGGAGGAATGAGTGGATGGCGACGACAAAGAGGGTGTGGATTTGTGACGTGGAAGGGAATGGGAAGCAGGGGAATTCTTAATTGATTAGAAGGGATTCAAGTTGCTTCACGTCGACCGGGTTCGGCGAGCCGAGGCATGAAGGCTCAAATGACTCGTCAACAGACGAGCTGTACGGGGTTCGATTGAAATGACTCGTCGACGAATGAGCCCCGAAGGGATTTGGCGAGCCGAGGTATGAAGGCTCGGATGACTCCTCAATGGACGAACCTAAAAAAAATTAGGAGATTTTAGCGAGTGGTTCAAATGATGCGCTGAGGGACGAACCAAGCGAAATTGAGAGTTTTCGTCAGTGGCTCGGATACACGCCAAGTGACAAACCAAGCGAAATCTTGAGTTTCTCACAAGTAGTTCGGATGACACGCCGAGAGACAAACCAAGCGAGAATTAGGAGTTTTTCGCGAGTCGTTCGGATGAGTTTTTGAGGGACAAATGAAGCGAAATTGTGAGTTTTAGCGAGTGGCTTGAATGACACGCCGAGGAACGAACCAACCAAAATTGTGGGTTTTTCATGAGTGGCTCAGATGACACATCGAGGGACGAACCAAGCGAGAATTAGAATTTTTTCGCAAGTAGCTCGAATGACACGCTGAGGGAAGATCCAAGCAAAAGTTAGGGACAAGCCAAGGGGCGAGCTGTGCCATTGAGAGTTTTCTGTGAGTGGTTCAGATGACATGTCGAATGATGAACCAAGTGAGAATTAGGAGTTTTTCACGAATGGCTCAGATGACACATCAAGGGACGAACCAAGAAAAAATTAGGATTTTTTCACAAGTGGCTCAGATGACACGCCAATGGACGAGCCAAGCGAGAATTAGGAATTTTCGTGAGTGGCTCGGATGACGCATCGAGAGATGAGCCATGCAAACTGTGAGATTTTCGCAGTGACTTGGATGACGCGTCAAGGGACTGAACAAGTGAAAATTTGTAGTTTTTCGCAAGTGGCCCGGATAACGGAGACGAATTCAGATATATGAAATACAAAGTTTTGCTATTTTTTTCTTAACTAGTACTTAGACATGTATATCACTGAATTGTGGATATAAATTTTCATATCTAATCACACAATAGAAATCAAAAGAATAAAAGAAGTAAAGAAAAAATTATTTCATATATGTACAACTCTTATAAAAATAAATACAGTACGCACCTACCTATCTATTTTGCATATGGTTTGAACCTTACGCTTTAACTTTTTTACCAGGATAAGATGACGTCACCAAAAAAGACAGCACTTAGGAAAAACTGCAGTAATGGAGAAAAGTTAACAATGACAATGTATAATGGTTTCTTTATTCTTTACAAAAGTGAGAAGAGTTAACAATGTACAGAATATAAAGTAAAATTTCATTCCAGCAGTTAACAAAGTTAACAATCATTTTTTTGCACCAATTTTGGTTTTCATTTTCTACTCTTATTGAGAATATATTTTGTTTCTCTGACTTCCCTATCAACAATAGAATTTTGTGCCACATAATTATTTTGACATTTATCGAAACAATGTACTCAATTTCAACAAGGGCAAGCTTAGAAAAATAAAATTAAAATGGCAGTCATCTACTATGAATTAAAACTTTCTAATAAAAAGAAGAATAAATGATACTGACATGGAGATGCATAACATCACCTATGCAATAACAGGGCGGGCTATCGATGTCCCAAGCAATTTTTTTTTTTCAGATATAGTACAAACACGCAAACAAGGTAACATGAAATCTCTCCTTCAATTCCTTTATGACAAGCTGACTAGCACCACCAGCTTTGGCCTTTTTTTCAAGACCGTCCAACTTCATCACACCTTTCACAAGAAAAAAATTGTCCAAACTTAGTATGCATTCTATAGTGCATAAAACAATCAATTGTGGATTCAAATTAGTGAGTAGAAGATAGGAAAGAAAATGCAGGTTGTAGGAACATGTCAAGAGCGAATGCACTTGGCAAACAATGATTTATGTAGGAGTATTAATTCAGTAGGAATATAAAACAAAAAGTTTATGATTAATAAACTGAAAATTTGAACATGTCACAAATTTAGCACTCAGTGACATACTTGACCAACATCTGCAGTGAAGCACACAACTTCACATCCATAGTTCTCCCTGCAATAATATGATAGCTGATGAATGACAAATAAACTAAAATCTTATGTGGGCGTATATTTCAGGTTTTTATTCAAGAAACTAAAATCTCCAATTAGGAATACAGTCACATTTACTGAATGTTTGTAGAGTTGCACTCATAATCTACACTTGCTGAAATAATTAGTTAACCCTTACATACATTTCATAACCGAGATTACTAGCTAACTAATACAAAATAAACACTACTAGAAACTCAATAAGAAGTAGTACTCATATTGAATACCTTGGTTCTGGGCAAAATTTCTCTGATGCGCTGTGTGATGCACAATGGGAGTACTCATGATTCCACTAGATGTTGCTCCTGCCCAAAAAAGAAAACAAAAATTGACCACTCTCAAAACAAACTCAAAAAAATTGCAGACGGTTTAAAATAACAATGAATAAAAAAATCAATTCACATCTGCATACGAAAAGAGCTTCTTTACTAAATAGATCATGAAAGGAGGTTGGAGAAGAGGTTGGTCGGAGATCCCGACGGCGAGGAGGACAGAGATGGAGAAGATGAGAACTGGGTTTGGGGTTTTTCCAATTTGGATATTGGGCTTCTGATTTGGGGCACCAGTAATGAAATGTAGACGATGAGGATGGGTGGAGGAGATGGTAGGAGAAGAGTTTGGTCAGAGATCTCGATGGAGAGGTCGGAGATGGAGAAGATGAGACGGGGTTTGGAGTTTTTTCAATTTCGGATATAGGGTTTCCGATTTGGGGCAGCAGCAAGGAGATGTAGTTTGGAGTTTTTTTCCATCTGTAATAATTTTAGATTCGGATACAGATTGGATTGATTATGTCTTATTCGAGAGCATCCCTAAATGTCTTCCTTCCCTAGTCTATTATTATTATTTTAAAATAATTAAATACTTATGATGTGAAACACAATCTAGTTCATGGGATTAATTATGTTATGTTTGGTTCGGAATATTGTTTAATAATTAATTTGAGATTTGCATGAGCTGGGAAAAGCTAAGAGCATCTGTAGTCGTTATCTATATATCGATAATATCGATATATAGCTTAAAAAGTAGCTGCAGTCGTTTGCTATATATCGATATTATCGATAAATCGCTACAGTCGATTGCTATATATGAGAGACGAAATAGCTTTATCGATAAGTCAGCGACGGTGGTCGAAGAGCCGTCCCAGACGTGCAAAATACTGTTCTAGGCGTCGGACGGCACTCGATATGCCGTCCGTTTCAAACATTCCGTACTCAGCCTTTAATAAACTGAAGATAATTAGGGTGGATATGTAATTATTAGCTACTATTAAGTATATATAGTATAGATATGTAATTATTTAGCTATTAAGTATAGCTATTAACTGATGTTGACAGGTGCTTAGTGTCGGACGGCACTTCATGTGCCGTCCTAGACATGGGCTGACATTTTTTTTTTTTTTTTTTTCAAAACGTTTTCTTTTTTTTTAAGTGTGAGTTATTTTAAGTGTGAGTTGGAATCCGCTGCAGTTTTTTTTTTTTTATTTTTTTTTTTTAAACGGACGGCACTTCATGTGCCGTCCGACGATTCCGCGCCAAATTTTGCTCATTCGCCCCCTCCGACGGCACATCAAATACCGTCGCTTAATATTAAAGGATTGATTGCTATAATATAGCTTTCGACGAGTGCAGCGAAATCTAAATTTCTATTTCTATATATCGATATATGGATAATTTAAACTTTAACGACTACAGATGCTCTAATGATAGCTAGAATAAAAAGGCCAAAGGCAGCAGCAGGGTCGTACAGTTTGTTGCAGGTGGTAGGCTGTATACATTTATCTCTACTACTATAATGGGAGAAGGCCTTAGTGTAATTTGTCCTTAACCCAACCCGTGCAACGCACGTGCTGGTAGATTTTTTTTTTTACCCTTTTCATTCCCCCAATTTTCTCCACATGCACAGCACGTGTATAATACGAGTAACTATTATAATGGGAGAGATGGGGCTGTAAACAAATAAATAATTTTTTATTGCTTAGTGTGTGTGTGTCAACACGTGCAGCGCACGTATTGGTAGATTTTTTTTTTTTTTTTGTCCTTTCATTCGCCCCTCTCCATTTTCCTCACGTGCATCGCACGTGCATTACACTAGTTCTATCTAGTTGGAGATGAACGTTCATTCGAGTCACCATTCATGGAACTAGTAATCTGCAAATGCAATAAACGCTCTAATTTTTTAAAAAAATTATATAGCAAATAATAAAATATAATTTGGCTTCGAACATCAGATATCTCTTTACTTATCACATAGTCATTACAAATTATCCATAGTGGCACAAACTTTTATTTATATAAATGACACTTTTGTAAATAATTATATCGTAAATAAATTTGAACTTTAAGAGTATTATGGTAATTAACAACAGTTGAGTAAATGAATGGTTAATATATATAACTCCCACTTAAAAATGAATGATTGAGATTAAATAGTTGAATGTCTACAAATGACAACCCTAACTCTCATTAAAATATTATTGATAGTTGAGATTAGATGGTTGAATGTCTACATATGACAATACCAACTCTCCCATTATCTGTACTAGTATCATGCACGTGCGATGCACGTGGAGAAGAAGGAAAAAGGAAAAAAAAGGAAAATAATTTCCAAACTGATCCACTTTCGAAAATATTTACCAAACTGGTCCATTTCGAAAACATGCACGTGCGATGCACGTGAAGGAAGAAGGAAAAAGAAAAAAAAAGGAAAATAATTTCCAAACCGATCAACTTTCGAAACTATTTACCAAACTGGTCCACTTTCGAAAATATTTACCAAAGTGATCTGGCTTCAAAATGACAGAATTAAAAAAAAAAAATTAATGACAAATACCACTAAGGCCTTCTCCCATTATAATAGTAGAGATAATAAAACACAAAGAAAGCAATCAAGTGGCTCTTATTCAATAGGGTTGAAATCAATGGTTCAGATCTAACCTTACAAAACATATTTTTCCGCCCAAAAGTTTTCCCCAAAACTCAAATTCAAATCCCTCAAAACAACTCCTTTATTTATTTATTTATTTATTTATTTATTTTCTCTCTCTCATTCTCTCTTTATTTACTCGGAAATTTATATTTTCAGATTTCGGGTTTGTAAATTTTCAGATTTTTTTATGTATTTTTTTATTGCTCATGTGACATTGAAAATAACAAATACCTCATCAAGATTAAACTTTATCATTTTCCACACTCAAAGTTCTAAGAAGTTGGATTTTACACCCCCATTTATAATTATTTTTCAACATATACTAATGGAAAGATGGACTTTTATTTACAACTAATTATTGTTATACTATTCAAACTTGAGCTATATAATTGTTGTTTTACTGTTTACAAGACTTTCATATGCTGTAGCGTTCCGAAGACGAGCAAATCTAGTAATATTATAAATTAGAGATATATAATGGAGCACTCCATTATTGTTTACATATGTAAAAACCTATGTGTTTAATAACGTTTTTATAACAAAAATATATATCATACGCACACAAAATTTGTAGATATGTACGTGCACGTCAGTTAACATTTGTAATGTGCAGATTGGAGAATTTCCAGGAATTGGTAGATTCCCAGGAATATGAGGGTGGGAATGAAGATTTCCGAGAATGTTGTAATATTGTGTTTGGTATACGACATTACATGCCTGGAAATACTTTATTACCGTGTTTAGTATAGAACAATTCATTCCCATCAATCCATCTCTATAGTAGACATTACCGAAAATACCCTTTTGGCTTTATTTAAAAATAAATAAATATAAAAGTTATCTAATTTAGTAATTAATGTATATGCATGTGCAAAAGCAATACTGATATATATCTTATAAAACTTTAGTAAATTAACAAATAGATTACTAAAAAAAATTAAACTATGATTCAAATATATTTCAACCAATTAGATGAAGAACATAACAAAAAGGAAAAATAAAATGTATTTATTAACACGTGACATAAGTACTTAAATATATACAAATGAAACAATAAAGTTCATTGAAACAAATTTATCCAAATAACTATATACATTGATCAGGTTGGACCCCCAAATTTATAAATAATATTAACAATAACAAAACAAAAAAAACAAAAAAACTTAAAACAGAAGCACAAGAAGAATGGCATGAGAATTATGTGGTGCTCTTATCAGATGCTGTATGAATAGGGCATCTAATGCTTAATTGATTCAGATGACCATATAATGCTTTAACTAGTGAATAAATATACAAAGAACTAATATTTATAGAATCAAGTTTAGTCCACAATGCAGGATTTTAAGCAGAACAAAAGGCATAAGATATATAAACAGATAAACTGAAAGAGCACAGAATCATTCATTTATGGTAGTATAAATTGCTAAGTTAGTGAGTTTTAAGTTTCAACTTATGCAGCAATTACACCAACAAGCATGTTTGGCGAAAAGCAACATTAGAATCTCTTAAGGTGTCCAAGCGTTCACCTAGTACAATTAGCATCCTTATATCCAGAAGATGACTTCAGCAATTTATAATCTGGGAACCAAATCAGCAAAAAATTTACAGGATATATTCTGCTTTGGGTCATCCTTGTTTGACAGCTCTACCTGGAGAAACAACCAGAAGGTACGCACACACAATAACATATATATTAAATATTCTATAGCAAAATACAAAAATCACCACTGCCTATATGTATGCATACATCAATATGAAAGTATTGGCCAAGTAAAGGTTCACTGAGCAGTTTCATTTCATAGTATGTTGACTGTACTGTAAGTGGGATATAATCAAACATGTATACACATAGTTAAAACACTTTCAAGTGCAAATATTTTATATTACACTTTTCTGCAGTACAAAAAGGGAATATTGCTTAATATAGTTGTTAAGGACTTCGTAACAAACATCCTGCAATGTGCAAAAAAAATAGACATTAATCAAAAGAAACTTTCAATATACCACACCAAAATGATCTCGACATTTTTTCCTAGAAAACTTCATTATTTTTATATTTCTTTAGATTGTTTATATACACATTTAACTATTTTAGTTATATAATTAAAAAAATATAGTTCAAAAGTAATTAAAAAATAAATAGATTAATGAATGAAGTGATTGTCTTTTTCAAGTTCCTGAATCCTGATCAAGGTCCAACGGTGTTTGCAAATGTTTTGCCAGCCACTTACAGCGCCACTCACAATGAACAAGAAAGACTTAATATCAAAGGTATATTAATTACGAGATTCACAGGAGTCGTTAATTTTGTACATCTTGCAGAAATTATTAAGGCTTAATTTGCTTTCTTTCTAAGCAGTATAGTTATGAAGAAGCTTCTTCCTAATCCTCCTCACCACGGACGGCTCCAAAGCATCAATATTATCCAGAGGAGGTTGAAGCCTCATCTGCGCATTCGCAAGCAGAAGCACAAGATGCTCCCTCTGGTTCTTCACGTTGTCACGCTGAAACCCAAAGAAGGCGCCGAGCCAGTCCATCAGATCGAGCTCGTCATGCCACTGAACAAATGGGGGTTTTCGGAGGTCCCCAACGGTGCGGAGGGCGTTCATTGCAGCTCGAACTTCGGGGAAACGAAGAGCCGGGTGCTCGGCCAGGACGTTGTGGATGGGAATGATGTTGTACGGCTCATCATCGGTGGGGAGCACCGATGGCGGCCGGTCCGCCCGCTGCCTCGTGCCCATTTGGGTGGTAGATCTGAAGCCAGAGCGAGCGAGAGAGAAAGAAAGATGATGAGTGAATTTCTATGGAGAAATGGAGTGGAGTTTTTCAGTAGGGTTTTGCTTACCTTCTTCAGTCATCTTCGTCTTCTTCTTCGATTCGAGGGGAACCCTAATTCTAAATTTGGGATCGTTATATGATAAGCTAGAAATCTGGAGGTTGTTTTGGGTATGCAATAATCTCACTCATTTTTAAGTGGAGGAATCTACAAATCCCACATTTTTTAAGGAGAATGTTTATCATTCTAAACTAATTATTTTGATAACCTTGGGAATTTAAAATTATTTATAAAACTATACCTGTGTCTTACAAAAGCAGGTAATCAAGAGGGTAATCCTAGATTTCCTTATACATTACCGCATACCAAACGCCTTCTAAGAAAGAAGATCCCAATACCTAAACTCTGCATTACTGCATATGTTTCACCTTATGGGATATTTCGATTGATGCAAAAATAGAAAAATTATGAAAAACGAGTTTTCTAAAGTTATTGTATTTGGATAGAGAAAAAATAGTGAAATTATTTTTCACCATGTTACGTCACATGTTTTTTTTTTTCTAAAATATTTTCTCATTGAAAATTGTGGAATACGTTGGAAAATTTTGCTCTTCTAGTACATTTTAATTTGTTAATTTTATGGGGAATGACCAAATCGTATCCAAAGGTTATCATAATTCTTAAAATCACCCAAGACCAAATAGCACCCAAAGTTTATTATAATTCCTAAATAGCATCCAAAATAACACACTATTTTTTTGCAAAAAAAAGTGGTTTTTGGGAATTAAAGTAAACTTCGGAAGCTATTTGAGTATTACAAAAATTTTCAGTATTTTTTAAAAATTAAGATAAACTTTGTGTGCTATTTCGTTCTTAACCCTAATTTTATTTTATCTAATATTGTCTTCCTTTCTTTAACCAACATTTTCTTTCATTCAATCAAATTTTTTTATCAAAAATATTTTTTCAGTTCAAGCAACCAAACTTGTTTAGTAAATATAAATTTTTCTGAAAAATCTATTTTCCAAATATTTCAATTTTTATACCAATCCAAACAACCCTTAGGCATTTTTGTAGGGTTAGTTCTTTTCCTACAGTCCTCCACTTGCGCGCTGCCTTTGCTCCGGTTTTGCAGCTGCTGCTTGCTTCAGTTAGCGAGAGGTCGTAGTCTTAGGGGCGTTTAGTGCCCGATTTGTTGTTTGGTTGTTTTTTTTGTTTCACTATGTCTGTATGTTGATGGCTTCTCCTGTATTGTGTAGTTGCTTCTTTGTCTGTATCTTGTTTCACTGTCTGGGTTTTACTTCTTGTAAAGCTTTGTCCTGTACAATTTTTATTATAATAAATGCGCTTTGATGTGGCTGGAGTCGAGAGACTCTATCCGTTCTCATAAAAAAAAATACAGTCCTCCACTTTTGACCTTCTACATCGTATTTCAAGTTGGTGTAAACCAACTCTTTTTCAACAATGTAACAAATTAGATTACATGAGAAACGTAAAAATATCTCTCACGAGTTAATTATTTGTGTTCTTCATTATAATATGATGAGTGGTATTCTACATCGGGTGATTTGAAGCATTTTATATTTTATATGAGAGAGTTTCCTCCTGTTCCGGCTTCTCTTGTCTCTTTTTTATCTTTTTTCAAGGCTAATTAAAATGCAAGGTGTTTGATATACGGATTGGAAGATTTCTAGGATTGAGAGGCTTCCCAGTATTTCGAGGATGAGAATGAAGATTATTGGGAATGTTGCATTACTGTATTTGGTACAATACATTGCATTTTTTAAAATTCTTTACCATTGAATTTTTTTAATTCTATTTTTTGAGGTTATTTTATTGTTTTTATGAAAATTATATGGTTTTAGGGGAGAATTGAAATTCTTCCCAGCAAAGAATTTTGGTTCTTATGGGTATCCAATATTCTTTCAAAAATATGTTTGCCACTTACCAAACAAGGTAACCTAGAGAGCGGAATCAATAATTCCCATGAATATTTCCACATACCAAACGCCCAAATTTTTCTCAAAACTCAGTATAAAGTTTTCTTGCTGATTGAGAATTGATGTATAGATTCATCGTGTGACAAAATATTGGTATTCTCCAGGGTTGTCCACCCAATTGGGTTTCAGACTAACCTGGACTGACGAAATCTGAATGAAGGGTTATTTTTAGCATTGAAAACAGTTGGAAATTTGAAAGGGTGCATTCGAAAAAGTCCATAAAAAGTTAGGTCGGGCTTAGATTTTATATGAAGCCCATTTGAATCCCAGTTACCCTTTACTCGAACCAAACCCCAAGTGATCCTGTCCCATACGTAATATGACTAAGGCCGTAAATCGGACCGGACGGAATCGGACAACCATATGTTCAAGCTCGGACCGAAATTCTATTCGGACGAACTTATGTCCGGCTCGATCTAGGTCGGACAAAATTTTTATAGTCCGGACTCGGTTCGATAAAGCATCGGACCACAAGAATACTCGGATGGACTTACTCGGCTCTTGCTCGGCAAAGAATCGGACCTAATAATTTGTTCGAGTTCGGTTCGTATAACAGTTCTGACGGTCCACGGTCAGACCATTTCTCGAGCCGGATTCGTATGGGCGACGGACCGTCCTGTTCATTTTACACCTCTAAATATGATATTATAAGTTACTAGTAATCTGCACATGCGATTCACGTTCTAATTAATTTTTTTTAATAGAGTAAATAATAACACATAATCTAGCATCGAACCTGAGATATCTCTTTACTCATCACATACTCTTTACAAATTATCCTGACATCAACTTTTATTTTATATGAGTTACACTTTTGTAAATAATTATGTTGTAAATCTACTACTATTAATGGGGGAGTTTGTCATTTTGTCACTTTGAGTTTGTAACCAAACAAACAATTTTTAATATTTTTTTGTCACATGAAATACATACGTTGCACGTGTAACTCTAAATCTATTTATTAACTCGTGCATCACGCGTGTAAATCAAAGTTTTTTCCTTCACCAAACAAATAATTTTTAAACTTTTTTGTCGCAAAGCAAATACGTACGTCGCACGTGCAACTCCAAATCTATTTCGTAACGTATCACCGTACGTACAATTCAAGGTTTTCCCTCAAAAAATTTAAAAAATTGGGTGCAGTGCCCGTTCAACTCCAATTTTTTAAAGTTTAAGGCATTAATTACAAGTGTTGATTACTACAGACTTACATGTATCGTACGTTCAACTCAAACTTTTTTATCAAAATGTGCATCACACGTGAAAAATACTGGTAAATTTAGTTTTAAGGATATTGCGGTAACTAACAACAGTTGAATAAATAAATGGTTAATATAACTCCCACTTAAAAATAAATAGTTGAGATTAGACCGGTTGAATATTTACAATTTACATGTTGTCTACAAATGACAATCCCAACTCTCCCATTATAATATTAGAGAAATACATAACTAATTATGTTCATCTAATTTAAAAGAAGCTTAGCAATTCTCAATGTATATACTCTCAATTCTTAACTCTAAATGGCTAAAGAGAAATGCTAGACATATATAAAATTCTACCCCAAATATACATGGGGCTTGTCTTTTAGTGGTTGGTGTGTCCATTAATCACTAAAAGATAAATGGATAAGACCCAACAATCACTAAAAGACAAGCTTCATGTAAGTTTGGAGTAGAATCTCATGTAAGTCTAGCATTTCGCATGGCTAAAAATGTGAAGAAAGTTATCAAAGTTAACAGGCTTGATTTACCATACCAGACCTTATCCTTAAAACGATACCTTGTCCAAAATAACATGAAAACTGGTCTAGGTTTGGGTTAACAAAACAGAAAAACCATGGTGTTTTTGGTTTGGAAAAACTAATTAAATTCGCGTTGCGGGAATGAAAATGCAAAATATCTACCCGACTAGACCTGTGTACACCATTTTCTCAATTGCTTAGAAAACTTTAAGGTAGTTTCTTGGTAAAGAAGCTGAGGAGGGCAGTTGTTTAATTTTGCTCGAACTTTCGGGTAGGTTTTCTGCACTTTAGCCCCCTTTTTTTTATAATGCTATGTTATCTATTCTTTTTGTGCATAATTATTAATCAATAAAGGTATTGTAGAGAAATTGCATATCATCACATCATCATATTCCTACATGGGAACCCAAAGTATGATTTTCATCATGTTTAGTACCTCAAAGTATAATAATGATTATCAGTTCTCGATAGATAATATCTATAGTTTAGAAGACAAGTAATTAAACTTTTAAACGAAAAAAAATGTTGAGGAGAGGAGAGAGGAGAGAGGTGCATGCATGGCTGTCTTGGAACAAGAGTAAATCTTTTGCTCAAGTTTTAATGGTTCCACGCCCTCCATCTCATCATTATCATCCCAACCCAACCCCTCGATCCACACGTCCTCCTCAAAACTACCAAAACCCGTACTTCCATCCCATCATCTACACAACCAAAACATTTCCACCTCTCGCCCTAAACCCATTTTCCCTCCCAAACCTTATCCTCGAAACCCTAGACCTAGAAACACCAAGATTCGTGCCAAAAAAATGGAGTGGTGTTGCATGCGCTGCGGGGAGAACGATCACCAGACGGCAAACTGCCGTAAAAGCGGCATCCATTGCTTTAACTGTCGAAAATTTGGTCACAGAGTTCGAGACTGCCCACTCCACAACCGGAAGGAATTCATGGCCATTGAAGTCACCCACAACTCGGAAATTGCCTCAGTTCTTCTGGGACTACATGCAAGCGCTTTTCTTCAATTGATCAACCCGCGCACCCACCCTGATATGGCAAATGTTGAAAGCTCACTGAACTTCGCATGGAGAAGACAAGGGGGTGGTGGGTTGTGAAGAGGGCTAGCGATGGGGTCTTCCATGTCCAGTTCCCTTCTTAAGAAGATTCCAAGAGGACGATTACTGATGGCGTTATTCAGTTCTCTGGTTTTAACGCAACCTTCTCGCTATGGTCCATGGACTACAGAGCAAAGTTGAAGCCCAAACCAAGTTTTATTTGGATCAATGTTCCACTACTCCCCTTCCACATGTGTAATCAGACCTCCCTCGAGCAACTGGTGAAACCGTTCGGCAAGTTCATTACCATGAGTGGAGAGATGAAGAATGTGGTTTCCAGGGACCAAGCCCTTATCCTCATTGAAGTGGAGGATGTCAGCCACATCCCTAAGAATATCCAAATCCACTTCATTGTGCCATGGACCCAGAACCTCAGATCCATGATGTACCAGTGCTTATCCTCGGCAACCCCATTCCTTCCGACGACGTGGCGAATGGCAAAGTCCAAGTGTTCACTTCAGGAAGTGGCTCTTCCACCTCCTTCTAGCGCCGTCGAGATTCTCCGGTAGAGAAACATGATGGAGCCAATCAACCGCCAAGTCAGGGAATCATTGGCGATGCTAAAGGCAAGGCGACAATCTCGGAGGCAAATCCTTCTGTTAGGAATTCTGTTGTACAATCTCAGCAGAAAACAAATCCAGCTATCTTGGCAGACAATTTTTTAAATATCTCTGGTCTTGCAGATTCTAGTTTGGAAGGGTTCCAAATTGCCCCCCCCCCAAAGATAAAGAATGTTGTAGATCCTGTGGGGACCAAATCTGATGAAAAGTTTGTTTTCAATGCCCCCCTATTATTGAGATCCTCTCAGATTCCCCCAAGGGCAATTTGGGAATTGCTTCCAGCAAATCGAATAACAACCCCGATAGCTCTGCAAGCTCTCAGACATTTTCCCAGAGGAGGAGATTAGGCAGATGATCTGGAAGGGGAAAGTGGTCAATATCCCTTTATCTCTTTTCAAAGAGATCCAGCCTGCGGTGGAGTCTGCTCTTGAGATTTCAGTGGCCAAGCGAGTGGCAAAACTTGAAGCCCGCAAGGGAATGCAATTCAGCTCTAGAGCTAGGGGACCGCGCGCTTCAAGTTTCAAAACGAAGTCTCTCATCCCTTGGTACCATAAGACCACCTCCTCTTCTAGCTCGGGATCAGTTCCACTAAGGATCGAAGAAGGCACTAGCAAGCGGCGCAAGAGATGCAGATTAGCATCTAAAGCAACATATACCAGGCCCTTCATGAAGCATCTGAGATCCTCCCTCAAGTCAGCCTCCACCCGCAAGAATGAAGGTACCTCATCTTCTATGTTTTCAGTTACCAATGCCTGTAATAATCCTTTTGGTTTACTTTCTAATGAGAATATAAATATGGTAGCTAAATCTGTAGAAGTGGAGGCTATTAGGGCCACACCCAGTCGATAAACATAAGCACCCTGCGAGTGATACTGTTGATCCCCTAGATCAACAGAATCAGCTCAACTGAGTGTCTGGGTTTATTGGCCCTCCCTTTGTTATTATTATTACTGCTTGTTCTTCTCTGTTTCAATGAAGATTGGCTGTTGGAATGTTCGAGGGTTAGGCAACCCCAACAAATGTGCCCTGATCAAGGACGGTATTAGAAATGCTCAAATTAATGTGGTCTGCTTACAAGAATCCAAACTCACAAAACCTTCTACCAGAAAGCTAGCATCCATAGGCGGAACTTTTCTCACCAGTTGGAGATCTCTTGATGCTATTGAGAGTTGCGGCGGTATTCTTATTGGATGTGATGACAACATCCTAGATTGTAACTATTGTGCAGTTGATATTTTTTCAATCTCCCTCTCCTTCTGCAACAAAACCTCTGGAACTGAGTCGTCTCTTACCTCTGTTTATGCCCCTTTTGAATTGGATGACAGAACCCTTTTCTTCAGTGAAATCAAACTTAGAAGAAGATTCATATGTGATGCCTGAGTCATTTGTGGTGATTTCAACGCAACCACTTCAAACTATGAAAGGAATGGAGGCCAGAGTTTGAGCAGAGATATGAAGGAATTCAGGAATTGGATTCAACAGCTGCAACTTATTGACTTCCCTCTTGCAGGTAGACAATTCACTTGGTCTAATCTCAGAGCCAAGCCAGCGCTTGCTAGATTGGACAGGTTCTTAATCTCAAGTCAATTTGAACAACTCTACCCAAATTGCATCCAACATTCCCTCCCGTGTATCGTCTCTGATCACTGTCCATTAATCCTTGACTCTCAAGCCATTCAGGGCAGAGTCCATTATTTTAAATTTGAGAAGGCTTGGGCCTCTTACGAGAATTTCACTCCTTCTATTACTGCGTGGTGGAAGAGCTTTTCCTGCAGAGGTTCTTCGGTTGATGTTTTGGCTCAAAAACTGGTGCTGCTAAAGAGACAGATAAGGCGATGGAGAAATGAGAAGTTCAGGACATATTCCACTTCGCAAGAAGGCTCTCCTTGATAAGATTCACCAACTTGACATCTTGGCAGATAACCAACCCTTAGACAGTGTTCTATCGAATGAGCTCTCCATTGCCCACAGAGACTACCAGAGCTTGGTCCAGGCGGAGGTCACCTACTGGAGGCAGAGATCAAGAATAACTTGGATCAAGGAGGGTGATGCCAATACAAAATTCTTCCACTCTATTGCTAATGGGAGGCGGCTTAAGAACTTCATCTATTCCCTTCTTCATAATGGAGATCTTATCACAGATCAGTGCTCAATTCGATCCTGCTTCGAGCAACACTTCAGTGAGATCTGTGGAAGTACGTCATCCCCTGATTTAAAAATCGACTGGGCAGCTCTTTATCCTAATTCTACTATTGATCTTTCTGACCTCGAAGCATCTTTCAGTAAGGAAGAAATCAAAACAGCAGTCTTTAGCATGAATGGAGACAAGGCACATGGCCCGGATGACTTCTCGATGCATTTCTATCAACAATATTGGGAGACCATTCAAGATGATTTATGTTGTATGTTGCTGGACATACAGAAGGGGAAGTCTGATATAAGTAGGCTTAACTACTCAACCATTGTCTTAATCCCAAAGTGCGAAGGTGCTAACCCAGTTTCTGATTTTTGCCCCATCAGTCTCATCAACTGTTCCATGAAGATCTTCACCAAAATCCTCGCAAACATACTAAGCCCCTTACTGCACACTCTGGTTTCCTCTTCACAAAGTGCTTTCTCAAAGGAAAATCAACAGTGGATTGTTTCCTTGTAGCCCACGAAGCCATCAATCTATGCTGCACCAAAAAGTCAGATACTCTTATGCTAAAGATTGACTTCGGTAAAGCCTTTGATACCATTAGTTGGACCTTCATTGAGCAAATACTAGTTGCCAGAGGCTTCGGTTCAAGCTCGTGCAGTTGGATTAAGGCAATTCTTCACTCAACTAAATCCTCTGTTCTAGTAAATGGGGTAGGGGGCAAGACAATTAATTCAAAGAGAGGATTAAAGCAAGGTGATCCCCTTTCTCTGATGTTATTTATCTTGGCAGTAGATGCGCTAACTCAAATGATGCGAAGTGGAAGAGACTGTAGCCCCTGTTTTTCATTTTGTATATTTTTTAGTGTATTTTTTTCTTCCTTGTATTTGATTCCGTTGTATCTCTTTTGGACCGTATATTGGATTTTTATTTTCAATATATTTTCATTTTATTGTTCCTGTCTTCTTTTATTTGAATTCTTGATTATTGTTCGTCTCTTGTTTCGTTCTATTTTTATCGAGCTGATTATTTTTGATCTTCTTTATTTTATTTGTTCACTCTATATTATTTTTCTACTATTTTGTTCATTTTGTCCTATCTATACTTTTGCTTGAATCCCTAATACCCAATTTATACTATCTTATTTCCACATATTCAGACCCATTTAGCCTATTTAATTATCCATACCCATTATCTTTTTAACCTACAACTAACCTAAACACTATTACCCTGTTTACTATTAATACCCATGCCCTGTTTCTTTAAACCCCCACACCCGCATGCCCTATCCCCATCCCCATGCAACCCGACCCGTTAGCCCCCTCTGTTAACTGCCCTACCCCTCTAACCCTAAAAACTCAACTATTTAAAACCCAAGCTACCATTTTGCTCCCTCTCTCTCCGTTAACCCTAGCCACCAAAACCCCTACCTTCCATCTTCTACCTTCCGACTGCACCTCCCCCATACTCCCAAACCCACTGCACTTCATCCCCATCAGCCTCTACCCTGAGCACCATCGTCTCCATCCCTGTCCCTGTCTCTCTCTCCGCTCTTCGTTCTCCCCGTCTCTCTCTGTCTCTATTCTCGGCGCGCCCACCGAAGACAGCAGCAACAACAGCCAGCGACGCAGCCAGCACCGCCAGCCGCCGCCTTCTCCCCGTGGTCGTTAACTTGCTCTTTCCCTCACCGTTGATCTTGCCGTTGTTTTTGGTTGCTTGGTTATTGGTGTGCATGCTCTTGGGTTTTGTTCTCATCGGTTTGTGGGTTTTGTTCGTGGTTTTTGTTCTTGGTTCGTTGAGTTCGTTGGTCGGGAATCCGTTCCCGTTATTCTTGCTTGAAGTTGTTTTTGTCATCGGTTAAGGCAAGTAACTTGTATTAAATTCCTTTGTAAATACAAGTACTAAATACCGTTTGTAGTGTAGTTGGGTTCTAGAGACAATTTGTATGTGAATTCTCTTATTGATATTGTCTCTATAGTGATGATTTGACCATAGTTGCCTTAGGACATACATGACATGATATAACCTAAGATTGACCACATCTTGTTGCATATATGCGTGTTATTCATATGTTATCTCGCTGCTTGTTCGTGTTATTCGTGATAGACTTGTCTTGGACTTGTGAAATACCATATACCATGTTGCTTGGGCATCTAATACACTATATTTTATGTTTGGTTGTGTTTTGGATGAGTTCTATGTGAACTGGTGGATTTTGTGTACATGAGATATTTTCAGTTTTTCTGACTTTTCAGTTTTGATCAGTATTTTAGACCCTATTAAGGTCAGCATTTGAAAATATTTTGTGAACATGATTTGTGGAGAATTCTGTCTATTTTCCAACCCTTTTAACAGATCTCAGTTTCGATTTTTGGTTTGTGAGTTATGTCTATTTTACTATAGTAGTGTCGAAAGATTTCCAGATTCTGTTTTCTATGATTTCTGAAGAGTAATCTATTTTTATTTTGGTATTAGAATTATTATTTTGATCTGACATTTTGCACAGTATTTCTAAACTTGATTGGGGTTTATCCAGATTTTTGTGGATTTATTTGAGATGTTTTACAAACCTTTTCATGCTTGCAAATAAAGAGTTTACATACAGAATTTTACTACTGTTTAGTAAAGAACTTGATTTTCGACCTAAATCTACTTGCTGTTTCCAAAATATGAAAGTTAGTCTATTGTATCTATTTTCTTACTCTGGCGGATTTGGATTTCGATTTATGGGTCGTGAGATATTGCTGTTTTCGTACTACAGTGTTTGCGATTTCAGATTTGCAAAACTGTTGTGTCTTGATGTTTTCTAATTTTACTTGACTACTCTATTTATATTGAAAAATTATGAAACTTTATTTTCTGTTACTATACATATAGGGGATTACCTCAGATTTTTTGTAGATTTATTTAATGAGTTTTCATGCTGTTTTCTTGACTTTGAATACAATCTTCTGATTTCTAACTGAACATGTTTTCTGGATTCAAACTTGTTTTGAGACTTGATTTTGTGAAATACTATATGACTTATATATGGTTGCTGGATTCGGCCGGGAGTCTACTTTCTAGACCTTTCGACGGATTCACATTTGCATGTTTGTAACAACGGAAATCTCAGTTTTACTGCAGTGTGGTCTTGCTGTCCTCAACTAGAAATTTGGTTATTTTATCCTTTTATGTGTTATCTTGCACCCGTACATATTTATCTAGCAACTTGAACTTGTTACATGATCATGCCATGTTATTCTTGATATGTTTTGCACATATACATGCTTGTTTGACATGAATAATAATTAACCAAGCTGGGGTTTAAGGGAAAGATCTAATAGTGGATAATTCAGGAACGTGTACTCGGAAGAGGATCCACTGATCCTACGTGATTACTTGATACATGATACTTGACACGTGATTACTTGACACTTGCACGCAAGACACGTGATTACTTGCCACTTGCACAACTTGACAAGTGATACATGATACTTGGAGCTTGGAGCTCGATACTTGATACTTGTCCCTGAGTACACTGCCCTATATGGTCCACTGTGAAATCTAAAGCGAAATTGATTGTTGTAGCAACCATGTAGTATGGGCTGCATGAAGTGCTATCTTGAAAGTAATAACTACAAGAATTGATATATGACACTTGAACATGATACATGCTTACTTGACTACATGATACATGAGACTTGATACATGACACTTGCTACATGTTCACATGATACTTGATATTTGTTACTTGTTCACATGATACTTATTCACTTGATACTTGATATATGCTACTTGTATTTATTCACCTTACCATGCTAGTTGTTTACTTTGTTATCATGCCTATTCCATGCTATTAGTTAGTTTTTTTCATGTACTTGTATCCTGCATTACAAGCGGCCCGTAACTTGCATTGACGGGAGTTTGTTTTCTTTTTTCTATTCCTGCAATTGTTAAATTACAAATTTTGGAGAACATGTACCAGATGGTGTTGGTGATATGAAATATTAGTGCTGGATTTTGCTATTATTATTCTTGTTTCTTGCTTTGAACAATTGTATCTTGATTACTTGGATTTATTTGTATTTGGGCAATGTGACCCAGGATATTTGACTTATTCAGATCTGGATTATTTGAGATTAATATATTTGGTTTCAAGTATTCTTATTGGTATTTTGGTTCATATGTGCATACGTGGTTGGTTCTTTTGCTTCCGACTCTGGTTATTCTTGTGAAATGTTGTAAAGATTCTTGAACGACTTATGGATGATAAAAATTATTCGCTGGGCTTAGTCACGTATCTGTATTCCGTATTCTCTTTTGGGAAGCGGGGCGTGACAAAGACAATAGCACTTTTTCTCAGCTGCAACTCAGGGGCTCCCTAGCTTTGCTCGCCATACTACAATTCGTTGATGATACTCTCATATTCTGCAAGGGTGTTGAACAAGATGTGCTACATCTAAAGTTGCTACTGCATTTATTTGCGAACATATCAGGCCTTCACATTAACCTCTCCAAATCATCCATTATCTATTTTGGGCATTCTAAAGACAAGCTTCAGGCTTTTGCTCAGATCCTGGGTTGCAAGCATGACTCCCTACCCACCAAATACTTGGGCATGCCATTATCCAAAGGAAAATTAAAGAAGAGAGACTGGAAACCACTTATTCTTAAAATTGAGAGGATATTATCGACTTGGAAAGGTAGACTGCTCTCTGGGGGGGGGGGATACTTATCCTCATCAATTCGGTACTGAGTGCCCGGCCGACCTACTTTGCTTCATTCTTCAAATTGCCCCAGTGGGTTATAGCAAGAATAGACCAAATACGGAGCAGATTCTTTTGGGTAGGGGGAGATACAAATGCTACCGGAGCCTCTTATACTAACTGGAAGCGAATTCGCCAGCCCAAACAACAAGAAGGCCTAGGGTTTTTAAATCTCAGCCAATTCAACAATGCCCTGCTTATGAAATGGTGGTGGAAAATCTTATCTGAGGAATCCCTTAGCACCCAAATTCTCAAATCCTTATACTTCAACAGAGCGACCAACTCTTTCACATGCAAGGCTCAAGCTTCTGAATTCTGGAAGAATGTCTAGAAGCTGAAAGAGCAATTTGACCAAGGGATTTCTTGGCAACTTGGATATGGACAACTGGTTAAATTTTGGACCTCCAATTGGATTGGAGGCAGCAGCATCGCCAAACTATTTCCGACATTATTTGAGGCAGCTTGGAACAAAGATGACACACTGTGTTCTCAAGGCCACATTCATCAGAGTAGATGGATTTGGAGACCAAACCTTCATACTTCTACATCCACCCACAACCTCCTCGAGAAGAATCAGCTACTGCAATTTATCTCTCACTTATAACCATCTACAACCGCAGACACTGCTAATTAGAGACACTCTTCCTCAGGGTGCTTTACCGTCAAGTCTGCTTATGATTTCTACAGCATCTCAGGCCTAATATCTCTCTTGTACCGTGCATGCTGGAAGAATTTAGCACCCCTCAAATGCAAAATTTTTATTTGGATGCTGAGTTGGGAGATACTCAACTCCATGGAGAGGTTACTATCTAAAGGATGGGATGGTGATCTGACATGCACAACCTGTGCATGTCTGATCGAAACCACCTTCCATATCTTCTTTCAATGCCCACTGGCTGTTCAGGCTTGGCAACACTTCACACACCACTTCAACATCATAAAGCTACCTACATCAACTGCTGAATGTTTCACACATTGGTGCTTTGATTCCCGAAACCACAAGTTTCCACACTCTTGTCACATGGTTACACTGGCTACCTGTTGGAGTGTCTGGCATGCTAGAAATGATAGAATTTTTAACAAGACTATTACAGCAGATAAACTTATATCTAACGTCAAATTCTGGTTTTCTCATTGGCTAGATAGCTGCGGAGACTCAAAGAAGAAAGCCATGATTCTCCAGGAGATTGAGGACACTGGGGATCGAGATCTCATGAGGCCGTGGGAAGGCTGCTCGATTCAAAGTTTGGGTCGCACCCAAGGATAGTCATCAGGATCTGCGCCTCTGTTAGTAGGTTATTTTGTTCTTTTTGGGGACTATGCATGTCCCAGCTCTTGTAATATTTCAAACTTGTTTGTTAACTGCTGTTATTAGGGGGGATGGTTCTTTTGTTTGGGGAGCTACCTATGTTGCGTGTAGGGGGATGAGATCATAGCGTTGAGTCTGGTTGAGGAGTATGACAATAGTCCAATGCCCTCTTTACGACTCAGTGCTATGCCATCTCAAACTCAGATATGCACAGAGCTCACCCCGCCTCCAATCCTTTCCCTACTATATTGTAATCGTTTTACTCTGTTTATATATATATATATATATATATATATATATATATATATATATATATATATATCTTAGAGGTAGGTTCATCCTACCTTTTACCAGTAAAAAAAAATAGTTTAGAAGACAAATGCAATACGAAAAACTGATAGATACATAAAAACATTCCTCATAGAGTAGCTATTAATATAAATAACAAAATTTTTGTTATAGCCAGTTCTGTACATCAGTGTACTCTACGGTTAGAGAAATACATAACGTTGAACGTAGTAAAATCTGAAAGTGAAAGATTTCGTTGAAATTGTTTGTTTGAAAACTTACCGAAAAGCTAATGATATGTTCTTCTTTCTATTGGAATAATATAGCCTTTATGCTCATTTCTAAACTTATTGAAGAGATGAAATAGAGCTGCTAGATATTGCAATATATATTTAGTCCCATATCGGATTATATATCAGTTTAGTATTCGGTTCCCTTATATATATAGGAGACATTGTACCCAGTTATTCATTAATCCCATAATCCAATAATTTTCTCTTAATCTCTCTGCTAATCTTAACATGGTATTAGAGCTAAGTTCCCCAATTCCACCCTTCATTACTAATCCCTAATCCTTACACAAAATTACTCTCCAATCCCATCGACAACCATCAATCCCAAATCTCAGCGCCACCATCAACATCATCAACTACTGTCGGCAACCATTAATCCCATCAATCCCGTCGGCAACAACCACCAGTCTCGGCACCACCATTAACCCCCAAATCTCTGATCCACCATCAACATCATCAACTACCCTCGGCAACAACTCCGATCGTCAACAACCACCGCACCAACATCAACTTCACCATGGTCAACTTCGGCACCACCATCACCATCGTCTACCCCGATTGAATGCACCCAAATAACCTGATACGGCTAAAAATGGGGTTAAATCGGAACCGTCCAGATTGAGCGCGAATCTTGAAGCTCGGGGGTAAACGGTAATTTCACATACAAATGGATCTGAAACGGGTATTGGATCTCCTTCTCACAGATCCAATAACCCACAAACAGATCCACTTCAATTGGGTACGGGTCCCGACCCGAGGCGAACCCAGACCAACAAGAGACAAATCAGGGTCACTGATTTGACCAAGTCAACGGGCCTGATTTGCTCTCACCGGGAATCAGGGATTAGTTTCCTAAACAGACTATGAGGATTTTACTCCTGGCGGTTACACAGGGAATCAAGTCCCTAATCACTCCCCTGGCGACTATAAATACCTCCCCTCTACCACTGTGACCAGGTAATCACTCTTTTTCCACCTTAAGCTCTTTCATAATCACCACTGGTTACTGACAAGAGCGTCGGAGGGTGCGTCGCCGGAATCAACCCCGGTGTATCGCACTTCCTTGCAGGTTGCGGCAGGGATCAGAAGGCTTGGATCCGCTGTTCAGGTTCTTCCCGAACTCACAAATCTCATCTGTTTACCCCCACACCGAAATCAGTGGTAACAGATTGGCGCCGTCAGTGGGAAAACCACACGAACAGCCTCCGCCTCTTCCTTGTCATCTAGCCCTTCTCCAACCATGCCTCCAAAGAAGGTCAGATCTAGAGGGTCCAACCGCGGACCCAATCCCGCCGATCAGCCAGAGGAAGTCCCTGTCAATCCTGCTCCGCAGCCTGAACTTCCTCCCCCGGTCCAACAGGGCCAACCTCCTCTTCCCAAGCAACAACCCCCCAATGGCCCTTCCGGCCATAACGGGCGGAGGCAGAAACAACCCCTAAACCCAGACCATGTCTCGGTTCATAATGCCTCCTCGGATTCAATGGCTTCTCATCACCCCGACCTCCGCAACACCGTTCTGAACCGCCAAAAGGATGAGGACCTTCGCACCCACCTAGATGAGAGGCGGGCCCGAGAGGGAGCCTCCCGCCAGCATCATGGTGACCGATCTTCTCATCGCCGAGACAGTAGGAGGTCTCCAGACCGACGGGGCCGAGCGGCATCTCCCGAGCGCCGCAGGAGGAGGCCACATTCCCCCGCGGATCGGCACCATCCGAGGAACAATGAGGCACCCATCACCCGTGCCGAGTTCCTACAATTTCAGGAGACCGTGCTGCAGGCCCTCAACCTTCGCCCCAACAACCAAAATGCCCAGAGGGTTCTGACACCCCCGCGGGTTCCCAGTCCTCGCCACCGATCAAGAAGCCCTCTCCCAGCTCCCAGTCGCCAGCAGCACAACTATAGTCCCCGCCGATCCCAGGACTACCGGCGCCGCAGTCCCCACTCCCCTTCCTATGAAGAAGAGTCCAGGGGATCGTTTGATTAACAGCGGAGGGACGAGGCCCTCAACCGCCGTCTCCATGAGGTGGAGAGGCGCATCGGCCGCATGGACAGAGAGGAGGAGTCTAGAGCAGGGACCGTCCGTCCCAGCAGACCTCCCTTCTCTCGGACGATCATGGAGGCCCCCATACCGAGGGGTTTCAAACCTCCGCAGTTTGAAACGTACTCAGGGGAGTCCGACCCAGTTGATCACGTCGAAAGCTTCAAGACCTTAATGCTGATCCATCAAGCTTCCGACGCCATGCTCTGCAAGACCTTCCCCGCCACCCTCAGGGGATCGGCTCGGGAATGGTATTCCAGGCTCGCTCCCTCTTCCAACTTCTCGTTCGAGCAGTTCGAAACGCTGTTCATAACTCACTTTGTGAGTAGCAGGCGAGCTGAGAAGACGAGCCTCTCCCTACTCAACATGTAGCAAGAAAGGGGAGAGAAGCTGAGGGACTATGTGAAGAGATTCACCGCAGAGGTCAGGTCTATCGCCTCCCTAGACCAGTCAGTGGCGACTGTTGCGTTCCAGTCGAACGTCCTCAACTCCAACCTCCGGTCGTCCCTCGCCAAGAAGCCCCTGCACAACTTCGCCGATCTTCTCCTAAGGTGCGAGAAGTACATTCGGGCTGAAGAGGCTGAGTGCCTCCCAATCTTCGGAGGATCAGCCTCCGGATCGAAGAGGAAGGCGACAGAGGAGGAGAGGTCCAAGAAGATGCAGAAGGACAACGACGGTCAGCGCCGTCCTCTCCCTAGGTTCGAGAAGTTCACTCCCCTCACCACCAATGTCTCCACCATCCTGATGGAAGTGGAGAAGGAGGGGGTCATACCTCCGGCTCTGAGGATGAACACCCCGGCCAAGAGGAGGAATAAAGAGAAATGGTGCCGTTACCACCGGGACCACGGCCATGACACCAACGACTGCCGGGCGTTGAAAAATGAAATAGAGGCCCTCATCCAGAGGGGGCAATTGGCCAAATTTGTAAAGGCAAACGATCGGGCGGTTCGCAACACTCCTCCACCTCCGGGGGCTAACAAGCGCTCCGAGCGGCGCGAGGAGACGCCCGAGTTCGAGGAGGAACGAGTCCTGCACCTCATCCACGGAGGCCCCATGGGGGGCTCCTCCAACTCCTCTCGGAAGGCCTTCATCCGAGAGGTCAATTCAGTTCACAGCGCCCCTCCTCCCAAAGGCCTCGGAGTCCCAGTGACTTTCTCCGATGAAGACCTCGAGGGGGTCCGGACTCCCCACTGTGACGCCCTCGTCATCGACCTTCGCATGGCAAACTTCAAGGTGCAGAGGGTCCTGGTAGATAACGGGAGCTCGGTGAACATCCTCTTCCTCTCGGCCTTCCGAGGGCTATAGCTGTCTCGGGACTGTCTCAAGCCGGCCGGTTACACTCTCCATGGGTTCACGGGGGTGCCAGTAACTGTCGAGGGGGTTATAACCCTAGACGTAACTACTGGGAAGACCCCTACTACCCGGACCGAGCCGATGGACTTCATGGTCGTCGACGTCCCGGCCGCATATAATGTTATCCTAGGCCGACCCAGGCCTAGCTGTCCTGGAAGCTGTCCCTTCAGCGTACCACCTTAAAATGAAGTTCCCCACTTGGTCGGGAGTGGGAGAAGTCAGGGGCAGCCAAGAGACTGCTCGGAAGTGCTATGACTTCCACTGGGGGACCGGTGCTCTCCCTCGAGACTCTAGAAATCCCCGAGCCGAATGTCCGACCCACGTCCGAGCCGGTGGACGAGTTGGAAGAAGTGCCCTTTTCGGACGAGGACCCGAGTAGAAAGTTCCTCATCACCAAGTCCTTGCCAACTGCACTGTGTTCGACTTGGTGCAATGCATCTGGGATAACCGCGACCTGTTTGCTTGGTCTGCCGCGGATATGCTCGGGATTTCCGAGGAGCTGCTAGTCCACCGACTAAGTGTCGAACCGGGGTGCAAACCGGTTCAGCAGAAGAGGCGAAAATTCGCTCCCGAGCGACAGCAGGCCATCAAGGAGGAGGTGGATAAACTCTTAAAGGCTCGGTTCATACAGGAGGTGAACTACCCCGAGTGGCTCTCCAATGTTGTAATGGTCAAGAAGTCTAACGGCTCTTGGAGGATATGCATCGACTTCACCGACCTAAATAAGGCGTGTCCAAAGGATCCGTTCCCTCTTCCAAACATCGACACCCTTATTGATTCCACCTCGGGCCATGAGCTCCTCAGCTTCATGGACACCTTCTCCGGCTATAATCAGATCCGGATGTTCCCCCCGGACATTCCGAAGACCTCCTTCATCACCGATCAGGGCCTCTACTGCTATAGAGTCATGCCGTTCGGGTTGAAGAACGCTGGAGCCACCTACCAGCGCCTCGTCAACAAGGTCTTCCAGAGCCAGATAGGCCGCAACATGGAGGTGTACGTTGACGACATGCTCGTCAGGAGCATCCGAGGTACTGACCATGTGGCCGACCTCCAAGAGGCATTCGGCGTGTTGAGGAGACACAGCATGCGGCTAAACCCGAACAAGTGTGCGTTCAGGGTCTCATCGGGAAAGTTCCTCGGCTTCATGGTGAGCCAGCGAGGGATCGAAGCCAATCCCGAGAAGATTAAGGCCATATTAGACATGGCCCCGCCCCGGAACGTCAAGGAGGTGCAGAAACTTACGGGTCGGCTCGCCGCTATTGGCCGGTTCCTCTCGAAGTCTGGGGAAAAGTGCCTCCCCTTCTTCAAGGCACTCAGGGGGGCTAAGGGATTTGAATGGGGCCAACCACAACAGGAATCGTTCAACCAACTGAAGGCCTACTTGGTGAACCCCCCTCTGCTCAGCAAACCTGTTCCGGGGGAAACCTTCTTCATCTACTTGGCTGCTTCCGAGCAGACCCCAAGTGCTGTTTTGGTGAGAGAGGAAGACTGGGCCCAAAGGCCCATCTACTACGTGAGCAAGGTACTTCGGGACGCCGAGCTCCGTTATCCGAAGATAGAGAAGATGGCCTACGCCCTGGTCATGGCAGCAAGGAAGCTCCGTCCGTACTTTCAGTCCCACTCGGTTGTTGTCCTCACTGACCAACCTCTGAAGCAGATCCTCCACACGCCTGAGACCTCGGGCCGGCTAATGAAGTGGTCCATAGAGCTGAGCCAACATGACATCTCCTACCAACCTCGGACTGCAATCAAGACTCAGGCCCTTGCCGACTTCATCGTCAAGTCCACCATTCCCGAAGTCAGCCACATCCCGAATGGATCTCCCATTTGGACGGATCCTCCTGCAACGAGGGCAGCGGTGCCGGCATCATCCTGAACGGTCCTGATGACTTCTTCCTCCAATACGCCCTTCGCATGAACTTCAGAGCCTCAAACAACGAGGCAGAGTACGAGGCATTAATCGCGGGCCTCGGCCTTGCCCGAAGTGCCGGGGCGCAGCACCTCCGAGTCCATAGCGACTCCCAGCTTATTGTGAATCAAGTCTTGGGCGAGTACGAGGCGCGAGACGAGCGAATGGCGAAGTACCTCGCTAAGGTCCGGGCCCTCATGAGCCGGTTCGAAGAGGCGCTCATCCAACGAGTCCCTCGTGAGGAGAATTCGCAGGCCGATGCCCTCTCCAAGTTGGCCTCATCCTCCCTACAAGGTCTTGAGCAGACCGTTCTGATCGAGGTCCTCTCAAGGCCGAGCATAGAAGACAAGACATCCGGCTCGGTGGAGTCGTTGCCGGTCATGCTGCAAGATAATTGGATGAAGCCGTTGGTGGAGTTCTTAAGGGACGGGCTCCTGCCCGAGGATCCCAAAGAAGCACGCCGAGTCAGAACCAGGGCCGAGCAGTATGTCTTGATCGAGGGTATCTTATACAAACGCTCCTTCTCGCAAATTGACGACCGACAATACCTAAGGTGCCTCTCCCCAAGACAGGCCGACTATGCCCTACAAGAGCTCCACGAAGGCATCGGCAGGGCACATTCAGGGTCTAGGTCATTGGCTCGGAAGGCTTTGAACTACGGATACTTCTGGCCGACTCTCCTCCAAGACGCCGAGCGACACGTTCGGCTATGTAGCTCTTGCCAGAGACACTCCAGCATTCGTCGCCTCCCTCAAGCCAACCTTGCCTCCCTATCAAGTCCTATCCCTTACGCAATGTGGGGGATAGATTTACTAGGGCCTTTTCCTCCAGCTCCGGGTCAGTTCAAGTTCTTAGTCGTAGCCATCGACTACTTCTCGAAGTGGATCGAGGCCGAGCCCCTCGCCACTATAACCGAGAACAAGGTGGTTCAATTTTTCTGGAAGAACATCATCTGCAGATTCGGCGTCCCCCGTGTCCTTGTGACGGACAACGGGACTCAGTTCACTGGTGCAGCATTCTGAGCTCTGTGCGACGACCTCGCCATCCAGCAGCGCTTCTCGTCCGTCTCCCACCCTCAGTCGAACGGACAGGCAGAAAATGCCAATCGACAGATCCTTGCAGGTATCAAGAAAAGGCTGGACAAATGTTCCAAAGGCTTATGGGTCGACCAACTCCCCAACGTACTCTGGAACTACCGCACGAGCAAGCGGACCCCCACAGGAAAGTCTCCTTTCAACCTCACCTATGGGTCCGAGGTGGTGATACCCCTCGAGGTCGGAATACCTTCCCCTCGCCTCGCGGCCTACAACGAGGAACAGAACGCCAGAGACCTCAGGGCGAACTTAGATCTGGTGGACGAACTGAGGGAGAGAGCATCAATTCGGCAACAGAACTACCGAAGGAGGGTCGAATTGGAATATAACAAGAAAGTCCGACCCACCAATCTCAAGCAAGGGGACTTGGTCTTAAGAAAACTGGCCATATCCTTCCCCAATCAGAAGAGCAAGCTGGCTCCGAACTGGGAAGGACCTTACAACATCACAAGGGTAGTTCGGCCCGGAGCATATCGTCTGGAAGATCTAGAGGGCAGAGAGATTCTGAGGACCTGGAATGCCGACCACCTCCTGAAATACCGAGAAGGCGCCCCGGCGCCTCTCTAAGTATTGCAGGATATCGCGCCATTCCTCTCTCCTCTAACTTGTAATCTATTTCATAAGTTGTAACATGTAAAAATGGTTCGCCATCGATTATCAATGAAGAATGCTCTTTCATACTTATAAATTTGCTTGCGTCTCTCTGCTTTTATCTGTTTCTTAAATTTGATTTCAACCAATGGTTCGGAGTCCAATGTCCGGCTCGACTTTACCTCCTCGGCTCGCCTCCGGACGAGCCAGAGGTAGATCGCCGTTCGGAACTGCTCCCGCAACCGTTGAACCACACCGATGGTTCGGAGTCCAACACTCGGCTCGACTTTACCTCTTCGGCTCGGCTCCGGACGAGCCAAAGGTAGATCACCGTTCGGAACTGCTCCCACAACCGTTGAACTACACCGATGGTTCGGAGTCCAACACTCGGCTCGACTTTACCTCCTCAGCTCGCCTCCGGACGAGCCAGAGGTAGATCACCGTTCGGAACTGCTCCCACAACCGTTGAACTACACCGATGGTTCGGAGTCCAACACTCGGCTCGACTTTACCTCCTCGGCTCGACTTTACCTCCGGACGAGCCAGAGGTAGACCGCCGTTCGGAACTGCTCCCACAACCGTTAAACTACACGATGGTTCCGGAGTCCAACACTTGGTTCGATTCCACTCCCCAAGCTTGCTTCTCGGCGAGTTAGGAGTGGATCACCATTCGGAATTGCTCCCACGACCGTCGAACACTCGCTAAGACCGGCGAGCCTCACCCCATCGTGACCACCCCTCGACTTCGCAAAAAGAGGGAAACCGAAGCACCGCTCGGTACCACAACCCGAGCCATCTTGTCACGGAGACGGAAGCCCCAAGAAGAAGGGTCAGACCATGCTGCCTTCGGTCGGATGCCGGGCAAGTGCCATTCCGAGCCTGCAAACGGAGAAAACTCACTTTCTCCTCAACTTTCCCGTATGATCTCGATCAGACGGCCCAGATCTTGCCAGCGACGCTAGACGACAAGATAGCATTTTCTTGGGAACAGAGCCGTCTCGAGATTCGTGCCAAAATCCAACGGCCAAGATCTTGTCAGCGCCGCTAACGACAAGGTAGTGTTCCCATAGGAACTGGTTCGCCTCGAGATTCTAGCTGACGACACTATACGCTCGGCTCGTAAACCTCGGCACGACCAACACACTCACAAGTGAGATAAATACGCAGAGCAGCAAAAGAAATTTTATTAATAATCGGGACGTAATACAAAACAATCTTTCCATGGTTACAAAGTATTAGAAAACAAAAGTACAGCGCCGACCCACTACACTTGGCCTTCAAACGGAAATACCTTCACTGATCCGTTCAGTCGCCAGCCCATCCACTTCGGCTGATAGCTCCTTCGCCTCCTTCCGAAGCTTAGCCTCCACGGTCTGCAAATGATGGATCTCAGAGAGCAAATCGTCCCGCTCGGCTAATATTTTCGACTGGTTGTGCCGAATGCACTGGACCCGAAGGGCGTTGCTAAAAGCGGTCTGCAAATCTTCGTCCTCTCCTACGGGGGTCGCCTCGGCGATCCTACTCTCCAGACGTTGGATCTTGGCGTCTCGTTGGCCGAGGACGGACTGAAGGTGGGCCCGCTCGCTCTCAGCTCGGCTTAACTCCAGCTCGACGCCATAAAGCCGCTCTCGGCACTTTGACGAGTGCGACTTCATTGCCCCTGAGGTTACCTCGGTCTCAGCATCATCGTCCGAGCCGTTGGAATCAGTGTATTGGGCTACCACCACGAGCTGAAAAGACGGGAAAACGAATAACCAAATTTCAATACACTGGCGAAGTCCAACACTTGAAGAATTTTGCAATCAAAATTTCAGATTCGTATTTAGATATAACAGCTCTACATACATGGAAATAAAGAAAGAAAGGTGAGTGTGTGTGTGTTGACTAGTTTGACCATGGAGGAATAAATGAATGAATAAATGAAAGAAGGATGGTGTATGAGTGTGCTGGGTGTATATGACCGGATTTGACCTAGGGAATTAATCCCACATCGGCCATGAGAGGAGAGGAGTGTAAGTATATATAGGAAAAGCCAATGAGAATGGGTACCCAACGTCCGGACACCCTTTTGAGGCAGCCTGTGGTGGGCGTGGCTAGAATTTAGTTAATTGTGTGCGTACGGGCTGAGTGCGGGGCGTTACAGATGGTATCAGAGCCAACTTTCGACATCGAATGTAGGACTTGTATATAGGAAGTGCGTGGGACGCAATATGTGTATATGAGATGCGTAAGACCCTGGGAGGGCAGCGATTAGGAGACAAGTCTACATTCGACTAGAAAGGCGATCCTGTACTAGATTGCACGTCCCGTATTCAGCGAGGACGCTGAATTCTTAAGAGGGGGTGAATGTGAGACCCCGTATTTCTAAGAGAGTATATATAAATATACTAGTATATAGTATATATAGTGTATATATATACTAAATAATAAAGGAAAAGAATGGATGGATTTGGTTGGAATTGGATGGTGACGTGGATGAAGAATGGAAATAAAGAAAGAAAGGTGAGTGTGTGTGTGTTGACTAGTTTGACCATGGAGGAATAAATGAATGAATAAATGAAAGAAGGATGGTGTATGAGTGTGCTGGGTGTATATGACCGGATTTGACCTAGGGAATTAATCCCACATCGGCCATGAGAGGAGAGGAGTGTAAGTATATATAGGAAAAGCCAATGAGAATGGGTACCCAACGTCCGGACACCCTTTTGAGGCAGCCTGTGGTGGGCGTGGCTAGAATTTAGTTAATTGTGTGCGTACGGACTGAGTGCGGGGCGTTACAATACAATAAGACCAACCGTACAATATATTTTTACCACAATCAGAAGAAACACAAAATGACATGATCAGGGTCTCTTCGGAAGGGGAACGCTTCGATTCAAGGAAATGCGAGGACGACGAGGCCTGACCTCCAAGCTCGATTCCGAACCAACGAAGCGTGACCCCCCTTTGCCGCTGACCCTGACAGTGGCGCCGACCGAGGCACCGCTCGACGAGACGGCCACGCTACTCTGAGCATCAGCAGGGCTCCGCCTAGCCACAGGCAAACGTGTCGCGAGTTCGTAAAAGGAAATCCCTCTCTCGCTCTCTTCGCGAGTGCACGATGTACTGTGGACGTTGGCCCTCTCCGGCAGAGGCTTGAGTGACGCGACCTCTTCCTCTAGTTCGATGATTCTGTCTCTCAAAGCGTCGTCCTTCGCCAACTTCTTCAAACGAGGAGGCCTTGACGAGCCCGAGACGTTGGCGCTATCGGTTGCGAGCCGTCGGAAGTGGGTGACCTCGATCCCCCTATCTATCGTGATCCTCCTAAGCCTATCGACCTCGGCAAACAACTTCTTGCGCTCGGACGATGCCTTCTCCAGCTCGGAAGTTAGCTTCTCTTCCGCCGCCGAGCGTTCTTTCTCCGTTAACTCCAAGTGTCGGATCTCGGCCAAAAGCTCGTCATTCTTCCGCTCGGCGACGGCAAGCTCTCTACGAAGCCGCTCGACCTCACCTTCGGGACAAGGGGCTTGGGGTTGCTTCCGCAGTTGCTTCAACTTGCGACAATGCCCCCTCACAGCTGCCTTTGTCTCCTCCAGCTTCAAGAACATGAGAAACCGCCTCTGTCAGCTATTCGAGAGCTCACCCTTCGTTTTGGCCAGCTCCATACGAAGGTGTGCAACCTCCGTGATTGGACCGAACTTCACCTGAAAATCAGAGATAAATCCGAGACCCAACACTTGGAGAATTCTACGCCGAATCAAACACAAAATCCGAGACTCAACACTTGGATAAATTTTGGCCAAACAAACTGTTTTCATTCAAAACCGAGAAGAAAGTTTTATAAAAGTGGTGGCCAGTCCGCAGTTAGGCTTACAAAAAGAAACAAAACAGCAAAAGACTAAAAGAGGCAACCGAGTCAGGGGTCGACCTTTTTGTCGTTCGGGTCCGTCGACCCCTCGGCCTTGTCCTCGCCCTCGCCCTCGTCCTCGTCCTCATCCTCGCTCCCACTCTCCTCCTCAGAGTCGTCCTCCTCTTCATCCTCGGCCTCGGTCTCCCCCGGGCCTTCGACACCGTTCGTCTGTCCCGAGCATCCCCTGGGAAACCTCCTCCTCCCCCTCCACGGGGTCGTAGAAACGGTAGGAGGACGTGTCGAAACCCGGATTCCTAGCAGCGATGTGGAGCAGGGCTCGGCCGTAGGCATCCTCCATGTTCTTGAACATGTGGTGTTCAACCTCCTCCTGGACAGCCTTCTTCGCCTTCGCCACCTTGGACCGGTGCTTGGCCATGATCTTCTCGGCTCTCTTCCGAGCCCTCTCTGCCTCCGATCGAGCATTGGCCAGCTCCTCCTTTAGCTCGGCGTTCTCCTTCTCCGAGGCCTCGAGCTTGGCTGCCGTGTCCTTCGACAGCTGAATGGCGTCAGCCAACTGCTTCTCCAACCCCGCCGCTTCGGCAGCCCTTTTTGACGAGAGGAGTTGCTCAGCATCAAGCAGCTTCGTGGCTTTGACGCGCTCCGTTCTCTCCCGTTCAAACTCCTGCTCCTTGCTCGCAAACTGCTCGAGCAAGTAGTTGAAGTGATAGAGGGTCTGAAAAGAGAACAAACCATTAAAGTCCGAACGCGGGAACTTAGAAAAATCTTAGAAAAAATTTCAATGAGAAAGAGTTCGGTCCACTTACCGACATTGTGTTCCGAGCGATCTGCATCGTGGCGTCTCCTGCCAGCCCGGCCTTTAGGGCCGCTCGATCCTTTGGGGTTGGCAGGTGCCTCACCGCTTCCATGCAGATGTTGCCGTCGCCCAAGAAGCCGTCGACATTCATCACCTGCCAGTCAGGGACGAAGATCTGCTTATGCCGCTCGGTCAAGATCTTCTCCGCTTCGGCAGTGAGGGGCGGAACTTGGAGGGACATCACCTCATTCACACCGAATGCACCGCTCGACGAGCCGGCTGCATCCCCCTCCACCACTGGCGCCGGTACACCGGAAGCTGGAGGATCCGTAGCCGCGGACTTCTCCTGCTCGGGGCCGGTCCCCGAAACAACGGCCTTCTGCAGGTCGCTTGTCTTCCCGATCGACGGTATCTTCGGGGCTCGGCCGCCCTGAGGCCCCGCCGAAGGCCTCTTCTTCCTCGTCTCCTGCTCCGCCGCCCTGGCCTTCGCCATCAAAGCCTTATAGTCCATCTTCATCGTCTCTGCACAAGCCGAATGAAAAAACTTAGAAAAATTTTCATAAACTTTAAGCAAAGAGTATAAATACCAGAAGCGTACTAGGGTCGATCGGACTGAGACCCCCTCGGAACAGAGCCTCCTCGGTAATATCTTTCCAGCTTAGCGCTGGCAGAGCGAGGAGCTTCTTGAGGACCTCTGCTTCCTCGTCACTCAGCACCGGCTCCTTCTTGGCTCGCTTGGGCAGGCCATCCTTCGCCCAAACTATCGGTATCGCCCACGGTGCGGGGGCTCAGATGATGAAATACTTCTCCTTCCAATGTTTGATCGAGTCCGGGTTCTCGATCAACTTCACGCCCGTCCGCGGCGAAAGATAGAACCTCTGTTCGTTTCGGTTTGGCTGGCATGGGCGGTAGAGGCTCCGAAAAAGAAACATGCTCGGTACGGCACCGACCTCTTGGCACCGGAGAACAAACACCAGGACGTGCCTCCAGGTGTTCGGCATCAGCTGGGCGGGGCTTAAACCATACCAATTCAAGACATCAATTATAAATGGATGAAGGGGAAAGCGAAGCCCGGCGGCCAGGGAGTCAACAGGAAAGACGCACACGTCTGTCGAAGACTTCGTGTTGGCTCGGAAGCCCGGCCTGGGGAGGAGTAGCCCGTAGTCGGCAGGAATCTGGAATCCCTTTCGGATCAGATGTAGATCGGCCTCCGTAAGAGACGAGATGGTATGGTCCACCTCGGACAACTCTCTCGGTTCATTCTCCTCCACCGACTTAGCCATGCCTTGGGTCACCTTCTCCAAGATATCCTCGGCGTAGTCTCGAACGCCTCCCACGCTCGACAGAGCAATAGGCTGCCGACCGAACGCCCCCGCCATCTTCGGCATCTCGATGATCATGACCACTGCTTTACCCTTCTGAGACGCCGCCGCGACCTCCTGAGGTGGCTCGGCTACTTCACCCTTTCTGTCCGGCCGAACGACGCTCTGATCGGTCGGCTCCACCACCTTCTTTCCTTTACCCGCTCAGCCTACGGCTTGCTCCGAGGCGGGGGTCTCATCCGAGGAAGTAATCTTAACCATTTTCTAAAGAAAGAGGAAGGAGACTGACCTTGAAGTGACAGCTACGGTCGGAAAAGCTAACCGGAGACAAAGAACGCCTTGCCGCGACAGCTAGCAGCGCCACCAAGGAGCTAAAAACTTCGAAGGTGAAAGTAAAAACTGGAGAGAGAGAGAGTAAAAGTGAATAATGAGACTTGGATTAAGGGGGGGTGAAGATTTATAGTAAAAGAGGAACGTCCCTTGGACTTCCAAACGTAAGGGCGCGACTTTTGGGCCACTCTCGAAACGTCGCGAAGGCCCAACACGACTTTGTCTTTTCACCAAGTCAAGTAGCTCAGCACGACAGGACCTAAATCCGAATTACATGCAATCCGAGCCCAGCGGCAAAGGGCCCGGTCGGCGACCGAGCAAGTGCCATTCCGAGCCAGCAAACGGAGAAAACCCACTTTCTCCTCAACTTTCGTATAGGATCTCGATCAGACGGCCCAGATCTTGCCAGCGACGCTAAACGACAAGATAGCATTTTCTTGGGAACTGAGCCTGTCTCGAGATTCTCCACACCATCTGACGACTCAGATTGCACCACGTTGCTCGGATAACCGTGCCCTCAGACGTCCCACCTCTGTCTGAAGAAGCCAGAAAAAATTTAGATTCAAAGTTTTAAGGCATCGCCCTCGGCGAGGGCCCCAGGCCCCAGGTCTCTGTCGGCATTCCTCCCACCCGTGAACAAAACAAAGCCTCCAGCCTCGGAGCCGAAGCCACGAATTGTTCGGGGATTAGGGAGAAACCGCCGACCCACGGGGCCCGGCCTAAAGCAGATCGGCACGCCACCTATCTCTAACTCCTCCGGGCTGACGACCATCAAAGCCACCAGCCCGATAGGAAAACAGAGATCGGAAGAGACCCATCATTCCGAAGCTGCAGTCCCTCGGATCCGAACTTGGGTCATCACCTCTTCTACCATGATCTTCCCTGACCCTGACACCCACATCGGGGCAGTCAGAATCGGGAGAAGATCACGGTGGGAGAACGACCACCCGTCCTTCCGAAGCAAACTCGTCCCTCGGATCTGGACCTGGGTCATCACCTCTTCTACCATGATCTTCCCCGACCCTGACACCCACATCGGAGCAGTTAGAATTGGGAGAAGATCATGGTGGAAGAACGACCACCCGTCCATCCGAAACACCCGAATCCGGACTTTGGTCATCACTTCTTCCGCCATGGTCTCCCCTGACCCTGACATCCGCAATGGGGCCGTCAGAGTCAGGAGAAGACCATGGTGGAAGAACGACCACCCGTCCTTCCGAAGAGCAACCACCCAAAGCAGATGCCTCCGAGGGCTAAAACTCAACATTGTTGCGATTAAAATGACAAAGGGAATGGGGTACTTATAAGCTACCCTCCAAGATCCGGCCATTATGACCCTCGGAAGTTGAAACGCCATGCATTAATTGAGGGGCACCGTTCTTAATGACCCCGGGAAGATGGATCGCCGCACAAATCCCGGGACACCATTAATGCCCTTGGGAACAGGACCGTCTCGAAACTCGTTGCGCGACGTCGCTCGGACTGCCGAAACCCCAATCCTTCAGTCGGCCACCGAATAAGTGCCTTTCCGATCCTGCAAATGGAGAACACTCACTTTCTCCTCAACTTTAGTGTAAGATCTCGATCAGACGGCCCAGATCTCGCCGAGGACACTAAACGACAAGATAGTGTTTTCTTAAGAAATGTGCTCGTCTCGAGATGCGTGTCGTCATCCGACGGCTCAGATTGCGCCACGTCGCTCAGACTGCCGAAACCCCATGCCTTCGGTCGGCCGCCGAACAAGTGCCTTTCCGAGCCTGCACTTGCTCCATATCATCCGACGGCTCAGATTGCGCCACGTCGCTCGGACTGCCGAAACCCCATGTCTTCGGTCAGCTGCCGAGCAAGTGCCATTCCGATCCTGCAAACGGAGAAAAAAGACACCGAGCAACTACGACCGTTGGATCTCTCAGAAATTCGTGCTTCTAATGATGAACGGTCCAGATTGCGCCACGTGCGCTAAAAGACAAGATAGCATTTTCTTGGGAGACGCGCCATCATCCGACGGCTCAGATTGCGCAACGTCGCTCGGCCTGCCGAACCCCTGTCCCTCCGGTCGGCGGCCGAGCAAGCGCCATCCCGAGCTCGCAAACGGAGAAAAAAGCTTCCGAGCGATAACAACCGATGGATCTCTCAAAAATTCGTGCTCGTCCATGATCAACGGCCCAGATCGAGCCACGTCATAAATCGGTATTTAAAATCAATTTTATTTATTTAATTCGTTTTATTTATTTAAAAATTGCAAAAAATTGCTAAAAATTCGGGAAAATTAACTAAAAATTCTAGAAAATAATTAAAAATTCGGGGGTATATTTTTGAGCCCTTGAACGAACAATTATTGCCTAGAATGTACTGTTAAGGCCCCCGAACGATTAGTAAACACATCGCAAAATTAAATAAATAGTTCGAAAAAATAGATAAAAGCCGTCAAATACTCGATATGGCTAGAGAACAGCACATGGCATCAAAAAATTACCTCACTACCCCCTTCGAGATTCAAAATCCTCCATTTGGACTCCGATACAACTCCACTAGCCACTAATACAGTTAAACTACTCCTCAAAGGCTGATCACACTCAGTCTTTAGGAGTGGGGGTATCGTGATACGGCTAAAAATGGGGTTAAATCGGAACCGTCCAGATTGGGCGCGAATCTTGAAGCTCGGGGGTAAAACGGTAATTTCACATACAAATGGATCTGAAACGGGTATTGGATCTCCTTCTCACAAATCCAATAACCCACAAACAGATCCACTTCAATTGGGTACGGGTCCCGACCCGAGGCGAACCCAGACCAACAAGAGACAAATCAGAGTCACTGATTTGACCAAGTCAACGGGCCTGATTTGCTCTCACCGGGAATCAGGGATTAGTTTCCTAAACAGACTGTGAGGATTTTACTCCTGGCGGTTACACAGGGAATCAAGTCCCTAATCACTCCCTTGGCGACTATAAATACCTCCCCTCTACCACTGTGACCAGGTAATCACTCTTTTTCCACCTTAAGCTCTTTCATAATCACCACTGGTTACTGATAAGAGCGTCGGAGGGTGCGTCGCCGGAATCAACCCTGGTCGCCGGAATCAACCCTGGTGTATCGCACTTCCTTGCAGGTTGCGGCAGGGATCAGAAGGCTTGGATCCGCTGTTCAGGTTCTTCCCGAACTCACAAATCTCATCTGTTTACCCCCACACCGAAATCAGCGGTAACATAACCCAAACATCCCAAACCACTCCAACCCACCAAGATACAAGCTATCATCTTCCCAAAACCACCCACCCCTAAAAACACAAACATCCCAAACCACTCCAACCCACCAAGATAGCTATCATCTTCCCAAAACCACCCAACCCGAAACTGACCATGAAGAAAACCCACTGCTTCCGCCCTGGCTCCCTCGCCCTCATGTGAATGCGACCCAACTACATTGCATCCCCAACAAACCTGAACTTTCTAACCTTCATCCTCCGCCAAAAACCCTAATCTCAAACTCCATCTAACCCTAGCCGTCGATCTCACCTTCTATCCAAAACCCTAATCCTATATTCACATACCCCAGCTCTTTTTTACCCATTTTCTATTTTCTAAAAAGAAAACCATGGAAATCGACCTGAGCCCAAACCAAACCTTAAACCCAATATCCACCTCCAAATCACAATCCAAACTCGATATCCAACTCACTTAACTCCTCTGCATATTTACTTAACCCCTCTGCTAGTTACTGCTGTTGCCATCACAGTCGCCGCTGCCGCCGTCGCCGCTACTGCCTCCGTTGCCGCTAGTTGTAAAAAAATAATATAAAAAAAATTCAAAAAAAAATAAAAAATTACAGGTGCTCTTCAATGGAACCTTAGTCTCACTACTCTCTTTCATTCTTCACCGACTTCTACACTGCTACATTTTTTTCTTCACTTGCCCACAAATTCTGATCTCTATCCAGATTCAGACAGTTGTAGCGTCATCATCATCCTAATTCCGGCCTCATCCCTTTCCCTCTCAACATCATCCCTAACACTGCCCCACCCTTCTTCCGCAACCGGTAGCATCATCCAGCTCCCTATCCCGATCCTGACACTAGCAGCAGTTCTGCCCTCATTCGATCCCTACCACAGCGACATCCGTCTCATTTTTCATCGCAACACTTCTTCCTTTACATCCTCGGCCATGACTGTTACTTCAACCTTTTCGACTCTTGCTGATTAGGTTAATCTCCAGCATCGCCTTGCTCAGCTAGAACTCCAGCTCTTGGATCAGTCTGTCACTACTGGTCCCTCTGTCCGTGCATTCTCTGTTAACCCCGATATGAATTTTTCCTCGATTTTAGATTCTGGTACATCACATCATCTTACTAGTAATTATACACTGCTCACCACAATCACTGCACTTCCCTCTCACTCTCCATCCCTACATAATGCCGATGACTTATAACTTCTCACTACACACTCCAGGTCTATTAGCTCTCTCACTCTGATGTTGCCTTATGTTCTTTATGCTCCTTATTTATCCATGTATCTTATTTTCATTAGTGCACTATGTGATAGTGGTCTTGTCGTTACATTTGATTCATTAGGTTATTCTATCACCGATTTACACACTGGTTAGGAGTTTGGGCGTGCTAGTCAACATGGTCGTCTATATCATCTAGATTTTCTTCATACACATAAATCTCATCCACATTTTGCTAGTGCTGTATTCTCTGATGTTAATCAGTGACACAGACATTTAGGACATATTAGTGAGTCTCAACTCAAGACTTTAGCCTGTAGTGGTGCCTTTGGTTATCTTTCTTTTACTCAGTTGTCTGATTGTCAGGTTTGTCATCTGTCCAAACACATAGCACTCCCTTTTAATCACAAACGCATGTCTCAAACCACCCATCATTTTCAACTTATTCACTCTGACATATGGAGACCATCTTCTACACCTTCTCACAAAGGTTATCTCTATTATGTTATTTTCATCGATGACTTTACTAGTTTCACCTCGGTGTTTCTTATGCGCCACCGCTCTGAAATACCTAACATTTAAAAGTTCCATGCGAACATGGCCACACTCAGTTTGGTGTCCGTATCAAAATCTTTCGATCCGACGGTGCTCGTAAGTATACTTTCGTTGCACTGAGATCGATCCTTCAATCTCATGGTACACTCTTTCAGTAATCACGCCCTCACACACATGAGCAGAATGGTGTAGCTGTGCGCAAGCATCGTCACATCTTTGAAATGGTTCGCGCTCTTTTACTTTCCTCTTCTGTTCCTCGTACTTTCTAGGCTGAAGCTGTCATGCCATTAGTCAGTCTCATTAACATCACTCCCTCGTCTGTCCTATCTGGTGCATCACCTTATGAGACTCTTCTTTACTCACCACCGGACTACAGTATGCTCCGTACTTTTGGGTGTAACACCCTGAAAAATTGAGTTATGAAAATTTAGCCTACGGGTGTTACACACATGTATTTTGTACAGTTATGAGTAATATTCATAACGTATTTTTATATAAATGTCATACATATTTTATATTTCGATTATTTATATATTTTCTGTTCTCTCATAATTCATTTTTATCCTACTTTGAGCTAACTCAAATATTAATTTTAATCATTGTGTTTTACGTGTATTGCACATATTTTCAATACACGTGTCGATTACGTATATTTTACCGTTACGTGAAATATCTGTAACATTATTAATATACATGTTCTACGTATTTTATATTTTGACTGTTTTTCGTTCTCTTAAATTTATTTTGTATTGATACATGCAACGCAAGTGTTTCCAGTGTACATGTTGGTTCCTAAAATTTTCTTAAGTCATAAATATTTTTATTCTCATTTTTATTTTTAATTAAAATTCATTAGGCCTAAATCAATTTTGTATCTCACTAAAATTAATTTAAAGCCCAAGATTGATTATGTGTGCAATAAAGTGTACATTTAAAATACAATTAGTTTGGTACACCTGCCATATATAACAGACACATCTAACCAAATAAAAATTGATATTAAAATTTGTATGAATAGTGTGCACACATATTTACTATACGTGCACGTGTTTCTTACCATGGTTGAGAATGAGGGAGAGTGGTCTGAGTTAGTGGCAAGTGGGGAGTTATTTTGGGAAGTGGGGAAGTATTTTGACCACATAATTTTCCTATAAGTAGCCCCTACTTTTTTCATGAAAAAAACAACTCAAAACAAAAAAAAAAAAAAAAAACAAAAGAGAGAAAGAGGGAGACGAGCTTGTGGGTTGTGTTAGGAAGAGGCTGGCCATTTTTGAGGGAGCTTGGAGCTTTGGAGCATTATTTTGCAGGAGTTCTACTACTAGGAATTCTACATTTGAAGAGGGTGTTTCTTCAACTTTTTAATATAGTTTTATTAGTAGAATGCTTGACATGTGTGAATTGTTAATTGAATGAAATCTTATATAGAATTGAAATTTATGTTTAGATTATTTGTTGTTGATTGAATGTGTGAAATTATGATATGTTTGATTTGGGAGCATTTTCATAATGTTCTGTTTTGAGTTCTAGTTGTACTTCAAAAAATCATATCTATTAAATTAGATGTAATCTAGAGCTAAAAATTTATAGGAGCATCTCGTATATATCAAGAACATATCCTTAAAATTTCATAATATTTGGATGTCGTTTACTGTTTTAATAAAATCTCAACTTAGAACTGGTTGGTAGTTGGCTAGTTGCTGAAAATTTGTATACATTTCAGATTTTGATCATTTCAACATCTTAGATGAAGAATTTTTAGAAAAGTCAAAACTAAGAATTTAAGTAGACTCATTACCCTTTCTTTTAAATGTAAGAAATCAATTTTTCATAAAGAATTGAATTTATAATGAATTTTACAAAACTGAACAAGTGGCAGTACTTTAACATTTCGACCATACTGTAGATTTCGAAGAATTCAGGGTTATAGACACCATATTTTGGTAAAACTTAAAACTAAGAAGTTATAGTAGACTTGTATACCTTTATTTTGGTCTAAAGAATACAATTTTTTTATGAATTATATAATTTTCTATGATTTTTACAACTAGTGTGAGCTGCAGTTTTCGGATTGTGAACCTACTATTTTGCAAATGAATTTAGATAAAGTAATTGAGGATGAATGTCGATGATATTTACTACAAAAACTCATTCATGATTCCAATAAAACTATTAAATCTATTTTGGGAGTATTATTGATTTATATGATTTTTTTTCCAATACCATTGGGTTGATATCTTTTATCTAGTTGTCATAAAACTTTTACAACGTATAAAATTGGATTTAAAATTGGGATGTTAGTAAAATGTACCTTATGAGAAATCAAGAGGTAAATAAAGGATAAAGTTGGAATGTTAAACATGTGATGTTTATAAGGGTTTTAACTCATCAAGTGTTATAGAATGTTGCTATTAGAAGTTGGTTACTTCTTAATTGATAATAGTAAAGAGAATAGATAAAAGAAGTTAAAAGATGTGAATATAAATTTTTATAAGAGGTTAGATGTAACCTAGTTGATCTCTATATTAAGATGGTTGTTAGAATCTAGAGGCTGAGCGAGACTCGTAGAGACTGGCAAGTTATAATTTGAGAGGTCGCCAGTGTGTGCTAATATTTCTCCGTGTGTTGATTTAACTCCGGTAGGGTAAGCTAGCTCTATATTGTGATGATTATAATTAAACCTAAGTACAGGCACTAGGTGGGAGATGTGATGAAGTATAAGCAAACATGAGTATGAGGGCCTTATTTGATTCACGGTGGGAGATTATCTCCAGAATTATCAGGGGTGTGAGGCATGATGTCCAAAATCACTCGCAGTGGGAGATATTTCTTTAGAATTATTGGTAGATTATCTTCAGAATTATCGGGGCGTGATGCGTGATATCCAAAATTGCTCGCGGTGGGAGATATTTCTTCAGAATTATCGGGATCGAGGTGATGCTCATGGGGTATTTGTGTGATGAGGTACCATATGACTCGCGGTGTGGGTTTCGCCTCCAGAAATATTGGGGTGTGAGGAGTCACGTCCGAAAATCTTTCACTGTGGGAGAACGACTCTCAAGAATTATCGAGGTCATTACTCTTAATGTGGGTTTCGTCTCCAGAATTTTCAGGGTTACGACTCGCGATGAGAGAGCGATTCTCAAGAATTATTGGGGCGGTACTAAATACTCACAGGATATCTAAATCTTACATTAGTGATGTAGTAGGATTTCATGATGTAATATACTGAATTTTCAAATAATTAAATATAAAAAAATTTCATTTGTTTTCACGTGTTTCGCACGTGCAAATTAATGTATATTTTTGGCTTTAAGAAATTATTCTTAATATCATGAAAAAATATTTTCATTCTCTTTTTAAAAAGCCTATTATTAATTCTTAGGCCTAATAGTCTAATTCTAGCTCACTTAAATTAATTAATTAATTAATTAGAGCCCATGGATTTTAGCCCACCTAATTAGCCCACTAGTTATTTCTAATATTAATTAAGACAACTTGTAGGATAGACTTGATCAAGTAACAAATTAATTAAACAATTAAATGAACCAACAACTAGTGTGCATGTGAGGGCACGTGCATTGCACATGCACGTGCAATGGGACACAAGAGAGGACGGTCATTCATAGAGTGGGAGAGATGGAAAAAGTGGAGTGCTGGTTACTTGATGATGGGTAGTTCTTCTAACTCCCAAATGTATCCTAGCCCTTCATCCAAACTCATCTCAACCCTTCATTCACTCTTGAAATGTGTATAAATACCCCTCCCTTGTCTTTCTTTATCACTTGCATTAGAATTCTCAAAGAGAAAGAGAAAGAAAAAGGTATTTTTGAGGAAAAGATTGAGTGAGGAAAGAAATTTATGTAAGAGAAAGAAATTTATGTAAGAAAAAGAAAGAGAGTGTGTGTTTTCCTTCCATTGGAGGCCGGCCGCAGCAAGAAGAGGAGGAGAAGGCTCGGGTTCATGCTTTGCTAGGAGGAGGAGCTCGAATTTTTGCACAAACTAGGAGGAGAAGGGAGACGACCGTGCTTTCAAAAAGTTCCTTAGGAGTTTTTCTTTGTTTCTTCAAAAAGGTGGGTTATTTTTCTACTTCTAATATAGATAGCAGGCGAGGGATTTAATTTGTGAACATGTTAGAGACAAATAGAGAAGTTTGCCATATACTTGCTTGAAAAGACTAGTAAGAAAAAGAGAAAATGCTTGTCTGTCTACATGAGAAAATTTGTAAAATAAATTGAAATTTGTTAATTAAGACTTGTCATGATGCTTTATTAATATATTGTCATGCTAGAATATGAAATTTAATGGACCATGCTTGTATGAGAAATTGTGCTTGTGAATAATTTGTAGAATGTATAATAGCATCTATGAATTGTGAAATTAATTGAGGAGTATAGAAAGTTGCAATAAGTGTTGATTTTAATGATGTTGTATGAGAAATATTATATTTATTTGATTTTCAAATATGTTGTCTCTTTGAATCATAAGAAAATGAGTTAGTTTTTTAAAGATAAGATTAACTTAAGGGCTTTGATTATGTTAAAGAATAAAAAATTGTATAAACACATTGTGAATAAATGGGGAATAAGTTGATAAAAGATTCATCTAGAATAGAAATTTTTAATGTCGAAGATATACTAATGTTTCGCTTTCAAAAGAAATAAGAGGAATAGTCCTATTATGTTGTTAAAATGGGAATTTTGGAAATCTAAGTAAATATAACATACTGTTTTTTTTAAAGAACACATTCTAGAAAAATATAGATTTTTAAATAAGTACAGTTAGATTGAGAAATCAAGTTTATTAAAGAAGGAGTTAGATACAGATCACTGGAATAAAACAATTTTAACTCGTGAGTATAACAGAAATTGAGGTTCGGCGTACTGGCTTTCGGTGTGGTTTATAGGCGCTGTGTATAGTGTTTGGGGTCTCAGGTTCGAGTCTTGAAGGGACTCTGTTTTTATGAAATTTCAATTTTTAATCAAATCCCGAAACCATACTTTAAATATAAACTAAGTTCACTTCATATCGGTTAGTCACTCAGGACCAAGTGGTCTTCGGGTGCGCTTTGGGTCTGTTATTGTAGCAGGGCGGGGGTGTTGGTCTTGGGTTCGAATCCGACCATGGCCTTTTGTTTGTGGTTTTCGATTTTTTTAATATATTTCGATTTTTTGAGTGTTTTAATAGTTTCTATGAGTATAAAAAATGGATAAAAATACTAATATTCTTCTAAAATTACCTAGACCTAATAAAGAATTATTTCTACAATATGTGACACATTATAATGAGATTAGAAGAAGAACTTGATAAATTTTCTTAGAATATGACTTGATTAATTAAAGAAAAATGAATATTTTGAATGTAAAGGATTTTTGTGTAGAGATCGAAAATGAAATTTTCGACATGGAAAATGCGAGTAAGTAAAATATGAAATTTGATGTTTAATATATGCAAGAGTGCATGGAAAAATGAAATAAAAAGACCATGATGAAATGTGGAAATTCGTGAGTATAAACACTCATTTTTGGTAAACATGAAAAGAGATTGAAAACTAGAGTTTAGCTAAGTCCTTACATAGGCATGAATGAAACTTGAAAGAGAAATGTGATAATAAAAGACCATGGTTGGGTCGTAGTTAACAATTGATGTTTAAGACCGGTGTAGAGGTAACGCTAACTCTAGGGTATTAACTTTATTCATGATTTAAATATCTAAGGACTACACTATAGTGAAGATGTGATGAAAGTAAGAGAAAAATATAAGTATGAGGGCCTCGGATCTACGGTGTGAGAGTGTTCATAGGCTGTCTACATGATGCATCATGTCATGACGTGGATATATCTCCTGAATTATCTGGACCGTGGCGATGCTTGTGGGATGTTTGGTGACTACGTAGTGCCATCGTTCCATGACGGTGGCAAATTGTTCATAGCTTGTCTGCATAATATGTCATGTCATGACGTGGGATTTCCCTCCAGGCTATCTGGGTATGGGCTCGTAATTCATAGAATATCTAGGATACTTGACGTAGTTACCATAGTAGTTTAACTCATAGCGAGTGATCCAACCCTACAAGATGAAAAACTGTTAAGGGATTGCCCTTGGATTTATGTAGAATGGGATGCATAAGTTCGAACAAGTGTGCATTAGTGTCATGAAATAATAAGTAACTGCATTTAAGACTAAGTGCACATTCACACACGACATCAATAAGATAGTCCTCCTTAGCTTTGTTTGTGATCAAGTGTGTGCTTTCCAAGTAAGAGAAATTGATGCATTATTTTCTAGCGTCAGTTGTATACAACTGACGTGCCCACGGTTTCTATGCACGATAAAATGAATGACAAGACTAAAGAAAGAATGCTGCTAAAAGAAATGTTCAAATTGTTATTTATTCCATGTATCATGTTGTAATTATAATTCTGCAGCGTTGATGTAAAATATTGTTGTATAAAAAGTTTTTAAATTCCTTATAAAATTGTACGAAGTGAAGTGAAAAGATTCTGTGGAACTTCGAATTCAGACTCATTTTGAATTCGGGGTGTTACACATGACGAGGGATTGAACCCTATAATGAAGAGTACGATAAGGGCTTGCTGTCGGACCTACGTAGTATGGGATGCATAGAATCCGAACAGGTATGCATTAGTATCATCGTAGTGTAATGTCTGCATTAGGCATTAAGTTCATATCATACACTGACATGTTTAGGATAGTCACCTTTCACTTTTTTTTAACATTCAAGTTTGTGTTTGCTGTAGAAGAATCGCTATATTATAGCATTACGTCAGTTGTATGCAAATGATGTACCCACATTTTTCTAGTTGCAGTGGCATGGACTTGAAGTCACTATGATGAGCTGTTACAAGATTGAAGAATTTTCATTATCGTAGATTGTATTGTATTTGTTTTCGCTGTGATATTGTAAAAAACAGTGTTGCAATAAAAAAGTTTTAAATTCCTTATATTTTTGTACGAAATTGAAGTAAAAGATCCTTTTTATGTTACGAATTGCCTGTGTTTGGAATTCAGGGGCGTTACAGAGTGGTATCAGAGCCGACTTCAATACGTAATACAAAATTAGTAGGAAAACACAATTAGGGTGGACATTAGAGTGTGAGTGTCAGTTTGGCGTCATGAATAATGTAGTTATTGAGCTTGCATTCATGAAAATCTCATCGTATACATTGATGTGATACTGTATGTGAGCATATCTCCCTTGTATCACGAGTGTTATGGTTAATTTGAACCTACATTCATGATTCCTTACATGTAGACTAACTTTTCACTTTTATTTTCTTCGTGTATTTTCCTCATAGTACTTTTCATCTTTAACATTTAATATTTTTCAAATAGATATTTTCTTATACTCTTAATCCACTTTGATATTTATTATTTCATCTATCTTCCTTAGTCTTAATCTTTTAAGTTTGATTTACTCATTTTCTTCCTTGATGTTTTTATCCTTCTTGCTTTCATTCGCTTTTATGTTACTCATTTATTTTGCTATTACTTTTACGTATTACAATACTATGTATTAAGTTATTATTGCTACTACTATTTTCTTTCATTATTATTTCTATTATATTATAAAATTTTATTTTTGGCATATTTACTTTCATTTTATATATGCTTTGATTTTACGATGCTATAATTTTTCCATTATTTTACATTGTGTTAATCATTTCAGCATATTTTTAAAAAGATTGTAATATTTTACTTATATAAATGTGACATAATTCCACACATTATAAATCTTCTTTTCATACTATTTTTATTTTATAGCCTATAATCGATACTATGTTATTACATATTATTTGCTAGTTTGTTTTGTTGTATTTAATTTTCACTATTAATAGCTACTTATTAATTTTGTCGCTTTATACTTCTCTAACGTACTTTGTACACTCACTATTTATATTTTTACATTCTTGGTTACTACATATACTTCCCACTGATTCCTATATATATATCATGTATTTCAACATACTTACTATACATGTCATTTTACCCTTATCCAATTACTACATTACTATATATATAATTTTTATATAATTATTTATGTTTATTATCCGAACTTTCTATAGTACATAATTATAGTTTTCTTTTGTATTTAATCTCATGCATATACTTTATACTATTTTTGTCTTAATGTTATAAATCATTTTCATTACTACTATTTCATATATTTGATATTTAAAATCTATACTTCTATTTTAATATTTCATCGTTGTAATTTCCTACTTCATTCCTACTTTTACTTATATTTTTATATCACACATTTCAAAAACTTAACATCATATTTAAAATTAAATATTCTATATACAAGTACATATGGAAGTTTACATCATTTCATTCACAATTTTGGTGCAACCTGATATCGAGAGGGCAAATCTGCAACTAGACATCAATGGAGGCAAACTATAACTGGATGTTGGGGAGGCAAAATCTACAACCGAATGTCCAGAAAGTAAACTACAACCGGATGTCGTGGAAGCAAAACTACAACTTGATGTCAAGGAGGCAAGTCTGCTGTTGAACACCAACGAGGGGAACCCACGACAAAAGAGATTTTTCTACTTTAATAACCACCACTTTTATTTCTATATATATATATATATATATATATATATATATATATATATATATATATATATTACTTACCACTATTCTATTTTTGTACTAGTTTATACCATTTTATAATGTTTTACAACTTAGCTTATACTACTTCAACTTTATCATTTATAATACAAATATACTTATATACGCAATTAATTAATTACCTTACGACTTATATTTGCTTCTACATTTATCATATATGTGTTATTGTTATTATTATTATTTTCAACCTATATTACCGGTTACTATTAATTATTTTATTACTTTGCATTTTTATACAATTCCATTTTTATATTTTATTGCTAACCTATCTTTGATATGTTTTCTACTCATATAATATGATTTTTATTATTTTTACTTTCGTTTACTGTCTACATTTTATTTCTATCCCCATTTAATATTATATATGATTTATATTCTTGTACTTTTACTATTATTTTATTTTGTTTCTCCAACTGCTTATAACATTCGTATTATAGTATTGTTTGTTTCATCATATATTTTTATGCTTATGTACTTGTATAATTTTTTATGTTGGCTTTCTTGCTATACTTGACAACTTATAGATATTTAATAAATACTAATCACTATTCTATGTGTTTAATTTTGAATCACAAATATAGTTATTATATATACCTTACGAATTATTTTTTTCGTGATGTTAATTTGATATGCATAATTATATCTATCTAATATTGTTTGTACTTTTAGCTAAAATTTAACACATATATTTTTAAGATTTTTCATAAAACAGTATTCTCTTCAGTTGCTACCTTCTTTTATCTATCCTTAGTCTAACAATTTTAATCATTCATTTTTCCCATTTTCTTTTTGTTAATTTCTCCTTCCTTAAAATTTTCAAAATTTTATTAGCCAATACTAACTATTTTTCAATTATTATGCTCTTTCAATTATTTATCAGTTTGCTTGATATTTTTTTACTTTCCCTTATTTCATTTTTACTATTAATTTCTTTATAAAAAAAGTATGCTTTTTTATCTTAGTAAATTTTTGAGCTACTTAATGATTATTCACGTTCTTAGTCTATTTTAAAAAATTTCTACTGCATTATGATTTATCTATACTATTTCAACGCTTTTATTCTGTGTACTAGCATTTCTCTTCCTTCTTACTTATTTCTATACTGCAATTTTTGTATCTCCTTTCGTACTACTTCCTAATACTTTATTTTGTTTACTGTACTTGTTTATAAAGCATTTTTTCTATGATTTCCTTACTTCTTCCTAATTATTTTGTTTCCCCATTTCTTTCACAATTGATGACTTAATTTACATTTTCCTTTACTATAATATCTAATACTTTATCAAATATAATTTTTTAATGAAAATTTCTTTCAATATATACTATCATTTATGGTCATGTTTCTTTTTTGCTATTTTTCTAGTTTCTTATTTCGTTCTTATTAACTTTGATACTCCTAGTTTCCTGATATAAGTCTGTTTTGTTTTCCACATTACGTATTTTTATACTACAATTATCTTCTTAGTACTCACAACTTTTCTATACACAATATTTTTTTTTTCTTTTCTTTGGTGTGTACAAGATACAACTCTTACCCTAATAAGTTTTGAGGACAGAACAGTTCTAAGGGTGGGAGACTGTAACACCCCGCAAAATTGAGTTATGACAATTTTGTCCACGGGTGTTACGCAAATGTAGTTTGAACTGTTACGAGTAATATTCGTAACGTATATTTATGTAAATGTCATACGTATTTTATATTCCGATTATTTATATGTTTTCCGTTATCTCAAAAATTATTTTTTTATCCTATTTTGAGCCAACTCAAATATTAATTTTAATTTTTGTATTTTTATGTGTATTGCACGTGTTTTCAATACATATGTCGATTACGTATGTTTTACCGTTACGTAAAATATCCGTAACATTATTAATATACATGTTCTACGTAGTTTACATTTTGATTGTTTTTTGTTCTCTCAAATTTATTTTGTATTGATACATACAATGCACGTATTTGCAGTACACATGTTGGTTCCTAAAATTTTCTTCAGTCAAGAATATTTTTCTTCTCATTTTTCGAGTCACAATTGGGTGATTTATTTTTAATTAAAATATATTAGGCCTAAATCCATTCTGTATCCCACTAAAATAAACTTAAAGACCATGATTGATTTTGTGTGCACTAAAGTGTACATTTAAAGTATAGTTGGTTTGGTACACTTCCCATGTGTAACAAACATATCTAACCTAATAAAAATTAATAATAAAATTTGTATGGAGTTTGTGCACACACATTGACTACACCTGCACGTGTTTCTTGCCATGGTTGAGAATGAGGGAGAGTGGTGTGTGTTAGTGGGAAGTGGAGAGCTATTTTGACCACACAATTTTCCTATAAATAGTTGCTACTTTTTTCATGAACAACACAACTCAAAAAAAAAAAAAAAAAAAAAGAGCGAGAGAGAAAGAGGAAGAAGAGCTTGCGGGTTGTCCTAGGAAGAGGCCGGCCATTTTTTAGGGAGTTTGGAGCTTTGAAGCATTATTTTCTAGGAGTTCCACTATTAGGAATTCTACATTTGAGGTGAGTGTTTCTTCAGCTTTCTAATATAGTTTTATTAGTAGAATGCTTGACATGTGTGAATTGTTAGATAAATGATAACTTATATAGAATTGAACATTCATGTTTAGAATATTTGTTGTTGATCGAATGTGTGAAATTATGATATGTTCGATTTGGGGGTATTTTCATAAGATTCTGTTTTGAGTTCTAGTTGTACTTCAAAAAATTATATCTATTAAACTAGAGGGAATTTAGAACTAAAAATTTTATAGGAACATCTCGTATATGTCAAGAACATATCCTTAAAATTTCATAAGATTTGGATGTCATTTACTATTTTAGTAAAATCACAATTTAGAACGGGTTAACAATTGGCTAGTTATTGGAAATTTGTACACATTTTAGATTTTGATCATTTCAACATCTTAGATGAAGTATTTTGAGAAAAGTCAAAACTAAGAATTTAAGACTCATTACCCTTTCTTTAAAATCTAAGAAATCAATTTTTCATAAAGAATTGAATTTATAATGAATTTTAAAAAACTGAACAAGTGGCAGTACTTTAACATTTCGACCCTATTGTAGATTTCAAAGAATTCAGGGTTATAGACACCATATTTTGTGGAAACTTATAACTAAGTAGTTATAGTAGACTTGTGTACCTTTATTTTTTTCTAAAGAAAACAAATTTTCATGAAGTATATAATTTTCTATAATTTTTACAAGTAGCATGAGCTGCAGTTTTCGGATTGTGAACCTACTATTTTGCAAATGAATTTAGCCGAAGTAATTGAGGATGAATGTTGATGATCTTAACTACAAAGTTGTAGTAAACTCATTTATGATTCCTATAAAACTATTAAATCTATTTTTGGAGTAGTATTGGAATTTATATGATTTTTTTCAATACCATTGGGTTGATGTCTTTATCTAGTTGTCCTAAAATTTTTACAACGTATAAAATTTGATTTAAAGTTGGGATATTAGTAAGATGTAACTGATGAGGAATTCAGAGGTAATTAAAGGATGAAGTTGGAATGTTAAACATGCAATGTTTATAAGAGTTTTAACTCATCAAGTGTTATTGAATGTTGTTATAAGAACTTGCTTACTTCATGATTGATAATAGTAAAGAGAATAGATAAAAGAAGTTAAAAGATGTGAATGAAACTTTTTATAAGAGGTTAGATGTAACCTAGTTGATCTTTATATTGAGATGGTTGTTGGAATCTAGAGGCTGAACGAGACCCGTAGAGACCAGCAAGTTATAATTTGAGAAGTAGCCAGTGTGGGCTAATATTTCTCAGTGTGTTGATTTAAGTCCGGTTGGGTAAGCTAGCTCTAGGTTGTGATGATTATAAATAAACCTAAGTACAGGCACTAGGTGGGAGATGTGATGAAGTATGGGCAAACATGAGTATGAGGGCCTTATTTGATTCACGATGGGAGATTATCTCCAGAATTATCGAGGTGTGGGGCATGATGACCAAAATCCTTAGCGGTGGGAGATATTTCTTCAAAATTATTAGGATCAAGATTCACGGTGAGAGATTTTCTTAAGAAATATCGGGGCGTGAGGCGTGATGTCCAAAATCGCTCGCAGTGAGAGATATTTCTTTAGAATTATCGAGATCAAGGCGATGCTCATGGGATATTTGTGTGATGAGGTACCATATGACTCGCGGTGTGGGTTTCGTCTCCAGAATTATCGGGGTGTAAGCCATGACGTCCGCAAATCACTCGCGGTGGGAGAACTCTCAAAAATTATTGGGGTCATGACACGCGGTGTGAGTTTTGTCTCTAGAATTAATTGGAGTTACGACTCACGGTGGGAGAGCTATTCTCAAGAATTATCGGGTCGGTGCTAGATACTCATAGGATATCTAAACCTTACATTCGTCACCGTAGTAAGATTTTATGACGAGAGATTGAACCCTATAATTAGGAGTACGATAAGGGCTTGCCTTCGGACCTATGTTGTATGGGATGCATAGAATTCAAACAAGTATGCATTAGTGTCATCGTAGTGTAATGTCTGCATTAGGCATTAAGTTCATATCATACACTGACATGTTTAGGATAGTCACATTTCACATTTTGTTTCACATTCAAGTTTGTGTTTGCTAAAGTATAAGAATTGCTGTATTATTGCATTGTGTCAGTTGTATGCAACTGACATGCCCACGGTTTTCTAGTTGCAAGATTGGACTTGGCATGGACTTGAAGTCACTATGTGAGTTGTTACAAGATTGACGAATTTTGATTATCGTAGATTGTATTGTATTTATTTAATTCCGCTATGCTGTTGTAAAGAACATTGTTGTAATAAAAAGTTTTAAATTCAGTGTATTTTTGTACGAATTTTAAGTAAAAGATCATATTTCTGTTACGAATTGTCTATATTTGGAATTCGGGGCATTACATTGGGTGCACCTGTTATGTTCTTCTCCCTCCCACTGAGCGCATGATGTGTGGTCAACCGACTTCGGCACTGTGTGTTATTTGGACTGACGAGTTTAAGGCCCAATATGATGTATTTGTGCTTATCTTTTAGTAGTAAATGTGAACTCTGGGGCAAGAAGCAACTCATAACAAAGGTGGGCCGTTATCATTGTTCAAAATCAAGAGGGGTAAGTGTAGAGTGTTTCAAAGGTGAGAGAAAGATTGAGAGTTGTAATCTCTTGGCAATCTTTGTATTTATTAGGGAATAAAAAGTATTGATTATCTCTTCATATTATTGTGTTCTTGTGTGATCTTACGATTATTGTGGTGGCTTGTTCTTGGGTCATCTAGTTCTAAGGAAGTTTTTGTTGCTTGTGGTGTGTGAGTCCCATTATTAGCACTATGAGTTGTGGCAGATTCTACAACTAGTTGTATCAGGCACTGGGTTCGGGATGACTGATAGCAAGTCGAATGAAAGGTTTGATGGGCGTGACTTCATGATGTGGAAGATTCAGATGATAGCATATCTTCGTCAGAAAGATCTAGATGGTCTGTTGTTTGATGAGAAGCCGAAAGGTGCAGACAAGGATGTGCAGATCTTGGCAGATTTGAATTGTTTGGATCAGAAGGCGCTATGGCAGATTCAGTTGGAACTAAGTAGGAAGGCGTTATTTCATATCTCGAAGGCATAAACCATAAATCAGGCTATGGAGATTTTCACGGATATGTATGAGAAATTGTCGGCCTCTAATCATATTCTTCACTTGAAGAAGTTAGTTAATATGAAGTTGAGAGGGGGTTCATTTGCAAAACATATGAATAATTACGGTATGGTTTACAACCAGATGGAAGCTGCAGGATTGAAGTTTTAAAAGAGGGGACAATTATTGTTACTTCTATTTACTTTACCCGATAGTTATCGTATGGTGGAACATACTATTACAGGCATTATGACAGATTCAACGACTCTACAGGATATAGTGAGTAGCATTCTGAACGAGGATGTGAGAAGAGTGAGAAATGGGGGATTTTCATCATCATCTTCTAGAAATTCTGCAATGTCAGTTGAAAAGAGACATGTGAGATCTAAGAGCAGTCGAAGAAGAAAGGATCAGAGTAGTTCATCTGAGAGTGAGTCTGATGACAACGATGGGGGAATGGACCTGAGTGCTGGTATTGTCACAAGAGGGGTCATATGATGCGCAGTTGTAAGGCATATATGAAGAGGAAGCAAGAGAAACCGAATGAAGACAAATCAAAGGAAGCCAATGTGGTGTCCAATAAAAATGAAGAGTTATGCTTATCAACTAGGAAAGAGTTAGGCACGTGAGATTGATATATTGATTCAGAAGCTTATTTTCATTACACTCCGATGAGAGATGTATTTGATGACTACAAGGAGGGTTCTTTTGGATATGTTGTTGTGTATGCCCTTGAGACCAACCTTATATTGACCTTGCTAGTTTACATTGTATCATGATATTTATTTCATGTATAAGGCATTTCATTTATTGTGTTATTTATTGTGATTAAATGAACATAATAAAGTGCTTTAAATTGTAGGTTCTATACCATGGGACATCAAGTGCATTGCTTGATAGTGAAATCCTATTGTTTGAAATAAGAACGCTATTCTTAAATGTCCATAGTCAAGTATTAATGTGAATTAGGACAACAATGATACATAGAGACTAGTAGTGCTAGACTAATGACCATATCTCACTGATCAAGGACAAGAGATATCAAGACTTCACAACGGTACATATTAGAGTAATAATGTACTGGACTGACCCACCATGAGAACGCTGCATGGATCATTACGTGAGTATCATAAGCGGTTCTCACAGTGACCACGGTGTACGTGGTCCTTTGACTTGAAGTCACCACGGTTCCCTACATTAAAAGTTATATATTTTAGGGCAAAATTCAAAGTCCCCCCCCAACGTTTGGCCCGAGTACAAAATGCCCATATAACGTTTGAAAAAATACAATAAACCCGTTCTTCCGTTAACTTAACCCTATCTGTTAAGTTATAATTATTAAATTACTTTTTTACCCTTACCCTTTTATATTCATTCTCTTTCTTCCTTTTCTTCATTCCTTTTTTCTTCCTTAATTTTGTATGGATTTTTTACTATGCTCAGAACCTGAATTCTCTTGTTACACTCATAGCAGACTGAATAAACACAACATGGTTTGACTCTGAGGATCACATTAGGTTTTGTACTATACTCATAATGTTTTTAATAGTTCTTGTACCTTAGTTAATAACGAGTCACAAGTCACAACCTAATGTTGTAATTCATTATCGAGTTTTTCACTTTTTAGTCATTTTTTTAACATTGATTGACTGAGTTGGGAGTGAGTAAATAGCTTGATTTATTTTCTTCTTATTTCTTCTTATTTCTTCTTTTAATTGAAATCGAGTTGGATGAGAATGCCAACCAACTGCGTGGGAGAATGTCTAAATAAGGCTTTTTAGATTAGTGTTTTCCTCTTTGCTCTATATGATGTTCGAGAAATTTCTGCTTGAGAAAATGCCTCAACTATTGTAATGATTATGCCCACCAGTTGTTTGAGAAATTTCAACAAATATATGGTTCTAAATTTATTTATTTTGGCTCTTTTCTTAGGTATCAACAAAATACTAACCAAATTATTTTGAAATTTTGAAAGTGACATATTTTTGTTTAAGATAGTAGTTTAAGTTTTTTGCATTGCATTACTTGTACATGAATACACTTTTGCTTTCAGTTTTCTTGCGTATCTGATATATATGATACATTGGTATAGAGTAAAAATTAGCTTCGGGTTTAAGTCTGGGCCAAGCACTTAGGCTTAACAAAAGCCCTTTGAGTGTAGCATTGGCTAGATCTGACTCTTTATTGATATCGTGGATTGTGGAAGTCATATATTGTGTTTATTAAATAGTAAATAATGATAATAAGAAGTTCTAAAATTCTGATATGAGGCATATATCTTAAGAGCTGGAATAATATCATCTAAAAATTTGTATGTCTTTATGCATAGTGTCCATGTCGATGATTCTTATTGTTTATATTCTTTGGTCAACGAAGTGTGAACGTTTTCCTTCCTGAAACTGCTACCAAATTCTATAGCGCTTCTCGACCCTGGAGTTTAGGTTTAACAGAGGTTTATAAGGAAGAAAAAGAAATGAAGAAAAGCAAGAAAGAGATTGAATATAAAAGGGTAAGGGTAAAAAAGTAATTTAATAATTATAACTTAACGGATAGGGTTAAGTTAACGGAAGAACGGGTTTATTGTACTTTTTCAAATGTTGTATGGGCATTTTGTACTCGGGCCAAACGTTGGGGGGATACTTTAGCTTTTGCCCTATATTTTAATGCCGTCAAACGTCACCTGTAATAAGGTGATTATAAAGTTGACTATTAGATATACTACAAATCATACAGAGGAATGTGACTGACTTAGATAGAATTTGTCTCTCTTACATAACAGAAGTGATATCTACGAGTCGCTTGATTGAGTGAGACTATAAAATGCATGACCGTGCTCAAATGAGTCGATATGAGATATTGATCTCATTTGTTTTAGTGAGTCTACTAGGACATTAAAAAACAAAAATACAACTATACAACGGTGACTCACTCTATGCCTTATAGTCAATTAAGATATCTAGACAAACGGACTAGACTACATGGTGACATTGGTCACAGATAGGTTATGTCAAATCACTGGCATTCTCGTTACTTGAGTAGCAGTGATGTATTGTTAGATACCGTTCATTATTTGTAATACTAAAATATGATTTTAGTATTACTATCGATGTAATGGGAACCTATATGGCCACACACTTAGAATAGATCGAAATTGAGATTTAAATTCATTAGATGAATTTAATTTGGATTCTAAGTAAGACTTGAGCTCCTAAAATTAGTTGATAATTAATTTGATTAATTGGGCCAACCCAAATCAGAAGGCCCGCACATCTCACTACTCACTTAGGGTTTGCTACACACACACACACACACACACACACACACACACATAACAAGTAAGACTTGAGCAAGTCTCCTAAAATTGGTTGGGCAATTAATTAGATTAATTGGGCCAACCCAAATCAGAAGGCCCGTACATCGCATTACTCACTTAGGGTTTGTTGCACACACACACACACATAATCAGAAGGCCCGCACATCTCACTACTCACTTAGGGTTTGTTGCACACACACACACACACACACACATATAATAAAACAAAAAGAAAGCTATCAAGTGGCTCTTTTTTATCCACCCAAAATCAAATGACCAGATCTAACCTCACAAAACACATTTTTTTCCCGAAAAGTTTCCACCCAAAACTCAAATTCAAATCCCTCCACCCAAAAACAACTCATTTATTTATTTAATTATTTCTCACTCACTCTCTCTCTCTCTCTCTCTCTCTCTCTCTCTCTCTCTCTCTCTCTCTCTATATATATATATATATATATATATATATATATATATATATATATATAAAATAAAACACAAAGAAAGCTATGAAGTGGCTCTCCTTCAATCCCCCCAAAATCAAATGACCAGATCTAACCTCACAAAACACATTTCCCCCCTAAAAGTTTCTCCCCAAAACTCAAATTCAAATCCCTCCACCCCAAAACAACTCATTTTTTTTATTTAATTATTTCTCCCTATATATATATATATATATAAACATGGACTTTTATACACCAATTTATAATTATTTTTCACCATATACTAATGGAAACATGGGCTTTTATTTACAACTAATTATTGTCATACTATTCAAACTTCAGCTACATAATTGTTGATTTACTGTTTACAAGACTTTTCATATGTTCTATCATTGTGAAGATGTGCCGTAGGCACGTGGCCATGGGCAAATCTAGTATGTATATATATATATATATATATATATATATATATATATAATTTTTTTTTTGAGATACATATATATCTCACTAAATAGTGAGATATATATATACTAGATTTGCCTGTGGGCACGTGCCTACGGCACGTCTTCAGAACGATACAACATATGAAAAGCCTTGTAAACAGTAAATCAACAATTATGTAGCTCAAGTTTAAATAGTATGACAATAATTAGTTATAAATAAAAATCCATGTTTCCATAAGTGTATATATATATATATATATGTATGTATATATATATATATATATATATATATATATATATATATATATATATATATATATATACGTATAATTAATAAATAAATGAGTTTTTTTGGGGTGGAGGAATTTGAATTTCAGTTTTGGGGGAAAACTTTTGGGAGAAAATTTGTGTTTTGTAAAGTTAAATCTGGGCCTTTGATTTTTTTGGGGGATTGAAGGAGAGCCACTTGATAGCTTTCCTTGTGTTTTATTATATATATATTGAGATAAATATCTCAATATATATATATATATATATATATATATATATATATATATATATATATATATATATATATATATATATATATATATAGTGGGGGGGGGGGGGGGGAGACAGAGAAATAATTAAATAAATAAATAAGTTGTTTTTTTAGGGAGGGGGATTTGAATTTGAGTTTTGGAAAAAAACTTTTTTTGGGGGGGGGGGGATTGTGTTTTGTGAGGTTAGGTCTGAACCTTTGATTTTGGGAGGATTGAAGGAGAGCCAATTGATAGCTTTCTTTGTGTTTTATTATATACTAGATTTGCCCGTGGGCACGTGACTATGGCACGTCTTCGGAACGATACAAAACACGAAAAGCACTGTAAACAATAAAACAACAATTATGTAGCTCAAGTTTGAATAGTATGACAGTAATTAGTTGTAAATAAAAGTCCATGTTTCCATTAGTATATGTTGAAAAATAATTATAAATGGGGTTGTAAAATCTAACTTCTTAGAACTTTAAGTGTGGAAAATGATGAAATTTAACTGTTGAAGAGATATTTGCTATTTTCAATATAACATGTGCAATAAAAAAAACATAAAAATTCTGAAAATTTACGAACCTGAAATCTTAAAATCTAAATTTCTAAATAAATAAAGAAAGAAAGGGAGAGAGAGATAGGGAGAGAGAAAAAGAGAGAAATATGAAAAAGTGAAGAGAGAGAAGAGAGAGATAGTAATAAAGTAATGAGTTTTTTAGTTTTGGGGGGAAATATTTGGTTTTGGGGTTTGAAATTTTGGGGGGAAAATGTGTTTTGTAAGGTTAGATCTAGGCCTTTGATTTTGGGGGGATTGAAGGTGAGCCACTTGATAGCTTTCTTTGTGTTTTATTATTTTATTATTATTATTATTATTATTATTATTATTATTATTTTGGGGGGATTGAAGGTGAGCCACTTGATAGCTTTCTTTGTGTTTTATTATTATTATTATTATTATTATTATTATTATTATTATTATTATTATTATATATATATATATATATATATATATATATATATATATATATATATATATATATATATATATATATATATATATGCTATATTTGCCCGTGGGCAGGTGCCTACGGCACGTCTTTGGAACGATACAACATATGAACAACCTTGTAAATAGTAAAACAACAATTATGTAGCTCAAGTTTGAATAGTATGGCAATAATTAGTTGTAAATAAAAGTCCATGTTTTCATTAGTATATGTTGAAAAATAATTATAAATGAGGGTATAAAATCCAACTTCTTAGAACTTTGTGGGTCAAAAATGATGAAATTTAACTATTAAAAATATATTTGTTATTTTCAATGCAACATGAACAATAAAAAAAATTAAAAATTTGAAAATTTACAAACCTGAAATCTGAAAATCTAAATTTCTGAGAAAATAGAGAGAAAATGAGAGAGAGAGAGAAATAAATAAATAAATAAATAAATGCATTTTTTAGAGGGATTTGAATTTGAGTTTGGGGTTTGAAATTTGGGGGGGGGGGGGTGCGGGGGGGAGGGAGGAATGTGTTTTGTGAGGTTAGATCTGAGCCTTTGATTTTGGGAGGATTGAAGGAGAGCCACTTGATAGCTTTCTTTGTATTTTATTATTATTATTATTATTATATATATATATATATATATATATATATATATATATATATACTAGGTTTGCTCGTGGAGACGTGCCTACGGCAGGTTTTCGTGAACAATACAGTATATAAAAAGCCCTGTATTCAAAGAAATTCAAAGAAAGTAGAGATTAGTTTAGAGATACCAGTTTAGAGATCAAAAGCGGAAAGAAAGTAGACAGATCGACAGCGGAAATTCAAAGAAAGTAGAGAAAGAATATAAAAGGAAAGATTTTATTTGATAGTAGTAGTAGTATACACTAGAAGACCTTCTGCCCTTACACCAACCCAAGGTCTCTCCTTATATAGGGGGAGAAAGGCTAAGGCATTGGATACCAAATACATACATAGTAAATACCTAACACTTCATGAAGCTTCCTAGTAGCTTCCTAGCAAACATACAAAGCATACATAACGACAATACATGTATCAATAAAAATCTCTATCAATAAAAATCTCTTTTTCTGTGGTCACTCAAAAATTGGTATCAGAGCTTGGCAAAGAGTGTATGGTGCTACCACCCCTTTCTATCAATAAAAATCTCTTTTTCTGCTGTCACTCTAAAACTGGTATCAGAGCTTAGCAAAGAATTCAGAGTTCTTCTCTTTCGATCAGGTATAATCTCTAAACTAATCTTTGTGTAGTTTAGGATTAGGATGGAGGAGTAATCTCCTTCATGTTGGTTAAGCTAGCTATGACAATAAACGCTTGTTCTTATGCTTGTTTATTTAGGCCATGTAGTAAAACATTAATCTTTACGGTGTATGAGCAAAAGTCATGCTTTAGGTATTCCTCTTCAACTTTAATTAGTTGTGAGTTGTGATCTTCATCTCTAATGCATTCATATAAGCTTGTGGTGCTAGTTGCCCGTAGGGACTTGCTTGTGTGTTCCTTATTACCCGTTGTGGGTTAGTTTTGAGGCTGAACCCCGCTATAAATCCATGGTGTGGGCGTGTGATGCCAGAGATGTTAGAAATATTCAAAACAAAAAAAAATACTATGATGCCGGTGATGTTATAAATAGTCGAAGCAGTAAGAGCATAGCCATATCAGAAATCTCTTACAATGATTACTACAGTAAGTGCTTTATTAAAACAAGAAATCTTTTGAAAAAAATAGTTTATTATAGCTTAACTAAACCAACATCTTTCAAATATCATGGATGACATCTTATTCTATCCTGTAGCAAAACCTACAATACTCTACAGAGTAAATGAGAATACAAAAAAAGAAGATAATGTTGTAAAACCTACCAGAATATATGGAACAAAAAATTAAAAAGAGAAGAAGATGATTAACCATCTCCTACAATCATTTTTAGCAAAAAACAAAAGGATAAATTAAAGGATGAACAATCCGTCTCTAAAAATATGTCAAGGACCAGTTTTGTTTGTGGAACAATGGTTCCTGTATTTGTTGATACAATAGTATTAGTGGAAGTTGTAGCAGTAGCTTCCTTTTTATTGTTTAGAGAGAAAAAATATTTCTCAATTTGGAGTGGCAATAGTTTGCTTAGATTACCCAAGCAAACAATACAGTCTTTAGCAAGGTTACCAGGCAAAGCAAAGGTTATATCCTTGCAATTGTGTTTATTTTCTTGCGAGTCTTCTAAGAATGTTTGTGGTGTATCTATTCCTTTTATCACGAATAGTTGCTTTTTCGATACAGCAGTAATGTTAATTATTTGCTCATAATATCCCTTAGGGATTATTATTCGTCAGTCCAGTGGGACATCCAATACCGAATATTTTTCTATTATCATGCATTCAGCTGCTCGTAAATTTAGGGCAGGAGAGCATGTATTGTCTCTTGTAGGTAAAGAAGATTTTTAAAAAAAGTGTTTCTACCCATATAGCGTTAGCTATTTTATTAATCGTTATCATATTTATTTTTAATGATTCCATTTCCAAAGAGGAATAAGAGTTATAATTGCTTTCATTAACAGAGGATAATTCATTGACAGAAGTCTCTTCATCTGTAGGAATTTCCTCAGGAAAAAGTTTTAATCTTTTCATAGATATGAGCTTGTAGCTCAATTTTTTCTTTTAGTTTATTTTCTCCATGAAAGTTAATTTCTTCCTCGAATAATTCAAACCATTTTGGGTTTGAAATAACTTCATTTTCTAGACGATCCTTATGTTCACCTAGACAAGAAGTGAAGACAAGTATGTCATTAATAGTAGCAAATGGCAAATGGCAAAATATACTATTCATCCATTTAAAATGCCCTTGGGTTTTACTACTGATTGTAGTATGATTTCTACATGGAATATTTAATGATTCTTTATATGGTTTAGAATCACTAGAATTATAAATTGTATCTACTAGTTTGAGTATGTATTCCATACTGTGAATTACATTTGGTATCATAATATGATATTCGAAGCAGTTATATTGAATCATTTGTATAAACCTTTTCGGTTTTGTATAAATTTTCTTTTTCCATTCTTTTTATCAGAATGTTCATCAGCTGGGTACCAGTTTTATCTTTTGGTTGGTCAATAATATTTTCTTGACCAGAACAGACATAAAAATGTTGTTGTTCAGTGGTAGACTGTGAGTCTATAGATTTTTCAAGTAGTTTTAGACGATCACTGGTATTCAATGGCTCTAAAATATTATGAGTAACCATAGAATTAGGACCATTAAAGATTCCTATAGATGCTTTATGGGTTAATTCTGATCTATATTATTTTGGTATGATACTGATTTGCGCACCAGTATAAATTAATGTACGTATTGTGATTTCTATGTATTCAGGAAAACTAAGTGTAATAGGAGTATAGATTGGTAACTCAGCATTTCGGCTCATATTTATTAGAGATTCTTTTTCAGAATCATGTACAACTTTATTTTTACTTAAGGAACATAATTCATATACATAGGAATCTATGTTAGTATGAATTTCTTCTCTTGTTTGAATATTCATACCGTTACTAGGTAATTCATATTTATAGCAATCTATATGAATTCATTTCTCTGTTTGGCTATTCATGCTATTTCTAGCAAGTTCTTTTTGTTGACAATCCTCATATGGATTTTTTGATATATGTTTGAAGACAATTGAATTTACTAACTCTTTGTCAATATGAGAGTAGGTTATCTCATTATCAACTTCTGAGTTAAGTAACTCATCGTCAATTTTTGAATTTGATAACTCAATATTTTTTTGTTCGTTAGAACCTTCAAAATTATTTGAGTCAATAGTGATGGAGTCTCCATGCTTAGTCGAATTTTTCGAGTCAGTAGACTCTGATGATTTTTGCTCAAAAGAGTTGGAATCTTTTTGCTCACTAGAACTGGAGGTTGAGTTTGTTAACTCAATATGTTTTTGCTCGATAGAGCTTGAATATTTTTTCTCAGTAGAGGTGGAGTTCTTTTGATCAGTGGAGCCTCCGAAATTATTAGAGTCTATGGACTTTGTTTCTGATTCTATAAAATCTGATCTTTTATTAGAATGAGGGAGATCACGTTCAATTTTGTTAAGACTTTTATCTTCCACTACAGAAAGACAAATAACTTGTTTATCATGTATAATTATGTTGTTTTCTAAAGAAGGTTCCTCTTTATGAAGAATTTTTTCTTCTTTTGAGGAAGAGTCTGTTTTATCTTGACTATTTGTCTTGTCTTTTCTTAGACATGATTGTTGGTCTTCTAACTTTGTTACATAGTCTACTAGCCTTTTTAATTTGCTAATTAGATCATCTTTAGCTCCAAATATTTACTTTCTGTGTCAAAGGAAATGTTATGAATATTTTTAGAGACGGATTGTTCATCCTTTATTTTATCCTTTTATTGTTTGCTAAAAAGGATTGTAGGAGATGGTTGATCATCTTCTTCTCTTTTTATTTTTTTTGTTCCATATATTATGGTAGGTTTTACCACATTATCATCTTTTTCGTTTTTACTCTGTAGAGTATTGTAGGTTTTGCTACTGGATAGAATAAGAAGTCATCCATGATATTTGAAAGAAGTTGGTTTAGCTAAGCTATAATAAACTATCTTTTTCAAAAGATTTCTTGTTTAAATAAAACTGTAGTAATCATCATATGGGATTTATGATATGGCTAAGCTCTTACAGCAATAGGTATTTTAGAGATGTCTTTAACTCTTTTTGTTCTTCAACTATTTCTAACATCACCGGCGTCATAGTATTTTTTTGTGTTTTGAATATTTCTATCATCTCTGGCATCACACTCCCACACCGTGGATGTATAACGGGGTTCAGCCTCAAATCTAAGCCACAACGGGTAATCACAACACACAAGTAAGTCCTTACGGACAACTAGCACCACAAGCTTATATAAATGCATTAAAGATGAAGATCACAACTCACTAAAAATTTATGACAACATTGGAGATGAAGAGCACAACTCGCAAAACTAATTAAAGTTGAAGATGAATACCTAAAGCAGGGTTTATGCTCATACAGTCTAAAGATTAACGTTTTACTACATGGCCTAATTAAACAAGCCTAAGAACAAGTGTTAATTTTCATAGCTAGCTTAACCAACATGAAGAATATTACTCCTCCATCCTAATCCTAAACTACAAAGAGTAGTTCAGAGATTATACCTGATCGAAAGAGAAGAACTCTGAATTCTTTGCCAAGCTTTGATACCAGTTTAGAGATCGACAGTGGAAATTCAAAGAAAGTAGAGATGGGAGATAAAAGGAAAGCTACTAAGAAGCTACTAGGAAGCTTCATGAAGTGTTAGAACATAATCTGCCTTAGCCATTTTTAGAGACGAATATGGAACATAAAAGGAAAGATTTTATTTGATAGTAGTAGTAGCATACACTAGAAGAACTCCTGCCCTTACATCAACCCAAAGCCTCTCCATATATAGGGGGGAGAATGGCTAAGGCATTGGATACCAAATACATACATAGTAAATACCTAAAACTTCATGCAGCTTCCTAGTAGCTTCCTAGCAAACATACGAAGCATACATAACAAACATACAAAGCATACATAACGACAATACATGAAGCTTTCTTATGCATGAAGCTTCTTTATTAAACAATTAAACATCACCACGCTTCTGTTGGTTGTCTACCTTTTTGTTGGATGGGCCCACCATGCTTCTATCTGGTGCTGGCGCCTGTGAGCATAAATCTATTATTGTCTGTACGGGCTAGAGCCATTATTTTAGAATCTTCTTGTAGACCTTTTTCTTTGTAGAAAGAATACATGACATCTGTCCCAATGGGCCGGGTTTCAAGATTCCTTCAGAGATCGACAACGGAAATTCAAAGAAAGTTGAGATGGAACATAAAAGAAAAGATTTTATTGGATAGTAGTAATAGCATACACTAGTGAACTTCTGCTCTTATACCAACCCAAGGCCTCTCCTTATATAGGGGGAGAAAGGCTAAGGCATTGGATACCAAATACATACATAGCAAATACCTAACACTTCATGAAGCTTCCTAGTAGCTTCCTAGCAAACATACAAAGCATACATAATAAACATATAACGACAATACATAAAGCTTTCTTATGCATGAAGCTTCTTTATTATAATTAAACATTACATCACCATGCTGCCGCGTGTCAACTTTTGTTGGATTGGCCCACCATGCTTCTAGATAGCGCTGGTTCCTTCTTGCATGAAGTCATTGTTGATTGTACGAGTTATGGAAATCATTTTGGAATCTTCCTGTAGACCTTTGTCATCGTAGAAAGAATACATGACATCTGTCCCAATGGGTCCGAGTTTCCAGGATTCTTTTAGTCTGAGAAAGAACTGTTCTCTGTCTTCTTTTGGAGTATCTTCACCTATCCAATCGATAAGGATGATATTATCTTAGATCTGGATATTTTTGCAGAAAGTATATTTTTCCCATAACTCAAGGAAAAGTTTATCTGTAGCTTCATACTTGTTTTTTTTTCAGAATTAAAGGTTTTATTATTTCCTTTTTCTATCTGGAGTATTTGCTCGGCTTGTACTGAGCCCAATTCACAGAATTGGATAGACTTAAACTGGCGAACATACTGCTTTTCTTACCAGATGCTCCATATTTGAAACTTGCAGATTGTGTGAAACTTATTTTTCTTTGATAGGACAGTTTTTGCACATATATCGGGAATAGTTTTGGAAAAGTCTTCTGGTCTGGAGAGGTTGATGTAGAGTTCATGGACAATCCCGGCTTGAATTGCTCTTTCAAATTGTGGTATTTGCTTGAACCATGCCAGAATTCGATATCTGTTATATTTATTTTTGACGAGCTGATCGGAATGTTTTAGCAGATCTTCCAAATTATTTTCTCCTGTCTTCTGGAGAAGTTCAATGAACCTTTCTGTAGGGAATACCCCTATTTGATATATGTCTAAACATTCAAGGAGGTGAAGGTCTCCTTCGATTCTTCCTAATTTCTCGTCTCTGAACTTAAAGAGTTTTGCAAACTCAGTAAATTCTTTGTTTCTGATGTTTACAAGGTCACATATGTCTATTTCAGACATTATAGCTTGTAGCTGTTTGTCAGCAGGAGTGTTTCTTCTGATTAGATTATCTTTCTTTCTATTTAAAGAAGACGAGGTAGAAGTATTGCTGAATTTGATCATATTATTGGCAATGAGTTTTGCTTTTTCAAATCCTTCGCTCTGCTCTTGTGTTTTTTTCTTTAACTGAAGGATTATTTTTTTTAATTGTGATAAGTGGTATGCCCCTGTTTTATCACTTGGGTGTAATGCCCTCCAAACATTGTTTATATGATTGTAAATATCTGGATTTCCATATTTTAATTCTTCGTTAGACCAATCCTTGTTTAGGATAGGATTGATAGAATTCTGCTTCCATGCTGTTTGAGTGGGAGGCCTTAAAGGGACCAGTTTTGTATGTGGAATAGTGGTTCCTGTATTTTTTGATACAGTAGTATCAGTGGATGTTGTAGCAGTAGCTATCTTTTTATTGTTTAGGACAGTAGTCCATTCTCCTGTTTTCATACCAAGAACTTCTTCAAGCTCTTTGATTTTTTTGATTACTGTTGATTCTTGATTTTGATGATTACAACACAATGTAAAGTTGTTGTGCTACTTCTCATATATTGCAAGTTGTATCAAAGTTTATCATGTATGATACACAAAGGTCTCAAAGCAAATTGATCAAGCAAGTTGTTCTAAAGCTGAAGAATGATCAAGCAAAGCTTCATACAAGGACAATGGCTGAAGTTTCTCTCAAGACTAAAGACTCAAGTCAAGACCAAAGCTTCAATGTCTTATATTTTGTGTCTTGTAAAAACAAATATAATCTTCTTTTGTTGAGTCTTAGATTGATGTAAAATCCTTGTCATACACACACACTCACATATAATTTCATAACTGTGTGGTTTTCAAAAATAAAGTTCAAAACAGTTTGAACTAGGTCAGCTGTCGAGTACGAGTCGACTGCCATTAAGGACCAGTCGACTGTACCTATATAAAACTGTTTGAGCTTCTTCAAACTCTGGCCAGTCGACTCATAGCGGCAACCCAGTCGACTGTTCAAGTCGTTTTGACAGATTTCTGATTTTAAAATTTGATTTTTTGATTTCAAAAAAGATATATCCGTTTGTAAACAGTTATAAGAACTATTTTTACAACTTTCAGGGATTCTACTCTATAAATAGAGGCTTAGAATCACCATGGAAGGGTTTCCCAAGCCTTTTGAGAAAAAAGTTTTAAGTGTTCTTACTTTCAAAGAGAAAAAGTTTTTTTTTCAAACACTCTAATTCTTAAGACTTGGTTCTCTGAGTTCAATCCAACATACCATTGAATTCCTTTTGGATTGAATTCAAAAGTTGACCGAATAGCCATGTACAAAATCACAATCACAACAAGACTATAGGTTGATTGTAAAAAATTTTATTGTTTTCTTTTCCTCTCGGTTGGAGAGTATGACTCTAGGATGTAGAGTCAGGTTTTCACTCTTGGTGGAAGAGTGGGTTGCTCTCTCTAGTGGTGAGAGAGGACTACGGGTTGGACAAGGTTGTTGTCTAACGCCGTAGGGTATTCTTGTACATTTTTTCAAGAATAGTGGAAAATCTCAAGTGGGTTGCTTGGAGACTGGATGTTGGTCGGGAGGACCGAACCAGGATACATCGTGTGTACTCTGTGGCTGGAATTTCTGTGGTTGTATCTCTTTAACATTTTATTACTTGCATTTCAATTCTCTCAAAACCATTCTGGTAAGTCGACTGTATTCCCATCTTAAGTCGACTGATCAGACTGGTATTACAATTTTCTCAGAAATGCTTCTGGCAAGTCGATTGCCTCTCTGTATTAAGTCGACTTATCAGACTAGTATCAAAATACTCTTCTACTCTAACGCCTCAGTCGACTGAACTTCTTTTTACAGTCGACTGGACAGAAGATAAATTTTAAATTCCGCAATTAAGTTTTATAAAACACTATTCACCCCCCCCCCCCATTTAGTGTTTCTTGCCTTGTCTACAGGATCCAATACTTGGTATCAGAGCCTAGTTGAGTGCAATGACAACTACTTCTAATGCAAATCAATACCATGAAGGCCAATCTACACAAAGGCCACCCCTCTTCGATGGAACCAATTACAACTATTGGAAGTGTGGAATGAAAATCTACCTTCAGTCCATCAACTATGAAATATGGAACATGACAGAGACCGAGTACACTGCTCATACCATTCCATATGTACAATGGAACGATGACATGTAGAACCAAACAATGAACAATGCAAAGGTGATGAATGTGCTGTTTTGTGCCCTTACAAAGGAGGAGTTCAACTGTGTGTCCAATGCAACAACGACACATCAAATTTGGCACACACTCGAGGTAACTCATGAAGGAACAAATAAAGTAAAAGAATCTAAAATATCTATTCTTTTTCATAGGTTTGAAATGTTCCGCATGAAGGAGAATGAGAATATGTCTGCGATGATTACAAGGTTCACGGACATTACCAATTCACTTGTGGCACTTGGAAAGACGTATACTCAAGCTGAGATGGTGAGGAAGGTACTTCATGTACTAACCCCCAAATGGGAGAAGAACACCACCACCATAGAAGAGGCCAATGATTTAACACAACTTTCTCTTGAGAATCTTGTGGGAAATCTTATGGCTTTTGAGGTACAACTTGAAGAGCTCAAGAAGGATGCCGAACCACAACAATCAAAGAAGAAGACATTAGCATTCAAAGCCATATCGGACTCCGAGAATGAAGAAGAAGATGAGGAAGAGATTGCCATGTTCACGAGAAAGTTCAAAAAATTCCTAAGAAAAAGTAAGTTTAATTCCAAATCTAAGGAATCTAATGAACCTCCAACTTGTTTCAGGTGTAACAAGACATGCCATATGAAAAAGGATTGCCTACTAGAGAACGCAAAATCTAAGGGAAAGGTGTCCAACTTCAAGAAGGACAAGTACACAAAGAACAAGTTCGTGAAGAACAAAGAGGCATACCAAGCAACTTAGGATGATAGCGATTCTTCGTCAGAAGAAGAAATTGATGAGAGAAACGAGGTTGCAAACGTGTGTTTTATTGCATCTCAAAATCAAGTAAGTAATGACTATGATTCTAATGATTTACTTGATGCTTTCAACGAGAATTTTCAAGAACTTAAAAAAGAAAGGATTAGAGTTAAGAACTTAGAGAAAGCTAATCAAACACTTTTTCAAGATAATCTTAACCCTGATAAAGAAGTAAAAATCCTTAAATTCTCATCTTTCTAGTTTAGATATGAATCTTGAGTCTCTAAAGAAAAATTATGAAGAGATATCCAAGAACGTATCTAAATTTAATAAAGGAAAAGAGAATTTAAATAATGTTCTTCAAAATCAAGTGCAATCTAATCAAAAGTTTGGACTTGGTTTTAAAAAGTCCACTGAAAAATCTCATTCTTCCAAGAATACTAGTGTAAACAAATCTGTATCTATTTCTAGTGTTAAGAATAAACTTTATGAGTTTTTTGAATAACCTAAAACAATAACTTTTCCTAAAAAAGGCAAATCTACAGTTCAGACCAGTCGACTGAATCCACATATCAGTCGCCTGTCCAGAGGTACTGAGTCTCATTCAACGAGACAAATATCTCAGATAAGTCAACCTATACTACCTCCCATTCGACTGAATAACAGTAACAGTCGACTGGACAGAGCAAATATGTACGGATTCCAGTCAACCTGAGTTCGAAAGATAGATTTGCTTACATTAATTCATATATACTTAATGTATAAAATTCTGCTAATTATATTTCTGCCTGTGGTGAAAAATCAAACTCTTCATGGGTTTGGTTTCCCACAAACTAATCTATTTTGGACCCAATAAAAAGGGTACATATTCACATTGAATATTTTATAGGTATCTAAGAGAGATCGTTGGATACTTGACAGCGGATGCTCTAAGCACATGACTTGTCATGCCAACCTCCTATCTTCCATACAAGACATTGATGGAGGAACAGTCACATTTGGTGACAACAACAAAGGAAAGGTCATAGGAATTGGTATGGTCGGTAAGCACACTAACCCCTCTATAAAAGATATCTTATTAGTTAGTAAACTTAAGCATAACCTGTTAAGTATTAGCCAACTATGTGATAAGGGTTATAAAATCATGTTTGAAAAAGATGCATGTTTAATTTATGATTCTACCATGCAAAATATAATTTTTCAAGGATTTAGGAAAAATAATATTTATGAAATGTGTTTAAAAGCATATGAGTTTTCGAATGATTTTTGCTTAGTAGCTTCTAATAATGATTCATGGCTATGGCATAGACGTTTTGGCTATGTGAATATGAAAAATCTCTCTAAATTGTCTAAGTACAACCTAGTTAAAGGGCTGCCAAGACTATCCTTTAAAAAAGATAAGTTATGTGATGCATGTCAACTAGGTAAACAAATTAAATCTACTTTTGGAACAAAGGAAGTAATTTCTACTAGTAGGCTGCTCGAATTAATCCACATGGATTTATTTGGCCCTACTAGAGTTGCTCCTCTCAATAAAAGTAGGTATGTATTTGTTTTAGTAGACGATTTTTCACGATTCACTTGGGCTTTCTTTTTAAAACATAAGAATGATGCTTTTGTACAATTTGCTAATTTTTGTAAACAAATTCAAAATCAAAAGTCTCTAACCATAGTCACTATTAGAAGTGATCATGGTGAAAAATTTGAAAATGAAACGTTTGCAGAATATTGTAACAAGAATGATATAACTCATTCGTTTGCATTTCCTAGAGCTTCACCACAAAATGGAGTGGTTGAAAGGAAGAATAGGACTTTGCAAGAATGTGCACGTACCATGTTTGTTGAAAGCAATTTACCTAAGTATTTTTGGGCTAAAGCTGTTGCTACAGCTTGTTATGTTTTAAACAGAATTTTGATTAGGCCTAAGCTAAAGAAAACATGTTATGAGGTAGAATTTCTAAGGTCTCTTAATTTAAAATATTTGGATGTAAGTATTTTATTCTGAACACTAAGGATAATTTAGATAAGTTTGATCCTAGATCTAATGAGGGTATCTTTGTAGGATACTCAAATAGGAGTAAGGCATATAGAATATTCAACAAGTCAACAATGACTATTGAAGAATCCATGCATGTTGCATTTGATGAATCTCTGTCTTCATCGACTTTAATTGAAGATGATGAAACTGATTCATCACCTTTAAATAAAATAATTATATCTTTAGAGCAAACTAGCCTTGCGGATAAGTCGACCGATAAGGAAGTCAAGTCGACTGATGAACTGGTCAAGTCGACTGATCCTGTTGTGATGTCTCCAACTTTACCAAAATCTTTTGTTGAAGTTAGAGATCATCTTCATAACTTAATAATTGGTGACATTTCACATGGTATTCAGACAAGATCACATGTTAAAATGTTTTCTCACACAGCTTTCTTGTCGGATTTTGAGCCGAAGAATATACAAGAAGCTTGTGAGAATGAGTTTTGGATAAATGTCATGCAAGATGAGTTAAACCAATTTATAAGGAATGATGTATGAGATTTAGTTCCACGACCTCCTGATCATACTATAATTGGTACCAAATGGGTATTCAAGAATAAGTTAGATGAATCAGGATAAGTTGTTAGGAATAAAGCTAGACTAGTTGCTCAAGAGTATAATTAAGAAGAAGGCATAGATTTTGATGAAACATATGCTCCTGTTGCTAGATTAGAATCAATCTGTATCTTATTATCTTTTGCTTGTTTTATGAATTTTACACTCTTTCAGATGGATGTTAAAAGTGTTTTTCTTAATGGGTTTATAAAGGAAGATGTTTATGTTAAGCAACCACAAGGTTTCGAATATGAACAATTCCCAAACCATGTTTTTAAATTGAAAAAGGCTTTATATGGTCTTAAACAAGCACCACGTGCTTGGTATGATTGATTGAAGACTTTTCTTTTAGAAACAAGTTTTGAAATAGGTAAAGTAGACAGTACCCTATTTATTAGGAAAATAGAGACATATATCTTGATTATACAAATATATGTAGATGACATAATCTTTGGTTCTACTAATAATAATATCTGTCAAGAGTTTGCTAACACCATGAAAAACGAGTTTGAGATGAGTCACATGGGCGAACTCAACTATTTCCTTGGACTGCAAATTAAACAATCTCCGAATGGCATATATATTAATAAAAAAAATATGCTAAGGAATTACTCAAACAGTTTAACATGGATGGTACGAGTAGTAAGACCACACCTATGGCTACTACCACTATCCTTGACAAAGATGAATTAGGTAATAGTGTCGATCAAAAACTCTTTCGAGGTATAATTGGCTCACTCTTATATATAACTTCTAGTAGACCGAACATTATGTTTAGTGTATGTTTGTGTGCTAGATATCAGTTAAATCCTAAAGAGTCTCACTTAAAAGCTGTGAAACGTATTTTAAGATACCTTAAAGGCACGTTTGAATATGGTCTATTTTATCCACGCACCGATAACTTTCAACTTTTGTCATATAGTGATGCAGATTTTGCCGGTAGTAAAACTGACTGCAAGAGCGCTAGTGGGACATGTCACTATTTGGGATATTCACTAGTCTCTTGGTGCAGTAAGAAGCAAAATTTGGTATCCCTATCTACTATAGAAGCTAAATATATCGCTGCAAGTTTGGCTTGTGCCCAAATTTTTTGGATGAAACAAACCCTATTAGACTATGGTATTTCATTTGAAAAACCTTCAATAATGTGTGATAATACCAGTGCCATTAACTTATCTAAAAATCCGGTTCAACACTCACGTACGAAACATATTGATATTCAACATCATTTTTTACGTGATCATGTTTTAAAGGGAGACATTTCTTTAGACTTTATTTTTACTGATAAAAAGATAGCTGACATCTTTACCAAACCTCTAAGGAAGACACATTTATCACCTTAAGGAGAGAACTAGGGATTTGTAGTTTTCATGATGTTTCTTGAATTTTTTCTCTAGTAAGTCGACTTACAAGTATTTTTCAGTCGACTGCCAAGTATCTTTATTTTTCTAAGTTTTTGTCTGAATTTTATGTTCTGGACAGTCGACTATGCAGAATACCCAGTCGACTGACTCGTTGTATTATCTATGTTCGATTTTCTATTTTGCTCTCCACTAAGTTGAATGCTCTCTAAGACAAGTCGACTATCGCGAATCAGTTTTTCTTCGAATTTGAATTTTGGCACACCTTTTGAGGCGAATTTTCACTTTCTACTGCTCACTATGACCTAAGAATATTCCCTTTCTATGAATAGATTTATCTTTGTTTGTCCTTTTGCTATGTACTTTTTGAGGTTTATTTTTTTCCTCCATTTTTTTGTTGATGACAAAGGGGAAGAAATATAGCTAGCTTTGTGTTGCTTTGTGTTATTTTTTGTGATGCATGTCTTTGTGTATATCTTTGTGCAGGTTTTTGTGCGCGTTTCCATACCTATGCATGTTTTACATTTGATAGGGGGAGCATGTGAGCATTTGTAATATTTATTTTCATTATTGTAAGCTATTGTGTTGTTATCATCAAAAATGGGGAGAATGTTGATTCTTGATTTTGATGATTACAACACAATGCAAAGTTGTTGTGCTACCTCTCATATATTGCAAGTTTTTTCAATGTTTATCATGTATGATACACAAAGGCCTCAAAGCAAATTGATCAAGCAAGTTGAGCTGAAGAATGATCAAGTAAAGCTTCATACAAGGACAATGGCTAAAGCTTCTCTCAAGACTAAAGACTCAAGTCAAGACCAAAGCTTCAATGTCTTATATTTTGTCTTGTAAAAACAAATGTAATCTTCTTTCGTTGAGTCTTAGATTGATGTAAAATCTTTGTCACACATGCACTCACATATAATGTTAAATCTATGTGGTTTTCAAAAATAAAGGTCAAAACAGTTTGAACTAGGTTAGCTGTTGAGTACCAGTCGAATGCCATTAAAGACCGGTCGACTGTACCTGTACAAAACTGTCTGAGCTTCTTCAAACTCTGGCAAGTCGACTCATAACGGCAACCCAGTCGACTGTTCAAATCGTTTTGACAGATTTCTGATTTCAAATTTTGACTTTTCAATTTCCAAAAAGATATATCCGTTTGTAAACAATTGTAAGAACTGTTTTTACAACTTCCAGTGATTTTACTTTATAAATAGAGGCTTAGAATTACCATGGACGGGTTTCCCAAGCCTTCTGAGAAAAAGTTTTAAGTGTTCTTACATTCAAAGAGAATTTTTTTTTTTTTCAAACACTCTAATTCTTAAGACTTGGTTCTCTGAGTTCAATCCAACATAACATTGAATTCGTTTTGGATTGAATTCAGAAGTTGACCGAATAGCCACGTACAAAATCACAATCACGACAAGGCTATAGTTTGATTGTAAACAATTTTATTATTTTCTTTTCCTCTCGGTTGGAGAGTAGGACTCTAGGGTGTAGAGTCAGGTTTTCACTCTTGGTGGAAGAGTGGGTTGATCTCTCTAGTGGTGAGAGAGGACTATGGGTTGACAAGGTTGTTGTTTAACGCCGTAGGGTATTCTTGTACATTTTTTCAAGAATAGTGGAAAATCTCAAGTGGGTTGCTTGGGGACTGGATGTAGGTCGGGAGGACCGAACCAGGATACATCATGTGTACTCTGTGGTTAGAATTTATGTGGTTGTATCTCTTGAATCTTTTATTACTTGCATTTCAATTCTCTCAAAACCGTTCTGGTAAGTAGACTGTATTTCCATCTTAAGTCGACTGATCAGACTGGTATTACAATCTTCTCAGAAACTCTTCTGCCAAGTCGACTACCTCTCTGTATTAAGTCGACTTATCAGACTAGTAACAAAATACTCTTCTACTCTGACGCCTCAGTCGACTGAACTTCTTTTTACAGTCGACTGAACAGAAAATAAATTTTAAATTCCGCAATTAAGTTTTATAAAACACTATTCACCCCCCCTCTAGTGTTTATTGCCTTGCTTACAGGATCCAACAATTACTTCAGGTTCCATTGGTCTTTTATTTTTTTCTTCTCCATAATACCTGGTTAAAAAATCAGCAGTAATATTAGTATGACCATGAATATGTTCAATATCATACTGATAAATTTCAATATATACTGCTAGTCTAACATGTCTTAAATTTTCTTCTTGATTATGTAAAGTTTTTTTTCTTTAGAAATTGTACTACTGCAATGTTATCAGATTGTATAAGGAATTTTCTTCTCAGCAAATAAAACCTTTAAACATTTAACTAAGAGTTTTATGGAAAGTAACTCTTTATCAAAAGTAGAATACTTTTTCTCAGTTGTGGAAAAGGTTCCTGATGTATAGGCAACTAGCTCATAATGTCTTTTTTTAATTTGTGCAGAAAGGATACCTGCCCAATGAGTATTTGAAGCATCTGTTTGTAATATAATTTTATCCTTTTCTTTTGGATAGTAAAGTATTTTTTTTCTAAGATGATATTTTTAGTTTTGTTTATCTCTTCTTTTTCTGTTTTAGAAAGATATATTTTTATTTTATCAGTATTCCATCTTCGTGGAATTTCAGGATCTTTTTCTTCTTTTATCAAGCTTTCTTTGTATTGTCTTTATATTGTTTGGAGCTTTTGTTGTAAATGTTTAATTTTATCAGAATATCTAGGAATGAATTTTCTTCTGTAATTAAGAATTCTTAGGAAAGCCTGTAATTGTTTTAGTGTACCAATTTCCTCAGGAAATAGTTTAATCTTTTCATAGCTATGAGCTTGTAGCTCAATTTTTCCTTTTAGTATCTTTTTTTCCAAGAAAATCAATTTCTTCTTTGAATAATTCAATCTTTTTTGGCTTAGAATAACTCCATTTTCTACCAAGATTTTTGCTACTTATAGTAGATGGTCCTTATGTTCATATTGACAAGAAGAGAAGACAAGTATTTCATCAATATAAAAAGTAACAAATGGCAAATGGCCAAACATACTGTCCATCCATTTCTGGAATATTTGTGGTGAATTTTTTAGTCCAAAAGGCATTACCATCCATTCAAAATGTCCCTGAGGACTACTGAAGGCTGTAGGACTTCTAGATAGATCATCTTTTAATTTGATTTGCCAAAATCCTGATTTAGCATCAAACTTAGAATATATTTTGGAACCTTGTACCAAGTTTAATAATTGTTCTGCGGTTGGGATGTAATACCCATCGAATTTGCAGGCATCATTAATTTTTCGATAGTTAACAACCATTCTTGCTTTTCCTCTTTTTTTCTCTGCATAATTCCTGACTAAAATGGCAGGAGAGCTATGTTTGCTATAACTGGATCTCATAAGTTTTAGATCTAATAATTTCCTTATTTGTTTAGCAAACTCCAATTTATCCTATTGATTTACCATTATACTTGAAGTTCTAATATTCTTTTTGGTATATTCAGGTAGTAGTTCGAGTTGGCAAAATCGTGGAGATTTTTCAAAAAGTTTTAGAGGATCATTGCTATACAATGGTTCTTATATATTATGTATAATTTGTTCTGTGGTATCAATATATTTGAGAATATAAGTATAGTGTTTTTTTGTGTATGGTTGTTGCCAATGATTCATTTCCACTAAGGGATTTTCAATTTCTCCTCACTGTACAGCGTTTAGGTCAAAGAATCTATGAGTAGTAATTGTAAAGGGTACTCGAGGGATATGGATATTGTTTAGTGAGAAAAAATGTTTCTCAATTTGTAGTGACAAAATTTAGCTTAGATTGTCCATGCTGATAATACAATCTTCAGCAAGGTCATCGAGCAAAGCAAAGGTCATATCCTTGCAATTGTGTTTATTTCCTTGCAAAGGTCATATCCTTGCAATTGTGTTTATTTGCTTGAGAGCCTTCTAAGGATATTTGAAGATTTTTTATGTTGTGAGTAACCATAGAATTAGAACCATTAAAGCTTCCTATAGAGGCTTTATGGGTTAATTCTGATCTATATTGTTTTGGTATAAAACATGAGTGTATTATACTGATTTGCACACCAGTATTAATTAATGTATGGATTGTGATTTCCTTGTATTCAGGAAAACTAATAAGTGTAATAGGGATGTAGATTTGTAACTCAGCCTTTCGACTGAGGTTAACTACATTGATGTTTAAAGTTTTTTTTTAGAGCTTTGTTTGAAGAGCATTGAATTTGCTAACTCTTTGTTAATCTGAGGGTGGGTTATCCCATTGTCAACTTTTGAGTTAATTAATTCAACGTCAATTTTTGAGTTTATTAACTCAATATTTTTTTTCTTAGTACAGATGGAAATTTCTAGCTCGGTAGAACCTTTTGAGTCAGTAGACTCTGAAGATTCTTGCTCAATAGTTGAGTCAGTAGTCTCTGAATATTCTAGCTCAATAGAGTTAGGATCCTTTGGCTCAGTAGAGTTATTGGAATTTTCTTGCTCAATAGAGCTACCAAAATTACATTAGTTTGTTAACTCTGTATCATAATAATTAGAATGAGGGGGTTCACTTTCTATTTTGTTAGAATTATTATCTTCCACAGTGGAAAGACAAATAATTTGTTCATTCTGAGTAATAATATTTGCTTTTGAAGAAGTTTCCTTTTCAAGATGAATTTCTTCATGATGAATTTCATATTCTTTAGAGGAGAAGTCCTTTTTTTCTTGAAGATTAGTCAAAAGGATTGTAGGAGATGGTTGAACATTTTCTTCTCTTTTTATTTTTTTTGTTCCATATATTATGGTTGGTTTTACCACATCATTTCTATTCTCATTTACTCTGTAGAGTTTTGTAAGTTTTACTACTGGATAGAATAAGAAGTCATCCATGATATTTGAAACATGTTGGTCTAGCTAAGCTATAATAAACGATCTTTTTCAAAAGATTTCTTGTTTAAAGATTATGGCTAAGCTCTTACAGCAATAGGTATTTTAGAGATTTCTTTAACTCTTTTTGTGCTTCGACTATTTCGAACATCTCCGGCGTCTTAGTACTTTTTTCTGTTTTGAATATTTTTAACATCTCTGGCATCACACGCCCACACCGTGGATTTATAGCGGGGTCCAGCCTCAAATCTAAGCCACAACGGGTAATTAGCAGCACACAAGCAAGTCCCTACGGGCAACTAGCACCACAAGCTTATCTGAATGCATTAGATATAAAGATCACAACTCACTAAAAAATTATGACAATATTGGAGATGAAGAGCCAACTCACAAAACTAATTAAAGTTGAAGATGAATACCTAAAGCATGGCTTTCGCTCATACAGCTTAAAGATTAATGTTTTACTACATAGCCTAATTAAACAAGCCTAAGAACAAGCGTTTATTTTCATAGCTAGCTTAACCAAAAAGAAGGAGATTACTCCTCCATCCTAATCCTAAACTACAAAGAGTAGTTTAGAGATTATACCTGATCGAAAGAGAAGAACTTTGAATTCTTTGCCAAGCTCTGATACCAGTTTAGAGATCGACAACAGAAATTCAAAGAAAGTAAAGATGGAACATAAAAGGAAAGATTTTATTGGATACTAGTAGTAGCATACAGTAGAGAACTTCTGCCCTTATACAAACCCAAGGCCTCTCCTTATATAGGGGGAGAAAGGCTAAGTCATTAGATACCAAATACATACATAACAAATACCTAACACTTCATGAAGTTTTCTAGTAGCTTCCTAGCAAACATACAAAGCATACATACTAAACATATAACGACAATACATGAAGCTTTCTTATGCATGAAGCTTCTTTATTATAATTAAACAGTTTAGAGATCAACGGCGAATATTCAAAGAAAGTAGAAATGGAACATAAAAGGAAAGATTTGATTTGATAGTAGTAGTCGCATACACTAGAAGACCTTCTGCCCTTATATCAACCCACGGCCTCTCTTTATATAGGTGGAGAATAGCTTAGGCTACCTTATTCATAGGATACCAAATACATACATACATACATACATAACATGAAGCTTCTATGGAAGCTTCTTCAATATGAACCTTAGGAAACTTGCTTTACACGTTTCCTTTACACATCAGCACGCTGTTGTGCGTACACCTGTGGGTGAAGTGGCCCACCATGCTTCTGGCTAGTGCTGGCGTCTTCGTGTAGAAGGTTGTTGTGAGTGGGAGACATTATCACTGTGGAACGAATATTCCTGACATACTCTTCAATTCGTTGCTTTATCACGTCCTGGAGTTGCTGTTGGAGTAAATGGGTGTCCTTTCTGAGGTGATCGATGTATGTTATTAATTTATAATTTTCGTTTTGTAGCTGTTTGATATCATTCTTCAGTTGACTAATATCCTTGGTTTGCTATACTTTGATGTGCTGGTCGACGATGCTGTGACTGTTCTTTACTATGTTTTCTCTGTCTTCGTCCTTGCTATTGCCGGCATCATTGTGGAGTATTTGTTAATAAGGTTCCTCATATTCATCTATCCCTTCGGGGTCTGGGGTGAAAACTTGCGTTGCTGGTACTCTGTACTGACCATCGCATGAAATCGAGTCATGTTCTGCGAGATATTCTTCAGTTGTATTGTATATATCATGACATCCCGGACATATGTAATAATCGTCTTCGATATTGAATGGCAGATTTCATCGAGTTGCTGAAAGTAAGCGTCCAGCTATTGACAATAGCCAGTTCTTTTTGCTTAAAAAATATGTTTTATGTTCTCTTATGAAGCATTGTACTTCTTCCCGTTTGATGTAGAAATCTTTTGCTTCCATAAAAATATCTGCAAAGTTTTAAAGCATAGTAGTGTGAATATTTTTTTTTTTATGTTTTGATATTTTTTATAGGGAGTTTGATAATCATGTTTCTAAGGTTATCAAAATCTTCTTTTGATTCAATATCATGTAGTTTTACTATTATCTGAATAGTTGTTCCTTCAACAGGTTGAGTTTTTTCAAAGATCAAGCTCTTTCTGTGTATATCTTTCAGCATATTAGGAGTCTTCTAGCTCCATCCAGAATCTGAGTTGGTATTATGTTTCAATTATGCATGCATGGTTGGTGAAGTGTTGTGCAGATCCCAGTTCGAGCCAAGCTTGTCTAATATATTAGTTGCCTAATACATTAGCCAAACCTGATGCTCTGATACCACTAAAAACCCTGTCACGCCCCGCTTCCCAAAAATACAGAATACGAGCACGTAACAAAAGCCCAGCGAAAGATCATCCTTAAGCTGTTTCAAGAAATCTTTGCAACACATCACAGAATTTATCGGAGTCGGAAGCAAAAGTGGAACCAACATGGAACATTGAAATAAATTCACCAACAGAAATTTACTTGAAATCAAATACCATGTTCTCAAATAAATCAGAGTCTGGAAAAACAATATTCTGGGTCACATCGTCCAAATACAAATAATATCCAAGTCTCAAAACACGAGAATAATACAAGTCTCATGAATACAGTATTGTTCTAGCACGATACAAGAAATGGTAATAATTAAAAGCAACTAATACTTCAAGTCTCCAACACCATCTTGAACTTGTTCGCCATAATCTGCAATTCATCGAATGCAGGAAAGAGGAAAAGAGAAAACACAAGTACCCATTAATTGCAAGTCCGGGTCACAAATAGAGTAGGATACAAGCACATGGAATGGGAAAAACTAACTAGCACATGGTATAGGTAAGATGTCAACCTAGACAAACTAGCATGGTAAAAGTGTCAAGTAAATAAGTATCCTATAAACATGCATCAAGTGTCAAGTGTCGTGTAATCATGTATCAAGTATCATATTTGAGGTAATTCAAGTCTCATGTATCATGTCTCATGTATCATGTAGTCAAGCAAGCATGTATCATGACAAGTATCTTATTCAAGTATTAAGTTCAAGTCTTGTGCGATTACTATCTAGGTAGCACTTCATGCGCCCCAAATTATATCACATGGTTGCTACAACACAACAATTTCGTTTTAGATTTTATAGGGGACCATGCAGGGCAGTGTACTCAGGTACAAGCTCCAAGTATCATGTAAACAAGTTCCAAATATCATGTAAACAAGCTCCAAACCAAAACAAGCTCCAGTGTCATGTGTGCACGTGTCATGTAAATCGTGTCAAGCTCCAAGTGTAAACAAGCTCCAAACCAAACCAGGTTCTTCCGAGTACACATTTCTGCACTATCCACTACTAGATCTGTCCCATAAAATCCCGGCTTGATTGCTTTTATTATTATTGTCCAACGAGCATGAATGCGTGCGATATAGTGTCAAATAAACATGGTGTGATCAGGTATAGGTTCAGGTTATCAAATCAGCATGCATGGGTACTAAAGATTCACATATACAAGCAAAATAGCCTATGTTTATAATCAGGACAGTAAGACCAAGCAGTACTAAAACAGTGATTCAAATAACTACAAGCATGAAAATCATGATCCGTCAAAGGATCTGGAAACTAGACAACCACACGCTTCTAACGAATATAATAAAGTCATATACTAGTTCACAACATCTCAGCTTAAAACTGATTTCAACACCGATTTCATGTACAGCCAGAAAACAGGGGAACGACTTCAAATACATAAAAACAGCATAAAAACATGTCAAATAATTCCACGAAAAATCTGGGATCTTTCCCTATAGATATAGACTGAAAATAATAAGTTTCATAATATTCCAGATAGTATAGCTAAGTCATCAAAAATAGGAAACGTCACAAAAACATGGTTTGGCGAATCTGGAATTTCTCAACACTGCTGTACGAAAACAAGTATATCTCGCACTCAGTGAATCGAAATTCAATTCCGTCAAAACGGCGTGAAAATAGATAAAATCTTCCAACTTTCATATATCACAAATAATTTTCATAACTTATAAGGAAATAGGGTGAAAACTGGGTTCAACATAGAACAGCACGCAATTTACAGCAAGAGTAGAGTTTGAAAAAGGATATGAAACATCGTTCAAAAATTATCTTTAAAATACACCAAAAATCTGGGAAGTCCCTAACATTATTATGAAACACTGAAAAAAATATTGTGGCATGATAATATGTATAACCTAGATCTTGAAAATAAATAGTTCACAAAATTCACACAAAACTGCATCTGAAAACTACCGACATGACTGTACCAAAATTATCATATCTCATTCATACGAACTTCAAATGCAGTGAAATCAGTGGGGTTTGAAAATAGATTCAATTATCTACAATTTACTGTGAAATATTCAAGTTGAGATTCGGACTCTAACATAGGTGAAAACAGCAAACAACACAGCACAGCCCGCAAATTCCAGATTTCACACTTCATCTTAAAAACGTCATAACTTTCACCATAATGAACCAAACTCAACCAAATCTGAAACGCAGCCTACCAATTATCTAAATATCATATTGAAGGGTTTCTAACATGTCCAAGCCTAATATTTTCATATGGGCAATCAATCAAACACGTCTCTTGCAATATATCACATACACGATCAAAATCGAGTTTGGGCGAAACCTAAAACATAAACCTATCAATTCTCATGTCATAAGTCATCTATGGCCTGATTTACACAATAGAGAAAAAAACCACAAATAAAAATCCAACTTTTGGCCGTCTCTAGTCTCAACTATCCTATATGTGAACTTTTTGACTTGTATCAACCTAATGAAATTATGTACAAGTTACTTGCCTCTTAATGGAGTGAAAACAATGCCAACGAGTCCAAGGAAGAAAACCCACAAGCAAAATAGTCTTCCCACACGTTTCCAAGCGAACCCACGAACCGAAAAGCTGCTACGATCGAACTCCTTGATGCACGAACCAAAGTGGAGATAACCCACTTCAAAACACAGCCAAGGGAAGGCCTTGCACTGATTTGGGGATGAAGGGGATGCTGGTTGGAGATGGCCGGCCACAAAAGAAGAGGAAAAATAGGGTTTTTGGATGTATCGGAGTTGAAGTATGGTGGATGGATGGTGTAGGTTGCAAGGGAGGCCGGTTATGGGGATGAGATGCTCAGTTTTGGGAGGGAAGTGCACAGGCCGGGAGTAATAAAGAGAGGAGAAGCCGGGATTTGCAAGAGGAGAAAAAATAGGATTAGTGTTAGGGTTTAAAGGGGTTTAGGGTTATATATAGGGAGTTAATTGTGGGTTAATGGGTAGTGGGTATGAATATGAATTAATAGGTATATAATTGGGTAATGGGTATTGGGTCAAATTCAAATGGGGATACAATAAACAATGAATTTTATGGTTCCTAAAAATCTCCTTATGGGCCAAAAATCACAAATTGGTCAAAACACCTCCAAATATCCACCACATCACCAAAATAAATAATAAATATGAACGAGACCAAGAAAAAAGGAAAAAGAACTCAAAATGGCGAAAAACGAACAAACGACGCACAATCAGGCACAAGGAGGTCAAAAATGAAAGAAAAAGAATATATATTGAAAATAATCCAATATATGGTTCCGAAAAATATAAGAGATATAATAATACACAATGAAAAAAAATACCCTCAAAAATACCAAAAATAAAATAACAGGGGTTACAAGAAATTTATTTTTTATAAACCTTTTAGGTTTAAAATAATTATTTTTTGCCACTTTTTCTTAAATTTTAGCTTCCATCTTTTCCTTGTTATTTTAAATTTTTTGGAAGGTCTATTATAAGATCCATATTTGGGTTCACACCCATATTCCAGATTTATATCTGGATTATATCTAGGACAACATTGTATCCCTAGCTTAGAGTTTTTAACTCTATTTTTTATTTGTTTATGTGCTTTAGAACTTGGACAAAATGCTTTAATGGTTTCCATACAGGCTTGTTTTAAATATTCCGTACTTTGACCTCTGAGTTTATCTCCAATAAGGCCAACAGAATTAGCTGCCATTAATTTGTTATAATGATTTTTTATCAAGTCACCCCATGGTTCTAGGATTTTTAGAAAGAACCTTTCTAACCAAAATATTTTCTTATCTGCCCACTATAATTTGTAACAAATATTTCTAATTCACATATATCACATAATTTCATCATTAATAACTTGTTTTTTTTCATCTATAGTCCTTTGTAGTGTTTCTCCTGTTAGATCACTATAGAAAGAAGATAACAGTCGAAAAATCATTTTATCAGTAGTTTCTTGAGAATCAATATTGGATTTTTCAACCGCATTTGTAGCTTCTAAGCTTCTTAGCCAATCGGCTGCGTATCCTTCCCATAAGGAACATGTATATTTGAAAAAATCTCTGTTAGACATCCCCTATAGGAGATATCTTATACCACGCATATGTTGGCCCCAGTCTTTAAAATAATTTTTAAGATATCTATGGGGTATTCTATCAATATTGAAATATGAACCCATATGAGCACTTCGTTTGTCATATTCTCCGTGTATTATGGCATGATTATCTCTCCAATTAAGGATATTATTTTGGTAAAATAATCTTTCAGGTGTTCTTCCATATCGTAGAAATTCTTCCGGATTAGAAGGTTGAAAATCTGGTAATGGATTTTCTTCAGTTGCTAAAGGTCTTTTTCCTCTATCACTTACTCGAGAATTTTCACCAACTTCTGTCATTTGTTGGTCGATCAAAGTTTCTTGATCAGCATATACTTTATAAAAGTGTTTTTGTTTTAACTCAATATTGTTTTTCTCAGTAGAGCTGGAAATTTCTAGCTCAGTAGAGCTTTTTGAGTCAGTAGACTCTGAAGATTCTTTCTCAATAGAGCAATCGGAAGTAGTAGATTCTATTTCTGACTTAGAATCTGGTTCTTCCTTAGATATAAAGTATCTTATTGCATATTCATGTTTTTCAAAATTAAATTGAACATCATTGCAAGGAATAGTTCCTTCTAGTTCTTTTTTCCTTAATTCTAGGAAACAATTGTAATACGTTTTTTTCTATTTCGTCAACTGAAATAGTATTTTCTTGTAGAGAGGAATATTTAACCATATTATTCATAAAATGAAAATTAATTTTCTCTTATGTTGGAGAAGATAGTTCAACTTTTGGTCTAGTGATAGATTGCAAAAGTTGTTTAGATTGACTATTAAGATCAATACAGTCGAGTTCAGGAATTTTTACATTACTTACTTTCTTTTCGATATTACATCCTATGCCAAGTAGGCTATAGTCTGAATATCTGACACGTTATCAACCAAATTGTTTAACATACCAATTATGTGATTAGATATGGCAGTTTTCAAAGTATTAGGGATATACGAAAAATGACTGTAGTCATTAATTTTTAGAGCAAGTGTGATTATCCATGGAAAAGAGAATTCATGTTGGTTTAGCTAAGCTATAATAAACTTTCTTTTTTCAAACGATTTCTTGTTTAATGAAGCACTTACTGTAGTAATCATTGAATGGATTTTTGATATGGCTGAGCTCTTACAGAAATTGGTATTTTAGAGATTTCTTTAACTCATTTTGTGCTTCGACTATTTCTAATGTCACCTGTGTCATAGTATTTTTTTGTGTTTTGAATATTTCTAACATCTCTAGCATCACACTCCCACACCGTGGATGTATAGCGGGGTTTGGCTACAAATCTAAGCCACAACGGGTAATCAACAATAAACAAGCAAGTCCCTACGGGCAATTAGCACCACAAGCTTGTATGAATGCATCAGAGATGAAGATCACAACTCACAAAACTAATTAAAGTTGAAGATGAATACCTAAAGCATGTCTTTCGCTTATACAGCCTAAAGATTAATATTTTACTACATGGCCTAATTAAACAAGCCTAAGAACAAGCGTTTATTTTCATAGCCAGCTGAACCAACATGAAGGAGATCATTCCTCCATCCTAATCCTAAACTACAAAGAGTAGTTTAGAGATTATACCTAATCGAAATAGAAGAACTCTGAATTCTTTGCCAAGCTCTGATACCACTTTAGAGATCGACAGCGGAAATTCAAAGAAAGTAGAAATGGAACAAAAAAGGAAAGATTTTATTTGATAGTAGTAGTAGCATACAATAGAAGACCTTCTGCCGTTATATCGACCCAAGGCCTCTCCTTATATAGGGGGAGAATGGCTTAGGATTCCTTATTCATAGGATACCAAATACATACATACGTACATAACATGTGTCATATTTTTGGTATGTATGTCATATATAGTGGGAGAATGGCTTAGGATATCTGAAGATCACAACTCACTAAAAAATTATGACACATGTTATGTATGTATGTATGTATTTGGTATCCTATGAATAAGGTATCCTAAGTCATCCCCCCCCCCCCCCCCCCCCCCAACCCATATAAGGAGAGGCCTTTGGGTCGATATAAGGGCAGAAGGTCTTCTAGTGTATGCTACTGCTACTATCAAAAAAATCTTTCCTTTTATGTTCCATTTCTACTTTCTTTGAATTTCTGCTGTCGATCTCTAAACTGGTATCAGAGCTTAGCAAAGAATTCAGAGTTCTTCTCTTTCGATCAGGTATAATCTCTAAACTACTCTTTGTAGTTTAGGATTAGGAAGGAGGAGTAATCTCCATCATGTTGGTTAAGCTAGCTATGAAAATTAACATTTGTTCTTATGCTGGTTTAATTGGGCTATGTAGTAAAACATTAATCTTTAGGCTGTATAAGCGAAAGCCATGCTTTAGGTATTCATCTTCAACTTTAATTAATTTTGTGAGTTGTGCTCTTCATCTCTAATGTTGTCATAATTTTTTAGTGAGTTCTGATCTTCATCTCTAATGCATTCATATAAACATGTGGTGTTAGTTGTCCGCAGGGACTTGCTTCTGTGTTGCTGATTACCCATTATGGCTTAGATTTGAGGTTGAATCCCGCTATAAATCCACGGTGTGGGCATGTGATGCCAGAAACGATAGAAATATTCAAAACACAAAAAAATACCATGGCGCCGGTGATGTTAGAAATAGTCGAAGCACAAAAAGAGCTAAAAAAATCTATAAACTACCTATTGCTTTAAGAGCTTAGCTATATCATAAATCCCTTATAATGATTACTACAGTAAGTGCTTTATGAAAACAAGAAATATTTTGAAAAAGATAGTTTATTATAGCTTAGCTAAACCAACATCTTATATCATGGATGGCTTATTATTCTATCCAGTAGCAAAACCTACAATACTCTATAGAGTAAATGAGAATACCAAAACAGAAGATGATGTGGTACAATCAACCATAATATATGGAACAAAAAAATAAAAAGAGAAGAAGATGATCAACCATCTCCTACAATCCTTTCTAGCAAAAAACAAAAGGATAAAATAAAGGATGAACAATCTGTCTCTTAAAATATTCATAACGTTTCCTTTGACACAAAAAGTGAATATTTTGAGGCTAAAGAAGATCTAATTAGCCAATTAAAAAGGCTAGTAGACTCTTTAATAAAGTTAGAAGACCAACACTCTTGTCTAAGAAAAGAAAAGACTAATAGTCAAGATAAAACAATCTCTTCCTCAAAAGAAGAAGAAATTCTTTATAAAGAGGAACCTTCTTCAGAAAACAACATAATTACACAAGATAAACAAGTTATTTGTCTTTCTGCAGTGGAAGATAAAAGTCTTAACAAAATTGAAAGTGATCTCACACTTTCTAATAAAAGATCTGATTTTATAGAATCAGAAACAAAGTCTATAGACTCTAATAATTTCGGAGGCTCCACTGAGCAAAAGAACTCCAGCTCTACTGAGCAAAAATATTCTATCTCTGTCGAGCAAAAACAAATTGAGTTAACAAACTCAACCTCAAGCTCTAGTGAGCAAAAAGATTCTAGCTCTTTTGAGCAAAAATCATCAGAGTCTACTGACTCGAAAAACTCGACTAAGCATGGAGACTTCATCGCTATTGACTCAAATAATTTTGAAGGTTCTAACGAACAGAAAAATATTGAGTTAACTAATTTAAAAATTGACGATGAGTTAATTAACTCAGAAGTTGATAATGAGATAACCTACTCTCATATTGATCAAGAGTTAGTAAATTCTATTGTCTTTAGACAGACATCAGAAAATCCATATCAAGATTGTCAACAAAAAGAACTTGCTAGAAATAGCATGAATATTCAAGCAGACAAAGGTATTCATATAGATTCTTATAAATATGAATTACCTAGTAACAGTATAAATATTCAAACAAGAGAAGAAATTCATACTAACATAGATTCCTATGTATATGAATTATCTTCCTTAAGCAAAAATAAAGTTGTACAAGATTCAGAAAAAGAATCTTTGAATACATGTATTAAATCTAAGCCGAAAAGCTGAGTTACAAATCTACATTCCTAATAGACTTAGTTTTATTGAATACAAGGAAATCACAATAAATACATTAATTGATACTGGTGCGCAAATCAGTATAATATACTCATGTTTTATACCAAAACAATATAGATCAGAATTAACCTAAAAAGCATCTATAGGAAGCTTTAATGATTCTAATTCTATGGTTCCTCATAATATTTTAGTGATAATGAGATAACCTACTCTCATATTGACAAAGAGTTAGTAAATTCAATTGGCTTCAGACATATATCAGAAAATTCATATCAGGATTATCAACAAAAAGAACTTGCTAGAAATAGCATGGATAGTCCAACAGACAAAGGAATTCATATAGATTCCTATAAATATGAATTACCTAGTAACAGTATGAATATTTAAACAAGAGAAGAAATTCATACTAAGATAGATTCCTATGTATATGAATTATCTTCCTTAAGCAAAAATAAAGTTATACAGGATTCTGAGAAACAATCTCAAAATATCAATATAATAAGTCTGAGCCGAAAGGCTGAGTTACAAATCTATATTCCTATTACACTTAGTTTTCCTGAATACAAGGAAATCACAATACATACATTAATTTATACTGGTTCTCAAATTAGTATAATAAACTCATGTTTTATACCAAAACAATATAGATCAGAATTAACCTATAAAGCATCTATAGGAAGCTTTAATGGTACTAATTCTATGGTTATTCATAATATTTTAGAGCGATTGAATACCAGTAATCCTCTAAAACTATTTGAAAAATCTACAGACTCACAGTCCACCACTGAACTACATCATGTTTATATCTATTCTGGTCAAGAAAATATTATTGACCAACCTAAAGATAAAACTGGTACACCAGCTAATAAACATTTTGATAAAAGAGAATGAAAAAAGAAAATTTATATAAAACTGAATAGGTTTATACAAATGATTCAATATAACTGCTTCGAATATATATTATGATACCAAATGTAATTCACAGTATGGAATACATACTCAAACTAGTAGATGCAATTTAGAATTCTAAATTATCTAGTGATTCGAAACCAAATCAAAAATCATTAAATATTTCATCTAGAAATCTTACTACATTCAGTAGTAAATCCCAAGAGCATTTTAAATGGTTGGATAGTATGTTTGGCCATTTGCCATTTGTTAATATTGATAATATATTTGTTTTCTCTTCTTGTCTAGATCGTCTACTACAAGTAGCAAAAATATTATTAGAAAATGAAATTATTTAAAGCCCAAAAAAGATTGAATTATTCAAGGAAGAAATTGACTTGCACGGAAAAAAGAAACTAAAAGAAAAGATTGAGCTACATGCTCATATCTATGAAAAGATTTTCTGAGGAAATTCCTATATATGAAAAGACTTTTGTCTATGAATTATCCTCTGTTAATGAAAGCAATTATAATTCTGATTCCTCTTTCGAAATGGAATCATTAAAAATAAATATGATAATGATTAATAAAATAGCTACCGCTGTATGGGTCGAAACGCTTTTTCCAAATGCTTCTTTACCTACAAGAGAAAATACGTGCTCTCCTGCCCTAAATTTACGAGTATCCGAAAGCGTGATAATAGAAAGATATTCTGTATTAGATGTCCCACTGGACTTACGAATAATAATCCCTAAGGGATATTATGAGACAATAATTAACACTACTGCTGTATCGAAAAAGCAACCATTTGTGATAAAAGAGTAGATACACCACAAACATTCTTAAAAGACTCGCAAGCAAATAAACACAATTGCAAGGATATAACCCTTGCTTTGCCTGGTAACCTTGCTAAAGATTGTATTGTTGGCTTGGGTGATCTAAGCAAACTATTGCCACTCCAAATTGAGAAATATTTTTCTCTAAACAATATAGCTACTGCTACAACATCCACTGATACTACTGTATCAAAAAATACATGAATTACTGTTCCACAAACAAAACAGGTCCTTTTAAGGCCTCCCACTCAAACAACATGGAAGAAAAATTCTATTAATCCTTCTATCAATCCTATCCTAAAAAAGGATTGGTATGAGCAGAACGAAAGGTTTGAGAAAGCAAAACTGATTGCTAGAAATATGATCAAATTCAGCAATACTTCTACCTTATCTTCTTTGAATAGAAAGAAAGATAATATGGTCAGAGGAAACACACTCGCTGACATACTTACACCACAAATATTTCAAAAATATATGAAAAATATGCTGGGAAATTTACCATTTTATTACTATACTATTATTTTTTTTTTCTAAAGAAACATAAAGAAAATATACTACAAGTAACAAAAATCTTGGGAAAATAAGCATTCTATGAAGAGTAGAAGAATGGACTACTGTCCTATTTTTGCAATATTGATTCTACACTACTGTGTTTTCAAAAAAAAATGCACATATTTCTGTGGAAGCAAAAGAATTAAAATTTGTCTACATCAAAAGGGAAGAAGTACAAAGCTTCCTAAGAAAACCTAAAACATATTTTTTAAGCAAAAAGAACTGGCTACTACCAATAACTGGACGATTAGTTGCAGCAACTCAAAGAAATCTGGCATTCAATATCGAAGACGATTATTACATATGTATGGGATGTCATGATGTATACAATACAATTGAAGAATATCTCGAAGAACATGACTCGATTTCGTGCGATGGTCAGTACAGAGTGCCACCAACGCAAGTTTTCACCCCAGAACCCGAAGGGATGGATGAATATGCAAAACCTCATCAGCAGATACTCCACAATTAAGTCGACAGCAGTAAGGAAGAAGACAGAGAAAGCATAGTAAAGAACAGACACAGCATCGTCGATCAGCACATCACCGTACAATAAACCAAGGATATCAGTCAACTGATGAATGATATCAAACATCTACAAAAGTACAATTATAAATTGATAACTTAAATCGATCAGCTCAGAAATGACAGCCGTCTACTCCAACAGCAACTCCAGGACGTGACAAAGCAACGACTTGACAAATATGTCAGGAATATTCTTTCCACAGTAAAAATGTATCCCACTCACAACAAACTTCTACCAAAAGACTCCAGCACAAGACAGAAGCATGGCGGGCCACTTCAACAACAGGTGGATCCACAGCAGCGTGGTGATGTGTAAAGGAAACGTGTAAAGCAAGTTTCCTAAGATGCTTATTCAAGAAGCTTCCTTAGAAGCTTCATGTTATGTATGTATTGGGTATCCTATGTGTAAAGTATCCTAAGCCATTCTCCCCCTATATAAGGAGAGGCTTTGGGTTGGTGTAAAGACAGAAGTTCTCTAGCTAAGAATAAAAGAAAGAGTGTATGTGTGCTACCACCCCTTTCTATCAAAAAAATCTCTCTTTTTCTGCTGTCGATCTCTAAACTAGAGTTTTAAAGTGATAGCGGAAAAAGAGAGATTTTATTGATAGAATGGGGTGGTAGCACACACAATCTTTCTTTTATTCTTAGCTAGAGAACTTCTGCTCTTACACCAACCCAGGGCCTCTCCTTATATAGGGGGAGAAAGGCCAAGGCATTGGATACATACATAGCAAATACCTAACATTTCATGAAGCTTCCTAATAGCTTCCTAGTAAACATACAAAACATACATAACCAACATACAAAGCGTACATAACGACAATACATGAAGCTTCTTTATTAAATAATTAAACATCACCACGCTTCTGTTGCGTGTCCACCTTTTATTGGATGGGCCCACCATGCTTCTGTCTGGTGCTGGCGCCTGAGAGCATAAAGCAGTTATTATCTGTATGAGCTGGAGACATTATTTTCGAATCTTCCTGTAGACCTTTTACTTTGTAGAAAGAATACAAGAAATCTGTCCCAATGGACTGGGTTTCAAGATTCCTTCAGGCTGGAACTATTTTCGTCTACTTCTGCTTGATATTATCCTTTAATCTGCTGATCTGTTCCTTTATTATGTGGATTTTTTAATCCAGTTTGTTGATGTCGTTGGCCAAATCTTGGCATACCATGCTATTGTTGTCATTGACATCGTTTTGAAATTCTTGTTGATGAATTTCATAAATGTCTATGTTTTCTGAATCGCCTGTCCCTTCAATAATGAACTCCATTGGCTCTAATAATAATGTATATAAATCATTACAATTAGAAAGATTATGTTCTTCATGATATTTCTCGATTATTTGACATGGCATAAAACAATTTGGACAAATATAATAATTGCCTTTAATGTTTTTTTTTGATGTATCGGATAGAGCCAAAAGGCTCCAGCCATCAAAATATATTAATCAATAAAAGAGTAATAAAACAATTAATTGTCTTTAATTGTCTTTAATGTTGAATGCTATTTCTTTCAATGCTGCTTCATACAATTTATCTGCTATTGAACGAAGCCTGTTTTTGCGGTAAAAATAATTTTTATGCTTCTGTATGAAGCTTGGTACTTCCCATTTTTTGATATAGACGAATGTCATATCTGTCGCTTCCATTGTATATCTGCAAAATATTTGAAAATACAGTAGTGTAGAATTAATATTGCAAAAAATAGGACAATAGTCCATTCTTCTACTCTTCAGAGAATACTTATTTTCACAAGATTTTTGTTACTTGTAGTATATTTTCTTTATGTTTCTTTAGAAAAAAGAAAATACTAGTACAGTAACAAAATGGTAAACTACCCAGCATATTTTTCATATATTTTTTTAAATATTTGTGGTGTAAGTATGTCAGCGGGTGTGTTTCCTCTGACCGTATTATCTTTCTTTCTATTCGAAAAAGATAAGGTAGAAGTATTGCTGAATTTGATCATATTGCAGGCAATGAGTTTTGCTTTTTCAAACCCTTCGTTCTGCTCATACCAATCCTTTTTTAGGATAGGAGTGATTGAAGAATTAATAGAATTTTGCTTCCATGTTGTTTGAGTGGGAGGCCTTAAAATGACCTGTTTTGTTTGTGGAACAGTAGTTCCTGTATTTTTTGATACAGTAGTATCAGTGGATGTTGTAGCAGTAGCTATATTGTTTAAAGAAAAAATGTTTCTCACTTTGGAGTGGCAATAGTTTGCTTAGATCACCCAAGCCAAAAATACAATCTTTAGCAAGGTTACCAGGCAAGCAAAGGTTATATCCTTGCAATTGTGTTTATTTACTTGCGAGTGTTCTAAGAATGTTTGTGGTGTATTTACTCCTTTTATGACAAATGGTTGCTTTTTCGATACCGTAGTAGTGTTAATTATTTGTCCATAATATCCCTTAGGGATTATTATTTGTAAGTCCAGTGGGACATCTAATATTGAATATCTTTCTTTATCATGCTTTTAGCTGCTCGTAAATTTAGGTCAGGAGAGCATGTATTGTCTCTTGTAGGCAAAGAAGCTTTTGAAGAAAGCGTTTCTACCCATATAGCGTTAACTATTTTATTAATCATTATCATATTTATTTTTAATGATTCCATTTCCAAAGAGGAATTAGAGTTATAATAGCTTTTATTAACAAAGGATAATTCATAGATAGAAGTCTCAACATCTGTAGGAATTTCCTCAGGAAAAAGCTTAATCTTTTCATAAATATGAGCTTGTAGCTCAATTTCTCCTTTTAGTATCTTTTTTTTCAAAAAAGTTAATTTCTTCCTTGAATAATTCAAACCCTTTTGGGCTTGGAATAACTTCATTCTCTACTAATATTTTTGCTACTTGTAGTAGATGATCCTTATGTTCACTTAGACAAGAAGAGAAGACAAATATGTCATTAATATTAACAAATGGCAAATGGCGAAACATACTATCCATCCTATTAAAATGCCCATGGGATTTACTACTGAATGTAGTAAGATTTCTAGATGGAATATTTAGTGATTCTTGATTTGGTTTAGAATCACTAGATAATTTACAATTCTGGATTGCATCTACTAGTTTGAGTATGTATTCCATATGTGAATTACATTTGCTATTATAATATGATATTCGAAGCAGTTATACTGAGTCACTTGTATAAACCTTTTCGGTTTTGAATAATTTTCTTTTTACATTTTCTTTTATCATAATGTTTATCAGATGGTGTACCAGTTTTATATTTAGGTTGGTCAATAATACATTCTTGACCAGAATAGACATAAGAATATTGTTGTTCAATGGTGGACTGTGAGTCTGTAGATTTTTCAAATAGTTTTAGAGGATTACTGGTATTCAATCGCTCTAAAATATTATGAGTAACCATAGAATTAGTACCATTAAAGCTTCCTATAGATGCTTTATAGGTTAATTCTGATCTATATTGTTTTGGTATAAAACATGAGTTTATTATACTAATTTGAGAACCAGTATAAATTAATGTATGTATTGTGATTTCCTTGTATTCAGGAAAACTAAGTGTAATAGGAATATAGATTTGTAACTCAGCCTTTCGGCTCAGATATATTATATTGATATTTTGAGATTCTTTTTCAGAATCCTGTATAACTTTATTTTTGCATAAGGAAGATAATTCATATTTATAGGAATCTATCTTAGTATGAACGTAACTACCGTTCCCGCTATTTTTTATTTTCCCCTTTTGTAATATTTTATTTGATATTGAATAAAATACTCTATTTTTGGCTCTTGAATATTTTTAATTAAGACTTGTTCATGAAATTCTTCTTTCTTTGATCAGGCTATTCTTGTTGATCCTAGTGTTCTCTTATTTAATTGTGGGTATTTTTATTCAAATCCTATTGATTTGGATCTACCACTTATTGAACCCTAAAACCCAATTTGATTTGTTCTTGACCCAAAACCGCAATTATTGAACCCTAAACCACTAACCTAGTACCCTAATTGTACCCTATAAATAGAACCCTAATGCAAACCATAAAAATTGCACCTTTCGAAACCCTAGCCCTCTATTCTCTCTCCTCTCTCTACTTTCTCTCTCCTCTCTGTTTCTCTCTCCCCGAGTTCCCGCCCAAATTCCTGAACCCACCCACTACTGCTTCTCTGTTCGTCTTCTCCAGCCAACTCACCCCCGTCGCCGACCTTCCCGTTCACCCCCTTGTCTCCCGGCACCGCCCCCAGACTCTCGACGCCACCACCAGACACCCCGACCCCCTGATTTCCCTACTTCTGTCGACAGTGCCAAAAACCCCACTGATCCCTCCTTGCTGCTTCTTCCTATCAATGCCAGCACACCCACCTTTGCTCATCGATAACTGTCGACGCCACCACGACGTCATACCTGAGCGCCGCCATCCCTAGCCTCTGACGTTGCTGCCATTGCTATCTCTACGAGCACTGTTGCTGCTTTGTCTCTTTGTGTGCTGATTTTGCTTTGGGTTTATTGCACGTGTTTATTGTGTGTTCGTGGGTTCGTTGCTTCGGGATTCTTATCCCGTTATTCTTGATATTCATTTTCACCGTTTATAAGGCAATTCACCATCCTCTTGAATTGTTAACTGTATCAAATTCAAATTTTGTTGAAACTCTTGCAAGTAGATTTCTTTGTTATCATATCATCCTTTGTTCATCTCTTCATTGGGTCTATTGAGGGTTTACACGAGCTAACTCCAATATTCTTGACATCGTACCACTTTTGACTCTAAAGTTTGGATCTTTCATGAATGCATATAGAATTGATAATAGGGTTGTTCATATAATCGTCACACAAATAAATTATTGTAGAGACAATTGATAGGTTGTATGTTGTTTGATCAATTGATGATTGATTGATGATAAATTGATGTATGAGCATGTTCTAGTTCTATTTATCATGTTTTGAAACCCATCATGTTGATTACACAATTTATTGACTAAAGAATCGATACCCATATAGTCTAATTAATTTATTTTTGAAGAAAGCTACCCAAAATCCTGTACAGGCTAGCGGACCTGAATGTTAACTACTATTTTCGAACCAGTAAACGATGAATATGAATTGTAGCCTTATCATTCTAGTTTCCAGAACATCTTTAATTTTTGAATTCTGAGTTTTGTAGCGAAAGTTATGCCCGTTTTACTACAGCTATGTTTTTACTTTCATATTTTCAGGTTCTTGTATCTTTTGCGCTTAAACAGTAAAAATGTTGATCAAACGATAAAATTTTGCTCTGAAAATTTCCATATTCTTAGATTACATGTTTAGGAATTTAATAAGTATTTTTAATGAATTTAATATGGGGTTTTTGCTGATTCTAAAATTAAAACAACAAGATGTCAAATTTCTGCATGAACATAAAAAATGCAAAGAACAGTATGTTTGACCTAGCTACTGTTGTCGGAATTTGAACTTTAAATATGCGTTGGAACCGTGTAGAAGTCTAGTTTCCATATTTTCTGACGGATTTAACTTTTGATTTCTGAGTCAGTGGAAAACTATATTTTTGTACGGACTGCGCTTGCTGTCCAGAATTTTAAATTTCACTTTTTAATAGATTAATTATTCCTATATCGTACTATTGCATGAATTAATGTATGTATGTTGCATTGCATGTTTCCAATGAGTTATTCACTATTCTAACCGTCCTATCCATGCTATTATCCTATTGTTCCCTATTGATACTATCGTTCACCGAAATGTCCATTAATTGCATATTGTATTATTGCATTGATAAATAATTAATAAGCCAGTGTTAAAGGGAGATTTGAGTAGTGAACAAAGTAGTGATTGTACTTGGAGGAGGGGTCCGCGTTTGCCTAATTACCGTTCTGGCTACCGTTTTATTGTGTGATTGTGGTTATGGTCGTAACCCAATCTATCGTATACCGTATCCTTGCCGATGACCATTTCTTACCACGAAAGGTGAATAGTGTTTACCATTACCATTGCCAAGTACATGATATACCGAGTGCACCACTTGAGTCTAAAACGAAATTAATTTTATGCATAAAACCTGTAGTATGGGATGTAGTAGTACATGCATTAGTTAGGATTAAAATGTACAATAGACATAAGGATTGACACATTACCAACATTGCATATTGTTCACCATTGTTTCTATTTGTATCCAATATTTTCTAAGTGTTATTGACATTAATCATTAATTACCGTTTCCGAATATTGAATCATTGTTACACCGTTGCATTGATTACCATGTTATTGATTATTACTATCGTGCCATGTTATTGATTCCTATTGATCCATTGATTCATTGTTATACCGTTATTCCATTGTTCTCTACTTTCTCTACTTGCTGTTCATGACTTGCTCTAAGGACAACTTTTCTCCACTTTTTAGATGAAGTATATATAGGTAATGAAGGAGAATTGCCTGCTAGAATTGGAAAACAAATATTCTGAAGACTACTGCTTTCTAATTGCTTATTGCTTTAATAGACTTAATATATTGAGACTAGTTATTATTTTGGATTAGATTATTATTTTTTGGGCTTATGTCCCAGATTTTATTATTGTTTCCAGACGTTGGATTATTATTATTATATTTGGATATTTTTATTGCTTCATTCCAAGTACTATTGTTCATGAGATTATTATTATTGCATGCGCATATGTTCTGTATTGATTATATTATTGAGTTAATCGAATAAACAGCTTATGGGTGACGTTAGTCATTCATTGGGCCAATGTTACGTGCTCGTATTTCGTATTGTGGGAAGCGGGGTGTGACAATGAATTTCTTCTCTTATTTGAATATTCATACTGTTACCAGGTAATTCATATTTATAGGAATCTGAATGAATTTTTTTGTCTGTTTGACTATTCATGCTATTTCTAGCAAGTTCTTTTTGTTGACAATCCTGATATGGATTTTCTGATATATGTTTGAAAACAATTGAATTTACTAACTCTTTGTCAATATGAGAGTAGGTTATCTCATTATCAACTTCTGAGTTAAGTAACTCATCATCAATTTTTGAATTTGATAACTCAATATTTCTCTGTTCGTTAGAACCTTCAAAATTATTTGAGTCAATAGTAATGGAGTCTCCATGCTTAGTCGAGTTTTTCGAGTCAATAAACTCTGATGATTTTTGCTCAAAAGAGCTAGAATCTTTTTGCTCAGTAGAGCTGGAGGTTGAGTTTGTTAACTCAATATATTTTGCTCGAAAGAGCTTGAATATTTTTGCTCAGTAGAGCTAGAGTTCTTTTGCTCAGTGGAGCCTCCAAAATTATTAGAGTCTGTAGACTTTGTTTCTAATTCAATAAAATCAGATCTTTTATTAGAAAGAGGGAGATCACTTTCAATTTTGTTAAGACTTTTATCTTCCACTGCAGAAAGATAAATAACTTGTTTATCATGTATAATTATGTTGTTTTCTAAAGAATGTTCCTCTTTATGAAGAATTTCTTCTTCTTTTGAGGAAGAGTTCGTTTTATCTTGACTATTAGTCTTGTCTATTCTTAGACAAGATTGTTGGTCTTCTATCTTTGTTAAAGAGTCTACTAGCCTTTTTAATTGGCTAATTAGATCCTCTTTAGCCTCAAAATATTCACTTTCTGTGTCAAAGGAAATGTTATGAATATTTTTAGAGACGGATTGTTCATCCTTTATTTTATCCTTTTGTTTTTTGCTAAAAAGGATTATAGGAGATGGTTGATCATCTTCTTCTCTTTTTATTTTTTTTGTTCCATATATTATGGTAGGTTTTACCACATTATCTTCTTTTTTTGTATTCTCATTTACTCTGCAGAGTATTGTAGGTTTTGCTATTGGATAGAATAAGAAGTCATCCATGATATATAAAAGATGTTGGTTTAGCTAAGCTATAATAAACTATATTTTTCAAAAGATTTCTTGTTTTCATAAAGCGTTTACTGTACTAATCATTATAAGGGATTTCTAATATGGCTAAGCTCTTACAGCAATAGGTATTTCAGAGATTTATTTAACTCTTTTTGTGCTTCGACTATTTCTAACATCACCAGCGTCGTAGTATTTTTTTCGTGTTTTGAATATTTCTATCATCTCCTGACATCACACTCCCACACCGTGGATTTATAGCCGGGTTCAGCCTCAAATCTAAGCCACAACGGGTAATCAGCAACATACAAGCAAGTCCCTATGGGCAACTAGCACCACAAGCTTATATGAATACATTAGAGATGAAGATCACAACTCACTAAAAAATTATGAAGACATTGGAGTTGAAGATCACAACTCACAAAACTAATTAAAGTTGAAGGACCTAAAGCATGGATTTCGCTCATACAGCCTAAAGATTAATATTTTACTACATGACCTAATTAAACAAGTCTAAGAATAAGCGTTTATTTACATAGCTAGCTTAACCAACATGAAGGAGATTACACCTCCATCCTAATCCTAAACTACAAAGAGTAGTTTAGAGATTATACCTGTTCGAAAGAGAAGAAATCTGAATTCTTTGCCAAGCTCTGATACCGGTTTTAAAGTGACAGTGGAAAAAGAGAGATTTTATTGATAGAAAGGGTTCTACACTCTTTCTTTTATTCTTAGCTAGAGAAATTCTGACCTTACACCAACCCAAGGCCTCTCCTTATATAGGGGGAGAAAGGCTAAGGCACTGGATACCAAATACATACATAGCAAATACCTAACACATCATGAAGCTTCCTAGTAGCTTCCTAGCAAACATACAAAACATACATAACAAACATACAAAGCTTACATAACGACAATACATAAAGCTTGCTTATGCATGAAGCTTCTTTATTAAATAATTAAACAGCAGAAATTCAAAGAAAGTAGAGATGGAACATAAAAGGAAAGATTTTATTTGATTGTTGTAGTAGCATACACGAGAGAACTTCTGCCCTTACATCAACCCAAGGCTGCTCCTTATATAGGGGGAGAATGGCTTAGGATCCCTTATTCATAGGATACCAAATACATACATACATAACATGAAGCTTCTAAGGAAGCTTCTTGAATAAGCATCTTAGGAAACTTGCTTTACACATTTCCTCTACACACATCACCACGCTGCTGTGCGTCCGCCTGTTGGTGAAGTGGCCCACCATGCTTCTGGCTAGTGCTAGCGTCTTCGTGTAGAAGGTTGTTGTGAGTGGGAGACATTATTACTGTGGAACGAATATTCCTGACATACTCGTGACGTCGTTGCTTTATCACGTCCTGGAGTTGTTGTTGGAGTAGATGGGTGTCCTTTCTAAGGTGATCGATGTATGTTATTAATTTATAATTTTCGTTTTGTTGTTGTTTGATATCATTCTTCAGTTGACTAATATCCTTGGTTTTCTATACTTCGATGTGTTGATCGACGATGTTGTGACTGTTCTTTACTATGTTTTCTCTGTCTTCGCCCTTACTGTTTTCGGCGTCATTGTGGAGTATCTACTGATGAGGTTCCTCATATTCATCCATCGCTTCGGGGTCTGGGGTGAAAACTTGCGTTGATGGTACCCTGTACTGACCATCACACGAAATCGAGTCATGTTCTGCGAGGTATTCTTCAATTATATTGTATATATCATGACACTCCGCACATATGTAATAATCGTCGTCGATATTGAATGCCAGATTTCTTCGAGTTGCTGCAACTAAGCGTCCCGCAATTGGTAGTATCCAGTTCTTTTTACTTAAAAAATTTGTTTTATGTTCTCTTATGAAACGTTGTACTTCTTCCCGTTTGATGTAGACAAACTTTAAATTTTTTGCTTCCAAAGAAATATCTGCAAAATTTTAAAACACAGTAGTGTGAATATTGTTTTTATGTTTTGATATTTTTTATCGGGACTTTGATGATCATGTTTCCAAGGTTATCAAAATCTTTTTTTGATTCGGTATCATGTAGTTTTCTATCATCTGAATAGTTGTTCATTCAATAGGTTGAGTTTTTTCAAAGCTCAAGCTCATTCTATGTATATCTTTCAGCACAGTAGGAATTAGTAATATAGAAGCCTCATTATCAAGAAGTAAGCTACTATCTCTTCTAATGGAGCAAGAACTTGATCTATTAAGAAAAGGTGTTTGTTCTGAAGAAGAAGAATCGTCTTCCTCTATGTTTTTGTATATAGTAGTAATTTTATTTTCTGTGACTATAAATGTCGCTTCTGGGATTTTCGCTTGTTTAGGATTTAGTTTACTTAGGAATAAAGCCATGTCATTATTAAAAGTAATGTGTTTTTGTTCAGTTATCTTAGGCTGAATAATCTTTCCTGTTCCTACTTCAAAGAGTTAGATGTAATCTTTAGAAGTTTTTGTTTCCAAAGTAGCAACTTCATTAAGGGCGATGCAACTTTTCCATTGGATACTTAGGATTTTTTATTCTGGTTTCATTTCTTTACCTTTCAAATTAATTGACAAGGTACAAATATCAGTAATGTTTTCATCTGTTAATGTAACTATAAAATTTTGGATGTATATTAAATGCAAATATTCTATTTGCTAGATTTGATTTAGTTTCCCCAATTATAGAAGTTAAAGGATCGTTAATCCTTTCGTCTCCTACTAACATTAAAATTGGTGTATCTATTCCGGCTCAAAATTGTGCAGTAATTTTTATTTGTATCAGTCCTAGATGAAGATAATTCATCTTTGGATATCTTTGTTTTATTCTTTTTACCTTCTCACTGCTTATAAGCTTTATTGATGAGAGGTCCTGAATACCTTTTAATTCTATATTTCCTTGCATTTTTTCAAAAATGTAAGTACTTTTAGAATTAAACCTTGATATAATAGATCTCTCAGTTTATACACATCCTTTTTATGTGGATAAGGAATCATTTCTGATAGTTTTGTTAAGTCATCATCAGATATGTCGTAGACTTCTTCGATACTATTATCGATATCCATATTGGTGGTGTCTTTCCTTAGGAAATTCATATTTACTCTATAATATGTATTAGAAATATGTGTACTAGTACAACCAGTATCTTCTGTTTCTCGAATTCTTCCTATCGGAAGTTCTTCATATTTGAGTATTAATAATTGTGCAATAATATCTCCTTGATGTATTTGTATAGCGATGTAATTTAAACTTTTAAAGAATATTGAAATTCAACTCATGTGTTCAGAGGTTATTATTCCATTTATAACAAAGAGTTGCTTTTTCGATACTGTGGTTGTGTGAATTATTTTCCCATAGTATCCCTTAGGGATTATTATTCGTAAGTCTAGTGGGACATCTAATACATAATATCTTTCTATTATCATACTTTTAGATGCTCGTAAATTCAGGGCAGGAGAGCATGTATTATCTCTTTTAAAGAAAGCGTCTCTATCCATACAGCATTAACTATTTTATTAATTGCTATCATATTTATCTTTAATGATTCCATTTCCAAAGAGGAATCAGAGTTATAATTGCTTTCATTAATAGAGGATAATTCATAGACAAAGTAGGAATTTCTGCACGAGTTTGGGTATGAATACCATACTCTTGTAGATTATTTATTATGACATTATGAATCTTTTCATTGCATTCATTTGCATAATGTCCTTCTTTTTCACATTTGAAGCATTTGCATCCTTTTCGGTGTTTGGGAAATTTATGTTCTATAAACCATTTATGTTTAGAATAATTATTTATTTGCCACTTTTTCTTAAATTCTGGCATCCATCTTTTCATTGTTATTTTAAATTTTTGGGAAGGTCTATTATAAGATCCATATTTGGGTTCACACCTGATATGGCTAAAAATAGGGTTAAATCGGAACCGTCCAAATCGGGCACGTATCTTAAAGCTTGGGGGTAAAATGGTAATTTCACCTACGAGCGGGTCTGAAATGGGTTCTGGGTCTTTTCTCCAAAAGCCCATTAACCCTCCAACAGATCCATCTCAACTAGGTGCGGGTTTCAACCCGCAATAAACCCGGACTAACAGGATAGAATTAGGGTTTCTGGTTGTATTGAATCAATGGCCCTGATTCATTCTATCCTTTCACGGGGAATTAGGGATTTCATTCCTAAACTGATCCCAAAGGCGGCTATAAATACCCCCCATCGACCACCATTAAGAGGTAATCAATCTTTTGCCAGTTTACGCTCATTCATAATCTTTTCTGGTTATTGACTTGAGCGTCGGAGGGTGCGTCGCCGGGATCAACCCCGGTGTCTCGCACTTTTTGCAGGTGAACGGCAGGGAGTCAACGGTCAAACTCCGGTGGAAAGGTTCCAGGTTTTGCTATTCAGTTTCCCTAAGAATCCACAAATTCTATCTGTTTGCCCCCACACCAGATTTAGCGGTAACAGATTGGCGCCGTCTGTGGGAATCGAACCCACGAATAGCACTCCTTCCTCTTCCCATCGGTCAGATCATTTCCAGCCATGCCTCCCCGAAAGCTAAGATCCAGAGGGTCCAATCGTGGACCCACTCCTCCCCAACCACAACAGGAGATCCCCCTCCAAACCGCCCAGCCGGCGGGACCCCCTCCTCAACCTGATCAGGCCCCGCAGCAGGACCAACCTCCTAATCAGAACCTCCAACCGCCTCGGGGTCAGATCGGGCCTCAGAATGCCGGTGTGGGGGGCTCCCGTCCCAATCCTCATAAACAACCTCTCCAATCCGTGCACAACCCCTCTACTGATTCGACAGCATTTCACAACCCCCGAGCTTCCGAAGACCTCCGCAATATCCTTATCAATCGGCAGAAAGAAGAGGACCTTCGCCACCGTTTGGATGAAAGGCGGGCCCGTGAGGGAGCCTCCCGCCAAGAACGTTCAAATGAGCGATCTCCTCGTCGCCGGGACTATCGGAGGTCCCCACCTCACAGAAGACGGAGAGAGTCCCATGAGCACCATAGAAGAAGACCTCGTTCTCCTTCTAGTCGTCAGCCCCGAAGGGATGATATCGCACCTATCACCCGTGTCGAATTCCAGCAATTCCAAGCAACCATCTTGCAAGCCCTAAACCTCCAGCCGAACAATAACAATGCCCAGAGGGTCCCCACTTCTCCTCCGGTTCAAAGTCCTCGCTGTTGGTCCTTAACCCCTCCCCAAGCTCTGAGTACCCGTCATCGCAGTCCTCGCCATTCCCCTAGCTACCATCGCCGAACTCCGCGCTCCCCTTCTTACGAAGACGAGTACAGAGACTCGTTTGGCTACCATCGGAGGGATGACGCTGTTTATCGTCGTCTCCACGAGATGGAGAGGTGCCTCAGCCAACTAGATAGGGAAGAAGAACTGAGAGGAAGGACCCTCCGTCCCAGCCGACCTCCCTTCTCTCGAACAATCATCGAGGCACCGGTTCCAATAGGCTTCAAGCCCCCGCAGTTCGAGACTTACTCCGGGGAATCAGACCCCGTGGACCATATCGAGAGCTTCAAGACCCTCATGTTGATCCACCAAGCTTCTGATGCCCTACTGTGCAAAACCTTCCAAGCTACTCTCAAGGGTCCAGCCCGGGAATGGTACTCTCGCCTTGCTCCATCCTCCATATTCTCCTTTGAACAATTTGAGACCCTCTTCGTCACCCACTTTGTGAGTAGCCGCCGCACAGAGAAGATCAGTATTTCGCTACTCTACCTCAGCCAGAAGAAGGGGGAGAAGCTCAGGGACTATGTGAAAAGGTTCACCGCGGAAGCTAGGTCCATTGCCTCGACTAGTCGGTCGCTGCCACAGCCTTCCAGTCGAACGTCCTTAACTCCAGCCTTCGTTCCTCCTTAGCCAAGAAGCCCCCGCAAAACTTCTCCAACCTCCTTCTCAGGAGCGAGAAGTATATTCAGGGCTGAGGAAGCTGAGCATCACCCCTCATTTGAGGGGTCTTCCTCCGGGACCAAGCGAAAGGCAGCTGAAGAAGAAGGAGCTAAGAAGCTCCAGAAGGACAACAGGGGCCAGCACCGCCCCCCTCCCAGATTCAAGAAATTCACTCCTCTTAACGCCAAAATTTCCACTATTCTCATGGAGGTTGAGAAGGAAGGGGTTATACCTCCTGTCCCGAAGATGAATACCCCTGGCAAGAAGAGGGACAAAAAGAAGTGGTGTCGATATCACTGGAACCACGGCCACGACACCAATGATTGGCGGGCCCTGAAGAATGAAATTGAGCCACTCATCCAAAGGGGGCAACTGTTTAAATTTGTGAGAAAGGACCGGATCGATCTTCCTCCTCTCCCCAGGGGGGCTAACAAGCGTCCTGAAAGGCGTGAGGAAACTCCCGAGTTCGAAGAGGAGCGCATCCTACATCTTATTCATGGGGGCCCTATGGGAGGCACCTCCAACTCCTTTCGAAAAGCCTTCATCAGGGAGGTCAACTCAGTACATGGCATGCCCCCTCCCAAAGGCCTCGGAGTACCGGTTACTTTTTCAGATGAAGACCTTGAGGGTGTTCGAATCCCTCATTGTGATGCACTAGTGATCAACCTCCATATGGCAAACTTCAAAGTGGAGAGGATTCTAGTGGACAATGGTAGCTCCATTAACATTCTCTTCCTGTCTGCTTTCAAAGGACTCAAGCTATCTCGGAACAGGCTTAAGCCCGCCGGCTACACACTCCACGGGTTCACGGGAGTGCCAGTGACTATCGAAGGGGTAATCATCCTCAACGTAACTGCTAGCAAAACTCCTACTACCCGAATGGAGCCGATGGTCTTCATGGTCGTTGATGTCCTCGCTGCTTATAATATGATTCTAGGCCGACCTGTCCTAGCTACTCTAGAGGCCGTCCCGTCGGCTTATCACCTCAAGATGAAGTTCCCCACTAGGGCAGGAGTAGGAGAAGTAAGGGGTAGTCAAGAGATGGCCTGCAAATGTTACATGACCTCCACCGGGGGACCAGTCCTCTCCCTCGAGACTCTTGAGATTCCCCAAGAGAATGTCCGGCCAATGTCCGAACCGGTGGATGAATTTGAGGAAGTGCTTTTCTCCGAGCAAGATCCGAACCGCAAGTTCCTCATCAGTAAGACCCTCCCATCTGCCCTATGTTCCGACATAGTCCAATGCATTAGAAAGAATCGCTACCTCTTCGCATGGTCGGCTGCCGACATGCCAGGAATCTCCAAAGAGCTCCTCGTCCACCACTTGAGTGTTGCTTCGGGGTCCAAACCGGTCCAACAGAAAAGGCGCAAATTTGCCCCTGAGCGCCAACATGCTATCAAAGAAGAAGTGGACAAGCTTCTTAAGGCCCGGTTCATCCAAGAAGTCAACTACCCCTAATGGCTCTCCAACGTTGTTATGGTTAAGAAGGCCAACGGGAGCTGGAGAATTTGCATCGAATTCACGGACCTGAACAAAGCATGCCCTAAAGATCTATTCCCTCTCCCAAGCATCGACACCCTGATCGACGCCACTTCGGGCCATGAACTCCTCAGCTTTATGGATGCCTTTTCCAGGTACAACCAAATCCGAATGTCACCGATCAGGGCTCTACTACTACAGGGTAATACCCTTTCGGTTGAAGAATGCAGGTGCGACCTACCAACGCCTTGTCAAAAAAGTTTTTCAGAACCAAATTGGCCGAAACATGGAAGTATATGTTGATGATATGCTGGTCAAAAGCATCCATGGGGCTGTTCATGTGGCCGATCTGCAGGAGGCATTCGCTGTATTCAGGAAGCATGATATGAGGCTCAACCCGAACAAGTGTGTGTTCGGAGTCTCATCCGGGAAATTCCTAGGCTTCATGGTCAGCCAAAGAGGAATCGAAGCCAATCCCGAGAAAATCAAAGCCATCTTGGACATGGATCCTCCCAAAAATGTGAAAGAGGTTCAGAAGCTCACGGGGCGCCTCGCAGCCATAGGGTGCTTTCTGTCCATGTCAGGGGAGAAGTGTCTTCCCTTCTTCAAAGCCCTCAGGGGGGCTAAGGGCTTCGAATGGGGTCAACAGCAACAAGAATCATTAGATCAGTTGAAAGCCTATCTAGTCAACCCTCCTCTCTCCAGCAAGCCTATTCCCGGGGAAACACTCTACCTCTACTTAGCTACCTCCGAGCAAACCCTCAGTGCTGTCCTGGTGAGGAAGAAGACAAGGCTCAGAAGCCCATCTACTACATGAACAAGGTACTTTGGGATGCCGAGCTCCGATATCCAAAGCTGGAGAAGATGGCGTATGCCTTGGTCATGGCAGCTAGGAAGCTCCGACCTTATTTTTAATCCCACTCGGTGGTCGTTCTTACTGACCAGCCGCTTAAGCAAGTTCTACACAAACCCGAGACCCCGGGTTGGCTGATGAAGTGGTCGATCGAGCTGAGTCAGCATGACATATCATACCAGCCTCGGACCATAATCAAGGCTCAAGCCTTATCTGAATTCATTATTGAGAGCACTATCCCAGAGGTCAGCCAAGCAGCAAAGGGGCCTCCTCTCTGGACGATATATGTAGACGAATCCTCTTGCACCGAGAGGAGCAGAGCCGGGGTCATTCTGGCAGGCCCAGATGATTTCGTTCTCCAATACTCCTTCCGCATCAACTTCAAGGCCTCCAACAATGAAGCGGAGTATGAAGCCCATTTAGCCGGCCTCGGTATGGCTCGCAAGGCAGGGGCACAATGCCTCCAGATATTCAGCAACTCACAGCTGGTCGTGAATCAAGTCTTGGGTGAGTACGAGGCGAGAGATGACTGAATGGCTAAGTACCTAGCCAAGGTCCAAAATCTCATGGCTTCATTCGAAGAGGCGCTAATTCAGCGAATCCCCAGAGAAGAAAATTCCCAAGCAGATGCCCTCTCCAAGCTAGCCTCATCCTCCCTTCAGGGTCTCGAGCAGACCGTCCTGATTGAAGTGCTCCTCAGACCGAGCATAGAAGAAGAAACCCCCGACTCGATGGAGTCGCTGCCCGTCCAACTTCAAGACAACTGGATGAAACCTCTGATAAAATTTCTAAGGGATGGGCTCCTCCCCGAAGACCTAAAGGAAGCTCACAGAGTCCGAACCAGAGTGGAGCGGTACACCCTTGTTGAAGGGGTCTTGTACAAATGCTCCTACACCCAAGTAGACGGTAGGCCCTACTTGAGGTGCCTCTCCTCGGAAGAAGCCTCATATGCCTTACAAGAGCTTCACGAAGGTATAGGCGGAGCACATTCAGGGTCAAGATCCCTTGCCAGGAAAGTGTTGAACTATAGGTACTTCTGGCCTACCCTCCTACAGGATGCCGAACGACATGTCTGGCAATGCAGCTCGTGTCAGCAGTATTCCAACATTCGTTGCCTACCCCAAGCACAACTGACCTCTCTCTCAAGCCCGATCCCCTTCGCAATGTGGGGGATGGACTTATTAGGTCCTTTTCCTCCGGCTCCGGGTCAACTCAAGTTTCTAGTCGTGGCGATCGACTACTTCTCAAAGTGGATAGAGGCTGAGCCTTTGGCTACAATCACTGAGAACAAAGTGCTTCAGTTCTTCTAGAAGAACGTCATCTGTAGGTTCGGGGTGCCTCGGGTCCTGATAACTGATAACGGGACACAATTTACAGGGGCTGCATTCCGATCTCTATGTGAAGACCTCGCCATTTAGCAATGCTTCTCCTCTGTCTCCCATCTTCAATCAAATGGCCAAGTGGAAAATGCCAACCGACAGATCCTCTCCGGCATCAAGAAGAGGTTAGATAAGTCTGCCAAAGGCTTATGGATAGATCAGCTCCCCAACGTACTGTGGAACTATCGCACTACGAAACGGACCCCCACAGGAGAGTCGCCTTTCAATCTCACCTATGGGTCCGAAGCCGTGATCCCCTTGGAAGTTGGCCTACCATCTCCTCGCCTTATGGCCTATGAAGAAGAGCAGAATGCCGGAGAACTTCGGGCAAATTTGGACTTGGTTGATAAGCTTCGTGAAAGAGCTTCAATTCGCCATCAGAATTACCGAAGAAGAATTGAGCAGGCTTACAACAAAAGGGTCCATCCTACCAATCTCAAGGAAGGGGACTTGGTCCTCAGAAAACTAGCTATCTCCTTCCCCAGCCAAAAGAGTAAGCTAGCCCTGAATTGGGAAGGACCCTACAACATCACCAAAGAAGTTCGCCCCGGAACATACCGTCTTGAAGACCTTGAGGGCAGAGAGATTCCCAGGACTTGGAATGCCGACCATCTATTGAAGTACCAAGAGAGCACCGGAACGCCTCTTTAAGTACCTTCAGATGTCGAACCATTCCCTTCTTTTCACTTGTATTTTGCTTTATTTTTTCAATGTAATAACGGCTCGCAACATAGAAGCAGCTGACAAGTAGTTATCAATAAAGAGCTTCTTCTTCCATGTTTTTCCTGTGATTACTTGCATCTCTCTGTTTTTAATTTCTTTTACTTAAACGACGAGTTTGGAGTCCAACACTTAGCTCGATTCCACTTCGCAAGCTCGCTCTTAAGCGAATTAGAAGTGGTTTGCCATTCGGAATTGCTCCCACAACCGTTGAAATTAACTCAAATGACGAGTTCAACGTCCAATACTTGGCTCGACTCCGCTTCGCAAGCTCACTTTTAAGCGAACTAGAAGTGGTTTACATTCGGAATTGCTCCCACAACCGTTGAAATTAACTCAAATGACGAGTTCGGAGTCCAACACTTGGCTCGACTCCGCTTCGCAAGATCGCCCTTAAGCGAGCTAGAAGTGGTTCGCCATTCGGAATTGCTCCCATAACCGTTGAAATATACTCAAACGATGAGTTCGGAGTCCAACACTTGGCTCGACTTCTCTTTGCAAGCTCGTTCATAAGCAAGCTAGAAGTGATTTGCCATTCGAAATTGCTCCCGCAACCGTTGGAACGCGCTCTGCCGTCGCGCGCGGAGTTCCTACAACTAGACTAGACATGGGAGAGAGTACTTGGAGGAGCTAACCTTTGGTTCTTATGGTTCGTTTAAAGTCGAAATAATCCTCCAAAAGGCTGCTCTCCACTACAAGAAACTCACTTCTCTTAGAAACTCACGAGTTAAGAGGCTCGAAGCAATGCTCGGCACGCCTTGCCGAACGCTCTTGGCACCGACGACCAAACAAGCAAAAACCTTCTCTGGACCTCGGCACATCTCGCCGAGCGCTCTTGGCACCGACGCCCAAACAAGCAAAAATCTTGCTCTGGGACCTCTGGGACCTCGGCAAGCCTTACTGAGCGCTCTTAGCACCGACGCCCAAATGAGCAAATGACTTGCTTTGGGACCTCGGCACGCTAAAGATAGTTACGAGTAATACAACGACACTAGTCTAACAAAAATGCACAAGTCCAAGAAAGAAAAAAGCCTCATTTCAATTAATTGTGGGAAGACGGTACAAGACGATACCCTTCTTTACAATGAAGTTACAAGTTGGAAAGCCAAAACTACAAAGCCCACTTGTAAAACTTAGACAAAATACAAAATTTGGAGAATAAGAGATCTTCAATGCCTCCTAGGCGCAGGGATGTTCCGCTTCAAAGATACCCAGGGGACGTCGGTGCTTGACCCCGGAGCTCGTCCCTAAGCCGGCGAACTGAGACGTATCTTTGGCACTGCTCCTGACAGTTGCGCCGACGGACGCTCCGCTCGATGATATCGCCACACCACTTTGGGCATCACTCGGACTTTGCCGAGCAACAGGAGAACGGGTCACAAGCTCATAGAATGAAATCCCTCGTTCGCTCTCTTCATGAGTGCACGAAGTGCTCCTGACGTTGATCGGTCCCGAACAGGGTTTGAGGTGAGCCACTTCCACTTCCAGCTCGGCTATCCGTTGCTTCAGAGAGTCATCTTTTCCGCCCACCTCGAAGCGAGGAGGCACTGCAGAGCTCGGGATGCTAGGACGGCTGGCAATGATTCGGCGGAGCTGAGTGACTTCGATGCCCCTATCCACTGTGGCCCTCTTCAACACGTCGACTTCTGCCGTCAATTCGTCGCGTTCGGCCATCAGCTTGCCCACCGCCATCGTCAACTCCTCTTCTTCTGCCAGAAGCTCTGCCTCCATAATCTGCAGGTGGTGAACCTCAGTGAGCATATCGTCCCTTTCCGCTGTCATCTTCGACAAGGAATGTTGGAGACACTTAAGCCTCAGCCCATTGGTGAAGGTAGTCAATGAGCAGTTGCCCTCGCCTACGGGAGGTATCTCGGCGAGCCTACCCTCTAGCCGCCGAATCTCGATTTCTCTCCGGCTTAAGATCAGTTGCAGATGGTTCCGCTCACTCTCGGCCCTGCACAGCCCCAACTCGACTTCGTAGAGGCACTCTCGGCACCTGGTTAAACACAACCTCGTCGTCCCAAAGCCGACCTCGGAGCGTAACTCCTCCCCGGAGTGGGTGTGTTCGGCAGACTGGGTCACCTCGGTGAGCTGAAAAGTTCAAAGCAAACAACGTGCGCTCAGTAAATATTCACAAATTTACTCCGCCTCTGACCCCTGAACAAAGCTACATGCGTCTAATGAAGACTAAAATCTTGTGTTCAAACACTTAGTCAAATTTCAAGACTACAAAAAAAACAAGACAAGACAAGTTCGAGCTCAAAAGTGGTATTTCCATTCATCACAAAAATGTTGTGGCCAGTCCGCAATTAGGCAGTACAAGCAATAGCTCGAAAAACTAAAACAAAAAAACAACAAAAGAAAGAAGAAGAAGTCAGGGGCAACCTCTTTCCCGGGGCGTCAAGACTGGGCAGGGGTCGGACTCCCCTGAAGGAGGCACCATCGCCAGCGGAGTCACCACTGACCCCTGCACCTCACCGATGACCACGACCTCGGCGTCATCTTCGTCGTCCCCTTCTTCCTCCTCCGACTCGGGGTCGAAGCCGTCGACGTGGTCCGGGAAGAGCCGCCACCCGGAGCAGTCGACCTCAGGGTAATGCTCTGACACCTGAGTGATGGCCTGGGCATATGCCTTGGCCATGTTTGCGGCGAGGAAGCCTTGCGCCTTCGTCATGGTGGCCGCTTCGGTTTCCTTCACTGCCGCAGCCTTGGCCTCCGCCGCCTCGGCCAGATGCTTGGCCGACTCCTTATTCTGCCGGAGAAGGTCGCCCTCGAGCCTTGTGACAAGGTCCTCGAGGTACTCGAGCCTTGTCGCCTTCCCCTCGAACTCGACCTTCAACTTGTTGAGTTCGTTGCCCATTCGAGCCTTTTCGGCCCGAGCTCGATCGGCCTCCTTCTTGAGGTCCTTCTATAACTCCGTCATTTTCTCCATGAGATGACCAAAGTGGACGGTTATCTGAAGCAGAACAATGAAAAAACAAGGAGTTAGAAAAATAAAACATAAAGTTCCCAACAAAATGAAGGACGATACTTACCGATACCGCCGAGCGTGCGATCTCGATGGCATCGTCACCCGCCATGCCGGCGTCCATGGCAGCTCGGTCTTTCGGCGTCGCTAGGTGCTTCACCACCTGCATGCTCGACATCGAGTTGCAGAGGAACCCATCGAGCTTCCAAACTTGCTAGTCCGGATATACATCCTCTTGTGCTCCTCCGTAAGGAGCACCTCGGCGTCCACCGTCAGCGGTGGCACCTCCATCCCGAGCGCAGTGGCGATCGAGAACTCCCCTCCCTCGGCCTACGCCGAGGCTACTGTCGGAGCTCGGGTCGGGGTCACGTCCGCCGGTGCCTCCACCTCCTCGGCCGCGCTCGTGACCCTCTTGCACTTCTTCGGCACCTTGCTTCCGAGGGCGGCCCTCTACGCTAGTACTGCTTCATAGTCCATGGCCTCTGCATCAAGCAAGAAGTTGGTTAGAAAACACAAATTACAATAAGCAAAAGAGAAAGAAAAAACGTAGAAAAAGCCGCGTACTGGGATCTACGCAGCAGAGCCCTCCCCTGAAGAGAACGTCCTCGGTCAGATCTCGCCAATCATACTTCGGCCGATCTAGAAGGGCCCGAACTACCTCTTCTTCTTGAGGGTGAAGCACTGGTGACTCCCTCACTCGCTTCGTCACCTCCTCCACCCAACCGGAGGGTATGGGCCATGCCTCCGCTCTCCGCACTATGAAATACTTATCACACCAGTACTTTATGGAGTCAGGGCAAACGACGAGCCGACCTCCATGTCTCGGAGCCAAATAATACCGGAACTCCGACCGGTTCTGCTGATGAAGCTGGTAGATCGTCCGGAGCACCCTCAACTCCAGCTCAACTCCAGCTGTTTGGCAGTGGAGCACGAACCCGTTGATGACTCTCCACGCGTTCGGCATTAGTTGGATGGGGCTGACCCCAAACCACCTAAGTACTTGAATTGCGAACGGGTGGAGAGGGATCCGAGCCCCGGTGATGAAGGCATCGACCGGCCAGAAACACATAGTTACTGGCAGCGGCAAATTGGCCCTAACCTGGGACCCGGCAGCAGCAGTTCAAACTCCTCTGGGATTTGGAAACAATCCCGGATCGCTGCCAGGTCCTCCAAGTTGAGGATGGACAGCGTCTCGTCTGCCTCCGAGGTCTCCTTTGCCGCGTTCTCCTCGAAGGTGCGCCCTCTCCTATGAATGATGCGCTCGGCATGCTCCTCCGGAAGTTCTCGAACCCTTTGCAGCCCTGTCAGCGGTCTCGGCAACCTGCCGAACGACCTCATGCACTTCGGGTCCTCTACAATCATGTCTCGACCAAAAACCCTCTTGCCCTTATCTTTGCGATCGCTCTGACTCGGAGATGGAGCTTCGCTAGCAGGAGGGGAGGGCTCGGAGATGGGGAAAAGAGACATTTTTGTACTTGGAAAAAAGACTAAGTATAAGTTACCTTGAAGTGACAGGTACGGTCGGAATTTTCACCGGAAAGCGATCGACGATCACCGTCAGCTCTCGCTAATAGAAATTCACCGCATGAGTAAAAAGTTGGAAGAGTGAAAAATGAGAGAGGGGGTGGAGTTTTATAGAGCGTGGCACACGAAACGAGGATAATGGGCCCAAATAACTAGGCCCATTCGCACAAGATGACAAAAAGAGCTGAATCATCACATTTTTTACCGCGCCAAGCTGAACTATCGCATTAATGGCTGTCACATCTGTCAGAGTTGTCAGAAGTTCAAAAGTCACCAGCTCAGCCTGACGTTTCCTAAGATGCCAAAAATCTTGCTCTGGGACCTCGGCACGCCTCACCGAGCGCTCTTGGCACCGACGCCCAAATGAGCAAAAAATCACAACTCTGGGACCTCGGCACGCCTCGCTGAGTGCTCTTGGCACCGACAGCCAAACGAGCAAAAAATCACAACTCAGGGACCTCGGCACGCCTCGCCGAGCCCTCTTGGCACCGACGCCCAAACGAGCAAAAAACCTTGCTCTGGGTCTTCGGTGCCTCTGGCCGAGCGCTCTTGCCACCGACCATGTTACATGAAAAAATTGGTCCTCGGCACACCTTGCCGAGTGCTCTTTCCACCGACCTTGTTACGTGAAAAAATTGGACCTCGGCACACCTCGCCAAGCGCTCTTGGCACCGACGCCCAAACGATCAAAAAACCTTGCTCTGGGTCTCCGGCGCCTCTGGCCGAGCGCTCTTGCCACCGACCATGTTACATGGAAAAATTGATCCTCAGCACACCTTGCCGAGCGCTCTTGCCATCGACCTTGTTACGTGGAAAAATTGGACCTCGGCACACCTTGCCGAGCGCTCTTGCCACCGACCATGTTACATGGAAAAATTGGATCTTGGCACACCTTGCCGAGCGCTCTTGCTACCGACCATGTTACATGGAAAAATTGGATCTCGGCATGCCTTGCCGAGCGCTCTTGCCACCGACCTTGTTACATGGAAAAATTGGACCTCGACACACCTTGCCGAGTGCTCTTGCCACCGACCTGGTTACATGGAAAAATTGGACATCGGCACACCTTGCTGAGCACTCTTGCCACCGATCCTACTACATGGAAAAAATCACTCCGAACTTCGGCAAAGATTCACCGAACGCGCCTGCAGCCTGGCCGAGGTATCTACGCTCTTCGACAGAAGGTGCCGAACCCCCATGGACATCGGCCTCCTTCATAGCATGTGTTCGGAGGGGGTCGGCGACGAAGCCGAAGCATCTAATCCATGAAACGACGGGAATAACATCGAGTCATCTACCAAAATTTTGAGAAAAAATGATTTAAAATTCAGGAAAATTAATTAAAAATTCTACAAATAATTATAAATTCAGGAAAATATTTTTGAGCCCCTGGATAAATAATTATCGCTTAGAATGGTTAATTAAGACCCCCGAATAACAAATCACCTTTTCACAAAATTAAGAAATATCACTAGAAGTCCAAGAGAGCTCAAGAATAACCTTAAGCGCGTGAATAGCTTCGAAAATCACCGTAGTACCTCATACAAAGATTCAATACCCCTTGTTTGGACTCCAATACAACTCTGAAAGCCATTGAAACAGCAAAACTAATCCTCAAAGACTGAACCCACTCAGCCTTTGGGAGTGGGGGGCTCGTGATATGGCTAAAAATAGGGTTAAATCGGAACCATCCAAATCGGGCACGAATCTTAAAGCTTGGGGGTAAAATTGTAATTTCACCTACAAGCGGGTCTGAAATGGGTTCTGGGTCTTTTCTCCAAAAGCCCATTAACCCTCCAACGGATCCATCTCAACTGGGTGCGGGTTCCAACCCGCAATAAACCCGGTCTAACAGGATAGAATTAGGGTTTCTGATTGTATTGAATCAACGGCCCTGATTCACTCTATCCTTTCACGGGGAATTAGGGATTTCATTCCTAAACTGATCCCAAAGGCGGCTATAAATACCCCCCATCCACCACCATTAAGAGGTAATCAATCTTTTGCCAGTTTACGCTCATTCATAATCTTTTCTGGTTATTGACTTGAGCGTCGGAGGGTGTGTCGCCGGGATCAACCCCGGTGTCTCGCACTTTATGCAAGTGAACGGCGGGAGTCCGGTCAAACTCCGGTAGAAAGGTTCCAGGTTTTGCTATTTAGTTTTCCTAAGAATCCACAAATTCTATCTGTTTGCCCCTACACCAGATTTAGCGATAACAACACCCATATTCCAGATTTAGTTCTGGATCGTATCTAAGATAACATTGTATCCCCAGCTTAGAGTTTTTAACGGTATTTTTTTATCTGTTTATGTGCTTTAGCACTTTGACAAAATGCTTTAATGGTTTCCATACAGCCTTGTTTTAAATATCCCGTACTTTGACCTTTGAGTTTATCTCCAATAACGCTAGCAGAATTAGCTGCCATTAATTTGTTATAATGATTTTTTATCAAGTCTCCCTATCTGGGATTTTTAGAAAAAATCTTTCTAACCAAAATATTTTCTTATCAGGATCTTCGAGTTTGAAGATCTGTCGAATATAATCTATAACAAATGTTTGTAATTCACATATATCACATAATTTCATCATTAATAACTTGTTTTCTTCATCTATAGTCCTTTGTAGTGTTTCTCCTGTTAGATCACTATAGAATGATGATAAAAATTGGAAAATGATTTTATCAGTAGTTTCTTGAGATTCAATATTGGCTTTTTCAACCGCATTTGTAGCTTCTAAGCTTCTTAGTCAATCAGCTGCATATCCTTCCCATAAGGAACATGTACATTTGAAAAAATCTCTGTTAGACATCCCCTTTAGGAGATATCTTATACCACGCATATGTTGGCCCTAGTCTTTAAAATAATTTTTAAGATGTCTATGGGGTATTCTATCAATATTGAAAAATGTACCCTTATGAGCACTTCGTTTGTCATATTCTCCGTGTATTATTCTAGCATGATTATCTCTCCAATTATGGATATTATTTTGGTAAAATAATCTTTCAGATGTTCTACCATATCGTTGAAATTCTTCCGAATTGGAAGGTTGAAAATCTGGTAATGGATTTTCTTCACGTGCTAAAGGTCTTTTTCCTCTATCACTTACTCGAGAATTTTCACCATCTTTTGTCATTTGTTGGTCGATCAAAATTTCTTGATCAACGTAGACTTTATAAAAGTGTTTTTGTTTTAACTTAATATTGTTTTGCCCAGTAGAGCTGGAAATTTCTAGCTCAGTAGAGTTTTTTGAGTCAGTAGACTCTGAAAATTCTTGCTCAATAAAGCAATTGGAAGTAGTAGATTCTATTTCTCACTTAGAATCAGGTTCTTCCTTAGACATAAAGTATCTTATTCCATATTCATGTTTTTCAAAATAAGATTGAACATCATTGCAAGGAATGGTTCATTCTAGTTCTTTTTTCCTTAATTCTATGAAACAATTGTAATACCTTTTTTCTATCTCATCAACAGAAATAGTATTTTCTTGTAGAGAGGAATATTTAACCATACTATTCATAAAATGAAAAATAATTTTCTCTTCCGTTGGAGAAGATAGTTGAACTTCTGGTCTAGTGATAGATTGCAAAAGTTGTTTAGATTGACTATTATGATCAATACTGTCGAGTTCAGGAATTTTTATGTTATTTATTTTCTTTTCGATATGCCAAGTAGGCTAGAATGAATATCTGACACCTTATCAACCAAAGTGTTTAACATACCAATTATGTGAATGGAATTGGCAGTTTTCAAAGTATTAGGAATATGCAAAATGACTGTAGTCATTAATTTTTAGTGCAAGTGTGCACTCTTCTTCGTAGTCGATATGAATTTGGTGATTATCCATGGAAGGAAGAACTCATGTTGGTTTAACTAAGCTATTAGAAAATATCTTTTTCAAAAGATTTCTTGTTTAATTATGCACTTACTATAGTAATCATTATAAGGAATTTCTGATATGGTTAAGCTCATACAGCAATAGGTATTTTAGAGATGTCTTTAACTATTTTTGTGCTTCGACTATTTCTTACATCACCAGCATCATAGTATTTTTTTGTGTTTTGAATATTTCTAACATCTCTGGCATCACACGCCCATACCGTGGATTTATGGCTGGGTTCAGACTCAAATCTAAGTCACAACGGGTAATCAGCAACACACAAGCAAGTCCCTACGGGCAACTAGCACCACAAGCTTATATGAATGCATTAGAGATGAAGATCACAACTCACTAAAAAATTATGACTACATTGGAGATGAAGAGCACAACTCACAAAACTAATTAAAGTTGAAGATGAATACCTGAAGCATGGCTTTCGCTTATACAACCTAAAGATTAATGTTTTACTACATGGCCTAATTAAACAAGCCTAAGATTAAGCGTTTATTTACATAGCTAGCTTAACCAACATGAAGGAGATTACTCCTCCATCCTAATCCTAAACTACAAAGAGTAGTTTAGAGATTATACCTGATAGAAAGAAAAGAACTCTGAATTCTTTGCCATGCTCTGATACCAGTTTTCTAAGCCAAACTCTGCTTCTACTTGATGTTATCCTCTAATTTGCTAATCTTTTCCTTTGGTATGTGGATTTGTTTATCTAGTTTGTTGATGTTGTTGGCCAAATCTTGGCATACCATGCTATTGTTGTCATTAACTTCGTTTTGAAATTCTTGTTGATGAATTTCATAAATGTCTACGTTTTCTGAATCGCATGTCCCTTCAATAATGAACTCCATTGGTTCTAATAGTAATGTATATCTATATAATAAAACACAAAGAAAGCTATCAAGTGGCTCTCCTTCAATTCCCCAAAAATCAAAGGCTCAGATCTAACCTTACAAAACATATCTTCCCCCCAAAAGTTTCCCCCAAAACTCAAATTCAAATCTCCCACCCAAAACAACTCTTATATTTTTTCCCCTCTCTCTCTCCCTCCCTCTTCTATTCAAAAAATTAAAAAAAGTAAAAATTTTAAAAACTTTAAAAAATTTTAAAACTAAAAAAATTTAAAATTTAAAAACTTTTAAAATAATTCAAAAAAAATCATATAATATGTTTTTTGCTCTATGTTTGCTACTTCAATTAATTTGCTGGACCTCCAAAACTATTTTATATGATCAAACAAGGTGCATCGTTCCGAAGACGTGCTGTAGGCACGTGTCAACGGGAAAACCTAGTAATTCAATACAATTAGAAAGATTATGTTCTTCATGATATTTCTCGATTATTTGATATGGAAAATAATAATTTTCTTTAATGTTGCATGTTATTTCTTTCAGTGCTGCTTCATACAATCTATCAGCTATTGAACGAAGCCTGTTTCTGAAAAAAAAATATTTTTTATGCTTCTGTATGAAGCTTGGTACTTCCCATTTTTGATATAGACGAATGTCATATTGTTACTTCTATTGTATATCTGCAAAAATTTTAAAAATAGGACAGTAGTCCTTTCTTTTTCAGAGAAGACTATTTTCTCTTGAATAATTTAATTTGTAGAATTGCAAGATTTTTTTTGTTACTTGTATTATATTTTCTTTATGTTTATTTAGAAAAAAGAAAATACTAGTATAGTAACAAAATGGTAAATTGCCCAGCATATTTTCCATATATTTTTGATATATTTGTGGTGTGTTTTTTCTTATCATATTATCTGTCTTTCTATAAGTAGAAGTATTACTGAATTTGATCATGTTACTGGCAATGTGTTTTGCTTTTTCAAACTCTTTGTTCTGCTCATACCAATCCTTTTTAGGATAGGATTGATAGAAGAATTTTGCTTCCATGTTGTTTGAGGATGGCTAAGGCATGTATGCTACTACTACTATCAAATAAAATCTTTCCTTTTATGTTCTATCTCTACTTTCTTTGAATTTCCGCTATATTACTGAATTTGATCATGTTAATGTCGATCTCTAAACTGGTATCAGAGCGTACAGAGCTTCAAAGAAAGTAGAGATCAGCTTCATGTATTGTCGTTATGTATGCTTTGTATGTTTGCTAGGAAGCTACTAGGAAGCTTCATGAAGTGTTAGGTATTTACTATGAATGTATTTGGTATCCAATGCCTTAGCCTTTCTCCCCCTATCTAAGGAGAGGCCTTGGGTTGGTGTAAGGGCAGAAGTTCTTTCAGTGTATGCTACTACTACTATCAAATAAAATCTTTCCTTTTATGTTCTATTTCAAAGTCAATGATAACAATAGCGTGGTATGCCAAGATTTGGCCGACGACATCAACAAACTAGATAAAGAAATCCACATTCTAAAGGAACAGATCCGCAAATTAGAGGATAACGTAAAGCAGAAGCAGACGAAAATACTTCCAGCCTGAAGGAATCTTGAAACTCGGCCCATTGGGACAGATTTCATGTATTCTTTCTACAACATAAAAGGTCTACAGGAAGATTCGAAAATAATGTCTCCAGCTCGTACAGACAATAACAGCTTTATGCTCACAGGCACCATCACCAGATAGAAGCCCGGTGGGCCAATCCAACAAAAGGTGGACACGCAACAGAAGCGTGGTGATGTTTAATTATTTAATAAAGAATCTTCATGCATAAGAAAGCTTCATGTATCTTCGTTATGTATGCTTTGTATGTTTGCTAGGAAGCTACTAGGAAGCTCCATGAAGTGTTAGGTATTTACTATGTATGTATTTGGTATCCAATGCCTTAGCTTTTCTCCCCCTATATAAGGAGAGGCCTCGGGTTGGTGTAAGGGCAGAATGTCTTCTAGTGTATGTTACTACTACTATCAAATAAAATCTTTCCTTTTATGTTCTATCTATACTTTCTTTGAATTTCCGCTGTTGATATCTAAACTGGTATCAGAGCTTGGCAAAGAATTCAGAGTTCTTCTTTTTCGATCAGGTATAATCTCTAAATTACTCTTTGTAGTTTAGGATTAGGATGGAGGAGTAATCTCCTTCATATTGGTTAAGCTAGCTATGAAAATAAGCACTTGTTCTTAGGCTTGTTTAATTAGGCCATGTAGTAAAACATTAATCTTTCTGCTGTATGAGCGCAAGCCATGCTTTAGGTATTCATCTTCAACTTTAATTAGTTTTGTGAGTTGTGCTCTTCATCTCCAATGTTGTCATAAATTTTTACTGAGTTGTTATCTTCATCTTTAATGCATTCATATAAGATTGTGGTGCTAGTTGCCCGTAGGGACTTGCTTGTGTGTTGCTGATTACCCATTGTGGCTTAAATTTGAGGCTGAACCCCACTATAAATCCACGGTGTGGGCGTGTGATGCCAGAGATGTTAGAAATATTCAAAACACAAATAAAATACTATGACACCGGTGATGTTATAAATAGTCGAAGCACAAAAAGAGTTAAAGAAATCACTAAAATACCCATTGCTGTAAGAGCTTAGCCATATCAGAAATCCCTATTAATGATTACTACAGTAAGTGCTTCTTAAAACAAGAAATCTATTGAAAAAGATCGTTGATTATATTTTAGCAAAACCAACATCTTTCAAATATCATGGATGACTTCTTATTCTATCCAGTAGAAAAACCTACAATACTCTACAGAGTAAATGAGAATACAAAAAAAGATGATATTGTGGTAAAACCTACCATAATATATGGAACAAAAAAAATAAAAAGTGAAGAAGATGATCAACCATCTCCTACAATCCTTTTTAGCAAAAAACAAAAGGATAAAATAAAGGATGAACAATTCGTCTCTAAAAAAAAATCATAACATTTCCTTTAACACAGAAAGTAAATATTTTGAGGCTAAAGAAGATCTATTTAGCCAATTAAAAAGGCTAGTAGACTCTTTAACAAAGTTAGAAGACCAACAATCTTGTCTAAGAAAAGACAAGACAAATAGTCAAGATAAAACAGACTCTTCCTCAAAAGAAGAAGAAATTCTTCATAAAGAGGAACCGTCTTGAGAAAACAACATAATTACACATGATAAACAAGTTATTTTTCTTTTTGCAGTGGATGATAAAAGTCTTGACAAAATTGAAAGTGATCACCCTCTTTTCTAACAAAATATCTTATTTTATAGAATCAGAAACAAAGTCTATAGACTAATAATTTCAGAGGCTCCACTAAGCAAGAGACAACTCAACCTCCAGCTCTAGTGAGCAAAAAGACTCTAGCACTTTTGGGCAAAAATCATCAGAGTCTACTGAATCGAAAAACTTGACTAAGCATGGAGACTCCATCACTATTGACTCAAATAATTTTGAAGGTTCTAACGAACAGAAAAATATTGAGTTATCAAATTCAAAAATTGACGATGAGTTACTTAACTCAAATTTTGATAATGAGATAACCTACTCTCATACTGACAAAGAGTTAGTAAATTCAATTGTCTTCAAACAGATCTCAAAAAATCCATATCAGGATTGTCAAGAAAAAGAACTTACTAGAAATAGCCTGAATTGTCAAAGAGACAAAGGAATTCATATGGATTCCTATAAATATGAATTACCTAGTAATAGTATGAATATTCAAACAAGAGAAGAAATTCATACTAACATAGATTCCTATGTATATGAATTATCTTCCTTAAGAAAAAATAAAGTTGTACAGGATTCTGAAAAAGAATCTCTAATAAATCTGAGCCGAAAGGCTGAGTTACAAATCTACACTCTTATTACACTTAGTTTTCATGAATACAAAGAAATCACAATACGTACATTAATTTATACTGGTGCGCAAATCAGTATCATACCAAAACAATATAGATCAGAATTAACCCATAAAGCATCTATAGGAAGCTTTAATGGTCCTAATTCTATCGTTACTCATAATATTTTAGAGCCATTGAATACCAGTGATCCTCTAAAACTACTTGAAAAATCTATAGACTCACAATCTACCACTGAACAACAACATTTTTATGTCTGTCCAGGTCAAGAAAATATTATTGACCAACCAAAAGATAAAACTGGTACACCAGCTGATAAACATACTGATAAAAAAGAATGGCAAAAGAAAACTTATACAGAACCGAAAAGGTTTATACAAATGATTCAATATAACTACTTCGAATATCATATTATGATACCAAATGTAATTCACAGTCTGGAATACATACTCAAACTAGTAGATGCAATCCATAATTCTAGTGTATCTAAACCAAATAAAGAATCATTAAATATTCCATCTAGAAATCTTACTACATTCAGTAGTAAATCCCAAGGGCATTTTAAATGGATGAATAGTATGTTTTGCCATTTGCCATTTGCTACTATTAATGACCTATTTGTCTTCTCTTCTTGTCTTGGTGAACATAAGGATCGTCTAGAAAATGAAGTTATTTTAAGCCCAAAATGGTTTGAATTATTCAAGGAAGAAATTAACTTTCTTGGAGAAAAGATACTAAAAGAAATAAATGAGCTACAAGCTCATAACTATGAAATGACTAAACTTTTTCCTGAGGAAATTCCTACAGATGAAGAGACGTCTGTCTATGAATTACCCTCTGTTAATGAAAGCAATTATAACTCTGATTCCTCTTTGGAAATGGAATCATTAAAAATAAATATAATAACGATTAATAAAATAGCTAACGCTATATGGGTAGAAACGCTTTTATCAAAAGCTTCTTTACCAAAAAGAGACAATATATGCTCTCCTGCCTAAAATTTACGAGCAGTCGAAAGCATGATAATAGAAAGATATTCGGTATTAGATGTCCCACTGGACTTACGAATAATAATCCCTAAGGGATATTATGAGCAAATAATTAACACTACTGCTGTATCGAAAAAGCGACTATTTGTGATAAAAGGAATAGATACACCACAAACATTCTTAGAAGACTCGCAAGGAAATAAACACAATTGCAATAATATAAACTTTGGTTTGCCTGGTAACCTTGCTAAAGATTGTATTGTTGGCTTGGGTAATCTAAGCAAACTATTGACACTCCAAATTGAGAAACATTTTTTCTCTCTAAACAATAAAAATGTAGCTACTGCTACAACTTCCACTGATACTACTGTATCAACAAATACAGGAACCATTGTTCCACAAACAAAATAGGTCCTTTTAAGGCTTCCCACTCAAGCAAGATGGAAGCAAAATTCTTCTATCACTCCTATCCTACAAAAGGATTGGTATGAGCAAAACGAAGAGTTTGAAAAAGCAAAACACATTGCCAGTAACATGATCAAATTCAGTAATACTTCTACCTATAGAAAGATAGATAATATGATCAGAGAAAACACACCACAAATATATCAAAAATATATGGAAAATATGCTGAGCAATTTACCATTTTGTTACTATACTAGTATTTTCTTTTTTTAAAGAAACATAAAGAAAATATAATACAAGTAACAAAAAAAAACTTGCTGTTCTACAAATTAAATTATTCAAGAGAAAATAGGCTTCTCTTAAAAAGAAAGGAGTACTGTCCTATTTTTATATTAATTCCACACTACTGTGTTTTCAAAATTTTTGCAGATATTCAATGGAAGCAACAGATATGACATTCGTTTATATCAAAAAATGGGAAGTGCCAAGCTTCATACAGAAGCATAAAAAATATTTTTACCGCAGAAACAAGCTTCGTTCAATAGCAGATAGATTGTATGAAGCAGCCTTGAAAGAAATAACATTCAACATTAAATACAATTATTATATTTGTCCAAATTGTTATACGCCATATCAAATAATCGAGAAATATCATGAAGAACATAATCGTTCTAATAGTAATGAATTATATACATTACTATTAGACCCAATGGAGTTCATTATTGAAGGGACAGGCGATTCAGAAAACATAAACGTTTATGAAATTCATCAACAAGAATTTCAAAAACTAGCTCTATTGAGCAAGAATATTCATAGACTACTGACTCAACTATTGAGCAAGAATCTTCAGAGTCTACAGACTCAAAAGGCTCTACCGAGCTAGAAATTTCCATCTGTACTGAGAGAAAAAATATTGAGTTAACAAACTCAAAAATCGACGTTGAATTAATTAACTCAAAAGTTGACAATGGGATAACCCACCCTCAGATTAACAAAGAGTTAGCAAATTCAATTGTCTTCAAACAAAGCTCTAAAAAAGAAACTCTAAACATCAATATAGTTAACCTCAGTAGTTTTCCTGAATACAAGGAAATCACAGTACATACATTAATTGATACTGGTGCGCAAATCAGTATAATACACTCATGTTTTATACCAAAACAATATAGATAAGAACTAACCCTTAAAGCCTCTATAGGAAGCTTTAATGGTTCTAATTCTATGGTTACTCACAACAGAAAATATCTCCAAATACCCTTAGAAGACTCAAGGAAATAAACACAATTGCAAGGATATGACCTTTGCTTTGCTCAATGACCTTGCAGAAGATTGTATTATCGGCATGGACAATCTAAGCAAACTTTTGCCACTAGAAATTGAGAAACATTTTTTTTCTCACTAAACAATATCCATATCCCTCGAGTACCCTTTACAATTACTACACATAGCTTCTTTGATCTCCTTTCCTTATATAGGGGGAGAATGGCTTTGGATACCTTATTCATAGGATACCAAATACATACATACATACATAACATGAAGCTTCTAAGGAAGCTTCTTGAATAAGCATCTTAGGAAACTTAATTTACATGTTTCCTCTACACACATCACCACGCTGCTGCGCATCCACCTGTTGGTGAAGTGGCCCACCATGCTTCTGGCTAGTGCTGACATCTTCGTGTAAAAGGTTGTTGTGAGTGGGAGACATTATTACTGTGGAACAAATATTCCTGACATACTCGTGAAGTCGTTGCTTTATCACTTCCTGGAGTTGCTGTTGGAGTAGATGGGTGTCCCTTTCTAAGGTGATCGATGTATGTTATTAATTTATAATTTTCATTTTGTAGCTGTTTGATATCATTCTTCAGTTGACTGATATCCTTGGTTTGCTGTACTTCGATGTGCTGATCGACGATGCTGTGAATATTCTTTACTATGTTTTCTCTGTCTTCGTCCTTACTACTGCCAGGCGTCATTGTGGAGTATCTGCTGATGAGCTTCCTCATATTCATCCACCCCTTCGAGGTCTGGGGTGAAAACTTGCGTTGATGGTACTCTGTACTGACCATCGCATGAAATCGATCATGCTCTGCGAGATATTCTTCAATTGTATTGTATATATCATGACATCCCAGACATATGTAATAATCAACTTCGATATTGAATGTCAGATTTCTTCGAGTTGCTGCAACTAAGTGTCCAGCAATTGGCAGTAGCCAGTTCTTTTTACTTTAAAAATATGTTTTATGTTCTCTTATGAAGCTTTGTACTTCTTCCCGTTTGATGTAGACAAACTTTAAATCTTTTGCTTCCATAGATATGCTTGTTGGAAATTCGGTGTAACCCATGTTTTCCCAAAATTGTATTTTTGTGTATTTTGGGTATTTTAAAAATTTTCGCAAATTATTTTTTTCCGGATTTCAAATTTCTTTTGTCAAAATGTATTTTTATATCTCTTATATTTTTTCGGAATCATATATTGGATTATTTTCAATATATTTTCTTTTTCTTTCATTTTTGACCTCCTTGTGCTGATTGTGCGTCGTTTGTTCGTTTTTCGCCATTTTGAGTTCTTTTTTCCTTTTTCTTGGTCTCGTTCATTATATTTATTTATTTTGGTGATGTGGTGGATTTTTGGTGGTGTTTGCCCAGTTTGTGATTTTTGGCCCTTAAGGAGATTTTTAGGAGCCATAGATTTCTCGATATTTTGTACTCCCATTTGAAATCTACCCAATACCCATTACCCAATTGTATACCTATTAATTCCTATTGATATCCACTACCCATTAACCCATAATTAACATATATAAATACCCCCTATAATTCCCAAAACCCTAACCCTAATATCTTTTTCCCCTTCTCTAATATACCCGGCCTCCCCTCCTTCACCAAATCCATCCGGCTGCTACCCACTGCCCAGGCCGACACCCCTTTGCTGCCCCAAGCCATTGCCGACCATACAAACCATCCATCCATCGATCCATACAACTCCTTCTACATCAAAACCTCGTCTCTCCTCTCCTATTGTGGCCGGCCTGCACTCAAATCAACACCAACCATTCCAAAACAGCACCTTAACCTCTTCCCTCGCTGAGTTGGCAAGTGGGCATCTCCCACTTTGGTTCGTGCATCAAGGAGATCGATCGTAGGCGCGTTTCGGTTCGTGGGTTCGCTTGGATCGAGTGGAAAGGCTTCTCGCTCATGGGTTTCATTGCTAGGCTTTGCTTGGTCACATTCATCGTCATTAAGAGGCAAGTAACTTGTACATAATGTCATTAGTTTGATACAAGTCAAAAAGTTCACTAATAGGGTAGTTGAGACTAGAGACGGCCAAAAATTGGATTTTTATTTGTGAGTTTTGTCTCTATTGTATAAATCAGGCCCTAGAAGACTTAGGACATGAATTTTGATAAGTTTATGCCGTAGGTTTCACCCAAGCGCGATTTTGATCGCGTATGACGTATTTCGCATGTTACGTGTTTGATGGTTTGCCCTATGGGAATAATTAAGTTTTGAAATGTTAGAAACCCTTTAGTATGATATTTATATGATGGGTAGTCTGAGTTTCAAATTTGATTGAGTTTGGTTCATTATTGTGAAAGTTATGACGTGTTTAAGATGAAGTGTGAAATCTGGAAATTCGGGCTGTGCGGTGTTGTTTGCTGTTTTCACCTGGGTTAGAGTCCGAATCTCAATGTGGGCATTTCACAGTAAATCGTAGAGAATTGAATCTATTTTCAAACCCCACTGATTTCACTACGTTTGGAGTTCGTATGCAGGAGATATTCTAATTTTAGTACATGTATGTCGGTAGTTTTCAGATTCAGTTTGGGGTAGTTTTTGTTAACTATTTATTTTCAAGATCTAGATTATACATGATACTTTGCCCAGTGTTTCCCCATGATGTCAGAAAGTTCCCAGATTTAAGTGGTATTTTAAAGATAAGTTTTGAGTGATGTTTCATAACCTTTTCCATGATTTACTTTTTCTGTAAACTGCGTGTTGTGCTATGTTGATTTCAGTTTTTACCCTATTTATATTTACTGTATGAAAATTTTACGTGAGATATGGAAGTTGGATAATTTTATCTACTTTCACCCCGTTTTGGCGGAACTGGATTTTGATGCGCTGTTTACGAGATATGTTTGTTTTCGTACAGCAGTGTTGAGAAATTTCAGATTCATCAAAACCAGGTTTTGTGTTGCTTTTCATTTTTGACGACTTAGTTATACTTCCTGGAAAATTATGAAAATTATTATTTTGAGTCTATATATTTAGGAGATTATTCCAGATTTTTCGTGGATTTATTTGATGCGTTTACATGCTGTTTTTATGTGTTGGAAGTCATTCCCCTGTTTTCTGGCTGTACATGAAATCTGTGTTGAAATGAGTTTTAAACTGAGATGTTGTGAACTAGTATAGAACTTTATTATACTCGTTAGAAGCGTGTGGATGTCTAGTTTCCAGATCCTTCAACGGATCATGATTTTCATGCCTGTAGCTCTTTGAATCACTGATTTAGTGCTGACTAGTCTTGCTGTCCTGATTATGAACCTAGTATATTTTGCTCGTATATGTGAATCTATATTACCCATGCACGCTGATTTGATATCCTGGACCTATACCTGATCCCATCATGCTTATTTGACACTATTTTGTGCGTAATCATGCTTGTTGGACATTAATAATTAAAAGTAACTAAGCCGGGGTTAATGGAAAAGATCTAGTAGTGGATAATTCAGAAACGTGTACTCGGAAGGGGGCCCGTGTTTCCCATATTTGGAATTTGGTATATGATTTGGAATATTTGGAATTTGGTATATGATTTGGATTACTTGGAATTTGGTATATGATTCGGAATATTTGGAATTTGGTATATGATTTGGAATATGATTTGGTTTACTGTTCCTGAGTACACTGCCCTGCATGGTCCCCTATGAAATCTAAAACGAAACTGTTGTGTTGTAGCAACCATGTGCTATAATTTGGGGTGCATGAAGTGCTACCTAGATAGTAATCACACAACACTTGAACTTAATACATGAACATGATACTTGACATGATATATGCGTGCTTGACTACATGATACATGAGACTTGGTACATGAGACTTGAATTACTTGAAACATGATACGTGATACACGATTACATGACACTTGACACTTGATGCATGTTTATAGGATACCCGATTTATGCCGTGTTCCTTGATACTTTACCATGCTAGTTTGTCTAGGTTGACATTATACATATACCATGTGCTAGTTAGTTATCCCCTTTCCATGTGCTTGTATCCTACTCTATTTGTGATCCGGACTTGCAATTGACGGGTAGTTGTGTTTTCTCTTTTCTCTTTCCTGCATTCGTTGTATTGCAGATTTTGGAGGACAGATTCCTGAAGGTATTGGCAAGATGAGGGGCTAGAGGCTGAAATTTTGCTATTATTATCTCTTATAGTTGCTTGAACAAATATTGTATTTTGAGACTTGTAATTATTCTTGTATTTGGGCATTATGACTCAGGAATATTGTGTATTTCAGATCATGACTATTTGAGATTAATCTATTTTATTTCAAGTATTATTGTTGGTATTTGGTTCATAAGTGCATGTGGTTGATCTTTTTCTGGCTTCCGATCGACTTTGATTATACTGTGATATGTTGTAAAGATTTCTTGAACAGCTTATGGATGATGAAAATTATTCGCTGGGCTTTTGTTACGTACTTGTATTCCGTATTTTTGGGAAGCGGGGCGTGACATTCGGGGTGCTACAATTTCTATTCTAGAAAACTAATAGAAATTTTAGTAAAAATTTCGACAAAATCTCTCTTAAAATATTAGCCATTTTACATCAATTTCTTTCGAAATTCTTCTAACAATTAAAAATATAACATCACGGGCAGCTAATATCAATCATCTGCAGGCCAATCCAAGAAACATCACACAGGCATGATATATATAAGGCCCTGGGGGTGGGGCTGCAAACGAGCCGAGTCGAGCCGAGTATCTTGAGGCTCGAACTCGGGTCGTTAAGCAATCGAGCTCAGTTTTCGAGCCGAGCTTTGACCCAGTTCGAACCTGAGTAGCTCGTGAGCTCAACCTAATAATCACAAAAAGTCCAAGCTCGAGCTCGGCTCGTTAAGCTATCGAGCTCGATTTCGAGGTCGAGCTCGGCTCGAGTCGAGCTTTGACCGAGCTTTGACCGAGCTCGAGCCAAGTAGCTCGCGAGTAGCTCGGTCGTTTGCAGCCCTACCTGGGGGCAAAAATCTTTATATGATGCAAGATATAACATAAAAACCAAGGTTTTGTTTAAAATGTAATGAACATTTTAGAAATTTTAGTAAAAATTTCGACAGAGTCTCCCCTAAAATATTAGCCCTTTTACAGTAATTCCTTATGGAATTCTGCTAGCAATTAAAAATATAATATCACAGGCAGTCAATATCAATCCTCCCTAAGCCAATCTAAGCAACATCACATAGGCATCATATATATAAGGCTCTGGGGGCAAAAATCTTCATATAATGCAAGATACAAAATAAAAACCAAGATTTTTCTTGAAAACGTAATAGATTTTTAGAAAAACCTTTGAAAAACCACACACATAACCCAATACTCCACAACTTTGCAGGTACGGGTTTGAACATTACTATATTATATCATCATCCTATATAGATACTTACATCATCTCCCAAAATTTACATAGTCCACCAACCCAACTACAAAAAAAAAATATACAACTAATACATCATCCACCAACCCAACTACAAAGAAAAAAAGGATTACAGGTTTGTAGGAAAACACAATGCTTCGAGTCTTCAATATGGGACGAAACAGTGTGCCTAAACAAACAGTTAGAGTTTTTCAAGAATCAATCAAAACCAATGATAATTAAAGAAACAAATAGTAAGAGTTTGTAGGAAAATGATATCTTTCGAACCAATACCTTTCAAACTGGATGATTTCAACCGAACACGTTATTCATCACCCTACCAAAAGTTAAAGTGTCAATATGTACATAACGGTTCTGAGTGTAGACGACAATCTGGCCATCAATAAAAAGTATTAAATTAGCTGCAAACATAGGATGTAGTTGCAGTAAATATCAATTTACCTTATTGTAACCCCATTTGATCAATGTAGTTGCATTTATAAATCTGAGGTCCATGTGAGCTTCATCCCAGTCCTATTACAGTTCAAACACGAATGTCATACAAAAGTTAAACAATAATGTAAAAAGTTTATTGAAAGGATTAGATAAATTTGTTACTTTGTTGATCTAATATGAAAGAGTTGTAGATGTCATAAAAATAAAAATAATAATAAAAAACTTACATGGCCATATATAGTGATGTTATCCATTGCTATTGTTTAATTTTGATGAAGAACTTGATCTGTATAAAAATGAGGAGAAATTACTTACATTAGCTCAAACGACTACAACTCGAACTCAAAATTCTTAATTCTAAATGCCAAATTAAAAAATTTTAAGACTCAATGATTACAGATGTTGTAAGTAGTAAAGAAGAGTGTTTGGAAGTTCGGTCCAAAATTAACACGCACTTCGCTATTGTGTTCCCAAAATTGAAGTATTTGTAATTTGGTCTTTTAAGTTGGTAGATTTAATAGGTACTAAATAAATATTTCATTAAAGATACATTTATTTCTTCACAACAGAAATGGATATATTCAAAATGCCAAAATTTACAATTAAACATGTTTTACTGTTAAACATGTTCTCTTCATTTAGAAAATTAAAGAAGTGACTTGATTTTCTACTTGATACTACATCATAAGAGGTATTTTGTTCATCAATTCAAATTTTTTCTGACAGGTACAAACATAGACTTAACGTAACATGACAACATGAATTATCGATACACAATAGATTTTGAAAAACTATCATAAAGTATCAAGTACCCTATTGCATTCGTGTGTCAAGTGTTATGAGTGTCTGACACAATATAGTTACTACATAAAAGTGTTTCGTTTTGAATATATTTATGCTTACTTCTCATTACCTGGAAAGAAAGCAACTACATGAGATTTTAATAAGAATTCAACTCGTAAATGAGATTCTAATAAGAACTCAACTCGCAAATCCTTTAATTCAAAACACACATACACAGTGTCTTGACTTTGATTTTCTAATTACGATGCAAAGAGGAAACAGATAATATAAAGCAATCTTAGGTTAACAGCTTCCAAGAGTATAGTTAATACACTATTGTTTGGCTTGCACACAATGCAGATCATAGGTAATTCCACATAATCAGAAGTAAATCATAATGACAGTTGATTGAGGACTTGCTAACAGTTCTATATCTAGATTCATTTGGCTGCTGTACAATATGATAATAGAATTATAAACATAACTGCAATGTCATAATTCATAACACTACAGATAACTTCCAAAGTAACCCTTATAGAGATAAGTAGAACATCATAATAACAGAAGAATAGTTTCCAAAGTAACCCTTTTAATTTCCAGTCAATATTTATTTTAAGCCTTGTATGCATAGGAAGTACAGATCATAGTAAAACCAAAAAAGAATTAAGCAGATAAACAAAACAGTAAGACTCTGCCAAAAAATGTGAATGTTTTGCACTATAATAAAACAATCTAACATTAAAAAAATACAACTCAAGGTAAAAAGAACCAATAACTGGACTTTCCGAGCCTTAATTTTGTCATCTATAATAATATAAAGGCCTCGAGCTAAAAAAACAAAACCAAAAAAAAATAGGAGCATTTTTCTTAAGAACCATTAGAAACCCCAAAAGAACCCATGAATTAACAAAAAGAATCAAGCCATTCAATAAAGCTGCAAGGGAATTTGTACCTTAACTAATAGATATTCCAAACAGCTTGAAGACTCTGCAACATCCATCAAAACAAACATCAATTATGAGCACAAAAGAAGATCCAACCTAAGAACCCTTTAATCAAAAGCAAAGCTTTCAATCCCTTCCCTCAACAATCACAAACTAATAGCAGTAGAAGTAACCACAACTTAACAATTCTAAAAAGTAGTAAATAAACTCAACAAGTTAGCTACACATCTAAAGATCTCGATATTTCAAACCAAAAACAACAACAAAAAAATTAAGCAGAGAAATTAAACCTCTTTCTGTATCCAATCCTCGGCAAAATAATTTTGCCAAAGGGTTGTAACTATTCACACATTTCATGAAGCCTGTCCACCACAGAAACACTTTTTCCTAGTAGAATGCTTATTTGTTGTTGACGGCAACAACGGCATGAGATTCTAATAAGAACTGAACTTGCAAATCCCGTAATTCAAAACACACATACACAATGTCATGAATTTGATTTTGTAATTACGAAGAAGTATATAAATGTTTCCACTAAGTTTCTTTTGGAGCTGTTCTTTAAAGAAACTTAAGCTATTTAGCATGGTATATGGATTTGAAAAATTCATTTGCTTAATCTGAAGTTTCTAAACCAAAAAGTTATGATTGTAATATAAGATTCTATGCTAATTTCATTGACCGCTCCACCATTGTCTAGACCAGTGGACTGGAGTTAGAAGAATTTTATCCAGACAAAAGCATTTACTCGTTCTTTTGATTTTGTTATCATGTTGAATTGTTCTTATGTGATATATTTTGTCTTTAAAGTCAACTTATTGCCATCAAGGATATTATATGTCATCCACAGAAGGAGACCTTCAATGATGTCTACATTGTTTATGAATTAATGAACACTGATCTCCATCAAATTATCTAGTCAAATCAGCCACTTACTAATGATCATTGCCAGGTTTAATTTTAGCATCTTCCTTTACTCACATATTTAGTGAGCTAACTGGGTTGTAGCTATTTGCTTGAGGCTCTTTAATGCTTAAACGTTTGAACCCATGGATGGTGTTTACCACATTTATTACTAAGGGATCGATATATGACACTGCGGTTCATCTTAAAAAAATTCATCAGTTTTTTCTACATTAGTGCATCTTTCTTGGTAATATTTGTGACAAATTTGCTAATGAGGTTCAGCTTATTAATAATTCAATTTTTTTATTTTATACTATGTCTAGAATATCTATTTAGTTTTAGCCCAAATTTCTGCTTGTCGGTAATTTGGACATTAACTTTATGGTCAAGACTTAATATTGTTAGGTCACGTCATCTTTCCAATATTTGCATTCATTTTTCAGCAAATTCACTAATAAACTTGAGCTGATTGTTGTATCGCTTCTTGCATTTTACTTGCATTATCCACATATTTTGTCATCCTCGTTATTATCTTTTAATATTTCCTTGCATCAATATACTTGCAGTATTTCCTATACCAGTTACTGAGAGGACTAAAGTATGTACACTCAGCTAATGTGTTACAATGTGATCTGTAACCCAACAATTTGCTTCTGAATACAAATTGTGACCTTAAGATCAGTAACTTTGGATTGGCAATGACAACTTCTCAAACCGATTTCATGACAGAGTATGTGGTCACTCGTTGGTACCAGGCCCGGGAACTCCTCCTTAATTGTTTTGAGTATACTGCTGCTATCGACATTTGGTCAGTAGTGTGTATTCTTGGCGAAATTGGGACCATGGATCCTTTATATCCGGGGAAAGACTATGTCCACCAGCTAAGACTCCTGGTTCATTGGTTTGAAAACCTTCTGAAAATCCATATTAATGTCCAATAAAGTCATATGAATAATCTGTTTCGCAAACAACAATTATCTCTAATGTAATTGTAGTACTTCTTAGTTTTGTTGTTTTATGCGTTCAAAATGGTCAAACATAATTACTGGCTGATCTTATGCGAATTATTTGATCAAGTAAAAACACATACTCTGTGCCAACTTTGATATTGTTCTAGTGTTATTTCTCGATAAAATTATATTTATGTTCTAGTCCAATTATATGTGCCTGATATTTGGAAAAATAGGAAGTCCGGATAAAGTATATGCATACATTGCATCATTTAAATTTGGTAGAAAGCTCTAGTGCTCTGCATGATAATTTTACACTATTGCTTTCGAATAACAGAATCATCTTACAAATCATGCATCTTAACCAGAACAAAGCTAACCTATGCTTCATTGGAAGAGCTAACACTGACAGGGACTAATCTTGATGCTTGATAAAAACTCATATTACTTGATTGATCTCAAACATTCGTCTCAAAATTGAAGCTAGAGAGAGAGAGAGAACTGAGAGATCGATCTCAAAAATTGGCGAAAAAAAAAGACGATACTCACAACGATGGGTTGAATCTTGCATTCTCACAATGACGATACTCACACTCACTTCCGTGGAAAAAAAAAGATTATATATCACAGGGCAAGTCATAACTATTTTAAGTATCAAGAAATATGACCCTTGAGCAAGGTTATTCCAATTTTAGTACACATTGCTCAGTAGTGGAGATTAAGAGATTCCACATATCTACTTAATCGAATAGCCTTCAGATAGTAGTAAATGAGTGCATACACAGGACAATAATAAGAGTATCACTAAATATGGTTTAAGGTTAAATTGGAGCCCTAAAATAAACAAAACGTCATAATTGAGCAAGCACAAATACATCAAATTTTCATATTTCATTCCATCTAATAAACTCTTGCTCCATTCAATCAAAAGGACAGAATGAGAATACAAATACACTAAAGCTGAGCAGGCAACCAAATTGCATTAAGAACTAAGCATCGAGAAAATAAATTGGATTAAATAAAACGAAAATCAGTGCACACAAATACTCGCAAGCAAGTGGAAAAGCCTGAAAAACATAATCTAAAAATCAAATGAGAAGAAAAGCTCAATGCCCACCCACAAATGACATTGTAAAAAATTAGACATACATCACATGAATTACAGGTCGTACAAGCAAGCGGTCACCACATTTTGCTCCATCTCATAAAACTCACATCCCAACATGCAATCTTTTCGTTCCCTAGGCGACAAAAGGAAAAACTTCATTTATCGCATAAACCCTAGATCCCCATTCAATCTAAACTACCCCCAAAACACAAATCAATGATCCACCAAAAAATTGAACACACCAATGAGCAAAAAAAAGCTACATTTCTAATAAACTAAGAAATGAACTCACATTTCATTCTAGCTGATAAACTTTAGATCCTAAAATTGTACCAACAAATAAAACCTTAAACTCCAAGTCACAAATTAGCCTACCACACACAGTTGCAACAAAAATAACAACAAGTATAACCTAACTCAAGTTTCTACCAAATTTTCAATCTCTTCAATGCATAAAACCAAGAGAGAGTGTTATCATCATCATCATCCTCATCTGTGAAAATCAACACAAAATTCATGACTACAAAATCATCTAACTGATGTTTGCACAAAACAGTTCGTCCGGAAGTGCAGTAAACAGGATCATCAGTAAATTAGTACACTGACAAAAAATTATCTGAAAAAAATATTGTCATGCCCCGCTTCCTAAAAAGAATACGGAATACGGATACGCAACAAAAGCCCAGCGAATGATTTTCAACATCCATAAACTATTCAAGAAATCTTTACAACATTCACAAGAATCATCAGAGTCGGAAGCAAAAGAATCAACCATTTGCACATAATGAGCCAAAATATCAACAAGAATACTTGAAACCAAATATATAAATCTCAAATAGTCATGATCTGAATAAACAAATATCTTGGGTCACATCGCCCAAATACAAGAATAAATCCAAGTCTCAATACAATATTGCTCAAGCAAGCTACAAAAATAATAATAATAAAATGCAGCACTAATACTTCATGTCTCAGATACATTCTGGAACCTGTTCTCCAAAATCTGCAATTCAACGAATGCAGGAAAGAGGAAAAGAGAAAAACAAGTACCCGTCAATTGCAAGTTATGGGCCACTTATAATGTAGGATACAAGCATATGGAGAAACTAACTAGCAACATGGTATAAGCATGAAATCAACATAAACAACTAGCATGGTAAGGTGATCAAGTGTACATGGCATGAATCAAGTGTCAAGTAAATCAAGTATCATATAAACATGCATCAAGTGTCAAGTATCATGTAATCATGTATCAAGTCTCATGTTTCATGTAGTCAAGTATCAAGTTCAAGTATCAAGTTGTCAAGCAAGCATGTATCATGTCTTGTAGTGAATTACTATCTAGGTAGCACTTCATGCAGGCCACCTTACATGGTTGCTACAGCAAATAGTTTTGCTTTAGATTTCATAGTGGACCATAGAGGGCTGTATACTCGGGGACAAGTCAAGTAATCGAGCTCCAAGCTCCAAGTATCATGTATCATGTATCATGTAATCACGTGTCAAGTTGTGCAAGTGGCAAGTATCGTGTCTTGCGTGCAAGTATCAAGTAATCACGTGTCAAGTATCATGTCTCAAGTAATCACGTAGGATCAGTGGATTCCCTTCTGAGTACACTTTTCTGAATTATCCACTATTAGATCTGTCCCTTAAACCCCGTCTTGGTTATTTATTATTAATATCAAATAAGCATGTATATGTGCAAATATATCAAGAATAACATGGCATGATCATGTGGCAAGTGCAAGTTGCAAGGTAAATATGTACAAGTGCAAGATAATACATGAAAGACTAAAATAGACAAATTCAAGTTCAGGACAGCAAGACCATACTGTAGTAAAACAGTGATTTCCAGTGTTACAAGCATGCAAATCTGAATCAGTCGAAATGTCTAGAAAATAGACTCCCAACCGAATCCAGCGAGTATAAATAAGTCATATATTAATTCACAAAAACATAGCTCAAAACTGATTTGAATACAGAAAATAGGTTCAGCCAGAAATCAGGAAAACAAATTCAAGAACAGGAAAATAGCATGAAAACACATTAAATAAATCCACGAAAAATCTGGGGTATTCCCCTATATGTCCAGTATCTAAATATAAAGTTTTATAATTTTCCAGAAAAATTAGATTAGTCATCAAAAATAAGAAAACATCAATAAACGATAGTTTGGCAAATCTGGAATTTCAAACACTGTTGTACGAAAACTATGATATCTCGCATCCAGTGAAACGAAATCCAATTCAGCCAAAGGGATATGAAAATAGATAAAATATACTAACTTTCATATTTCACAAATATTTTCCATATAGTAAAAGGAATCAGGGTGAAAATACGATTCTTACAGAACAGCGAGTAAAATATAGCAAGTACAGTTTTCATAAACGAGCATGAAATGACACATAAAACTCATCAATAAAATCCACCAAAATTCTGGGTAATCCCTAAGTAGATAAAGAAACACTGACCAAAGTTTTGGATCAAAATAATATATGTAGCATAGTTCTTTAAAATGATTTGTCATCAAAATTTCCGAAAAACAGAATCTGGAAAAGATCGACACCTCTGTAATAAAATAGTCATAACTCACTCATACGAAAACGAAATCAAGCAAGACTAGAGGGGTTTGAAAATAGACGAAATTATCTAAAACTCATGTTTTATATCGAAATTAAGATACTGACTTCAAGACAGCCCAAAACAGCAAACAAAACAGATCAGCGACCAAATACAGATTTTTCCCTTAAAAACAAAATCAATATAGATTCAAGAAAATTGATCCAAACACACCCCAAACATGAAATCGAGTCTACCAAGTGTCCAAACATCATAATTTAGGGTATCTAGCATATCCACACCAAATATATCACATGGGTCTCAACCAAAACACGAGTTCTCACACAAGTCTCACATACACGATCCAAATCAAGAACGAGTAAATACTAAGTTAATTCATGTCCATATTGTGTCGTGAGTCATCTATGGTCAAATTTTCATAATAGAGACAAAACTCATCAAGCATATCACAAACAAGAGTCGTCTCTAGACCCAATTACACTATAGGTGGTATTTTTGACTTGTATCAAACAAATAAATTGGAGTACAAGTTACTTGCCTTAACCGAAGATGAAAAACAACAAAACCCAAGAGTATCGGGAGTAGATTCCCAACAACGAGCAAAATCCACAAAAGAAAATCCACGATCCAAAGCAAATCACAAATCACACATGCACAACCCTCTTGTACGCGCGAAGCAACAAGATAGCAAGAGAGATCACGAGAGTGAGCACATCACGAAGAGAACTAGGGTTTGTATAGCGGTGTAGGAGGTGCAAGGAGATGTCGGCCAAAGGGGAGAGGAGATGGGGGCTCGGGTTTGGGTGCAGGCCGAGAGGGAGAAGGGGAGAGGTGTTCGGGAAGGTGCAGGCTGGAAGGGGGCTGTCGGCCTGGGGGTCGGGTCGGGCTGGTGAGCGGCGCAAGCACGGGAGAGAGAGAGAGGGAGGCCGGGTGTTGGAGCGGATGAGTATTTAGGGTTAGGGTTTAGATGAGAGGGTTTATATGTAGGGTTTAGGATGTGGGTTAATGGGTTAATGGGTATTAGGAGTAGTAGTAGGTTTACCCAATGGGTTATGGACTTGGGTCAATCAAATAGGAAAACAAATAGGGTTGTGGGATTTTTAATTTGGCTTTGGTAGTCAAATAAGGTTCAAACAAAAAGATTGGAAAATAGGACGCCCATATCACCACCATCTCAAGCTCCCAAGAACAAAATAAAGAGAACGAGACCCAAAATGAAGAAAGAACAAAAAAAAATGAAGAACGGAACAAAAGAGATAATTAATCAAATACAAGGAGCTCAAAATGAAATAAAACGAATATATATATTGAAAACAAACTCCAATATACGGTTCAGAAAGAATACAAGAGAGAAAATACACCAAAACAAAAAATACATTAAAAAATACACAAAATGAAAAATAGGGGTTACAATCCTACCCACCTAACAAGAAGAATTTCGTCCTCGAAATTCAAAAAGAAGATACATAGGGTTACCCCAAAACAATCAAAAGAACAAAACAAAAACTACTTAAACAAATGAGAAAACTTCTGCTGAATCTCCTCCTCCAGCTCCCAAGTCGACTCACCAGGCGAGTGAGGATCCCAAGCCACACGAACCAACTTGATGACCTTGTTCTTAAGCACTTTCTCCGACCGATCCACAATAGCAATTGGCAGAATCTCACAAGTCAAATCCGGCCGAATGGTCAACTCAGAATAGTCGATCACGTGGTTCTCATCTCGAATATATCTCCTGAGTTATGAGACATGAAAAACATCATGCACTCCTGATAAAGCTGGCGGCAAAGCAAGACGATAGGCCACCTTGCCTACTCGCTCCAAAATCTCAAACGGTCCAATAAATCTAGGGCTAAGCTTGCCCCCACCACCGAACCAAATGACACCGTGCCACGACGATACCTTTAGAAAAACATGGTCACCAACAACAAACTCCAAAGCTCTCTGATGGACATCGGTCCATCGCTTCTGCCTGTCCTGAACTGCCTGCAAGTGCTTCCTGATCTTAGCCACTGCATCAACTGTCTTGGTGGTCAACTCAGGACCCAACAACTGTCTCTCACCAATGTCATCCCAGCACACTGGTGATCTGCACTTCTGCCCATAGAGTGCCTCGAACGGAGCAGCTTTAATACTGGCTTGAAAGCTGTTATTGTACGAGAACTCTACGAGATGCAAATGAACCTCCCAAGACCCACCAAACTGAAACATACAGGACCTCAACATGTCCTCAAGAATCTAAATAGTCCGCTCTGACTGTCCATCAGTCTGGGAATGAAAAGCTGTACTTGTGAGACCCCGTATTTCTAGAAAAAGTATATATTCTAGTATGGTATATATGGTAGTATATAGAATAAGAAGAAAGAAAGAATAGTTGGATTGAATGATGACGTGGCATGGAAAAGAAGGAAAGTGTGTGTGGTGTTGACTGGTTGACCATATATGGAATAAATGAAGGAAGGATTGAATGAATGAAGAAAAGAATGGATGTGTGTGTGCTGGGTGTGGCTTGACCGGGTTTGACTAGGGATTAAAAATCCCATATCGATGGTAAGAAAGAAAGGAATGAGAGATATATAGGATTAGCCAAGGATTAAGGGTACCTAACGATTAACCACCCTTTTGAGGCAGCCTGTGGTGGGCATGGCTAAAATTTAGTTAATTGTGTGTGTACGAGCTGAGTGCGGGGCATTACAGATGGTATCAGAGCCAACTTTAGACATCAAATGTAGGACTTGTATATAGGAGGTGCGTAAGACCCTGTGTGGGCAGCGATATGTGTATGAAATGCGTAAGACCCTGTGTGGGCAGCGATATGTGTATGAAATGCGTAAGAACCTGTGTGGGCAGTAATTAGGAGACAAGTCTACATTCGACTAGAAAGAAGATCCTGTACTAGATTGCACATTCCGTATTCAGCGAGGACGCTGAATTCTTAAGAGGGGGTGAATGTGAGACCCCGTATATCTAGAAAAAGTATATATACTAGTATGGTATATATGGTAGTATATAGAATAAGAAGAAAGAAAGAATAGTTGGATTGAATGATGACGTGGCATGGAAAAGAAGGAAAGTGTGTGTGGTGTTGACTGGTTGACCATATATGGAATAAATGAAGGAAGGATTGAATGAATAAAGAAAAGAATGGATGTGTGTGTGCTGGGTGTGGCTTGACCGGGTTTGACTAGGGATTAAAAATCCCATATCGGTGGTAAGAAAGAAAGGAATGAGAGATATATAGGATTAGCCAAGGATTAAGGGTACCCATCGGTTAACCACCCTTTTGAGGCAGCCTGTGGTGGGCGTGGCTAGAATTTAGTTAATTATGTGCGTACGAGCTGAGTGCGGGGCGTTACAGTACTGTACTTTAATTTACTCTCCAAATTATTCTGAAGACTCTCCTAGAACTGAGATCTGAATCTCGTATCCCTGTCGGATACCATACTGACTGGAATCCCATGAAGTCTAACAATCTCTTGCATATACCTCTCAGCTAGGCTCTCAGTAGACTGACCGACACGAAAAGGAATGAAGTGAGCACTCTTCGTCAAACAGTCGACAATCACCCAAATGGCATTATGACCCTTGGGACTCCTCGGCAAAGCAGTAACAAAATCCATAGTGATATGTTCCCACTTCCACTCTGGAATAGGAAGTGGTTGAAGAAGTCCAGCGGTTCTCTGATGCTCTGCCTTAACTGCTGGCAGATCAAACACTAAGCAACAAACTGAGCCACAACCCTTTTCATACCCTACCACCAGAAATGAAGCTTCAAATCCCGATACATCTTAGTACCGCCAGGATGGATAGAATACGAAGACTGATGGGCTTCCTCAAGCAACCTCTGACGAACATCACCTTCCGGGACACATAATCTGGACCTAAAATGATGTGATCCATCTGAATGAATAACCATGTCCATCCTGGACCCAGACTCAACCTCAGCTCGAAATCTCTACAACTGTGCATCACTAGCCTGTGCCTATTTAATCTGATCAATAAGAGACGACTACAGCTGAAGCACCAAACAACTCCGATCAGAACTTGGCAACAAAACATCCAACTCCAACCTCCTCATCTGCTCAATCAGATCCGTCTGCAGAGTCAGGAACATAACTACCGATCTCCTGCTCAAAGCATCTGGCTCCAAGTTTACTTTATCAGGATGGTATTGCAAACTGATGTCATAATCGGCCTTAAGCTCCAACCAGTGCCTTTGCCTTATGTTTAACTCCTTCTAGGTGAAGTTGTACTTGAGATTTTTGTGGTCTGTAAAGATCTCCACTCGGTTCCCAAGTAAATAATGTCTCCACAGCTTCAAAGCAAAAATCACTACCGCTAACTCCAAGTCATGAGTAGGATAGTTCTTCTCATGTGCCCTCAACTGCCTCGATGCATACGCAATGACTCGGCCGTTTTGCATCAAAACTGCTCCAAGACCCTTACCAGAAGCATGACAGTGAATTACAAATCCGTATGAACCATCGAGAATAGTCAGCACAGGCACTGACGTCAATCTGTTCTTCAACTCAACAAAAGCTCCATCACACTCATTAGACCAACAAAACTTCTGATCCTTCCCAGTCAACTTAGTCAACGGTCCCTACTATCTTCAAAAAACCTTAGACGAACTTCCGATAATAGCCAGCCAAACCGAGAAAACTCCTGACTTCTGAAACTGACTTAGGAATAGGCCAATCCTTCACAGCCTCAACCTTGCCCGGATCCACAGAAATACCATCGCCAGAGATAATGTGCCCCAAGAATGAAATCCTGTCGAGCTAAAACACAACCTTGCTAAGTTTCCCATAGAGCCGATTCTCTCTCAAAGTCTGCAGAACCACTCTAAGATGCTCAGCATGATCTTCCCGATTCCGAGAATACACCAAAATATCATCAATGAAGACCACCACAAATCTATCCAAGAACTGAGAGAAGACCCAGTTCATAAGACTCATGAATACAGCCGGCGCGTTTGTAACTCCGAACGGCATTACAAGATACTCATAGTGCCCGTATCTAATCCTAAAAGCAGTCTTCTATATATCTGCAGCCTTAACCTTAACTTGGTGATACCCAGAACAAAGATCCAACTTCGAGAAAACAGCAACCCCACTCAACTGATCAAACAAATCATCGACTCTGGGCAACGGATACCGATTCTTGAAAGTAACTCTGTTCAGTTCCCGATAATCCATGCACAGTCTACGACCACCAGCCTTCTTGTCAACAAAATGGACCAGAGCACCCCATGGCGAAATACTAGGCCTGATGAAACCCAAATCAAGCAACTGCTAAATCTGCACCTTAAGTTCTGCTAGCTCAACCGGTGCCATCCTGTAGGGACTCTTCGATATCGGTGTTGTTCCAGGCTGAACATCAATAACGAATTCCACTTCCCTATCAGGGGGTAAGCCAGGCAACTCATCTAAAAAAATATCCAAGAAATCCCGAACTACTAGAGGCGCTGCCTCACAGCCTGAATGCAACTCCATCGCACAAATCTCCTGATCAACTGCAGCTTGGCCAAGGGAAGACTCCCCCACATGGAACTCAAACTCTGTGCGATTTGGAATCCGAAACACCACTTTCTTGGCACGGCAATCAATAATGGCATGAGTTTCACCCAACCAATCCATACCTAGAATAACGTCGAATCCCGAATTCTTGATTACAATCAGATTGGCTTTGAACTCTGCGCTACCAATTATCACGGGACACTGCCTGCACTCCCGGGAACAAATGACAACTCCACAGCCTGTCACAATGTTCCAAGCCTCTGACATGTTGCTGCACTCCAACTGATGGAGAGAGACAAATCGAGAGGAGACAAAAGAATGGGTTGCCCCAGAATCAAACAAAACATGAGCAGGGAAAGAGCACACAAGCACAACACCTAAGACAGAAAGCAAAAGAGGCAAAGAAAAGAATTGGTTGGACAGGGGTAAGGAAAACAAAATGCAGAAGAACAAACAGAAGGAAATAAAGCAAAGGAAATGAAGAAACAAGAAGAAACAACCAACAATAAAACAATAAAACAAAAGATACCTGCAACCACACCCTCAGCTGACTCAGCATCTGCAGTAATCAGGTTGAAAGCCTGACCTCTCCTCGGAACAGTGATACTCTAACCGACAATCTGACGCTGCGGGAGAAGCGGTGGTCTAACTGGACCACGAGCTGCGGCAACTGGCTGAATAGGACCCCTGGCTGGAGGAGCCAACCGCTGGCAATACCGCACCGAATGGTCAGCAGAACCACATCCAAAACAGCGGCGATTGGCACGTCGGCAATCCTTGCACTCATGCCATGGAATACGGCAAAAGTCGCAAAAACCAACTCTCGGAGGACCCGCAGAAGAGTAAGGAGCTGCCCTGACCAGAGGGACTGGAACAGGTCTCCGAATAGGCCCACCAGAAGACCTAACAACTGAGTGCAAAATAGTCCGCTGAGAAGAAGCCAATCCACCACAAGCCTGCTCCTAGGCCCTAGCTGCCTCAAGAGCCTCAGCGTAGGTACGCAAGCGAAGAGAGACAAGCTGTACCTTGATGTCTCGCTCAAGCCCCAAAATGAACCTACGAGCCATATCCTCTTCGTTCACCACAAGAACAGCTGCAAAGCGACTGAGCCTCATAAATTCGGCTGCGTACTCGTCCACAGACCTGGAGCCCTGTTTCAAGAATGTCTTATGTTACAACGTTGCATGAACAATATGTAACAAAATTTCATTACTAGAAATAACTACCAACCTGTTTCAGGACTAAGAATTATTGCTCCATCACAACTCTGGTGTTGCTAGGAAAGAACTTCTCCAAGAAGCTCCTAGTGAAAGTGGCCCAAGTGATCGGTCTTTCGAGTCTTTCGGACTCGGACCTCCACCAGGTATGAGCCAAGTCCACCAACCGGATGGTAACCACATCCACACAATCTGCATCTGCAACTCTTGTTGCCAAAAGCAGTTGCTCTATCCGAATCAAGCATCGTTCAACCTCCAAAGGCGTCTCAGTGTCTGAAAACCTATCAAGATGCAGCCTCATAAAGTCTGTGACCGTTCCATAAGCTGCCCAAAAAGAATACGGAATACGAATACGTAACAAAAGCCAAGAAAATGATTTTTATCATCCATAAGCTGTTCAAGAAATCTTTACAACATTCACAAGAATCATCAGAGTCGGAAGCAAAAGAATCAACCATATGTACATAATGAGCCAAAATATCAACAAGAATACTTAAAACCAAATATATAAATATCAAATATTGATGATCTGAATAAACAAATGTCTTGGGTCACATCACCCAAATACAAGAATAAATCCAAGTCTCAATACAATATTGCTCAAGCACGCTACAAGAATAATAATAATAAAATGCAGCACTAATACTTCATGTCTCCAATACATTCTGGAACCTGTTCTCCAAAATCAGCAATTCAACGAATGCAGGAAAGAGGAAAAGAGAAAAATAAGTACCCGTCAATTGCAAGTTACGGGCCACTTATAATGTAGGATACAAGTACATGGGGAAACTAACTAGCAACATGGTATAAGCATGATATCAACATAAACAACTAGCATGGTAAGGTGATCAAGTGTACATGGCATGAATCAAGTATCAAGTAAATCAAGTATCAAATAAACATGCATCAAGTGTCAAGTATCATATAATCATGTATCAAGTCTCATGTATCATGTAGTCAAGTATCAAGTTTAAGTATCAAGTTGTCAAGCAAGCATGTATCATGTCTTGAAGTGAATTACTATCAAGGTAGCACTTCATGCAGCCCATCTTACATGGTTGCTACAGTAAACAGTTTCGCTTTAGATTTCATAGTGGACCATAGAGGGCAATATACTCGGGGACATGTCAAGTAATCGAGTTCCAAGCTCCAAGTATCATGTATCATGTATCATGTAATCACGTGTCAAGTTGTGCAAGTGGCAAGTATCGTGTCTTGCGTGCAAGTATCAAGTAATCACGTGTCAAGTATCATGTCTCAAGTAATCACGTAGGATCAGTGGATTCCCTTCTGAGTACACTTTTCTGAATTATCCACTATTAGATCTGTCCCTTAAACCCCGTCTTGGTTATTTATTATTAATATCAAATAAGCATGTATATGTGAAAATATATCAAGAATAACATGGCATGATCATGTGGCAAGTGCAAGTTGCAAGGTAAACATATACAAGTGCAAGATAATACATGAAAGACTAAAATAGACAAATTCAAGTTCAGGACAGCAAGACCATACTGTAGTAAAACAGTAATTCCCAGTGTTACAAGTAAGTAAATCAGAATCCGTCGAAACGTCTAGAAAATAGACTCCCAACCGAATTCAATGAGTATAAATAAGTCATATATTAATTCACAAAAACATAGCTCAAAACTGATTTGAATACAGAAAATAGGTTCAGCCAGAAATCAGGAAAACAAATTCAACAACAGAAAAAAAGCATGAAAACAAATTAAATAAATCTACAAAAAATCTGGGGTATTTCCCTATATGTCCAGTATCTAAATATAAAGTTTCATAATTTTCCAGAAAAATTAGACCAGTCATCAAAAATAAGAAAACATCAATAAACGATAGTTTGGCAAATCTGGAATTCCAAATACTGCTGTACGAAAACTATGATATCTCGCAACCAGTGAAACGAAATCTAATTCAGCCAAAGGGATATGAAAATAGATAAAATATATTAACTTTCATATTTCACAAATATTTTCCATATAGTAAAAGGAATCAGGGTGAAAATACGATTCTTACAGAACAGCGAGTAAAATATAGCAAGTACAGTTTTCATAAACGAGCATGAAATGACACATAAAACTCATCAATAAAATCCACCAAAATTCTGGGTAATCCCTAAGTAGATAAAGAAACACTGACCAAAGTTTTGGATCAAAATAATATATGTAGCATAGTTCTTTAAAATGATTTGTCATCAAAATTTCGAAAAACAGAATCTGGAAAAGATCGACACCTCTGTAATAAAATAGTCATAACTCACTCATACGAAAATGAAATCAAGCAAGACTAGAGGGGTTTGAAAATAGACGAAATTATCTAAAACTCATGTTTTATATCGAAATTAAGATACTGACTTCAAGACAGCCCAAAACAGCAAACAAAACAGATCAGCGACCAAATACAGATTTTTCCCTTAAAAACAAAATCAACATAGATTCAAGAAAATTGATCCAAACACACCCCAAACATGAAATCGAGTCTACCAAGTGTCCAAACATCATAATTTAGGGTATCTAGCATATCCACACCAAATATATCACATGGGTCTCAACCAAAACACGAGTTCTCACACAAGTCTCACATACATGATCCAAATCACGAACGGGTAAATCCTAAGTTAATTCATGTCCATATTGTGTCGTGAGTTATCTATGGTCAAATTTTCATAATAGAGACAAAATCCATCAAGCATATCACAAACAAGAGTCGTCTCTAGACCCAACTACACTATAGGTGGTATTTTTGACTTATATCAAACAAATGAATTGGAGTACAAGTTACTTGCCTTAGCCGAAGATGAAGAACAACAAAACCCAAGAGTAACGGGAGTGGATCCCCAACAACGAGCAACACCCAAGAACGAATCCACGATCCAACGCAAATCACGAATCACACACGCATAAACCTCTTGTACGCGCGAAGCAACAAGATAGCGAGAGAGATCACGAGAGCGAGCACACCACGAAGAGAACTAGGGTTTGTATGGCGGTGTAGGAGGTTCAAGGAGATGTCGGTCAAAGGGTAGAGGAGATGGGGGCTTGGGTTTGGGTGCAGGCCGACAGGGAGAAGGGGAGAGGTGATCAGGGATGGTGCAAGCCGGAAGGGGGCTGTCGGCCTGGGGGTCGGGTCGGGCTGGTGAGCGGCACAAGCACGGGAGAGAGAGAAAGGGTGGCCGGGGTATTGGAGAGGATGAGTATTTAGGGTTAGGGTTTAGATGAGAGGGTTTATATATAGGGTTTAGGATGTGGGTTAATGGGTTAATGGGTATTAGGAGTAGTAGTAGGTTTACCAAATGGGTTATGCACTTGGGTCAATCAAATAGGAAAACAAATAGGGTTGTGGGATTTTTAATTTGGCTTTGGTAGTCAAATAGGGTTCAAACAAAAAGATTGGAAAATAGGATGCCCAATCACCACCATCTCAAGCTCCCAAGAACAAATTAAAGAGAACGAGACCCAAAATGAAGAAAGAACTAAAAAAAATAAATGAAGAACGAAACAAAAGAGACAATCAATCAAACACAAGGAGTTCAAAATGAAATAAAAACGAATATATATATTGAAAACAAACTCCAATATACGGTTCAGAAAGAATACAAGAGAGAAAATACACCAAAACGAAAAATACACTCAAAAATACACAAAATGAAAAATAGGGGTTACAAATATATTATTGAACCCTCAAAATGCTTAGTTACTTACAATGTTGCCAAACGTTTCCGACAAGATCTTCTGTCTTCTTGGCAGCTTCCCCCATCTTCTTCCCCCACCTTTCGAGAACACCTTTAACCGTCTCAATCGTATTTACTCAGATCAAATCATTTCATTATTTAAATTTAGGGAAAAACCTGTCACGCCCCGCTTTCCAAAAAGAATACGGAATACGGATACACGACTAAGCCCAGTGAATGATTTTCATCATCCATAAGCTGTTCAGGAATCTTTACAACATCTCACAAAATAATCAGAGTTGGAAGCAAGAGAATCAACCACACATGCATAATTGAATCAATATACCAAATAGAATTTACTTGAAACAAAATGTATTAATCTCAAATAAATCAGATCTGAACAAGTCAAAAATCCTGGGTCATACTGCCCAAACCTAAAGAATCCAAGTAACATATACATTGTTCAAAATGGGCAACAGGAAATAAATGAAGATTGCAAAAGCTCCAACCAACTAGAACTTTAGATCACATACTCCATCGGGCAGCTGATCACCAAAATCTGCAATTTGAAAAATTGCAGGAAGAAGGAAAAAGAAATAAGATTCCTGTTAATGCAAGTTACGGGCCGCTTGTAATGCAGGATACAAGTACATAGGAAAAAATCACAAATACAAAATAATAGCAGGAATAAACAAGCATGGTATAAGTGTGTCAACAAAAATTTAATATCTAACAGGAATCAAGCAAAGAGAATCAAGCAACATGGTATAAAAACAAGTATAGGTAACATGTATCTGGTGTCAAGTAAATAGGTGAACAGGTAAACATGTAACAGGTGAATAGGTAATCAGGTATACAGGTAAACAGGTAGTACGTAAACAGGTAATCACGTACAAGTACATGTAATCTTGTAACAGATATACAGGTTATACCAAGTCTTGTATTGTTACTATCTAGGTAGCACTTCATGCATCCCGGTTTTACTATATGGTTGCTACATTCAAACAGTTTTGTTTAGATTCGTAGTGGAGTCCATAGGGCAGTGTACTCAGGGATCAGGATAACAGGTAGAACCTAGCGGTTCTCTTCCAAGTACACCTTCCTGTAGGGAAGTATGCAGTCAGGTACAGGAAACAGGCAGAACCTAGTGGTTCTCTTACGAGTACATCTTCCTATTGGGAAGCATGCAGTCAGGTACAGGAAACAGGTAGAACCTAGTGGTTCTCTTCCGAGTACACCTTCCTATAGGGAAGCATGTAGTCAGATACAAGTAAACAGGATCGTGAATCATGTAGTCATGAACATGTAACAGGCAGGATACAGGTCCTCTTCTCAGTACACGTTTCTATATTTTCCACTACTAGATCTTTCCCTTAACCCCGACTTGGTTATTTTGTTATTATTAATCAAACAGATATGTAGGTGTCACAAACAGGTCAAGAATAAGATGATATAAACAAGTAACAGGTTCAAGATGAAGAATAAACATGTTCAGGTGATGGACAGTTCATAAAGAAATAGAATCATGCAATTGCTAGTTCAGGACAGCAAGACACTACTGTACTAAAATAAGGATTTCCGTTGCTACAAAAATGAAAATCCAGATCCGTCAAACAATTTGGAAAATAGACTACCTTCCGAATCCAGCAAACATATATACGTCATATAGTATTTTATAAAAATATAACTCAAAACTGATTTGAATCCAGAAAATCCGTTCAGCTAGAAATTAGTAAATCGAATTCACAGTCAGGAAAATAGCATCAAAACACCTCAAATAAATCCAGAAAAAATCTGGGGTATTTCCTTATATGTCTAGTATCATAATATAAAGTTTCATAATTTTCCAGTAAGATTAACTTGGCCACCGAAATTTAGAAATATTAAGAAACGATAGTTTAGCAATCTGGAGTTCCCAACACTGATGTACGAAAACTGTAATATCTCACAAACCGAGAAACAAAATCCAAATCCGTCAAAGGAAGATGAAAATAGATAAAATAAGCTAACTTTCATATCTCATAAATATTTTTTATACAGGAAAAGGAATTAGGGTGAAAAAACAAATCTTTACAGAACAGCGAGCAAAATCCAGCAAGTATAGTCTTTGTAAACAATCAAGAAACGACATGTAATTCTTATCAATAAAATCCACCAAAATTCTGGGTAATTCCTAAATAGATATAGAAATACTTTCCAAAATTTTAGATCAAAATAATATGCTTAGAACTAGTATCAAAATAGTTTAGTCATCGAAATCATCAAGAAACGATATCTGGAAATGAAATACACCTCTGTAGTAAAACAACCATATCTCACACATACAAAAACGAAATCGATCAAGGTCAGAAAGTTTGGAGAGAAGACGGATTTTTCTAAAAACCATGTGTAATAATGAAGTTAAGATACTGATCTTAATATGGTCCAAAATAGCAATCGAAACTGATCGTCGACGAAATACAAATTTTCCTCTTAACCACAAATGAACATACAACATATGAAACTCGTTCCAAATACAACCAAACATGAAATAGAGTCTAGTAAGTGTCCAAACATCATGAAATAGGGTATATAGCATGTCCATAACAAGTATATCACATGGATCCAAACAAACACACGATTTCTCAAAATCATCTCATATATAATCGCATCAAGAATGGTCAAAATCTAAGTTATTTCATGTCAAATTTATGTTGTGAGGCAACTATGGTCAATAGCACTATAGAGACAATACTCATTAAGATACATCACACACGAGTTCTCTAGAACTCAACTACACTACAAGCAGAATTTATAACTTGTATCATACAAAGAAATTGAATACAAGTTACTTACCTTAACCGACGATAAAAACGACGATGAGCAAGAATAACGGGAACAGATCCCGGGGCACAAACACAAACACAACGAACGGATCACAAACCAATCACGAACACATGATCACGAACAAGATGAAGACTAACGAGATCATGAACACAATCGGACGGCTGAGATCGAAGATCAAGATTAAGATGGTCGGATCAGATCGGACGGTCAGATTTCCCTGATGATGAAGATCAAGAGATCAATCGAACGGCTGTGATCAAAGGAAGTTGATGATCATTATGATCATGACGATCAAGAAGAGATCGAACGGCTAGGTACTGATCCGGTGATCAAGAGGAGATCGACGATCCACATCCAATCAAGCATGATGATCAAGATGATCAAGAAAGATCTGACGGTCGAAATCAAGGGATCAAGATCAAGAGATCATGATTATGATCACAATGGTGATCGGACGGCCCACAATCAACATGATCAAAACCCAACACAAACAACAAATCATCAAGGTCTCCTGTTGTTTGGCTGCATGGCTTCGGCGATGGTGACCAAGGGACACGGTGGACGGGGAGCGACGGCCAGGGGAGATTGCCAGCAGGGCTGTTGCTGCGCTGCGGTGGAGGGTGCAGTCGCTAGCTGTTACTAGCGTGCGCTGTGGAGGTGCTGCCAAGGTGTCGACGACGTGGTAGGGAGCGTCGGGGTCTGTTGCGACTATGCTGTCGGCGTGCACTGCGGTTGTTGCTTCTGGTCGAATCTGGCTTCGGTAGAAGAAGGAATAGAGAAAGGGGGTGCACAGGCTGGGCGCACTGCAGTGCTGCAATGCTGTAGTCGAAGGAAAACAGTGCATAGCAGGGATGTCGAGGCCATTGCTGGCCGTCGCGATGCCGGAAGGAGATAGGGGCGGTAGTAGTGACTGGTGCTGTTGACGCTGTGGAGTCACTAAGGCAGTGGAGGCAAGCACTGCCGTTGGCTTCACTGGCGTCGAAGGAGGGCGGCACGGTAGCGCGGCGAATAGGGGGCGACGCCGGAGGATGGGATGGAGGTCAGGGAGGTGGGCTGAACGGGAGGGAGGAAGACGAACGGGAGGGATGAAGGAACAGTAAGTTGGCAGCTGGGGTTTTTGAATATGTGAAGATGAACAAGCACATAGGGTTAATATATATGGGGTTAGGGTTTTAGGGTTAGGAAGGGGCTAATGGGTCAGGGTTAGGTGGGTTTCGGGTTGGTGAACAGGGAAATGGGTAGAGTTAGGGTATTGGGCTGAACGGTAAAGGATTCAATAGGGTATAATTAATGGGTATTATTAGGTTTGGGTTTTAAAATCCAAATAGGAAAAATAAATAGGATTTCTAAAATACAAATTTCACAAATTCTCATAGGTTGCAAAACAATATTTTACAAAGTTCAATAAAATTTATTTGAAAATACAATTAGAGAAAATAAATAAATAAATAGATCAAAAATAATATAGTAACAAAATAAATCAATTTGTGTGCATCAAATTAATACTCAAATACTACTAAGTACAATAGAAATAGATTTTAAATTCAACAATCAAATATAATAATATTAATAACAATAATAATAATTTTGATATACATATCAAAATGAGATTTGAGATAAACAAGTTAATTAAAATCCAAATAATAATAAAATAAGATACAAATAGCCGATCACTTAGAAAATAAACATTAAAGTTAGAATATACTACTATTCGAAGAAAATATAATTTCCTGACTCGAAAAGATTTTATTAGAAGGCCAAAATCGAGTTTAAAATAATAACGAATTCATAACTAATCAAAATACGGAAAATATTCAGAATATATGTATTTGGGGAAACAGGGGTTACAAACATACTAATAATTAGAATTAGAATTAGAATTAGAATTAAACTTTTTATTTGGAAAAAAAATCTAAGGAAGTTCCTAAAACATACTCTTAGAAGAGGAAGGAGCGGGGGAAGGTGTGACGTAAGGGTTTGACTCCGGCGGGAAATCTTACAGTCGCCTCTGCCACCACGTCAGTAGGGTCAGGTTTGGATTGTAGGGTAGGGTTGGGTTTGGACTTGAGCTGTTCGATGGTGGCGGATTCGTCCATAGTCTTCCTTCGTTCGTTTGAAATCCACAACTTATAAGTGAATGCCTCAATCTGGAAAAAAAAAACCTTATTTTATTTTAGGCAGAAAGAGAGAAAGAGAGCAGTGGAAGAGATAGCAGGGGGGTCGGGGTCGGGAAGATTGAGAGGGGGGTAAAGAGAGAGCGGTGTAAGAGATAACGGGGGGGGGGGGGGGGTCGTGAAGATGGAGAGAGAGAGAGCGGGATAGAGAGGGAGAGAGAGGGAGACAACAGTGTGTGAAAAAAGAGGGGGGGACTTCTTGGAAGAGAGGGAAAGAGGGGGGGGGGGACTTCTAGGAAGAGAGAGAGGGGGGGATTTGTATTTGAGTTATGGGGTTTGAAATTTTGGGCGGGAAAATGTGTTTTGTGAGAATCAATGTGGACCATTGATTTTTTTATATTGAATGAGAGACGCTTGATAGCTTTCTTTGTATTTTATTATATATACTAGATTTGCCCGTGGGCACGTGCCTACGACATGTCTTCAGAACGATACATCATATGAAAAGCCTTGTAAACAGTAAATCAACAATTACGTAGCTCCAGTTTGAATAGTATGACAATAATTAGTTGTAAATAAAAGTTCATGTTTCCATATATCTATATAATAAAACACAAAGAAAGCTATCAAGTTGCTCTCCTTCAATCCCCCTAAAATCAAAGGCCCAGATCTAACATCACAAAACACATTTTCCCTCCAAAAGTTTCCCCCCAAACTCAAATTCAAATCCCAGAGAGAGAGAGAGAGAGAGAGAGAGAGAGAGAGAGAGAGAATTAAATAAATAAAGGAGTTATTTTGGGGATTTGAATTTTAGTATTGGGGGAAAACTTTTGGAGGGAAAATGTGTTTTGTGAGTTTAGATCTAGGCATTTGATTTTACGGGGATTGAAGGAGAGCCACTTGATAGCTTTCTTTGTATTATATATATATATATATATATATATATATATATGGAAAATGCTCAGTTGAAAATGCAAATGTCTGTGAAAATGTGAAAACGCTCAACGGCCTAGGTTATAATGCATTGTAACCTATGCCGTTGCCTCCAACAACGACCTTAGTCGTTTTCCACGTTTTCACAGACATTTGCGTTTTCAATGGAGCATTTTCCTATATATATATATATATATATATATATATATATAGAGAGAGAGAGAGAGAGAGAGAGAGAGAGATAATTAAATAAATAAAGGAGTTGTTTTTCGGGGGCGTTTGAATTTGAGTTTTGTGGAAAAACTTTTGGGCGGGGGTGGGGGGGGGGAATGTGTTTTGTGAGGTTAGATCCGGGCCTTTGATTTTGGGGGGGATTAAAGGAGAGCCACTTGATAGCTTTCTTTGTGTTTTATTATATATATGTGTGTGTGTGTGTGTGTGTGTGTCCAACTGTGAAGAGAAAACCCTAGCCATCACACACACATGTATATATATGTGTGTCCACACAGATATATATATATATATATATATATGTGTGTGTGTGTGTGTGTGTGTGTGTGTGTGTGTGTGTGTGTGTGTGTGTGTGTGTGTGTGTGTGTGTGTGTGTGTGTGTCCAACTGTGAAGAGAAAACCCTAGCCATCACACACACATGTATACATATGTGTGTGTCCACACAGAAATATATATATGTGTGTGTGTGTGTGTGTGTGTGTGTGTGTGTGTGAAGAGAAAACCCCCTAGCCATCACAGAAAGTGAGAGAGAGAGAGAGAAAGAGAGATCGTGAGGAACATCCCCTACTCGCATCTAGCACAGCGATGTGATGGAGAGCCCAATTTCAGTCCGTTCATGTGGATACCGTAGATGCACCGCTACATTGCAATGCTCATGATTGACATACTGTGGAGACATTAGATTCATCGTTAAGGTAAAACTCTTAATACGTTTTATAGTTCTTGCATGGATCCATGGATGAGTTTCGAATTTTTTTATTTTATCCACTGCGTATTTACTCTGTGATAGAATTTGAAACCCAAGATATGTGATCGTGGGGAACGGTTAGAGGTGTCCTATACGAGGGTTGGGACCGTTCGCGTGAGAGCCAATAATTATCAGAGTATTGTCTTGCGGAAGACAAGACTTGTTCCAGACTTGAAGAAATTTTTTATCTCGATTGGAAGGCTAGACAAAGAGGGGTTGTCTACTACAGTTGGTAGTGAGAATGGTGTATAGCTGCAGTTTCATTGGTGATTGCAAAAGGGAAGCATGTGGGAACGTTGTATTTGCTTAGAGACATGAAGGGCGTTTCTCCTGTTATTGACTCTCATCCGGAATCGAGTAGTAGTTGTGTGGGGTGCAACCGACTTCATTCAGTTGTGAAGGGGAGGATACTAATTTAGTGTGAGCTACTAATCATGAGAGTGATCTTAGAGACCAAGACGTTAATGTGGTAAGGGTACTTTGCATTATGGCAGTGGAAGCTTCATGTCACTCTTGTGAGTTAGAGAGTACTGTTATCGACATGTGAGATGATGTCGATGAGGGTAAGTGAAATGAGGTTGTGGGGGTTGAGCAGTCTACGTATTCTGTAGAGGTGTTGTCCACGGAGACTTCTAGTGCAGATGGTGCATTGAGAGATTTTAAACTAAGTCGGGTGTTAGTGGAGATTCTGGGTGTTGGGGAGTATTGTAACACGAAATCCGACATGGGAGGTTTTTGTTCGTTATTCGTGCCCTATGCGATTGGTGGGGCACATCCTTCATGAGGTGATGTGGGGTGGTTGGTGCACTCCACGTGGCGGAGTGACGGATGTACTCTTTATGAGAGTGGGGAGTACTTGGTTCTTTCATGGGAGTGAGAGACTGGCAGAGATAATGCATGATAAATATTACAATAACTTTGAACCGTTGTGTATTTATTCCAAGTGGAAGAAAGGTAGCTGGAGGAGTTGAAGTCGACTATCCTGCGGTGCAGTTGATTGACCACCCAAACGCCCACCTGATCGCAACTAGGCTGCTGGAATTCTTCGAGTGTACATGGTTCCAACAGAGAAGGGGATAGACAACCGTGTAGTCGACTACTCATGCTTCAGGTGTGGACTTGACATGTTGTGGTCGACCAACCCAAAGTGCGGTCGACAGACTTCGATGCTGTGTGTTATTTGTGCTGACGAGTTTAAGGCCCAATAAGCTGTATTTGTGCGTGGTGCTATATATATAGCAGTATATGTGAAATCTGGGGCAAGAAGCAACTCATATCAAAGGTGAGTCGTTATCATTGTTCAACTTCAAGACGGGTAAGTGTTGAGTGTTTCAAAGGTAAGAGAGATTGAGATTGAGATTGAGAGTTGTAATTTCTTTGTCATCTTTGTATTTCTTAGAGAATAAGAAGTATTGGTTATCTCTACATATTGTTGTGTTCTTGTGAGATCTTGCGATTATTGTGGTGGCTTGTTCTTGGTTCATCAAGTTCTTGGGAAGTTTCTGTTTCTTGTGATGTGTGAGATCCGTTATTAACACTACGAGTTATGATAGATTCTACAACTGTCTTCGAGGAATAGCTCTCTCCTAGGGATGTTTGAGATTACTTCTTCGATTCTTGAGAGCAGTGACCTGTCTCCCGGAGATCACGAATGGCTCCTAATTTTCAGGGGTCCTTGGATAAAATTTTCTTAGAATTGTAGTTATTTTCTAGGAATTTTAGAATCCCAGAATGAGATTAGGTAAGGAGGAAGTTGACGTAGGACAGGGTCAGCTGGACAGAGAGGTGAAGATGGGTGTTGGAGAGGGGGACATGGCGGTGGTCGAAGACAAGGGAGACGCGGGAGATGAGGAATGAGTGGAGGGTGACGGTAGAGAGGGTGCGGATTTGTGAGGCTGAAGAGAATGGGAAGGAGGGGAATGTCGAGATGATATGGACTAAGGCCTGGATGTTGCTAGTCAGGATGTACACAAATACTGGGCTGTGCCCGTATTTTTTAGAATAAATTTCACTAAATTATATTTTTGAAGATGTAATTTCTCTCAATTCTTTTACATTTTTGTAGAGTTCCATATAATTTTATGTGGCGCTCCAAATTATTTTAATCTGTGCAATTTGCACAGTGTAACAATAGTGTTTAGGTATTCACTTTGCATTGTTCTTATTGGGGAAAAAAATCCAAGATTCAGTATGAACTGATGGTACTTACAAAAATGACTAAAACTTGAATATATAGGTTGATTAGTTAACGACAATTGATACCTACATGGTACAAATCCACATCTTCGATCAAAAGTGAACCTTAGTCCTACAATCCTTGGAAACCATCTTCAAATCCACGGTCATCTTATCCACCACGACATCACAGTTCACCTTCACAGCAATCTTCCAGGTCGAAACAGCCCCAAACTTAACCTTAACCTCCACCTTCACGTCAATCTCCAACGGCACCTCCGCCTTCCGCTGCTGATCAATCAACGCGCTTCTCGAATCACTCGACAACTGAATCCCCGACCCCTTCAACACTGTGTGAATCACGGTCACATTCTTACTTGGCTGGTAAAAAGCCGGCCACGAGCCGTGTGACCAGAGGACACCCAAGTAATAGATACCAATGTCACTGCCCTCTTCATACTTCAAGCCTACCTTCTTGTTCCGCCCGTTGTCTGCACGGAGAGTGATGTCGAACTCAGGAGATATCGCGGCAGGGCCTGCAGTTACATTGAGTTCCTTGATGGCTAGCTTGTCAAGCGAATAAGAAGGGATCTTCGGTTGGTAAACAAGGTACAGAATGGCTGCAGAGAGCCCAAGAAGCAAAAGAATTATGAGCAGGATGAAGAATGTCCATGCAATGCACCGGTAACACGATCGTCGCCTGTTTCTGGCTGTGCGCCGGCTGTAGGATTCGAACAGGTGGGCATTTTCGGGCGGTGGGAGGCGGTAGATTTGGTCTTTGGGGACTTGGATGACGTATGTTCCTGACTTCGGCATTCTTGGTGGAAAGGATTCATGCACAAATTTCTCCGCAGGCACTGCCGCAGGAGCTTGATTTTCAGGGTCAGGTGAAGCACCTGCCGATGGATGCACGCGTTCAGCCATCATTATCAGCTACAAAATAGCTAAACTTAACAGAGAATGCTTTATATTGATACTGGTGTGGTGTGAACAAAAGAGAGGAGACTATCAGATACAGTATGAAAGTAATGAAGTTATGAACAGAGAGGAGAGAAGAAAAGGTGTTAAAGAAAAAGATAAATGAGTGATGAAGTAAACTAGGAGGAGGGAGATATAGAGTTGACAAACGAGTTGGCTTAGTCCTGGCATCCTACCAAATGCAAATAGATTAGCATAATTTCAAAGGAGTTGGCTTCGTCCTGGCATCCAACCAAATGCAAATAGATTAGCATAATTTTGTAACGTGGGATGTGATCTGGGGGTGGGTGGGGCCAACTGTGTAGATGGGGAAAGTGATGTCGGTTCGATGGAGAGGATTCGAGGAGAGGGAGAGGCATTGGATCGTGACCGTTGATTTGGAGTTGAGGGTTTTAGGGGAGGGCGTTTTCAACGTGACGAGCCGGCTTATAGAGACTGGCACTTACTTAATAATTGCCGTTAATGTTATTGGTTTGCTTAACCGGTCACAGATTGTGTGAATAATTACTTGGTCAGAAGCAATTGGCAACTAGGGTGGATGAAAGTGTATATGATGCTAATTTGTGGAGTGCTGAAAAGGTATAATGACGTCTGTAACATAGAAACTTGCACAGAAGTGTTGAACAAGTATATATATGATGATTTAAATTTTAAAAAAATTTCTCTTTATATTGTCAGCTACATTTATTATTAGCTAGTGTACAAACAATTTGTGTGCTTGTATTGTCTTTTTTTTTTTATGTATCGGATAGAGCCAAAAGGCTCCAACCATCAAAAAATATATTAATCAATAATAGTTAAGATACAAATAATTAATCGATGACTTTACAAGATGTAAAACAATAAAAAGCGAATAATAAATAAAACAAATAAACGATGGTGATCCAAAATTACAGATAACATCGCCACAGCTAACTCCCATGCCGATACCAGAGGGCGGAACAATCAGCTAGACAACGACCCGATAATCCAGATCGCTGAACCCGATAGAGGAGCAGGACTAGAAAGATTGGGCCATGATACAGAACTACAACCCTCCCCCTACGAAGGCATCCCAATCCGCTAGCAGTTCAAAGGAAAACTCTAGCAGCACAACGGAGGCAACGCATAGCCGATATCAAGGGTATCAACAAGAAGGCAAGACTCAACTGTGCAGAAGCTGATGAGCAGACACAGGAGCAGTTTTCCTCGCAAGAATACGAGCACTCACTCGAATAGGAAAATGATAAGTGACTTTCTTTTTGTAACACCGCTTGACTGGGGGAGGGGCATCCCTCGCCGAAGAGGGCGAAAAAATCTCAAAGACCGAAGCTGAGGCTTCAACTTTGATAGGGCACCACCTTTTCCTCAAAAAAAAAAAAAAACTTTGATAGGGCACGACGGGGAAAAGCAGCTATTGAGAGCGTCTGAAGAGACAGTTGGGGTGGACTTGGTAGAATCGTCCGAACGAGGGAGATAAGGATCATCAAAACTCGGAGAGATCTTAAGGGAAAGGGAGTGGAAGAGATGTTTAAAAGCCGACAACAGCTGATAGAGTCCCGATTGAACCCCTAAATGTTGATACCACGAGAATAAGCATCTTGGATAATGAAAAGAGAACGTAGAAACTTTGGGAGAAGAAACCTTTAAATCACACGGATAGTTATAATAAAAAGAAGAGGCCATAATATCGACAATAGCCCTGTCAGGACGCACAGGGGAATCAGAGAAAACGCAGTGCAAAGCATTCCCCCTCGCAATACGAGACCACTCAAGAGAAGGGGAGTAGGATTTAACCAACTTAGAATTGAAATCCAGCTTCCAATTCAACGAAGATGCCATAGAGATAGAACGGGTACGACCCTTATAAGAACCCAATCGAGGGTAGGAACCCAGAGGCGAATGAACTTTGCGATCCTTCAATAGGTTAGCAAAATTAGGATAGTGAAGGGTAACAATAGAGTCACTATAAGGAGATGAAGGAGTGGAGGCATTCGTCGCTGACGGGGAAACCATAATTGGGGAGTCGAGGTTCTTGCCCGAAACAATTCTTCTCTTGCTAGCCAACCTCTCATGAAACTTCCTAGCCAAGCTAGCACGGTACTTGCGTTTTAAAAGGGGGTAGTTTAGAAAGGAGAGAAGTTTGGCCGGAAGGAGATGACCTTTAGGGAAACCAAGAAGTTTTTGAAGAGAAAAACATCTACTGCTGAGAATGACCACACTTATTACAGAAAATGCATCTAATTTTATTCATGCACTCGCGTCTAAAATGTCCGGGGAGAAGGCATCTGAAACAAACCACAAGAGTATCGGCCCTACAAGAGGAAGGGGGGTTAGAGGAGATAGCAGAGCATTGAGAAAGATAGGAGATATCGGGTCGAGGAGTAGACAACTCCCTTTGCGATACCATAACCGACACCAAATTTTTAGGCTTGACATCATGCACGGCGAGATGCATGGTAGGAACCATACCAATCTTGCCTAACAAGATCACCAGCAGATAAGGAACTGTACAATAAACGGGGAGGTACAGTACAGTTCCAAAGCACCAATATGGCACCACCGATGAGGAAAACAGTGGAGCACGAGAGAGGTTAAATACTCCCCACGATGGGGGTTGAAAACTCCCTCCAAATAGAGAGCAAAGGAAGGGGAAAAGAAACGATTAGGGAAGAAGAATAGAGGTGACTGGTCTTGAGAGAGCTAAAGCTCAGTGCACCTCTAAACGCTGAATACCAGCTACTGACGGAACGGAGCCGTCGGGGGAGGAGAAGAAAGGTTGTGATAAATAGCACAATATCCACACTCAAAGCCACAACACCAAAAAATCGAGAACGAAAACACTAGAGAACTTGAAGCTCTACCAAAGCCAAACAATACAAACAGCACCCTATAAAAACAGAATACTCACAGTGATGAAGCGGCGGATCCACCGGGAAAACTGAGAAGGAGGGCCGCCGGAGCAAAGAGAACTCCGGAATGGAACTCGAAGCCGGAGGGACTACCTGAAGAAACGCGCGATAGAGAATGGTTCTTGATCCACCGAAGGAGGCGGGAACCACCGAACGGAGAACGGCTCTTGAACCACCGAACACTATCGCAGGAAACAATCAAGAAGGGCGCGTACTCTTCCGGGGTCGGGAGGAACCACACCGAGCGTGCCGACGAAAGTGAGATGTCGAGGAGAGAGAAGGAGGAGAGAGTGGGACGATCACCGAGGCGACGGAGAGATGGGGAAACAAAGAGATGGGTCGAAAGAGGAGAGGGAGCTGAACAATTTTAAAGAAGGGGAGGAGGGTTGAAAGGTGGAGCAGGCGCCGGATCTGGCTGGTGAAAGCCGGAGACGAAACCAGGAGAGAGTCGCTTTTGAATCGCCTAATTTTAAAAAATAAAAATATAATGCCAATGTGCTTGTATTGTCAACTACATTTTCTTTTACCTAGCGTACATGATATTTTGTCATATCTACGTCATATAGGTTCATACAAAAGAGATGGTGCAAATGAATATATAGTTTGGATACAGCTAAAAGTAATGATAGAATTGTTTGGGGAGAAATCGATCAAGAGCTGGGATTTATCTTGTGCAGTAGTACTTGTACCAGAATGGTATACATTTGATCAATGTACAACTAAAAGTAACCCATTTTTCAACAAAATGTGTGATTTCTTTCTTTATAATTTTGAGTTGGAACGAAATCCTATGTATTCTTTTAGTACAAAATTATTAACTTTAAGGAATACTTAGCCAGTCAGAAGCATGAAACAGACCTACGATCTTTCAGAGTTGGGATATAACTCTGAAAGATTAAAATTTCGTGTGACCCTATTATTGCATAGTTTATATATATGAAATTAAAACTATCATTTTATTGAGCTCCGGATTTTGTGCAACCTCAGCTGGCCTTTTGTCAAATAGGTTGTGGGTTTGAACCACCCAAACAGAGATGGATGTGTTAAATATAATCAAGAAATAATCAAGAATAAGTAATAGAAGAGTTGCTAATCGAGTTGTACATGGGAGAGTGATATATTATCATTTCTCTTGCACGGCATGAATGTTATTTGTCGTCACCAATCCATGATGAAGTTTTTTGTGTTGACTCGATAGATCAGGCGGGTTATCTATATTTTACCCTTATTCTAGAGAGATTTTAGATGGAACATAGCGTTTAATCGAAAATGTGGGATACTGCATTGATGCATCCAATAACCTAGATTATTGAAGGTCTGTTTTCTATAGAATGCTGAAAAGATAATTTTGCATGCTCAGGCACGTACTAAATTTTGCACATATATGGGTTGCATACTCCTTTATTGGTATCTTTTGCTGAAAAAGGTTTAGCTGGATATGTTTGCATATGCCTCTATGCAATGTGTCCTATATACCGGTTTATTACATTGAGGATAACCGATATGAGCTGTGGAGTCACAGCAAGTCACATGGTTGCTAGAAAAACATGCTAAGTATAATAAATATTTAAAACCGAGGTGTGTAATCGTGAAAGAGTGAGCAGATCTTGGATGCTTTTTAATGTCAAGGATCATGCGAATGAAGATTATAAAGATGGAATGGCTACGAAAAGCTGATGAGGAAGATACGCATATTATGTGGTGAGAGGCAGGATTCAATGAACTCATTCCAACTTTCGGGTTTGTTCTAAAGGTATTATTTGATCTGTAAGCTAAACTTTATGCAGAAGATACTAAAAATCTGAAAGTTGATATGGTCTCAACTGTAAAGTAGATATCAATGCCTTTCTTATCTGATTGTAGAATGACAAACAACATACACAATCGGAAGCATGAAACACATCTACTTTCATAGTTGGGATATAACTTGCCTAATGTTATGAAACTGTGCCCACCTATTGTGGTGGCGGCTCGAGCTCACCAACTCAGGTTGCGGCCCAACCAAACTACTAAACCCTAACCCTATCTTCTCTATATATATGTTACGAATGAAAAGCTACAACATTTGATTCAGCTACACTTCTATCTTTTTTTTTCCGTAACATGTTATGTGCACGATGCCTCGAGAAGCTCTAGGCCTGCTGGTTTAAACCATGACAAGAAAGCTATCATAGATGGATTCTCATCCATCTTGAATGTAGTTGGAACATGGAGTGCGTAACCTGTAATCATCATGACACATGGTATGTGTCTTTCAATCATCAATGACTTCGGGTAAGTGATTTATCATTTTCTATGTCGATCTACAACTTTAAGTTTATATTTGGTATCAGAGTTAGAGTTGGTATCACAAGACATAGAATCACTTGATTTATCATCGACGAACATTACTGATTTATTGTTAAAGATTTGGTAAAAAGAAGATGGTTGATTACTATTGATAAATTTCGGATTAAAGTAATCAGTAATATAGTATTAAACTCTAGATATGTGATTAATGACATGATTAATTCTAATCCCATGATTAGTTATTAAGCCATGATTAAGTATTAACCATTATACAAAACCCATCATTTAATCCCCTCTCTGATTGATTGCTAGCCACCGTTCGGCCGTCGTCATCCTCGCGACGTGCTTTATTAAACCTGTTATGGGCTTATATATATAATTCTGGGAATTTTATATATGGACTAAATTCATATGATATATTTTTTTCCTGTGCCTAGGATCTATAGAACATAGATATATAGTCTGATTGTATTAGTAATGCATATGATATATTTTATTTTATTTTTTTTGATAAAAAGATGACTACTGAATGCATATGATATTTTGTTGATACCGTCACTGTCTATGAGATATAATTGTGCATCATGATCTATTATTATTGCATTGCGTACCTACTGTACACAGAACTGTGGATATATACTTTCATTCCATCTGTGAAAATTCATTTTTATTTTTTATTGCTGCAAACACAGAACCCAGAACACCCCCTTACTGTTTTTTTGTCATGCTTCAAGCCTGCTACACTCTACACTTTGTAGTATATTAGTATGATCAGTTTACATAATAAGCGGGCATAACCCATATTAATATATGTGATTGTCATGTATATGTCTACCATATATTATATGTGTAGTGCTCAATACCATCATCATAGCTGCTGCTATATATAGTCTTGCATATCCTGCTACACTATACATATAGTTTATACATATAATTTCACTACAAAACACGACGTCTATTCGGCGTTTTTTTTAACCTATCCCGGCATTTTTAAACGCCGGGATAGAGCGTAGTGGTACTGTTTCTGAAAACGCCGCTGGAAATGCTGGCATATCCGCCGTCGGGATAGATAACAAATCTATCCCGGCATTTTCCCGCAACGCTTTTATAGAGGTACCTATCCCGGCGTTTGCAAGAAAAAATTTCAGGATAGACATGTTAATTAAAAAATGAAAAAGTAACATATCCTGGTTGTGTTGGCCAAAAACGCCGGGATGGATTACTTTCTTAATTTAAATTTTTAAAAATAGTCTATCCCATCATTATTTTGCGTAAAACGCCGGTATAGGCTATTTTAAAAAAAAAAAAAGTATTTTAAAAAAATTGTTTTTATAATTTTATTTTGAAAAAAAAGTCTATTAGAGAATCCACTATCGTTTGCCAATTGCATTTGTATTTTTAGCAATTGGGAATAGCAATAGAGGGAGAAGCGTGCTATCCTTACAGCTAAATCTGCTAAAACGAAAAAAATAAAAAATAAAATCAAACGGAGCTTCATCCTGTGTCTACCCCCCCCCCCCCCCCCCCCCCCCCCCCCCCCCCCCCCCCCCCCCCCCCCGCCAAAAAAAAAAGATTGTAACACCCCGTATTGTATGATACCGGAATATATATGTATGTATGTATATTGTCCGTATGCGGGCGCATGATTACAATATTTTAGGTTGATTTTGCTATCATGGTTTGTGGTTAGGGTTACGGGACGGTTCATGAGAGGATTGCATTCTAAAAAATACACGAGAACGAGGAGGACCGATACTAGTATAAACATTAGGTTTCGGTACGACGCCTATGTAAATATAACATCGTATGATACTACAATGGATATACATTGCGTACGCTCGATAAACCTCTCGTCTCACACTCATAGGAACCCATTTAAACTTAAAATGGGCAGCCAACACAACCCACCTCCAAAACCATTGGCAAGCCACTACAACACAGAACCTATTCGCCGGCGTTTTTTTAGACCTTCACCGGCGGTTTTTTACGCCGGTGAAACATTCACCGGCGTTTATAAAAACGCCGGTGCAAATGCCGCCGAATCGAGCGTCGTGGAAAGATAGGCGCATTCACCGACGTTTTTACTGGACACCGGTATATCTTTAAAATACACCGGCGGTCAGACAAACGCCGGTATATGGCGATTTCTGGGTGCCGTTCTTTCCCCCAATATACATTCACCGGCGGTCACATACCGGCGGTATATATCTTTTCACCGGCGATTGTACAAACGCCGGGGAATGTGTAATATTTACCGGCGGTCATAGAGCGCCGGTCTATGCTTGTTTCTAAGCGCCCTTCTTTCCCTACTTACAAACACCGGCGTGTCGTAAAACGCCGCCAAATAGATATTCACCGGCGTTTTATAAAACGCCGGTGTATCTTAGAAGTGCTGCAACTTACGGGTACACCCGCCTGTGTGGAAACACCTCTCTAACGAAATTTTCAACTAAACAATTAGATACACCGGCGTTCTATGAAACGCCGGTGTATGCCCGTTGGTTTTTCCCGCTCCAATTTTTCCTTCGATTTCAAATCACAATTTCATTTAAAAAACCTGTAAACTAATTCGCAACTGAATCAACCAATTTCAGGCATACTAATGCGCAAATCACAACCAAACACAAGAATTAATTAAGATAATAAAGTTTCACACATAGTCCATTAATCGTCCAAATTCACCGCTTAATTAACATCATAATTAACAAATACAGTAATTAACATCCCAAATATCTCAACAACTAGTTAAAATAGCAATACAGAACATAACAACAACAAGAACAACATAACAACAACAACTAGAGGCCGCCGACCACAGATCCATACCCCTCGAGTAGCTTCAGTGCTGATCATTAGAATTTCCTTGATCTGGTTGACCGCTCTATGAAAAAAAACAATAATTTAGTTCAGCAGTAAACCAAATATAAGAAAAATAAGTAAAATAAGAAGGGGCTCATATCAAGTGTAGTTTTAAGGAACTGTCATCGTGGAAGGAAACCAAATATAGAAGCCATAAATGGAAACAGAGAATGGTAGAGAATGAGGATACACCAGGCCAACATAGCGGCATTTTCCTCATCTCTCTCTCATCCCTGCTTTCTCTTCAGCAAACGCACATAAAGAGACATCAGCAACAACAGCAAGAGCGACAAGAACAACAATAATAATAAATTATTATAAACGAGATGTCTCTATATGGGTTTCCAGATCTCCACTCGAGCCCTCTCTTTCTAATCACAGCCCAATTAAGAACATAGACGACAGCTACTAAACAATCCAATCACAGCCCAATCAAAATTTGCCATCCTGGATCTTAAATCTTCAGATGCATGAATTCAGCTTCTTTAACAGTAAAAGAAAATGAAAATGACAATCAAAATCATGCTAAGATGACAATTAGATGCATGAATTCAGTTTCTTTGACAGTAAAAGAAAATGAAAATTTCCAGTATCTAAGCATATATGTTTCTCCATTAATTCATCATCCCAACTAAATCATGATGTTAGTGGCTCCAAAAGAAACCTGCACAAGGTTTGTTCAGCCCAATTCTTGTACAGATTTGGAGGATTTTGGTATACATACAGCATCTTCTAGTTGACAGTGAACCCATTTTGGTAAAAAAAACATGCTAAGATGACAATCAGATTCATGAATTCAGTTTCTTTAACAGTAAAAGGAAATGAAAATTTTCAGTATCTAAGCATATATGTTTCTCCATTAATTCATCATCCCAACTAAATCATGATGTTTTTGGCTCCAAAATAAACCTGCACAAGGTTTGTTCAGCCCAATTCTTGTACAGATTTAGAGGATTTTGGTATACAGCCAACATCCTCTAGTTGACAGTGAAACCATTTTGGTAAAAAAATCATGCTAAGATGACAATCAGATGCATGAATTCAGTTTCTTTGACAGTAAAAGAAAATGAAAGTTTCCAGTATCTAAGCATATATGTTTCTTCATTAATTCATCATCCCAACTAAATCATGATGTTTGTGGCTCCAAAAGAAACCTGCACAAGGTTTGTTCAGCCCAATTCTTGTACAGATTTGGAGGATTTTGGTATACATACAGCATCCTCTAGTTGACAGTTAACACATTTTGGTAAAAAAATCATGCTAAGATGACAATCAAATGCATGAATTCAGTTTCTTTAACAGTAAAAGGAAATGAAAATTTCCAGTATCTAAGCATATATGTTTCTCCATTAATTCTTCATCCCAACTAAATCATGATGTTTGTGGCTCCAAAATAAACCTGCACAAGGTTTGTTCAGCCCAATTCTTGTACAGATTTGGAAGATTTCGGTATACATACAACATCCTCTAGTTGACAGTTAACACATTTTGGTAAAAAAATCATGCTAAGAAGGCAATCAGATGCATGAATTCAGCTTCTTTCACAGTAAAAGAAAATGAAAATTTTCAGTATATAAGCATATATGTTTCTCTATTAATTCTTCTTCCCAACTAAATCATGATGTTCGTGGCTACAAAAGAAACCTGCACAAGGTTTGTTCTCACCCAATTCTTGTACAGATTTGGAAGATTTTGGTATACATACAACTATCCTTAGTTGACAGTGAACCCATTTTGGTAAAAAAAACATGCTAAGAAGGCAATCAGATGCATGAATTCAGCATCTTTGATAGTGAAAGAAAATGAAAATTTCCAGTATATAAGCATATATGTTTCTCTATTAATTCTTCATCCCAACTAAATCATGATGTTTGTGGCTACAAAAGAAAACTGCACAAGGTTTGTTCTCACCCAATTCTTGTACAGATTTGGAGGATTTTGGTATATATACAACATCCTTAGTTAACAGTGAACCCATTTTGGTAAAAAAAACATGCTAAGAAGGCAATCAGATGCATGAACTCAGATTCATTAACAGTAAAAGAAAATGAAAATTTCCAGTATCTAAGCATATATGTTTCTCTATTAATTCTTCATCCCAACTAAACCATTGATGTTTGTGGCTCAAAGAAGATTTTAGATCCAGGATGACAAATTTTGATTGGGCTTTGAATGGAGATTCTAGTCATAGATCGATTCTTCGGAGTCCGACTTTCTAAAGGAAATGCCATTTGGAAGTATGCGGGTACATGTTTGTTGGATAACCAAAACTCCCATTTTTATTGAAGAAATAAGAATAGGGCTCATATGAAGTGTAGTTTTAAGGACCTGTCATCGTGGAAGGAAACCAAATATAGAAGCCAGAAAGAGGAATGGTAGAGAATGAGGATACACCATGCTAACATAGCGCCATTTTCCTCATCTCTCTCTCTCATCCCTGCTTTCTCTTCAGCAAATGCACATAAAGAGACATCAGCAACAATAGCAAGAGCGACAAGAAAAACAATAATAATAAATTATTATGAACGAGATGTCTCTATATGGGTTTCCAGATCTCCACTCGAGCCCTCTCTTTCTAATCACAACCCAATTAAAAACACTTGTTGATAGTCACTAAAAAATCCAATCACAGCCCAATCAAAATTTGTGATCCTGGATCTAGAAACATATATGCTTAGATACTGCAAATTTTCATTTTCTTTTACTGTTAAAGAAGCTGAATTCATGCATTTGATTGTCATCTTGGCATGATTTTTTACCAAAATCGGTTCACTGTCAACTGAGGATGCTAGCTGTATACCAAAATCCTCCAATTCTGTACAAGAATTGGGCTGAACAAACCTTGTGCAGGTCATAGAATGTCATCTAAGCATGCTATATGCCAAAGTGGGGTTGGTCATAGAATGCATGAACGACACGTATTAGTGTTTGAAGAACAATAAGAACAGGGCTCATATCGAGTGTAGTTTTACGGAACTGTCATCGTGGAAGGAAACCAATTTAATATAGAAGCCATAAATGGAGCCAGAAAGAGGAATGGTAGAGAATGAGGATACACCAGGCTAACATAGCGGCATTTTCCTCAACTCTTTCTCATCCCTTCTTTCTCTTCAATACACGCACACAGCAAGAGGGGGTTGGTCCAACAATAATAATAGATTATAATAAACGAGATGTCTCTATATGGGTTTCCAGATCTCCACTCGAGCACTTTCTTTCTAATCACAGCCCAATTAAGAAACATAGACGACAGCCACAATGCAGACTCACAAACACTAATACGTGTCTTTCATGCATTCAAAATTATAATATCTTCAAAATTACCAATTTAAAGACTTACCGGTGGAATTATCCGTGGGTTCCTTGCTATTACCACAATAAAGGATGAGAATTTGCTTGCATTATCACCAACCGGTTGCCCGACACCGTTTTCCTCCACCACAATCCTTTCGTCATTCTTATGTTTCCATATGCCCGTCATCTTAGTTCGCCCTCGATGTTTTATGACAGTGGGCGGCGTGCTACCCTCTCCCTCCCCTGTTTGACTGCCACTATTATCTAGGATTAACAAACCAACATAATTACAAAAAATTAAAAAAGTGAGATTTGTATCAAATTCAACTACAATGATAGTTTGATGCAAATGACACTAAGCATTGTTTAATGTAAATGACACCAAGCAGTAGAAAATAGAAAGATAATTAAACCAATTATTAAATTCACATACAACATGTTCGGAATTACAAGATATAATATTACAACAAGATTTAAGACATGAAAATTACAGGACATATAATATTGAACTATGAAAATCAAGTAAACTACAATACGACATCTTCCAATACATCGCCCTCTTCTCCATTCTTGCGGAGCCAAGTCCCGCAAATTCCACCGTCGGTTGTGTTTACATCAAACATAGGAAACTCAGAAGCAATGTAACTGTTCATGGCTTCACCGTCTTCATCGTCTGAAGTATCGCCCAGTTGGAATACATCTCTTGGTTGCATCTCAAGAGCCACATACGATTTTTGAAGGGTTGGATCTTCAATGTAGAACACTTGTTGCACTTGGGATGGGAACACAAATGGTTCGTGGCTAATGTGTGTACCGATGTGAATCAATTTTGAGAAGTTTACAACTGTGAAACCTAACTTATCCTTGTTATTAGCAAATATCCTATCAAACTTAGCCCAATCCCCACGAAATAAGACAACACGAAAATAACCAAAATAGTTCAACTCAATGATATCCGTGAGCACTCCATAGTAGTCGAGATCTCCATCTACCGGCCTCGTGTCCGACTTGGAAGCATAACTTCTAGTCTTAGAAGTCACTACCATTCCACTATTTTGAGACTTCAAATTACATTCACGATCTTTAGTACGAAATCTAAAGCCATTGAATATGTATCCTCCGTATCTTTTGGCCATCTTATAGGGACCCTTGGCAAGTACTTGTATTTCAGATGACACACCTTCAGGACCCAAAGAATGTACCTTTTAATTTTGCGCAAATCGTATCAGCACCATGGATAATGTAGATATAATGAAGATTAACTTGCATTTTCTTAATTCACCTACATGAGATTCAAACCACTTATGAAATTTTTCATTCATCAACTTGTTTTGTTCACGTGGTGGTAGTCTTCTTGGTCTAGCCCTTCGTTTGATGTCCCTGACAAATTCGCTAAAATACAAGCAATTGAAATAAGGAATAACAAAAGTAAGTTAATATCGAACTCTACAGTTTTCACTATATTCGATTTAAATTCAAAAGCAACTTACTTTCGAAATGGTTCCACTGATGCATGGTGGTCTAGCACATATCGATGTGCCTATTCCCACGTTAAGTTATCTAGCTCAAAAGCATCAACTTTACCAACAGTAGTGCCAGCGGTATCAAAAAGATATTTAGCACCATCAAGATTGGAAATGTCTGGATTTCTTCTTGGTCTAGTCAAAGATGTCTCTACACCCTGCAGATACCTGGAACAAAATGTGAACACTCCTCTGATAGATATCCCTGAGCTATTGACCTTTCAGGATATGCTCTATTTTTAACATAACCCTTGAGCCGGTATAGGTACTTAAACATGTATAATTAATGATTTAGAGCGAAGTAGGGGATTAAAAAAATTAGCTTTTGAAAATTCTGTTTTGTAAGATACATGAATTCTTTTACCTCTCAATGGGGTACATCCACCGATAGTGAACAGGACCGCCGATTCTAGCTTCACCAGCAAGGTGGATTATCAAGTGAATCATTATAGTGAAGAACGATGGCGGAAATATCATCTCCATTTTACTAAGTGTCAATGCCGCCCGCTGCTCCAATTGGCCAATATCTTCAACACGAAGCATTCTTGAGCAAATACCTTTATATATGCTACAAAGATCTTTCAGGACAGTAGTGATTTGCTCACACATTGAAGACCTTAGGGCCACAGGAAGGAGATCCTGCATTAGGACGTGGTAGTCGTGTGACTTTAGACCCTGAAGCCTCTTCTCTTTAAAGTTGACACATCTTGCTATGTTAGAAGAATAGCCATTAGGAACTTTAAGTTCCAGTAGAACTTTGCAAAACAATTCCAACTCCGATTTTGACGTTGAATAGATTGCACGAGGTAGGAGTACTTTCCCGTTTGGTAATTCCTCTGGGTGCAACTCATGTCGGATGCCCATTGACTTCAAATCAAGTCGGCTCTTGAGATTGTCCTTTGTCTTCCGGTCATCTCCCATAACTATTCCTATACAATTTTCACCAATATTTTTTCCGATATGCATCACATCTAAATTATGTCGCAATAAGTTGAATTCCCAATACGGCAACTTGAAGAAAATACTCTTCTTCTTCCATGCACCTAAACTCGTCATGTTCTGATCCTCATCTTCGCCACATAGATCGGTCTCCTCACCTTGCTCCGGCCTTGCCCTTTTCTTGCCCTTTTTGCTGACTTGTGGTTCTTTTCCATATTTGAACTGATGACCATCTACCCGCCTCAAAATATCTGACCCAGAAGAAGCTCCAGGAGCATGTTCCCACTCGTCGGTACCATCAAATGTCGCTGTCTCTGCCCGAAATATATGTGTGTCAGGCAACCATCTCCTATGACCCATATAGTAAAACTTTCTGCCATTGTACAACTACCTTGAACTAGTTTGGTCAGCACAACAAGGACATGCATAACGTCCTTTAGTGCTATATCCAGATAAATTTGCATATGCTGGAAAATCATTGATTGTCCAAGACAACGCAACCCGAAGAAAAAATGTTTCTTCAGCTGAAGCATCATAGGTTGGAACACCCACCGACAATTTCTGAAGTTCATCTATTAACGGCTGTAGGTACACATCTATATCATTTCCAGGACCTTTCGGTCCAGGAACTATCATGGACAAAATAAATGAGGACTGCTTCATGCATTTCCAAGGCGGCAAATTGTATGGTATTAAAACAACAGGCCATATGCTATATGTACTACTCATTTGCCTAAAAGGGTTGAAACCATCACTAGCTAGTCCAAGTCTCACATTTCGATGATCTTCCGCAAAATCGGATATCTTTCATCAAATTTTTTCCAAGATTGAGAATCAGCAGGATGTCTAAGAATCCCATCATTAGTGTGACCTTCAGCATGCCATTTCATAGCAGAAGAAGTTTTCATAGACATAAACAATCTTTGTAGCCTAGGAATCAGAGGAAAGTAACACAGTATTTTGGCAGGCTTCTTTCTCCTACTTCGCTTAGTAGATCCACTGGCTTGATCGTCTTGATTTGGTGTTTCTGTCCATTTTGAAGAACCACAGACTTCGCAATTCTCCAGACTTTCCTTACCTCCCGTGAAAAGCATACAGTCATTTGGACATGCTGCTATCTTCTCATACCCTAGATCGAAAGAATTTAGGAATTTTTTGATTTTATAGGCTGAGTTTGGAATACAGATTTCTGAAAATGCTTCATTCAATAGTTCAAGTAGCATACTGAAGGACTTAGCAGACCACCCGTTTAAACATTTAATCTGAAATAGTCTGACAATGAATGAGAATTTTGAGAATTTGGTGCAACCGTGGTACAACGGAGTACTAGCATCTTCAAGCAACTTAGCGAAGGATTCTTGCTGTTTATTATTTTCAAGGGCGGGGTCAGGCATTTCCTCGTCCACTCCACCACCAATGTGAGATGTTTCTGTTGACTCATTATGAACTTGGGTTGTTGGATTATTGGTGTGGAAAGAAACATTATGAATCCCCAAGGCGTCTTGCAACAAAGCATGCATCTCATCGGGAACACTTAAATCTTCGTTCACTAAGGACTCATCTACATTTTCTAATACAACCGGACGAACAGGAACTGATGTATGATCCTCTCCATGACAAAACCACCGTGTGTGCCCTTGAAGAAAACGGTTGACAACCAAATGTGTATGTACTACGTCACATGTCCTCAAATTACAATTTGTACACCAGAGGCATGGACAAAGGATTAGGTTGGGATCACGGGAATGTCGTTTGGCAAAGATAATAAAATCTTTAATACCATCACGGTACTCCTTGGATAATCGTGGTTTACTAATCCAACTTCTATCCATTATAACAATAGCACACAATCTGAAATTAAAATTTGACACATTAAATAGTATTGATAGTAAAGGGCATTTTGTTTATTTAATTTCGCCTTTTTTAAAACCAACCCTAGCTGCAAATAAATAAACGATATAACAATTAACTGTAAAATAAAGAAATCGTGGTTCCAAAAATGTATAAAAAAAAATTAAATCTTAATACAATCTACTCTATTCACATAACCCTAAACTACCTTTGTGGAAATTATCACAACCACCTTAGTGGCATTTTATCGCACACCTTGTTTTCGAGTCTAATATCGATTCGACTATAGTCTCCCCTGTATTTGGCTTTCCATTCAAGGAGATGATGATGGTAAAGGGTATTTGCTGAGGAAGAGGAATCGGACGAATAACGAGGACGTCGTGCTGTAAATACGGTAACAAGAAGATCTGATGACTCATGAACTATTCTGTTCATGGCTACTAATAATCAGTTACTCATCCCAAAATAATAATAATAATAATAATAATAATAATAATAATAATAATAATAATAATAAACCTGCACAAAAGAAACTAATATGGCTACTAATATGTTGCTCTATTAATTCTTCATCCCAACTAAATCATTGATGTTTGTAGCTCCAAAAGAAACCTGCACAAGGTTTGTTCAGCTCAATTCTTGTACAGATTTGGAGGATTTTGGTATACAGCTAGCATCTTTAGATGACAATCAGATGCATGAATTCAACATCTTTAGCAGTAAAGGAAAATGAAAATTTCCAGTATATAAGCATATATGTTTCTCTATTAATTCTTCATCCCAACTAAATCATGATGTTTGTGGCTCCAAAATAAACCTGCACAAGGTTTGTTCTGCCCAATTCTTGTACAGATTTGGAGGATTTTGGTATACATACAGCATCTTAGTTGACAGTGAACCCATTTTGGTAAAAAATCATGCTAAGATGGCAATCAGATGCATGAATTCAGCTACTTTAACAGTAAAAGAAAATGAAAATTTCCAGTATCTAAGCATATATGTTTCTCTATTAATTCTTCATCCCAACTAAACCATTGATGTTGGTGCCTCCAAAAGAAACCTGCACATGGTTTGTTCCGCCCAATTCTTATACAGATTTGGAGGATTTTGGTATACATACAGCATACTTAGTTGACAGTCAACACATTTTGGTAAAAAAATCATGCTAAGATGATAATCAGAAGCATGAATTCAGTTTCTTTAATAGTAAAAGGAAATGAAAATTTCCAGTATCTAAGCATATATGTTTCTCTATTAATTCTTCATCCCAACTAAATCATGATGTTTGTGCCTCCAAAAGAAACCTGCACAAGGTTTGTTCTGCCCAATTCTTGTACAGATTTGGAGTATTTTGGTATACAGCCAGCATCCTTAGTTGACAGGTTAACACATTTTGGTAAAAAAATCATGCTAAGATGACAATCAGATGCATGAATTCAGTTTCTTTAACAGTAAAAGGAAATGAAAATTTTCAGTATCTAAGCATATATGTTTCTCTATTAATTCTTCATCCCAACTAAATCATGATGTTTGTGGCTCCAAAATAACTTGCACAAGGTTTGTTCAGCCCAATTCTTGTACAGATTTGGAGGATTTTGGTATACAGTCAGCATCCTTAGTTGACAGTTGACCCATTTTGGTAAAAAAAACATGCTAAGAAGGCAATCAGATGCATGAACTCAGATTCTTTAACAGTAAAAGAAAATGAAAATTTCCAGTATCTAAGCATATATGTTTCTCTATTAATTCTTCATCCCAACTAAATCATTGATGTTTGTGGCTCCAAAAGAAACCTGCACAAGGTTTGTTCAGCCCAATTCTTGTACAGATTTGGAGGATTTTGGTATACATACAGCATCCATCTTTGACAGTCAACACATTTTGGTTAAAAAAATCATGCTAAGATGACAATCAGATGCATGAATTCAGTTTATTTAACAGTAAAAGGAAATGAAAATTTCCAGTATCTAAGCATATATGTTTCTCTATTAATTCTTCATCCCTAACTAAATCATGATGTTTGTGGCTCCAAAATAAACCTGCACAAGGTTTGTTCCGCCTAATTCTTGTACAGATTTGGAGGATTTTGGTATACATACAGCATACTTAGTTGACAGTGAACCCATTTTGGTAAAAAGATCATGCTAAGATGCCAATCAGATGCATGAATTCAGCATCTTTGACAGTGAAAAGGAGAGAAATCAAGAGTAATTCCGAAGAGAGAGAGGGGGCCGACCAGCGGGGCGACAAGCGGTGGCGTGGGAGATAGAGAGAGAGAGAGCGGGGCAACGAGCGGTGGTTTTCGATCACAAATTCACCGCGAAATACAGAGAGGGAGGAGAAAAATCGAATTGGGCTGTCGAAGATGACGAAGGGTCGGAGGCGAAGCGCGAGAAATAGAGAGAGGGAGGAGGGAAAACGAAGGCGGCGAAAATTAGGTTTGGGAATTAGCGAGCGAAATGTTAGGGTTCGCGGGGATTTATCTCAGTTAATTCACCAGCGTTTGAAGTTACAAACGCCGGTGAATGTATCTATATATTCACCGGCGTTTGTTATTAAAATGCCGGTGAATAATACCATTCACCGGCGTTTATAAATAAAACGTCGGTGAATATCATGATTCCCCGGCATTTTATAGAGGCCGCCGGTGTATAACCATCCAATCTGACGCCCCATTCCTGGTCACTCCCTACCCCGGCGCGAATGGTAAAACGTCGGGGAATATACGTCGGTAAATCGCACAAGTTTTGTAGTGAGCCCATAGTTTCACTCAGAAAACAACCTACACCCTATTCCTACTACCCCTAGGATCCGGCCACTACTTCTACCCTCTTTCCTTCTTCATTTCTCCATCAAAACCACTCCATTCCACCTCCTTTGCTCTAGAAAATTCAGAACTCAACTAAGGAAAAAAGTAGAGAAAGAGAGAAAGTAGAGATCAGCTTGAAGAAGGGACTCAATGAAGGATTTTCAAAGGGAAAAAGCTTGAGAAGATCAATTCCTCTACAACAACCAAGGGTGGGGAGTTTCTCTAAACCTTCTTTTCTGCCTTTTAATTGATTTCCTCGCATGCATGTATGATAGGATGTACTAGGATGATTATCTATGAGCTTGGAAGTTGAAATCAGAACTGAAACTAGAAAACTGATTCAGAATTCTATTTTGTTGATTTTCCCGAGAGCAAACTACAAAGAATTAGACAATGAAATTTTTAGGAATTATTCACATATGTGTTTAGAATGTTCATGATTTATTTCAGATTTTTCTGTGATCATTTGATATTTACATAAAAACAAATAGTAGAACTGTGTCGTAAGGCAGGTCAGCAAATGATAAACAGAATGACTGATGTTGTAGGAATTTTCATTATTTATTAAAGAATGTTCTTGATCAGAAATTTTACCCTATATTCCTCCATGCATCTAGATTCTATAAAAAAATCAGAAAATTATTTGGATGAGCTTACAGGCTTGAGAAAAATCGAGATTTAATCAGTAGCTAAAGCTGAACTAAAGAACTTGATGGTTTCTGTGCTAAATTGAAATAGATAGAACTCATTGTATATTTGGGTTTTTGACATGAGGTCTTTTGCATATTGTTTAGTATGATCTCTAATTTTATCACCATAAATTTTGTGACATTTGCACAAGTATGGAATTTAATATGATTTTATGAGTATGTGCTAGGCTGGTTTCAGCCAGTTTGGATACCCTATAGAGATTGGGCATTTGACACTCATTAAGAGCACATTTTGAGAACCTAATTCATTATAGAGTTGTAATAAACACCTAGATCTTTCTAACAAGACCAATTTGGGGCAATTCCAGTAAAGCGTTGATTTACTATGATTTTTGTAAGACTGGATAAAGACCTAGAGTGGATTTGAATGCTCTGATTTGGAGAGACCAATTGTGTGAATTGGTGCATCGGTGAGAGATGTGTATGTTAGGGTGACTTATTGGTATAATTTGGACTCATGACCAACTAGAGAGTTGTTGAGGACACCCACACCCTTCCATAGAAATTGGATTTGTGACGTTCTGACGCACGAGTAGAGTTTTGTGCGACCGATAAGGTGCAGCCCGTGCACAGGAAGCACGCAGGCTGAGGCTTGAGAGGCTATTTTGAGGACCTAGATGTTTGAATTTGAGTTCAGGATCAACTAGGAAGTTGTAGCCTAGGATCTTACCTTTCCAGATTAAGCTCGTACACTCTAATCGGAATTGTATCGAGAGAGTTATGACCATTTTAAGATTCGAGCAGAAACCCCGTAGGTCGCGTAGTCTTGGTTTTGACTAAGTATTGTGAGGACATTTTTCGTGTGAACTATCAGAGTCGATGAATCTTTTCTAGGGATGGTTGATGTCTGTTATTGAGGTTGTTGACTCCCAGAGTGGGATGTGTGACTCGAGTTAGTCACTAGGGTAAGGGATACCCTGCACCTATCAACCCTACATTATATACTTCCGCCGAGCGTAGGACATCCGAGCGTGCCATTAAGATAAGTTCACAAGGGTGAACATATATTCACAGTCGTGGTAGCGGCGAATATAGGTCGGAATGCTGGACAATTCCAAGCCGGGGAAGTGGCGAACCGGACCGGTGTTGCTAGGGCCAGAGGTCGATAAGCAAGTGTGGAAGCAGTTTTATTTTTACCCGAAGAAATTAGAGTAAGGCAGGAGTTAGAATGACATATTAAGGGGTTGGAAATTGCATTAGTCCTAGTAAACCATAGTCGGTGTTGTACCTTCCAGTCGTAGGGATACGTTTTCGGTACACATGAATTGAGTCCTCGGCTCATATCTTGATTTGTTAATTTCCAAAGCTTTGCCGGAGCAAGGTACGGGAGGCCAGGAGGATTTGACCTCCCGAGGTGCTCACGTCCCTATGCACGGGGGTTTTTTGTTTTTGGTATATTTATAAGTTCATAACCCGATCAGGGGTGAACATGCATGCATCGGTCCATAGGGGTGGATATGGGAATCATACGGTCGGGCGACTGGATTCAATGCAGCTTTCTAAGGAGGTCCGTACGCGGGTACGAAGTGGCAGCTACGACCACCACTTAGGCACTGCAGTGGCGGAAGTTGATCGATCAGCTGCAACCTCCTTGGGCGATTGACAATCTATTGGGAACTGGATGGGCACAAGGGTAGGATGCATGGCAAGGGATTGAACCCTACAATGAGGAGAGACGAACTCTTTGAAAAGTATGTAGTATGGGATGTATACGTTTCCATCGAAGTTAATTTTGGAAAAGTATGTAGTATGGGATGCATACGTTCCCAACTGAATTGCATTAGAGTAGGTGCATCGTGTGCATTCTTGGTTGTGCATTAGATTAGGCCATGCTTGGGTCTGGAACGCATGTAGTATGGGATGCATGCGAATCCAGATTTTCAAGTCTTGCTTGCTTTAGAATAGGCTTGTGATTGGTGTATTTAGTTGTTAGATCATGGCATACACAAACACTACATAATTTAGGATGCACGTTTCTCTTTCCATTCAAAATAGTTTTTGATTGCCAGTTTGGAGGATCGCTGTTATTATCAGTATTGCGTCAGTCGAATTACTGACGTTCTCCACTTTTTAGGTACCGGTTCTACCTTTCGAGCAGGTGCAAAGATATCAGAGTCGCGCAGTAAAAGACTCAAGCCGAGGAGCGAGTCCCAGGGAAGCAGATTGACCGTTCAGCAGAGCTTCGGTAGTCAGCCGTCGACTGCCAGTCCGAGAGAGAGAAGTTGTTAACTTTACAAAAGGAGTGATGTATGTTGTAATAAGATGTACTAAGTTTATGTAGTTTGTATTCTTGACAAGAACAAGACATTGGTTATAATCAATGATGTAATGACTTTATTTGGCAATAAAAAGTTTTTAAATTTCCGTGTTATTACTGTGTTGAGATGCATTTGAAGGCAAAGATTCTGGTGAGTGTCACGGATGTCCGGTAATAGGGATCTGGGGCGCTATAGAAGTGGTATCAAAGCTCACTTCAAATTGCAGGCTAACACAGTAGAAAATTTGACTTAAAAGGCCAAATGGCTGGGTCTAGTTTGGACTGTAGGAAGGTCAAAATCTTGATTGTTCGCTTTCCTGCTTATGTGGTGATCTTTCCTATATTCCGAACTAACCCTGTGTGTTTTTTTTCGTTGACGGGTGTCCGGAAGAATCAGAAACAATCACTGCGGAATGGCTGAGGGCGAAGGCAGTAGGACCAACGACACAAACTTCAATGTTGAAGCAGAGTTTACCCGCGTATACTAGATAATGGGAGCATTTGTGGAAGCTAGCAGAAACCCAGCGCCTCCATAATAAACACCAGGAGTCGCTGCACCAGCAGACCCAATAAAGATGGTGGAATCATTCAAAAGGATAAAACCGCCAGTTTTTGAAGGACAGGCCGATCCCACGGTTGCTGATGACTGGATACGTCAGGTGGAGACGGTGTTTGAGGTACTGGTAACTCCAGAGAACAGCAAGGTTCGTTTGGCCGCAATTCTGTTGGAGAATGATGCCGGAGTTTGGTGACAGTCCGTGAAGCGTGGTCTTGGAGGAGGCCAGATCACTTAGGAAGATTTCCTTGAGGAATTCCGATAGCACTATTTTTCCATGGATGTGCAAGAAGAAAAGGCAGTGGAGTTCCACAATTTGAAGCAGGGAGATATGTCTGTCAGGGAATATGAGACAAAATTTTCTCAGCTATCACGGTATGCACCAGAGATGGTCCAAGAGGAAGCAAAGAAAGCCCAGAGGTTTGAGCAAAGGCTTAGGCCTGGACTGAGGTCGAGGATAGTTCTGTTAGGCATTCGCCGATTCGACAAGCTAGTAAGGCAAGCCGCGGTAACCGAAATAGACATAAGACAGAGTCAAGGCGAGGCCGAGGCGTAGAAAAAGAGGAAGAAAGGTATTCACACCCCTGACCATGACAAGCAGAATTCAACTCCCGAATCCAAAAAGCTTAAGGAGCCTAGTCGGGTGGTGGTGTGTTACTTTTGTAAGGAACAAGGTCATTTCAAGAGTCAATGCTCAAAAAGAACCCAGACAAGCACCTGCTATAACTGCGGAGAATCCGGACACAAGAAATCGAATTGTCCACAACTGCAAGGGAACCCCAATGACCAGTTACCGAAGGTGGTCGATAAAGGGAAGAAGTCGGTTCGTCAGAGGTGAACTTCAGCTTAGCTAGAAGGAAGTGTGAAGTGGTGCATGGTATAGAATAATATATTTTGTTAGCTGCATTTCTTGCTAGCCATGAATGGCAAATTTGTATTGTGTTCTATAGTAAGATATTATGACTTCTATAAAGCATGAAAGTTTTCTTGGGCATTTGGTCATCTTGTGTCTTGCGCTTATTTATTTAAGTATTTGGGATAAGACATAAAACTGAAATTTTGCCTTCTTCTTGGTAAGCCTCATTTTCTTCTAAGGATGGAGTGGTCACCGACCCTCAAGTAGCACAACCGAAAGCTAGATGATATTCTGAGAACTTGACTTAGGCGCTAGAAAGGATATGTGATGAAGCAAGAATGATCGTGAGTAGAAAGACTCCATAATGATCCACGGAGTGAGAAGTTCCTCAGTATTCTAGACAAGGGATGAAATATTCTCTATAATGATCTGTGGAGTAGGAATTGATCTCCAGTATTCCAAGAACGAGAGTAGTACCCACGAAGAAGTTCAAGGATGAATAGGGGGCTCCAGAAGATCTGCGAAGAGAGATGTTCCCCCAGCATTCCAGTCGAGGGACAAAATAAGCCCCAAAGCGCTCTGTGGAGTGGGAATGATTTCTGGTAGTTCGGGACGAGAGCAAAACTCATGAAGAGTTCGTGTGATGAGGGCTCCAGAATAATCCGTAGAGAGAGATATTTCCTAGTATTTTCGGAACGTGGGATGCAATAGACCCCAGAAAGTTCGATGAAGAGGGATTGATCTCCAGTAGTCCAGGATGAGAGCAACACATGCCAAGGTGATTCATCCCCAGTACAGTGGATACGGGATGAGGTATGCCCCAAAATGATCCACATGATGAGATTGATCTCCAGGATGAAAGATTGCATTGAGCACTTAAGGCTTGGGAGCCGGTATTAAGCACTTGAAGAGTGAGTTTCGAGGGTGTTCCTCGAGGAATTGGTGATGGTCCAGAAAAGTATCTTCTGATCATTGACGATTGTCTGCTATTTGTTCCCTTAGCGTCGTTCTGGGGACAGAACGATTCTAAGGAGGGAGTGATGTAACACCCCGTATTGTACGATACCAGAATATATATGTATGTATGTATATTGTCCGTATGCGGGCGCATGATTACAGTATTTTGGGTTGATTTTGCTATCATGGTTTGTGGTTAGGGTTACGGGATGGTTCATGAGAGGATTGCATTCTAAAAAATGCACGAGAACGATGAAGACCGATACTAGTATAAACATTAGTTTTCGGTACGAAACCTATGCAAATATAACATCGTATGATACTACGATGGATATACATTGCGTACGCTCGATAAACCTCTCATCTCGCACTCATAGGAACCCATTTAAACTTAAAATGGGCAGCCAACACAACCCTTCTCCAAAACCATTGGCAAGCCCATAGTTTCACTCTCAAAACAACCTACACCCTATTCCTACTACCCCTAGGATCCGGACACTACTTCTACCCTCTTTCCTTCTTCATTTATCCATCAAAACCACTCCATTCCACCTCCTTTGCTCTGGAAAATTCAGAACTCAACTAAGGAAAAAAGTAGAGAAGGAGAGAAAGAAGAGAGCTTGAAGAAGGGACTCAATGAAGGATTTCTAAAGGGAAAAAGCTTGAGAAGATCAATTCCTCTACAACAACCAAGGGTGGGGAGTTTCTCTAAACCTTCTTTTCTGTCTTTTAATTGATTTCCTTGCATGCATGTATGATAGGATGTACTAGGATGATCATCTATGAGCTTGGAATTTGAAATCAGAACTGAAACTAGAAAACTGATTCAGAATGCTATTTTGTTGATTTTCCCGAGAGCAAACTACAAAGAATTACACCATGCAATTTCCAGAGATTATTCACATGTGTTTAGAATGTTCATGATTTATTTCAGATTTTTCTGTGGTCATTTGATATTTGTTGAAGCAAATAGAGTAGAAAATCCCCGGAAATGTCCTCGAAATGCCCGTCCAAAAACTGATCTGAGATCGAGCTTTCCTTGCACACACGATCGGCCCCAAAACAGCGTATAGCGTTCGGATCTGGTGCGGGTAGAACACGGAACAGCAACTGGCACCAATAGAAACTCTTCTGTGCACCGGATCCGATCCCCAGAACAGCGAACACCGTTGTGGGATCCGCTGTGGACGAACACGGGACGGCAATCACGCGCACGGATCTTGAAGAGATCTGACGGCTGCGAATCGCTCCCGCTCTTTTCCTCCTTCTTCTTCTCCGATCTTCTTCTTCGTTCGACGAGCGACTGAGCAGAGCTCGAGAGAGAGGGGCAATGGCGGCTGCTTCGTTGGCGGCGACTACGGCAACGACGGAGACGACGACGGCGGCGGCGACGTCGAGAAGCGACGCGCGGCGATGCTCTGTTCGTGATTTCGAACAGGGGAGAGAGCGAGAGCGGAGTTGGGGTGTTGGCGAGGCGGCGAGGGTGTTGCGGTGGAGCAGTGGTCGGAGGGGGTCGACGAGGCGATGGGGGGGGTCGAGGGGATCGCTCGGAGGCGGTGGTGGCGAGCGACGGGAGTGGGTTGGTTGGCGAGAAAAAGTGGAGGCGAAGGATTAGAGAGGGTGATTAGAGAGCGGCGGGTGTAATTAGGGTTTAACAGTAATGATTAGGGTTAGGGATTAGGGTTAGGGGTTTTATATACTAGGTTATCGGGTTTGAGAGTTTAGGGGACCCGTTTCAAAAAGAGCCCAACAGATGAAATGGCCAAAATACACAATAATGAGGATTAGAAAGATGAACGAGAAGAATCGGCTATCTCTCACGAAGAACGGTGCAAGATGGCACACAATCGAATTTGATAAAGGAAACCCACAATTCGAGTTGAGACCAGAATAATAATTTTATTCGAACTGAAATAAAATACGAAATCTCAAATAGACAAAAGAGTACAATTGCGAAAAATACGGTATAAAATACAAATACGGGGAAACAGGAGTTACAACTATCAGAGTCGATGACTCTTTTCTAGGGATGGTTGATGTCTGTTATTGTGGTTGTTGACTCCCAGAGTGGGATGAGTGACTCGAGTTAGTCACTAGGATAAGGGATACCCTGCACCTATCAATCCTACATTATAAACTTCCACCGAGCGTAGGACATCCGAGCGTGCCATTGAGATAAGTTCACAAGGGTGAACATACATTCACAGCCGGGGCAGCGGCGAATGTAGGCCAGAATGCTGGACCATTCCAAGCCGGGGAAGTGGCGAACCAGATCGGTGTCGCCAGTGCCAGAGGTTGATAAACAAGTGTGGAAGTAGTTTTATTTTTACCCGAAGTAATTAGAGTAAGGCAGGAGTTAGAATGACATATTAAGGGGTTGGAAATTGCATTAGTCCTAGTAAACCATAGTCGGTGTTGTACCTTCCAGTCGTAGGGATACGTTTTCGGTACACATAAATTGAGTCCTCGGATCGTATCTCGATCTGTTAATTTCCAAAGCTTTGCCGGAGCAAGGTACGGGAGGCGAGGAGGATTTGACCTCCCGAGGTGCTCACGTCCCTATGCGTGGGGGTTTTGTGTTTTTGGTATATATATAAGTTCATAGCCCGATCATGGGTGAACACGCATGCGTCGGTCCATAGGGGTGGATATGGGAATCATACGGTCGGGGCGACCGGATTCAATGCAGATTTCTGAGGAGGTCCGTATGCGGGTACGAAGTGGCAGCTACGACCACCACTTAGGTACTGCAGTGGAGGAAGTAGATCGATCAGCTGCAACCTCCTTAGGCGACATACAATCTATTGGGAACTGGATGGCTACAAGGGTAGGATGCATGGCAAGGGATTGAACCCTACAATGAGGAGAGGTGAACTCTTTTGAAAGTATGTAGTATGGGATGCATACGTTTCCATCGAAGTTGATTTTAGGAAAGTATGTAATATGGGATGCATACGTTCCCAACTGAATTGCATTAGAGTAGGTACATCGTGTGCATTCTTGGTTGTGCATTAGATTAGGCCATGCTTGGGTCTGGAACGCATGTAGTATGGGAAGCATGCGAATCCAAATTTCCAAGTCTTGCTTGCTTTAGAATGGGCTTGTGATTGGTGCATTTAGTTGTTAGATCATGGCATACACAAGCACTACATAATTTAGGATGCACGTTTCTCTTTCCATTCAAAATGGTTTGTGATTGCCAGTTTGGAGGATCGCTGTTATTATCAGTATTGCTTCAGTCGAAGTACTGACGTTCCCCACCTTTTAGTTACCGGTTCTACCTTTCGAGCAGGTACAGAGATATAAGAGTCGCGCAACAGAAGACTCAAGCCGAGGAGCAAGTTCCAGGGAATCAGATTGACCGTTCAGTGGAGCTTCGGTAGTGAGCCGTCGACTGCCAGTCCGAGAGAAAGAAGTTGTTAACTTTACAAAAGGAGTGATGTATGTTGTAATAAGATGTACTAAGTTTATGTAATTTGTATTCTTGACAAGAACAATACATTGGTTGTAATCAATGATGTAATGACTTTATTTGGCAATAAAAAGTTTTTAAATTTTCGTGTTATTACTGTGTTGAGATGCATTTGAAGGCAAAGATTCTGGTGAGTGTCACGGATGTCGGTAACGGGTATCCGGGGCGCTACAAAGATAAATGGCAGTTTCGTAATAATCCATTGGCAATTTGGTAATAATTTGAAGGGGAATTTGGTTAGGAAATGGTGGGATGGCTGACCTTTTGCCGTCCCATGTTTTTCAAAGTTCATTTTTTTAATTAATTATTTTCTAATGGCAATTAGGTATTAAAAAAAAACAAAGATGTTCATCCGTCTCTTTCTTTTTTCTTTTGCTTTGTCTACTTTAAAAATATAAAAAAAGTGAATGACGGAGAATGTTCATCCGTCTCTCTCTTTTTTTCCTTCAAACAGATGAAGATCCTTCTTCTACTTTTAGCATTTTGTCAAAACGGATTTCTAAGTTTAGCGAAGCACGGTTCACCCCGATTCTAATATATGGGTTTTTGGCAAACGACTGTGAGCATGTTTTCTAGCCCGATTTTCATTTTTTGGGTTTTTAGAAAACAACAGTGGATGCTCTTTGCGGAAGGGAGCATATCCAATTCTTAATCATCCATCCATCATTCATAATCTAAAATAAAACAAGTAGCACGCACTAGTACTAATTTTAATAATTTACAATAATTAGTTATAATAATAATCATTCATTCATTCACTCGCACTCTGCTTGCTTGGTCAGAAACTTACCTGAATTAGCACAATAATCGTAGACCAAATGCTTAGCCCAAAGTATTGATGAATATCTGTTGCTGCTTATTTCGGTGTGGGAGCAAATAGATAGTGAGTTAGTAAATGAAGGACACTACTAAAAGTCAAACCTGTGACCTGGCCATTATAAACTGTAAGGGCTCCCAAAAATGGATCTGGACCGTTGATTAAACTCCTGTGATCTGAATTGGACGGTGGATGATGCGGCCGACGGACCTACAAAAATGTCTGAAATACTGGGGTGTGGCCCCGGCGACAGACCCTCCGACGCTCAAGTCAGAACCAGAAAGAGAGAAAGTAAGGGAGTGAAAACTGGAGAATTGTTGATTACTTGGAGACTAAGGAGGAGGAGGAGTATTTATAGGCCTGAGAGACATTCTAGAAGCCGAACCGTGATCGTCGGATCTTTCACGTCTCCCCCCTGAAAAGATAAGATATCCCTGTGAGAGGATAAGAGATAAGACTTCTAGCCATCATGGGCTGGGTGTCTCTCTTAGTAGGCCTAGTCTGTCACTTTTTATGGGCTTGAGAGAAGCCCATGTCTTGGAGTGGGCCCAGGCCTTTAAAATAGGCCTGTGATGGCTAATCTGCCTGTAGACGCTTTGAGATCCATGCAGGGATCGTACGACTCTGATCTGCTACGATTTTTACCATCATCATAAGCCCCCTACTCTCGGAAGGCGATTTTCATGGCTTTCGAAAAGTAGTACGTCTTATTTTTAGAATCTGGTAAATAATTTTAGCAGTCGGAGTGTTCATAGATACCTAGAACCGATCAGCGGCTTCTGGAGGCAGTGAATGTATTCCTGGATTTTTTCCATATTTTTTCGGATTTTTTCGAATTTTTTGTAATTTTTCTGGAGTTTTCTGAGAATTTTTCCACAGTTCTTTGGATTTCTCCGAATTTTTGGGAATGCTCTACAATTTCAAAATCACTTTTTTCGAATTTTATAATTAATAAATTCAATTTAATTATTTTTTCAGATTTTTTAATTATTTTTCCGAATTAAAATAATTATTTTTAATTTTTTAATTAATTTTTCGAATTAAAAATGATTTTTAATTGATTTTATGAATTTATCTGACCAGATGCAATTTTTTAGGCGATCGGGGGCGTGCATCATGGCCTGGCTCGCGCGCTGAAGCGATCAGACGGCCGAAAGGCTTTGATCAAACCAGAAAAACTTGAGGCGCTGATCATGATCTGGCGCGATTATCTTGGAGATCCAACGACTCTCCATTCGTCTTCTTCACCCCCTAGCTCGGCGAACCATTTAGCCAAGCTACTCTCTTTCCCTTCGACGCGTAGCTCGGCAGATGCCTCATTCGGCGACGACAGAGCTATGGGGGATGATCATCTTGGTCCAGCTACGGATTGGAGACCCCGGAGCTTCATTCTTGTCGAGTTCGTTCGATCGAACTACGGAAGTGAGCTCTCGCCGAGCTACCGAATTTTGCTGGGCTACGGGATTGAGCACTTCGCTGAGCTATGAATTTGCTGAGCTACGAACTCGAGGTCTCGCCGAGCTACAGAGTGGCTTTGCTGAGCTACAGGCTTCTTGTTAGGTCGAGCAACGAGCTCTGTTTTCTGTCGACGTGTGTAGAGCTTCATCGACATGAAGGAGTGTCGATTGGTGTGCACCGCCATTGGTTGAGCTATAGGGCTATGGTCGAGCTACCTTGAAGTCTTGCCAAGCTATGACGGTCGAGCTCTGGCGAGCTACTGGTCATCAAATTTTTGCCGAGCTATGGAGATGATGAAGCTCCGTTTCGCCGAGCTATGGCGATAGCTCGTTATGGTCGAGCTATGGTCGTCTCTTCGCCGAGCTATGGGTATTTCGAATCCGCCGAGCTACGAGAATTTCGAATCCACTGAGCTACGAACTCGAGGTCTTGCCGAGCTATGGGTTCTGTGCTCTCACCGAGCTATGGCCATGGAGCTCTCGCCGAGCTACGGTGCTTAAGTTCTCGCCAAGCTACGAGAATTTCGAACTCGCCGAGCTACGAGAGTTTCAAATCCGCCGAGCTACGAACTTGAGGTCTCACCGAGCTACAGAGTAGTGATTCTTCGCCGAGCTACGTGTTCGCCGAGCTACGAAGTATTGATCTCCGCCGAGCTATGGAGTTAGAGTTTTTTCGAGCATCTTCTTTTGGGTTCATGCTCTGTTTTCGATGAGGCGCATGAGAGCTCAACGTCAGCGATGCTCATGAGGGGGCGAGAGCTCGGCATCGTTGATGGGGCGAGGATTCATGGAGCTCGATGTTTTTAGAGGCTACAGAGCTGTGAAGATGGGGTTTCGATTGAGCTCTGTTTTGAGCTTTTTGGCGCCAAAACTTGAAGAAGGAGAAAGAAGAAGAGGAGAAGTGGAGCGGGTGCGATTCGGGTTTGGATCCGACCTGTTTATACCCCTTCGTTACTTCTCTTGATTTGGCTTGCGGGTTTGGGTCGCAACCCAACCAGATCTGAAGCCTTTCGATCCATTCTCACGAACACAGTAAGTGTTTTTGGCATTTGCTCTTGGTGATTTTGCTTGTCTGTCACTTCTTGAATTTTTTAGCTTCTTTTTGGGGATTTTTGAAGCTTGTTTAAGCTTGGGAGTGCATATAAATTTTTATACATATATTTGTTGTCGTGTATATGCAACAACTTATAAATATATGTATAATTCCTTATATGTGTATACCCAGCTTTTTACTCCATCGTCGTTGACTGGTGGATCTTGCATGTATATAACTAGCTATGATAGGAGAGCTATTATAGACTTGTTGTTTGATCCCAACAAGTTGTTGTGGCATATCCAGAACAGAGTTGAATGTTTGATCTTGTCGTTTGCGCTCATCAAGTGTGTAGAGAACTCTGCGACGGAGTTAAACGTTGAGCTTGCCGTTTGATCCCAGCAAGTTTGGAGTGAACTCTGAGATAGAGTCGATGTGGAAACTGCCATTTTGGTCCCGGCAAGTTCGGAGACGACTCTGAGATGGAGTTGAACGTTCAAGCTTGCTGTTTGCGCATGGCATGTTTAGAGGGACAACTCTTTGACTAAGTTGACGTAGAGCTTGCTGTTTGTTCCCAGCAAGTTTGATGAGAACTCAGTGGCAGAATTGAGTGCTGAACTTGCTATTTGCGCCCAATAAGCATGTAGAGGACTCTGTGACAGAGTTGGCCATTGCACCTACTATTTGTACCCAACAAGCATGTAGAGACAACTCTTTGATTAAGTTGGTCTAGAAACTTCCGTTTGATCCCGGCGTGCTTGAAGAGGACTCTATGACAGAGTTGGATGTTGCACCTGCTATTTGCAGCTAGCAAGGATGTGGAGACAACTCCGAGATAGAGATGATGTTGAAAATGTCGTTTGATCTCGGCGAGTTTGTAGGGGAGACTCCGTGATGGAGTTGATGTAGAAACTGCCATATGATCCTGGCGAGTTTGTAGAGAGAGATTCCGTGATGGAGTTGATGTAGAAACTGCCGTTTGATCCCGACGAGTTTGTAGGGAAGACTCTGTGATGGAGTTGATGTAGAAACTGCCGTTTGATTCCGGTGAGTTTGTAGGGAAACTCCGTGATGGAGTTAATATAGAAACTGCTGTTTGGTCCCAGTGAGTTTGTAGGGAGACTCCATGATGGAGTTAATGTAGAAAATGCCATTTAATCTCGGTGAGTTTGGAGGAACAACTCTTTGACTGAGTCGACGTAGAGCCTGCTGTTTGCTCCCAACAAGTTTGGAGAGAATTCAATGGCTAAATTGAGTGCTGAACTTGTTGTTTGTGCCCAGCAAGCGTGTAGAGATAACTTTTTGATAGAGTAGGTCCAGAAAATGCCGTTTGACCCCGATGAGTTTATAGGGGCAACTCGTGGCTGAGTTGGCGTAGAGCTTGCTGTTTGATCCCAACAAGTGTTACTAGTGGTGCTTGGGCAAAGACCAAGGTCTTGGAATCATTGTAGGGAGCCAATAAGCTTAGAGTGGAGCATTGAACTCATTGTTTGGAGCCGAGTTATGGACGGAGCTCAAGCATAGAGAAAGGCGTCGAACTCGTTGTTTGGAGCCAACGAGCTATTTGGTAGAGCTTGTGCAAAGACCAAGGCATTGGAATCAATGCGTGGAGCCAACAAGTTGTTAATGAAGCCCAAGCGGCGAGAAGAGCGCTGAACTCGTTGTTTGGGATCAACGAGTTGCTAATGGAGCTCAAGCGGCAAGCAGAGCGCTGAACTCGTTGTTTGAGACCAACGAGTTTCTGATGGAGCTCAAGCGGCAAGCAGAGCGCTAAACTCGTTGTTTAGAGTCAACGCGTAGCTTGACAGAGTCGAAGCGGAGTGCTGAACATTGAACCTGCTATTTGGAACCAACAAGTTGTCAAGCGAGCCTAAACGAAGGCCAAGGTGTTGAACCAAGGCAATGAACTCATTGTTCGGGGTCACGAGCATAGGCAGAGCTCGTATGGATAGCAGAGCGTCGAACTCATTGCTTAGTGCCAATGGGTTGTTGATGGAGCTCAAGCGGCGAACGGAGCGCTGAACTCATTTTTGGGACCAACGAGTTGTTGATGGAGCTCAAGTGGCGATTAGAGCGCTGGAGCCAATGAGTTATGAACGGAGCTTAAGCATAGAGCAAGGCATCGAACTCGTTATTTGGAGACAACGAGCTGTTGGTGGAGCTCAAGTGGCGAGTAGAGCGCTAAACTCGTTGTTTGGGACAAACGAGTTGTTGATGGAGCTCAAGCGGCGTGCGGAGCACTGAACTCGTTGTTTGGGACCAACGAGCTATTGATGGAGCTCAAGGGGCGAGCAGAGCGCTGAACTCGTTGTTTGGGACAAACGAGTTGTTGATAGAGCTCAAGCGGCGAGCAGAGCGCTGAACTCGTTGTTTGCGAAAATAAGTTTTTGATGGAGCTCAAGCAGTGAGCAGAGCGCTGAACTCGTTGTTTGGGACAAACGAGTTATTGATGGAGCTCAAGCGGCGAGCAGAGTGCTGAACTCGTTGTTTGGGACAAACGAGTTATTGATGGAGCTCAAGCGTTGAGTAGAGCTCGGGGTGTTGGACCCGTTGCTCGATGTTGACAAGTGGTTGGCCGAGGAACTCAAGTGGCACGTGGAGTGCCAAACTCATTTTTTGAGCGGATGAGTTGTGGGTATTCTGAATCTTCTTATTGTGGAAGTGAAGTAACTTGTGTTTATTCAGCATTGAGATGATTCCATTCTTCTCTTTACTGACAAGTAGTTGCGTACATCGAATGAGGTTCTCTGGGACACTGTGCTTGCTCTCCTTCATGGTACGCTGTGCTTGACGGAGTTGGAACTTTCCGTTTGCACAGTGCTTCAAGCGAGACGGAGTTGGAGCTTCCTCAAGTGAAGATGGTTGGATAAACCTGATGTTTGCTCGTCTAAGGAGGACTTGTCTTGAATATTATCATCAAGAGTTGAGGTGGCCCTATGGAGCTGTTAGCTGGTAGGAGGCTGGCGTAGAGTTTTGTTTCTCTTAGGGCAATGCATCTCTCCAGTGTGCATAGCTGGAAGAACAGCTTTCATGACAGTTTGTTGTACAGTATTCATAGGACTTTTGGTACCGATTTCTAGACGTAAAATGTGAACTCGTTGTAACTTTGTTGTTGTAATGAGACTCGTACTTTGTGGAATGAGAAGTCTTCTACGCGCCGGTGTTTTATCCTGTGATATATCATCTTGGGGGTTGGTTAGTCGTATGAGCTCTCTTGGAAGAGTTAGACTTTGGACTAGCCATTTTGTATTTGCAGATGACTGTAGTGCTACTGGATCTGATCAGACGAGTTTATGATAGTTCTGTGATTTGCGGGATCCATTTCATATGCTTGATCCTTGCTTTCATGGTTGATGTGCCATCGACAAGTTCTTTATCGCTAAATAACAGAGCCTCAAGTCTGTTGCGTATAGCTTAAAGAACTGTCGATGGTTTATGACGGAGTTTAGCATTGCTCCGTCTTCAACCCAACTAGTTGTACGGACAACTCTGAAGGAGAGTTGTTTTCCAAACTTGCTGTATGGGGCCTCTGACAGATTGTGAGAGTCACATCGAATGGAGAGTTGAACCCCATGTGTTGCTAGGGTAACTTTGATCCATGATTTTGGACCTATTAATCTGTTGTTGAGGAAATTTAACTAGTTGCAGGAACAGATCAAATGGCGAGTTGAACTTTGAATGTGTGTCATTACAGTTTGCGAAAGTAACTCTGAACCAAGAACATAGATTCTGAACTTGTTAGTTTAAGTATTAATAGTTTGCAGGAGCAGCTCGAATGGTAAAGCACACTCTAAACTTGCTTCTTTGCAAATTGACAGTCTCTTTTGAACTATAAACTGGACTCCAAACCGGTCGTCGAGGCATTAACAGATTGCAGGCGCAGATCGAACGGCGAAGTGCACTGTGAACTCGCATTATTGCAAGTTGTTAGAGTCTTTGTCGACCCATGGGTATGGACTCCGAATCCATCTTACGGGAAGACTCACAATGAGTGTTTGGTGCTGCTTAAGTGCTTAAGTGTGGCACTCAACTTTTTGTTTCCGAGCCTCCAAGGAAGTTCAACTAGTTGCAGGAATAGATCGATCGGTGAGTTGTGTTCTAAGCGAGCGAGGTTGCACGCTGCAACTCCCGAGTTCTGGATTCCGAACTTGCGTTGAGGAAAGCTTGTTACGAGTGCCTAGCACCGCTTTAAATGTAAGTTGGGAGTGTAGCTCGTTGTTTGCTTTAATGAATCAACAGGTTGTAGGAGCAGATCGAATGGCGAAACGCACTTTTGAACTTGTTTCATTGTAAATTGCTGTAGTAACTTCGCACTATAGATGCGAGCTCCGAATCCATCTCGTAGGATGTTTTTAACGATTTTTTTGTGCCGTTTTTGTGTACAAGTTTGGCACCCAATTCGTTGTACTTCACAAGGTGTTCTTCTTTCCAAGTCCCTGCTGATATCTCCTTGCCCCCCGGGTCTTCAAATTGATGAGCCGTCAGGCGAACAACTTTGTAGACCTTGCCTGGACTTGCCTATTTTGGAAGGAGCCCCCCATTGTTTTTCATAGAGAAAGAGAAATCTTTCGATGCACCAATGTGTTTTAGGCATGACTATTTGTCTCCGTTGAATAAGTGGAGTGGTTTCGGGCGAGGGATTCAGGTTTATTACTGTGTTATGATGAGAACTTATTTGGATCTGGTGAAAGATGATGTGGCAAGTTTGGAAGTTCTTTGTAGAGTTGGTTATGGCAGAGGCTTCAAGCTCGTTTATAGTTTTTGAATTATTGTGACTGCTTTTCGGTGGTGACTCTATAGCGTCGAGGGAGAGAATGGAGCCCCCCATTGTAGCGGTGTAGCATGCTCGTGCCGCCTGTTGACTTCCTACAGCTTGGCCTACGCCAACTGTTGTTGGGAACTTCATTTTCTTGTGAAATGCGGAGGCAACCGCATGGAATGCCGCCAGGCCGGGATGACTGAATATGGCATTGTATGCAGATTTAACATCGACTACCAGGAAATCTAAGGACTCTGTCCGAGTTGTCAGTGCTTTCCCTGCTGTTACGTCGAGTGCGATGATCCCCTCAACTTGAACGGGTGCACCCGAGAAGCCATGAAGGGTATAGCTGACGGGCTTGAGACGATCTCGGGAGAGCTTCAGCGCATCGAATGTGGCCATAAACAAGATGTTGACAGAACTTCCATTGTCCACGAGGATAGGTCCCACATCGTGGTTTGCCATGCCTAGATTGATAACTAGTGCATCGCAATGAGGCATTTTGACGCCCTCGAGATCTTTGTCAGAGAAGGAGACTGAGAGGCCCGAACCCTTCGGGGATGGAGTGTTCTGAACTGAATTAACCTCTCTTACAAAAGCTTTACGAGAGGAGTTAGAACCTCCCCCCATGGGTCCTTCATGGATGGTGCGCAAAATGGTCATTTGTTCTGAGTCCCTGGATTCAGAGGGTCTTTCAGGATGCTTGTTAGCCCCCAGTGGCGGATGGTTTTCGGCATTGTTGTCTTTCTGAATGAAGTTGGAGAGATAGCCCCTGCGAATCAAGGCTTTCAATTCCTCTTTAAGGGTTCGACAGTTATCAGTAGTGTGTCCATGATCTCTGTGAAATGTGCACCACTTATTTTTGTCTCTTCTTCTGCTAGACTTGACATCGTGGGGGGAAGGTGGATTATTCCGTCCTTCTCCACTTCCATGAGGATGGCTGATTCGCTTGCATTGAGAAGAGCGAACTTGTCAAAGCGTGGTGCTAGAGTTGGACGGCGTGAACTCGCACCGTTTTTCTGTAACTTCCTGAGTTCTTCCTCGCTTGTGTTCTTCTGTTTGTTCTCGGAAGATGAATTGTTCTTGCCTTGAGGATAGAGAGCTTCCTCGACTCCGGAATACTTGTCATTCCTTTTCAGGAGCTTAGTTACATTTTTGGGAGGCCTTTCTGCGAGAGAGGCTTTCTGGTCTTTGTTAGTGACGTTGTGGCGAAAAGCTGTAGTTGCAACTAAAGTGTTCAAGGAAGAAATTAGCCTTGCTTCAGTAGTAACATGCTTAACGAAGTCTTGCGGCGAAAGAGCTGCAGTTGCGACTGAAGTGTTCAAGGCGTAAATTGACCTTGCTTCAATTGTAAAATGCTTAATGAAGTCTTGCGGCGAAATAGCTGCAGTTGCGACTGAAGTGTTCAAGGTGTAAATTGACCTTGCTTCAGTTGTAAAATGCTTGACGAAGTCCTTTAGCAGTTCTCCATCTTTTTGCTTCAGTTCTAGTAGGGAGACACTAGTATTTTCAGCTCTCTGACTAGTAACAAAGTGTGCAACAGAGAGTCCCTCAATCTGATCGAAAGAAAATATGGATTCAGGTTTCAGACGTGGATACCATTCCCCAGTGGTTCATTTCTGTGTAGCGGGAAATGTCCGACACATGAGTGCATCAGTGGCGTTATAGAACATCATAAGTATTTTAAAGCTCTCTACGTGGTCCGTCGGTTCTGATTCCCCGTTGTAGGAAAATGAGGAGCTTTGAAGTTCCTTGGAACAGGTGCATCGAGGATAGTTCTGCTGAGGGATGTTGATTAGGGTGGTAGGTCCTGTTGAACAAGTCTCTCTCATTCCTCATCTGTTCTAGGCGATAATCTACTTCTTGGACACAGCGAAGGACTTGGTCATCCTTCTTTTGGGATCCAGTTGATGCATTGTGGACTGAGATAAAGTCGTACTGAGAATGTTGTTCAGGACGGTTTTTTCAGGAGCCCCCTGGTTCCTTTCCGTTGGAAGGATCGTGATTAGGCGGTCGGGGTGACTGTTGAGGAGGAATCTGATCTTCCATAGGAGGAGCTGGTTGACGAAGAGTGGTAGTGCGGTGGCTAGAGGCCGCCCCTTTATCTTTAGTCTTTGTGGCTTGGCGATAAGTCTTACTTGTGTAGTTTTCCACAGATGGCGCCAATCTGTTGCTGCTTATTTCGGCGTGGGAGCAAACAGATAGTGAATTAATAAATGAAGGAACTACTAAAAGTCAAACTGTAACCTGGCCGTTCTAAACTGTTAGGGCTCCTAAAAATGGATATGGACCGTTGATTAACCTCCTGTGATCTGAATGGGACGGCGTATGATGCGGCCGACGGACCTGCAAAAACATCTAAAACACCGGGGTGTGGCCCTGGCGACAAACCCTCCGACGCTCAAGTCAAAACCAGAAAGAGAGAGAGTAAGAGAGTGAAAACTGGTGAATTTTTTTATTACCTCGAAACTGAGGAGGCTGAGGAGTACTTATAGGCCTGAGAGACATTCTAGAAGCCAAATCGTGACCGTCGAATCTTTCATATCTCTCGCCCTAAAGAGATAAGATATCTCTGTGAGAGGATAAGAGATGAGACTCCTAGCCATCATGAGTTGCATGTCTCTCTTAGTGGGCCTAGTCTGTCACTTTTTATGGGTTTGAGAGAAGTCCATATCTTGGAGTGGGCCCAGCCCTGTAAAATAGGCTTGTGATGGCTAATTTTCCTGTAGACGCTTTGAGATCCGTGCAGGGATCGTACGGCTCTGATCTGCTGCGATTTTTACCATCATCAATATCCAAATCTACCTCAAAGTAATTCTCTCCCTGACAATAAAAAATAAAAAAAATTGCAGAGTTGTTATTGTACAGTTGTACATGTACTTCATGAAGAAAGGAATTAGTTTAATTTACGTTGTTCATGTATGTGAATTACTCTTGATAAGTTGAACAATGTGTATTTCATTTTTTGGGTGATTGACTGAATTCAGATTCCACACATACTATTGACACCTAAATGGGACTGAAATTGAGTAAAATATATTTGCACTTGATATTGTTTTGGAGTCCCAAGCTTATTCGTTGATTCAACATCAATCTGAGAACTTAGCAATGATCACACTTTCCCCAACAAAACACATAATTTGGATACGGCTAATTGTGGTGAATGACTGTGTGTAGGCAGAGATTTCTTCTTACAGAGTTGTTGCTCTATTTATCAGGGTGTGAGCTAATGCTGGCGTGGTGCAGTATACAGAAGGTTTCATCATATGACATCATGGAATCCGTACAAAGTGGTGGTGGGAGCATTCTTCTTCAGGATGCAAGTATAATGCTCCATCAACAAGAGGCCTATCTTAGTCATATGTTGATCATGTTGTGAACCACTAGAGATGCCAAATTCACTTGTACGAGTAGTACTAGGTGTGTGTGCATGCTTTTTACTCTATCAAAACTGTAAAAGTATGGATGATGTATAAGACATGCACACATGATACCAATCAACCTATCCTAACTAACTTCGACTTTTGCGATTAACCAAGTATAAGACTATAACCCCTGTTTCCGATTTTGTGGATTTCATTTTTTGTAATTCTCATTCCTATAATACGTTATTTTAATAATAAACTTTTTTTATTCATCTTCTTTCAGTCCATTTTATTTTCATTGTTGAATTCTGGGATCCATGTACACTCTATTTATTTCTATATGAGGTGTTGATCCTCTATTACATTATTTCATTTAGTTCTTTCAATTTAACCCACTAATTGATTTATTTCTTCTTGTTGGATCCTACCCCGTTAACTCAAACTCATTTCTTATTGGATCCTAATTAACCCATTAACCTAAACTCAGTAACCCAATTCCCTTCTTTTCTGCCTATTGACCAGATCAACCCCCTCTCCACGTTCACCCCCTCAATTCCCTACTTTACTACCTCACCGCTACCACATTCCTCTAAATCCTAACAAAACCCTCTAATCTATAAATCAACCTATTAAGTACCCCCTTAATTAGTCAGCTTACTCTCTCTCTCTCTCTCTCTCTCTCTCCCTCTCCCTCTCTCTCCCCGTCACTCTTCTTCTTCCCTGTTTCTCTCTCCCGAAACCAAACAGACCCAAACACCCTCCATCCTCGACCTAAAGCCCCATCACCATCTGCTCACCCTCCTCATCGCCCCGTCGACCGTAGCCACCCTCACCAACCCCAGTGGCCACCGCAACCCCGATTGTCGCTCCTAGCACCTCATCCTCCTTCTCCTCGCCTGTATCTCGCAACCACCACCACTTCATCCTGCAAACCACTGCTCCTCGTCATCGTTGACCGCCACTGCACAACTGTCTCTGTCGCTCGAGCCAACACCGAAGCACCACCGCAGCCACCATCAACGTCCCCCTGTGCTCGTCACTCGCCATCGCCACACCATTTCACTGCCTGCACCCCGTCAACACCCTCGTTCACCGCCCTACCCTCACTCATAGTAATCGCCACCTGCACTCCGCCATTGACCTCGCCGCTCGAGCCGTTGCTACCACCCACTGCTGCACCCTCATCCCCTCGCCAACTCATGATGCCCCAGCCACCGTCGAGCCCCACCATCACAACAAGCCCCCAATTGCCTCTCGACCTCTCGCTGTGCCTCTAGCCTCCACTGTTGACCGCCTCCTTCCTCTGCTCGACAATCATCAAAACCCATCGGGTGCACGTGCTATTGTTGTTCCCGTCTCTTGAACGTGCTGTTGCATTTGCTGTTGTTGTTTTCGTGGTTTACACGTGTTACCGTCAGGACTCTCGTCCCGTTATTCTCTTATTATCGAAGTTGTCGCTTGAAAGACAAGTTTCCTCTTGAACTAGTTTTCTTTATTCTTGTTCAAGGAATTATGTTGAACCCCGTAAGTAGTTCTACTTGATTATCGTATATTGATTGTTTGATACCCTTCAAGAGACTACTACGGATTCATCGATGAAACAAGTAGCAGCTCTCTTCTCGTGCCATCCCCTTGATTCAAACTCAGGCCTTGTTACATATCGTCATATGCATACACCACACATAGATTAGAAACATACATGTAAAGAATGATGATTGAAAGCTTGTTCGATTAGATGTGGTATTCATGCTATGATGTCTTGTTAAATAGTAGAATTCCACCACAGTGACTTGAGTATAATTCCCTGTTAATTGTTTCCTTAGAGTTATATGCATGCGCACAACGTGTGTTGCTAATTAATAATTAATTGACTTGCTGGCCTGTTGGTTACTCCATATTGTTTTGAGATTTTGACTCGGTTAATTTTGTAATTAGTTTAAACCTTGTAAATGAAAGTCAGAGTCCCTTGAACCTGGTTTCAAGAACATTTAACGGATCTGGATTTCGAGTTGTAGAAAATAAGTTATCATATTTTTTGTATCACTAGATTTCAAATTCCAGATTGTTATTCATGAGCATGTCGACACATTTTCACTAATCGAAACAACATGTTAATAGAAAATGTAAACTTGAAATTAACTTTAATGTTATTATACACTATTGAGAGTCTTAAAATAAATTTTATGAAATTTTTAGATAGATTTTCGGACCCATTATGTATATACTAACTTAACCCTAAACTGTTGTTAGAACACTAGACCAATAAAAGATCCAACTTTTGACCCAGCTGTGGTTAGAATATTTTAGAATTTCCTGAACAAAAGTGGGGGCCTTCTGTGTTAGGAATTCAGGCCATTTGAAGGATTCTCAATCCGACTTGTAGAATACAAAATATTCAAGTTTTTCTACTATACTGTCAAAATTCCAGATTTGCTGTTTATAATTACATCGCCATGTTAAATTAATTGGAACAGTAGGATGACTTAATAAATTAGACCTTATAATTTTAAGAATTTTAATTAACAATGTCAGGAACTTAGTTTAATTTTGGTGAGAATTTTAGTTAACTTTTTAGTGGAATTACACGTATAATAACATGATGCTGAGTTGTTGCCTGAACAGTAAACTCGTGGAGAACCAACAAGTAGACACATTTGCTGTTTTCAAAATGTATCGTGAGTGTCTAGTTTCTAGAATCTATGACGGAATCTGATTTGCTTCCCCGTAACAGCTGGAAAGTCGACTTTTGTACATCATCGTCTTGCTGTCCAGAAATTACATTCTTTATGTTGATTGTAAATTGTTTAAACCTTGCATTTCATTGCATATCTTTCATTGTACAATCATTGATACATCGTTCATACCGTTACTTGACACTATTCCATTGATTTCACATTCATGTTTCATGTTGATAAATTAATAATAAGCCGGGGTATAAGGGTCGACTTAGTAGTGAACAATCAGCGTATGTACTCAGATTAGGGGCCTGTGTTTTCCAATATTGTTATCTTATTATCTTGTTGTCTTGTGGATAAATCTTGTTATGGATCGTGGATTGTGGATTCTTGTTATTGTTATCGTGATGAGTACATGATTTGTAGAGTTCACCACTATAGTCTAATTGTTCACTGCTTGTATGCACCGAACCTGTGGTATGGGACACAGTACTACGTGCATTAGATAAGATAATAAAATATGAAAGACCTAGGATTGACACTGCATTGATCTTAATTATTGTTACCAACTGGAAATCTTGTTTATTGTATTGTTACCCGTTAACTTGTTGACTATGGACCTTGCATCGTTATCGACAATTTCATTGTCACTTGATATAGTACTTATTCCTCGTTCATTGGTATTTACATGTCCTATTTTATTGTTCCTTGTTTGTACTACTTGCTATCCGTAACTTTCTCTAACGGATATCCCCCCCCCCTCTAGACTATGAGCTCGTAGGTACATATGAAGAATTACCCGAAGAACTTGGTGAGCAGACCTTCTAGAGATTGGAGCCGAATTGTTGGCCACAATAATTGTCTTGTCCTTGTCATTTAAATTCCAGTACTATTGTTGTTATCATATTTTGTATTTTGGGCTTTGTTGATCCGAAGTTTGTTTCTTTCCAGTTGTTGGTTATTGTTGAGACATTTCATGTAATATCTATGTTATGTGATTTCACTTTAGCATGTGTGGTTAAATTTGTATTGCATATTATTGAGTTAAATATTACAGCTTATGAATAATGCAAATTATTCGCTAGGCCTTCGTTCCCTGCTCGTATTCCTGTGTTTTGGGATGCGGGGCATGACAGGTTTTTAGTGGTATCAGAGCCCCTGTTAGGCTCTAGCCAGGTTTGACCCTAATCAGATTGGGTTAGTCAGGTTTAACTCAATAATATGTACACCACGTTATCACATGAACATGTAGTAACCAACTTATAATCTGGATACTAGTCTCATTCGATCCACTTTTGATCCCTTCATATTAAGTTCCTTCATTCTTATTCCTTGATCATCTTTTGGGCGTCATCTTAGTCCACTCCCTTCCTGCCAATGTTTTGTTTGATTCTGGTGCCACTCACTCCTTTGTTTTTTTTGCTCCGTGGATCGGCATCGTTTGGCGAGCGACGTCCTGTCTATAGCCAAGAATATTACCACAGGAGGAGGCATCATCATCTGTTCCGAGGTGTGCAAGCAGAGCCCTTTTTTTATTAGAGGCATGGAATTCAAGGCCGACCTTATTGTGATCCCCAACTCTGGCTTTGATATTATCCTTGGGATGGATTGGCTGGGAATTACCCATGATGTGATTGATTTCCAGGAGAGAAGAAGGTCATATTTAGGCTCCCAAGTCACTAGGAGTTCGAGTTCCACGCAGGTGAAACACCGTAAAATTAGAAGGCTTGTGTGCTGGAGTCATTGAACATTGATGGTGAAGTTGCACCCATGGTTGTGTGGGATTTTGTTGATGTTTTTTCGGAAGAATTGTCCGGATTGCCGCCAGACCGAGATGTTGAGTTCTGCATTGAAGTTCAGCCGGGAACAACACCAATCTCCAAGGGTCCATACAGGATGGCACCAGTTAAGTTAGCAGAACTGAAGGTGCAATGAGTTGTTGGATACGGGTTTCATCAGGCCAAGTGTTTCGCCTTAAGGAGTCCCGGTGTTGTTCGTCAACAAGAAGGATGGAAGTCGTAAGCTCTGCATTGACTATCTGGAGTTGAATAGTGTCACTGTGAAGAACCGATATTCGCTGCCAAGGACCGTTGATCTATTTGGTCAGCTGGAAGGTGCTTCAGTTTTCTCGAAGCTGGATCTTTGCTCTGGCCATCATCAGGTGACAGTAATGACTAAGGATATTCAGAAGACGGCGTTCTGCACGAGATATGGACATTACGAGTTCTTCGTCATGCCCTTTGGAGTTACCAATGCACCAGCAGTATTCATGAGTCTGATGAACAAGGTGTTCTCGCCATTCTTAGACAAGTTTATGGTGGTCTTCATCGATGAAATTTTGGTGTACTCTCGGAACAAGGAAGACCATGCAAAGCACTTGAAATTTGTCTTGCAGAATTTGAGGGAGAATCAACTCTATAGGAAGCTTAGTAAGTGTGAGTTCTGGCTTGACCGTGTTGCTTTTCTGGGTCATACTGTCTCGGGCGATGGGATCTCAATTGATTTGTCGAAGATTATGCAGTCAAGGATTGGCCAATACCAAAGTCTTCATCAGAAGTGCGAAGTTTCCTCAGGTTGGCAGGGTTATCAGAAGTTCATTCAGGATTTCTCAAAGATTACTAGGCCTCTAACGAATTTGATGAGGAAGAGAAGAAGTTTTCCTGGGATGGAGCTTGTGATGAAGCCTTCATGGAACTGAAGAATCTGTTGACATAAGCACCTATGCTGACTATACCAGACCGTTCAGGAGGTTTCGTTATCCACTGTGATGCTTCAGGCAAAGGGTTAGGAGCAATGCTGATGCAGCATGGCAAGGTTGTCACTTATACGTCCAGGCAGTTAAGGCCTCACGAGAAGAACTATCCTACGCATAACCTAGAACTTGCAGCTGTAATCTTCGCTTTGAAGTTATGGAGACATTATTTTCTTGGGGATAGGATTGAGATCTTCACGGATCACAAGAGTCTCAAGTACGTGTTCACGCAGAAGGTGTTGAACATGAGGCAAAGGATCTGTTAGAGCTGATGGTAGATTGTGAAATCAACTTGCAGTACCACCCCGGTAAAGTGAATTTGGTACCCAATGTCTTGAGCAGGAGGCCTGCCGCTATGTTTCTTACCCAAAAGAAGGATATATTGGAGGATATGCGAAGACTAGACTTGGATGTGATTCTTCCCAGTTCAGCACAATAGTGTATGGTGCTGCAGTTGCAGTCTTCGTTGGTGGAGCAGGTCAAGGAAGCCCAAGCAGGTGACCCGCAAATTGCAAGAATTCCAAAGCAAAGTTTAAGCAGGCCTGAGGACTGACTTGGTCATTCATTCAGACGGGTCGCTTCATGTTGGCGCCAGATTGTGTGTACCGAAGGGGGAAGCCAGGCAGAAGCTACTTGAAGAATCCTATAGCTTGCCCTATTCTATCCATCCTATAGGTACAAAGATGTACAGGGATCTGAAGCAGAGCTTTTGGTGGCACGGTATGAAGAGATCAGTGGCAAGATTTGTGTCCCAGTGTTTGGTCTGTCAGCAAGTGAAGGCGAAACATTAGAGGACCGCGGGACTCCTTCAGCCTCTTCCAATCCCAGAGTGGAAATGGGAGAACATTTCCATGGAATTCATGACGATATTGCCGAGGAGTCCCAAGGGCCATAATGACATTTGGGTAATTGTGGACCGGATGATGAAGAGTGCTCATTTCATTCCGTTCAGAGTTGGTTAGTCTACGGAGAGCCTGGCTGAGAAGTACATGTAGGAAGTTGTGAGATTGCATGGAGTGCCTGTTAGCATCGTATCAGATAGAGATGTGAGATTCAGATATCATTTTTGGGAGTCTTCAGAAGAATCTAAGGAGTAAGTTGAACTTGGCACTGCATTCAATCCACAGACTGATGGGTATTCTGAGAGAACGATCCAAACACTGGAGGACATGTTGAGGTCTTGTGTTCTTCAGTTTGGAGATTCGTGGGAGTATCATCTGCACTTGGTTGAGTTTTCTTACAACTACAGCCACCAAGAAAGCCTCAAGGCAGCCCCGTACGAGGCACTCTGTGGTCGCAAATGTCGATCGCCAGTCTATTGAGACGACATTGGCGAGAGGAAACTTTTGGGGCCCAGTAGGAAAGTTGATGCAGTGGCTCAGATCAGAAAGTACTTACAGGCTGCTCAGGATAGGCAAAAGAAGTGGGCTGATTGTCACTGGAGGCCATTAGAGTTTGTGGCAGGCGACCACATTTTCCTCAAAGTGTCACCATGGTGAGGTGTTATCCGCTTTTGTGGTGGAGATAAGCTAAGTCCCCGATTTATCAGTCTATTTGATATTGTCGAATGAGTAGGCAAGGTAGCTTACAGGCCCGCATTACCATCGGCCTGTCTGGAGTCCATGATGTGTTCCATGTCTCCCAGCTTAGGAAGTACATCAGGGACGACCGTCATGTGATTGACTACTGGGGGTTATCTGTGAGACCAGACTTATCATGCGAGGTCCAACCAATCTCTATTCTTGACAGGCATAAGAAAATCCTGAAGAATAAATTTATCAAGCTTGTTCTAGTCTCCTGGAATCCTCACTTGCCTGGTGAGTCGACTTGGGAACTGGAGGAGGAAATCCAGAAGAAGTTCCCTCTTCTTTTTTTCTTCTTTTTTTCTCGGGGTTTTCCTAAGACACGCTTGAGTGAATTTCAAGGATAAAATTCTTTTTGTAAGGTGGATAGGATTTGTAACCCCTGTTTCCGAATTTGCGGATTTTCTTTTTGTAATTCTCATTCGCGTAATCTGTTATTTTAATGATAAACTTTTGTTATTCATCTTCTTTCGGTCCATTTTATTTTCATTGTTGAATTCTGGGATTCTTGTACACTATTTAATTCTGTATAAGATGTTAATCCATCTATTACATTATTTCAATTAATTCTTTCAATTTAACCCACTAATTGATTTATTTCCCCTTGTTGGATCCTAACCCAAGCTCATTTCTTGTTGGATCCTAACCCATTAACCCAAACCCAGTAACCTAATTCCCCTACTATCTGCCTATTGACCAGATCAATCCCCTCTTTACGTTCACCCCCCTCAATTCCTTACTTTACAGTCTCACCACTACCCCAATCCTCTAAATCCTAACAAAACCCTCTAATCTCTCAATCAACCTATTAATTACCCCCTTAATTAGTCAGCTCTCTCTCTCTCTCTCTCTATTCTTCTTCTTTCGCTCTCTCTCTCCCCCCTGATCCTTCTTCTTCCCCGTTTCTCTCTCCTGAAACCAAACAGACCCAAACACCCTCCATCCTCGACCTGCAGCCCCATCACCTTCCCGCTCACCCTCCTCATCGCCCCGTCGACCGCAGCCACCCTCGCCAGCCCCAGTCGCCATCGCAACCCCGATCGCCGCTCTCAGCACCTCATCCTCCTTCTCATCGTCTGCAACCCACTGTACCTCGTCACCGTAGACCGCCACTACACTACCGTCTCCGCCGCTCGAGCCAACACCGAGCCAACACTGGAGCACCACCGCAGCCACCATCGACGTCCCCCCTGTGCTCGTCGCATGCCATCGCTGCACCATCTCACCGCCTACACCCCGTCAACACACTCGATCATCGCCTTGCCTTGACTCACAGTAACCACCACCGCACTCCGCCATTGATCTTGCCGCTCGAGCCATTGCTGCCACCCACCGCTGCACCCTTATCCCCTCCCCAACTCCTAACGCCCATCCACCGTCGAGCCCCACCATCACAGTAAGCCCCCGACTGCCTCTTGGCCTCCTCGCTGCGCCCCGAGCCTCCACTGTCGACCACCGCCTTCCTCCGTTCAACAACCATCGAAACCCGTCAGGTGCACGTGTTGCCGTTGTTCCCATTGCTCGCACGTGCTACTGCATTTGCTTTCGTTGTTGTTTCCTGTGGTTTGGACGTGTCACCATCGGGACTTGCATCCTGTTATTCTCTTACTATCGAAATCGTCACGTGAAAGGCAAGTTTCCTTTTGAACTAGTTTTCTTTATTCTTTTTCAAGGAATTATGTTGATTCCTGCAAGTAGTTCTACTTGATTATCATATATTGATTATTTGATACCCTTCAAGAGACAACTACGGATTCATCGGTGAAACCAAGTAGTAGCTCTCTTCTCATGCCATCCCCTTGATTCAACCCAGGCCTTGTTACATATCGTCATATGCATACACCACACATAGATTAGAAACATACATGTAAAGAATGATGATTGAATGCTTGTTTCGATTAGATGTGATATTCATGCTATGAAGTCTTGTTAAATAGTAGAATTCCACCACAATGATCGAGTATAATTCCATATTAATTGTTGCCATAGAGTTATATGCTTGCGTACAACGTGTATTGCTAATTAATAATTAATCGACTTGCTGGCCTGATAGTTACTCTATTTTGTTTTGAGATTTTGACCATGTTATTGTTGGAATTAGGTTAAACCTTGTAAATGAAAGTCAGAGTCTCGACGGATCTAGATTCCAAGTTGTGAATAAGTTATCACATTTTTTGTACCGCTGGGTTTCAAATTCCATATTGTTATTCATAGCACGTCGACACATTGTCACTAATCGAAACACCATGTTAATAGCAAATTTAAACTTGAAATTAATTTGAATGTTACTAGACACGATTGAGAGTCTTAAAATAAATTTTATGAAATTTTTAGATAGATTTCTAGACCCATTATGTATATGCTGACTTGACCCTAAACTGTTGTTAGAACACTAGACCAATAAAAGATTCAACTTTTGACCCAACTGTGGTTAGAATATTTTAGAATTTGCTGGAAAAAGGTGGTAGCCCTATGTGTTAGGAATTCAGACCATTTGACGGATTCTCAATCTGACTTGTAGAAAACAAAATATTCAAGTTTTGCTACTGTGCTGTCAAAATTCCAGATTTGCTGTTTATAGTTACATCGCCATGGTAAATTAATTGAAACAGTATGATGACCTAAGAAATTAGAACTGATAATCTTAAGAATGTTAATTAACAATATCAGGAACTTAATTTTAATTTTTGTGAGAATTTTAGTTAAGGTTTTAGTGGAATTACACATATAATAACATGATGTTAAGTTGCTGCCTGAATAGTAAACTCGTGAAGAACCAACTAATAGACACATTTACTATACTCAAAATGTATCATGTGAATATGCATAGGAACCTGTAGAGAGTTTAGTTTCTAGAATCTCTGACAGAATCTTATTCGCTTCCTCGTAACAGCGGGAAAGTTGACTTTTGTACAACAACGTCTTGCTGTCCAGAAATTACATTCTTAATGTTGATTGTAAATTGTTTAAACCTTGCATTATATTGCATATCGTTCATTGTACAATCATTGATACATCGTTCATACAATTTCTTAACATTATTCCATTGATTGCACATTCATGTTTCATGTTGATAAATAAATAATAAGCCAGGGTGTAAGGGTCAACTTAGTAGTGAACAATCAGTGACAGTACTCGGATGAGGAGTCCGTGTTTCCCTATCTTATTATCTTGTTATTTTGTTATCTTATGGATAAATTCTTGTTATGGATTGTAGATTGTGCATTCTTGTTATTATTATCGTGCCGAGTACATGATCTGTAGAGTTCACCACTATTGTCTAAATGTTTACTGCTTGTATGCATCGAACCTGTGTTATGGGACACAGTACTACGGGCATTAGAAAAGATATAAAATATGATAGACCTAGGATTGACACTGCATTGATCTCGATTATTGTTACCAACTTGAAATCTTTTTTATGTATTCTTACTCGTTAACTTGTTGACTATAGACCTTGCCTCATTATTGATAATTTCAATGTCACTTGATATAATACGTGTTCCTCGTTCATTGGTATTTACATGTCCTATTTTATTGTTCCTTGCTTGTAATGCTTGTTGTCTGTGATTTTCTCTAATGGACATTTTCCCCACTCTAGACGATGAGCTCGTAGGTACACAGGAAGAAAGCCTGAAGGACTTGGTGAGCAGACCTTCTAGAGATTGGAGCCGAATTGTTAGCCACAATAATTGTCTTATCATTTAAATTCCAGTACTATTGTTGTTATCATATTTTGTATTTTGGGCTTTGTTGACCCGAAGTTTGTTTCATTCTAGTTGTTGGTTATTGTTGAGACATTTCATGTAATATCTATGTTATGTGATTTCACTTTAGCATGCGTGTTTAAATTTGTATTGCATATTGTTGAGTTAAATAATACATCTTATGAATGATGCAAATCATTTGCTGGGCCTTCGTTATGTGCTCGTATTCCTATATTTTGGGAAGCGGGGCATGATAAAGACACAAGTTGTTACCAGGTGTGATAGGAAAGTTAAACAAACTAATCAATAAAATTAATAAACACTCATGTTATGTCTTTTCACGTACCTCTTCTTTGCTTCATCTTTGCTTCATCTTTGCTTCATCTCTGTGATTACCTGCTTTACTGTAAATAAAGAAAGACGACTTGTTAGTTATTTGTAAATATGTGAAGAAAGTAAAACAATATCTAGCCTAACTACCCTATTGTGATTAACCGATCATAAAGTGTTTATAAGTGTGTGAAGAAACTAAAACAAAGTTATCGATAAAATTAGTATAAGAAAGCACATCTGGTTACCTCTTTTCACCCTCTCTCCATAATTCTTTGATGCCTTCATCTCTCTTCCTTCTGAAATACCAATTGTGATTAGCTGTAAAGAATGAGTAGGAGCAAAACAATCAGGTGTTTGTAAGTGTGTGTGAAGAAAGTAAAAGAAACAAAACAAACTTATCAAGAAATGATAACATTTCCCTCATTCATCTTCTTCTCCTCTGCTTTAGTTATTTGTCATCTCTGTAATTATCAACTGAGTATAAATAGGAGAGAAAGTAAGTATGTGAAGAAAGTAGAACAAACTTATTAATAAATCAATAAACGTTCACATTACCTCTTACTTTTCAACACTTTCTTCTTTTCTTTATCTCGTTCCCTTCAACATCCCAAATTCCACCATGGCTTCTGAAATTCAATTTTTTTGGACTGGAATAAGATTGGGGAATATGGAGTTATCATGATATTAGACAATGATTATAAAGGTCAAATGATCCGTTAAATATATGCATCAATGCTAGTATAAAATATATAAACCTATGCCACATTTGAGAAAGAGGATTACAACAGTCCTTTCTGTGCGGAACCTGAACATACACAGGTTCCTTTCAGCATGCCTACAAATGGAAAGTCATCCAGCACCATTGAAATCTACCAAATAACAATAAAATAACTATTAGAAACCCCAATATATTCCCTAATTGATATGGAACACCAAGTAAAAATTATGTCTTTAACAAGAGATACAAGTGAACTCAACCTTCGTCTAATTTCATCAGCTTATACTTAATAGTTAATAGTCAACTCGACTGAAGATAACTCTAAAAGAAGGAAACATCAAAAATTATTTATTAAAGAAGCAAAGGTACTAAACCCCCTCTTTAACTCACAGAGAACATGCACACTACTCTTACAAGTATGAACCCTAAATTAAGATGATACTACTGGCAGAATAAGTATGAACTCTAAATGAAGAATGATAATAAGTATGAACCCTAAATGAAGATGTTATATATGTGGATGAATAAACTGGTAGCTCAAAAAATATACCTAAATAAGCTGATATTGTTTGCCCCAACAAGAAAAGTCAGTCACCCTAACAGCATGATAGCACACTATGTTTTTGAACCCTTAATTAATTGCTCTCTGCAAAAATCATGCAAGCCACCCTCTACCCTGACCCTAATCTAATGCAGGTTACCTAGTGGTGGGAGCATTCCACTTCAAGATGCAACTATAATGCTGCATCAACAACCATACAATGTCATTGGGTTTAGGTAAAGGGACTGCAAGTCTTAGGTTATGTTTGTAGTTCGTATCAGTAAGTTTTTTGCTTTCGAAACTAAATTTGCAACATAAAATTGCAGTAAAAGCAAAACTAAAGTAAAAGCAAGATGCTCTAAATGAAAAGCTTGGATAATGAAGAGTTGGACTATAGGTAATGAAAAAAATATCACCTTATCAAGAACCGAGTTGGATCAGGGCCAATTGCAAGGACCACATGGCATGATATCAGCCTGACTGCTATCTCTATGATTAGTTATTATTTGTTAGTGGTTAATTTGCAAGTGAGTGAAGAAAGTAAAACAAACAAATTTATTAAAAATCACATTACCTCTTCTTCTCTGCTTCATCCATTTTGCTCTCTGAAATCCCCCACCATAACCTCTCGAATACCCATGACACTACAAAACACAACATCTTGCCTTCTCGATACTGTTCAAGTTGGTTGGGATTGTCTGAAAGAACTTTCTCAACTAAAACTTCGATTGCAGCAGGATCAACAATCTACAAATCCAAAATTAGATGAAAAACCTCACTGTCAAATTTTATAGCTACCGAAATTGATTGTTAATTTCGGAAAACATCTTTCTAGTGCTGAACGATGTTAGGGTTAGATTTTGGGAAAGAAAGATCACAGCTTTTCATTAATTTGATGGACGAAATCTGAGATTTGGGGATAAAAAACTCTCCAAGGATTAGGGTTCGGGAAACGAGGACAAATGGATGGCAACGCAAGGGCTAGGAGAGGCTGATGCTGGGAACGGCGACGGGGGGTGTTGGTATCGGGGACGGCAAGGGAGGAGCTGCGACTAGGTGAGAGAGAGGAGAGAGGGAGTCCATGGCCCGAGCTCTTCTGGCGACAAAGGAGGGGCAGCAGCGAAGGAGGAGCACGGCGAGGGGGAAAGAGAGTCGGCGACTGTGACTAGGGAGGGGCGGCTGCGAGGGGTGAGTGGCAGTGAGAGAGAGAGAGAGAAAGAGAGAGAAAGAGCGAGAGTTTTTTTTTTTTTTTTTTTTTTTCGGGGGGGGGGGGGGGGGGGGAGGGGAGGGGCAGCGGGGATTGGATTGGGATTGGGGGTAGTTTTATTTATTTATTTATTTTTCATGAGCTATACCAGCGTTTTTAACATAGACGTCGGTACAGAGAAGGTTTATCCCAGCTTTTCTTATATGAACGCTGCGATATGCCTCGTCTTTATTGGTGTTTAGTCCAAACGTCGAGATAAATATGCAAAATTTTTATATAAAAAAAACAATGCTCTCTATCCCGGCATTTGGACTCAATTGTCGGGATAGAAACGTCGTTATAACCCTTGCGATTTGTAGTGATATATTATACTCCCAGACTTTGGAAACCCTAAACTTTTCCTCCACTTCCCTAACAGCCAGATATGGCTGCCGCCACCCCGATGGTGTGTGGGCAGACTGTTGAAACAAGTTCCCACCGTCAAGTTCGAACGTTGGGGGTCATCTTAATCGAAAGATCCCTCGGAGTTCTACTCTGTTTGATTGATTTTCCGAGTTTGAGAGATATGTCTAGAGAAGATGAGGAGAAGCAGATGGGTTGGCCGAATTATGGGAGCCACCAACGGCAGCCACCGCCCAAGCTTTGCCAACGTTGTAGCCGCCGATCATCGAGGTGGGGTGAAACCCGATTTCCTGATCGAGTTTGGTATTGGGACCAAAAGCAAAAGAAATAGTGGGTTATTACTTTTGTATTAATATTTTCTTAACCCCAGATGTCAAACCTTACCAAGTTGGAGTTCGTTGCCCTAGATATGAGCGGAAATAATTACCTAATTACCTCGCCTGGAACTTGGATGCTAAGCTTCATATCAGCTTCCTGGACCTAATACACATGCTGAGTACTCCTCTAGCAGAGAAACATGTTAGTCCTGTAGACAAGGCTAAAACGACTATTTTTTTTACATCTTCATGTAGATTTAAAGAATGAGTATTTCACAATAGAGGATTCAAAAACTCTATGGGCATCCCTAAATGATAGATATGGCCACTCGAAAGCCGTCATCCTCTCAACAACGAGAAATGAATGGATCAATCTTCGCTACCAGGACTTCAAGACGGTATCTGCATACAATTTTGCAATGTACAACATTGCATTAAGGCTTGAGTTGTGTGGATAACCAGTTACCCAGGAGAAAATGATCGACAAAATTATCTCCACATTCTATGTCACTAACGTACTGCTACATCAACAGTATAGAGAACAAAATTTCTCTAAGATTTCTGAACTCATCTCTGTGCAGCTAATTGCTAAGGAAAATAATGAAGTCCTCATAAGAAACCATAAAACTAGGCCTACTAGAACACTAGCATTCCCTTAAGCGAATGTCAGTGATGGATATTCTACAGGTAAAAGAAGAGGCAAAGGTGGTTCTGGCAAGGAAGGGGAGGTGGTCGAGGTAGTCACTCCAGCTAAGGTGGCTACAAAGGAAGAAGGAAGCGTGGTCACCCTGGCAGTGGTAGATAGAATAAGCAGTAGAAGAAACAGATGAAGCATCCTGAAATTCAAGGACAGCAGCAGCCCCCTTCAAGTGATAGAGAACCAATTGATAGATGCTTCAAGTGTCGACGTGAAGGTCATTGGTCCCGCACTTGTCGTGCTTCAAAGGAAGTGGTGACCATATATTAGAAATTTCAGAAGATTGAAGCAAATGTCACCCTTGACATAGACAATGATGACCTCCTTGGCGAAAACCTTGAGGAACAAGACTACACAAACTTTACATCTGCATATTTGTTTTAGGGATTATCAGTGGCATAGTTTTATTAATTTAGTTTTGCACTACTTGACATTGAGACTTTATGGCTTATGTTGTTATTTTTTTAACTATATTTTGGCACTTTTGATTTGGGAACAATATTTCTTTAGAATGTATTGATGATTAATTTTTATTTGCTTATATAGATTAAATATTGCATTTTTAGATACTTTATGGTATTAGTTTATGCTTCAACTAGATAGTCTCATGTCTATCTTTTATCATCTTGGAACTTAGCTTTTCTAGTCTATTGACCTAAAGCATCAAATTCAAAACCATCTCCCTGATTAAGCTATCAAATCATTAATACTAGACAATGCAGCTAAATTTACCTCACCGACCTTCAATGATTTTTGTATATTCTTAGGAATAGAGGTTGAACATCATGTTACTTCGATGAGACATTATTCCCGCTGTTAGGGGGAGATAAATGCTTCGTTCCAAAAAAACGTTGTGAATTGTCATGGCATACTCCCACTCTATCTTATCTCGACCTGAGAACTCCCCAATGTGAACAAGAAATTAGGAGAATTATTCGCTTAGAGTCTATTGCAAATGAATTACCTTATGCATTCGATGATGCTGCAAAAGTGACTAGATTACATGTACCAGTTTTGAATGTATCTGCCAGAATAGAAATACCCAAAGAACCAAATACGATAGTAAATGAAAAAATCCACATTAAAAAAACCTTGAGTGGTAGTTCCACATAATTTAAAGCAGCAAATGAAACAGTTATGACCTTTGAGTGGCCGCTCAGCTGCGGAACAAACGAATTGGAGGAGGAGAAGGGGGAGGGGAATCCGCCTGACACCACGTGGTAGTTGTCTTTTTAGCCTTGGGGTCCATAGGACAAAAAGGCGGATACAATCTAGGTTCTGAGTAGGAGGTTGGATCTGAAAATTTCCACAGACAGCGGCAATCTGATGTTGCTGATATCTGGTGTGGGAGCAACAGATGATGAGTTCTCGTATTTGGTGGAAATCTCATATCCGAACCGTTGACCGTATCTTGATGAAAAGCTAGTATTTGATTGGAATTTGTTGATCTGGTGGTGGTTATGTTGGTTGTTGCCCACTGGAAACCTGTAAAAAGCCTGAAACACAGGGAGTTCTCCAGGCAACAGGCCCTCCGACGATCAGGTCAGCAACCAGATATGTAAATTAGGGTTTAGTGGCAAAAATCTTGATTACCTGGTAACTGATGAGGGGGTCTATATTTATATGCAGGGAGATGGTTCTGTAATGTACCAGAATGACCCCCTTCCATTGGCTAACTTGAAGTAATGGGTCTGTGAGCAGATCATGGGGATTACGGGCCTATTTTTAGAGATCTCAGGATTTGTGGCAATTGGACGGTTCAGATAGACTGGATTTTTATCCATATCATAGGTCCCCCATTTCTGGAGGTTGGTTATAACAGCCTTTGAGAAGTAGTTTCTCTGGGTGGACCAGACAAGAGCACGAGTTTGGAGGAGATTCCTTGGTTTGTTATGTGTTGTTTGCTATTGGCTCAGCGAGGTGAGGCAAGGCGGCGAGGCTAACTCGCGTGTGGCTCGAAGTCCATGTCGAAGGCGAGCAGCCAAGCAATTAGGCAGCAAGGCTAACTCGCTTGTGGCTTGAAGTCCATGCTGAATGCCAAAGGCGTATGCCTCGACGAGCTGAGCACCGAAACGGCAAGGCAAGCAACGAAGTGGCGATATCCACTCGGGTGTGGCTTAAAGTCTAGGCGGAGCACCGAAGCAACAAGACCAAGCAATGTTGTGAATCTTTTGCGTGTGGCTCAAAATCCATACAGAGCGTCGAGGCGACGAGGCCAAGCGAAGTTGTGAATATTTCGCGCATGGCTAGAAGTCCACAAAAAGTGCTGAGGCGACGAAGCCAAGTGATGTTGTAATCTCTTCGCATATGGCTCAAAGTCCATGTGGAGCACCGAGGCGACGAGACCAAGCAAATTTATAAACATTTCTCATGTGGCTCGAGGTCCATTCCGAGCACCAAAACGATGATGCTAAGCAAAGTTATGAATGTTTCGCATCTGGCTCGAATTCCACGCATAGCGCCGAGGTGACGAGGCCAAGCGACGTTGTGAATTCTTCACGTGTGGCTTGAAGTCCATGCGGAGCATCGAGACGAAGAGACCAAGCGAGTTTACAAACATTTCGTGTGTGGCTCGAAGTCCATGCAGAGCACCAAGATGACGAGGCCAAGTGAAGTTGTGAATATTATGTGTGTGGTTCGATGTCCACATTCAGTGCTGAGCACCAAGACGAAGAAGCCAAGCAAAATCGTGAATCTTTCACATGTGGCTCGAAGGTCATAAGGAGCACAGAGGCGATGTGACAAGACCAAGCGAGTGAGCAAATATTTTTTTGTGTGACTCAAAGTCCGTGTCGAGCATTTAGGTGACGATGCCAATCAAACTTTTTAATATTTTGTGTGTGGCTCGAATTCCATGAGCATCAAGGTGACAAGGCTAAGCAAACTCGTGAATCTTTCGCATCTGGCTCGAACTTCATGTGGAGCACCAAGGCGACGAGGCCAAGCAAAGTCGTGAATCTTATGCGTGTGGTTTGAAATCCATGCGGAGCGCTGAGGCGACGATGCCAAGGGAAGTTGTTAATATTTTACGTCGCTCGAAGTCCACACCGAGGGACAAGGGCGAGGTTGTGGATTTTTTCGAAGGCAGAATACTTAGAAGATTCTGATGGATACTTTGTTTGGGAATGCGTTTGTGGACTAACATCGTAACCACTCTATAAGCATGCATACAGCACGTGAATAAACTGGCATCGTCTTGGGAAATCGAGGTGTTCGTTCTTTTCTTATCAGCAGTTGGACTCAATAGTAGAGTCAGGATTGATTGTGGATATCAAAGAGCTTCCAATCCCGCTTATATATTTTCCCTCACCCCCTCATTTCTTCTTTACGTTCTTTATCTTGTTGCAGAGCTTCTCTCTCTAGAATTCTCATAGGCAACTAGCGACATACTTTTCAATAATATTTCTTACAATAGAACCAGGTAAAGTATTTTAAATTATGCCAAGGGTTCTGTCCAGTTCTTTAGACTCTACTTCTGGCCGAGACGAGTGGACTTCCTCGTCATCATCATCTTCAGAGGATGTTCAGATTAATTTTTCCAAGTCTACTTCTTCAGAGGAAGTCCAAAAAATTGAACAAGTTGAAGTTAGGCCATGTTGCGAAGTAGAGGATGAAGAGGAGAGCAACACAGAGGAAAAGGTAGGAGAAGAGGATGATGAAGTGGAGGGGGAGGTAGGAGAGGATGAAGAGGAGGGAGAAGTTGAAGAGGAAGGAGAAGAGGATGACGAAGACGAGGATGTCGAGGGTAAGGAAGTCGAGGGAGGCCCTTCTAGCAAAGCGAGTCGCTTGGGACGTCTAGCCTCACTCTCTCCTTCCAGGGCCCCCCGACCTCCAAGGAGGAGGTTAAGGTTCATTATGCCAATTAGCCCGAAAGCATAGTCCATCGAGTGTATGCCAACAGGTGGCTACGATACCCTATTTCATCTGGACCCAATGTTAATAAGGATGTATCTCGATGACCTTCTGGACCTTATCCAGTTTGGTATACAACCCTTGCCGAGCCGGTAGAAGATTGAAGCCGAAAAGATTGAGAACGCATTGGTGAAGACTGATCTCCCCCAGATTCGGGCGTGTTATTTTATTCTCCAAGAATTCAAGCTGATAATTTTGAACCCATAACTCAGGCCTACAGATAATCTGGGTCCTTGGTTCTGCATATTTCCCTTGGATGCCTTCACCTAAGGTCTTAGGCTACCTATGCACCCGTTCGTTAAAGCGCTGCTGAATTGGGTCGGGGTGAGTCCGATGTAGTATGGGCAGAACTCTTGGAAATAGCTCGTTAGCTTCATGCTCCTTTGCAAAGAAAAGGGGGTGCCCCTGAGGTCGACGTATTTTCGGACATGCCTTGGACTCCATACTGCCAGGGCGTATAAGGGGTGTTGCTATTTTTTTCCTCAACCCGAAAGGCGAGTGGTCCATGTCATACAAACTCGATCAAAGAGTGGAAGACAAAGTACTTCGTGATCCGAAGCCCCAAACCTTGGGACATTCCTACGAGATGGCCCTTCTTCATACCTAAGTATAAGGCTCTGAGGTCACGGGACTTTACGGCAAAGGAGAAGGACAAAATTGATGCGATCTTCATTGGGGGGAGTGTGAGCTAGCCGAAGGTGTCAGAGAGGCACATGGGGAGGATTGGACTGAGTCCTGTTGATCTTTGTATGTATTTCGTTTCCTTTTCCTATCAAACTTTTTCCTTCGTCCTTACAACTCATTTTTCTTTTGCATCCATGATCGATGACAAGGAAATCGAGGCTATGAGGGCCGTCATGGCTAAGAAGAAGGCAGTAGAGTAGTCGAATGGTAAGAAGAGAGTCGCAACCCCTTCTTCTGAGCAGACTTCTGAGAGGAATTCTAAAAAGTTGAAGGTGATGACGGTTGCTAGCACTCCCAGCTCAACCAATGGAACCCCGAGCTCGGATAACTTCAAGGTTGCTGAGTACTCGAAGGCTATGTTCTCTCCCATCCATCCCAAGGCCAAGGAGATCATTGGGGAGGAGGAGATGGAACCCTGGAGACCCGACTGGGCTGTGGAAGTGGTGGACTCCATCCTAGAGGGTCTGGTTGCAATGGAGGTCGTAAACAACCTCGTGATGCCCCACGACCGACAGTGTCTCACGACTGAGTCGTTCAACTTAAGTTACATGAAGTGAGCTCAGGCCGACATGGTAGTATTTCCTTCCCGAACTTGTTCATTCTTTTCATTTAGTTAGGAGTTTTCTCTAAGTTTTCGCTTCTCGGTTCGCAGTTAACTCTGCAGGAGCAGAGTTGAGGAGGTAGTACAACCGTGACCTCAAGCTCACCGATAGAAGGGCGTTGAGGTTCAAGAAGGACCTCAAAGACCTAAAGCTCCAGTTTGATGAATTGGAGGGGTGTGAGCGGGCGCTCAAGGCTGAGATGTCAACCACGGTCGATGAATGAGCCAAGCTGGAGAAGGAGAAGGCTCGCAGCGACGAGAGTGAGAAAACTGCTCGCCTGGGGCAGAGGCTGACTTACAGGAGATCCATGATAAGGTCGTCCCTATCGGGACCGAAGAGGTACCTCCCTCTTTTAAGCAGTAGGCAGTTGGCTCCCCTTCTTTTTCTTTGTTTGTTCTTTTTTCTTTTTTTTTTGTACTCGCCAACCGCAGATTGGCCACCGCTTTTTTGTACGAACGTTGAAGAGTTTGAATGAAAATAATTTTTGGGCCGAACTTCTCAACTTGAGATTTTTGTGTGGTATTTTGTAGTGTTCGAATTTAGCCAAGTTTTCAGTGCTCAGCGTAATATGGGTTTTTCCTTTATGGCTAGATAACCGAGCAGGCTTTCGTCGACCCCCGCGATGCCGAGCTTGAATACCTTAGGGATAGAGTGCGCACCATGTAGTCGAGCTTGGCTTGCCACCGTAAAGAGGCAAAGGAAAGGGAGTCGGCATTTTCGTATTACATCAAAAGGTCGCATCAAGAGAGTTTGGAACTTGTTCATCTAAAAAAGGCGATGGTCGACAGGGATTTGGGTCATGTCGAGACTCAAATATCTACCCCTAGCAGTTCGTCTCGACTCCCATCCTCGAAAGGCACCATGCATTCAGCCGACTCTTTTCTTCAAGAGATGTTGGTAGAGAAAGAACTGCTGATATAACGGTTAAAGGTGGCATTTGGAATAGCGGGGTCTTGAGTATCCTCTCTTCACAACGGTTGGACATCTGTCAGAGGTCCTTCTCTGACGCATAGATTAGAGCCGACGAACCTTGGGGATGCTCAGAGTTCGGTGGTGGGGCTATCCAGGTTGGCCAGCCCTAGGGAGGAACCTGATCGACCCATCAAGGCACAGACTCGATCCATTGGACTCAAACTGGTTTGTGCCAACCCCAGGGTGCCCCTCGCCGAGGAATAGGCTTCGTAGGCGACCATCATAGCTTGTTGTAATTTGTTGTATCTTGATGTAATTCTTCGGCCTTGCCGATTGTACCAATGTGTACATATCCCTCAGTTGACCGAATGTGTAATTGTTTATTAATTAATGAAGAACTTTGATTTAAGTCTCGTCCAAGTTTTGCCTTGACGAAGTAGACTTGTTGATTCTCTGGGTGTCCACGTCATGTTTGCTGAAGTCGAATCGTCTCACCTTGAGAGTCGAAATGTTTCTATCTTGGAAGTTGAAATGTTTCGTCTTGGAACATGTAGCAACACCCTCTAGAAGCTGATAGATGGAGGTGGATGGTTCAGATATGCCCATGTTAGCATTGCGGGGATCGAGGACTTCCTTCCTCACGAACCTATATAAACTCTCATTCTCTTTCTGTCTTTTAGAGCGTGTCTGCGCTCATGTGGTTCTTCTACTACCCGCTGATAGTTCGGGGTAGAGGCAAAGCATGACTGCTCTACCCCAGACTATCAGCAGGTGAAAGAATAATTGCTTCTTCCTACTCTCTTTGTCTTTCATCAGGGGTAACTGTCAGCGAGATGGATTGTATTAGTAGCAGATGAGGTTTCGAATGGTAAGTCTCATTCGCGCAGTTAGCTATGAGTTTCTCAAACCATTGTTTCATGATATGGTTCGTCATACTTGTTGAGGGACAAGGCCTTTATGAATGAAACTTCTTCGTATGTGACTCGAAGACCACGCCGAGGGACTAGGCCAAGCAAAGTTGTGAACATTTTGCGAGTGGCTCAAAATCCATGCCAAGAGATGAGGTCAAGCGAATTTGTGAACATTTTGTCAGTGACTCGAAGCCCACGCCGAGGGATGAGGCCAAGCGAAGTTGTGAACTTTTCGCGAGCGACCCGAATTTGACATAGTTGAAAACTTGTTGAATTGAAACGAATTTTTATTCATCGGCTGCCAATAGGTAAGCGCTTATTACATTCGCTGGCTTTTTAGGGTCTTTTTACAAAAATAGAGCGTTAAGAGCCTTCATGAAACTTCATTAAGTGGTATGCATTCCAAGTTCTCTTGACCACTCTACCCGTAGGTATCAAGTCAGTAAGTCCTAGGGTGAACCACTTTAGAGACCCTATATGGATTTTCTCAGTTGGGAGCTAGTTTTTCCTTCTTGCTTGGCTTGGAAAATTTCAAGTCTTCTTAGTGTTGGTGTATGCCGGAGAGGTCAGTTGTATATTGACATTACTAGTTTACATTACATCATGATAATTATTTTCTATTGAGGTGTTTTATTTATTGTGAATTAAATAAACATAATGAAGTCCTTAAAATAGTAAGTTCAATGTCATGAGATATCAAGTGCATGAATTGATCGTGAGATCATTTTGGTTGTAATCAGAACACTATTCTTAAATCTCCCTAGTCAAGTATTATTGTGAATTATGACAATAATATTACATAGAAACTAGTATGTTCATAGACTGATGACCATATTTCACGGGTCATGGATATGAGATATCAAGTCTTTGTATGGGTATATATTAGAGTAATAATGTACTGGACTGACCCACCATGAGAATACTGCATGGATCGTTACGTAAGTATCATAAGCAGTTCTCATAGTGACCATGGTGTACATAGTCCTTTGACTTAAAGTCACTACAGTTTCCTACATGAGAAGTTATATATTTTAATGCCGTCAAATGTTTCCTATAATAAGGTGATTATAAAGTCGACTATTGGATATACTACAAATCATGCAGAGGGACGTGAGTGAAATAGATAAGATTTGTCTCTCTTACATAACAAGAACGATATCTACAGGCCCCTTGATTTCATGAGACTGCAAAATGCATGACCGTTCTCAAATTAGTCAATATGAGATATTGAGCTCATTTGTTTTAGTAAGTCTACTCGGACATCAAGAAGCCAAAGATTGAACTATATAAGGGTGACACACTCTATGCCTTGTGGTCAATTAAGATATATGGACAAAGGGAACTAGACTATATGGTAGCATTGGTTACGGATAGGTTATGTCAAATCACTGGCATTCCCATTACTTGAGTAATAGTGATGTATTGCTAGATACCGCTCACTGTTTGTAACAATAGAATATGATTTTAGTATTACTATCACCTATAATGGGAACTACAGCGTCACACACTTAGAATGGATCAAAATTGGGATTTAAATTCATGAGATGAATTTAATTGGGTATCCTAGTAAGACTTGGACTCCTGACATGGTTGGGTAATTAATTAGATTAAATGGGTCAACTAAAGTTGGGTCACACACGAATCTGATCCTGGTCAGAATGTGAGCCCAACCGCCTCACCACTCTCTTAGGGTTGATTTTCTGCACCTATATATACGACATATTTCTGTGGAAAAGACACAGGAGAAAACCCTAGTCGTCACAAAAACTGTAAGAGAGAGAGATCGAGAGGAACATCCGCTTCCCGCAGCTAGCAACGCGGCGTGAGGGAGTGCTTGATTTGATCTATTTGTGTGGATACATTAGAGGCACCTTAACCTTTGTAGTGCTGTGATTGGCATATTTTGGAGACAACATATCCATCTTTAAGGTATAACTCCTAAACACGATTTATTATTTTCGCATAGATCCATGGCTATGTTTTCTTTTATCCATTCTCTTTACATTTTCTTTTATCCATTCTCTTTACATTTATCAATCTCAAAGTAAATAACAACTTCGTATCTCTTTATAACGAAATTTCAATAACATTTTGATTGATAAAACCATTTTAAATATCACACATTTAATATTCCAAAATTCATCATTTAATTATCTTTTCATTCATCATATAATACACTTTACATAAATTCAAAATTTTAAATCCATTTTATACAATGTAAAAAATTTTAAGTAAAACTATATTTAAAAAATCATGTTCCAATCTCTTAATCACACTTAATTTTAAAGCAAAAATAGCTCCAAAATTTTCTTTTAAAGTAACTTGATTTACAACTTAATTTATCCGCAAAATAATCTTGGAATTAACATATATATTTTGTCAAATATTTCTATAGTACTCTATATTAATTATACACTAATCTATTCAAAGAAAAGAGTTAGAAGAATAAAAAAATGAAAATAAAGTTTGGCCACAACAGAGTTCGGACCCGTGCACAGAGTTCACACAGTGCTCAAAATTGCAACCAACCTCCAAGAATCCAACACACTGCTGGTATAGGAAAGATCTCACAAATTATTTATAAGTCTCGTCTACTTTTAGTGTTTAAGGTAAAACTTTAAAACGAAATAGAGACCCACAGGACTCGAACCCATGACCAGAGAGCATTGTACACAGCAATCCCAACCCAATGCCAAGACCAGGCAGTCAAGCCTACATCATCTGGTTGCGTTACAACCACAATCATTTTTAATGTAACTCTCTATTTCATAACTTCAATAGAAAATTCGATCTCACAATTACTACGCATCATTTTACAATTCCTGGTGAATTCTCAGAGAAAGATTTTCATCTAAATTAGTGTATCTTAGCACGAAATTATGCATATAACAATCTACTCTTGAAAATGTGAAATTTATCATATAAACCGCGTATATTACTCGTAATTCTATAAATTGAATCATATGAATAGTTATTCATCAAATGACTAGATTTTAAAGGAGCAATTAACAATTTGTATACAAGAAATCAATATCACGAATTTATTACACGAAACTTCCACTACATTACTTTAGATAAAATTCTGGAAAAGTTCATACACATTCACATACCAATTTAATTATTATCTAAATATTTTATGGCTAAGCATGCACAAGAAAATTCTAGAAGAACTCCTACATATACACATACCGATTTAATTATCATCTACATATAAGAAGATAGTGAAAACACCCACCTATTTGAAAATTTTAATTATTCTCTAGCAAATGAACTCCAAGAAGCCTCCAATCCAAAACCCGAGCACTAAGACCCGAGAAAGAAAACCAACAGCAGAACACTATGGAAACGCACAAAATTTTGTTTAATTTTCTTTTCTTTGTTGTTGAGTGGCTGAGCATGGAGAGGGGGGTTTACAAAGGGTGATTTAATGGATAGTTGTATCAACTAATCCGAAACTACCAACTAATCCACTCTGTCATTCAAAATCATTCAACACTTTTTTCCCTCCCAAAGCCACTAACCAGCCAACCAAAAAGGTGGGCAAAGCCCAGGGTTTGAAAGTTTATGTGTGTGCATGTGCAATGCACACAAAATATTTTGGAATTTTAATTAATAAAAATTTCCATATGTTACTCAAATAATATAAATCTAATAAAACTAGTTTAAATTAATTATAATAAAAACAATCATGCACAAATAAAAATAAACATACACACTTCATAAATTTTTATTTTGAAAAGGATACAACCAACATGTGCCTGCAAACGCGTGTGTTGTACGTATCAATACAAAATAAATTCGAGAGAACGAAAAAAATTCATAAACAGTCAAAATGCAAAATACGTAGAACATTTATATTAATAATATTACAGATATTGCACGTAACGGTAAAATATACGTAACAGACACGCACATTAAAAGCACTTGCAATACACGTAAAAACACAAATATTAGGATTTATATTTGAGTTGGCTCAAAGTAGGATAAGATGAATTTGAGAGGAAGAAAAAATATATAAATAATCGAAGTACAAAAATATGTAGGATATTTGTATTAAAATACGTTACGGATATTACTCATAACGGTACAAAATACTTGTGCGTAACACACGTGGAGCAAAATTGTCATAACTCAATTTTGCGAGGTTTACAGCCCCCCCCCCCCCCCCCAAAGAATAGTTATGTCCTCAGAACTTACTAGGTTAAAAATTGTATCTTGAACACACCATAAAAAACAAAAACATTAATGTATATAGAAAAGCTGTCAATACTAAGAAAATAAATATAGTATAAAAATATGTAATGTGAAAAACAAAGCAAACTTATATAAGGAAACTATGAGTATCAAAGTGAATAAGGACGAAACACGAAAGTATTAAACAAACTAAAAAAAATTAGTAGAAAAAGAAACGTGAAAATGAAAGATATTATAGATTGAAAGTAATTTTCATACAAAATAATATTAGATAAAGTATTAAATAATATAGTAAAAGGAAAACATAAATTAAGTCATCAATTGTGAAAGAAATTGAAAAACAAAGATAATTGGCAAGAAATAAGAAAATCATAGTAAAATGCTTTTAAAATAAGTATAGTAAGCAAAATAATGAAAGTAGTAAGAAAAAGAATGAAAAGAGTAATGAAAATAAAAAATCGAAGTATGAAAATAAATAAGAAGGAAAAGAAAAGTAAGTGTAAAGAATAAAAACATTGAAATAACATGGATAAATTATAATGCAGTAGGAAATTTTTAAATATGTATATATATATATATATATATATATATATATATATAGACTAAGAGCGTAAATAAATATTAGATAGCTAAAAAAAAATTAACCATGACAAGAACAGCAATATAATGATAAAGAGATAAATAGTAAAAATGAATAAAAATATCAAAATATAAAGCAAACTAATACATAATTGAGAAAAATATAATAACTGAAAAGTAGTCAGCAATTACTAATAAGAATTTGAAAAATTTTAAGAAAAGAGAAGTTAACTAAAAGAAAACATGAAGAATAAAAATCGTAAACTACACTAAGATTATATATTATGAGACAAAAAAAAGGTAGTAACTTAAGAGAGAATTGTTAGATAAAAATATGAAAAATATTTGAGTGTGAAATTTTGTTAACAAAAGTATAAACAATCTAATATAAGTATAATAGTAAAAGTTATAATGATGTGTATAAAATAATATCATAAAATTTTCATTTGTAAAAGTTATATGATAATTTTATAGAATAATGATTAGTATATATCAAATATTTATAAGTTGTTAGGTATAGCACGAAAATTCAACATATAATATTTTATACGTAAATACGCGTAAAAACTATATGAAGAAACAACAATACTATAACATGAAGTTATAAGCAATTGGAGAAACAAAATAAAATAGTAGTAAAAGTAACAATATATTATTGAAATAATATATAATATTAATTGTATATAAATAAAATGTAGATAGTAAACGAAAGTATAAATAATAAAAGTCATTTTATATGAGTAGAAAACAAATAGAAGATAGGTTAGTAATAAAATATAAATAAAAATAGAATTGTATAAAAATACAAAAGTTTTAACATATGTAAAGATAAAGTATAAAAAAAATAATATTAGGATAGCAAAATAATTAATAGTAACTAGTAATATAATAAGAAAAAAAAAGTAACACATATATGACAGATGTACAAGCAAATATAAATAATAAGGTAATTAATTAAATGTGTATAACTGTATTATAAATAATAAAGTTGAAATAGTATAAGCTAAATTGTAAAACAATATAAAATGGTATAAACTAGTAGAAAAGAATGGTATAGTGGTTAGTAATATATATAAAACTAAAGGTGAGGGTTATTAAAGTAGAAAATCTCCTTTGTTGTGGGTTCGCCTCATTGATGTCCAACTGCAGGCTTACCTCCTTGACATCAAGTTGTGGATGTGCCTCCATGACATCCAGTTGCAGGTTGCCTTCTGGACATTCGGTTGCATATTTTGCCTCCCGACATCCAGTTGCAAGTTTGTCTCCATTAATGTCTAGTTGCATATTTGCCCTCTCGATATCCGGTTGCACAAAAATGGTGAATGGATTGATGTAATCTTCCATATGTAATGAGATATTGAATGTTTAATTAAGTATGATGTTACGTTTTGAAATTTGTGATATAAAAATAAAATTAAAAATAAAAGTAGGAAATGAAGCAGGAAATTACAGCGATAAAATATTAAAAAGATGTATAGATTATAAATATCAAACATAAATAGTAGAAATTAGTAGTAATGAAAATGACTCATAAAAGTAAAAAAGAAAAATGTAATGAAATACATGTAAAAGTTTTAAATGCGAATGTAAATGAGAAAATAAATATGTAATGTAGTAGGTGGGCATAATAAACATATATTATAAAATATATAGTAATGTAATAATTAGATAAGTGTAAAATAATATGTATAATAAGTATGTTGAAATGTATGATATATATATAGTAATTAGTAGGATGTACATGTAATAATGAAGTATGTAAAAATAATAAAAATTGAAATAAAATAAAAACATAAGTAGTAAGTGAATTAGTATATTAGGGAAGTAAAATTTATAAAAATGATAAAATAAAGCAACAAAATTTACAAGTAGTTATTAATAGTGAAGAGTAAATAAAACAAATAGTACGAAATAATAAGAAATAACAATAGCATTGAATATAAATGTAAAAATAGAAAATAGTAATAAAAGAAAATTTTATAATGTGTAGAGCTATATTATATTTATATAAGTAAGAGTATTGCAATCATGCTAAAATATAATGAAATAAATAAGACAATGTAAGATAATGGAAAAATATAGTATCGTAAAATCAAAGTATATATAAAAAAATGAATGTAAATATGAAAAAATATAAAATTTAAAATATAATAGAAATGATAATGAAAGAAATTAATAGTCGCAATAATAATTTAATAAGTAGTAATTTAAAACATAATAAAATACGTAAAAGTAATAGCAAAAATAAATGAGTAACGTAAAAGCGCGTAAAAGTAAGAAGAACAAAACATAGAAAGAAAAATGAGTAAGACAAAATTAAAAGATTAAGACTAAACAATGTAGATAAAATAATAAATATCGAAGTGAAATAATAGTAAAAGAAAAGAATTCTTTGAAAAACATATTAAGTGTTAAAGATGTAAAGTACTACGAGGAAAATACACAAAGAAAATAAAAGAGAAAAGTTAGTCTATGTATAAGGTATCATGAATTTAGGTTCAAACCAACCCATAACGCTCGTGATACAAAAGGAAATATGCTCGCATACAATATCACATCAATGTATATATGAAAAGAGTATCGTAAATGCAAGTTCAATAACTATAACATTCATGACTCAAAGCTAACACTGACATATCTAATGTCCACCCTAATTTCGTTTTCCTTATAATTTTCCGTTGTGTAATCAATGATTACCCCTGAAACCTAACACTTAGTACCAAGTCGCCCTCCTTGATGTTAGCCGATTGAACCTTCAATTTATGGAACTGCTTTGCTCTCTGCTGGTAAATGTTTCTCCATTTGGTCGACATCTCTTGCACTTCATCAAGGAGATCCAGATTGGCCCCGAAGCCATCTGAGTTCTAGTCTTCATTAAAGCTCATTATCCGAGGTAACGGCAATCTGACCTTTAGGGGGATGACAGCCTTAGTTCTGAACGTGAGGTTAAAAATTGATTCACCTGTTGGAAAGCTATTGGTCGTTCGGTGTGACCAAAGCACGTTAGGTAGCTCGACGACCCACAATCCCTTGGGGAATTTTTGTAATCACTTTTTAAGGTCTTCCAGGATTTGGCGATTGGCATTCTCGGCCTGCCCATTTGTTAGGTTGGAAGGAAATCAGAGATTAAACACACAACGCAAAAATTACAAAAAAAATATCGAAACCTAGCCATGGATCGGTGCGAAAACCATAAATCGTGTTTAGGAGTTATACCTTAATGTCATGCCCCGCTTCCCAAAAATATGGAATACGAGCACGTGACAAAGCCCAGCGAATGATTTTAACATCATCCATAAGCTGTAGGATCGACTCAGCATCATAACAAGAATATAACCAGATTTATATATGACCAAGCATGCATGAATAATTCATTAAGCAACAGAAAACAGTTGAAAATAAATAATAATGTCCACATAGTTTTCAAGTCTGGATCAAATGTAAAACTCGGGAACGTAGCCCGTTACAAGTCTTAAGTAGCAAGAATAAATAATTCAAGAAAAACAATTAATCTAAACAAGTCCTGCCTCCACCTGAAAGCTAAAATTTCTGCTCACCAATCCCAGCAGGTAGCTCGTCTCCAAAGTCTGCTTAACAAATAAAAAGGGAAAAACAGGAAAAACAAGAGGAAATGCCCTTAGTGCAAGCTAGGGCCACAAATAGTAAAAACGAGTACAAGTAATGGGGAACAAGGATTGGAATCAAGAATGTAAGAGGGATACAACAAGTAATGGAAAAAGCAAGAGCTAGCTAGCAAGAGGGACATCTTAGTAAACGGCTGGATAACAATTGCTAATGGTAAAACACATGGCAAGTGAACCTGTAGGGATATCTAACATCAAGTGACAAGTCTCAAGTCTAGTATCATGTAACAAGTGCCAAGTCTAGTGTCAAAATTTTATTTCAAGTGTCAAGTCTCAAGTAACAAGTTGTCGAGTATCAGGTAACAAGTTGTCAAGTCCAAGTTTCACGTTTCAAGTCTCATGTATCATGTTTCATGTATCATATCATCAAGTTTCAAGTAACAGGTGTCATGTTCAAGTTTCATGTTCAAGTCATGTAGTTATTACTGTCTAGGTAGCACTTCATGCATCCATCTTTTTACTACATGGTTGCTACAGTCAAATCAGTTATGTTTAGACCTAGTAATGGATTTTATAGGGCGGCGTACTCAGGTATCAAGTATCAAGCAAGCACGGTTCATGAATACGAAAATAAATAACAAGTTCACGAAGCGAGTCCGTGAATACTAACAAGTTCAAGAACCACACAGTGGGTTCATGAATACAACAAGTTCATGAGCCAAGTAACTGACTCCATGACTACATCAAGTGCAACAAGTTCATGAACGGAGTACTGGAAAACACGGGCCCCCTTCCGAGTACACTTACCTATATTGTCCACTACTATGGTCTTTCCCTTAAACCCCGGCTTGTTACATTTGTTAATTTTTACTAAGCAAGCATGCAAGTGTGTGAAACAAGGTACGAGAAAGTAGTGGGAACATGTGTCTAGCGAATTACATAGTTAATGTGTTCAGGCAGAATTTATGAATCGAAGTTTAAAAATGTGAAACAGGGTTGAAATATCGTTAATTAATTGTAAGATAAATTAGGGATGTCCTATAGGTTTTCCAGCAACCGTATATAAAATTTCAAGTCAAACGCTTGCTGTTAACATAGTTAAATTAATTCGCAAAGTAAAGGTGTGCAGTAGTTTTGCGAATCTGCGTCTACCGACACAACTGCAGTAAAACTGCAATAACTCCTAGACTGTAACTCCGAATTCAAAAATTCCGGAAGCTATCGATATCTAGACATCCAGGGCTACATTTACTGTTCAGGGCTCGGGTTCGAGTTCTGATGTTAAAGGGGTCAAAACAGCATAACAAGATTCAGGACAGCAACATGTGGAAATCTCTTACTAGTATAGGTTACCTGAAAATTGGTTATTAGGCGTCTAGGTTAATGTGTGATATAAATACAGGGAAAAGGTTGTCAAAACAGTAAGTAATAATTGTTTTTTAAGCCAAATGGTTGCAAGATCATCAAATACAAGATATAACATATGTCTACACATCTAGGGCTCCTTAATTCATGTGTCCATGTGTTCAAGGGGTAAAATGAGTCCAAGTAGTTATAATATAATACAAGTGTCCCCGCCGACAGTCGCAGTTGTCGCGCCAACCTCTCGCCATTTTTCCCTCACGCCGTTCTCTCTCTTCGATCGTGACTGTGAGAGCTACGGCTGGTCGGCGATGCTGTGGTCGGGGAGCGACGCAACTTCGAGAACGACGATGTGAGCGAAGGCGGCGACTGTGAAGGAGCATCGAGGCGGGTGGCGCTCGACTGCGGCAAGGGTTTTCGGGACGACACAGCGGAGGGGATGACGATGACTATTGCAGGATGGAGCTTCAATGGGTTCTCGGCAATGGCGATAGCGGAGTGATGAGGAGGCGCTGTAGGCGGCACAGAGCTGATTGGTCGCATTGGGTGTTCTGTGTTCTGGGCGCAGCGAATCCCCTCTTGCTGTTTGCTGTTTTGTCTGGATCCAGTATCTCTCACTATTTGCTACTTTTTGCTCGGGTTTTCTCGCTTAGTTTTCGCTCGTATTCTTGGGATTGCTCCTCGGGATTCTGATCCCATTATTCTGGTGATTCTAATCTAATCATCCACAACAGGCAAGTCCACTTGAACTCCGTTATTTATTCTAGTTCAAGATTTTTGATCTCTATGCAAGTAGTTCCATCTTAATTATTCTAATTTGCCTTGTGTCTCTTCCATTAGGAGTATCGAGGGTTTACACGAGCTAACCCGACGTACTCTTGACATCTTATTAATATCCATTGACTCAAACCCAAGCCTAGACACATACTTGACATGAATAAAATAAATAGAACTTGTACATGAGAAAATACATCGTGATTAAATACATGTTGTTACTTGAGATCTTGTGACTTGAACTCGACATGATAAACTTGACTCGTAATGGCGGAGGATGGGTTCACGGTGGAGAATGAGAGGGTGGTGGTGATCACGGGTTGACGAGGTGAAGGTGAGAGGTTGAAGACAGAGAAGGTCGTGGTCCTGTGGTGGCTGTGGGGATGGTGAAGGCAAGGGTGGAATTGGGTTGAAGATGCGATGGGGAAGGAGAAGGATACGGGAGGAAGAAGATGGTAGCAGCGGAAGGATTAGGTTTGCACAGTAAAAAAAAATGGGGTTTAGGGTTAGGGTTAAATAGTGTGGGGTTTGGGTTTTGGGTATTAGGGTACCCGAATTGAGTAGGATCCAACTGGAGAATTGGTCAAAATGTATTAAAATAGGGAATAAAGAGATGAATCAGAAGAAATAGTCAATTCTTTATGAAGAACGACACAAGGAGCACATACAATTGAATTAGACAAAAGGACCAAAAATTGAGTCGAAACAAATTAGTGATTTTATTCGAACGAAAACAAAATACAGGATCACCATTGAATACGAGAATATAAGGAATGAAAAATACAGTAGAAAAATGCAGATACAGGAAATAGGAGTTACAAATCCTACCCACCTTACACAAAAATTTCGTCCTCAAAATTTGCTTAGGCGGTACATAGGACATGGCAAAAACAAACAACATTGGGTAATCAAAACAGAGAACCAAGGGGAAGGAACAAGGAAGTGGCTAAACCAGAAAGGAAGTAGTGGGTAACAATGAGGTCAAATGGAAGGCATGAAAGAGGATAACGGTATCAAAAGAAACGAAATAACACAAGGTAACAAACATGATAAAGAAGTAGGCAGAACTGAAATCAGGGAAAGAAAAGACAGGGAAGAATTGAATTGAATAATGAACGAGTTCAAGATGGCAAAATGGAATGCAAGACGGAAGTAACCGGTATCAAAAATGAAGAATGAACAACACATGACTTGCAAAATAACAAGGCAAAAAGATGAAGAAATAGATAGAGTTGGAATCGAAGAAATGATGGACAAGAAAAGATGAACCAAGCATTGAGTCAACGGATGAGAACAATGCAAGGACATAGGAAAAAGCAAACCATGCAAGGAAGGGGAAGCAACATTAGGATCCTGGGACCTGTGGTTTATGGGCCCACCACGCTTCTGCTGCGCCACTCTGATGGTGACTTTCCAAGCTCCAGGCATGTCGTTGTAGACCATGTGACACTAAGCGACGATCCGAGCAGAAAGAAAAGAATAAGGCACCAGAACAAAGGGAGTATGGGCTCAAGATAGATATAGTAAATAATGCAAAATGAATATAGAGTTTGGCTTGAATTTAAACAATTTTAAGATATAATATAGATCAAAACTAATGGCTTTAATAGAAATAATAAATAGTAGTAGAATAATAATAACAAAAATAAATATAACAATGATAATAATAAAAATGTAATAATAATAACAATAATATTAAAATATTAATAACAACGATGATACAAGTAATAATGACCATAATAAAAATAATAATAATAACAAAAATAATAACAATAGTAACAGTAATCAAAATCATCATAATCATACAGGCAGTAATAATATAATAAAATAAAATATCAACAATACTAATAATAATGATAATACATACATGACAAAATTGAATTCAACACATTCATGAAAATAATGCAATAATAATAATAATGATAACATTAAAAACAATATCAATAATGATAATAATAATAATGATAATAGCATTAATAACAACAATATCAATAAAGTAACAGTAATAATAATAATAATAAATAATAATCAGAGTACTAAAGGTAACTGATGTGGCTAAAAATGGGGTTAAATCGGAACCGTCCACATTGGGCGCGAATCTTAAAGCTCGGAGGTAAAATGGTAATTTCACATACAGAACAGATCCAAAGCGGGTACTGGATCTCCTTTGCAAGAGACCCAATAACCCACGAACGGGTCCACACCGATTGGGCACGGGTTCCGACCCGAAGCGTGCCCCAGACCAGCAAGAGACAAATCAGGGCCACTGATTTGACCAAGTCAACGGGCCTGATTTGCTCTCACCGGGAATCAAGGGGTTAGTTTCCTAAACAAACTGTGAGGATTTTTCTCCTAGCAGTTACACAGAGAATCGAGCCTCTAATCTCTCCCCTGGCGACTATAAATACCACCCCTCTGCCACTGTTACAGGTTAATCACTTTTTTCCCACCTTAAGCTCTTTCTTAATCTCTTCTGATTACTGACTAGAGCGTCGGAGGGTCCATCGCTGGAATCAATCCCGGTGTCTCGCACTTCCTTGCAGGTTGCGGCAGGAGCAAGAAGGCTTGAGTCAGCTGTTCAGGTTTTCTCGAACTCACAAATCTTATCTGTTTATCCCCACACTGAAATCAGCGGTAACAGATTGGCACCGTCTGTGGGAAAAACCACACGAACAGCCTCAGCTTCTTCCTTGTCGTCCTCTCCAACCATGCCTCCAAAGAAGGTCAGATCAAGAGGGTCCAACCGCGGGACCAATCCCGCCGACCCTACAGAGGAAGCCCCTGTCAATCCTATTCCACAGTCCGAGCTTCCTCCACCGGTCCAGCAGGGCCAACCTCCTCTTCCCAAACAGCAACCAACCAACGGCCCGGCCGGTCATAACGGTCGGAAGCAGAAATAGCCCCTCAACCTGGACCATGTCTCGGTCCGTAATGAGTCCTCGGAATCAATGGCTTCTCATCACCCCGACCTCCGCAACACGATCCTCAACCACCAAAAAGATGATGACCTCCGCACCCACCTAGACGAGAGGCGGGCCCGAGAGGAAGCCTCCCGCCAGCATCGTGGTGAGCGGTCGCCTCACCACCGAGAGGGCAGAAGGTCTCCGTACCGAAGGGGCCGAGCGGCATCGCCCGAGCGCCGCAGGAGGAGGCCGCACTCTCCTGCGGATCGGCATCCTCGGAGGAACAGTGACGCACCCATTACTCGTGCCGAGTTCCTTCAATTTCAAGACACCGTACTGCAGGCCCTCAACCTTCGGCAGAACAACCAAAATGCCCAGAGGGCTCCGACGCCCCCGAGGGTTCCCAGTCCTCGCCACCGATCCCGAAGTCCTATCCCGGCTCCCAGCCGCCAGCAGCAGCAGTACAGCCCTCGCCGATCCCAGGACTACCGGCGCCGCAGTCCCCGTTCCCCTTCCTATGAAGAAGAGTCCGGGGGATCGTACGAGTACCAGCGGAGGGACGATGCCCTCAACCGCCGACTTCATGAGGTGGAGAGGCGCATTGGTCGTATGGACAGAGAGGAGGAGTCCCGGGCAGGAACCGTCCGGCCCAGCAGACCCCCTTTCTCTCGGTCGATCATGGAGGCCCACATACCGAGGGGTTTCAAACCTCCATAGTTTGAAACGTACTCAGGGGAATCCGATCCAGTTGATCACGTCGAAAGCTTCAAGACCCTGATGCTGATCCATCAAGCTTCCGACGCCGTACTCTACAGGACCTTCCCCGCCACCCTCAGGGGGTCGGCTCGGGAATGGTACTCCAGACTCGCTCCCTCTTCCATCTTCTCATTCGAGCAGTTTGATACACTGTTCATAACTCACTTCATGAGTAGCAGGCGAGCTGAGAAGACAAGCCTCTCCCTACTGAACCTGCGGCAGGAAAGGGGAGAGAAGCTGCGGGACTATGTGAAGAGATTCACCGCAGAGGTCAGGTCTATCGCCTCCTTAGACCAGTCAGTGGCGACCGTGGCGTTCCAGTCGAACGTCCTCAATGCCAACCTCCGATCGTCCCTGGCCAAGAAGCCCCGCATAACTTCGCCGACCTTCTCCTAAGGTGCGAGAAGTATATCCGGGCGGAAGAGGCCGAGTGCCTCCCGAACTTCGGAGGGTCGGCCTCCGGATCGAAGAGGAAGGCGACGGAGGAGGAGGGGTCGAAGAAGATGCAGAAGGACAACGGCGGTCAGCGCCGACCTTCCCATAGGTTCGAGAAGTTCACTCCCCTCACCACCAATGTCTCCACCATTCTGATGGAGGTGGAGAAGGAAGGGGTCATCCCTCCGGCTCCGAGGATGAACACCCCAGCTAAGAGGAGGAATAAGGAGAAATTTTGCCGCTACCACAGGGACCACGGCCATGACACCAACGACTGCCGAGCGCTGAAGAATGAAATAGAGGCCCTCATCCAGAGGGGGCAGCTGGCCAAATTTGTTAAGACAAACGATCGGGCGGATCGCAGCACTCCTCCGCCTCGGGGGGCTAACAAGCGCTCCGAGCGACGCGAGGAGACACCCGAGTTCGAGGAAGAATGAGTTCTGCACCTGATCCACGGAGGCCCCATGGGAGGCTCCTCTAATTCCTCTCGGAAGGCCTTCGTCCGAGAGGTCAATTCGGTTCACAGCGCCCCTCCTCCCAAAGGTCTCGGCATCCCTGTATCTTTCTCCGATGAAGACCTCGAAGGGGTCCGAACCCCCCATTGTGATGCCCTCGTCATCGACCTCCGCATGGCCAACTTCAAGGTGCAGAGGATCTTAGTAGACAATGGGAGTTCGGTCAATATCCTCTTCCTCTCGGCCTTCCGAGGCCTGCAGCTGTCCCGGGACCGTCTCAAGCCGGCCGGTTACACACTCCACGGGTTCACGGGGGTCCCAGTAACTGTCGAGGGGGTGGTAACCCTAGATGTAACTGCTGGAAACACCCCTACTACCCGGACCGAGCCGATGGACTTCATGGTCGTCGACGTCCCGGCAGCGTAAAATGTCATTCTGGGCCGACCCGGCCTAGCCGCCTTGGAAGCTGTCCCCTCGGCGTACCATCTTAAAATGAAGTTCCCCACTCGGTCGGGAGTAGGGGAAGTCAGGGGAAGCCAAGAGATGGCTCGGAAGTGCTACATGACTTCCACAGGGGGACCGGTGCTCTCCCTCGAGACACTAGAAATCCCCGAGCCGAAAATCCGACCCACGTCCAAGCCGGCGGACGAGCTAGAGGAAGTGCTCTTCTCGGATGAGGACCCGAGCCGGAAGTTCCTCATCAGCAAGTCTCTACCGTCTGCGCTGTGCTCAGACTTGGTCAGATGTATCCGGGATAACCGCAACCTGTTTGCCTGGTCGGCCGCGGATATGCCCGGCATCTCCGAGGAGTTGCTCGTCCACCGCCTTAGTGTCGAACCGGGGTGCAAACCGGTTCAGCAGAAGAGACATAAGTTCGCTCCCGAGCGACAGCAGGCCATCAAGGAGGAGGTAGATAAACTTCTGAAGGCCAAGTTCATACAGGAGGTAAACTACCCCGAGTGGCTCTCCAATGTTGTAATGGTCAAGAAGTCCAACGGCTCCTGGAGAATATGCATTGACTTCACCGACCTGAATAAGGCGTGTCCGAAGGACCCATTCCCTCTCCCGAACATCGACACCCTTATTGATGCCACCTCAGGCCATGAGCTCCTCAGCTTTATGGACGCCTTCTCCGGCTATAATCAGATCCGAATGTTCCCTCCGAACATTCCGAAGACCTCCTTCGTCACCGATCAAGGCCTCTACTGCTACCGGGTCATGCCGTTCGGCTTGAAGAACGCGGGCGCCACCTACCAGCGCCTCGTCAACAAGGTCTTCCAGAGCCAGATAGGCCGGAACATGGAGGTGTACGTTGACGACATGCTCGTCAAAAGCGTCCGAGGCACTGATCACGTGGCCGACCTCCGGGAGGCCTTCGGCGTGTTGAGAAGGCACAGCATGCGGCTGAACCCGAACAAGTGTGCGTTCGGAGTCTCTTTGGGAAAGTTCCTCGGCTTCATGGTAAGCCAACGAGAAGCTAATCCCGAGAAGATTAAGGCCATATTAGACATGGCCCCGCCTCGGAACATCAAGGAGGTGCAGAAGCTTACTGGTTGGCTCGCCGCTATCGGTCGGTTCCTCTCGAAGTCGGGGGAAAAGTGCCTCCCCTTCTTCAAAGCACTCAGGGGGGACTAAGGGTTTTGAATGGGGCCAACCACAACAGGAATCGTTCGACCAACTGAAGGCCTACTTGGTGAACCCCCTTCTTCTCAGCAAACCGGTCTCGGGTGAGACTCTCTTCGTCTACTTGGCTGCTTCCGAGCAGTCCCTAAGTGCGGTCTTGGTCAGAGAGGAGGACCGGGCCCAAATGCCCATCTATTACGTGAGCAAGGTGCTCCGGGACGCCGAGCTCCGCTATCCGAAGATTGAGAAAATGGCCTACGCCCTGGTCATGGCAGCGAGGAAACTTCGGCCGTACTTTCAATCCCACTCGATCGTTGTCCTCACCGACCAACCCCTAAAACAGATCCTCCACAAGCCTGAGACCTCGGGCCGGCTGATGAAGTGGTCCATAGAGCTGAATCAGCATGACATCTCTTACCAGCCTCGGACGGCAATTAAAGCACAGGCCCTCGCCGACTTCATCGTAGAGTCCACTATCCCCGAAGTTAGCCACGTCCCGAATGGACCCCCCATTTGGAGAGTCTTCGTGGACGGCTCCTCCTGTAACGAAGGAAGCGGCGCCGGAATCATCCTGAACGGCCCTGATAACTTTGCCCTCCAGTACGCGATCCGTATGAACTTCAAGGCCTCCAACAATGAGGCGGAGTACGAGGCACTCATTGCTGGTCTCGGACTTGCACGAAGTGCTGGGGCGCAGCGCCTCCGAATCCACAGCGATTCCCAGCTTATCGTGAACCAAGTCTTGGGCGAGTACGAGGCCAGAGACGAGCGGATGGCAAAATACCTCGCTAAAGTCCGGGTCCTCATGAGCCGGTTCGAAGAGGCGCTCATTCAACGAGTTCCTCGTGAGGAGAATTCGCAGGCCGATGCCCTCTCCAAGTTGGCCTCATCCTCCCTACAAGGTCTTGAACAGACTGTTCTGATCGAGGTCTTCTCTAGGCCGAGCATAGAAGACGAGACATCCGGCTCGGTTGAGTCGTTGCCGGTCATGTTGCAGGATAATTGGATGAAGCCGTTGGTGGAGTTCTTGAGGGACGGGGTTCTACCCGAGGATCCCAAGGAAGCACGTCGAGTCAGAACTCAGGCCGAGCGCTATGTCTTGATCGAGGGCATCTTATACAAACGCTCCTTCTCTCAAATAGACGGCCGACCATACCTAAGGTGCCTCTCCCCAGAGCAGGCCGAATATGCCCTACAAGAGCTCCACGAAGGCATCGGCGGGGCACATTCAGGGTCCAGGTCCTTGGCCCGAAAAGCTTTGAATTATGGATACTTCTGGCCGACCCTCCTTGAAGACGCCGAGCGACACGTTCGGCAATGTAGCCCTTGTCAGAGACACTCCAGCATCCGTCGCCACCCTCAAGCAAACCTCGCCTCCCTATCAAGTCCTATCCCCTTCGCCATGTGGGGAATGGACTTACTAGGGCCTTTCCCTCCGGCTCCGGGTCAGTTCAAATTCTTGGTCGTAGCCATCGACTACTTCTCGAAGTGGGTCGAGGCCGAGCCCCTCACCACTATAACCGAGAATAAGGTGGTACAATTCTTCTGGAAGAACATTATCTGCAGGTTCGGCGTCCCCCGTGTCCTTGTGACGGACAACGGGACTCAGTTCACTGGCGCAGCATTTCGAGCTCTATGCGACGACCTTGCCATCCAGCAGCGCTTCTCGTCCGTCTCCCACCCTCAGTCGAACGGACAAGCAGAAAATGCTAATCGGCAGATCCTCGCAGGCATCAAGAAAAGGCTGGACAAAAGTTCCAAAGGCTTATGGGTCGACCAACTCCCCAACGTCTTGTGGAACTATCGCACGAGCAAACGGACCCCAACAGGCGAGTCCCCTTTCAACCTCACCTACGGGTCCGAAGCTGTGATACCTCTCGAGGTCGGAATACCTTCCCCTCGGCTCGCGGCCTACAACGAGGAGCAGAACGCCAGGGACCTCAGGGCAGACTTAGATCTGATAGATGAGCTGAGGGAAAGAGCGTCGATTCGGCAGCAGAGTTACCGAAGAAGGGTCGAGTTGGCATACAACAAGAAGGTCCGACCCACCAACCTTAAGCAAGGGAATTTGGTCTTGAGAAAGCTGGCCATATCCTTTCCCAATCAGAAGAGCAAGCTGGCTCCGAACTGGGAAGGGCCGTACAGGATCACGAAGGTCGTCCGGCCTGGAGCATATCGTCTTGAAGATCTCGAGGGCAGAGAGATTCCGAGGACCTGGAATGCCGACCACCTCCTAAAATACCAAGAAAGCGCTCCGGCACCGCTCTGAGTATCATAGGATATCGAGCCATTCCTCTCCTCTGACTTGTAACCTATTTTCATAAATTGTAATATGTAAAACGGTTCGCCGTCGATTATCAATAAAGAAAGTTCTTCCATACTTGTGAATTTGAACACCTCTCTCCGCTCTTATTATCTATTTTTTAAACTTTGATTTCAACCAATGGTTCGGAGTCCACGTCCTGTTCGACTTTACCTCCTCGGCTCGCCTCCGGACGAGCCAGGGGTAGATCGCCGTTCGGAACTGCTCCCATAACCGTTGAACTACACCGATGGTTCGGAGTCCAACACTCGGCTCGACTTTACCTCCTCGGCTCGTTTCCGGACGAACCAGGGGTAGATCGCCATTCGGAATTGCTCCCACAACCGTTGAACCACACCGATGGTTCGGAGTCCAACACTCGGCTCGACTTTACCTCCTCGGCTCGTTTCCGGACGAACCAGGGGTAGATCGCCGTTTGGAATTGTTCCCACAACCGTTGAACTACACCGATGGTTCGGAGTCCAACACTTGGCTCGACTTTACCTCCTCGATTCGTCCCCGGACGAACCAGGGGTAGATCACCGTTCGGAATTGCTCCCACAACCGTCGAACCACGACGATGGTCCCGGAGTCCAACACTTGGCTCCCAGTCCCACCAAGCTTGATTCGCGGCAGACTAGGAGTGATACACCCCTCAGCTTCGCCAGTGGAGGGATACCGAAGCTACGTTCGGTCGCATCATCCGAGCAATCTTGCCTAGCAGCCGAAGCCCGAAGCCCTACGCCTTCGGTCGGCTACCGAGCAAGTGCCTTTTCGACCTTGCAAACGGAGAAAACTCACTTTCTCCTCAACTTTCGTGCATGATCTCGATCAGACGGCCCAGATCTTGCCACCGACGCTAAACGACAAGATAGCATTTTCTTGGGAACTGAGCCGCCTTGAGATTCGTGCCAACATCTAGTGGTTCAGATCTTGCCACAAACGCTAGACGACAAGATAGCATTTTCTTGAGAACTGAGCCGCCTCTAGATTCGTGCCAACATCCGACGGCCCAGGTCTTGTCAGAATCGCTAAACGACAGGGTAGCGCCCCCATCAAGAGCTCGTTCGCCTCGAGATTCTCGCCGACGGCACCATGTGCCCGGCCCCGGGACCTCGGCACGGCCAACACACTCACAAGCAAAATAAGAACACAGAGCAACAAAGGGAATTTTATTAATGATCGGGACACAATACAAAGCTGTCTCTCAATAGTTACAAAGTATCAAAAAACAAAAAAAACAGTGCCGACCCATTACACTTGGCCCTCAAACAGAAATGTCTTCACTGGTCTCCTCGGTCGCCAGCCCTTCCACTTCGGCTGTTAGCTCCTCCGCCTCCTTCCGAAGCTTCGCCTCCACGGTCTGTAAGTGATGGATCTCGGAGAGAAAATCGTCCCGCTCGGCTAATATCTTCGACTGATTATGCCGAATACACTGAACCCGAAGAGCGTTACTAAAAGCTGTCTGCGAGTCGTCGTCCTCCCCTTCGGGGGTCGCCTCGATGATCCTGTTCTCCAAACGTTGGATCTCGGCGTCTCGTTGGCCGAGGACGGACTGAAGGTGGGCCCGCTCGCTCTCAGCCCGACGTAACTCCAGCTCCACTTCACGACGCCGCTCTCGGCCCTTCGACGAGCGCGACTTCGTCCCCCCTGAGGTCACCTTGGCATCATCATCGCTGTCCGAGCTGTTGGGATCGGTGTCCTGGTCTGACACCGCGAGCTGAAAAGGAGGGAAAATGAACAACAAGATTTCAATGCACTTCCGAGACACAACACTTGAAGAATTTTCCAATCATATTCAGACATAATGGTTCCACATACAACAAAACCGAATCTATGACAAAGTTTTGCAACAATCAGAAAGAACATAAAACGACAAGATTAGGGTCTCTTCGGAAGGGGAACGCTTCGGTTTAAGGAAACACGAGGACGGCGAGGCCTGACCTCCGAACTCGATCCTAAACCAACGAAACGTGACCCCCCTTCACTGCTGACCCTAATTGTGGCACCGACCGAGGCACCACTCGACGAGACGGCCGCACTGCTCTGAGCATCGGCAGGACTCTGCCTAGCCGCAGGCAAACGTGTCGCGAGTTCGTAAAAAGAAATCCCTCTCTCGCTCTCTTCGCGAGTGCACGACGTACTGCGGACGTTAGCCCTCTCCGGCATGGGCTTGAGAGACGCGACCTCTTCCTCCAGTTCGATGATCCTGTCTCTCAGAGCGTCGTCCTTCGCCAACTTCTTCGGACGGGTAGTCCTCGACGAGCCAGAGACGTTGGCACCATCGGTCGCAAGCCGTCGGAAGTGGGTAACCTCGATCCCCCTATCTATCGTGATCCTTCTGAGCCTGTCGACCTCGGCCAACAACCTCTTACGCTCGGCCGACGCCTCCTCTAGCTCGGAAGTTAGCTTCTCTTCTGCTGCTGAGCGTGCTTTCTCCGCCAATTCCATGTGTTGGACCTTGGCCAAAAGCTCATCGTTCTTCTGCTCGACGGCGATAAGCTCTTTACAGAGCCGCTCGACCTCGCCTTTGGGGCAAGGCGCTTGGGGGTGCTTCTGCAGTTGCCACAACTCGCGACAATACTTCCGCACAGCTGCCTTCGTCTCCTCCAGCTTCAAGAGCATGAGAAACCGCCTCGGTCGGCTGTCCGAGAGCTCACCCTTCGTCTTGGCCAGCTCCTTGCGAAGGTGTGCAACCTCCGTAATCGGACCGAACCTTACCTGAAAACCAGAGATAAATCCGAGACCCAACACTTGGAGAATTCTACGCCAAATCAAACACAAAATCCGAGACTCAACACTTGGATAAATTGTAACGCCCCGAATCCCAAATATACTGAATTCGAGATGTTCTACAGGATCTTTTCACTTTCTTTAGTACACTTTTACAGGGAAATAAAAACTTTTCATCATACATCAGAGTTTACATCATAATTACAACTTTCTTTTGCACAGCGGAAGTAAAATACCACAATTTAATACAAGTACAACAGCTTGATAAAATCTTTAAGCATCCAAATCCTCTTTAATCTTTAGCATGACATTTACCTGCATGTTAGACTGTGGGTACGTCAGTTTATTCAACCGACGATCATTATACACGGCCGTCCTCGCTTTGCCGGAAATAGTATAACTTAACATTTCATATTTAGCAAACACAAACTTGTCACATTTCAACTAAAGGGACTACCCTAGTGATGTCGTGTTGTGATTGTGCACTTAGTCCTTAATGCAGTTAATTATGTTATATGACACTAATGCGCACTTGTTCGGATTCTATGCATCCCATACTACATAGGTCCGAGGGCAAGCCCTTATTCGTTCTTCACCTTGATAGGGTTCAATCCCCCGTTATGCCTTAACTACTACTGTAACTACGGTAGTGTCTTAGATGTCCTATGATCTATGAGCCCATGTCCAGGCAGCCTGGAGGGGAATCCCACGCACTGTCACGACGCATCGAGCAGGCAACCTATGGACAATTCAGCCTCCGCCATGGAACAATGGCACCACCCATAGCCACTCGAACATCCCACGAGCGTCGCCACCGGGACGATAATTCCGGAGTAGCGCCCACGCACTGTCTTGACGCATCAAGCAGGCAACCTGTGAATCGCTCTCACACCGCTATCCGTTGGCCCTCATACTCATGTTTTTCTTCTACTTTCATCACATCTCCACTATGTACTAGTCCTTAGTTTTATTTAAAAATCATGAACAAAATAATCACTAGAGTTAGCCTCTCCATCAACCGGACTTATTCATTCATTTCAACATGACCAACCTTGGTCTAATTTCAATTCAATTCATTTTTTCTCAATGCCGGGGAGACTTAGCTACTCTATTTCAAATTTCATTTCACAATCTTTAAGTCATAACCACTTTCATGTCACAATTTCATATTCTTTCTTATTCATGATTACTCTTTGTTCACAAGTCCATAGTGAATACTTATGACTCATAAAAATTCATATACATGGCCAACAATTTCATCAACATGATTACTAAATTCCAATTCATACAATGCACTTCATAATTAACCACTCATACTTCACATTTTGCACAATATCCTCAAGTGAAAATTGATAATATCATGTCACACCACAAACTTCTTGTCAATTACTTCTTAATAAATTCATTTCAATATATCTTTATGAATTGAAAATTCCCATAAGTATGTGTCTTAGAACCATAGCTTTAATTATACTATTTGTTCATAAACTACATTATATTTTCTTCAAATAATACCCAACTCAATCCCATAAAATTCCCTGTATTTTTATGAAAATTACCATATTTTTCTCACATTTTTTGGACATCACAAACTCACAAAAAAAAATGTTTTTATAAAGTGCCAGGGGAAGGATTCGAACCCAGCACGGTAGAGAAGAAGGCCAGAGCACCCGCCAATAGGCCAACCATGTGCTAGCGATTAGAAGAGGGTGAATTATGTATAAGTGCTTTCGGTTCGCTGTCATCTAAACTTATATACACAGTTAAGAAAAAAGATGGTGAGGCCGGGTTTCGAACCGCACCGCTCAGGGAAACCGAACACAGTCACCGACCCCCTGAGCCACTGGCTCAGGTTGTCACAGTATTGGGTTAAAACCTATTAGTTTCATATTCGCACTGTTTTAGAAAACAACTCGACGTTCAAATCTATTTGGTTCATATTGCCTTTATACAAACCACTGAAAAATTCCAGATTTGATCATCTTTATTTAATCTTCAAAACAGCAAGTATAAAATAAACTTTTGTACTAAAAACATAATTTTTCCACCCAAACTAATAATTTGTTTATTAAAACTAGCAAATCTTTTATTCTCGACATTGAAAAAAAAAAGGAAATCAATTGATCTTCTAATCTCTCTTTTATTCCCAAATTTTCCATGATAATTTACTGGTTATTAATCTATATTCACAACACATACAAATTTAGATTTTCCCATACTCATATTAGCAAAAGAATTCATATAACACATGAATAGGTGAAACTCAACAATTACTAAGTTTGGTACATTTCTAATTTGATGACAACAAGCAATTCTTTGGTTCATTTATGCCACTTCATAACTCAAGCATTCAATATACTTTTCTATTCGAATTCCATAGTGTCAATATCTCAATCAATTGTCATGTTTCAACCACACAATTTACAAGCAATTAGTGAAGATTTTCACACATCATACTAACCATATTGCATCATTATTCAATTAACTAACAATCATAGAAAGTGCTTCATATAGTTTAATTTCATGCTAGCATTTCTCATACACAATTAATCACATCATTCTAAACCATTCACATACTAACTTTTTAATTAGAGTGGACTCTTATTAGTATTTTCCATGTATAGTGTTGACAATATAACTAGCATGAATCCTATATTAGAAACATGAAATGTTTTACCCACCTTAATAGCGAGAAACACAAAAGCAACAAGTCCTAGTAGATAAGAACACCTCCTCCTAGCCAAAAGAGTGCACCACTCCAAGCTCCCAAGCCTAGCCGAATGCTTCCCCCAAACCGAATGCTTCCCCAAGCCCTTGACCGAATGCTCCAAGCAACCAAAAGGACCACACACTCTCTTATCTTTTATAACTCTCACAATTATATAACTATAGCTTTAGAAATTATACTTTGCATATGAAAAATTAGCCATGAGAAGGGGGGTATTTATACTAAAAAATGAGGGGAATGGAGGGCTAAGATCATCTTGGTGGTTGCAAAATGAAAGGCTTAGATCAAAGTAGGAGTTAGGAAAACTACCCACCTCCTTGAAACTACCCCCATGTTCTCCACACCAAAAATTCAATTTTCCCTCCAAAGAATGCTACCCGGCAAAGAATAGTGAGTGTGCATTGCACGTGTACGTGTAGTGCACGTGCATGCAACTAGGCCAAATTTGTACATTCTAAAATTGTATAAAAATAATTTTGTTAAAAAAAAATCTTCTACATGACAAGTTCAATTAAAATAACTTAATTCATGGGCTTTCTTTTTGGGCCAAAATAATTTTATAAAAATAAAAATAAAAATGCTTTTTGGGCTTTTTAAGAAAGGCTTTTTAATTAAATCAAAGAAGGCTTTTAAAGAAGGCTTTTGTACTAAAATAATTTGAGAAAAATATATTAAATAATTATACACATTATGATATAATAATTCAAACAAAATATTGCACGTGCACAACACGTGCAAAATAAATACTTTTTTTTTTATTTATTGAAAAATCAGGGTATTACAGCACTCCCTCCTTAGAATAGTTCCGTCCCCGGAACTACAATCAAGAGTGAGAGAACAAACAAAATACAACACACTCAACAAGAAACAAAGATACAAAAATACAATCAAGCAAAAAACTCAGGATAGTCCTTCAACATCCTCTCCTCAGATTCCCAAGTAGCCTCTTCAACCAAGTGGTTTCTCCAGACTACTTTGACCATCGGTATCGTCTTATTCCTCAAGACTTTCTCCCTACGGTCAACAATCTCAACAGGAGACTCGATGTAATTCAGGTCTAACTGCAAACCTTCCGGCACTTCAGGCAAATGATGAATCGGGTCTGGAATATAACCTCTCAGCATAGACACATGAAAGACATTGTGCACCTGAGACAACTCTTCCGGTAAATCAAGCCGGTAAGCAGTTTTCCCGATCCTTTTCAATATCTTATACGGGCCTATAAACCTCGGGGCCAACTTCCCGCCTTTGCCAAAACGAACCACACCTTTGCTGGGTGATACCTTCAGAAAGACGAAGTCACCAACCTCAAACTCAAGGTCCCTTCTCCGGTTGTCTGCATAGCTTTTCTGCCTGCTCTGAGCTTCCACCAACCTTTTCTTGATCAGATCAATCTTCTCAGAAGTCAGTTGTACAAGCTCAGGACCAAACAACTGACGCTCCCCTACTTCATACCAACACACAGGAGTCCTGCACTTCCTGCCATACAAAGCTTCGTACGGCGCCATCCCAATACTGGCCTGAAAACTGTTGTTGTAGGCAAACTCCACCAAGGGTAAATGCCTTTCCCAACTGCCTCCAAAGTCTAGTATACAACACCGCAGCATATCCTCAAGAATACGATTGACTCTCTCGGTCTGCCCATCGGTTTGCGGATGAAAAGCAGTGCTGAAATCCGTCTTGGTACCCAAAGCTGCCTGAAGACTCCTCCAGAAATGCGAAGTAAACCGCGCATCTCGATCAGACACAATAGTCAAAGGAACGCCATGAAGTCGGACAATCTCACCAACATACATCTCAGCCAACTTGTCCATCGAAGCAGTGAGTTTCATCGCCGAAAAGTGAGCGGACTTGGTAAGTCGATCGACTATAACCCAAATTGCATCATTGCCTTTAGGACTCTTAGGCAATCCCGTGATGAAATCCATACTGATGTTATCCCACTTCCATTCCGGAATAGGTAACGGCTGTAATAGACCTCCGGGTCTCTGATTTTCGGCTTTGACTTGCTGACAAACCTCACACTTCGCGACAAATTCAGCCACATCCCGCTTCAAACCTGACCACCAGAAATGTTGTTTGATGTCTTTGTACATCTTAGTACTCCCAGGATGTACAGACAGAAGAGTAGCATGCGCCTCCTGAAGAATACTCTCTTTCAGGTCCGCCTGATTTGGAACGCACAGCCTGTCTCCGAACCACAGCACTCCATCCCTGGTTTGAAATCCGGGCAACCTGCCAGCACCAACCTGCTCCTTCATCTCCAAGATATCAGCATCAACCTCCTGACTTGCAATGATCCTTGCATTCAAAGTAGGCTGAAGCCTCAACTGAGCCAAAGATGCTCCCAATCCTTGCAAGACAACCTCAATCCCAGCTCGGTCCAGCTCCTCAATCAGATGCCTCTGAGTTGTAATCAAACAGGCCAAACTGCTCTTGCGACTAAGTGCATCAGCCACAACATTAGCTTTTCCAGGATGATACTTGATCTCAGGTCGCATATCCTCGAGCACTTCCAACCATCTCCGCTGCCTCAGATTGAGATCCCTCTGCTGATATATATACTTCAAGCTCTTATGATCCGTGTACATATTCAACTTCTCACCGTACACGTAGTGCCTCCATTGCTTCAAAGCAAAAATAATCACAGCCAACTCCAGATCATGAGTCGGGTAGTTTTTCTCATGCGGTCGTAGTTGCCTAGACCCATAAGCGATTACTCTTCCTTCTTGCATTAAGACACAACCAAGCCCCCGATGTGAAGCATCGCTATAGACGTCATACTCAACTCCTGCTCTAGGCAAAGCCAGGATAGGTGCAGTAGTCAGTCTATCTTTCAACTCCTGAAAACTCGCCTCACATTGCTCGGTCCACTTGAAGCTCACATTCTTCTTGGTCAGCCCTGTAAGCGGTACAGCTATCTGAGCATAACCTTGAATGAATCTCCGATAATATCCAGTCATCCCAAGGAAACTTCTGACTTCCTTCACTGTAGTAGGCCTAGCCCAATCTCTCACTGCCTCTATCTTCTGAGGATCAGTTGCCACTCCCTCCTTAGAAAGGATGTGACCTAGGAATGCCACTTCAGATTTCTAGAAATCACACTTGGATAACTTGGCATACAACTGCTGCTCTTCCAACTTCTGCAACACCGCTGCCAGATGCTCAGTGTGCTCCTCCTCAGACTTGGAGTACACGAGAATATCGTCGATAAACACCACGACGAAAGAATCAATAAACGGCCTCAGAACTCTGTTCATCAAGTCCATGAAGATTGCAGGTGCATTCGTCACTCCGAATGGCATAACTAAGAATTCGTAATGCCCATGCCGAGTTCTAAATGCAGTCTTGTGCACATCTTCAGCTTTCACTCGAACTTGGTGGTAACCTGATCGAAGATCTATTTTGGAGAATACAGCTGCTCCTTGTAGACGATCGAACAAGTCATCAATTCGAGGAATCAGATACTTATTCTGAACAGTGACCTTATTCAGCTCTCGGTAATCGATGCACATCCTCAACGATCCATCCTTCTTCTTTACCAAAAGCACTGGTGCTCCCCAAGGTGACGCACTAGGTTGAATAAAGCCTTTTCCCAACAGTTCCTCAATCTGCCGTTTCACCTCATCCTGTTCCACTGGAGCCATCCTATAAGGTGCCTTAGAAATGGGTGCACTTTCCGGTTGAACAGTGATGCTGAACTCTACATCACGATGCGGGGGTAACCCAGGAAAATCTTCCAAGAACACGGTCGGATAGTCCCGAACCACAGGAATCCCTTGCACTTCCACAGGAGTCTCTTCCTTGCGGATAGTTGCCACCAGCTTAGAACATTTCCGCTTCCCTTGGAACACGACTTCAGGTCCACCTGGAGCCTTCACTGTCACCGTCTTGGCCTTACACTCGATGCTTGCACTGTACACCGACATCCAATCAATGCCAATGATAACATCGACTCCCAAGATAGTCAGTTCGATCAGATCAATGCCAAAGATTCTATCCCCAATCACAATCTCGCAATCAGCATAATACCGATCAGTGGTTAAAGTTTTCCCTGACGGAGTAGCTACTGATAAGATCTTGCCTGGGAAAATCTTCGGTTCAACTCCCAACACTTTAGCAAACTTTGGAGACACAAATGTATGAGAGGATCCAGTATCAAACAATACGACAGCTTTAATTCCATTAAGATAGAGTTCGCCTGTTACATAATATACACCATTACATAACAGCCTCACTAAACAAAGGGAAAGGAAATGACAAAGACTCTAAACACCAGCCCTCGTACCAGAGATGACCTGATCCGCCTCTTCAGCATCAGCTTCTGTCAAGGCAAATACTCGCCCTGATTGGTACGGCCTCTTCCCAGCCTGCTGCGTTGGTGCGCCGCTATTACTGCGCTGAAGTTTGGGACAATGAGATCGGTAGTGTCCCGCTTCCCCACAGTTTAAGCAAGTCACCGCAGAAGGTCTCGCCACATTGTTTCCAGGTCCTCCAGCTACACTAACAGCGTTCGCCCCTGTCGGTTTGAACCTCTGTGCAGATGGTTGCCCCCTGAAACTCCCCGAATGTGCAGGCCTCTTCCCGGGCTGCCAGTTGTTCCTCCTGTTCTGAACAACATGGAACTGCTCCATATCTGCCTCCGTCACTGCCGCCCTCTTGACCAGCTTATCGAATCGCCTGATACCAAGAGGTATCATACGAGATCTCAAGCTAGGCCTCAGACCATGCTCGAACTTGCGAGCTTTCTTGGCCTCATCCGCCACCAGTTCTGGAGCATACCTGGAGAGCTGAGTGAACTTGGTCTCATAGGCTCTCACTGACATGCTGCCTTGCTGAAGCGACAGGAACTCCATCGCCTTCTTCTCCTAGACGTCGGAGGGGAAATAATGACTGCGGAACTCCTCCAGAAATTCCTCCCAACCAAACAACAGACCTCCCATGGTCCTCTTCACGGATTGCCACCAAACCGCTGCATCCTTCTCCAGCTGCAAGGTTGCCAACTTGACCTTGCTACCCTCCGGTGTCTCTAACACCTCGAAGATTGTCTCCACTTGCCGTATCCAGTTGTCAGCCGCATCTGGGTCTGACTTTCCCTCGAATACGGGTGGTTTCATTCTCTTGAACGATTTCACCAGCTTTATCGCCTCGGGCACTGGATTTGCCGGCCCCCTAGTTTGGTTCTGAGCCACTGCATTCAGCGTCTGGTAGACCCTAGCAAGTTCAGTCTCCAGATCCAAACCTTCCCCATTCCTTGCTCCTCTTCTCGACATATTCTGATGCAAAAGATCCGTCAAATTCGAAGTATATAACGAGAATTTAAACCAACTTCCATTTCATTGAATTCCAAAAGTTTATACATTCGAATTTAAAAACATTTTTGACATCAGAACGGAAAGAAACAGAAGCTACAACACTCTAACTCCTACGGGTCCTCTTCGCTGCTCGAAGTTCTTCCCGCAGTTCATCAACCTCATCCTTCAGCACATCAGTTAGGTTCTTTTTCTTCTCAAGTTCCCAAATCCGATGGCTAAGAACAGAATAGTCAGCCTTCCGCTTCTCCAGCTGAGCCTCCAACAATCCAACTCTCTCCTTCAGGGTTTCCACTTGCCTCTGAAGAGAAGCCACAAGACCACTTGGAACTGGTACTTCCTCTTCGTCGGAAGAAGAATCATCAGATGAATCCGGAGGTGGGGTGATCTCTCGGGATTCAGGGTACTCCTCGTCATCAGAATCAGCTTGTCCAGGGTAGTACTCGTCCTCGGAATCTGCCTGTCCAGGATGGTACTCTTCCTCAATGATGTGCCAGTCGTCGCCTCCAGCAGGGTCGAAGTGATCAGCCATCTTAGAAATAGAGAGAAGAAGGCATAAATCTTAGAGCAACACAAATGTAAGTCACTTACATTTAAATCTCTAGATTCAAACACACACTCTAATGTCCACTTCTAGGGTGTCGTTCCCTATAAATTTGTACAAGTGTGAAAGTGAAGAAAGCGTGGCTCTGATACCACTCTGTAACGCCCCGAATCCCAAATATACTGAATTCGAGATGTTCTACAGGATCTTTTCACTTTCTTTAGTACACTTTTACAGGGAAATAAAAACTTTTCATCATACATCAGAGTTTACATCATAATTACAACTTTCTTTTGCACAGCGGAAGTAAAATACCACAATTTAATACAAGTACAACAGCTTGATAAAATCTTTAAGCATCCAAATCCTCTTTAATCTTTAGCATGACATTTACCTGCATGTTAGACTGTGGGTACGTCAGTTTATTCAACCGACGATCATTATACACGGCCGTCCTCGCTTTGCCGGAAATAGTATAACTTAACATTTCATATTTAGCAAACACAAACTTGTCACATTTCAACTAAAGGGACTACCCTAGTGATGTCGTGTTGTGATTGTGCACTTAGTCCTTAATGCAGTTAATTATGTTATATGACACTAATGCGCACTTGTTCGGATTCTATGCATCCCATACTACATAGGTCCGAGGGCAAGCCCTTATTCGTTCTTCACCTTGATAGGGTTCAATCCCCCGTTATGCCTTAACTACTACTGTAACTACGGTAGTGTCTTAAATGTCCTATGATCTATGAGCCCATGTCCAGGCAGCCTGGAGGGGAATCCCACGCACTGTCACGACGCATCGAGCAGGCAACCTATGGACAATTCAGCCTCCGCCATGGAACAATGGCACCACCCATAGCCACTCGAACATCCCACGAGCGTCGCCACCGGAACGATAATTCCGGAGTAGCGCCCACGCACTGTCTTGACGCATCAAGCAGGCAACCTGTGAATCGCTCTCACACCGCTATCCGTTGGCCCTCATACTCATGTTTTTCTTCTACTTTCATCACATCTCCACTATGTACTAGTCCTTAGTTTTATTTAAAAATCATGAACAAAATAATCACTAGAGTTAGCCTCTCCATCAACCGGACTTATTCATTCATTTCAACATGACCAACCTTGGTCTAATTTCAATTCAATTCATTTTTTCTCAATGCCGGGGAGACTTAGCTACTCTATTTCAAATTTCATTTCACAATCTTTAAGTCATAACCACTTTCATGTCACAATTTCATATTCTTTCTTATTCATGATTACTCTTTGTTCACAAATCCATAGTGAATACTTATGACTCATAAAAATTCATATACATGGCCAACAATTTCATCAACATGATTACTAAATTCCAATTCATACAATGCACTTCATAATTAACCACTCATACTTCACATTTTGCACAATATCCTCAAGTGAAAATTGATAATATCATGTCACACCACAAACTTCTTGTCAATTACTTCTTAATAAATTCATTTCAATATATCTTTATGAATTGAAAATTCCCATAAGTATGTGTCTTAGAACCATAGCTTTAATTATACTATTTGTTCATAAACTACATTATATTTTCTTCAAATAATACCCAACTCAATCCCATAAAATTCCTTGTATTTTTATGAAAATTACCATATTTTTCTCACATTTTTTGGACATCACAAACTCACAAAAAAAAATGTTTTTATAAAGTGCCAGGGGAAGGATTCGAACCCAGCACGGTAGAGAAGAAGGCCAGAGCACCCGCCAATAGGCCAACCATGTGCTAGCGATTAGAAGAGGGTGAATTATGTATAAGTGCTTTCGGTTCGCTGTCATCTAAACTTATATACACAGTTAAGAAAAAAGATGGTGAGGCCGGGTTTCGAACCGCACCGCTCAGGGAAACCGAACACAGTCACCGACCGCCTGAGCCACTGGCTCAGGTTGTCACAGTATTGGGTTAAAACCTATTAGTTTCATATTCGCACTGTTTTAGAAAACAACTCGACGTTCAAATCTATTTGGTTCATATTGCCTTTATACAAACCACTGAAAAATTCCAGATTTAATCATCTTTATTTAATCTTCAAAACAGCAAGTATAAAATAAACTTTTGTACTAAAAACATAATTTTTCCACCCAAACTAATAATTTGTTTATTAAAACTAGCAAATCTTTTATTCTCGACATTGAAAAAAAAAAGGAAATCAATTGATCTTCTAATCTCTCTTTTATTCCCAAATTTTCCATGATAATTTACTGGTTATTAATCTATATTCACAACACATACAAATTTAGATTTTCCCATACTCATATTAGCAAAAGAATTCATATAACACATGAATAGGTGAAACTCAACAATTACTAAGTTTGGTACATTTCTAATTTGATGACAACAAGCAATTCTTTGGTTCATTTATGCCACTTCATAACTCAAGCATTCAATATACTTTTCTATTCGAATTCCATAGTGTCAATATCTCAATCAATTGTCATGTTTCAACCACACAAATTTACAAGCAATTAGTGAAGATTTTCACACATCATACTAACCATATTGCATCATTATTCAATTAACTAACAATCATAGAAAGTGCTTCATATAGTTTAATTTCATGCTAGCATTTCTCATACACAATTAATCACATCATTCTAAACCATTCACATACTAACTTTTTAATTAGAGTGGACTCTTATTAGTATTTTCCATGTATAGTGTTGACAATATAACTAGCATGAATCCTATATTAGAAACATGAAATGTTTTACCCACCTTAATAGCGAGAAACACAAAAGCAACAAGTCCTAGTAGATAAGAACACCTCCTCCTAGCCAAAAGAGTGCACCACTCCAAGCTCCCAAGCCTAGCCGAATGCTTCCCCCAAACCGAATGCTTCCCCAAGCCCTTGACCGAATGCTCCAAGCAACCAAAAGGACCACACACTCTCTTATCTTTTATAACTCTCACAATTATATAACTATAGCTTTAGAAATTATACTTTGCATATGAAAAATTAGCCATGAGAAGGGGGGTATTTATACTAAAAAATGAGGGGAATGGAGGGCTAAGATCATCTTGGTGGTTGCAAAATGAAAGGCTTAGATCAAAGTAGGAGTTAGGAAAACTACCCACCTCCTTGAAACTACCCCCATGTTCTCCACACCAAAAATTCAATTTTCCCTTCAAAGAATGCTACCCGGCCAAGAATAGTGAGTGTGCATTGCACGTGTACGTGTAGTGCACGTGCATGCAACTAGGCCAAATTTGTACATTCTAAAATTGTATAAAAATAATTTTGTTAAAAAAAAATCTTCTACATGACAAGTTCAATTAAAATAACTTAATTCATGGGCTTTCTTTTTGGGCCAAAATAATTTTATAAAAATAAAAATAAAAATGCTTTTTGGGCTTTTTAAGAAAGGCTTTTTAATTAAATCAAAGAAGGCTTTTAAAGAAGGCTTTTGTACTAAAATAATTTGAGAAAAATATATTAAATAATTATACACATTATGATATAATAATTCAAACAAAATATTGCACGTGCACAACACGTGCAAAATAAATACTTTTTTTTTTATTTATTGAAAAATCAGGGTATTACATAAATTTTGGCCAAACAAAATATTTTCATTCAAAACCGAGGAGAAAGTTTACAAAAGCGGTGGCCAGTCCGCAGTTAGGCTTACAAAAAGAGTCAAAACAACGAAAGACTAAAAAAGACAACCGAGTCAGGGGTCGACCTTTTTGTCGTTCAGGTTCGTCGACCCCCCGGCTTCGTCCTAGCCGTGGCCCCCGTCTTCGCCTTCGCTCCCGCTCTCCTCCTCGGAGTCGTCTTCCTCCTCACCCTCTGCCTCTGCCTCCCCCGGGCCTTCGACGACTTCCGTCTCTCCCTCGGGGTCAAGCATCCCCTCGGGAACCTCCTCCTCCCCTTCCACGGGGTCGTAGAAACGGTAGGAAGACGTATCGAAGCCCGGGTTCCTGGCAGCCACGTGGAGCAAGGCCCGACCGTAGGCATCCTCCATGTTCTGGAGCATGTGTTGCGCGGCCTCCTCCTGCACTGCCTTCTTCACCTTCTTCACCTTCCTCTGGTGTTTGGCCATGATCTTCTCGGCCCTCTTCCGAGCCCTCTCCGCTTCCGACCGGGCATTGGCCAGCTCCTCCTTCAACTCGGCAGCCTCCTTCTCCGACGCCTCAAGCTTTGCCGCCGTGTCCTTCGACAGCTGAATGGAGTCGGCCAGCTGCTTCTCAAACCCCGCCACTTCAGCAGCCCTCTTCGTCGAGAGAAGCTGCTCGGCATCAAGCTGCTTCGCGACCTTGACACGCTCCACCCTCTCTCGCTCATACTCCTGTTCCTTGCTCGCGAACTCCTCGAGCAGGAAGTTGAAGTGGCAGAGGGTCTGAAAAAAGAACAACACATTAAAACCCGAGCCCAAGAACTTAGAAAAATTCTAAGAAAGAAATTTTTTACGAGGGAGAGCTCGGCCTACTTACCGACATTGTGTTCCGGGCAATCTGCATCGCGGCGTCCCCTGCTAGCCCGGCCTTCAGGGTCGCTCGATCCTTTGGGGTCGGCAGGTGCTTCACCGCCTCCATGCAGATGTTGCCGTCACCCAAGAAACCGTCGACGTTCATCACCTGCCAGTCAGGAACAAAGATCTGCTTATGACGCTCGGTCAAGATCTTCTCCGCCTCGGCAGTGAGGGACGGAACCTGGAGGGATAACACCTCCTTCACGCCGAACGCACCGCTCGACGAACCGGGAGCATCCCCCTTCGGGGGCGGTGTCGGCGCACCCGAGGCAGGAGAGTCGAGGACCCTGATCTCCCCCTGCTCGAGGACCGCGACCTTCGGTTGGTCGGCAGCCTTCTCGACCGAAGGCTTCTTCGAGGCTCGACTGTCCTGAGGCCCCGCCGAAGGCCTCTTCTTCTTCGCCTCCTGCTCCGACCTGCCCTTCGCCATCAAAGCCTTGTAGTCCAACTTCATCGTCTCTGCACAAGCCGAACGAAAAAACTTAGAAAAATTTTCATGGACTTTAAACAAAGAGTATAAATACCAGAAGCATACTAGGGTCGATCGGACTGAGACCCCCTCAGAACAGATCCTCCTCAGTAATATCTTTCCAGCTTAGCACTGGCAGGGCGAGGAGCTTCTTCTGGACCTCTGTCTCCTTATCACTCAGCATCGTCTCTTTCTTGGTTCGCTTGGGCAAGCCCTCCTTCGCCCAAACTGTCGGTATCACCCACGGCGCGGGGGCTCGGATGAGGAAATACTTTTCCTTCCAATGTTTTATCGAGTCCGGATTCTCGATCAACTTCACGCCCGTTCGTGGCGAAAGATAGAACCTTTGTTCGTCTCGCCTTGGCTGACAAGGCCGGTAGAGGCTCCGAAAGAGGAACATACTTGGTTCGGCACCAACCTCTTGGCACCGGAGGACGAATGCCGTGACGTGCCTCCACGTGTTCGGCATCAGCTGGGCGGGGCACAGACCGTACCATGTCAAGACATCCACAACGAACGGGTGGAGAGGAAAGCGGAGTCCAGCAATGAGGGAGTCGACTGGAAAGACACACACATCTAACGAAGACTTGGTATTGGCTCGGAAACCCGGTCCGGGGAGGAGCAGTCCGTAGTCGGCAGGAATCCGGAAGCCCTTTCGGATCATGTGAAGGTCGGCCTCTATGAGAGACGAGATGGTGTGGTCCACCTCGGACAGCTCTCTCGGTTCATTCTCCTCCACCGCCTTCGCCGTGCCTTGGGTCACTTTCTCCAAGATGTCCTCGGCATAGTCCCGTACACCCCCCACGCTCGACAGTGCAATGGGCTGCCGACCGAATGCTCCAGCTGTCTTCGGCGTTTCCACGATCGTGACCACGGCTTTACCCTTCTGGGACACCGCCGCGACCTCCTCAGGCAGCTCGGCCACTTTGCCCTCTTTATCCGGACGTACGACGTTCTGATCGCTCGGCTCCGCCACCTCCTTCCCTTTACCCCCTCGGCCTCCTGCTTGCTCCGAGGCGGGGGTCTCGTCCGAGGACGTAATCTTAACCATTTTCTAAAAGAGAAGGGAGAGAGACTGACCTCGAAATGACAGCTACGGTCGGAAAGTCCACCGGAAACAGAGAACGACTCGCCGCGACAGCTAACACCACTGCCTGAGAACCGAAAACTTCGAAGACAAAAGTAAGAACTGAAGAGAGAGAGTAAAAGTAAAAAATGAGACCTGGTCTAAGGGGGGTGAAGATTTATAGTAAAAAATGGAACGTCCCTTGGACTTCCAAACGAAAAAGCGCGACTCTTGGGCTGCTCTCGAAACATCGCGAAGGCCCAACACGACTACCTTCTTCGCCAAGACAACTAGCTCGGTATATCGAGACCGGGAGCCGAACAATACACAATCCGACCACTCCAACAAAGAGATCGGTCATCCATCCGAGCAAGTACCAATCCGAGCTGGCAAACGGAGAAAACTCTCTTTCTCCTCAAACTTCGCGTAAAATCTCAATCAGACGGCCCAGATCTCGCCGAGAACACTAGACGACGAGATAGTGCATTCTTGAGAAATGCGCCCGTCTCGAGATGCGCGGCGCCATCCAACAGTTCAGATGCCGTCCTGCCCCATGTCATCCGACGGCTTCAGTTACGCCGCGTCGCTCGTATTATTTCACCCTCGGACGTCCCACCTCTGACTGAAGAAACCAGAAAAATTTTAATTTGAAGTTTTAAGGCACCGCCCTCGGCGGGCCCCCCGGGCCCCACGTCTCGGTCGGCATTTCGCCGACCAGCGAGGCCCAGTCAAAAGCAGATCGACACTCCCCCAATCACTAACTCCTCCGGGTTGACATCCATCAGAGGTCATCAGCCTGGAAGGAAGACAGAGATGGGAGGAGACCCATCATTCTGAAGCTGTTGCAGACTCTCGGATCCGGACCCAGGTCATCATCTCTTCTACTGTGATCTTCCCCGACTCTGACACCCACATCAGGCCAGTCAGAATTGGGAGAAGACCACAGTGGAAGAACGACCACCCGTCCTTCCGAAGCAAGAATCGTCCTTTCGGTTCCAGACATGGGTCATCACCTCTTCTACCATGACCTTCCCCGATCCTAACACCCACATTGGAGCACTCAGAATCGGGAGAAGATCATTGTGGAAGAACGACCACCCGTCCTCCCGAAGCAAAGTCGTCCCTCGGCTTCGGACTAGGGTCATCACCTCTTCTACCATGACCTTCCCCGATCCTAACACCCACGTTGGAGCACTCAGAATCCGTAGAAGATCATGGTGGAAGAACGACCACCCGTCCTCCCGAAGTAAAGCCGTCCCTCGGCTCCGGACTAGGGTCATCGCCTCTTCTACCATAACCTTCCCCGACCCTGACACCCACGAGGGGGCACTCAGAATTGGGTGAAGATTATGGTGGAAGAACGACCACCAATCCTTCCGGCATGACCCTCTCCGTCGGATCCGGACTAAGGTCATCGCCCCTTCTACCATGATCACCCCCGATCTTGACACCCCCATCGGGCCAGTCAAAATCGGGTGATGATCATGGTGGAAGGACGACCACCCGTCCTTCCGAACGAATTCACCACTCGGATTCGGACATGGATCATCACCTCTTCCACCATGATCTCCGCCGACCTTGACACCCACTGTGGGGCAACCAGAGTAGGCAGAAGATCTTGGTGGAAGAACGACCACCCGTCCCTCCGAGGTAGCTCACCCCTCGGCTTCGGACATGGATCATCACCTCTTCCACCATGATCTCCCCCGACCCTAACACCCACGCTGGAGCAGTCAGAGTCAGGAGAAGACCTTGGTGGAAGAACGACCACCCGTCCTTCTGAAGTAGCTCACCCCTCGGGTCCGGACTACGGTCGTCACCACTACTGCCTTATTCTCTCCCGGTCCTGACGTCCCCTTTGGAGCCGTGAGGAACGGGAGAAGAACAAGGCAACAGAGCGACCACCCGTCCGTCCGAAGTAACTCATCCATCGGATCCGGAATATGGTCGTCACCACTACTGCCTCGTTCCCTCCCTCTCCTGACATCCACTTTGGGGCCATCAGGAACGGGAGAAGAACCAGGCAAAAGGGCAACCACCCCTCCGGACCTCAAAAGAGAAGTTACCCAAGGCAGATACCTCCGAGGTCTGAAACTCTATGTTGTTGCGATTGAAATGACAAAGGAAGTGGAGTACTTATAAGCTCTCCTCCAAGATCTAGCCATTATGACCCTCGGAAGTTGAAACGCCACGCATTAATTGAAGGAACCATCCTTAATGACCTAGGAAAGGCGGAACGTCGCACAAACCCCAGGGCACCATTAATGCCCTTGGAAACAGGATCATCTCGGAACTCGTTGTGCCACGCCACTCGACCTGCCGAGACCGGATGCCTTCGGTCGGCTACCGAGCAAGTGCCTTTCCGAGCTCGCAAATGGAGAAAACTCACTTTCTCCTCAACTTTCGTGCATGATCTCGATCAGACGGCCCAGATCTCGCCAAAGGCACTAGACGACAAGATAGTATTTTCTTGAGAAACGTGCCCGTCTTGAGATGCACGCCATCATCCAACGGCTCAGATTGCGCCACGTCACTTGACCTGCCGAGACCGGACGCCTTCGGTCGGCTACCGAGCAAGTGCCTTTCCGAGCTCGCAAACGGAGAAAACTCACTTTCTCCTCAACTTTCGTGCATGATCTCGATCAGACGGCCCAGATCTCGCCAAAGGCACTAGACGACAAGATAGTGTTTTCTTGAGAAACGTGCCCGTCTTGAGATGCACGCCATCATCCAACGGCTCAGATTGCGCCACGTCACTCGACCTGCCGAGACCCCACGCCTTCGGTCGGCTACCGAGCAAGTGCCTTTCCGAGCTCGCAAACGGAGAAAAAAGCATCTGAGCGATAACTACCGTTGGATCTCTCAGAAATCCGTGCGTCTAATGATGAACGTCCCAGATTATGCCACGTGCGCTAAAAGACATGATAGCATTTTCTTGGGATTCACGCCGTCATCCGACGGCTCAGATTGCGCCACGTCGCTCGGCCTGCCGAGACCCCATGTCTCCGGTCGGATACCGAGCAAGTGCCTTTCCGAGCTCGCAAACGGAGAAAAAAGCATCCGAGCGATAACTACCGTTAGATCTCTCAGAAATCCGTGCGTCTAATGATGAACGTCCCAGATTACGCCACGTGCGCTAAAAGACAAGATAGCATTTTCTTGGGATTCACGCCGTCATCCGACGGCTCAGATTGCGCCACGTCGCTTGGCCTGCCGAGACCCCATGTCTCCGGTCGGAGACCAAGCAAGTGCCTTTCCGAGCTCGCAAACGGAGAAAAAGACTTCCGAGCAATGACAGCCGATGGATCTCTCAGAAATCCGCGCTCGCCCATGATCAACGGCCTGGATCGAGCCACGTCATAAATCGGTATTTAAAATCATTTTTTATTTATTTAAATCGTTTTATTTATTTAAAAATTGCGAAAAAATTGCTAAAAATTCGGGGAAATTAACTAAAAATTCTGGAAAATAATTAAAAATTCGAGGGTATATTTTTGAGCCCCCGAACGAACAATTATTGCCTAGAAAGTACTGTAAAGGCCCCCGAACGATTAGTAAACACATCGCAAAATTAAATAAATAGTCCGAAAAAATAAATAAAAGCCGTCAAATACTCGATATGGCTAGAGAACAGCACATAGCATCAAAAATTACCTCACTACCCCCTTCGAGATTCAAAATCCTCCACTTGGACTCCGATACAACTCCACTAGCCACTAAGACAGTTAAACTACTCCTCAAAGGCTGATCACGCTCAGTCTTTAGGAGTGGGGGGCTCGTGATGGGGCTAAAAATGGGGTTAAATCGGAACCGTCCAGATTGGGCGCGAATCTTAAAGCTCGGAGGTAAAATGGTAATTTCACATACAGAACAGATCCAAAGCGGGTACTGGATCTCCTTTGCAAGAGACCCAATAACCCACGAACGGGTCCACACCGATTGGGCACGGGTTCCGACCCGAAGCGTGCCCCAGACCAGCAAGAGACAAATTAGGGCCACTGATTTGACCAAGTCAACGGGCCTGATTTGCTCTCACCGGGAATCAAGGGGTTAGTTTCCTAAACAAACTGTGAGGATTTTTCTCCTAGCAGTTACACAGAGAATCGAGCCTCTAATCTCTCCCCTGGCGACTATAAATACCTCCCCTCTGCCACTGTTATAGGTTAATCACTTTTTTCCCACCTTAAGCTCTTTCTTAATCTCTTCTGATTACTGACTAGAGTGTCGGAGGGTGCGTCGCCGGAATCAATCCCGGTGTCTCGCACTTCCTTGCAGGTTGCGGCAGGAGCAAGAAGGCTTGAGTCAGCTGTTCAGGTTTTCTCGAACTCACAAATCTTATCTGTTTACCCCCACACCGAAATCAGCGGTAACAGTAACGAAAACAATAATAATAACATCAATTGAAATGACAACAACAATAATAATACCAATAATAATGGAAATATTCCTTTACCATCAGTTTCATTATATAAGTAACGAGTCTTGAAATATCAATTAGTAATAGGTAGAAAATCTTGCCTCCTTAACATCAAGTTGCATATTTGCTTTCATGACATCAGGTTGCAGGTTGCCGTCTGGATATTCGGCTGCCCATTTTACCTCGCCGATATCCAGTTGCAATTTGCCTCCATTGACATCGAGTTTCATATTTGCCATCTCGACATTAGGTTGCACCGAAGTGGTGAAATGTATATAAATTGAGCATGTTCAGGCTCAAAACAAAATAATAATAATAAAAATAGTAACGATAAAAATAATAATACCAATAACAATAATAATGACAAAATATCAACACTAATAACAGTGAGAATAACGATGATGAGAACAATGATCATAACAATAATAATAACAGTAATCGCAAAAAGAATGATAACAATAATAATAATAATAACAATAATATTAAAATATTAACAACACTAGTAAAAGTAATAATGCAAGACAAGATATAGTTTGGGTCCAACATTTTTTGTGAAATTAATTTAATGTTAACAATAATAATAAAATAATGAAAACAACAATAAGAATATAATAGTAATAAATAATAATAATACTAGTCATGAAAATGAAAATAATAGCAACAATAATAATAGTAGTAATAATAGCATTATACAACAAAATGAGAATTTGTCTTGTCAAAATAATCTAGTAGAAATATATAGTCGATCAAAAATAAAAAGTGAAGTTAAAATACACCATTGTTCGGAATAACAAAATCTTTGTTGAGAAACATTTTTATAGAAGATCGAAAATAAATATAACAATTAATAATCGAAATATAGAAAGTATTCGGAAAGTAATTATAAAGAGAAAAATAGGTAGGAGAAAAACGAAGCTATACCCAATAAGAGAGTTAAAGGAGGATGGCTAGAAGGGTCAAAAGAAAATTAAGGAATTGAATACAAAGGAAGAAGGACGAGGGGCAAAATCGGAATTAAAAAGAATATAGCAGGGAAGAAATAACCAACATGATACTCAATATGAATCAACGAATGAAGATGAATGCAAGGCAGGAAAAGCAATGAACGACACACGAGTTGAAAGAAGAAGGAATTAACGAGGCAAGCAGAAAATAAGAGATCGCTTGCACCGGATTCAAAAGAATATGGGTATGGAAAGAATAAATTGTACCCAATAAGGAATCAACAAATCAGGATGACAGTAAGAGATGGAAGGAAGCAATGAATCAAAGAGTTGAATATGAAGGGACCAAGATGGATGGAATAAGACTTGTGTCCACATCGAGTTGATTATTAAATTATTCATGTGGTTGCATGGCTTGTTTAATGTTGAGTTAATCCTGACTGAGTCAAGCATGTCTAATGTATTAGTCGAACAAACACATTAGCCAAACCTGGCTCTGATACCACTAAAAACCTTGTCACGCCCCGCTTCCAAAAATGTGGAATACGAGCGTGTGACGAAGCCCAGCGAATGATTTTAACTTCATCCATAAGCTGTAGGATCGACTCAGCATCATAACAAGAATATAACCAGATTTATATATGACCAAGCATGCATGAATAATTCATTAAGCAACAGAAAACAGTTGAAAACAAATAATAATGTCCACATAGTTTTCAAGTCTGGATCAAATGTAAAACCCGGGAACGTAGCCCATTACAAGTCTTAAGTAGCAAGAATAAATAATTCAAGAAAAACAATTAATCTAAACAAGTCCTGCCTCCACCTGAAAGCTAAAATTTCTGCTCACCAATCCCAGCAGGTAGCTCGTCTCCAAAGTCTGCTTAACAAATAAAAAGGGAAAAACAGGAAAAACAAGAGGAAACGCCCTTAGTACAAGCTAGGGCCAAAAATAGTAAAAACGAGTACAAGTAATGGAGAACAAGGATTGGAATCAAGAATGTAACAGGGATACAACAAGTAATGAAAAAACCAAGAGCTAGCTAGCAAGAGGGACATCTTAGTAAACGGCTGGATAACAATTGCTAATGGTAAAACACATGACAAGTGAACCTGTAGGGATATCTAACATCAAGTGACAAGTCTCAAGTCTAGTATCATGTAACAAGTGCCAAGTCTAGTGTCAAAATTTTATTTCAAGTGTCAAGTCTCAAGTAACAAGTTGTCGAGTATCAGGTAACAAGTTGTCAAGTTCAAGTTTCATGTTTCAAGTCTCATGTATCATGTTTCATGTATCATATCATCAAGTATCAAGTAACATGTGTCATGTTCAAGTTTCATGTTCAAGTCTTGTAGTTATTACTATCTAGGTAGCACTTTATACATCCATCTTTTTCCTACATGGTTGCTACAGTCAAATCAGTTACGTTTAGACCTAGTAATAGATTTTATAGGGAGGCGTACTCAGGTATCAAGTATCAAGCAAGCACGGTTCATGAATACGAAAATAAATAACAAGTTCACGAAGCAAGTCCGTGAATACTAACAAGTTCAAGAACCACATAGTGGGTTCATGAATACAACAAGTTCATGAGCCAAGTAACTGACTCCATGACTACATCAAGTGCAACAAGTTCATGAACCGAGTACTGGGAAACACGAGCCCCCTTCCGAGTACACTTACCTATATTGTCCACTACTATGGTCTTTCCCTTAAACCCCGGCTTGTTACATTTGTTAATTTTTACCAAGCAAGCATGCAAGTGTGTGAAACAAGGTACGAGAAAGTGGTGGGAACATGTGTCCAGCGAATTACATAGTTAATGTGTTCAGACAGAATTTATGAATCGAAGTTTAAACATGTAAAATAGGGTCAACATTTCATTAATTAATTCTAAGCAAAATTGGGGATGTCCTATAGGGTGTCCAACAACCGCATATAAAATTTCAAGTCAAACTCTTGCTGTTAACATAGTTAAATTAATTCGCAAAGTAAAGGTGTGAAGCAGTTTTGCGAATCTGCGTCTACCGACACAACTGCAGTAAAACTGCAATAACTCCTAGATCGTAACTCCGAATTCCAAAATTCTGGAGGCTATCGATATCTAGACATCCAGGGCTACATTTACTGTTCAGGACTCGGGTTCAGTTTCTAATGTTAAAGGGGTCAAAACAGCATAACAAGATTCAGGACAGGAACATGTGGAAATCTCTTACTAGTATAGGTTACCTGAAAATTGGTTATTAGGCGTCTAGGTTAATGTGTGATATAAATACAGGGAAAAGGTTGTCAAAACAGTAAGTAATAATTGTTTTTCATGCCAAATGGTTGCAAGATCATCAAATACAAGATATAATATATGTCTACACCTCTAGGGCTCCTTAATTCATGTGTCCATGTGTTCAGGGGGTAAAATGAGTCCAAGTAGTTATAATATAATACAATAAAATTATTGTGACTCTTAAGATGATGAAATTTATGGGGGTTAATATTTGATCAACAGCGATAGTCAAGGAGGAGTCACAATTTCTAACTATTTGCAATATTTTCAAGGGAAAACTTGTACTATAACAAAAATGTGTACAAGAGGATTACTTGCCTTGATTGACGACGATTAGATCCGTTAGTTGAAGAAAATGGGATCGAAAATTTCCGGGCGAAGTCTCCCAAAATCACGTGTGAAGCACGTGCAAGAAATTAACCGTAGAGCGAATTTCCCCCACCGGATCAGCCCAAAACAGCGTACGGCGAAACTGGATCTGGCGCGGCAAAACAGCGAAACACCGAACGCAGCCAATCAGACTTCTCCAAAGCAGCTAATTTGGCCAGAACAGGGGACAGCGAGCGGGATTCGGTGTGGCAAAACACGGGACAAGCGATCAGATTGGCTTGATCGTACGAATCTTGAAGCGATCCAACGGTTGAGATTCGATCCCACCAATCCTGCCTCTTCTTCCTTCTTTTACTGAACCAGAGAGCGAGGGCGCGAAGGATCCCGGCGATGGCGACTAGCGGCGAAGCGGCGGGCAGTTGCGGCAACGACTGACGGACTGTGACGGCGACTGGCGGTGGCGCAACGTCGAGGAGCGACAGGGCGAAGCCAGCGATGGAAAAATGGCGTGAGCTCTGTTGTGGGTTCAAAACAGGGGAGCGAAAGCGAGGGAATGGGTTTGGGGTGTTGGCGGCGAGGAGAATGGAGGGGACGAGAGACGACGGTAATGGCATCGAGGTGGAGTAATGGTGGAGAGTTGAGAGTTTGGGTAATGGTGAATTGGGTTGCGAGAGTTTGAGGACGATGGCGATGAGAAGAGGGAGTCGATGGGTCGGAGGCGAGGCTAGGGCGATGTGAGGGTGGAGCAGATTGGTGGACGGGATTGGGTAATGGCGATGGAGCGGGAGGAAGGAGATGGAGTGGGTTCGGAGTTTGGTAATGGCGGAGGATGGGTTCACGGTGGAGAATGAGAGGGTGGTGGTGATCACGGGTTGACGAGGTGAAGGTGAGAGGTTGAAGACGGAGAAGATCGTGGTCCTGTGGTGGCTGTGGGGATGGTGAAGGCAAGGGTGGAATTGGGTTGAAGATGCGATGGGGAAGGAGAAGGATACGGGAGGAAGAAGATGGTAGCGGCGGAAGGATTAGGTTAGCACAGTAAAAAAAATGGGGTTCAGGGTTAGGGTTAAATAGTGTTGGGTTTGGGTTTTGGGTATTAGGGTACCCGAATTGAGTAGGATCCAACTGGAGAATTGGTCAAAATATATTAAAATAGAGAATAAAGAGATAAATGAGAAGAAATAGTCAATTCTTCATGAAGAACGACACAATGAGCACATACAATTGAATTAGACAAAAGGACCAAAAATTGAGTCGAAAGAAATTAGTGATTTTATTCGAACGAAAACAAAATACAGGATCACCATTGAATACGAGAATATAAGGAATGAAAAATACAGTAGAAAAATGCAGATATGGGAAATAGGAGTTACACTTAAAATGGATCTATAGTCTCCAAAATATGCCAATCATTGAACTGCAAATGTTGCGGTGCCACTAGTGTTTCCACACAAACAGATCAAATGAAGCACTCCCTCACGCCACGGTACTAGCTGTGGGAAGGGGATGTTCCTCACGATTTCTCTCTTTCACAATTTCTGCGACGGCTAGGGTTTTTTCATGTGTCATTTCCACAAATACTGTAACACCCCGTGAAATAGAGTTATGATAATTTTGCCCGCGAGTGTTACGTACATGTATTTTGTACTGTTACGAGTAATATCCGTAACGTATTTGAATATAAATGTCCTACGTATTTCTGCATTTCAATTTTTTATACCTTTTCCATCTTCTTAAAATCCATTTTATTCTATTATGAGCCAACATAAATATTTATTTTAATCTTTATGTTTTTACGTGTAATGCACATGCTTTCAATGCGCGTGTCGATTTCGTATATTTTACCGTTACATATCCGTGATATTGTCAATATAAATATTTTTTACGTACGTTATATTTCAATTTTTCATGGACATTTCTCTGTTTCTCAAATCTATTTCGTATTTGAATATTTATTTATACATGTGACGCACGTGTTTACAGTGCACGTGTTGGTTGTATTCTCTTTCAAAATAAAATTTATGAAGTGTGTGTGTGGTTATTTTTATTTGTACATGAAAACTCTAATTATAATTAAATTAAACTAGTTCTATTAAATACATATTACATATTATAACATATGCATTTAATTTAAATAAAAACTCTTAATAAATTGTGTGCACACACGTAAGACGCGCGTGCACGTGTTTTCTCCCCCAAACCTATGGCTGGGATGTGAGTGGAGAGGTGAGTTGAGTTAGTGGTTTAGTGGGTAGTTAATTAGAATTAGGGGTTAGTTAATTAAATCCCCTTTAATTAATCTCTTTATAAACCCCTCCCCATCACCAGCCACTTAGGAAAGAGAAAAAAGTTTCATTGTCCAGCTTCTTGTTGATTTGTATTTCTTCTTCTTGGGGCTTAGATTTTGAGGATAAGGTCTAGGACTTATTTTCTAGGAGCTTCTATTGGAAAATTCTTCAAATAGGTGGGTATTTTCCCTATCTTCTAATTATGTTAGTAGATTGTGAATGTTTGCCATGAAATATGTAGTTTATAATTAGATTGGTATGTAGTTGTGTAGTTGATGATCTAATTAGTGGGTGTTCTCATTGTCTTCCAAAATTTTGTATATTGTGCTTGATTATCCATGGCATGTGTAGATGTTAATTTAATTAGGGTGTATAAGTGTATAAGCTTTATATAGTTTTAATTGTGCACAGTTAGTATGTGAATTTGTAGCGTTTTCATTGTTTTCTAAAATATTGGTAATTGTGTAAGTTAGAAATATGTAGATGGTTAATGATATGGATATGGGTGTGTGTAGTAACATCTCTTGCAAAAATTTATTAGTACATGCTAAATTACAATCATGTAGTAGAAAATTGAATTAATAGGAGTTTTATAGAATTCCCTTCTAGAAGAGAATTTATGAAAATAAATCCATTGAATCAAAGCTCTTTATGTACAATGTAGCAATGAAAAAACTCTAAAAAAAATGTAGTGGTATGAAGAACAATAATTTATATAGTTCACATTGTAAAACAATGAACAATTCATGCAAATTGGATAATAATTTCCTTTAATTTGGGAATAGATTATTATAGAATTTATCTCAGGCTAATATATTCAATTTGAATGGAAATTAATTTTTTTTGAATTGTACAAGTTAAAACATAAAATTTTGACACCGAAACATTTAATGAAATCATGAAACAGATGGTAGAATTAAAAGGATTAGGATGATAAACTAATCAGATCAAGAGGCTTGAGAGCCTGGTTTGCGGGTGTGTTTTCGAGCACTGTGAACAGCGACAAGAGCAGGTTCGAGCTCCGGTAAGGGGGGTTTTCTTTTTCTTAAATTCATAAAAAATAACCAAAAAATAGTAGACAAAACCAGATAAGGAAATCGAGTTTAGAACTTTGCACCAGCCGCAAGTGGAATATTCAGTTGTTGGGCGCACTTGGGTTGTGGTCTGGGTTTGCTGTGCTTCCTGGTTCGAATCCGGGTGTGCACATTTTGCTTATTTTAGTTTTGGTGCTTTTTCATGGTTCTAAAAAATGGGAAAAATTGTAGATTTATTTTAGAATATTATTAGACTCCCGGGAAATAATTCTACATTATTTTAAGATATATTTTGGAGATTTAAAAGATTATATTAGACAATGTATTAGATGAATCTAGTTTCTAGTCAAATTATTTTATGGTATTTGCTTATGTTAAAATGATTTAAAATTATGGGAATAAAATACAAATTTAGAAACACATGCAAAGAGTTCTATATGAGAGATTACAGGATAATAAAAGCAAAGAATTTGAAATATTAATCATGCAACATTTTGCAATGGGTTTATCAATTAAAAGTGGTTGAATACTGTTAAGTGATAAATCAGAAATATCAACTGAGGGTTTGTTTACAAGAAATAGATCGAATAATCATTTACATTGAGATAATAAACATAAAGAGAATAGATAAAGAAGAATGATGATTAATGAATGAGATGTTTATGATGAGATCAGATGTAACCTATGTGATCTCTTTTGATGTGGTTGTTTGTTCTAGAGTGAGCGGGACCCAGAATACCGGCAGTTGTGATAAATAGAATTTGAGAAGTAACCAGCGTGGGTTAACTTTTTCTTTGAGAAGTAGCCAGTGTGGGCTAATATTCTCAGTATTTTGGTTTAAGCTCGGTGGGTAAGCTAGCTCTAGGTCTTAATGAGTACAATTTAAACTTAAGGACAAGCACTAGTTGGAGATATGATGAAACAAAAGCAAACGTGAGTTATGGACTCCAGGATGATCCAAGAAGTGAGACAATAGCCAGTATTCCGGGACAAGGGATGAAATAGGCCCCAGGATGATTCACGGAGTGGGATTGATCTCCAGTATTCCGGACTGAAAGTGACCCTCTCGGGACATTTGTGCGATGAGGGTTCCGGGATGACTCGCAGAGTGAGACAATCTCTAGTATTCCTGGACGATGGATGAAATAGGCCACAGAATGATCCACGGAGTGGGATTGATCTACAGTATTCCGGGGCGAGAACCAATAATTGTAGAGTTTCTAAATCTTGAAGTAGTCATAGTAGTAGGTTGTATGGCGAGGGACTGAACCCTATAATGAGAAGTACGATAAGGGCTTTCCCTTGGACCTATGTAGTATAGGATGCATAGAATCCGAACAATTATGCATTAGTGTCATCGTAGTGTGAAAGTCTATCATACATTGACATGTTTAGGATAGTCATCTTCCACATTTTGTTTCTGCATTCAAGTTTGTAATTGTTAAGATTATGAAATCACTGTATTATAGCACTGCGCCAGTTGTATGCAATTGATGTACTCATAGTTTCCTAGTTGCAGGAATGGGTTGGCATGAATTTGAAAACACTGTGAGAGATGTCATAAGATTGAAGAACTTCCATTATCATGTGTTGTGTTGTACTTATTTATTTTTCCGCTGTGCTATTGTAAATAACAATGTTGTCAATGAAAAAGTTTTAAATTCTTTATAAAATTTGTACGAATTGGAAGTAAAAGATCCTGTTTTTACTACGAATTACCTGTGTTTGGAATTCGGGGCGTTACAAATGGTATCAGATCCGACTTCAACAAGTAGTACAAAATTATACGGAAAACACATTAGGGTGGACATTAGAGTGTGAGTGTCAGTTTCGAGTCATGAATGTTATAGTTATTGAACTTGCATTCATGATACTCTCCTCGTATACGTTGATGTGATATTGTATGCGAGCATGTTTTTCCTTGGTATCACGAGCATTATGGTTGGTTTGAACCTATAATCATGATACCTTATACGTAGACTAACTTTTCTCTCTTTTTTTCTTCGTATATTTTCCTCGTAGTACTTTTCATCTTTAACGCTTAATATTTTTCAAAAAATTATTTTCTTATACTATTAATTCACTTTGATATTTATTATTTTATCTACAATCCTTTGTCTTAATCCTTCAATTTTGACTTAATTTTTTTTCTCCTTCTTGATGTTTCTGTCCTTCTTACTTTTATACGCTTTTACTTTACTCATTTATTTTGCTAATACTTTTACGTATTATATTAAGTTTTAAATTACTACTTATTAAATTATTATTTTGACTATTATTATCTTTCATTATTAATTCTATTATATTTTTAAATTTTTGCATATTTACATTCATTTTATATATGTTTTGATTTTACGATGCTATAATTTTTCCATTATTTTGCATTGTCTAATCATTTCAATGTATTTTTAACAAGATAGTAATATTTTACTTATATAAATATGACATACTTCTACACATTATAAATCTTTTTTTCCTACTATTTTTGTGTTATAGCCTATATCCGATACTATTATTATGACATATTATTTGCTAGTTTGTCTTGTTATATTTACTTTTCACTATAATAGCTACTTATTAATTTTGTTAATTTATACTACTATAACATACTATATACACTCACTACTTATATCTTTACCTTATTTCTATTTTAATTATCTTTATAATCTTGGTTATTACACATACTTTCCACTGATGACTATATACATCATATATTTCAACATACTTACTATACCTATTATTTTACACTTATCTAATTACTACATTATTGTATATATTTTTTAGTATATGTTTATTATGCCAACCTACTACATTACATATTTATTTTCTCACTCACATTCGCATTTAAGCCTAAGCATGTATTCCATTCCATTTTTCTTCTTACTTTGATAAATTATTTTCATTTCTACTAAATTATACTGTTATGTTTGATATTTATAATCTATAAATTTATTTTAATATTTCATCGTTGTAATCTTCTGCTTCACTTCCTACTTTTACTTCTATTTTTATATCATTAATTTCAAAAACATAACATCATACTTAAAATTAAACATCCAATATCCAAGTACATATTGAAGATTACATCATTCCACTCACCATTTTCTGTGCAATCTGATGTCGAGAGGGCAAATCTGCAACTAGACATCAATAGAAGCAAACTGCAACTGACTGTCGAGGAGGCAAAATCTGCAACAGAATGTCCAGAAGGCAAACTGCAACCGGATGTCGTGGAAGCAAATCTGCAACTTCATGTCAAAGAGGTAAGCCTGAAGTTGCAAACCAACGAGACGAACAACAACAAAAGAGATTTTTCAACTTTAATAACCCCACTTTTAATTCTATTTATATATATATTACTTACCACTGTTCCATTATTTTTTTGTCTATACCATTTTATAATATTTTACAACTTAGCCTATACTGCTTCAACTTCATTGATTATACTTATACACACATTTAATTAATTACCTTATTATATATATTTGCTTCTATATCTATCATATATGTGTTATTATTATTTTTTTTATTTTCCAATCTATATTACTGGTTACTATTAACTGTTTTGCTATCCTAATATTATTATTTTACACTTTCTCTTTACATATGTTAATACTTTTATATTTTTATACCAGTCCAGTTTATTTGATATTTTATTGCTAACTTATCTTCTATTGTTTTCTACACATATAATATAACTTTTATACTTTGTTTACTATATGCATTATATTTCCATACAATTAATATTATATATTATTTCAATAATATATTATCACTTTTACTATTGTTATACCTTGGTGCTACTACAATTACTTATAATTTTCATATTTGCATTATTATTTTTCGCATCATATATTATTTCAATAATGTATTTTATTTTTTGTTTCTCCGATTGCCTATAATTTTCATATTTATAGTATTATTGTTTCGTCATACAATTTTTATGCTTAATAGCGTATAAAATATTATATATGGATTTCCTGTTACATTTGACAATTTATGAATCATTTTATATATACTAATCATTATTCAAATAAATTTTACAAATGAAATTTTTATAATGTTATTTTTATATGCATCATAATCCATACTTATCTTATATTGTTTATCCTATAACTAAATTACACACTCATATATTTTTTAGATTTTATCCAACGGTTCTCTCTTAGATTGCAACTTTTTTTTCTTGTAATATATGACACTAGTCTATTTTACGATTTTAAATCTATCTATTCTTCACGTTTTATTTTATTAACTTCTCTTTCCGTTAATTAAATTCTTATTAGCTACTTCTAACTACTTTTAAATTGTTATGATGATCTTTTCAATTATTTATCAGTTTGTTTTATGTTTCAATATTTTTATTTTGTTATCATACTATTCTCCTTATTCTCGTTAGTTTATTGGTTACCTAATATTTATTTGTGCTCTTAATCTATTTTCAAAACTTTCTACTACATTATAATTTGTGTATGCTATTTCAAAGCTTTTATTCTTTGCACTTACAATTCTTTTCCTTCCTATTTATTTCCATACTTCTATTTTTGTTTTACTTTTTCTCATACTACTTCTTACTACTTTTTTGTTTACTATACTTGTTTTAAAGCACTTGTTTCTTTCCAATTACTTTGTTTTCCAATTTCTCTCACAATTGATGACTTAATTATATTTTCCTTTAACTACAGTATCTAATACTTTATCTAATATTATTTTGTATGAAAATTTCTTTCAATCTATATTATCCTTCATGGTCCTGTTTTCTTTCTACTATTTTTATAGTTTTCTTTCTTCGTTTTTATTAACCTTGATACTCATAGTTTCCTCATATATGTTTACTTAGTTTTTCACACTACATACTACATTTCTTTTCTTGGTATTGGTAGCTTTTCTATATACAATAGTGATTTTTTTCTTTGGTGTGTACAAGATGCAACTTTTACTCTAGTAAGTTCTGGGGACATAACTGCTCTGGGGGTGGGAGACTGTAACACCCTGCGAAATAGAGTAATGACAATTTTTTCCATGGGTGTTACGCAGATGTATTTTATGATATTACGAGTAATATACGTAATGTATTTTAATATAAATGTCCTACGTATTTCTGCATTTTAATTTTTTATACCTTTTCCATCTTCTCAAAATCCAGTTTATCCTATTCTGAGCCAACTTAAATATTTATCAAAATCTTTGTGTTTTTACATGTATTACACGTGCTTTCAATGCACGTGTCAATTTCGTATATTTTACCGTTACATATCCGTGATATTGTCAATATAAATATTTTTTACGTATATATATTTCAATTGTTTATGAACATTTCTCCGTTGCTCAAATCAATTTTGTATTTGAATATTTATTTATACGTGCGATGCACGTGTTTGCAGTATACGTGTTGGTTGTGTTCTCTTTCAAAATAAAATTTTTGAAGTGTGTGTGTGGTATTTTTATTTGTGCATGAAAACTCTAATTATAATTAAATTAAACTAGTTCTATTAAATACATATTACATACTATAACATATGTATTTAATTTAAATAGAAACTCTTAATAAATTGTGTGCACACATGTAAAACGCACGGGCACGTGTTTTCTCCCCCAAACATACGGTCGGAATATGAGTGGAGGGGTGAGTTGAGTTAGTGGTTTAGTGGGTAGTTAATTAGAATTAGTGGTTAGTTAATTAAATCCCCTTTAATTAATCTCTTTATAAACCCCTAGCCATCACCAGCCACTTAGGAGAAAGAAAAAAATTTCATTGTCTGGCTTGCTGTGGGTTTCGGAACTCTCAATTTCAAAAGCTTGCTTTTGATTTGTCTTTCTTCTTCTTGGGGCTCAGATTTTGAGGAGAAGGCCTAGGGGTTATTTTCTAGGAGTTTATATTGGAAAATTCTTCAAATAAGTTGGTGGTTTTCCTATCTTCTAATTATGTTAGTAGATTGTGTATGTTTGCCAGAAAATACGTAGTTTATAATTAGATTGGTATGTAGTTGTTTAGTTGATGATATAATTAGTGGGTGTTCTCATTGTATTCTAAAATTTTGTAGATTGTACTTGATTATCCATGGTATGCGTAGATGTTAATTTAATTAGAGTGTAGAAGTGTAGAAGCTTTCTGTAGTTTTAATTGTGCACATTTAGTATGTGAATGTGTAGAGTTTCCATTGTTTTCTAAAATGTTGGTAAGTTTGCATATTAGAAATATGTAGATGGTTAATGATATGGGCATGGGTGTGTGTAGTAACATCTCTAGCAAAAATTTATTAGTCCATGCTAAATTACAATCATGTAGCAGAAAATTGAATTAATAGGAGTTTTATAGAATGTCCTTCTAGTAGAGAATTTATGAAAATAAATCCATATAATCAAATCTCTTTATATACATGTATCAATGTAAAAACTCCACACAAAAAAAAAATTCGTGGTATGGAGAACAATAATTTATATAGTTCACATTGTAGAACTATGAAAAATTCATGCAAATTGGATAATAAATTCCTTTAATTTGGGAATAGATTATAATAGAATTTATCTCAGGCTAATATATTCAATTTGAAGGGAAAATTATTTTTTCTTAAATTGTGCAAGTGAAAACATAGAATTTTGACACCGAAACTTGTAATGAAATCATAAAACAAAGAGTGGAATTAAAAGGATTAGGATAATAAACTAATTAGATCAAGAGGCTTGAGAGCCTGGTTTGCGGGTGTGTTTTCGAGTGCTGTGAACAATGACCAAAGCGGGTTCGAGCTCCAGTGGGGGGTTTTCTTTTTCTTAAATTCATAAAAAACTACCAAAAACAGTAGACAAAACCATATAAGGAAATTGGGTTTAGAACTTTGCACCAGCCGCAAGTGGACTATTCGGTTGGTAGGCGCACTTGGGTTGCGGTATGGGTTTGATGTGCTTATGGGTTCGAATCCAGGTGTGCACATTTTGCTTCTTTTTATTTTTGGGGCTTTTTTATGGTTCTAAAAATTGGAAAAAAATTGTAGAAATATTTTGGAATATTATTAGAATCTCATGAAATAATTCTATACTATTTTAAGATATATTTTGGAGATTGAAAAGATTATATTAGACAATGTATTAGATGAATCTAGTTTCTAGACAAATTTTTTAGGGTATTTGCTTATGTTAAAATGATTTAAAATTATGGGAATAGAATACAAATTTAGAGACTCATGCAAAGGGTTCTATATGAGAGATTACAAGATAATTAAAGAAAAGAATTTGAAATATTAATAATGCAACGTTTTGCAAAGGGTTCATCAATTAAAAATGGTTGAATACTGTTAAGTGATAAATTAGAAATATCAACTGAGTGTTTGTTTACAAAAAATCGATCAAGTGTTCATTTACATTGAGATAATAAACATAAAGAGAATGGATAAAGAAGAATGATGAATAATGAATGAGATGTTTATGATGATGTTAGATGTGGCCTATGTGATCTCTTTTGATATGGTTGTTTTTTCTAGAGTGAGCAGGATCCAGAATACCAGCAATTGTGATAAATGGAATTTAAGAAGTAACCAGTGTGGGCTTACTTGCTCTTTGAGAAGTAGCCAGTGTGGGCTAACATTCTCTATGTTTTGGTTTAAGCCCGGTGGGTAAACTAGCTCTAGGTCTTAATATGTAAAATTTAAACTTAAGGACAGGCACTAGTTGGAGATATGATGAAACAAGAGCAAACATGAGTTACGGACTCCAGGATGATCTGCGGAGTGAGACAATCCGCAGTATTCCGGGACGAGGGATGAAATAGGCCCCAGGATGATCCACGGAGTAGGATTGAACTCCAGTATTCCGAGACAAGAGCGACGCTCATGGGACATTTTTGCTCTAAGGGTTCCAGGATGACTCGCGGAGTGAGACAATCTCCAGTATTCTGGGACGACAAAATATGCAACAAAATGATCCACGGAGTGGGATTGATCTCCAGTATTCCGGGGCGATAACCAATACTTGCAGAGTGTTTAAATCTTGAAGTAGTAATAGTAGTAGGTTGCATGACGAGGTACTGAACCCTATAATAAGTAGTACGATAAGGGCTTGCCCTCGGACCTATGTAGTATGGGATGCATAGAATCTGAACAAATATGCATTGGTCTCATCTTAGTGTGAATGTCTGCATTAGGAATTAAGTCATATCATACACTGACATATTTAGGATTGTCACCTTTCACATTTTATTTCTGCATTCAAGTTTGTAATTGTTAAGATGATGAAATCGCTGTATTATAGCACTGCGTCAGTTGTATGCAACTGACGTACCCGCAATTTTCTAGTTGCAGAAATGGGTTGGCATGGATTTGAAGAAACTGTGAGGGATGTCATAAGATTGAAGAACTTCCATTATCATGTATTTTGTTGTACCTAATTATTTCTGTTGTGTTATTGTAAAGAACAATGTTCTAAATGAAAAAGTTTTAAATTCCTTGTAAAATTTGTATGAAGTTGAAGTAAAAGATCGTGTTTTTGCTACGAATTATCTGTGTTTGGAATTCGTGGCGTTACAGATATATATTATACATGTAGGTGCCGAAAATCAACCCTAAGAGAGTAATGAGGCTGTTGGGCTCACAATATGACTAGGGTCAGATTCGTGTGCGGGTCATTGAACTTTAGTCGACTCGTTTAATCTAATTAAATGTCCAACCACTGTCAGGAGTCCATGTCTTACTTGGATCCCCAATTAACATCATCTTATGAATTTAAATCTCAATTTCAATCCACTCTAAGTGTGTGGCCCTGCAGGTTCCCATTACATTAACAGTAATACTAAAATTGTTTTCTAGTATTACAAATAATGAGTGGTATCTAGCAATACATCACTGCTACTCAATATACAAGAATGTCAGTGATTTGACACAACATATCCGTGACCAATGGTACCATGTAGTCTAGTCCCTTTGTCCATATCTCTTAATTGACCACAAGGCATATAGTGTGTGACCCTTATATAGTTCAATCTTTGGCTTCTGTTGTCTGAGTAGACTTACTAAAACAAATGAGCTTAATATCTCATATTGACTCATTTGAGAACGGTTATGCATTTTGCAGTCTCACAAAATCAAGGGGCTCATAGATATCGCTCCTGTTATGTAAGAGGGACAAACCTTATCTAATTCACTCACATCCCTCTGCATGATTTGTAGTATATCCAATAGTCGACTTTATAATCACCGTATTACAAGCAACGTTTGACGGCATTAAAATATATAACTTCTCATGTAGGGAGCGGTAGTGACTTCAAGTCAAAGGACTACGTATACCATGGTCACTATGAAAACCGCTTATGACACTCACGTAACTATCCATGCAGCGTTCTCATGGCAGGTCAGTTTGGTACATTATTATTCTAATATGTACCCATGTAAAGGCTTGATATCCCAAAATAATGACCCGTGAGTATGGTCATCATTCTACGCACACACTAGGCTCTATGTATTATCGTTGTCCTAATTCACAATAATACTTGACTAGGGACATTTAAGAACAGTGTTGTGATTTTAGCCAGTAGGGTCTCACAATCAAGTCATGCACTTGATATCCCATGACATTGAACTTACTATATTAAAGACTTTATTATGCCATTTAATTCACAATAAATAAAATGCCTAAATGTGAAATAAATTTCATGATACAATCTAAACTAGTAATGTCAATACACAACTAGCATCTAGGGCATACACCAACAATCTTTCACTTGCACTAGAGCCAATCAGACATACGTCTAATGCCTATAGATCTAGTGTGACTCTCATGCTTTCGCTGTGCAAGAGGATTTGTCAGTGGGTCAGTGATGTTATCATTTGTCAGTACTCTGCATATCTTCACATCTCCTCTATCGATGATCTCTCGAATGAAATGGAAGTGCCAAAGTATATGTTTGGAGCACTGGTGAGACCTAGGCTCCTTAGCTTCTGCAATGGCCCCATTGTTATCACTATAGAGATTTGCTGGATCCATAATGCTAGATATCATGTCAAGTTTAGTGATGAACTTTATAATCTAAATAGCCTCCTTTGCTGCATTGGAGGCAGCAATATACTCAGCCTCTGTGATAGAATCGGCTACTGTCTCTTGCTTTGAACTCTTCCAACTCACAGCTCCACCATTTAGGCAAAACACAAAACCCGATTGCGATTTGGAGTCGTCCTTTTTGGACTGAAAGCTAGCATCAGTGTAACCTTTTACAACAAGTTCTTCCTCGACTCCATATACCAAGAACGAATCCTTAGTCCTTCTTAAGTACTTATGGATGTTCTTGACAGCAGTGCAGTAACTCTTACCGGGATCTGACTAGTACCTGCTCGTCATGTTCAAAGCATATAAGATATCTAGACGAGTACACAACATGACATACATGATAGGTCCAATTGCAGATGCTTATGAAATCTTAGTCATGCGGTCTCTCTCATCTTGATTGGAAGGACATTGAGTCTTAGACAGGCTTACATTATGCAACATAGGGAGGAATCATTTATTGGACTCTTGCATATTGAAGCATTTCAATACTTTATCCATGTATGTACTTTGACTCAGGCCAAGCAGTCTCCTTGATCTATCTCTATAGATCTTGATGCCTAATACATAGTGATATGGCTAAAAATAGGGTTAAATCGGAGCCGTCCAAATCGAGCGCGAATCTCAAAGCCTGGGGGCAAAATGGTAATTTTACCTATAAATGGGTCTGAAGCAGGTACTGGGTCTTCTCTTGGGGAATTCCAATAGCCTGCGAACGGGCCCATCTCAACTAGGGTGCGGGTTTCAACGCGCAGTAAACCCGGTCCAACGGGATAGGATTAGAGTTTTTGATTAATCCTAATCAACGGCCCTGATTCGTATCTATCCTTCCACTGGGAATTAGGGATTACATTCCTAATCTAATCCTAGGGATTACATTCCTAATCTGATCCCAAAGGCGGCTATAAATACCCCCTATCCACCACCATTAAGAGGTAATCAATCTTTTGCCAATTTACGCTCTCTCATAATCTTCCTGATTACTGACTTGAGCGTCGAAGGGTGCGTCGCCGGGATCAACCCCGGTGTCTCGCACTTTTTGCAGGTGAACGGTGGGAGTCAGCAATTAAACTCCGGTGGAAGAAGTTAAGGTTTGATTATTCGGTTCCCCTAAGAATCCACAAATACTATCTGTTTGCCCCCACACCAGATTTAGCGGTAACAGATTGGCGCCGTCTGTGGGAAACAACGAATAGCAGCCCTTCCTCTTCCCGTTGGTCAGATCTTACCCAGCCATGCCTCCAAAGAAACTCAGATCTTGGGGGTCCAACCGTGGACCTACTCCTCAACAAGAGAACCCCCTAAAAACGGTCCAGCCACAGGGACTCTCTCCTCAACCTGACCAAGCCCTGCAGCAGGACCAACTTCCTCCTCAGAATCGTCAACCCCCTCGCGGTCAAACCGGTCCCCAGAATGCTGGTACGAGGGGCTCCCGTCCCAATCCTCAGAAACAACCTCTCCAACATGATAGCGTCTCCGTACACAATCCCTCTACCGATTCCATGGCATCCCACAACCCCCGAGCTTCCGATGACCTTCGCAATACCATCCTCAATCGGCAGAAGGAAGAGGATCTTCGCCGCCGTTTGGATGAAAGGCGGGCCCGAGAGGGAGCCTCCCGCCAACAATGTCCAAATGAGCAATCTCCTCATCCCCGAGACTACAGAAGGTCCCCTCCTCGCCGAGGGCAGAGAGAGTCCCCCGGCCACCATAGGAGAAGACCTCACTCTCCTGCTGGTCGGCAACCTCCGAGGAACGATGACGCACCCATCACTCGTGCCGAGTTCCAACAATTCCAAGAAACCATCTTACAAGCCCTCAATCTCCGACCCAACAACAACAATGCTCGGAGGGTCCCCACTCCCCCTCCGGTCCAAAGTCCTCGCCGACAGTCCTTAACTCCTCCCCGAGCACCTAGCAACCCCCAGCACATTCCTAGTCCTCGCCACTCCCGGAGCTACCGTCGTCGTAGCCCCCGCTCTCCCTCGTACGAAGACGAGTCCAGAGGCTTGTTTGATTACCGTCGAATGGATGACACTGTCTACCATCGTCTCCACGAAATGGAGAGGCACTTGGGTCAGCTAGATAGAGAAGAAGAGCGTAGAGGAAGGACCCTCCGTCCAAGCTGACCTCCTTTCTCTCGAACCATCATGGAGGCACCCATTCCAATATGCTTCAAGCCTCCAAAATTCGAGACTTATTTCGGGGAGTCTGATCCCGTCGATCACATCGAAAGCTTTAAGACCCTCATGCTAATCCACCAAGATTCCGATGCCCTACTGTGCAAAACCTTCCCCGCTACTCTCAAGGGTCCGGCCCGGGAATGGTACTCTCGTCTCGCCCCATCCTCAATATTCTCCTTCGAGCAATTCGAGACCCTCTTCGTCACCCACTTCGTGAGTAGCCGCTGAACTGAGAAGACCAGCATTTTCGCTACTCTACCTCAACCAGAAGAAGGGTGAGAAGCTGAGAGACTATGTAAAAGGTTCACCGCGGAAGCTAGGTCCATCGCTTCCCTTCACCAGTCGGTCACTACAACAGCATTCCAATCAAATGTCCTTAACTCTAGCCTTCGGTCCTCCCTCGCCAAGAAGCCCCCGTAGAACTTCTCTGACCTCCTTCTCCGAAGCCAGAAGTATATCCGAGCTGAGGAAGCTGAGCATCGCCCCACCTTTGAGGGGCCTTCCTCCGGAACCAAAAGAAAGGCAGGTGAAGAAGAGGGATCCAAGAAGCTCCAGAAGGACAATGGCGGTCAGTGCCGCCCTCCCCCAGATTTGAAAAATTCACTCCTCTTAATGCCAACATTTTCACTATTCTCATGGAAGTTGAGAAGAAATGGGTGATACCTCTTGCCCCGAAGATGAACACCCCTGACAAGAAGAGAGACAGAGAGAAGTGGTGCCGCTATCACCGGGACCATGGCCACGATACCAATGATTGTCGGGCCTTGAAGAACGAGATTGAGCCCCTCATCCAGAGGGGGCAGCTGGCCAAATTTGTGAGAAAGGACCAAACCGATCTTCCTCCTCCCCCTCGGGGGGCTAACAAGCGTCCTGAACGACGCGATGAGACACCCGAATTCGAAGAGGAGCGTATCCTACACCTCATTCATGGAGGCCCTATGGGGGGCTCCTCCAACTCCTCTCGAAAGGCATTTATAAGAGAAGTCGATTCGGTTCGCGGCACACCTCCTCCTAAAGGCCTCAGAGTACCCGTCACATTCTCAGATGAAGACCTTGAGGGCGTCCGAACCCCCCACTGCGATGCACTTGTGATCAACCTCCATATGGCAAATTTTAAAGTGGAGAGGATCCTAATGGACAATGGAAGCTCCGTTAACATTCTCTTCCTCGTGGCTTTCCGATGACTCAGGCTATCCCGGGAAAGGCTCAAGCCAGCCAGCTACACGCTCCATGGGTTCACGGGAGTGCCAGTGACTATCGAAGGGGTAATCACCCTCGACGTAACTGCTGGCAAAACTCCTACTACCCAAACGGAGCCGATAGATTTTATGGTCGTTGACGTCCCCGCTGCTTATAATGTCATCCTAGGCCAACCCGGCCTAGCTACTCTCGAAGCCGTCCCTTCGGCTTATCACCTCAAGATGAAGTTCCCCACCCGGGTAGGAGTAGGGGAAGTAAGAGGCAGTCAAGAAATGGCCCGAAAATGCTATATGACCTCCACCGGGGGTCCAGTTCTCTCCCTTGAGACTCTTGAAATTCCCCAAGAGGGTGTCTGGCCAACGTCCGAGCCGGTGGATGAATTGGAGGAAGTGCTCTTCTCCGAACAAGATCCAAACCAGCAAGTTCTTTATCAGCAAGACCCTTCCATCCGCCCTATACTCCGACATAGTCCAATGCATTAGAAAGAACCACGACCTTTTTGCATGGTCAGCTGCCTGACATGCCAGGAATCTCCGAAAAGCTCCTCGTCCACCACCTGAGTGTTGCCCCGGGGTCCAAACCAGTCCAACAGAAGAGGCACAATTTTGCTCCCGAGCGCCAACAAGCTATCAAAGAAGAGGTGGACAAGCTTCTTAAGGCTCGGTTCATACAAGAGGTAAATTACCCTGAATGGCTCTCCAATGTGGTCATGGTAAAGAAGTCCAACGGGAGCTGGAGAATCTGCATCGACTTCACCGACCTAAACAAAGCATGCCCTAAATATCCGTTCCCTCTCCCTAGCATCGACACCTTGATCGACGCGACTTCGGGCCATGAACTCCTCAGCTTCATGGATGCCTTTTCCGGGTATAATCAGATTCGCATGTTTCCCCCAGATATCCAGAAAACCTCCTTTGTTACCGATCAAGGGCTCTACTGCTACAGGGTAATGCCCTTCGGGCTGACGAATGCCGGAGTGACCTATCAACGCCTCGTTAACAAGGGTCTTTCAACAACAGATCGGCCGAAATATGGAAGTATATGTTGATGACATGCTAGTCAAGAGCATCCATGGTGCTGATCATGTGGCCGATCTGCAAGAGGTGTTCGATGTATTAGGAAAGCATGATATGAGGCTAATCCGAACAAGTGTGCGTTCGGAGTCTCGTCGGGGAAATTCCTAGGCTTCATGGTCAGCCAAAGAGGAATCGAAGCCAACCCCGAGAAGATCAAAGCCATACTGGACATGGCTCCTCCCAAAAATGTGAAAGAGGTTCAGAAGCTAATCGGGCGCCTCGCAGCTATAGGGCGCTTTCTCTCTAAGTCAGGGGAGAAGTGTCTTCCCTTCTTCAAGGCTCATAGGAGGGTTAAGGGCTTCAAATTGGGTCAACAACAGCAGGAGTCATTCGATCAGCTTAAAGCCTACCTAGTCAACCCCCCTCTCCTCAGCAAGCCTATCCCCGGGGAAACACTCTACCTCTACTTAGCTGCCTCCGAACAGACCCTCAGTGCTGTCTTGGTGAGGGAAGAAGACAGGGCTCAGAAGCCCATCTACTATGTAAGTAAGGTACTTCGGGATGCCGAGCTCCGTTATCCAAGATTAGAGAAGATGGCATACGCCTTGGTCATGGCGGCTAGGAAGCTTCGCCCATATTTCCAGTCCCACTCGGTGGTCGTTCTTACCGACCAACCGCTGAAGCAAGTCCTCCACAAGCCAGAGACCTCTGGCCGCCTCATGAAGTGGTCGACCGAGTTGAGCCAGCATGATATATCATATCAGCTTCGGACCGCGATCAAGGCTCAGGCCTTAGCTGAATTCATCGTGGAAAGCACCATTCCCGAGGTCAGTCTGGCGGCAAACAGACCTCCTATTTGGATGGTATATGTAAATGGATCCTCTTGCACCGAAGGGAGCGGAGCCGGGGTCATTCTGGCAGGCCCAGATGACTTCGTTCTCCAATACTCCCTCCACATCAACTTCAAGGCCTCCAACAATGAAGCAGGATATGAAGCCCTTATAGCCGATCTCGGAATGGCCCACAAAGTAGGGGCACAACGTCTCCGGATATTTAGTGACTCTCAACTGGTCGTAAATCAAGTCTTGGGCGAGTACGAAGCGCGAGATGGCCGAATGGCTAAGTATCTAGCCAAGGTCCAAAATCTCATGGCTCTATTCGAAGAGGCACTTATTCAGCGAATCCCCAGGGAGGAAAATGCCCAAGCAGATGCCCTCTCCAAGTTAGCCTCTTCCTCCCTCCAAGGTCTCGAGCAGACCGTCCTGATTGAAGTGCTCCTGAGACCAAGCATAGAAGAAGAAACTTCCGACTCGATGGAGTCACTGCCTGTTCAACTTCAAGATAATTGGATGAAACCCCTAGTAGAATTTCTAAGGGATGGGCTCCTTCCCGAGGACCCTAAGGAAGCTCGTCGAATCAGAACCAGAGCAGAGCGGTACACCCTTGTTGAGGGAGTCTTATACAAATGCTCCTTCACACAAGTAGACGGCAGGCCTTATTTGATGTGCCTCTCCCCAGACCAAGCCACATACACCTTGCAAGACCTTCACGAAGGCATAGGCGGGGCACACTCAGGGTCAAGATCCCTCGCCCGGAAGGCGTTGAATTATGGATACTTCTGTCCAACCCTCCTACAAGATGCCGAACAACACGTTCGGCAATGCAGCTCTTGTCAGAAGTATTCCAACATTCGTCGCCTACCCCAAGCTCAGATCACCTCCCTATCAAGTTCGATCCCTTTCGCAATGTGGGGGATGGATTTACTATGGCCGTTTCCACCAGCTACCGGCCAACTCAAATTTTTAGTCGTGGCAATCGACTACTTCTCGAAGTGGATAGAGGCCGAGCCCTTGGCTACAATCATTGAGAACAAAGTACTTCAGTTCTTCTGGAAGAGCGTCATCTGCAGGTTCGGCGTCCCTTGGGTCCTCATAACCGACAATAGAACACAATTTACAGGGGCCGCATTCCGAGCTTTGTGTGAAGACCTCGCCATCCAACAACGCTTCTCCTCCGTCTCCCACCCACAGTCGAATGGTCAAGTAGAAAATGCTAACCGGCAAATCCTCTCCGGTATTAAGAAGAGGTTGGACAAGTCCGCCAAAGGCTTATGGGTTGCTCAGCTCCCTAACGTACAGTGAAATTACCACACTACGAAACGGACCCCCACAGGAGGGTCGCCGTTCAATCTCACCTATGGGTCCGAAGTTGTGATCCCCTTGGAAGTCGGTGTGCCCTCTCCTCGCCTTATTGCTTATGAAGAAGAGCAGAATGCCAGAGAGCTTCGGGCGAATTTGGATTTGATTGACGAGCTCCGTGAAAGAGCTTCAATTCGCCAACAAAGCTATCGAAGGAGGATTGAGCTGGTCTACAACAAAAGAGTCCGTCCCACCGACCTCAAGGAAGGGGACTTGGTCCTCAGAAAGTTAGCAATCTCATTTCCTAGTCAGAAGAGTAAGCTAGCTCCAAATTGGAAAGGACCCTACAAGATCACCAGAGTGGTTCGGCCCAGGACATACCGTCTAGAAGACCTTGAAGTAAGGGAGATTCCCAGGACTTGGAATGCCGACCATCTCTTAAAGTACCAAGAGAGCGCTTGAACGCCTCTCTAAGTACCTTCGAATGTCGAACCGTTCCTTTCCTTTCACTTGTATTTTTCCTCTTTATTTCTTCAATGTAATAATGGCTCGCAACTTATAAGCAGTCGACTATTAGTTATCAATAAAAAACTCCCTTTTCCCGTATTCCTCTTGTGATTGTTTGCATCTCTCTGTTTTTAATTACTTTTATTTAAACGATGAGTTCGGAGTCCAACACTTGGCTCGACTCCGCTTCGCAAGTTTGCTCTTAAGCGAGCTAGAAGTGGTTCGCCATTAGGAATTGCTCCCACAACCGTTGAAATACAATCAAACGATGAGTTCAGAGTCCAATACTTGGCTCGACTCTGCTTCGTAAGTTCGCTTTTAAGCGAGCTAGAAGTGGTTCGCCATTCGTAATTGCTCCCACAACCGTTGAAATACAATCAAAAGACGAGTTCGGAGTCCAACACTTGGCTCGACTCCGCTTCGCAAGTTCGCTCTTAAGCGAGCTGGAAGTGATTCGCCATTCGGAATTGCTCCCACAACCGTTGAAATACAATCAAACGACGAGTTCGGAGTCCAACACTTGGCTCGACTCCGCTTCGCAAGTTTGCTCTTAAGCGAGCTAGAAGTGGTTCGCCATTCGGAATTGCTCCCACAACCGTTGAAATACAATCAAACGACGAGTTCGGAGTCCAACACTTGGCTCGACCCCGCTTCGTAAGTTCGCTCTTAAGCGAGCTAGAAGTGGTTCGCCATTCGAAATTGCTCCCACAACTGTTGAAATAAGCCCTCGCTCCGCCGACGCACGCAAAATTTCTACAACTAGACTAGACAGGCGAGAAGAGCGAAATTCCTACAACTAGAGTACTCGGAAGAACTAACGTTTGGATCTTATGGTTCATTTCCAAAACTAGAGGGGCCACCCTACATCTCCAACACACGAACATCAAAAAGTAAACGAACTTTTATTTTATTAAATAGTTCAACAAACAAAACGTTCGAGTTACAACACCAAGTTACTATAACAAGGTACCACAAAAACTCAAAGAAGCATAATACAACTTATTTAACGCTTCTTCGGAACGGGGATGTTTCGGTTCAGGGACACACGGGGGTGGCGCCACTTAACCTCCGAGCTCGTTTCTAGGCCGACGAACCGAGACGCCTCTTCGGCACTGCCTCTAACTGTGGCTCCGACGGAAGCGCCACTAGACGAAATAGCCACACCACTCTGAGCATCAGCCAGACTCCTCCTGACGGCAGGTGGACGAGTCGCGAGCTCGTAGAAGGAGATCCCCCTCTCACTTTCTTCGCGAGTACACGTAGTACTTCGGACGTTAACTCTCACAGGCTGAGGCTTAAGGCAGGGCGACCTCTTCCTCGAGTTCGATGATCCTATCCTTCAAAGTATCGTCCTTCACAGATATTTTAAACCGAGGAAGGTTAGCCCAGCCTGCGTCACCAGCACTGTCAGCGATGTTGCGACGAAGGTTGGTCACTACGATGCTTTTGTTGACTGTAACCCTCCTCAACTGCTCGACCTTCGCCGTGAGCTCGTCGCGCTGGGCCATCAGCTTTCCCACTGCCGAGGTTAACTCGTCCTCCTCCGTCGAAAGCTCCTCTTCAGCTATTTCCAAATGGCGAACCTCTGCCAGTAGCTCGCTTTTCTCTTTCTCGACGTCGAATAACACCCTCCTGAGCAACTCCACCTCGCCTTCGAGACGAGCTTCATGAGATCGCTTCCATAGTTCTGCATGAAGGCGGGCTGCTTCGGAGTCCGAACTGAGTTCGACGATCTGAAAGACGGAAGCATATCAACACAAAAAGAAAAAAGGCAGTGCTCAACACTTGCCGAGTTTCGAAGAAATTCCGAGCCCAACACTTAGCCAAATTTCGAAAAGAAAACTCAACACTTGGACAACATTTGAGAAAAGGGTTCGAACAAAATTTTATTCACATCAGAAGAGCGGTGGCCAGTCCGCTATAAGTCAGTACAAAAAAAAACAAAATTAAAAAAAAAATTACAAAAGCGAGGGGATCAAGGGTCCACCTGGGGCAACAGCTCAGACACAGGCGCCTCGATAGATGTCCCCTCGCCCCCCGTCGCCACGACTTGGGGGTCAGCCACCACGGTCTCCGGATCGGCAGGCGCCTCGCCGACCCACTGCTCGCCCTCTTTCTCTTCCTCCTCCTCCTCTTCTCCCCCCTCCTCTACGCCTTCTTCCTCGCCGCCAGGCCACACCGGTACCCCACCCTCTCGAAGCCAGGAACTCGAGCCTCGACATGGTCGAGCGCTCTCGCGTAAGACAGCTCCATGTTTTTGGCCATGTGGTTCTTCGCCTCGGCTTCAATCTCCTTCCTTGCCTTCTCCACTGCCTCGGCTTGTTCTGCCTTTACCACCTCCAAGACCTTCGCTGCTACAGCCCTCTCCTCGTCGGCCTTGGCGACCTCCGCAGCGAGCTTCTCCTTCGCTCGCTCCAAGGCCACCTCGAGGTCGGCGACCCGAGCCTCCAAGGCATCCGAGCGACGCTGCTCCGCGTCGAGCTGCTTCACGGCCCTCACCCGTTCCGCTCGGTCCTTGTCACTGAGGGCCTTCAGCACCCTCTCCTGCTCGGCAAATTCTTCGATGAGGTGGCCGAAGTGGCAAGTGGCCTGCAAAAAGCAGTAGTTAGGATGCAGCAAAAACCGAGCTGTGGACTTAGAAAATTTTCAAAAAAGAAAGGGTCAAGACTTATCGACATAAGCGATCGAGCAATTTCGAAGGTGTCGTCGCCGGTCGTCCCCGCCTTCAGGGCGGCTCAGGTCCTTTGGGGTCGCGAGATGTTTGACCGCCTGCATGCACATCTGCGAATTGCCCAAGAAGCCGTCGTGGTTCTTCACATGCCAGTCGGGGATGAACAACTTCTTGTGGGCCTCGGTCAAAATCTCCTCGGCCTGAGGAGTCAAAGAAGGGGCCTCGAGCGCCAACACCGCCGACACGGAGAAAGTCTCACTTACCGGGGCAGACGGGTCAGGAAGGGCGGCCACCACCGGAGACAGTGCCTGTGGAGCAGGAGTAGGAGTGGTGACGATCGAGGGAGCCTTGGTGGGTCGGCCGGACGTAGGACCCGTGCTCTCCTCTTCCTTTTCCTACCATCAATGACTTTGCTCCGCTCCGTCATCATACCCATAAAGTCCATCTTCGGCGCCTCTGTTCAAAGAAACAAAAAAAAAGGGTTAGAAAAACGTACAAGGCATTGGAAAAGAATTGCAGTGAGATGTCAGGAGCGTACTCGGGTCGATCGGACTAAGGCCCGATCCGTGTAGCACCTCCTCGGTCATCTCTCTCCAGCTCAACATCGGGAGAGCGATTATCTTGGCCGCCACCTCCTCCTCGGCAGTTGTCAACACCGGGTTGGCCCTTGCAAACTTTGGCTCCTCCGCCTTCCACCGAGTTGGGAAGTCCAAAATCGAAGGCCCCTTTATCCGGAAAAACTTCTCCTTCCAATGTTTTATCGAATCCGGATTCTCTATTAACTTAACGCCTCTCCCGGGGTGACAAGTAATAGCGAGGCTCGAGCTTGGTCATCCGGTTGATTCGGTATAAGCTTCGAAGGATGACGAGGTCCGTCTCGACTTCGGCAATGCGGCACTGGAGCAAGAAGGCGAGCACATGGCGCCAAGTGTTCGGCATGAACTGCACGGGGGCCAGATAGTACCAGCGAAGGACCTTCAACACAAAGGGGTGAAGAGGGAAGCGCAGACCCGCATTCAAGGAGTCGAAGTCGAAGATGCAAGTGCCCTGTGACAGGACAGTGTTCGCTCGCATCCCGGGGCCGGGGAGGATCAGCTCATACTCCGGAGGGATGGCGAACCCCTTCCTGATTCGGAGGAGATCCCGCTCGGATAGCACCGAAGCGAGATCATCCACCTCGGTGACCTCCTTCGGATCATTCTCCTCATAAGTCGCCGAGCGACCGATGATCGCCTTACTCAGGAGATCGCCACTGTACTGTCTTATCTCGGCATGACCGGACAGCGGGCCGGGCATCCGACCCGACTCGGGGGCTCGTCTCTCAGTCTCCACAATCTCCTTGACTATTGAAGACTGGGCTACTGCTCTCTTCTTCTCCTCGGCCGCAGATGACCCTACTACCTCCTTCCCCTTTCTACGGCTCACTACTTCCCCCTCTCCTCGGTGCTTCGACCTCCCGAGGACGATGCCTCACTTCCCGAGCTCACTCTTGACATCTCGAATAAATATCTAAGGCAAAAAGGACTGACCTTGATGTGACGTAGCTTTGAAGTGACGTTCACGGTCGGAAATAGTTTGCCAAAAATTTCCTGGCCCACGCTACAGCTAACACAACTGCCTTGGAGCGCAAATAGCCGCTAGCAGAGCAAATCGAGAGCAAAAGTAAAAACTTGGGAGTAAAAGTGAGAAATGAGCTAAGGGGGGGGCGGTGAGAACTTATAGCCAAGAAAGCGACCGTTGGGCTTTCGAAGCATTTTATGGCCCACTAAGGGAAGGCAAAATGACAAAACAGGGAGAGCTACGACGTTCCAAGGGAAAGGTTCGTCGATTCGCTTAACACCACCACTCGACGACCCATGGCTCGCCGAGCTACGAGGCAATCTGACGAGGTGACGAGGTACCGACCTACATATATGGGGAAAAATACCGCCGAGCCAGTTTCACCGTCAGATTGTCTCAAAATTCGCGTCAAAACATGATGGATGGCTCAGATCATGCCACGCCCACAAAATGACAAGATAACGTTTTCTCGTGATCTGAACCTCTAACTTCGTGATACGCGCCATGATGAACGTCTCAGATCTCACCACGTGGATCGAAGACTCGATCCGAGCTCCTGTTTCATCGGAGAGCTCGGTCGAACCGCCGAGCCACCATCCTCCCGAACCGAGGTGACGAGGTACCGACCTCCACATATGGGGAAAAATACCTGCCGAGCCAGTTTCAGCGTCAGATTGTTTCAAAATTCGCGTCAAAACATGATGGACGGCTCAGATCACGCCACACCCACATAATGACAAGATAATGTTTTCTCGTGATCTGAACCTCCAACTTTGCGATACGCGCCATGATGAATGCCTCGGATCTCACCACATGGATCAAAGACTCGATCCGAGCTCCTGTTTCACCGGAGCACTCAATCGAGCAACCGAGCCACCATCCTCCCAAACAGAGGTGACGAGGTACCGACCTCCACATATGGGGAAAAATACCGCCGAGCCAGTTTCACCGTCAGATTCTAAAAATTCGCATCAAAACATGATGGACGGCTCAGATCACGCCACGCCCACAAAACGACAAGATAACGTTTTCTCGTGATCTGAACCTCCAACTTCATGATACGCGCCATGATGAACGTCTCGGATCTCACCACGTGGTTCGAAGACTCGATTCGAGCTCCTGATTCACCGGAGCGCTCGGTCGAACCACCGAGCCACCATCCTCCCGAACCGAGGTGACGAGTTCAGAATTTTAGAAATCAAAATCACGATGCATAAACCGAGCTACTGGGGGCAAAGGCCGAGCTGCGGAACCACCAGATTGCTTAGCCGAGCTACCGAACAGCTTAGCTGAGCCACCGAGCGACGGGGGCGGAGGACGAGCTACAGAGTCACCGAGCCGAGGTGACGACGTACCGACCCTCACATTTGAAGAAAAATGGAGCTGACCTGCCTCAGCCGTTGGATCTTGTCAAAAAACGTGCTAGAACACGATGGACGGCTCAGATCATGCCACGTTCGCAAAATGACAAGATAACATTTTTGAGATTTGCGCCATAATGGACGCTCCGGATCATGCCACGTAGCTCGGCAGGTCGCTACCCACCGACCCACTGAGCTACCGAGGATCCGAGCCGAAGTGACGAGGTACCGACCCTCACATTTGAAGAAAAATGGAGCCGACCTGCCTCAACCGTTGGACCTTGTCAAAAAACGTGCTAGAACATGATGGACGACTCAGATCATGCCACGTCCACAAAACGACAAGATAGTGTTTTTTTGGGATTTGCACCATAATGGACGCTCCGGATCGTGCCACGTAGCTTGGCAGATCGCTACGCGCCGATCCACGGAGCTACCGAGGATCCGAGCCGAGGTGCCGACCCTCGCATACGAAGAAAAGAACTCGACGAGCTACCCAGGCCATCCGATCCTCCAGAAAACCGCGCTCAACTCTGATGGAGGGCCCAGATCGCGCCACGACGTAATTCGGTATTAAAAATTAATTTTTATTTATTAAAATCGTTTTATTTATTTAAAAAATTGCGAAAAAAGATTAAAAATTCGAGAGAATTAATTAAAAATTCTAGAAAATAATTATAAATTCGGAAAAATATTTTTGAGCCCCTGAGTAAATAATTATTGCCTAGAGTGGTTGATTAAGACCCCCGAACGACGAATCAACACTTTGCGAAATTAAATAAGTGATCCGAAAAATAAATAAAATTAAGGAAAAATGCCAGAAAACCAGGGGGCTCAAAAACAACTTAGAGCGTGTAACTAACTCGGAAAATCAGCATACTGCCTCATACAAAGAATCGAAACCTCCCATTTGTACTCCGATACAACTCCGCAAGCCATCAAAACAGTAAAACTACTCCTCAAAGGCTGATCAAACTCAGTCTTCGAGAGTGGGGGGCTCGTGATATTGCTAAAAATAGGGTCAAATCGGAACCATCCAAATCGGGCACGAATCTCAAAGCCTGGGGGCAAAATGGTAATTTTACCTATAAATGGGTCTGAAGCGGGTACTGGGTCTTCTCTTAGGGAAATCCAATAGCCTGCGAATAGGGCCCATCTCAACTGGTTGCGGGTTTCAACCCGCAGCAAACCCGGTCCAACAGGATATGATTAGGGTTTCTGATTAATCCTAATCAACGGCCCTGATTCGTATCTATCCTTCCACTGGGAATTAGGGATTACATTCCTAATCTAATCCTAGGGATTACATTCCTAATCTGATCCCAAAGGTGGCTATAAATACCCCCCATCCACCACCATTAAGAGGTAATCAATCTTTTGCCAATTTACGCTCTCTCATAATCTTCCTGATTACTGACTTGAGCGTCGGAGGGTGCGTCTCTCGCACTTTTTGCAGGTGAACGGCGGGAGTAAGCGATTAAACTCCGGCAGAAGAAGTTAAGGTTTGATTATTCGGTTCCCCTAAGAATCTACAAATACTATCTGTTTGCCCCCACAATAGATTTAGCGGTAACACATAGGAAGCTTCACCTAAATCCTTCATGGAAAAGCATTTTCCTAGTAAAGTCTTTGCAGACTATAAGGTAGGGATGTCATTCCCATTGAGTAGTATGTCATCTACATACAACACTAGAAATACAATTTTGCTCCCACTAACCTTCTTGTAGACACAAGGTTCTACTTTATTTTTTATGAAACCAAACTTTTTGATTGCATCGAAATGTGGATTCCAGCTTCTATAAGCTTGCTTTAATCCATAAATAGATCGTTGCAGTTTGCATACCTTTCCAGTATCATTTGGAGTGACAAAATCCTCAGGTTGTGTCATGTACACATCCTCGAGAAGATTTCCATTTTGGAAAGCAGTTTTGACATCCATATGCCAGATTTTATAATCGTGATATGCTGTAATAGCAAGCAAGATCCGAATGGATTTAAGAATGGCAACTAGGGAAAAAGTTTCATCATACTCTACACCATGAACTTGCTTGAAACCATGATCCATGAACAATCCATGTCACCAACTGCCCATTAAAGGTATGCACATTACCATCCATGTCAGTTTTCTTTTTGAAAATTCATTTGCACCCAATAGGTTTTACCTCTTCAGGTGGGTGTACCAAGGTCCATACTTGGTTGACATACATGGATTCCATCTCAGATCTCATGGCCTCAAGCCATTTCTCCGAGTATGGACCTTTTACAGCTTCCTCATAAATCATAGGCTCATCTTGACCCATGAACAATACATCACCATGTTGAGTCACGAGAAATCCATATACCTACTAGACTTACATAGGCTTTGTGATACTTGAGCAGGTTATTGTTCCACAATTATTTGTGGGGCCTGCTCTCTTTCCACCATTAGTTCGTTACTTCTTTGTGAAGTTTGAATTTCTTCAAGGTCTATCGTTCTCTCACTGGTTCTTTTGGAGTCAAATTTTTTTCCTTTGGAACACAGCAATCCGTGCAAAAAACACTTGCTTTGGTGGGATTATAGAAATAGTATCTGTAACCTCTGTTTTCCCAAAAACGTATTTTTGTGTATTTTCTGTATTTAAAAAAATTTTGCAATATTTTTTCGGTTTTCAAATTCTTTTGTCAAAATGTAGTGTTCGGTCTTCTATTAAAATCTATTTCGATCGATAATTTTATTTGTAAATCTTATTATTGTTATTAACACTTTGATTTGTATTATTATTATTTTTATTGTTATTGTTATTGTTTTTATTTTGATTATATTTATTTTTTAAAAAAATCCCAATTGTATATTCTTATTGGTTATTTATTTTCCCAAAACCCAACACTGTTTAAAATCCTCTTTAACCCATTTCTAAACCCAATTACCCATTGAACTTAACCCGGACACACTTAAAATCCTCTAAACCCAAATAACTCAACCCGCTACCTGTTAAGCCCGTTTAACCCTAACCCTATACTTTAAACCTATATATTATCCCTGTTTTATATACACCCCAGCCGTCTTCTCTTTCCCCTACCATCCCGACTCTTTGTCTTCTTGAACTCCAACCACCTTATCTACCCATGCACTCCCGATCCCGCTCTAAGCTCTATGCTCCTCCCCATCTCTCCCCTTGCTCCCACTGTGCTGGTTCTGCCCCTCCGATGCCAGAGTGGCACCTCCAGTCACCTGCAGCGCTGTGTCGCGCTGTCCTCGTGCAGCACCTCCGCAGCCAGCCCTACCGGCACTCCCCGTGCCGTCCACTGCCGTCGTTCCGCCCCTGGTCGCTGCCTCACCGCAGCACCTTTCCCCGTCCTCCTCGCATTGCTGCAACACCCAGGCGAGCCCCCCTGCGCCTCTTCCCGTCGCACCCCGGTGTTGCCTCCGCCAGTCAGCATCGGCCGATTGCTGCAGCGAGTAACCTCGCTGCGTTTCCATCCTCCGTGCACCACCGTAGTCCTCTTGGTGCATGTGGGTTGGAGCCGTATGGATCTCGTTGTTCGGGTAGTTGTGTGCGAGTGCTGTGTTTGGTTCGTTCGGAGTTCATCGTCCGTTGTTAGTTGGTTCATTGGGTTCGTGTGATCGGTTCGTAGTCCATTGTTCATTGGAGTTCATTGCCCGGGAATCCATTCCCGTTATTCTTTATTTTCGTCGGATTCGTCATCGGTTAAGGCAAGTAACTTGTACTCCAATTCCTTTGTTTGATACAAGTCAAAAATACCACCTATAGTGTAGTTGGGTTGTAGAGACAATTTGTGTGTAAATTCCCTTGTTGATATAGTCTTTATAGTGAAAACTTGACCATAGTTGCCTCACAACACATATGACATGAGTACAACCTAGGATTGACCGTTTATTTGATGTGATCGAATATGTGAGTTAGTTTTGAGAATTTGTGCATTTGTCGGATCCATGTGATATACTTATTGTGGACATTTAGTATACCCTATTTCATGTTGTTTGGAAACTTGGTAGACTCGATTTCATGTTTAAGTGTGTTTGGATCAAGTTTCGTTGAATCTATGTTGATTTTGGTTTTTGAGAAAATTCTATGTTTTGCCGATATTCTGTCTTGATCAGTAATTTAGACCATTTAAGTTCAGAATCTTAATTTCAGTATAAAACATGAGTTTTAGATTAATTCGTCTTCTTTCCAACCCCTCTGACCTTGTCGATTTCGTTTTTGTATGTGTGAGATATGACTGTTTTACTACAGAGGTGTATATCAATTCCAGTTTTCGTTTCTTGGTGAATTTGATGACTAAAATAATTTGATACTAGTTCTGAACATGTTATTTTGATCTTAAATTTTGGTCAGTGTTTATATATCTAATTAGGGATTACCTAGAATTTTAGCATATTTTATTGATGAGTTTTATATGTCGTTCCATACTTGTTTATAAAGACTGTACTAGCTGTATTTTACTCGTTTCTGTAAAGAATCGTATTTTCACCCTATTTCCTTTTACTGTATGAAAAATATTTGTGAAATATAAAAGTTATCTTATTCTATCTATCTTCATCTCCTTTGGCAGATTTGGATTTTGTTTCACGGTTTGCGAGATATTACAGTTTTCGCACAGCAGTGTTGGGAATTCTAGATTTGCCAAACTATCGTTTCTTGATGTTTTATGACTTTTTTTGACTAAATTAATTTAACTGGAATATTATAAAACTTTGTATTTTGATACTAGAAATATAGGGAATTAGCCCAGATTTTTCCTGGATTTATTTGAGTAGTTTTAATGTTGTTTTTTTTACTGAGAATTCGTTTTACTAATTTCTGACTGAACGTATTTTCTGGATTCAAATCAGTTTTGAGTTATGATTTTGTGAAATAATATATTACTTATTTGTAATCATTGGATTCGTGTGAAGGTCTATTTTCCAGATTCTTCGACAGATTCAGATTTGGATTTCTGTAGTAACGAGAATCACTAGTTTAGTACTATACTGTCATGCTGTCATGAATATGAACATACACTGTTTTGCTCGTTTATGTGACTGTATATCATCTATGCATGTTTATTTGTTTTCCTGAACCTAATACTGATTATACTATATTAGTTTGACACTATTTCGTACACATCCATGCCTGTTTGGTGACCATAATAAAAGTAACCAAGCCAGGGTTTAAGAGAAAGATCTAGTAGTGGGAAATTATAGAAATGTATACTTGGAAGGGGACCCGTATTTTCCATATTGAGCATCTGTTATACTGTTATACTGATTACTTGACTGCACACTTCCCTATAGGAAGGTGTACTCGGAGGAGGACCAATAGGTTCTGATTGTCTGATTTCTGTTACTGATTACCTGATTGCACACTTCCCTATAGGAAGGTGTAATCGGAGGAGGACCACTAGGTTCTGACTGTTACTGCTACTGCTACTGTTACTGATACCTAAGTACACTGCCCTATATAATTCCCTACGAAATCTAAAGCGGAACTGTTTGAATGTAGCAACCATGTAAGGTGGGCTGCATGAAGTGCTACTTAGTTAGTAATAGACACAATACTGTAAGAATATAACAATGATACTGTTACACTGACACTGTTATACTGTTATACTGTTACACTGATACACTGAACATACTGCTACTGATACTGTTATTCCTGCTATTGATACTGTTATTTGATACTGTTACTGGACACTGTTAGTAGCCAATGACACTATTACTTGACACATGTGACCTATACCTATTAGTATACCATGCTAGTTGACTTTGCTTTACTAATTCATGATAGATATTACTGTTGATGTGTTATACCATGCTATATTTGTTTCCGCTGTTATTTAGATTGTTTCCCATGTACTTGTATCCTACATTATAAGTGGCATGTAACTTGCATTGATGGGTACTTGTTTTCTCTTTCCTTCTCCTGCAATTATCAATTGCAGATTTTGGTGATCAGCTGCTCGATGGAGTATGTGATCTAAAGTTCTAGTTGGCTGGAGCTTTTGCTATCTTCATTTATTTCCTGTTGCTCATTTTGAACAATGTATCCGTTACTTGGATTCTTTGTATTTAGGCAGTATGACCCAAGATATTTGACTTGTCCAGATTCTGATTTATTTGAGATTAATACATATTACTTCAAGTAAATTTCTGTTGATTTATTTGATTCAGTTGTGCATGTGTGGTTGATTTTTTTGCTTCCGACTCTGATTATTTGTGAGATGTTGCAATGATTCCTGAACAGCTTATGGATGATGAAAATCATTCGCTGGGCTTAGTCACGTATCCGTATTCCGTATTCTTTTTGGAAGCGGGGCGTGACAGTATCCCTTGGTTTTCTTGGGATATCCTACAAATAAGCACTTATCAGATTTGGGACCAAGTTTATCCGAGACTTGGCACATTACATATGCTTCACGACCCCAAATTTTCATAAATGACACTCTAGGACGCCTCCCAGTTCATATCTCATATGGTATGTCTTCAAACGTTTTAGAAGGAGCACGGTTAAGTATGAAAGCAACTGTTAATAGAGCATGTCACCAAAAGGGGCTTGGAAGATCTGCATGACTCATCATGGATCGGACCATTCTAACAAGGTCTGGTTCCTCCTCTCAGAGACACCATTCCATTGCGGTATTCCAGGGGGGAGTGAGTTGAGATATTATCCCACACTCTTTTAGATGGTGATCAAAATCTTGGCTTAAGTACTCACCACCTCGATCTGATCGAAGGGCTTTAATATTTTTTCCAAGTTGGTTTTGTACCTCAATCTGATCGAAGGCTTTAATACTTTTACCAAGTTGGTTTTGTACCTTGTTCTTGAATTCTTTGAATTTTTCAAATGACTCTAATTTGTGTTTCATTAAATACACAAACTTATATCTACTGAAATCATCAGTAAATGTAATGAAGTATTGAAAACTTCCTCTAACCAATGGGTTAAAAGGTCTGCTGACATCACGAGGTATGATACCTAAAAGATCACTTGCCCTTTTACTTTTTTCAGTGAATGGAGCTTTTGTCATCTTGCACAACACACAAGGTTCACATACCTCATATGATTCAAAATCAATTGAGTCCAAGAATCCATCTTTATGAGTTTGGATATGCGATTCTCATTTTTTGGCCCAAACGACAATGCCAGAGGTAAGTTGGGTTCATATCATTTGATTTGAACCTCTTAGTATTTATATTATAGATGGGAATTTCAAGGTAGAGAATATAAAGTCCATTACTCAATTGTGCACTACCATAACAGATATCACTCAAATAAATAAAACAACTTTTGTTCTTTATTATAAATGAAAGACCTTTCTTTTCCAAACAAGAAATAGAAATAATATTTCTACTAAGAGCGAGCACAAAATAATAGTTCTCTAACTCAAAGATTAGCCCAGTGCATAATGATAAATTACAAGTCCCTACAGCTAAAGCAGCAACTTTTGCTCCATTTCCAACTTGTAGGACCACTTCGCCCTTAGCCAATGGTGTACTCCTTTTGAGATCCTACACATTTACACAAATGTGAGATCCAGATCTAGTATCTAATACCCAAGATGTAGAAGTAGATAAATTGACTTCTATAACAAAAATACATGTAGTGGAAGTCTCACTTCATTTCTTCTTCCTAAGCTCCTTCAGGTACTTATGGCAGTTCCTCTTTCAATATCTGGTCTTACCACAGTGGAAGCATGTGCCCTCCTTGGCCACCCCACACTTAGGTTTCAAGGCAGAAGTGTTGGTCTTGAAATTATCTTTGTCCTTCCCCTTGCCCTTGGGTTTCTTAATCTGGTTTTTGTCCTTACCCTTACCTTTGGCCTGTTGGACCATCATAATGGTCTTTCCCTTACTAATGTTTTGTTCAGCAGTTCTTAACATGCTTAGTAGGTCTGGAGAGGTTTGTCAAAATTATTCATGTTGTAGTTCATGAGGAATTGAATATAACTTTCCGGCAACGATTGCAGGACCAAGTTTGTGGCAAACACTTGACCCAAAGGAAATCCAAGACTTTCAAGGTTCTATATGTACCCAATCATTTTAAGCACATGAGTTCCAAATGGGCTTCCTTCTGGCATTTTGTAATGAAACAATGCCATTGAGATTTCAAACCCCTCATGTCTAGCATGCTCATAATAGAGCCTCTTGAGGTGTACGATCATATCATTGGCATCCATGTTCTCGTGTTGCTTCTGAAGCTCAGAGTTCATGGTGGCTGGCATGAGACAACCAACATCAAGGCGTCATCTTGATGCTTATTATGAGCATCATTTTCGGTGCGAGAGGCACTTGCAGCAGGTGGCTCAGGAATAGGCTGCTCTAGAACATACAGTTTTTATCATGTCTGGGGACTATCCTCAGATTCCTGTACCAGTCTATAAAATTTGTCACAGATAGTTTGTTCTTCTGAAAGACAGATCGTAATGATAGGTTATTTTATGTGTTGGATGCCATGATAATCCATCAATAGAAATATGCAAAGTAAATATCATTTCATTGAAATATTTAGCAGAAATATGCAAAGAAAGAAATATTTAACCATCAACAAAAATATGCCGAGTATGTTTCATGACATTGAAATATTTAATAAGGTCTTTTATTAAATGTATCTCCTACTAATTTTATTCAAATCAACGATTCTCATCATTGACTTGGAAAATTCCATCAGAAGATTTTCTAGTAGGCCAAGATCCATATTTCACTTAGTTTTGAGTCAGTTTTGGCTGATCACCCAAAATTCAGTTATTTAGGTAGTGAACATTTCCTAATTACATCATATGCAACTCTTGGATAGTTGGGTAAATAACACTTACTCTAATCTATCTCATAGACTAAAGCCCAACTTTATGCCTCTAAACCTTCAATCCTATCGAAATAGTCTAGTTAAGTCAGACCCAATGGTTGGCAATTGAATATTACTTTTTATCTCATAGCGTCTCACTAGGATAGACAAAAGCAACCTGCTTTGGCAGACCTACACTTAATCGATCCTAGCCTTGTGTCACGCTTTGGAAGGCATCGTATTGCGACTTAATATTTACTTTGAGGGATTTTGTTAGTTTATTAATTGATCTCACCATTTATCATCCATTAGAATACAACTAAAACAATGCATCTCATACAAAATTAAAAGAAAAAATATATGTGACATGGTTGCGACCCAAACACACTGATTCTCCTAAGCCAATGAGAGTATCAAAAACTGGACAAAGGGATTATACCGTCTTCTCCAAGCAGCTTCCTAATCTTTTTCTTGTATGGTTGTTAATTACTTGCCTCCTCAGTGAGATTACATTTACATATAAAGAAATAATGTACAATCAGAGTGTAGAGAGAAATGATTACATTAAGAATGTAGAGAGAAAGTCACGACATGCAGGTCGTATTTAAAACACCAAAATATAAACAATACATCATAGAATATAAACCATGCATCACTGAACTAAACCATGTATCATAGATTTAAGGCCACAATCACGCACCATACATCACATAACATAATAGACAAAGAATATGTTGTAATGATTTTATTTAGTTTATTTAAAAAGGATTGGTTTTCGGGGAATCAATATTGTCCTACACAGAGTTGGCACGGCTTATCATCCATTGCCACCGCCAGAGCATGAACGCTTCACATTTTACGAAACCCTAACACCACTGCAATTGACGCAAGTGCATGAACTCTTCATGCTTTAAGAAACCCTAACGTCAATGCAAATCACCTCTTGCCGCTCCTGGGTTTTTAATGGTTCCAAACCAAGGGCTACCCTAGTATGGCATCTGTGTTAACAACCAACAGAAAAATGAATCCTTATATTGAAACTATTGCAAAAAAAATATCACATATGAATCTTTCTTCCAAAAGTGTGAACATATCATGAATAATCACATATTATACATAACCGAATTATGGTTTCGCAAGTGGCTCTGATACCACTGTTAGGTTTCGAAGGCAATAAGAGATTAAATACACAACAGAAAAGTTACAAAAAAAATATCGAAACCTAGCCATGGATCCATGCGTAATCCATAAATCATGTTTAGGAGTTATACCTTATATTGGATCTGATGTCTCCACAGTATGCCGATCATAGCACTGCAATATTGTGGTGCCTCTACGGTATCCATACGAGGGATCAAATCAAGCTTTCCCTCACACCGCGGTGCTAGCTGCGAGAAGGAGATGTTCCTCACGGTCTTTCTCTCTCACAATTTCTGTGACGGCTAGGATTTTTCTGCGTGTCTTTTTCACAAATAAATATCATATATATAGGTGCAGAAAATCAATCCTAAGAGAGTAATGAGGTTGTTGGGCTCACAATATAACCTGGGTCAGATTCGTGTGTCGGCCTTTGAACTTTAGTCGACCCATTTAATCTAATTAAATGTCCAACCAATGTCAGGAGTCCAAGTCTTACATGGATCCCCAATTAAATTCATCTTATAATTTAAATCACAATTTTGATCTACTCTAAGTGTGTGGCCCTGTAGGTTCCCATTACATTGACAGTAATACTAAAATCATATTCTGGTATTACAAATAATGAGTGGTATGTAGCAATACATCATTGCTACTCAAGTAACAGGAATGTCATAGTGATTTGACATAACCTATCCATGACCAATGTTACCATGTAGTCTAGTCCCTTTGTCCATATATCTTAATTGACCATAAGGCATAGAGTGTGTCACCCTTGTATAGTTCAATCTTTGGTTTCTTGATGTTCAAGTAGACTTACTAAAATAAATGAGCTCAATATCTCATACTAACTCATTTGAGCACGGTCATGTATTTTACAGTCTCACTCAATGAATGGGCCCGTAGATATCGCTCATGCTGTGTAAAATGGACAAAACCTATCTAAGTAACCCACATCCCTCTGCATGCCTTGTAGTATATCCAACAGTTGACTTTATAATCACCTTATTACAGGCAACGTTAGACGGCATTAAAATATATAACTTCTCCTGTAAGGAACCGTAGAGATGGACCTGGCGTCCGCAGTGAACCTCTGAATGAAGTCTCGGAGGGACTTCCCATCCTTCTACTTTAAATAGAGTAGGGAGGAGCTCGTCTTTGGCCTTAAGACTAGTCACAAAATGGGCAAGGAAGCTCTCCTCGAGCTGATCGAATGAGAAGATTGAGTTTGGGGTTACTCAAAAATATCACTCTCTCACGGAGCCCTGCAGTGTGATGGGGAACGCGCGGCAGAGCAGAGCATCCGAGGCACTACGAATCATCATAATGGTCTTGAGCCATTCAAAGTGATCATCTTGGTCTGATTCTGTGTTATAGGTCTCGAACGCAGGGGGCTTGAAGCTCCGCGAGACCGGGGCTTCAAGGATGTATGAGGGTGGTCGAACAGGGCGGTATCTCCTGCTTGAATGTTTCCCGTCATCCCCTATTCGGGCGAGCCAGTCCTCTATTTCCTGCGGTCACTTCAGGACTACATCTTCCCGTCCCTCGGATCAGGTCGACCCATAGGACTCCTTGTTGGAGGTCCATCCGATGTTCTGATTATCTGAGTAGTAGTCATCTCTGGCTCCCCCTCAGAAAGCTTGAAGGATCTCCTGCTCGCAGAGCTAAAGGGACCTCGTTCTGGAATTCCTGGAAATCGGCTTAGGTTATGTGGTCTTCCTCTTCCTAGCGGCCATGTGGGGACTACCGATTACTTGGGTGGGGGTGGGGTGGGGGTGGGGTGGGGGTGGGGAGGTGCTTCTCTCCTTCTTCCGCCCGCGTGAAGAGTGATGGTTGCGGCTTGCAGGGTGATCCGAGGATCCTTGGCCATTTCTGGAGCGGTTAATATGATGGCGAAGGTCATTCTCATTCTGCCGATTGTTGATAAGATTTCAGAGGTCTGAATCTACTATGTGTTCAGCTCTTCACGCGACAGAACTAAAGGCACTTGGATCCAGTCCCTATTGATGTTCAACATGTGGCTGTTGCGACCCTTGAGTGGCCGCTCGGCTGCGGGATAGACGAACTGGAGGAGGAGAATGTGAGGGATCTGCCTGACGCCCCACCGTAGTTTTCTTCCTAGCCTTGGGGGCATTTGAGAAGAAGGCGGATATGATCTAGGATCTGAGTAGGAGGTTGGATATGAAGATTCCCATAGACGGTGCCAACCTGATGTTGCTGATTTCTGGTGTGGGAGCAACAGAAGATGAGTTTTTGTATTTGGTGAAAATCTCAAATCTCAGTGGTCGATCGGGTCTTGATGGGAGGCTAGTATTTGATTGGAATTTGTGGATCTTGTGGTGGTTATGGTGGTTGTTAGCCGTCGGAAACCTGCAAAAAGCCTGAAACACCGAGAGTTCTCCCGACGACAGACCCTTCGACGATCAAGTCAGCAACCATATATGTAAATTATGGTTTAGTGGAAAAAATCTTGATTACCTGATAACTGAGGAAGGGGTTCTATATTTATAGGCAGGGAGAGGGTTCCATAATGGACCGGAAAAACCCCCTTTTATGGGATGACCTGAAGTAGCAGGTCTGTGAGCGGCCCACGGATTACAGACCTATTTTTAGAGATCTCGGGTTTTGTGGAGATCAAACGGTTCAGATGGACTGTGTTTTTTACCCATACCCTAAGCTAAGAAAGAATTTGAGATGAAAAATTTGGGTGAAACAAAATTTTGTCTCGACCTGTAGATCGAGCGCACTAAAATTGAAATTTTGCTACATCAAGCCAAATAAGCAGAAATGTCTTAGAGAGATTAAATATGAGTGATTGTCATCTACTCAGTGTTGGATCCTGTAGGCGAGACAACAAACACTAGAGGGGGGGTGAATAGTGTTAATAAAAAACTGCGGAAATTTTCTTCGGTGCAGTCGACTTGGTTGTGAACCAGTCGACTGATATGACCAAATTAAAGCAAAAACAATAACTCTGTGCAGTCGACTTATAGATGAGACAGGCGACTGAAGACACAATGAAGGTACAACTTATACGAGACTGACCAGTCGACTGAGAGATCAAGGAGTCGACTGTCCAGACAAGTTTTACAGAACTTAAGTAAACAAAAGTAAATGCAAGATCAAGACAACCAATCACAGAGTACACAAGATATATCCTGGTTCGGTCCTCCCGACCTACATCCAGTCCCCAAGCAACCCACTTGAGATTTCCACTATTCTTGAAAAAGTTTACAAGAATACCCTACGGCGTTAAGACAACAACCTTGTCTAACCCGTAGTCCTTTCTCTCAACCAGAGAAAGCAGACCCACTCTACTACCAAGAGTGAAACAAACCGACTCTACAACCTAGAGTCTAAACCACTCTCCAACCGAGAGCAAAAAGGGAACAAGAGAAACTTTACAGTCAACCTATAGCCTTGTTGGTGTATCGTGTTGTTGCACGTGGCTAAAACAAGGTCGACTTCTATACCCAGTCCAGAACGAAATCGTTGTTATACTGGACTGAGTGTAGAGAACCACAGATTTTGAACTTGAAAGCTTTTTTTTTCTCACTTTTCACTTAAAATATCTCAAAGAGTGCTCGGATCTTAGAAAAGTATATTGTTGTTGTAAGATCTTTTCAGTGAGATCTGAACTCTATTTATAGAGTTAGATCTCCTGGACGTTGGGGGACAGTTATTCCAACTGTCAACCAACGGATCTTATAGCTTTTGATTTTGAAAAATCAATTTTGAAAACAGAAAACGGTCAAAAGCACTCGAACAGTCGACTGGGTTGCCATATGAGTCGACTGGTCAGAGTTTGAGTAAATTTAAACAGTTTTGTACTGTCAGTCGACTGCCAGAGGTATCAGTCGACTGGTACTCAACAGTTAAATTATATCAAACTTTTTTGACTCTTTTGTTGTTTTTGAAAAACACACATTTATGAAATAGTGAGTGTATGTGTGTGTGACATGGCTTTACAATCAGACTAAGACTCAACAAAAGTAAATATACAATGTTTACAAGACACAACAATTTGACACATTTGAGCTTGAAGTCTTGAGTCTTGAGTCTTTGAGTGAAGCTTTGGCCATTGTCTCTTATTTGGAGCTTTTGTGCTTGATCATTTGTTCAGCTGTATAATAGTAGGTTCTTTGTGTATAGAACCTGTAAGTTTAGCATAGATACATGTGCAGTGTGTTGTGATCATCAAAATCAAGAATCAACATTCTCCCCCTTTTTGATGATGACAACACAATAGCTGATAATAATTTATATAGAACATACAAGCATAGGAATGATATGCTCCCCCTATTAAAAACACATCATGCATTCATAAAAATGTATCATAGAGTATGTATCAGTCGACTTAACAATAGATCAGGCGACTGATCAGACAAAAATAAACATACATAGTAGAATCACAGATGCAGATGCAGTAATATCAGGCAGTAATATCAGTCGACTGATAGGCTTTGAGCCAGTCGACTGACCAGAGAAATACTTCAATAATAATCAAACACAGAAAACACATACATACATTTGAATAAGAGGATATCTCTCCCCCTTTGTCATCAACAAAAACACAAAATAAACAGTCTTTTGCATTACAAAAACATAGAAATAAACTAAGAAATGTTCTCATACATAAATAAGGTCATTAAGACAAAATAAAATTGAAAATTACATAATAGCTAAAAATAAAAGTCTTCAATTGTCCTCGTCTGAATCTTCATCAACAGCATGAGAAGGAGGTGGAAATTGGGAAGTGAAAAGATCAGTTAGATGATCAATTTTGGAATCAAGGGTGTGAATCTGAGAATCAACAGTCTGTGAATGTTTCATAAGATAGTTGACACATTCATAGAGAGTAGCTGGATCCTCATAGTTAACTTGAGGAAGGGATGAACTAGAAGAGGCAGAGGGTCTAGAAGGTCTAGAAGTAGATGCCAAAGGAACTTGAGAGAGTGGAGGAGACCTAGGGGTTGTTCTAGGAGGAGGATCAAGAAGCTTCATATGTGCTAAACTGGCACGATCGAAACACTCATAGTGCGTAACGACATTGGTCTCGGAATCGAGATCAATACCGAAAGCTTCAAAGACACGAGTGAGAAGCCCACCGAAAGGTAAGAAGTGGGTGTGGTTTTGTTCAAATTTTGAAAAGATGACACGACCCCAATTTATAGCAATTTTACCAAATATTGCATAAACAGCTTTTTGTAATTCCAGAGAGTACTGGTCATAACTTCCTCTTTTGGGAAGGATGTTATAGGCTAGTATTCTGGCTACAAGCTTAGCAATAGGAGTAATATTTTTGCTAGTCATTGGAGGTCCTTGATTAGGCAAAAATATTTTAGATAAGATAGATGCATCATCAAGGATAATATCACTTAGATCTAATCCTCCGTCATCATTACCCATTATGAGATTGATTCTCTCGGGTGTGAGTGTCATTTTAACATTTTTGACAGATGAGCGGATAACTACATCCCCATCTTTCTTTTGTACAACCCTCATATTAGTGTAAAACAAATAGATGAGTTGGGGATAATAGTTAGGTTGATTAACTAAGGATAGATATTCATAAAGGCTACTATTTTGAAATAGAGGAACAAGATTAAATGGATCAAGATCATCAAAATTAACATATCTCCCGGGGAAGATGACAATGGTACACATAATGTACCATCGTTCAAGAAGATCGGGACTCAATAGAAATTGAGAGTAATCTAAGGATGAGCTAGCCTCATGAGATCTCTTAGATCGCTTGGGTGCCATTGGAAAGAAGTGAGGGAAGGATTTTATCAAAAAGTTGGAGAGAAAAACAGACAGCAGTCGATCAAACACCAGGGCAGCAGTCGACTTCTTCTTCTTCTCTGGCTTAGGGTTTCAGATTTGGGGTAAAAGTAAAAGAGGATGGAGGCTGAGGTGAAAGGGTTTTTAACTGAAGATGAATGGCTGAGATTGAACGAAAACAGATCAATGGTTGAAAGGAGAGGTCACGGGTGAAAAGAGATGAGAGTTTTATCTCAAAAGCTGCGATGAATCGTCGCTGAAGACATTTGAACTCGCGACAGTCGACTGGTAGGGTATATCAGTCGACTAAGTCGAGACGAGACTAATTTTTTTTTTTTTTTTTTATATCTGCTGAGCAGTCAACTGGTTTAAAGATCAGGCGACTGGTCAGAGAACAAAATAGGTATATATGAAAATACAGTACAGTCGACTTATTGAAAACACAGTCGACTTAACAGAAACAATTTTCAACAAATATCAATAAAATCACATATTCCTAGTTCTCTTCTTAAGTTAATGAAAGTATCTTCTTTAAGGGGTTTGGTAAATATGTCTGCTACTTGTTTATCAGTAGAGATAAAGTCTAAAGATATATGTCCTTTTAAAACATGATCACGTAGAAAATGATGTCGAATATCAATATGTTTCGTACGTGAATGTTGAATCGAATTTTTAGATAAATTAATTGCACTGGTATTATCACACATAATTGAAGGTTTTTCAAATGAAATACCATAATCTAATAAAGTTTGTTTCATCCACAAGATTTGTGCACATGCCAAACTTGCAGCGATATACTCAGCTTCTGTGGTTGATAGGGATACGGAATTTTGCTTTTTACTGCACCAAGAGACTAGGGAATGTCCCAAAAAGTGACATGTACCACTAGTGCTCTTGCGATCAGTTTTGCTTCCAGCAAAATCAGCATCGCTATATGACAGAAGTTGAAAATTATCGGTGCGTGGATAAAATAAACCATATTCAGACGTGCCTTTAATGTATCTTAAAATTCGTTTCACAGCTTTTAAATGAGACTCTTTAGGACTAGATTGATATCTAGCACATAAACATACGCTGAACATAATATCTGGTCTACTTTCTGTAATATATAAGAGTGAACCAATCATACCTCGATAGAGTTTTTGATCAACACTCTTACCTAATATATCTTTGTCAAGAGTAGTAGTAGTAGCCATAGGTGTGGATTTACTACTAGTACTATCCATGTTAAAACATTTGAGTAATTCCTTTGCATATTTTCCTTGATTGATAAATATGCTACTTGAGGACTGTTTAATTTGAAGTCCAAGGAAATTATTGAGTTCACCCATGTGACTCATCTCAAATTCGTTTTTCATGGTATTAGCAAACTCTTGACATAGATTATTATTAGTAGAACCAAAAATTATATCATCAACATATACTTGTATGATTAAGATATTATTCTTAACTCTTTTAATAAACAAAGTAGTGTCTACTTTACCTATTTCAAATCCTGTTTCTAAAAGAAAAGTTTTCAGACGATCATACCAAGTACGAGGTGCTTGTTTAAGACCGTATAAAGCCTTTTTCAATTTATAAACATGATCTGGAAATTGTTCATGTTCAAAACCTGGTGGTTGTTTAACATAAACATTTTCTTTAATAAACCCATTAAGGAAAGCACTTTTAACATCCATTTGATAAAGTATAAAATTCATGAAACAAGCAAAAGATAATAAAATACGAATAGATTCTAGTCTAGCAACAGGAGCATATGTTTCATCAAAATCTATACCTTCTTCTTGATTATACCCTTGAGCAACTAATCTAGCCTTGTTCCTTACAACATGTCCTGATTCATCTAACTTATTTTTAAATACCCATTTGGTACCAATAATAGTCTGATCAAGAGGTCGTGGAACTAAATCCCATACATCATTCCTTAAAAATTTGTTTAGTTCATCTTGCATGGCATTCATCCAATATTCATTCTCACAAGCTTCTTGTATATTTTTCGGTTCAAAATCCGACAAGAATGCTGTATGAGAAATCATATTAACATGTGAACGTGTCTGAATACCATGGGAGATGTCACCAATTATTAAGTCATGACGATGATCTTTAACTTCAACAAATAATTTGGGTAAAGTTAAAGATATCACAATAGGATCAGTCGACTTGACAGGTTCTTCAGTCGACTGCTTTACATCAGTCGACTGTAAGTCCTTATCAGTCGACTTATCAGCCAGACTAGTTTGTTCTAAAGATTTAATCACATTATTTAAAGGTGATGAATCAATTTCATCATCTTTATTTAAAGTTGATGAAGGCAGAGATTCATCGAATGTAACATGCATTGATTCTTCAATAGTCATTGTAGACTTATTGAAAATTCTATATGCTTTACTCCTATTTGAGTATCCTAAAAAGATACCCTCATTAGATCTAGGATCAAATTTTTCTAAATTATCTTTTGTGTTTAGAATAAAACACTTACAACCAAATGTCTTAAAGTAAGAGACTTTAGGAATTTTGTTAAAAAACAACTCATAACAAGTCTTCTTTAGCTTAGGTCTTATAAGAATCCTATTTAAAACATAACAAGCTGTAGCAAGCATAGATATATTAGGTAATGCAAATGAATGTGTTATACCATTCTTGTTGCAATATTCTGTAAATGTCTCATTCTCAAATTCTCCTCCATGATCACTTCTAATAGTGACTATGGTTAGAGATTTTTGATTTTGAATACGTTTACAAAAATGTGCAAATTCATCAAAAGCATCATTTTTATGTTTTAAAAAGAATGTCCTAGTGAATCTTGAAAAATCATCTACTAAAACAAATACATATCTACTTTTATTTAAAGAAGCAACTCTAGCAGGACCAAATAAATCCATATGGATTAATTCGAACGGTCTACTAGTAGAAATTACTTCTTTTGTTTTAAAAGTGGATTTGATTTGCTTTCCTAGTTGACATGCATCACATAACTTATCCCTTTTAAAGAATAGTTTTGGCAGTCCTTTAACTAGGTTATATTTAGATAATTTTGAGAGATTCTTCATGTTCACATGTCCAAATCTTCTATGTCATAGCCAAGATTCATTGTTAGAGGCTATTAAACAAAAATCTTTTGAAAATTCAATTGCATTTAAACACAATTCATAAATATTATTTTTACGAAAACCTTGAAAAATAACATTTTGCATAGTAGAATCATAAATCAAACATGCATCTTTTTCAAAAACTATTTTATACCCTTTATCACATAATTGACTAATGCTTAAAAGATTATGCTTTAAACCACTAACTAATAATACATTTTCTATGGTTGGGTTAGAAATTTTACCGACCATGCCAATTCCTATGACTTTGCCTTTTTTGTTATCTCCAAAGGTGACAGTTCCTCCATCTATACTTTGAATGGTGGATAAAAGATTGGCATGTCCTGCCATATGTTTTGAACATCCGCTGTCAAGTATCCAGCGATCTTTCTTGGGTACCTATAAAAAATTTAAGGTAAATATGGTACCCTTTTTATTAGGTCCAAAACACATTAGTTTGGGGAAAACCAAACCCATGAAGAGTTTGATCTTCCTCCATAAGCAGGAATATAATTAATAGAATTACACACATTTGATACATATGAAGTAATATACGCAATTCTATCATTCTGATTTAAGCTGACTGGAACCCATACAAACTTGTTCTGTCCAGTCGACTTAACAGTGTCCTTCAGTCGACTGTTAGTGTGAGTCAGTCGACTTGATGGTACACTAGGTTGACTTATATGAGGTTTTGATCTCGTTGAATAAGATTTAATTCCTCTGGACAGACGACTGGTAGTTTGGGTCAGTCGACTTAACTGAACAGTAGACTTGCTTTTATCACTAACATTTACAACCTTAGGCTTTTCAAAAAATTCATACAACTTGTGTGTAACACTAGAAATAGATGCTGATTTATTTCTACTAGTGTTTTTAGCCGGAGATTCTTTTACAGAAGAATTTTTAAAACCAAGACCATATTTTTGACTAGATTTTACTTGATGATGAAGGACATCATTTAAATTCTCTTTGCCTTTGTTAAACTTAGATACGTTCTTTGATATCTCTTCATAATTCTTTTTGAGAGTTTCAAGATCAGTATCTAAATTTGCAATGCGAGAATTTAAAGATTTCACTTCCTTATCAAGGTTAAGATTTTCTTGAGAAAGTGTTTGATTAACTTTCTCTAGACTCTTAACTCTAATCTTTTCTTTTTTCAATTCTTGAAATATTTCATTAAAGACATCAAGTAAATCTTCTGATTCATAATCATTACTTACATGATCTTGTGAAGCCATGAAGCACATGTTTGCCACTTCATTGTTTTCATCCGTTTCTTCTTCGGAAGACGAATCACTATCATCCCATGTAGCTTGATAGGCCTTCTTGTTCTTGACAAACTTATTCTTTGAATATTTGTCCTTTTTGAAGTTGGATGGTTTTCCTTTGTTCTTTGCATTTTCAAGGGGACAATCCTTCTTCATGTGTCCTGTTTTATTGCACCTGAAACATGTAGGAGGGTCATTAGAATCTCTATTTTTAGAATTAAACTTACCCTTCTTTAAGAATTTTTTGAATCTTCGAGTGAACATTGCTATCTCCTCTTCATCTTCTTCCTCATCTTCAGAGTCTGTCATGGCTTTAAAAGCCAATGATTTCTTCTTTGCTTGGTGTGACTCTGTATCCTTCTTTCGATCTTCAAGTTGGACCTTGTATGCCATGAGATTGCCCACAAGATTCTCAAGAGAAAGTTGTGACAAGTCATTTGCTTCTTCTATTGCCGTGGTCTTCTTTTCCCATTCTGGAGTGAGTACACGAAGGACTTTTCTAACCATTTCTGCTTGAGTGTAAATCTTTCCAAGCGCCACAAGAGAGTTTGTGATATCTGTAAATCTGGTGATCATCTCGGATACAGTCTCATTGTCCTTCATTCTGAACATCTCAAACCTGTGCACAAGAACAGAAATTTTAGACTCCTTAACTTTATTTGTCCCTTCATGTGTTACCTCGAGTGTATGCCAGATTTGATGTGCAGTTGTAGCATTGGATACACGGTTGAATTCTTCCTTTGTGAGTGCACAAAATAAAGCATTCATTGCTTTGGCATTGTTCATCGTTTGGTTCTTTTGATCATCATTCCATTGTGCATATGGAATAGTAGGAGCAGTGTATTCCGTCTCTGTCATTTGCCATATCTCGTAGTTGATTGATTGGAGGTAGATTCTCATTCGGCACTTCCAATAATTGTAGTTAGTTCCATCGAGAAGCGGTGGTCGTTGTGTAGATTGGCCTTCATGGTACTGATTTGTATTTGAAGTAGTTGCCATAGCCTGTAACCTCGCTCTGATACCAAGTGTTGGATCCTGTAGGCGAGACAACAAACACTAGAGGGGGTGAATAGTGTTAATAAAAAACTGCGGAAATTTTCTTCGGTGTAGTCGACTTGGTTGTGAACCAGTCGACTGATATGACCAAATTAAAGCAAAAATAATAACTCTGTGCAGTCGACTTATAGATGAGACAGGCGACTGAAGACACAATGAAGGTACAACTTATACGAGACTGACCAGTCGACTGAGAGATCAAGGAGTCGACTATCCAGACAAGTTTTACAGAACTTAAGTAAACAAAAGTAAATGCAAGATCAAGACAACCAATCACAGAGTACACAAGATATATCCTGGTTCGGTCCTCCCGACCTACATCCAGTCCCCAAGCAACCCACTTGAGATTTCCACTATTCTTGAAAAAGTTTACAAGAATACCCTACGGCGTTAAGACAACAACCTTGTCTAACCCGTAGTCCTTTCTCTCAACCAGAGAAAGCAGACCCACTCTACTACCAAGAGTGAAACAAACCGACTCTACAACCTAGAGTCTAAACCACTCTCCAACCGAGAGCAAAAAGGGAACAAGAGAAACTTTACAGTCAACCTATAGCCTTGTTGGTGTATCGTGTTGTTGCACGTGGCTAAAACAAGGTCGACTTCTATACCCAGTCCAGAACGAAATCGTTGTTATACTGGACTGAATGTAGAGAACCACAGATTTTGAACTTGAAAGCTTTTTTTTTCTCACTTTTCACTAAAAATATCTCAAAGAGTGCTCGGATCTTAGAAAAGTATGTTGTTGTAAGATCTTTTCAGTGAGATCTGAACTCTATTTATAGAGTTAGATCTCCTGGACGTTGGGAGACAGTTATTCCAACTGTCAACCAACGGATCTTATAGCTTTTGATTTTGAAAAATCAATTTTGAAAACAGAAAACGGTCAAAAGCACTCGAACAGACGACTGGGTTGCCATATGAGTCGACTGGTCAGAGTTTGAGTAAATTTAAATAGTTTTGTACTGTCAGTCGACTGCCAGAGGTATCAGTCGACTGGTACTCAACAGTTAAATTATATCAAACTTTTTTGACTCTTTTGTTGTTTTTGAAAAACACACATTTATGAAATAGTGAGTGTATGTGTGTGTGACAAGGCTTTACAATCAGACTAAGACTCAACAAAAGTAAATATACAATGTTTACAAGACACAACAATTTGACACATTTGAGCTTGAAGTCTTGAGTCTTGAGTCTTGAGTCTTGAGTCTTGAGTCTTGAGTCTTGAGTCTTTGAGTGAAGCTTTGGCCATTGTCTCTTATTTGGAGCTTTTGTGCTTGATCATTTGTTCAGCTGTATAATAGTAGGTCCTTTGTGTATAGCACCTGTAAGTTTAGCATAGATACATGTGCAGTGTGTTGTGATCATCAAAATCAAGAATCAACACTCAGTACACCTACGGTGGTCAGGTCACTAGAATTTGGTCAAGATCCATATCGGCCGAAAGAAGAAAATGAAGATATTCTGGGTCCTCAAGTATTTTATTTGAGTGCAATATGCGCGTTCCTTTATTTAGCACAATGTACTAGATCTTGGTTTATATTATCCATATGAATGAGATGACCTTGTTGGATATGCAGATGCAGGTTATTTATTTGAACCCCATAAGGGGGGTTCACAAACAAAATATGTTTTTCTTAACAGTGGTGTAGCTATTTCATGGAGATCAGTCAAATAAACAATTGCAGCAACATTGATCAATCGTTCTGAGATACCGGTACTTCATGATGTAATACACAGTGTGTATGGTCAAGGTCTATAGCTCAGCATTTTTTTTGGGGGGGGGGGGGGGGGGAGCCCACAACCATTTATGAGCATAATGCAGATTGTATAAAGCAAATTCAAGAATGTTTCATTAAAGGAGATAGGACGAAGCACATCATACCAAAATTCTTCTTCACCGACCACCTTCAAGAAGAAAAGATAATTGATGTAAAGTAGATCAAGTCTTTGGAGAACCTTGCAAATCTCTTCACAAAATCCCTTCCAAAATCCAGAGTTCAAAAGTTAGTACATCAGATTGGCATGAAAAGATTTCAGTCGATAGGCATATAAATGTATAGACTAATAAAAATTTTTACTAAGTAATGACCAAATGTATTATTTTTTGGGGGTGATTTTTCAATTAAGTTGATGTAAGAACTAAATGCAATAAATTTTAGTATTTTTTTAGGAGAAGCATCCTGAAAGTGCAAGCATCATGAAGATGCTAATAGAGACATCCTGAAGAATGTATTTGCACATTGTACTTTTTCTTCTACGATGAGGTTTTTTTCCATTGGATTTTCGCTTCAAAATATTTTTTAATGAGGTAATATAAGTCGCACCCACTTAGATTCCTGAAAAATCATATTCCTGAAGAATTAGTTTTACTCTTTTTTTCGGTAATGATTTTTTTTTTCAAAAGTTGGTTTTTCTTTAGGAAAGTTTTTAATTGAACAATGTTTTAAAAGTGGACATCAAAGGGAGTGTTATGAAACCGTGTCCACCTATTTAGATGGATTTCCACCTATGAAGGTAGCGGCCCAAGCCCTACTCAGGTTGCGGCCCAACTAAACTACCAAACCCTAGAACTTTTTACCAAACTGACCCACTATCAAAAGTATTTACCAAAATGACCCACTCGCTGTCTCAAATAGCGAGTTTGGTGAAAATACCCTTGCTTTTTTAGATAGCGAGTGTAGGCTTATGTGTTTGGAGAAAGAACTTTTAAAAAAAAAAAAAAAATCAAAGAAAGACTCGCTGTTTGAGATAGCGAGTGTAGGCTTAGATGTTTCTCTACAATTTAGAGAAAAAACTTGAAGAAAAAAATATCAAAGTAAAACTCGATGTCTCGAACAACGAGTTTGGTGAAAATATCTTCGCTGTTTCAGATAGTGAGTGTAGGCTTAGGTGTTTCTCCACAATTTGAAGAAAAAACTTGAAGAAAAAATATCAAAGTAAGACTCGCTATCTCAAACAACGAGCGTGATTATACTACACTCGTTGTTTGAGATAGCGAGACTGACTTTAAATTTTTTTGTTGATCAATTTAACCAAAAAAAAAATCAAAATCAGGTTTGCTATCTCAAACAGCGAGTGTAGTACAATTACGCTCGCTGTTTGAGGCAGCGAGTCTTACTTTGATATTTTTTCGTAAATATTTTCCACCAAACACCTAAGAGCATCCGCAGTCGTTGTTTGCTAAAAAAAATAGCTGAATTCCTATTATACATATAGCAAAGCGAGTTTGCTGCAGTGGTAAAATGCTATAATATAAAAGGGAAAAAAATTATGATCGGACGATCTTGAAGATCTGTCCCATGATTTTAAAAAAATTTCAACAGTTTTTTAATTAGTTAAAAAAAGAACTTTTAGTCTATAAAAAAAAGGGAAATGAGTCCCCCCCCCCCCCCCTCCCTCGACGGATCTTCAAGATCCGTCCAAGGGCCAAATCAGTTTTTTTTTCACACTAAAATATTCGTTTAAAAAGAATTTTTTAACATTAAAACTGAAATTTTCCCTCGGGCGAAACTTCGAGTTCCGTCCCTTCAAAAAAATAATTAATTTTTCAATTGGGACGGATCTTCAAGATCCATTTGATGATCCTCCTATTATAATATGCATATTCTCATATCCGCTTTCATATATAGTAATCTACTCTAGCGAAATTGCCAAAATATGCATAAATAACCAACGACTGCAGCAGTTGGATTGCTAAAATATGCATAAAATGAATAAATAGAAAACGAATGCGGATGCTCTAAGCCTACACTCGCTATATCAAAAAGCGAGGGTATTTTCACCCAACTCGCTATCTAGGATAGTGAGTAGGTCATTTTGGTAAATACTTTCAAATGTGGACCAGTTTGACAAATACTTTCGAAAAGTGGATCATTTTGGTAAAAATCAAAATTCTAACCCAAACCCCAATGCCACAATACTTAATTCGGGTACACATCTCTATCTTTTTTTCGTAGCACCTAAAATTTAAAATTCGTGCGACTATTATTGTATAGTTATATCAAAGTTAACCATACCTTCGTTCTTTTAAGGGCCCCTTACTAGAGTATGAAAAAATTTCGACAAGTTCTTTATAATCACTTCATTGTGCCTAGGCTTTTGCTCAAACTTCGTTGACTTTCTGCCCAAGGAGTATACACGAACTTTTCTAGTCGAGCTTCCTGAGCTTATTCAACCAAGAGTATGTGTTGTCCAGTATATGCTTGGTTTGAAAGGGTATGGTACTATGATGCCATTTCGAAGGGGGGAAAAACTGTAAAAGTGATCAGCTTATTTGATGGTCGATTTATAGCTGTTGTGTTTAATCAGTAAGGATCAAGTTATTCCACTGGGCCTTTCAAAAAACTCGAATTTGGGTTGTTTGGGCTATCGTATATAGGGATTATATAAGTGTTTGGTTTAGACTTATCTTTATCTCTATCTCTATCTCTATCTATAAGAGCATCCACAGTCGTAACTGTCAAAAAATGGCAAAATGCATATACACATATAGCATATATAGCGTGTAGCATCCCGAATTCCTAACATAGGAACTCGTGACACTCTTCCAAGATCTTCCTTCAAATGAGTCACAACACAACAAAATCACAGGAAATTAAAAACTTTTATTACACCAAATTGTTGTTACAATGTTCAATGTTTACAACAGTTACAAAAATTGTTAAAACAAGAATGTACAATAAAATTTGGACAGAACCTTTCACTTGGATATTTTCCCCTGCTAGAACTTTCCTTCGCTCCCAAGTCGGCGGTCCTGCACTGATAACTGTGGGCACGTCGATTGATTATAACTGAAGAAATGCTATACTCGGCTACCCTCTCTACGCCATAATATAGAGATTCCAACCTCAACAAACACAAATATTTGATGCAAAGAAAAAGGTGGTGTCAAACAAGTGTCGGTGTATGCCATAGCCTAAACTAATGCACGCATTATGCACACAATGCTCCTAAAGCTAATGCAAGCTTGGTTGAAAGATATGCATCCCATACTACACATCCCCCAACCAAACGACGTTCTTCAGTATGATGGGGCTCGATCCCCCGTTATGCATTCTAACCTTGTGCTTTCACCTGTTTCTAATTCCAGTGATAGTGAGGCTGCAGGTCCCCCTGGGTGACTCCAGTCACTGCTGTCAATAGTGGTGTCCAGATCTATTAGTTTTATCCACTATGCCCGGGATTTTAGTCGCAGCTGCCGCCGTACCGACTATACTCAAAGGTATGTTGTTGTATCTATGTTTCCCCGGACCTCACCAAAAGCTGATATATGGGCATAAAGGCTCTCCACGAGTAATTAGAGCAATCCCCGATAAAGCCTAGCTCACCGGGATATCGTGTAATTCGTCTGCCCACATTGATCAACAAAGAACCCGACGGATATAGGGTTTCCCCAACTCCGCATCAACTCATTCTTACACTAAAATAGAACTTGCAGTCGAGACAAAATCAACACTCCAAACCTCCTCAAAGGTTGTTACGGATTATAAAGGCATTTCTGCCAAGACAGCGGAGCCCCCAAATAGAGCTGTCACCGACTCTTTTCTTGGGCAACTCGAGGTCCCTGTCTGCATTAAAAGAACCTAGGATTCGGTCGGGGGCGATGACGCCATGCGTCAACCTGACAGGCGAACACCTCGCTAGTGCCTGTCCTTACATTCAACAAGACTCGATCTGGTCCTACCAAACTTATCAACCTACCCCACTCCAAGACTAAGGAATAATGTTAAGAATTCACTGTTGGTTTTATCAACCGATTACCCAAACTATTCCTCTAGCCAAACTCTGATTCTTTCCTCCATTGTCTCATATCATCCATCCTCGAGTTAGGCGATACATCCACTATTCCCAAAGTCCCTAACTCAATAAACAACTTTGCTTGCCATGATCGACTAATCCAATTCCATTTGTAAGCTCTCCCTAGTTATTCACCTTTATCAATAAATGGATCTTAACTCATCCCACACTAGGACTCAACTATCCCTCAAGTTCGGCCCATACTTGGCACGAACCCACGGCAAATCATCTCCACCGATTGCTGCAAACACAACGACACTTGGAGTTTGATCGCAACTGTAATACCCTGATTTTTCAATTAATGAAAAATAATTTTATTTTGCACGTAGTGTGCACGTGCAATATCTTGGTTGAATTAAATCTTATGATTATTTTATTATGATGTGTATAAATATTTTCTCAAATTATTTTGTACAAAAGCCTTTCTTTAAATAAATAGAAAGCCTTATTTTAATTTAATTAAAAAGGCCTTTTTCTTAAAGCCCAAAATGTATTTTATTTTATTTATTTTAATAAATTATTTTGGCCCAAAAATAAAGCCCATGGATTAATCTCTTTTTTATTTAAACTTGTCATGTAGAAGACTATTTTTTAACTAATTTATTTTTATACAAAATTAAAATGTACAATTTTGGCCTAGTTGCATGAACGTGCACTACACGTACACGTGCAATGCACACTTTCCTTCATGGCCGGTTGGCATCTTTTTGGAGGGAGATTTGATTTTGGTCATGGTGATCATGGAGGTGGTTGTATAGTTGTTGTAACGCCCCGAATCCCAAATACACTGAATTCGAGATGTTCTACAGGATCTTTTCACTTTCTTTAGTACAATTTTACAGGGAAATTAAAACTTTTCATCATACATCAGAGTTTACATCATAATTACATCTTTCTTTTGCACAGCGGAAGTAAAATTTACAACAATTGAATTAAAGTACAACAGCATGATATAATCTTTAGGCATCCATTCTTCTTTAATCTTTAACATGTCATTTACCTGCATATAAGACTGTGGGTACATCATTTTATTCAACCGACGAACATTATACACGGCCATCCTCTCTATGCCGGAAATAGTATAACTTAACTTTTCATATTTAGCAAACACAAACTTGTCACATTCAAGCTAAAGGGACTACCCTATTGATGTCGTGTTGTGATTGTGCACTTAATCCTTAATGCATTTATTAATGTTACATGACACTAATGCGCACTTGTTCGGATTCTATGCATCCCATACTACATAGGTCCGAGGGCAAGCCCTTATTCGTTCTTCATCTTTATAGGGTTCGATCCCCCGTTATGATTTAATCTACTACTGTAATTACGGTAAGTATCCTAGATGTTATCTGACCTACGAACTCATGTTTAGGCACTCTGGAGTAGTATCCTCACCCAGACGCATCATGGGAATTCCTGGGATACGCTCTCACCATAAACATGACACCATCCGTAGTCTTCCAACATCCCACGAGCGTCGCCACTGGGACGGTACTCTGGAACAGTATCCTCACCCAGACTCGTCATGGGAATTCCTGAGATACGCTCTCGCCGCTACCCAGGGCCCTCATACTCAATGTTTTTCTCTTACTTTCATCACATCTTCACTATGCACTAGTCCTTAATTTATTAAAAATCATGAACAAAATTAATCTCTAGAGTTAGCCTCTCCATCAACCGGACTTATTCATTCATTTCATCTTGACCAACCTTGGTCTAATTTCATTTTATTTCATTTCTCGATGCCGGGGAGACTTAGCTACTCCATTTCAAATTTCATTTCACAATCTTCAATTCATAAAATTTTCCATATCGAGTTCTCAAACTCACATGTATATTCTCTTTCAATTCATGATTTCTCATTTGTTCACAAGTCCATCATTGCACAAAATAGCATATACTTATCAATTGTCACATCATGATAGTTTCTCCTTACCAAATAATATACACACTTCACATATTGTGAGGAAACAATTGCATCATGTCACAAACCACATTTCTTTTTGCCAAGTTAACACTTAATGTGCCAATTCACTTATTCTTTCAAGTTATAGTTTCATATTAATCATCCACATAGAACCATATGTCTATATATGCATTTTGTCTCCAAACCATAATTAAATTTATTCAAATAACACCCAAATCAGTCCTATAAAATTCCTTACATTTTTATGAGAATTACCATATTTTCTCCACATTTTTTGGACATCTAGAACTCTCAAAAAAAAATATTTTTTATAAGTGCCGAGAGGACGAATCGAACCCAGGCACAACGGAAAGAGAGCCAATAGCACCCGCCGCATGGCCAATCTGTGCTAGCGGTATGAAGGGGGCGGGTTTAGTGCATATAGCTTTCGGTCGGAAGTTACATATATATTCTCAATGGTGAAAAAAAAGTTGTTGAACACAGGGTTCGAACCGATCGACCCAGAGAAGCCAACCGCAGTAAGTGACCGCCTGAGCTACTGGCTCAGGTTGTCACAGTACCAAGTTAAAATCCATATATTTCATATCGCACTGTTTTAAAGAACAACTCGATGTTCAAATTAACTAGTTTCATACTGCCTTTATAAAAACTACTGGAAAATTCCAGATTAAAACATCTTCACCTGATCTTCATAACAGTAAGTATAAAATAATTTTTTGTACTAAAAACATAATTTTTCTACACAATTTAATAAATTGTTCATTAAGACTACCATATCTTTTATTTTCGACATTGAATAATCAATTAGTCTTCTAACCCCTTTTCATTTCACAATTTCTTATGATAATTCACTGCTATAAATTTTTATTCACAACACATACATTTTAGTTTTATCCATCCCCTTATCAACATAAAGGTTTATTTAACATGTGAATAGGTAAACTCAAAACTACTAATTTTTGAGTGGTTCTTCTTTAATGACAACAAAATAATTTCATTAGTCAATCTATGTCACAACATATACTACTACTCATTAATTATCATAATTACAACTCAATCATTCAAGAAATCACTCTTTTCAAATTAAAGTGTACTCTTTTCTTAATCAATTTCATGCTTCAACCATACAATTTACAAGCGATCTAATTGGAGATTTTCATGCATCATGCTAGCAATATTCCACCATCATTCATTCAAATTAATAATCATGAAGAATTCTACATACAATTTAATTTCATGCTAGAATTTCACACAAGTTAATCACATCATTTCAATCAATTCATACACTAACTTTTCAATTTAAGTGTGTTCTTATTAGTATTTTTCATGCATAGTGTTGATAATTACAACTAGCATAGATTCCTACATTAGAAATATGAAAAGTTTTACCCACCTTGAATGGAGAGAACTAAACAACACAAGCCTTGCAAATGAAAGCACCACCTCCTAGCCAAAAGCGCGCACAAGCTCCAAGCCTCCTAGCACAAACCGAATGTTTCTTCTATGTGATAGCCGGCCACTCCAAGCAAGCAAACCCACACAAACTCTCTATCTTTTTATAACTCACACTATTACTACAATAATACTATAGCTTGGAAATATAATTTGCATATGAGAATAGCCATGAGAGGGGGGGTATTTATACTAGAGAATAGGTGAAATGGAGGGCCAAGATTGAGTGGTTGGTTGTAGAATGAAGGGCCTAGATCAAAGTAGGAGTTAGAAAAACTACCCACAACTAAGAAACTACCTCCATGATCACCATGCCAAAAATCAAAATTCCCTCCAAAAGAATGAATCCCGGCCACCAATAGAGAGTGTGCATTGCACGTGTACGTGTAGTGCACGTGCATGCAACTAGGCCAAAAATTTGTACATTTTAATTTTTTATAAAAATAAATTAGTTTAAAAAAAGTCTTCTACATGACAAGTTTAATTAAAAGAGATTAATTCATGGGCTTACTTTTTGGGCCAAAATGGTTTATTAAGAATAAAAAAATAAAATACATTTTTTTGGGCTTTTTAAGAACGGGCCTTTTCATTAAATTAAAGTAAGGCTTTAAAGAAAGGCTTTTTGTACAAAATAATTTGAGAACACCTAATTAAATATTTATACACATCATTATAAAAATAATTCAACCCAAAATATTGCACGTGCACACTACGTGCAAAATAAATAGTTTTTCATTAATTGAAAAATCAGGGTATTACAGCACTCCCTCCTTAGAACAGTTCCGTCCCCGGAATTACAATCAAGAGCGAGGAACAAAAATACAATACACACAACAAGCAAAAAGATACAAAAATACAATCAAGCAAAAAGCTCAGGATAGTCCTTCAACATCCTCTCCTCAGACTCCCAAGTAGCCTCTTCAACCAAGTGGTTTCTCCAGACTATCTTGACCATCGGTATCGTCTTATTCCTCAAGACTTTCTCTCGACGATCAACAATCTCAACAGGAGACTCGATGTAATTCAGGTCTAACTGCAAACCTTCCGGCACTTTAGGCAAATGATGACTCGGGTCTGGAATGTAACCTCTCAGCATAGACACATGAAAGACATTGTGCACCTGAGACAACTCTTCCGGTAATTCAAGCCGGTAAGCAGTTTTCCCGATCCTTTTCAATATCTTATACGGGCCTATAAACCTCGGGGCTAACTTCCCGCCTTTGCCAAATCGAACCACACCTTTGCTGGGTGATACCTTCAGAAAGACGAAGTCACCAACCTCAAACTCAAGGTCCCTTCTCCGGTTGTCTACATAGCTTTTCTGCCTGCTCTGAGCTTCCACCAACCTTTTCCTGATCAGATCAACCTTCTCAGAAGTCAGCTGCACAAGCTCAGGACCAAACAACTGACGCTCCCCTACTTCATACCAACAAACAGGAGTCCTGCTCTTCCTGCCATACACAGCTTCGTACGGCGCCATCCCGATGCTAGCCTGAAAACTGTTGTTGTAGGCAAACTCCACCAAAGGTAAATGCCTTTCCCAACTGCCTCCAAAGTCTAGTATACAACACCGAAGCATATCCTCAAGAATACGGTTGACTCTCTCGGTCTGCCCATCGGTTTGCGGATGAAAAGCAGTGCTGAAATCTGTCTTGGTACCCAAAGCTGCCTGAAGACTCCTCCAGAAATGCAAAGTAAACCGCGCATCTCGATCAGACACAATAGTCGAAGGAACGCCATGAAGTCTGACAATCTCACCAACATACATCTCAGCTAACTTGTCCATCGAAGCAGTGAGTTTCATCGCCAAAAAATGAGCGGACTTGGTAAGTCGATCGACTATAACCCAAATTGCATCATTGCCTTTGGAACTCTTAGGCAATCCCGTGATCAAATCCATACTGATGTTATCCCACTTCCATTCCGGAATAGGTAACGGCTGTAATAGACCTCCGGGTCTCTGATTTTCGGCTTTGACTTGCTGACAAACCTCACACTTCGCGACAAATTCAGCCACATCCCGCTTCAAACCTGACCACCAGAAATGTTGTTTGATGTCCTTGTACATCTTAGTACTCCCAGGATGTACCGACAAAAGAGTAGTATGCGCCTCCTGAAGAATACTCTCTTTCAGGTCCGCCTGATTTGGAACACACAGCCTATCTCCGAACCACAGCACTCCATCCCTGATTTGAAATCCGGGCAACCCACCAGCACCAACCTGTTCCTTCATCTCCAGAATATCAGCATCGACCTCCTGACTTGCAATGATCCTTGCATTCAAAGTAGGCTGAAGCCTCAACTGAGCCAAAGATGCTCCCAATCCTTACAAGACAACCTCAATACCTGCTCGATCCAACTCCTCAATCAGATGCCCCTGAGTTGTAATCAAACTGGCCAAACTGCTCTTGCAACTAAGTGCATCAGCCACAACATTAGCCTTTCCAGGATGATACTTGATCTCAGGTCACATATCCTCGAGCACTTCCAACCATCTCCGCTGCCTCAGATTGAGATCCCTCTGCTGATATATATACTTCAAGCTCTTGTGGTCCGTGTACATGTTCAACTTCTCACCGTACACGTAGTGCCTCCATTGCTTCAAAGCAAAGATAATCGCAGCCAACTCTAGATCATAAGTCGGGTAATTCTTCTCATGCGGTCGTAGTTGCCTAGACCCATAAGCGATTACTCTTCCTTCTTGCATTAAGACACAACCAAGCCCCCGATGTGAAGCATCGCTATAAACGTCATACCCAACACCAGCTCTAGGCAAAGCCAAGATAGGTGCAGTAGTCAGTCTATCTTTCAACTCCTGAAAACTCGCCTCACATTGCTCAGTCCACTTGAAGCTCACATTCTTCTTGGTCAGTCCAGTAAGCGGTACAGCTATCTGAGCATAACCTTGAATGAATCTCCTGTAGTATCCAGTCATCCCAAGGAAACTTCTGACTTCCTTCACTGTAGTAGGCCTAGCCCAATCTCTCACTGCCTCTATCTTCTGAGGGTCAGTTGCCACTCCCTCCTTAGAAAGGATGTGACCTAGGAATGCCACTTCAGATTTCCAGAAATCACACTTGGATAACTTGGCATACAACTTCTGCTCTTCCAACTTCTGCAAAACTGCTGCCAGATGCTCAGTGTGCTCCTCTTCAGACTTGGAGTACACGAGGATATCGTCGATAAATACCACGACGAAAGATACAATAAACGGCTTCAGAACTCTGTTCATCAGGTCCATGAAGATTACGGGTGCATTCGTCACTCCGAATGGCATAACTAAGAATTCGTAATGCCCATGCCGAGTTCTAAATGCAGTTTTGTGCACATCTTCAGCTTTCACTCGAACTTGGTGGTAACCTGATCGAAGATCTATTTTGGAGAATACAGCTGCTCCTTGTAGACGATCGAACAAGTCATCAATTCGAGGAATCGGATACTTATTCTGAACAGTGACTTTATTCAGCTCCCGGTAATCGATACACATTCTCATCGATCCATCCTTCTTCTTTACCAAAAGCACTAGTGCTCCCCAAGGTGATGCACTAGGTTGAATAAAGCCTTTCTCCAACAGTTCCTCAATCTGCCGTTTCACCTCATCCTGTTCCACTGGAGCCATCCTATACGGTGCCTTAGAAATGGGTGCACTTCCCGGTTGAACAGTGATGCTGAACTCTACATCACGATGCGGGGGTAACTCAGGAAAATCTTCCAAGAACACAGTCGGATAGTCCCGAACCACAGGAATCCCTTGCACTTCCATAGGAGTCTCTTCCTTGCGGATAGTAGCCACCAGCTTAGAACACTTCTTCTTCCCTTGGAACGTGACTTCAGGTCCACCTGGAGCCTTCACTGTCACCGTCTTGGTCTTACACTCGATGCTTGCACTGTACACCGACATCCAATCAATGCCAATGATAACATCGACTCCCAAGATAGTCAGCTCGATCAGATCAATGCCAAAGATTCTATCCCCAATCACAATCTCGCAATTAGCATAATACCGATCAGTGGTTAAAGTTTCCCCTGACGGAGTAGCTACTGCTAAGATCTTGCCTGGAAAAATCTTCGGTTCAACTCCCAACAATTTAGCAAACTTTGGAGACACAAATGTATGAGAGGATCCAGTATCAAACAATACGATAGCTTTCATTCCATTAAGATATAGTTCGCCAGAGATGACCTGATCTGCCTCCTCAGCATCAGCTTCTGTCAAGGCAAATACTCGCCCTGATTGGTACGGCCTCTTCCCAGCCTGCTGCGTTGGTGCGCTGCTATTTCCACCCTGTAGTTTGGGACATTGAGATTTGTAATGCCCCGTTTCACCACAGTTGTAGCAAGTCACCGCAGAAGGTCTCACCACATTGTTTCCAGGTCCTCCAGCTACACCAATAGCATTCGCCCCTGTCGGTTTGAACCTCTGTGCAGATGGTTGCCCCCTGAAACTCCCAGAATGTGCAGGCCTCTTACCAGACTGCCAGTTGTTCCTCCGGTTCTGAACAACATGGAACTGCTCCATATCCGCCTCTGTCGCTGCTGCCCTCTTAACCAGCTTATCGAATCGCCTGATACCAAGGGGTATCATACAAGATCTCAAGCAAGGCCTCAGACCATGCTCGAACTTGCGAGCTTTCTTGGCCTCATGCATCACCAGTTCTGGAGCATACCTGGAGAGCTGAGTGAACTTGGTCTCATATGCTCTCACCGACATGCTGCCTTGCTGAAGCGACAGAAACTCCATCGCCTTCTTCTCCTGGATGTCGGAGAGGAAATAGTGACTGCGGAATTCTTCCAGAAATTCCTCCCAGCCAAGCAACAAGCCTCCCATGGTCCTCTTCATGGATTGCCACCAAACCGCTGCATCCTTCTCCAGCTGCAAAGTCGCCAACTTGACCTTGCTACCCTCAGGTGTCTCCAATACCTCAAAGATTGTCTCCACTTGCCGTATCCAGTTGTCAGCCGCATCTGGGTCTGACTTTCCCTCGAATACGGGTGGTTTCATTCTCTTGAACGATTCCACCAGCTTAATCGCCTCGGGCACTGGATTCACCGGCTCCCTTCCTTGGTTCTGAGCCACTACATTCAGCGTTTGGTAGACCCTTGCAAGTTCAGTCTCCAGATCCAACCCTTCCCCATTCCTAGCTCCTCTTCTCGACATATTCTGATACAAAAGATCCATTAAATTCGAAGTATATGACAAGAATTTAAACCAACTTGCATTTAATTGAATTCCAAAGTTTATACATTAGAATTTAAAAACATTTTTGACATCAGAATGAAAGAAACAGAAGCTACAACACTCTAACTCCTACGGGTCCTCTTCGCTGCTCGAAGTTCTTCCCGCAGTTCATCAACCTCATCCTTCAGCACATCAGTTAGGTTCTTTTTCTTCTCAAGTTCCCAAATCTGATGACTGAGAACAGAATAGTCAGCCTTCCACTTCTCCAGCTGAGCCTCCAACAATCCAACTCTCTCCTTCAGGGTTTCCACTTGCCTCTGAAGAGAAGTCACAAGACCACTTGGAACTGGTACTTCTTCTTCGTCAGAAGAAGAGTCATCAGATGAATCCGGAGGTGGGGTGATCTCTCGGGATTCAGGCCATTCTTCACCGTCAGAATCTGCTTGCCCATGATAGTACTCGTCCTTGGAATCTGCCTGTCCAGGATGGTACTCTTCCTCAATAATATGCCAGTCGTCGCCTCCAGCAGGGTCGAAGTGATCAGCCATCTTAGAAATAGATAGGAAGAAGCATAAATCTTAGAGCAACACAAATGTAAGTCACTTACATTTAAATCTCTAGATTCAAAAACACACTCTAATGTCCACATCTAGGGTGTCGTTCCCTATAAATTTGTACAAGTGTGAAAGGTGTAGAAAGCGTGGCCCTGATACCACTCTGTAACGCCCCGAATCCCAAATACACTGAATTCGAGATGTTCTACAGGATCTTTTCACTTTCTTTAGTACAATTTTACAGGAAAATTAAAACTTTTCATCATACATCAGAGTTTACATCATAATTACATCTTTCTTTTGCACAGCGGAAGTAAAATTTACAACAATTGAATTAAAGTACAACAGCATGATATAATCTTTAGGCATCCATTCTTCTTTAATCTTTAACATGTCATTTACCTGCATATAAGACTGTGGGTACATCATTTTATTCAACCGACGAACATTATACACGGCCATCCTCTCTATGCCGGAAATAGTATAACTTAACTTTTCATATTTAGCAAACACAAACTTGTCACATTCAAGCTAAAGGGACTACCCTATTGATGTCGTGTTGTGATTGTGCACTTAATCCTTAATGCATTTATTAATGTTACATGACACTAATGCGCACTTGTTCGGATTCTATGCATCCCATACTACATAGGTCCGAGGGCAAGCCCTTATTCGTTCTTCATCTTTATAGGGTTCTATCCCCCGTTATGATTTAATCTACTACTGTAATTACGGTAAGTATCCTAGATGTTATCTGACCTACGAACTCATGTTTAGGCACTCTGGAGTAGTATCCTCACCCAGACGCATCATGGGAATTCCTGGGATACGCTCTCACCATAAACATGACACCACCCGTAGTCTTCCAACATCCCACGAGCGTCGCCACTAGGACGGTACTCTGGAACAGTATCCTCACCCAGACTCGTCATGGGAATTCCTGGGATACGCTCTCGCCGCTACCCAGGGCCCTCATACTCAATGTTTTTCTCTTACTTTCATCACATCTTCACTATGCACTAGTCCTTAATTTATTAAAAATCATGAACAAAATTAATCTCTAGAGTTAGCCTCTCCATCAACCGGACTTATTCATTCATTTCATCTTGACCAACCTTGGTCTAATTTCATTTTATTTCATTTCTCGATGCCGGGGAGACTTAGCTACTCCATTTCAAATTTCATTTCACAATCTTCAATTCATAAAATTTTCCATATCGAGTTCTCAAACTCACATGTATATTCTCTTTCAATTCATGATTTCTCATTTGTTCACAAGTCCATCATTGCACAAAATAGCATATACTTATCAATTGTCACATCATGATAGTTTCTCCTTACCAAATAATATACACACTTCACATATTGTGAGGAAACAATTGCATCATGTCACAAACCACATTTCTTTTTGCCAAGTTAACACTTAATGTGCCAATTCACTTATTCTTTCAAGTTATAGTTTCATATTAATCATCCACATAGAACCATATGTCTATATATGCATTTTGTCTCCAAACCATAATTAAATTTATTCAAATAACACCCAAATCAGTCCTATAAAATTCCTTACATTTTTATGAGAATTACCATAGTTTTTCCACATTTTTTGGACATCTAGAACTCTCAAAAAAAAATATTTTTTATAAGTGCCGAGAGGACGAATCGAACCCAGGCACAACGGAAAGAGAGCCAATAGCACCCGCCGCATGGCCAATCTGTGCTAGCGGTATGAAGGGGGCGGGTTTAGTGCATATAGCTTTCGGTCGGAAGTTACATATATATTCTCAATGGTGAAAAAAAAAGTTGTTGAACACAGGGTTCGAACCGATCGACCCAGAGAAGCCAACCGCAGTAAGTGACCGCCTGAGCTACTGGCTCAGGTTGTCACAGTACCAAGTTAAAATCCATATATTTCATATCGCACTGTTTTAAAGAACAACTCGATGTTCAAATTAACTAGTTTCATACTGCCTTTATAAAAACTACTGGAAAATTCCAGATTAAAACATCTTCACCTGATCTTCATAACAGTAAGTATAAAATAATTTTTTGTACTAAAAACATAATTTTTCTACACAATTTAATAAATTGTTCATTAAGACTACCATATCTTTTATTTTCGACATTGAATAATCAATTAGTCTTCTAACCCCTTTTCATTTCACAATTTCTTATGATAATTCACTGCTATAAATTTTTATTCACAACACATACATTTTAGTTTTATCCATCCCCTTATCAACATAAAGGTTTATTTAACATGTGAATAGGTAAACTCAAAACTACTAATTTTTGAGTGGTTCTTCTTTAATGACAACAAAATAATTTCATTAGTCAATCTATGTCACAACATATACTACTACTCATTAATTATCATAATTACAACTCAATCATTCAAGAAATCACTCTTTTCAAATTAAAGTGTACTCTTTTCTTAATCAATTTCATGCTTCAACCATACAATTTACAAGCGATCTAATTGGAGATTTTCATGCATCATGCTAGCAATATTCCACCATCATTCATTCAAATTAATAATCATGAAGAATTCTACATACAATTTAATTTCATGCTAGAATTTCACACAAGTTAATCACATCATTTCAATCAATTCATACACTAACTTTTCAATTTAAGTGTGTTCTTATTAGTATTTTTCATGCATAGTGTTGATAATTACAACTAGCATAGATTCCTACATTAGAAATATGAAAAGTTTTACCCACCTTGAATGGAGAGAACTAAACAACACAAGCCTTGCAAATGAAAGCACCACCTCCTAGCCAAAAGCGCGCACAAGCTCCAAGCCTCCTAGCACAAACCGAATGTTTCTTCTATGTGATAGCCGGCCACTCCAAGCAAGCAAACCCACACAAACTCTCTATCTTTTTATAACTCACACTATTACTACAATAATACTATAGCTTGGAAATATAATTTGCATATGAGAATAGCCATGAGAGGGGGGGTATTTATACTAGAGAATAGGTGAAATGGAGGGCCAAGATTGAGTGGTTGGTTGTAGAATGAAGGGCCTAGATCAAAGTAGGAGTTAGAAAAACTACCCACAACTAAGAAACTACCTCCATGATCACCATGCCAAAAATCAAAATTCCCTCCAAAAGAATGAATCCCGGCCACCAATAGAGAGTGTGCATTGCACGTGTACGTGTAGTGCACGTGCATGCAACTAGGCCAAAAATTTGTACATTTTAATTTTTTATAAAAATAAATTAGTTTAAAAAAAGTCTTCTACATGACAAGTTTAATTAAAAGAGATTAATTCATGGGCTTACTTTTTGGGCCAAAATGGTTTATTAAGAATAAAAAAATAAAATACATTTTTTTGGGCTTTTTAAGAACGTGCCTTTTCATTAAATTAAAGTAAGGCTTTAAAGAAAGGCTTTTTGTACAAAATAATTTGAGAACACCTAATTAAATATTTATACACATCATTATAAAAATAATTCAACCCAAAATATTGCACGTGCACACTACGTGCAAAATAAATAATTTTTCATTAATTGAAAAATCAGGGTATTACAGTTGTGGGTAGTTTTTATAACTCCTACTCTAATCTTGGCCCTCCATTCTACAACCAACCACTCAATCTTGGCCCTCCATTTCACTTATTTTCTAGTATAAATACCCCCCCTCTCATGGCTATTTTCATATGCAATTTCATATTTCCAAACCAGAGTCTTATTTAATATTAGTGTGAGTTATAAAAGAGTGAGAGTTGTGTGCATTTTGCTTGGAGAGGCCGGCATCATTCCAAGGAGAAGAAGCTTTCGGTTTTTGCTTGGTGGCTTGGAGCTTGTGCGCGCTTTTGGCTAGGAGGAGGTGCATCTTGTTGCAAGGCTTGTGTTGCTAAATTTGTTTAGTTCTCTCCATACAAGGTGGGTAAACAATTCATATTTCTAATATAGGAGTATATGCTAGATCTCATTTACAAATTGCATGAAAAATGATTAATAAGAATGCGCCTTTAATTGAATATATAATCTCTAGTTGATTGAATTAATGATATGTGAATTATATGTGATTGTATGCCATAAGAATGTGATTACAAAGTGAGTTGATTATCTTTGTTCCTAATTAGAAATAATTCATGGAAAATGTTAGTAAAATACATTTTTATGGAAAGTTAGTTTACAAATTGATTAGCATGTTAATGAACAAATTGCATGTGCTTATTATTGTTAATTGAGTTGTAGATAAAATTTCTCCATGCTCATTAGAATAAATGGATGATGTTAGTATTGATGTTTGAGAATGCTAATGAGGATGTTAGTTTAATTGAAAATTTTGAAGCATGCAATTTGACTAAGAAAGAGAACACTTTTTGAAGGAGCAACTTTCTTGTATGTTTGATGTGTGAACCTAATAATTGATAAGTGACTATATATTTTTGTGATGCACATGATTGAACTAGAAGTGTATGTTGATTTAAAGAAAACACATTTTGCCATCACTAATTGTATGAAAAAGAAAATCTATATCTTGTTAGTGCTGATTTGTGAAGAGACCTCCTTAATTATTGTGGGGATGGATAAATTAAAAAGAAGTAGATTTGTGTATGTTAGAGGAAAGATTAATATCAGCAAATTTGTATAAGAATTTTTGGATAGAAGAGACTTGGAGACTAAGTGTAACCAATGTCGAAAATAAAGAAATATAATGGTTTTGGATGAACAATTCATGGATTTGTGTGAAAAATATATTTTTTATTAGTGTAAAAATTATTTTAATCTTACTGACATGAAGATCATGTAAGAGAAAGATAATCTGGAATTTTTCAGTACCTTTCATAAAAGCAATATGAGACTAAGTTTATTTGAACATCGAGTTGTTTTAACCACAGTATCAAAATAACTTATATGGGCTTTAAACTAGCACTGAGACAACCTGAGCTAGTAGCTCAGGCGGTCAGTGTTGGCGGTTGGCTTCTCTGGGTTGAACGGTTCGAACCCCTAGTGTTTACAACATTTTTCTATAAAATTTGAGAACCTATAGCTCTCGGCCTGAAAAGAATATGTACCATTTGACCCCCCCTTATATCGCTAGCACAGTTCGACCGGTTGGCGGGTGCTCTTGGCTTGTTTCTCGTTGTGCCTGGGTTCGATTCTTCCCCTCGGCACTTTGAAAAAAATATTTTTTTTGGGAGTTTTTGATGTCCAAAAAATGTGGAAAAAATATGGTAATTCTCATAAAAATGCAAGGAATTTTATAAGAGTGATTTGGGTATTATTTGAATGAAATACAATATGGTTTGTGAACAAAAAGCACAATTAGAACTATGGTTCTAAGATACACACTTGTGAAAATTATAGTTATAAAGATAAAGTGAAATGGACTATTAGAAAGTAATTGGCAAAAGAACCTTGTTGTGTGATATAATACTATTGATTCTCACTTGAGAATATTGTGCAATTATGAAGTATGAATGTTCAATAGTGATGTGAAATTTATTAAGTGCATGCAAATTCATGTGCGATGATGAACTTGTGAACAAATAGAAATCATGAATTGAAAAGAGAATGTACATGTGAGTTTGAGAACTCAAAATGGAAATTTTTATGAGTTGAAGATTGTGAAATGAAATTTGAAATAGAGTAGCTAAGTCTCCCCGGCATCGAGAAATGAAATGAAATGAAATTAGACCAAGGTTGGTCAAGATGAAATGAATGAATAAGTCCGGTTGATGGAGAGGCTAACTCTAGAGATTAATTTTGTTCATGATTTTTAATAAAACTAAGGACTAGTGCATAGTGAAGATGTGATGAAAGTAAGAGAAAAACACTGAGTATGAGGGCCATGGGTAGCGGCGAGAGCGTATCCCAGGAATTCCCATGACGAGTCTGGGTGAGGATACTGTTCCAGAGTACCGTCCCAGTAGCGACGCTCGTGGGATGTTTGAAGACTACGGGTGGTGTCATGTTTATGGTGAGAGCGTATCCCAGGAATTCCCATGATGCGTCTGGGTGAGGATACTACTCCAGAGTCCCTAAACATGAGTTCGTAGGTCAGATAACATCTAGGATAGTTACCGTAATTACAGTAGTAGATTAAATCATAACGGGGGATTGAACCCTACAAAGATGAAGAACGAATAAGGGCTTGCCCTCGGACCTATGTAGTATGGGATGCATAGAATCCGAACAAGTGCGCATTAGTGTCATGTAACATAAATAAATGCATTAAGGATTAAGTGTACAATCACAACACGACATCAATAGGGTAGTCCATTTAGTTTGAATGTGACAAGTTTGTGTTTGTTAAATACGGAAAGTTAAGTTATACTATTTCCGGCATAGAGAGGATGGCCGTGTATAATGTTCGTCGGTTGAATAAACTGACGTACCCACAGTCTTATATGCAGGTAAATGTCATGTTAAAGATTAAAGAGGAATGGATACTTAAAGATTATATCATGCTGTTGTACTTTTATTCAATTGTTGTAAAATTTACTTCCGCTGTGCAAAAGAAAAGTGTAACATTGATATAATCTCTGATGTATGATGAAAAGTTTTAATTTCCCTGTAAAATTGTACTAAAGAAAGTGAAAAGATCCTGTAGAACATCTCGAATTCAGTGTATTTGGGATTCGGGGCATTACAGCAACCTCGGCCCGACCCACAAAATAGCGTTCTGCTAAAACTTACCGCTCCACGGTCCTTGACAGGTGGTAGCTCCAAACACAACCCATGGAATCCATCCATGTATAACAAGTATGTCGGTGCACGAGTCATCCCCTCGAACGCGTTCGATGTGATATCTATCCATCTAGATTTTGTCAATCAAGACTTAATCTTAGGGTTTCAACTTAATCAATGTATCCCAACAAGGTACACTCCACTAGGAGTAAGTCCTAACCCACAAATACCCAAAAAGGGGTTCTAAGGGTCCTAAAACGACAATTTAAATTACCAAACAGCAAGCATACACTTGGCATTTATGCCAAAATAGAGTCACTCCCGGTCCCTTTCCCTTGAGGAATTGCGATCGGGCGCTCCCCATGCTTCTACTCAAGGTAGACAGCAAGTACAACCACGTGATGGGCATGAATATCATCCCAAAGTGGTCTACAACCATACCCCAACGTCCTATACAATTTCAGCTTGAAACAAAGAACAACGTTGGTCCATTTGGGGTCTACAAGCAACTATGAGCTACTCCCTTGCAAGAAAATTAGATCGTCTAAGTCCTAAATCATCCTTACATATAAAAGGTTTCTTGACCTCAAACAACAACTCTAAGCTAGTAAGATACAAGTTCAAACTTGTTTCTATGAACTTGGCGCAAACCGGTGAGCTACATAATTCACTGTGTTTCTGTCCATAGTTGCAAAAATCATATAAAATCGAATACTTGTCCAAATCAGAATTTATTTACCATTCCAAAAAGGTCTAAGTGTCTACTACAAGTCCCTAGTTATATGGATCTTCAGATAAGGTCTTCTAGACACTCTTATGTGTCCATGTTTAACAAGTGTACAGTAACTCAGAACAGAAACATCATGCCGACACAGTCATGGGGTAAAATCTAATTAAAATATCATATAGTGTCATATAATCATGAAATTTTAGAATCTAGTTCCTGACACATGATGTTACAACATACTAAAAAATCAAGGGATTCCATCAAGTAAATCTCCAAATATGCCTCTTTGATTATCATCCAAAAACAGGGCAGAAACAACAACAGTCCTGTTTACTAAAATTTCTAGTTCAATTTGCATGATTTAATTGACATAGCTATAGGGGTCAAAATCTCATGAAAATTGAAAAATAGGTCCTAGATACATCCAAAAACATCATACTAAAATTTCAGATCAATCCCATAAGCATGTAGTGAGATCCAAGTCTATCTTTCCACAACAGTAACTATAAAAACTACTTCTTTCTATTCTGACCAGCATACATGTTTGTATTTTATTTAAATATCAGGAAAAATCCTTAAAATCCATAAAAATTACTGAAGGTGTAAGACACCTATTTAATCATCCCCTGATAATATTAGATCAAAATACCAAGTATAGTTCATGCAATAAGCTACGGACTGACAGCAAGAAATTAGTCTTTTAACAGCATTTTCTGGTTTAGACTACTTAACACAAACAAGTGGTCTAAGTTCATCCCTATAGCATGCATGTCACTTTTTCAGTCATCAAACATCATTTCAAACACCCAAGAACACAAAACAAAAGATTGGAAACACCCACCTTAGTAGTAGCTTGTTCTTTGGTTGAGAGACCTCCTCCTTGACTCTTCTAGATCCTTGCTTCTTCTCATTTGCTTTGGCTCTTGTTCTCCTTCTCCTTGGTTTTCGTTCTTCTTCTCTCCCCAAAATAGTAGGTAAGTATATTAGGAATAGGGTTTGGAGGTATAGAAGAGAGTAAGAGTTGTGGGAGAAAGATGTAGAAGTGAAGGGGTTTTAAAACAAAAGAGAAGAGAGGGGTCAAAGGGGGGTGGCCGGATTTCCTCTCATGGGGAAGGGGAGAAGGGTCTCATCATGCTAGGAGATTGGCTCATAAGGGTGGTGATGTGATAGACCTCTTACAAAACCATCATGTTGTCTCTTTTGGTTCAAACCCTAACCCTAACCTCCTTTTTCCCTCCTTCTTCATGCATAGGCGGGCCAACCATGGCTTGAACCACTTGGTTGGGTTCAAGTGTTGGGGTTTGGTTTGGTTTCATTTGGGCTCACAAATCCGACTCAACAAGTACATACATTCATATATACATATATCTGCATGCACAAAGTAGGCTATTAGGGAGAAAACAATTGCTTTAATCAAAACAAACACAATTGTTATAACTAGTAGCACTCGGTTCGTTTACAAGACACATTCGTCAAAATCAGGGTTGTTACATAGCGTTTACTGCAGTCGTCCAGTGCTATATTATAACAATTTATAATAAAAAAATTATAAGACGGACTTTTTAGCTCCGTCGGAGTGCGTAATGTATATAAAATGAATTATTTAATATAAAAAATTCGTTAGACGGATGTTGAAGATCCGTCGGAAGGAAGAAAAAAAATCAAAAAGTGACAGACGGATTTAGAAGATCCGTCCCACGATTTTTAAATATTTTTTCCGAATTTTAAAATAACTAAAACAATTTTATAGTTGAAAAAAAAAACAAAATTAAAATCCCCCCCCCCCCCTCACTGGACGGATCTTCAAGATCCGTCCAAGGAGGGGAGAGGGTTTTTTTGGGTTTTTTTATTACTATTTAATAAAAAATTTAAACGCCGGACTGTGAAGATCCGTCTGACAATTAAAAAATTATTTTTTTAGTCGGACGGTTCATGAAGATCTGTCCTGTATAATATGCATAATTCCTATATCCGCTCTCATTTATAGCAATCTACTATCGCAAAATATGCAAAATATGCATAAATAGCAAACAACTGCAGTGCTTTTTTAGCTCAAATATGCATATTATACATAAATAGCAAACGACTGTGGATGCTCTAAAGGGAGAGTTGGAGTTGTAATTTGTCAACATACAACCCATGCATTATACGTGCAACTCAAATTCTTCCATTAATTACAAAAAAAACTAACAAACAAACAAAATTCACTTATTTAAAATGTGCACCGCACGTACAAAATAAATTTTCAATATTTTTAACACCAAATATACACATATGTTGCATGTACAAATCAAATTCTACTAATAAACACGTTCATTGCACGTACAAATCGTAGTTTTTTCTTCAAAATATTTTCCCAACTACGTGCAACGCACGTTCAACTCCAAAACTATTTCTTAACACATATATCGTACGTGAAAATCCTTAAATTCTTATCAAATGCACGTGAAATATACTAGTTTTGTTAATGAGAAAATTTGTATGTCAAGAATGTGATCCAAGTACAATTGTAAGTTGCAAATACTACTGAAATTTTAAATTTTCTTGCAAAATTTTCATTCAACTGCCAACATGACCTCAAAATGATGTAGTCGTTTGAACCTAAAATTTGGGTATTTGGCATTTAGAAATAGACAATTTGGTTTATAGTTGTAGTCGTTTGAACCCAAAACATGAGTTTTGATTTTTAAAAAGTGACAGACTGTAGATGATTTATCATCCCGCAAAAAAAAATTAAAGTAAAAAGGTATCAGGTGAAAGATCCTTTCCCGTCAAATTCAATTTTATTTTTTACTCAAAAAATCAGGGACCGGATATCATATCTCGTCTGAACATTTTTTTTAAATAGGATTCCTCCTCTTGATCCTATAGCATCAAGGGAGATCCAATTGAAGATTAAAGATCCACCGATCGACCGAAAGAGGGAAGGAGAAGAAGACTCAATCTTAGATTCTTGAATTGATACCTGTTTCTCCCTCATCTCGATAAGGAGATTAAGGTTCTTCCTGGTGGTTCAGCTTCATTGGGCTGGAATCGTCAGATTCTATCCTTTTTATCAAAAAAAAAAATTACAATCACAGACAGGATATAATTTCCCATCCGACAAAATTTGCACTTTTTTTAGCATCGAACGAAATTTGATCCTTCGTCCGAGAACTAACTTTTTTGAAAAAATATCTTTATAGGATGATATATCATTTCCTGTCCCTCTCTTTTGATTTTTTTCCTTCCTAATTTTCCCTTCATCACACTTTATCTCATTCTATATAAGTCTAATATTTTCATGCATTTATTCTTCATACAAAGACACTCTTCACTCTTCTGTCCCAAAAAGTTTTCCCTCGTCTCAATCCTTTCTCTGAAATATCCTCTTAACAATGTCATGTCGATTCAAAAATTTATTGGTAGGATTAAATTGAAAAGTCAAACCGGTTTAGATAATGGCAATACAAGGAAAGAAGCTGAATCAGATACTCCATATATGGATTTAAGCGATCCAACTATGTGGAAACAGGTAGTCAACGACCGCCCTCATATTTGTAAGCATAGTACCGAAATCTCTTTTGGTGGATTTTGTACATTTAGGAAAAGTTGAAATGGTCCAATCAAAGCATTCGACCGATGCTCTCGTGTCCCACTAGTGAAGTAAATACTCGATAATGTGGGTTGGGACCCTTTCTTTAACAATTGATACCGAGAAGTCATCTCATCGACTTGTCGAGGCCTTGGTTAAGAGATGGTGAGACACTACCCATACATTTTATCTGTCGTGCAATGAGTTGGGATTCACCCCGTTGAATTGGGCAATGCTAACGGGAATGTCCTGTAACACCCTAGAATTTTAAATAATTTTTTTGAGATTAATTCTTGAATTAAAGTGTTTTTTGGTGATTTAATAAATATTTTTCTGAAATTTATCTTTTTTCATGTGCAAAACACGTGCAAACATTTTTTTGGGAAACTCAAAGTCAGAAAATATTTTAGGGAAACCTAATATTTATTAGTAGGTATTATTTATGAATTTTCTTGATTTTTTTATAATTATTTGGCACGTTTGCAAATATTACAAAAAGATGGGCTTTTGTGCAAAATTACCACTTGCGGTAAAAACTCTAGAATTTTGGATTTCTAGGCTGAGCATGACGGCTGGCCAACTCAGAGGTAAAGAGTTTAATTTTTGTTCTAATAGATTTGGTTTATTTTGCTAATTTATTAAAGAATTGTCTTTTTGCAAAATTGCCACTCAGAGGCCAAAATTTCAAAATCGATTTTCTTGTTTGATATAGATGTCGGCCAGATCTGGGGAGGTTACTTTTGTTTTTAATCTCAACTAAATTGGTTAATCTAGTTAGCTAGTATAAAGGATCTATATATGTAAAGATATATTCTAAAGGAATATTTTGCAAAATCTTCTCAAAACCCTAAAAACTGGATTTCGACCTATATAGGCAGTAGTAGCAGCCATCTCTCTTCTACACAAAAACAAAAGTATATTTTATTATTTATTTCTTAGAGTTCCAAAGCGAGGATCTTGGATTTTTATGAAAGGAGGAGTTTTTTTTCTTATTTTTTATTATTTTCGTTGATTCTTCAATAAGGTGAGTGACATATGTTTGATCCCTTGTTATTCTATGCATACTAAATATGAAGATTTGCCTAGTAGAATGCATTGTAGATGATTGTATGATGATATAATGAATATATTGATGGTTGGATAATTAAAAGTGAAACTTTTTATGAATGATGTGCAATTGATGAATATATAGATGACTTAAGAATGTTAAGAACTTAGTAGGAATCATGGGTATGTTGTTTCTTCCATATTCTTACTGATTTGATTGTATATAAGGAGATCATATGGTGTGAGATGCACAAAATTGAATAAAGATGGTGCTTTACTGTTGAAATATGTGTATGATTTGTTTGAGGGTTTTCGTGACTAAAGATTGTTGTAGATGCATATATTCATGGGCAAACTAATATAACCAGTTGTAGTTGTGTATAACAAGTTGTAAGAAGAGTTTTGAGATCAAGGATTAAGTCTTGAAGTGTTTGAAAAGAGTTTGGATTTCGGGTCTGGTACTATGTAGACCGAAACTTGATTTTTAAGTTTTGTGAAGTTTCCAAACGAATTGCTTCGGAAAGTGGAAAATAAGCATAGATCCGGAGATTCCCGAATAGGTCACCCAAGCAGTGGGAGGAGAATATGATCTCTGACCACGTGCCTGTTGAAGAATGAGCCGGCGACTCATAGGTAGTGGCTTGGTGGATTTTGAATTCATATTGACATAACTAGTTCGTATATGTGTTTAATCAATTTGTAAGAGGATGTTTTGGAATCAAAAGATCAAGTTTGAAGGATTTAAACTAGGTATAGTTTCGGGTCTGGTTGTACACAGCCAAACTTGGATTTTTTTTTTGTGTTTTGCGAAGTTTTCGATTGGATCATTGATTTATACTGACACTGAGATTGATTTAAACAAGATACTATTTATATACAACGATTTATGGATGCTTTTACTGATGCATATACACACATATACACATACATATAGAGTTTTTCCTGATATGAAGAGTTTTGTCAAAATTGCTCCTTTATGATTTTGTTGAGAGTTGATTTGATTTGTGAACACCAGCATGTTAAACAAGTTGTATTTGATCATCTCAGGATTATAACTTTACAAATTCATGCTTTTAAAGAGTCAAAACTATGTATCAGTTGAAAGGTGCACGAAATTCAAAGTTGTCATTTTCAAACATGTCAGTCGACCGCCTAGTTTTTACACTAAAGATGTCGGTCGACTGTCAATTGTGGAGTTTTGGAAATTTAGCATGACAGGAGACCAACGTTTTTTTTTTTTGAATTAGCATGACAGTCGACCGTCAGATGTGCTGCTGAATGTTTTTTGTTGAATTTCCGTCGTTTTTCTTGAACGGTTATTTCTTCGAACTTATAGACTATTGTACTACTGCTGTAGATGAAGTTTTGCTACAGATTACTGTATTTTGTAGAGAGTTATATTTTGATTTTAATAGAATTTAATTTGTACTTCTACGGTTTTAGAAAGCGTAATATATACGAATTTCGAAGGATTAATGTTTTGTGATTTTTCTATGACTTCAAATGTGAAACTCAGTTGTTAAGATATTTAATCTCAGATTTTATTTCAGGAAATTTGTGAGTATTCAGATAAATTTGGATTTGTTTGATTTGAAAAAAATTTCTTAATATAAACGATTTGATGATGGAATTAACAATTTTATTGTGAGATTTGTGTTGAAACTACGATTTGTGAGTCTAGAGGTTGAGCGTGTAACACCCTGAATTCCAAATAAGCCTGAATTCGAAGTTCCACAGGATCTTTACACTTCACTTCGTACAATTTTATATGGAATTTAAAACTTATATACAACAATGTTTACATCAACACAGTAGAAATATAATTACAACATGATACATGAATAACAATTGAAACATTTCGTTAAGCACCATTCCTTCTTTAGTCCTCTCATTCATTTTATCCTGCACAGAAACTGTGGGCACGTCAGTTGCATACAACTGACGCTAGGATATAATACATCAATTTTTCTTACTTGGAAAGCACACTTGATCACAAACAAAGCTAAGAGGGACTATCTTATTGATGACGTGTGTGAATGTGCACTTAGTCTTAAATGCAGTTACTTATTATTTCATGACACTAATGCACACTTGTTCGAACTTATGCATCTTATTCTACATCAATCCGAGGGCAAGCCCTTAACCGTACTTCATCTTGTAGGGTTTGATCCCTCGCTATGAGTTTAACTACTATGGTAACTATGGTAAGTAACCTAGATGTTTTATGAGTTACGAGCCCATGTCCAAACAGCCTGGAGGGGAATTCCACGTCATGACATGACGCATCATGCAAACAACCTATGGACAGTTCGCCTCCGTCATGGAACGATGGAACTACGTAGTCACTAAGCATCCCACAAGCGTCGCCACAGTCCCGATAATTCCGGAGATGTATCCACGTCATGACATGACGCATCATGTAGACAACCTGGGAACAACCTCACACCGTAGATCCGAGGCCCTCATACTTGTGTCTTTCTCTTACTTTCATCACGTCTTCACTATAATATAGTCCTTAGATATTTGAATCATGAGTAAAATTAACACCCTAGAGTTAGCCTTTCCTCTACACCGGTCTTAAACATCAATTGATAACAACGACCTAATCTTCGTCTTTTTCCTGCAACATTTAATTTTTTTTCAAGAAATCATTCATACCGGTATAAGGACTTAGCTGCACTCTAGTTATTAACCTCTTTTCAAGTTCACCAAAATTGAGTGATCATTCTCACCAATTTCTATAATCCATCATGATCTTTTTGTTTCTTTTTCCAAGCACAATTATATATACAAAACACCAATTCCATATTTAACTTACCACATCTCATAATTTGATCTCCACACAAATTTCTTGCATTCAAATTTTTCCTCTTTCTTTAATTATACCAAAGCCTATTTTAAAGAAGATTTATCAAGTTCTTTAATCCATTATTTTAATATAAAAACCACATCCAATTCTTACAAACTATATTAAAATGTTGTGGAATTATTTTTCATAAAGCCTAGATAATATTTGAAGAATAATAGAATTTTTTTCCAAATTTTTATTGCTCTTAAAACTCCAATATATCAAAAATATCAAAAATAAAGTAATGAGGATAGTGGTCAGATTCGAACCCAAGACGAACCCCCCCGCCTAGCTACAGTAACTGACCCAAAGCATACCCGAAGACCAAGAGTCCAAGAGTGACTAACTGATATGAGTTGGGTTAAATATTTTTTATATAGACTGTACTGTATTTTAAGAAAAAATTAATTTTTGATAAAACAGAGCCTCTTTAAGACTCGAACCCGAGACCCTATACACTGTATACATCGCCTTTTACTCACACCGAAAGCCAGTATACCCAAACCAATTCTCTATTATGAAGAGGAAATCAAAAAAGCTTTATACTTTCTGTCTGTTCAAAAATTTCCTTTTACAAATTTCGATTTCTCAATGAACTTATATCTTTCAATTCAAAATTCTCCCAGAATATTTTCTTTAAAAAAATACAGTATAACAGCAATTAAAAATTCTTAATTTCGACATTCAAATAAGTTTTCTTTCCAATTTATATTTAAAGAATACATTATTGACTTGAAATAAAACTATGGTTTCCTTTCAAAAACCAATATAGATCCACCAAATGTATGTTCTTGTTCTTTTTCCATTCTACAAGAGTTTAGCAATTATTCTTTTTTCCTTTATCACATCAACAATACGTAACTAGAATAGCAATTTAGCCATTTAGCAACTAACACATGTCAATATTCATTCACCTCAATCTACAATTAAACCATTCACTATGCAAAAATCATCACACAAGCATGGTTCATTTAAAATAGATATTCTAGTATGAATTTCATTAATAAGACACCATGATGAGTTTTAATTCACTAATCACAATCAAAATTTTCTCTTTTTTCCTACTAGTCTCTTTAAGCAATCACATGGAAATTTTAATTATTTTCTTTAGCATATTCATAAAATTAATCCTATTAACATGGTATCTACATTAGAAATAGAGAAATTGCCCACCTTTTTGATGAATAATGAAAATCCCTAAAGAAAACTCCTTGAAGGCACGATTATCTTCCCTTCTCCTCCTAGTTTGTGCAAAATCCGTGCCTTTCCTCCTAGCTATGTAAGAACCCGAGCCTTCACCTCCCTGATCCTATGCCGGCCACCAATGGAAAAGGTCACACACTCTCTTCCTTTCTCTCATACAATTTTTTCTCCATACTCAATCTTTTTCTCACAATGCCTTTTCTTTCTTTTTCTTTTTAAAATTTTCTAATTGCAACTGATAAAGAATGACAGGGGGAGGAGTATTTATACACAACTCATGAACAAATGGAGGGTTGAGATGAGCTTGGATGAAGGGTTAGGATGCACTTGGGAGTTAGAAGAACTACCCACTAGTGAGCAACCAACACTCCACTCTCCCACCACCCCATGAATGGTCGGCCTAGTTTCCATTTCATTACACGTGCATGTGCAATGCACGTGCCCTCACATGCACACCTAGTTGTTTGTTCATTAATTTATTAATTAATTTGTTACATGATTATGTCTACCAGACAAGTTGTTTTAATTAATAATAGAGTTAACTAGTGGGCTAATTTAGTGGGCTAAATTCTATGGGCTCTTAATTAATTAATTTAATTTAATTTGGGTTGGCTAGAATTAAGCTATTAGGCCTAAGAATTAATAATAACAATAGGCTTTTTAAAAGAGAAAGAGAATGTTTGTTGTTCATAACATTAAAATAATTTTTAAAGCCAAATACACACTTTAATTTGCACGTGCGAAACACATGAAAACAAATGAAAAATTTTATATTTAATTATTTGAAAATTCAGGTTGTTACAGAGTGGGATTCCTGTAAACCGGAAGATGAGATTTTGTGGGTATTGGCCAGTTGGGGCCTTGGTGTTGTTTTAGTGGGATTAAGTCCGGCAAGGTACACCAACTCTAGGGAGGGAGAAATTGTGTTTTAATTAATAATAATCAACCTAAGGATAGACACTAGTGGAGATGTGATAGAACTTGGGAAACGTAAGTATGGGCTCTGTTGTTAGTCCAACGGATGTATTCCAGGACTATGTGTTGTTGTGTCCCTAGTATATTCGCGTATCGAGGGTTGGCAGGCCAATTCACGGAATGTCTAGAGGACAGTTGGTATGTTCGCGTGTCGAGGGTCGGCAGGCCTATTCACGAAACATATGGTGCATTTGCATATCGAGGGTCGGCAAGCCTATTCACAGAATATACTGTATCTACACGTCGAGGGTCGACAGGCCTATTCATGGGATACACAACAGGGAGGTGATTCTCCGGAGTTAGAGCTATGCTTATATGATGCTTGCACGTCGAGGTTTTGTTAGGCCTAATTGCGGAGTATTCTAGATCTTGTTTCTATCACTGTAGTAGGATTAGTTGCATAACGAGGGATTAAACCCTATAAAGTGGATAACGATAAGGGCTTGCACCGGACCTATGTAGTATGGAATGCATAGAATCCGACAAGTATGTGTTAAAGAGTCATCATACTGCATTGTGTTTTCTTGACTTATATTATACATGATGTTTTTTTTCTATTTTCCTACACTTGACACTTAGCTTAGTTTCACTTAATGTTTTGTGCTTTATTTATCGTTATTTCATATTCCGTTTGTTACTACTGTGGGAATGTGTTGATTACAAATTTATTCTTTATGCTTCATTTAAAATTGTACTTCTTTTAATGTCACTGACACCGTTATGGCTGATCCCGTAGTTTTGGGAGTTAGGGTTATCTCTAGCCTCATATTTTACAGGTATGTACCGTTAGCTTAGGATTTGAATGCATGTGGTAGAATGATAATATGGCTTATGCAAATTGTAAAAGAATGTGTTGTAAAAGAAAGAAAATGAAATTCAAGGTGTTTAATTTCCACTGTGCTATGTAAAGAATTGATGTAATAAAAGTTGAAATTTTTTTCTGTGTTTTGCTATGTTTACTATTACATTGAGGTAGATGCTGGAAAATGTGCCACATATTTCTGAATTTATTTATTGAAAATTCGGGGCTCTACATATCCATCGGAACCGGTGACAAACCACCATGTAACAACGAGGAGTACCCCTTCGAATTAGTCTCGTCATATGAGGGCAAGCATGATATTGTGCTTGCGAACATCATGTCTCGTCCGAGTTATCTTCCAGTTTTGCAAACAGGTTAAAGTCCATATTTGTATCCTTATTTAATTGTTAGTTTTTAATTGTAATGTTTAATTTTGTTCTAAAGTGTTCATTCTGATACAAAGTGTATGGTATCTTGGTGGCTATTGTTATCACCAATTGACTGGGATTATTGCTATCCCTAGAGACCCACCAACTGTTATGTTTCGAATATCGCCACAAGATTTTGTCCACCTATAGACGATACTCAGCTGGTCCACAATGTACACCGACGAATATACGATCAGTATTGGGCCAAAGTATTAATGTGTGTTATTATGAAGAAAAAAATCTCGCATGTGGCAAGTATTGATTTCTTTGGACCAGCAAGCATTAGTGATCCGACTGCTTAGTTACTATTTCCACCTCCCCCGTTTTGGGTCCCAACCGAGTATACAATACAGCCCCCCTTGAAAAGCCTGTAAACTACGATGAGTGCGTAGTGAAACTGCCACTTTTTTTCGGCGGTACAGTGACGAGAAGTTTCCTACAATAATCTTTCCAGTTTGAACCGCGTGGAGTACTATCTTATGTGAGTTTATTTACTACATTCATTGGGCAAATTATTAGATTGTACCTACATTAACAATTATTGTCACACGAGGAATTATACTGACATTGCGTGGAACTAACTAATACTGAGAATCAGCTACGACGTAACATTATTTCAGAAACAATGTTGAGAAGCTCTGTTCCTGCTCAAGTTATCTCTCGTAGAAGATCTGTATCTGGGCACCAACCATCATTTTGTGATTAACAATCACATTACAACATGGGGTACTATTTAGCTGATGGTACATACTCCGCGTTGGCTACTATACTCAAGACTTACTCGGTCCCAGATACACCGAAAAAGAAAAAAATTTACCAAATGCAAGAAGCTACAAGAAAAGATGTTGAACGCGCTTTCGGGGTCTTATAGGCACGATTTGCGATTGTAAAAGGTCCAACCAGACTTTAGGATGTCGATAGTCTCTTCTATATTATGATGACATGTATCATTTTACACAATATTATTGTTGAGGACGAACGTAAAGAAGAAATTTGTGAATATGAATAAAACCAACATGCTGACTCTACATTCATTGTACCTAACAGAGTTGGACAAACTAAGCATGCAGCTCAAACTGCATGCAGTGTACAACTACATGATAGACAAAGGCATCATCTACTTCGTCAGGATTTGGTCGAACATATTTGGAACGAATATGGAGATGATGAGAATTAGGAAAATATCTTAGTGGTGGGGAAAAGTGTCTCTCTTTAGAATATGTTCAATTAGTCAGCATTGGATTCCATAAAAAAGTACTGTTGCAATGTTTTTTCCCTTCATATTACAACATAATAGAATACTACATCATTCAGAATCAATAAGCATGTAAGGGAAGATAATGCAACATATCACTGAAAGTCAAATGCTACTTTACCCCGGATGGTTATTCCATTTTTGAATAATTTCATTTTGTCTACAAATGAAATAATAGTGTTCAGTCTCAGGTAAGGTAGTGAGATCCAAACTTATTATGTGATCTTATTCCATCCTTTCTTTCAATTCGTAGTCTTTTTGTTTCATTACCATCCTCCTTTCCTGCGTCTCTTTATAAAAAGAGCTAAAAAAATTCGTCTCTTCATCCATTGCAGCAAAATAAGATGATTCAACTGTCCATTTTTCTTTTTTCTTCTCTACTTCTTGGCCAGGTTGTCGGGAGAGGGGTGTAGGCAAATTAACCTCAATCAGTATATCTGAATCCCAGTCGATGGTTGTGGGCATATGTGTTGTACTACCACCTTCCCCAGATTGAGAACTCAGGACAGAGTCGAAAACATGGGTATGCAAAGAAAATTTCGGTTGACCTTTAAGAATTCGTAACATTCTTCGAATTTGAAGGTTTTCTCAATAGTTTGCATGTATTTCATTCTTGCATCGTGTACCTTTCAGAATTACAAAAACACTGGCTATAATTGAGTAATTTTATTTTTGAAAACAATAAATTTGCATGAACCACATAAACTATATACACCTTATCCGCCTCAGTAGTTCTGCTTGCAGCTCTAGTTGTTGCACTGCCCAACTTCCACAATACAAAGCAACTTCTTTTGAAATTGTTGAGAATCGACTTAAAAAGGAGCCAGTCGTTCTGTCGATTGTAGTGCCTAAAATACTAACAAATGTAAGATAAATGTGATCCCAACACTGTGTCCTGGATTGATTGCTATCAATCAATGGATCTTGAGTTAGAGCAACTCAGCTTTGGGATAAAGTAACATCTTCAATAGATGTGTATGCCCGACCTCTATTAGGACGATTAGCCATGGTATCGATTAACAAACACCGAAATTATAGATAGAGAAAATGAAAATAAATATTGGGGAAGAACAGATTGTAGAAGAAAATGTTGTGTTTGGAAATGGGGAAGAATAGAATAGTGTGTGTATACATATAGTCAATTGAAATTTCTAACCATTGTGCAACTGAATAATAGCCATTGAAAATCTTATGTGAATGTTGGGATCGAAGGAGGGTATGTAAGTCTTTCAATAAATTGATCTTTCGTCCTTGTCACTTTTGGAAATCATTTCGTCGGACTGTAAATGATTTCTCGTCCAATCAATTTTTAAAAAATTGATTGGACGGGAAATCATTTCTCGTATGTGTAAAAAAATTGATTGGACGGGAAATCATTTATCGTCTGTGTGATTTCCCGTCTGTTATATTTTAAAAATTTAAAATAAATTTTGGAGGAAATATCATATCTCGTCCAATAATATTTTGGGATAAAATTTTGAACGGATTAAAGATCATCTTTCGTTAGCTAGCTATATTTTCAAAATTCCTATATCTCTTCCCAAATATAGCAGTCTACTGTTCCTCTCAAACCCAAATTTTGGATGTTTGGCCAACAATTGCAAGACATTTTTTTCCCAAATTTTGTAAAATTTGGGATTATAGATGACGGCTAGCTCTAATCTTTACAATAGCTATTTTCCACCTAAAAGAAAGGAAAAGAAACAGAAGATTAGTTGGGTGATCAAATCAAGAAATTATAAAAGAACTTAATTTTTCACTTTCACTTGCATCCAAGCAAAACAGACGTTTAAAGGGTGAGGAGCGGTCCTTGGTGTATAATCTAGTGCTGTAACTAGATAAATGGAGTTGTATAATTTGGTAGTAATTAACCTACTTAAATCAATCTCAACCACACACTTTCTTTTGCCAAGAAAAACTATCTCAAAAAGTTTTGAATTATTATGTGAGTCATGTCAATTGGGTAAGCATCGGCGTGCCACATACCACCTAGAGTTGATTATAGATCTGATAGTTTATTTGCTTTAGTTCATTCAGATATTTTGGGGCTTTTCCCAGTTGAAACTTTTTATGGAAAATTTCGGTATTTTGTTACATTTGTGGATGATCATTCAATGCTTACTAGACTATAATTGATGAAATCTCGTTCTGAAATATTTAATATTTTTCATGATTACTGTGCTGAAGTAAAAATACAATTTAACATGCATGTGAAAGCCTTGCAAAGTGATAATGCAACGGAATATTTTTTGTCGATTTTGTTAAATTTTTGGTTGAATAGAAAATTGTTCATGAACCATTTTGTCCTTACTACCCAAAACACAAAAACCAACATCTGTTTGAGGGTGTAAGAACAACTATGATTCATAAACAAGTTTCTAAAAAGTTTTGGGTGGGGTCATTTTGACTACTTGTTATCTGATTAATCATATGTCATGTTCTGTATTAAATGGGTGAACTCTTTTTTCTCTTATGTTTCCTTCGAAAGAACCTTTTTTCCCTGTTTTCCTGAATTTTTTGCAGTGTACGTTGTGTGCATGATAACAGTCCCAGTATGTCCGAACTTGATCCTTGTGTTGTAAAATATGTTTTTCTTAGCTATGGTTTACATTAAAAAAATGTTATACGTGTTTTTCTCCTAAAATTTGAAAATATTTTATCTTTGCTGATGTGACTTGTGGAATCATTATTTTATTTAAATCTTCTGAACTAGTATGCTCTTTTTTTGATTTTTCCTTATTTATTTTTGTAAGAAATCTATATTTTTTGTCGCAATCTAATGATAAGCCCACTAACTCAACACACCTAATAAAGAAATTCAAGATAACTTAGCTCCTACAACCATAAATTCTACACCATTGGTATCCCCGTTATCATATAAAGGTGATGAACTACTGATCACCTGCACATCCCCTCGGTCTCCAAATTTGCCCACAGTCATTGCTTCTCTTGATTCATATTTTTATCCGATCGTTCCACGGTCCAAGATTCTAAAATCATAGAAAATGAGCCTATTGAACCCCCCCCCCCCCTCTGCAAGTATCCATTCTGACCTCAATATGATTATTGCTTATTTTTATAAATCTTGTCAACATACTACTTCTATTAAGCCTTCTATTGTTTCTGAAACCGACATAAGTATGTATGTTGATTTGAATGTCCCCCTTGCATTTCTCTACAAAACCTGTAGAAATGCTCCTTCTATTACACCTAATGTCTTATGCTAATTATCTCCAACCCATATTGCTTTTACATCTACTTTAAATATGTACCCGATATCAGATTCCCAAATCTATTTTCGAGGCCTTGTCACATCCAGGTTGGAGTCGGGCAATGATATAGATGTATGCACTATCTCAAAATGGCACATGTGATCTTGTTTCTCTTCTTGCTGGGAAACACTATGTTAGATGTAAGATGGTTTGGATGGTGAAAGTTAATCATGATGGATCGTTGGCCTGATTAAAAGTCATATTGGTTGGTAAAGGTTACTCTCAACAGAATATGGTAGATTATGATGAAAATTTTTCTCCTGTGGCAAAAATAACTTATGTTCATACTTTTATTTCTTTGGCAGGTCACTATCATTGGACTTTGTATCGGCTTGATGTCAAGAACGTCTTTCTTAATGGCGTTATTGAGGAGGAGATTTATATGGAGCAGCTCCCCGATTTTTTTAAAGAATGAACTAAAGTTTTCAGCTTGAAATTATGTTTGTATGGTTTTAAGTAGTCTCCGAAGGCATGGTTTGAAAAATTCGCAGATGCATTCAGAAAGTTTGGCTTGCAACGAAGTCACAGTGATCACTCAGTTTTCCAATCACCACAAAGACAAGTGAATTTTACTAGTTGTATATTTTGATGATATTGTAATCATGGGAGATGATGCAGTTGGTATCCAAGGGTTGAGGTTATATCTTCAACAATTTCAGGCCAATGACTTGGGGCAGTTGAAATATCTTCGTGGGATTGAGGTCGCTAGATCTACAGAGGACATTTGTGTCACACAGAGGAAATATGTTTTGGATATTTTGACCGAATACAGAATGTTGTAGTGTCACACATCACCTACTCCAATGAATCCTAATTATGTTTTTTTATTTTTTTAGAAAAGGTTTAGGATCCTAATTCAAAGTTACTACCAGATTAGGGTGAATTATTAAAGGATCTGGGCAAATTTAGAAGGTTAGTTGGCAAGCTAAATTATCTTACAGTTACTTGCCCTGATATTGCAAATTTTGTTAGCATAGTTCAGTTTATGATAGCTTTTTGTACTACTCATTGGAATGTTGTGTAGAATTCTTCAGTATTTGAGAAGTGCTCCAGGTCGAGGTTTGGTTTACAAATGGAGGACACTGTATAATTGCTAGATTCGTTGATGCAAATTGGGCAGGATATCCAACTTCTAGAAGGTCAATAATTAGGTATTGCGAGAAACTAGTGTCTTGAAAAAGTAAGAAGCAACCAGTGGTATCAAGAATCAAAGTATAGAGCTCTTGCTTATATTAATTGGGAGCTTGTTTGGGTGAGAAGACTTCTTGGTGATTTTGAGTAGTATAGTCAGGCTTAATAAAGTCATACTGTGATAATCAGGTTGCATTTTATATTACATTATGAACGGACAAACATATTAAGGTGGATTGTCATTCGCAATAAGGTTGTTGAGAGGAAGAGCCTAGGCAAATTGAGAAACGTCATTGATAGAACTGCGATGATTCCCAGGACTACGGATTGGTGTGCGTATCGATCATAAAAGATTAACAGATTAAATACGTGATCTAACCCTTTATAGCGGAATCTAGGGTTCACGAATTATACCTGCGATGAGAAAAAGACGATAGTTTCTAGCAACCTCGAGCTATCAGCGACCCCAAGATCTTCTGCACGTATTCCTTCCTCGGGTTGGACGTCGTGTGGGCGACGATCTCCCAACCTTTCTTCTCCTTGGCTGACCTCTTTTTCTCTCCTTACGTGAATCACGAATTTAGAGAAAAAATCTTATATCTCAGATGATCAATGACGGCCAGAGAATAGAGGATATATATAAGGCTACGACAGGGACCATGAGGAGAAATTAGGGTTAGATCTCCTAACGAATCTGGGTATCCCGTGTTCAGCCCAAACACACAATCCAGGCCCATTAACAATAGCTCGGTCCACTAAAAAGCTATTGTTGCACTACCTTCCTAATTCCAAATTATATTTATAGGCTCCTTTTATTATATGCTCGTTCAGCTCCCCATGTTAAGATATCGAATGTCCGTCGATCAAATTAAGTTACTGACAACTATATTGATCAACATCTTTTATCCTTAAGTAGTACCACTCAACTTTATTTGTCATGTCGGATGTAATCCACCTGCAGGGTTTACATGACAAATCCTTATGAGCTCCTTAAGGGGACATCATCAACCCGACGTATCGGGACATGGATTTCTTTTACAATCAACAGCCCATCATACATACAATGCTATTACCCAATTCATAGAGGTTGTTGATCCATAATGAATCTCACTCTTTTATGAGTCAAAGTAATGCACACTGCATATACATGTCTGTTATTATATCTGGATTAAGAGCATAAGCATCCATAATAACAGAGGTGTTTGTTCTCTTTTGTAGTCAGTACAAAAAGAACAACCTCAAGTGGTCCTGTTCAATACACACAAAGTGTACTAGTGTAAACCTATAGTCAAGATAGACTAATACCAGATTACACTACAACCTTTCCAATGGATTGTCCAAGTTCATCTAGGTTGTGAACTATTTATATATTCCATATGGAACTGATAATATGATCTTCTGTGTGTCACCTCACACCATATTATCAACCTTATAGAATATCAGATACTTGCATTAATATTATAATAAACACAATATGCAAACATATGCCCATATGATTCTCATTCAAAAAAAATAAGGAAATAAAGTTAATACAAAAGTGATGCTTTCAGTATATAACCCTAACAATCTCCCACTTATACTCAAAGCATTGCTTTTCAGTATACTGTTACAAATCTCCCACTTATACTCAAAGCCATGCTGCTACGAATCTGACTCCCATTCCCTCAACATGACTATCAAAAGCCTTAGCCGGTAAGCTCTTAGTAAAGGGATCAGCTAGGTTGTCTGCTGATGCAATCTTGATCAAAGCAACTTTTCCTTTCTTTACGAAATCTCGTATCCGGTGGTACTTACGCTCAATGTGTTTACCTGTCTTATGGGCTTGTGGTTCCTTCGAATTTGCAACTACACCACTATTATCACAATAAAGTGTAATAGCCTTAGGCAAATTAGGTACCACATCCAAGTCCAATAGGAAGTTTCTGAGACAAACCGCTTCTTTGGCTGCCTCAGCGGCTGCCACATACTCGGCTTCCATGGTAGAATCAGCAATACATTTTTGCTTGATACTCCTCCATATAGTGGCTCCACCTCCCAAAGTAAATACATAACCTGAGGTTGATTTCCTGGAACCCCTATCTGACTGAAAATCTGAGTCTGTATACCCCAAGGCAACTAAACTATCTGTCTGGTAAACTAGCATGTAATCTTTAATCCTTTTCAGGTACTTCAAAATATGCTTTACGGCAGTCCAGTGCTCTTGTCCCGGGTTAAACTGATATCTGCTAACCATGCCAACGGCAAAGCAGATATCTGGTCTCGTACATAGCATTGCATACATTAAGCTTCCTACTGCTGAAGCATAAGGAACTGCTTTCATGTTCTCTATCTCTTTAGGTGTCCTCGGACACTGCTCCTTTGATAGGGCAATTCCATGTCTAAAAGGTAAGAAACCTTTCTTAGAATTTTGCATGCTAAAACGAGTTAGTATAGTATCGATATAGGAAGCTTGGGACAAGCCCAACATCCTTTTCTTGCGATCTCGTAGAACTTTGATCCCAAGGATGTGACCTACTTCTCCCAAGTCCTTCATATCAAACTGTTTGGATAACCATACCCTTACGTTAGATAATACCTTCACATTGTTTCCAGTGAGCAAGATGTCATCCACGTAAAGTACTAGGAATACCACTACGTTTCCGTCACACTTTTTGTATACACACGATTCATCTTGACATTGATCAAATCCATAGGATTTTATCACCTGATCAAAACATATGTTCCAAGATCTGGAAGCTTGCTTAAGTCCATAAATGGACTTCTTGAGCTTACAAATAAGATGCTCTTGGCCCTTTTCAATGAACCCGTCTGGTTGCTTCATATAGATGTCTTCCTCAAGACTTCCATTAAGGAAAGCTGTCTTGACATCCATTTGCCAAATCTCATAATCAAGATGAGCTGCAATAGATAAAAGAATCCGGATAGACTTAAGCATGGCTACTGGAAAAAAAGTTTCCTCATAATCGATACCCTCTCTTTGAGTAAAACCTTTTGCAACAAGCCGAGCTTTAAAGGTTTCAACCTTACCGTCTGATCCTCTTTTTCTCTTATAGACCCACTTGCATCCAATGGCTTTTACACCAATAGGTGGTTCTACAAGCTCCCAGACTTGATTAGAATCCATAGATTCTATTTCAGATATCATTGCTTTTTGCCAAGACTCTGCATCTTTATCTTGGAGTGCTTCATTGTAGGTACAGGGATCATAATCTTGTTCCTCAGGGACAAAGTCTGACGACTCTCCCAAGAACATATATCTATCAGGTTGTATCACAACCCTCCCACTACGACGAGGCACTATCGGTTGTGGTGTAACATTTGTGACACGTTGTGCAGTTACTGGTGGTACATCCTTTTGTACTGTTGGTACTGAAGTATTTGGTGTCTCACCTCTCAGTTCTTCTAGAACAGCTCTACTTATGGGTTTATGGTTCATCACATAGTCTTCCTCTAAGAATCGAGCATTGGTGCTAACAATGACCTTCTGATCCTTAGAACTATAAAATAAACCTTCTTTCGTTCCTCTTGGATAGCCTACAAACAAGCGTACTTCTGTACGAGATTCCAACTTATCGGCTTTCCCATTCAGCACGTGTGCTGGACTACCCCAAATCCGAACATGTTTCAGACTAGGCTTACGCCCAGTCCACAGTTCTGTGGGAGTAATTGGTACTGACTTAGAAGGAACCAAGTTCAAAATATAAGCTGCAGTTTCTAAGGCATATCCCCAAAACGAATCTGGTAAATCTGAATAACTCATCATTGATCTAACCATCTCTATAAGAGTCCTATTCCTTCTTTCTGCTACAACATTCTGTTGGGGTGTTCCAGGTGCTGATAATTGGGATGTAATCCCAGCCTCTGACAAATAGTCCCTAAACTCCCCAAAGAGATACTCGCCACCACGATCTGAACGTAATGACTTGATATATTTTCCATGACGTTTCTCCGTTTCTGCCTTGTACTCTTTAAATTTCTCAAAGCACTCAGACTTACGGCGCATCAAATAAATATATCCATACCTCGAATAATCATCAGTAAATGTGACAAAATATTCAAAGCCACCTCTAGCCTGGACAGTCATGGGCCCACACAAATCAGAATGAACCAATTCCAACACATCTTTGGCCCTATACCTCTTTGCCTTGAAAGGCTTTTTGGTCATTTTACCTACCAAGCAGGATTCACAGACTGGTAGTGCCTCCACTTCCAATGAACTCAAAGGTCCATCTTTAACCAGTCTTTGAATCCTTCTTAGGTTAACATGCCCCAATCGCAAGTGCCAAAGATATGTTTGGTTCATACAAGAAGGTTCTTTTCTCTTATTTATGTTAGAAGACATATTATTCATTTCCATAAGTTGCATCGTGGGCGAAATAGGATTAATGACATATAGATTATCAACCAATGCACCAGAACAGATAAAATGCTTATTTTTTCTAATAACAATATTGTCATTAAAATAAACTGAATATCCATCCTTAACTAGCATGGAAACAGAAATTAAATTCTTTCTAAGTGAAGGTGCATAAAGACAATCTCTCAATGTCAAAGACTTATTTCTACCAAAAGATAAAATAACATCTCCTATTGCAACGACCGCTACTCTTGTAGCGTCACCCATAAACAAGCATATCTCTCCATCACTGAGCCGTCTGGTTTCCTGGAACCCCTGCAATGTATTGCAGACATGATTAGTGGCTCCTGTATCTACACACCAGGTGCCGGTAGATAACACCGCTAAACATGTTTCAACAACTAGTAAATGAGATATACCTTTTTTGTTCTCTTGTTTGAGAAGTGGACAGTCAGTCTTCCAATGTCCTGACCCTTTGTACTTGAAACACTTGTCTTTCAGCTTTTTTACAGCGCCTTGAGGTCCCATGCCCTTCTTTGCTGAGTTTACTTGTTTCTGAACTTTCTTCTTCTTACCACCTTTCGGCTTAGAAGTAGAGTCCTTTTCAGTCACATAAACATGGACATTCTGCTTGAAGAGAGCTTCAGCATCCTATAGTTCTTTTGCAAGTTCTGCCAAACTATACAACCTTTTGTTCATGTTGTAATTAAGGCAAAACGAGTCAAAACTTTTAGGCAGAGTCCCGAGAATGATATCAACCTGGGTTTCCCCATCGATTTCAGCACCAAGGATCTCCATCTCATTTAGATGACCCATCATCTTGAGAACATGATCCCTTACTGGTGTCCCCTCAGCCATAGATGCTCTCATCAAACTCTTCATAGCAAATTGCCTAGCTGCTCTACTCTGATGTCCGAAGAGTTCCTTAAGGTTGTACATCATATCATAAGCTGTGGGCATGGCCTGATGTTGATGCTGCAGTACATTTGACATAGATGCCAAAATGTAACACCGCGCCATCTCATCTGCCTTTTTCCACTTCTTATAAGCCTCTTTGACCTCTTCATCAGAGTTAGCATCAGGCTTAGGTGGGCATTCCTCATTGAGCACAAATTTGTACTCTTCAGCAGTTAAGACAATATCCAAGTTACGTTTCCAGTCAATATAATTAGGTCCAGTAAGTTTGTTTTCTTTAAGAATCACCATAAGTGGACTGAAAGAACCCATTTTTTTGAAATCCTGAGAATCACAATAAAAAAATTATGTAAGGCAAAACTTTTTGAATTAATTAAATATTGATTCCCTCAAAACAATAAAAAAAAATTCACCAACACCTTAAACACCATAAATTTAGCATGCCACGATAGTGTGGACGTATACAAATCCAATATTTGTTCAAGTAGGTTTTTCCTATTAATTTTACTATCATGTCAACACAACTTTATGACAAATAAAATTAATCTGTTGGTCTTGCTCTGGTCCTACAAATAATAGCAGTGACTCCGATGGGGAGGATACCATTATTTGTATCTAAGTGTATACCATTGCTTAATACTAAGTCCATTATCTTGTATTGAGTTCCTTCAGATGGAGTGAACACATACTAGGTAACTTTCTACAATTATCTCTAAGGAAGTTTGTACTGGTGATCCATAATTATACTCATCCGATATGGAGGAAAGCACTAAAGCCAACACGCAAGTATAATTATATCACCTACAAACCAGCAATGGAGATCGTGGGATTCATGTTAAATGAATTTCCTCTCCCACTTAGTTATTTAACAATGAGGGTTTTTCTACTAGTTAATTTATGTCCATGTTGTCCATTATTAATGTGATCCTAGTTTTTCAAAAAAAAAATCACAAAATAAAAAACATGCATAATCAGAATAAGCAATAATGGCAATAAATTTGAAAATAAATATCCAACTATTATGGCCATCTTTCCTGATTCTTCTCCGACTGTGCGAATCCTAAGTTTGACCCTGCGCAGAGTTATTCGGGGTTCGACCTGACCGGTCAGGTCGCGGGGTTCGGGGCAGCGCCCTGATTTTTATTTTTTTTTTAATAAAGGTTTGGCTGCCGATTTCTTCATCGAAAACCATCTGTCGATCTCCGGACTGCCTAAAAACAGCATCTCCTCCGGCGTCAGAAACAGCCACCACCGCCATCACGATCGATCGAAAAAAAATTAAAATTACATCAATCCTATGCCTCCCGAAGGAGTTCATTCATAATCTAGATTGAAAAAATTAAAATTACATCAATCATATGCCTCCCGAAGGAGTTCATACATAATCTAGATTGAAAAATTAAAATTACATCAATCCTATGCCTTCCGAAGGAGTTCATACATAATCTAGATTGAAAAATTAAAATTATAAGCACGATCAACCCTCGTGATATTAATTACATCCACAAAACAACAACAACACAAACAAAACATGCATTGGACCATAATAGTTGGATCTAAGATGCCAGCAAAACCGAGTTAGAACAGATCTACATCTACCGACTATCATACAACGCAAGTTTTAATGGACAACATGGATGTAACAATCAATACGCAGATCCAATACCGGCTCTGATACCAATTGATAGAACTGCGATGATTCCCAGGACTACGGATTGGTGTACGTATCGATCATAAAAGATTAACAGATTAAATACGTGATCTAACCCTTTATAGCGGAATCTAGGGTTCACGAATTATACCTGCGATGAGAAGAAGACGATAGTTTCTAGCAACCTCGAGCTGTCAGCGACCCCAAGATCTTCTGCACGTATTCCTTCCTCGGGTTGGACGTCGTGTGGGCGACGATCTCCCAACCTTTCTTCTCCTTGGCTGATCTCTTTTTCTCTCCTTACGTGAATCACGAATTTAGAGAAAAAATATTATATCTCAGATGATCAATGACGGCCAGAGAATAGAGGATATATATAAGGCTACGGCAGGGACCATGAGGAGAAATTAGGGTTAGGTCTCCTAACGAATCTGGGTATCCCGTGTTCAGCCCGAACACACAATCCAGACCCATTAACAATAGCTCGGTCCACTAAAGAGCTATTATTGCACTACCTTCCTAATCCCAAATTATATTTATGGGCTCCTTTTATTATATGCTCGTTCAGCTCTCCATGTTAAGATATCGAATGTCCGTCGATCAAATTAAGTTACTGACAACTATATTGATCAACATCTTTTATCCTTAAGTAGTACCACTCAACTTTATTTGTCATGTCGGATGTAATCCACCTGCAGGGTTTACATGACAAATCCTTATGAGCTCCTTAAGGGGACATCATCAACCCGACGTATCGGGACATGGATTCCTTTTACAATCAACAGTCCATCATACATACAATGCTATTACCCAATTCATAGAGGTTGTTGATCCATAATGAATCTCACTCTTTTATGAGTCAAAGTAATGCACACTGCATATACATGTCTGTTATTATATCTGGATTAAGAGCATAAGCATCCATAATAACAGAGGTATTTGTTCTCTTTTGTAGTCAGTACAAAGAGAACAACCTCAAGTGGTCCTGTTCAATACACACAAAGTGTACTAGTGTAAACCTATAGTCAAGATAGACTAATACCAGATTACACTACAACCTTTCCAATGGATTGTCCAAGTCCGTCTAGGTTGTGAACTATTTATATATTCCATATGGAACTGATAATATGATCTTCTGTGTGTCACCTCACACCATATTATCAACCTTATAGAATATCAGACACTTGCATTAATATTATAATAAACACAATATGCAAACATATGCCCATATGATTCTCATTCAAAAAAAATAAGGAAATAAAGTTAATACAAAATTGATGCTTTCAGTATATAACCCTAACAATCTGCACGCCAATCATCAGCTAGCCGACATTCTTACAAAGTCATTGACATGTGCTTTCAGTTTATTTATGACAAGTTGGGTATGTATGAAATTTATGCTCCAACTTGAGGATGAGATTAGAGAATAAGTATAATTAGTAAGTAAAATTGTTGAGGAATGTAACTTGGGAATTAAGTTAGCTTGAGGAATAAGTATTGTAAGCTTATATATATGAGGCCTTGTATTCAGTTAGTTATTCAATAAAGAATTATTTCTTCATACTATCATTATCAGCAAGGCACGATTCTGTATCACTTTTAACTAATAAAAAATTGCTACTCCGATACTTGAGAAAAAATATATGCAATAGGAGTGTGAATAAGTTCTCAAAACTAATGAAACTTTGCACAACTATTGTAAAAGGTATTTATGAACTAATGCAAGTTTTAAAAGTTATTTTTAATGCATGGTAACTGATGTGAGCCATTTTAGCGAAAATTCAAAATTTTGAAAAGCTTTATATAATTACTATATATAAAAACTGTATGTTAGATCCCACCTATTACTTGATTAGTAACACAGTTCCTAATAAAATATATATTTTACCAATTTTGAGCTCTGAGCTTAATTTTGATGGAGTATGAATCTTCGGCTTCGCTCAATTCTTCACTTTTGGTTTGAATATCCAAATACAGCTTAAATCTATACTTCAAGTGTTCTAATTCTTTATTTGAAGCTTTAACAAATCCATTTGAAGCTTTATGTTGAGTTTGTGAGCAACGGGACTTGAGTTTCATCCCTCATTCTTTAGATTTGATGCTTATCACACAATTATATCCATTCTCGAACTTTATAACATGCACTTTGTAAAATTACCTACACACTTAATAATTTCATTAGATACTTCAATTATGCAACTAATTAAACATCAAAATCATAATATGGGTTGTGATTCTCCATAAGCAAGAAGAACATATAAAAGAAGATAATCTTCTTTTATAAATTTCATACGACATAACATCTCAATGGGGAAAAAAACCTAACAGCCTTTTATCTAGGTCGACTATAATTACGGAAAAATAAATTAGCTAATTTATTCCTAAAGGACAGAGATATAAAATCATTCAGATTGTATCCCTAAACCATGAAACAATAAAAAGAAACAAATTCTTCTACATAACTGTCTTCAATCTGTCGCCCAAAAAAAATGTCAAAAACTGATGATTTTACATATGATGGTCGGCCATCCAACGGGGACAGCCAACCTTCGAAACCCTCAAATTCATCCAAAGGGTTTCTCACTTCCCTGCTATAAACAGTCCACAGTTGATCCGGATGTTGCTGTAGGTCCCGCCACAAAACTGGTGTCTTTTCATGGTGTCTCTTCATGGTGTCTCTTCCGAAGCATGGTGTCTTTTCATGGTGTCTCTTCATGGTGTCTCTTCCGAAGCATGGTATCTTTTCATGGTGTCTCTTCATGGTGTCTCTTCCCCTCCTATAAATACTCACTATTTTCTTCATTTGGAGACACACTCAACTGAAGAGAAAAAATAGAGATTGATAGCCACAGAGAGCTTATAAAGTATTGAGAGTTTTTATTGTAAATCTTTTGAGATTGAGAAATAATAAAGTATTTGTGTTGTTTTTCTTCTCAAATTTATCTCTGTTGTTTTTCTCTCGATCCTAACAAGTGGTATCAGAGCGAGGTTGAGTTGTTGAGTGTCAAAAGCCTTTGCAGATCAAGATGTCGATGGAGGAATCAATATCATCATCATCATTTGGAGCCATGATCAAGCTTACTGCCACCAACTATACACTTTGGAGACCTCGGATGGAAGATCTCCTAAGTTGTAAAGATCTCTTTGATCCTATTGAGGAGAAGGGAGAGAGACCTGAAGCTACCAATGAGGCGGACTGGAAAAAGATGAACAGGAAAACGATCGGTCAGATTCGACAGTGGATCGATCACAGTGTCTTCCATCATGTTGCCCAGGAGACGGATGCTTTTGCCCTTTGGAAGAAGCTGGCGGATATGTACCAGGCCAAGACAGCTCGAAATAAGGCCCTGCTGATGAGACGGTTGGTGAACCTGAAGCTACAGGGAGGAACTTCTGTAGCAGAACACACCAGCGAGTTTCAGAGCCTGGTGAATCAGCTATCTTCAGTGGAGTTACCACTTGAAGATGAGTTACAGGCACTTCTACTTCTCAGCTCTCTTCCAGACAGTTGGGAGACATTGGTGGTCTCCCTCAGCAACTCGGCTTCGACTGGCAATCTTACCATGTCTATGGTTAAGGATGCCCTATTCAATGAGGAAGCTCGAAGAAAGGACGTTGGCACAGAAGCACAAGCCTGCATCACAGAAGTCCGTGGGAGACAGCGAGAGGAAGATCGAAGCAGGTGGAGAGGCAGGAGCCAAAGCAGAGGCAGATCGAGAGGCAAATCAAGTGATGGGAGGAGACCTGCATACAACTGCCATCACTGTGGCAAACCAGGCCACATGAAAAGAAATTGCTGGAAGTTACAAAAGCAAGGCGGTCAGGAAAGGTCACAACCAAAGAAGGAAGGAGATGCACAAGTCACAGTACTAGAAGATGTGGCTCTTTGCTCTCATGAGGATGAGACATGCCTCCATGTGTCGAATCAGGGCGTAGAATGGGTGGTAGATACTGCAGCATCTTGCCATGCCACTCCTCGAAAGGACATCTTCACGACGTACAAAGCTGGAGACTTTGGCTCGGTGAGGATGGGCAATTCTAGCTTTGCTAAGATTGTCGGAATTGGTGACGTTCGGATGCAGACTGATGCCGGGTGCACAATTACACTGCAGGATGTTCGCCATGTGCCTGAACTTCGACAAAATCTTCTTTCGGTGAGAGCCCTAGATGAAAAGGGCTATGATAACCGTTTTTGCAAAGGCTCGTGGAGGATGCTGAAAGGTGTAATGGTGATCGCTCGTGGACATCTCTGCAGCACTTTGTACAAGACTCATGTGAAGATCAATGTGGAGAGTCTCAATATTGTTGAACATGAAGCTTCGCAGAAACTGTGGCACCAGAGACTCGGTCACATGAGTGAGAAAGGTTTATCAACCTTGATGAAGAAAAATCTTATCTCCATTACCAAGAATGCAGAGCTTCAACCTTGCTGCAGCTGTTTATTTGGCAAGTAGCGAAGAGTCTCTTTTAGTTCCTCTTCGACAAGGAGATCAGAGTTGCTCAGTCTGATACATTCTGATGTTTGCGGTCCCATGGAGGTGGAGTCGCTAGGCGGTAACAAATACTTTCTGACATTTATTGATGATGCTTCTCGGAAGGTGTGGGTGTATTTTCTGAAGACAAAAGATCAGGTCTTGGAAAGCTTCAAATCATTTCATGCCATGGTAGAGCGTGAAACGGGGAAAAAGCTGAAGTGCCTCCGCTCAGATAACGGAGGCGAGTATACATCCAGGAGTTTTGATGCCTATTGCAAGAGTCAGGGCATTCGGCACGAGAAGACGGTTCCACGTACCCCGCAACATAGTGGGGTAGCAGAAAGAATGAACCGAACAATCATGGAAAGAGTCAGAAGTATGCTCAGCACAGCAAAGCTGCCAAAGCCATTTTGGGGAGAAGCTGTTCGCACCGCCTGCTACTTGATCAATCGTTCTCCATCAGTCCCGCTGAATTTCAACATCCCGGAGAAGAAATGGACCGGCAAAAACCCCTCCTACTCTCACCTGAGGACATTTGGATGTCTGGCTTATGCACATGTCTCAAAGGAGCTCAGGCAGAAGCTCGATGCGAGAACCACTCCATGCATTTTCATAGGCTATGGAGACGAGGAGTTTGGATACAGGCTATGGGATCTAAAGACGAAGAAGCCCATCAGAAGTAGAGACGTGGTGTTTCATGAAAATCAGACATATGGGGACACTGAGAAGCCTACAATTGCTGAAAGTCCTGACAGTACTCAGGACTTTGTTCCAGATACAGTACCAGTACAAGCTGCCGCAGATGATGATGTGTCTGATCAAGAACTAGAAGCAGAACCAGAGGAGGAGGAAGAAGGGATTGATGAGCTTGGGGAGCCGCAACCTTTCACAGCTGCAGAACCAGTACAAGATAATGATACACCGCCTGAGACGAGTGAGCCTCAGCTACGTAGATCTGAAAGAGGCCATGTTCCGTCTACTAAATATCCAGAATCAGAGTACATTCTTCTTACTGATGAAGGGGAGCCAGAGAATTTCGAGGAAGCATTGTCTCATCCAGACAAAGACAACTGGCTGCACGCTATGCAGGATGAGATGGACTCTTTAGAGAAGAACCAAACCTACGATTTGGTTAAGCTTCCAGGAGGGAAGAAGGCACTAAAGAACAAGTGGGTATTCAAGCTCAAGAAAGATGGCAGCGGAAAGGTGGTGAAGCACAAAGCTCGGCTAGTGGTCAAAGGATTCCTTCAGAAGAAAGGCATCGATTTTGGTGAGATTTTTTCTCCAGTTGTAAAGATGACTTCAATCCGAGTCATGCTCGGATTAGCAGCTAGCCTAGACTTGGAGCTTGAACAAATGGATGTGAAGACTGCATTTCTTCACGGTGATCTGCATGAAGAAATTTACATGGAGCAGCCAGAGGGATACGAGGTTCCAGGGAAAGAGAATCTCGTATGTAAGCTGAAGAAGAGTTTGTATGGCCTCAAGCAAGCACCAAGGCAATGGTACAAGAAGTTTGATTCATTCATGGTGAGTCAAGGCTATAAGAGGACTGCTGCAGATCAATGCATCTACATTCAAAGGTCCCCTGATGGAAATTTCATTGCACTGTTACTATATGTCGATGACATGTTGATCGTCGGACAAGATGCAGTGAAGATCAGACAGCTGAAGATAGAACTCTCTAAGGTCTTTGATATGAAGGACCTTGGGCCAGCTCAGCAGATTTTAGGTATGAACATCTCTCGAGACAGAAAGGCCCGAAGATTGTGGTTATCTCAAGAGAAATATGTTGAACGGGTGATCAAACGATTCAACATGGAGGGTGCCAAGCCAGTTAGCATCCCACTGGCTAATCATTTCAAGTTGAGCAAGAGTTCGTGTCCCTCATCCAGGAAAGAGATCGAGGAAATGGAAGTTGTGCCTTATTCTTCAGCGGTTGGAAGTCTGATGTATGCAATGGTGTGTACGAGGCCGGATATTGCACATGCAGTGGGTGTGGCAAGCAGATTTCTCTCCAATCCAGGAAATGAGCATTGGGAGGCTGTTAAGTGGATTCTCAGGTATCTTAAGGGTACCTCAAAGATATGTTTGTGTTACGGGGGAGCTGATCCGGTTTTGGAAGGCTATACAGATGCAGATATGGCCGGAGATCTTGATGGTAGAAAATCGACTTCTGGTTTTATCTACACTTTTGCAGGGGGGGCTGTGTCATGGCAGTCAAGGTTGCAGAAGTGCGTTGCACTATCTACGACAGAAGCAGAGTACATTGCTGCCGCTGAAGCTGGCAAGGAGATGTTGTGGTTAAAGCGATTTCTACAAGAACTCGGGATCAAGCAGAATGACTACAAGGTACATTGTGACAGTCAGAGTGCTCTGGATTTGAGCAAGAATTCAATGTACCATTCCCGAACAAAACATATTGATATTCGCTATCACTGGATACGCGAGGTGATGGATCAACAATTGTTGAAACTGATGAAGATCCACACGAAGGAGAATCCAGCAGACATGTTGACAAAGATTGTGTCTCGGGAGAAACTAGAGTTATGCAGAGACATAACTGGAATAGATGAGAGATGACGATTGGTGCAGATGTGGCGTGAGGGGGAGAATTGTAGGTCCCGCCACAAAACTGGTGTCTTTTCATGGTGTCTCTTCATGGTGTCTCTTCCGAAGCATGGTGTCTTTTCATGGTGTCTCTTCATGGTGTCTCTTCCGAAGCATGGTATCTTTTCATGGTGTCTCTTCATGGTGTCTCTTCCCCTCCTATAAATACTCACTATTTTCTTCATTTGGAGACACACTCAACTGAAGAGAAAAAATAGAGATTGATAGCCACAGAGAGCTTATAAAGTATTGAGAGTTTTTATTGTAAATCTTTTGAGATTGAGAAATAATAAAGTATTTGTGTTGTTTTTCTTCTCAAATTTATCTCTGTTGTTTTTCTCTCGATCCTAACAGTTGCTAGCTACTCTTTATTGTTGCTATATATTTTGGGAACTGTTGTACTTGTTGCTACAATTCTAATGATATTCCTTGCTCCGGATTAAATCTGATACATATTTTGGGTTATCTCCGTAGCTAAGTTAGCTAGGGTGGAACACTTGTAACCCCATTCTTTTTTAGGGTATATCTATGACAACTTCGAACTATGCACTCATGTGGCGATCAATGACACACTTCAGCTCGTCTGACAACAGTGCGGAGGATGCATGAGAACTTGGTCTAATTCATGAAAATGAAACTAAATCCAAGCATACCACTATCTATTTGTCTTTTTAAAGAACAAAGAAGTAGACTTCCTCATATTGATGTTTGGCAAACAAACATAATTTTTTGAATAAATTATATCTTCTCAAACTCTGGATAGGACCGTGTGAAATTTCGCAGAAATGTCAAAAGCATTGGCAACGTGCAGAATTGAAATTTGGAAAAAGGATTCTACATGTTGCCATATTAAATGAAGTTCATTGTCGGCCACACTCCAGATTTCCTGGGCCGCAAGAAACATATAAATATATATATATATATTTCTTTAATCAATTCAAATAAAAGCATCCAATACTTGACAAAGATTCCAACTTTCAAGAACATGAAACAAATTAATCTCTTTTGAAAATTATTTTCATTTTAATTTCCTTTATTTAAGAGAAGGATAATTTTACCCTCCTTGAATTTTGATGTTTTAGCGAGTAACATTCCTGATTTTTTAGTGTGACAATTAAAATATTCTAAAAATCATTTCTTGCTATTTGTTCAAAGAGAAATTGTTTACAGCTAAGCATATTATTGATATGAAGCATTGCAAAAAAGTTTCATATTTCTGATGACTCACAAGTGAATATCTGCAACCTTTCTGTAAAAGTCCATTTAACAGGTACAAAAGCTCATCTGGTAACCTGTGATGAATTATCATTAACCAGCGCTGGACAAAGGAAAAACATGAAAAAATCATGATACATCGCAATCTCAGCAACGTCTTAGATTCTTTGGCTAGGCAGAAATAAATTTTACTTTCATAGAAGAATTAACAATTATATTTATGGTAAATTAACTCATATTATATATTTAATTTCATTTTGGGCAGAGACAGTTGTGGCATGAGTTAGAGATTGTATTGAAGATACTTTCCAGCCATAGAGATATGATAAGGAAGATATAAAGTTTTGACCGGCTTTGGACTAGACATTTCCCACAAGTATTTTTTTTTCTTTTTTTTAAATGTCCCCCAAGGTTGTTTTTTTTTTTTAAGGTAAAAGGTGAAATAAGGCCACTCTGTTTCATTAATAAGAAGTTAATAAAACAACCCTGACATACCGGGAGAAAACAAAAGTACAAAAGAAAAGTACAATGCAGGAAGAAAATGAAGGCAAACAAACATACACCCTCAACAAACCCTGGGGGGTGGGTCTAACTACTCAAACATCAAGCAACCAGAGAGTACAATAGGTTGGTACAAAACACAAGCTGGCATAATTAAGCACTGTCATGACTGGTGAAGCTAGTCCCTCAGTCCAACGTCGGCCCGAACTCTACCTCCTCATCGTCAAACTTCTCTACCTGGAAAACTCTGGCTATCCTTCCTCTTGCCCCCGTGGCTGCAGCTGTAGCCCAAAAAGAGATAAGATGCATAATGTGAGTCAGGTTACCAGAACTACTATTACATAAGGCACGAAAATAAAAATTATTTCTGTCAAGCCATAACACCCATGTTGTTGCCGCTATTGCGATGTACCACGCATCCTTCATATCATGGCGAATCGTTGCAAATTTGGGGTCAATCCAAAAATCCTCATATTCGTAGGGGTAGTCGCCTATTCCTAAGGCTCGGAGTACCTCAACCATAGTAGCCTTACTTCTTGGGCAGTGAATGAAAAGGTGATTTAGATCTTCCACATGCACGTCGCAGAAACCACAGTTGGTCGCCACCTGTGATTGTCTTTTGGCAAGGTTTTTCCTAGTGAGGATAGCATTATTGAGCACTAGCCATAAGAAAACTCTGACTTTAAGGAAAGTTTTTGCCTTCCACAACACCTGTACCCAGCTGGGTCTGCATCCTTGAAAGTGGATCCGATGATACAGAGATCTCACCGAGAAAGCTCCCTTGCTCTCGAGTCCCCATCACTTCTGATCTGGGCCTTGTGTGCACCTTGTGCCTGCCCGTGTGATGTGTGCTTGCATGTCAAGCAATTGCTGGTGTAGATCTGGGGTAAGCGTTCCTCGGAACGCCGGTCTCCAACCTCCCCTTTTCCAACCCTCGATAACGGACATATTCGGTCGACTCGACCTCTCATACAGCTCTGGGAACATTTCCTTCAGGGTATGGGCTCCACACCACCTATCCCACCAAAATCTGGTGGACCGGCCATTGCCGATAGTCGACGTAACTGCCGAATTGAAGGGGCCGCTAGCCTTGGCAATTTCTTTCCAGATTTGCGAAACTTTAGCCCCTACTCGGAAGCCAAGGTTTCTCATGCCTTTTCCCCTTAGATAAGGTTGAATGAAGTCCTGCCAACCTTCCCCGCTGTTGTGGAATACCTTCCACCACTATTTTTCCAGCATGGCAAGGTTCATATCTCTGAGGTCGATGATGCCTAGCCCTCCATGCTTCTTCTTCATGCAAGCGATACTCCATTTGATGAGGTGGTAACCTCCTTTATCCGAATCGCCCCCTTCCAAAGGAATCGTTTTCGAATCCGGTCAATCTTCTGGATCACCCATCTTGGAAGCTCAAAAAATAGCATGTAGTAGACTGGCAGGTTAGACAACACTGAGTTGATGAGTACCACTCTGCCCCCAAGAGACAGCAATTTACCTTTCCAACCAGACAGTCTGTCCTCTACCTTGTCAATGATAGGCAACCAGTCTACTTTAGATAATTTCCCTGGTCTGAGAGGTAGCCCTAGGTATTTGATAGGGAAGCTACTCGTCGTACAGTTCAAAATAGTAGCGTGTTCCCCTGCTACATCATCGGATAGGGAAATTGGAGTCAGCGCACTCTTGTGAAAATTAATCCTAAGGCCTGACCAGGCCTCAAAACAGTATAGGGTCCCTTTAAAACAGACTGTTTCTCGTCTAGACCCATTACCAAAGAGTAGGGTGTCATCTGCGTATTGCAGGATCGTACACCCTTGAGTAGACGAGGATCTGGCCACCGGCGTGATCCAACCTTTTTCCTGGCAATTCTCCAGCATACCCCTCAGCACATCCGCTACGATAGTAAACAGGAGTGGTGATAGCGGGTCCCCTTGTCTGAGACCCTTCCTGCAAGGAAACGGCTGCCCCGACCTACCATTCACTTATATGGCCGTTTTGCTAGTCTGCAAGCACTGCCTGATCCAGCAGATCCATTTATTTCCGAAGCCCCTACCCCTGAGAGCTTCCAGCAAGTACTCCCAATCGACCGAGTCATAAGCTTTCTCAAAGTCCAGCTTAAGCAGAAAGTTCTTAAAGTTGGTCGTATGGCAGCGGTGGATAACTTGTTCCACCGTTGCCACACAATCTAGGATATTTCTGTCCTTAATGAAGCCCGATTGAGATTTGTTGATAAGGTTGTCCATAATACTCCCCAGGCGGATAGCTAGAATTTTTGTAATAATCTTCGCCGAGCAATTTATGAGGCTGATCGGTCTAAAATCACCCACTTTCGTCGCCTCCTCCAGTTTGGGTATCAGGACTACTTCCGCAAAATTAAACATATCCAATCTGAGCTTGTTGTTAAAAAAGTCATCCAGCAATGCCATATAGTCCCCTTTAATTTTTTTCCAGAAAATTTGAAAGAACATCATTGGGAAGCCATCTGGCCCTGGCGACTTGTCCGCTCCCATGTGACTAATAGCCTTTTTAACTTCCTCCTCCGAGAAAGGAGACTCCAGACAGGATAGCGAAGGCGATGACTCGATCTGGTAAGTCTGCCAGAAATCATTCCTGAGTGGGACCCGAAAGTCATTCTTCTTCCCCAAGAGGTCCTTGTAGTATCCTTGGAAGGTTTTGGAAATCACTTGTTCGTCTTGCACTGTCCCCGATCTTGTTTCTAAGGATAAAATAAGATTGGACCTGCGTCTAGCACTTGCCACTCGGTGGAAGAAAGCCGTATTCACGTCTCCCTCTTTGAGCCATGAAATTCTAGATTTTTGTTGCCACTTAATTTCTTCCAGCTTATAGAGATTGGCAATGTTCTCACGGAGCTCAAGAAGTCTGTTTCTTTCCTCCTGTGACAGGTCTCTCAACTCCTCCACTCTTTCTAGTTCATCAATCCCTTCCAAAAAGGAATCTTTTGCGCGCCAGATTGTCGAGAACCTAGATCGGTTCCATTTACGTAGGCGCTTTCTTAATCTGTGAATTTTTTCACACCATCGCCCCGCAGCATCTGCGCCAGTCACTGGGAGCGTCCAGTTTTCCATCACCAGGTGGTGAAACCCCTGAATCTCCAGCCATGCCTTCTCAAATCTAAATTTTCTATGTCTTTGGGCTCCCTGTACCCCAGTGTCAAGAAGGATTGGAGTATGATCTGATGTGGATTTAGGGATCGATCTAGCGGTAGCTAGGAGGAACTTAGCCTCCCAATCCATCGATACGAGTATCCTGTCCATTTTTGCTATAATCGGAGCAGACTGTATGTTAGACCACGTAAATAGTCTATCATTAATAGGGATATCTATCAGCTCTAGGTCCGTGATCACCCTATTGAACTCTGCTCTATGCCTGTCGCTGGAACCTCTACCCTTGTGTTCAAAAGCAAATCGGGTAATATTGAAGTCCCCCCCGACAATCCAGGCCCCCGGCCAATGGAGCCGAATATTGGTCAGCTCTTGCCAAAAGGCGTCACGCTCTGTAGCCACGTTCGGCCCATAAACAACAGTCATAGTATACATATACTTATCAGACCGTCGTTCCAGCCGTGTAGTCAGGGAGAATGTACCATTGTAAACCTCGGAACAAGTGAGCAGGTCCGAGTTGAATCCAATGCAATTCCCCCTGACGCTCCCGCGGATGGTCGTAAAACTCATTCCTTGATTCTGTTCCCCCCTATTCTCTTGAGTTTGGACCCATGTCTATGTTTGGTCTCCTGGAGCCCAACCACTTCTGCCTTGGACTTAGTGATAATGTCCCTAACCATATCTCTTTTACCCTTATCCCCCAAATTCCGGACATTCCAGAATAGCGTATTCATTGGGGAACCATGTCCGAGATGACAGTGAGTGAGGGACTCGGGCAGGTTTCGCCCTCAGAGACCATTATCCCCCTAGAGTTGGTTCCTAGTTCCTTATGATTACTAGGTATAGCCCTCTCAGTTTCCCAACCCCTAATTTTGTTGAGAAGTAACGCGTTGCGATCTTTATCACAAACTTTCAAACCACAGGTTATAGCTAATAGAAAAACTTCAGAGTCTGACATGAAATTTAAAATATTAGCAAGAAAAATTTTGGAACCTCCATTGTCATGTTTAGCCGCTTTGGCGGCCGCAGCTATCTCTAAAAGGTCATCCAAGGACTCCGCATGAACCCTCTTAGGCGACCGCTGCACCCTAAAACCACTCGTCCAGCGAAACGATCCAGTACTGTATCCTGGAGCCAACTCCGGCAATGTAGATAGTACCATCTCTGGCGAAACCTCCTTTTGTGTATCCGCAATAAATTCTAAGTCTTCTGATTCCCCATCTGAAACTGAAAAGTCCACGTCCAGGTTCAGGCGCTCCTCTAGGTCCTCCTCGCTATCTGCATGCAGATTTTGTAATTGTAGAGTGTATTCTCTAAATGTGGACTCCTCATTGAGCCCACAACACGCCGTAGACCCTACAAGAGTAGCAATGCTTCCATTGGTGGACCCCTCAGTGGGCCCACACACCGTTTGCTCAGTTGAGACAATAGACCCCCTTGTAGTTGGAGCGACAGAAAGCATCTTGGACCCCTCAATAGACCTATGAACTCCAATGTGGTCCACACCAACCCCACCCGCATAGGGTATAATATCATTGTGACTAGTCGGATCTCCGCGGTGCACCACACCGCTGGTCTCCAATAACCCGCAGTGCAGCACATCCTTCGTCACGCTCTCCCACACGTCAACTCTCCTGTCGCATTCGGTGAGCTCACCCCCCCTCCCACGTGGCGCTTGCTCGTTGGGTGAAACAGCGGCAGCTGCAGCAGTCTCTTTAATCGATATAGGGGGCAATAAAGACGAAGTTATGAGCGCGACAACATTGTCTTCTTTCTCCTTAAGGCTCAGAGCAACCTGGGTTATTTCTTCATCGTTTGTTTCTTTCCCATTTTTGGGCGTACTCAGATCTTGAGCGCCAACCACCCTTCTCTTATCTCTTCCCTCTGAGCACGCTTCTCTGTAAGCGAGCAACACTCCGCTCATCTCTTTCCCCAATCTGGCATCTGAGATCTGACTCCCTGGTTCCAAAGAAGCCGCTTTTAGTCCCTTTGGTGCTTTCCACACCTTTTCTACCCACTCTCTGGTAGATTGAGCCTTTTCTTTTTCTTTTGTCGCTATCTTGGAGTTGGGCTTGTCCCTCACCAGCTCTCTTTCAAACAGCTGCTGGTTGCAGCGGGGTAGGTAACTGCCATTTTGGGGGCCTGCAAGCCTAGTCTCCCTACCTAGCTTCACAGTCTGCCCTACTTCAGATGCCTGCAGAGTTTGCAGTGCTCGCTTGCCGATTTGGGTAATCTGTTCCATGCCTTTTTTCAGAGCGGCCCTAGATGCCGAGCTGTTAACCAGATCTGGGTTTAGGGCAGCTTGGCCGTTGGATCCCTTGGTCTATCCTCGACCACCGGCGTCCCGCCCTGCCCCAAAACTCCCTGATCCCTCAACTGCGGCCTCTAGGTTCGCTTCCAACTCTCTCGCCGCCTTGATCACCTCTCTATGAGCCCTTTCCACCTTGTGGGATCCATCAATGGTAAGCTCCCAAGTTGACGATGTCACTTGCTTGTAACTCCTACCGTTTCTGAGAGAGCCTGGAGATGCTGGGGAAGTGATGGAAGTGTGGTCTGCCTCCTCGCCTGCGCATTTGTCGAGGACAAATCGAATAAGATAGGAGTCCTCGAATGAGTATACTTTAGCAAATCTCGGCATTTGAGTGATGTCCCTGCTTCTAATTTGTATCCTTGCCGATACAATTCGATCGACGGACCGTCTTCTCGTCGATTTCCTCTACGGTGCCGAAGTCGGAGACTATCTCTTGCAAGGCCTCCTTCTTCCAAAAGTGAAGCGGAACGTTGTGAATCCATACCCAGTAGCAATCCCCTTGAGGTCTTTCGGCATCGAAACTCGGTGACCAAGCTTTGAAATCCAGTGTAAAATGCCCAAAGTCCACTGTAGCAACTCCGATGATCTCAACCATCTTTCGAGGGGATGGGAAGGAGACCAAAAACATGAGGGGGCCCATCCTTTTAACCACCCAATCCCGATCCGCCTTCATCGGCCACCTCGAGCTCAAAGCTTGGAGAATGTGTGCCTCCGAAGGTCTGCCTGAGGTGAGACGTGCCACTGCTCACCACTGTCGCAACCATGCTTCCTCCGTCTTAATAGTAGCAAGGCTGTTGGCGAATTTGATGGTCGCTGGGTTGTCAGGAGATCGGCCCCGGAGTACTCGTCTCTCTTCGTCATTGTGCGAAGCTATTCCCCCAAGGTTGTTGAGAGGCTTTTATTCTATTTCATTTCATTTTGCTTCTTGTTATGTCGTAAGTTCACACATCCAAAAGATGTTGGAGGTTTATATTATTTTCTTGCACTATAATTATATTTTGGGCAAAAGCCAAAGTACCCCCCCAACGTTTAGCCCGAGTACAAAATGCCCATACAACGTTTGAAAAAATACAATAAACACATTCTTCTGTTAACTTAACCCTTTCTATTAAGTTATAATTATTAAATTACCTTTTTATCCTTACCATATTCCTTTCCTTTCTTCATTCCTTTTTTCTTCTTTAATTTTGCTGGAACTGAACCAAGCTCTGTTAAAAGTTCGCCTCGCGAAGCATATCAAAGTAATGAACCTTCATCTGCAGTTAGTCAAAACGTCCATGCTACACCAAACACTTGGCAGCCAAAGGTATAGTCATTGGCTTGTTTGATCTTTGAATCAAATTATCTTCTTTCTTCGTTTTTATGCCGAAATTTCTTCTTGTTATTACAAACAGTTTCAATAATTTTTAAGAGCTTGATGACCAAAATCTATAATCAATGGTTTTTTCCTACCACGAACAAATTGCATGACGCATCACAGGAACTAAACTTGATATGCAGGCAGTGACTTCATTTTCTCAAGATGTGTTTTGGAAGTAGCTTAGGTAGTAAGAAATCTGTCAAGGTTGTTAGGGATCTGGTAACAGACATGCAGCTAGGAGTTGGAAGGGGAGGTGTGAAACGTGCAGTTAGTGATACCTGCTGCTGTTATGACCGCTGCCTGAATTCCATTTGATATCCAGAGGTTCCTTTCAATGCTACAATTGAGTCTGGCAATTTGCGAATATTGTTGGAGTTCAAGAACATTTCAGTCCAGGCTATCCAGTTACTGCCTTTATCCCCATCCTTCTACTCTATTTGATTCTTTCGTCAGCATACATGTTTTTTGAAATAATTCCTTTGTTTGATTTTCCTTCTCCTTCCTAAACTAGAAGCTGGTCAAAACCACTTGAACTGACTTATTATTATGCTAACTTAGTTGATTTAGTTGGCTCATAAACTAAATGCCTATTTCCATTGAAGTGAGTAGTAACTCATGGAGCACGAAATTAAGTATACTACAAAATCCATACAAAATTAAGGAAGAAAAAAGGAATGAAGAAAGGGAAGGAATAGGATAAGGGTAAAAAAGTAATTTAATAATTATAACTTAACGGAAAGGGTTAAGTTAACGGAAGAATGGATTTATTGTATTTTTTCAAACGTTGTATGGATATTTTGTACTCGGTTCAAACGTTGGGGGATACTTTGGCTTTTGCCCTTATATTTTTACTTTCCCACCTTAACTTTCTCATTAATGTAATATGGTAAATATACTCCGTCTTTTCTTCACATCTAAACATGCTTTAGCACTAAATTCTCCTAAGAATAAAACAGATTTTTGACAATAAAATTATTGTGTTTGCAAATAGAAAACAATCCTCCAAGTAATTACTGCCAAGAAATTACCTTCTAAAGCCTGAAAACTCGCTTCCCATGTAGAAAATAAAAAATAAAAAAGAAGTCCTTTCCGAAAAATCCAAAAATAATAATTAATTTGAAAATCGAATTTAGAGATGAATATAGACCGCATGCATAAAGTGCGGCAACGTCGGCAGTGACATCAGCAGAGCCGGCTGAGCACAGCTTAAACGTCAACATTTTTGTAGTTTTGCTGCGTACGAGATTCAATGAATGATGAATCCCAACGAGCACGTGCTTAGTATGGAGATTGAAGGGAGACGAACCCTGGTCACTATCACTACTAGTACTACCTAAATCTTACCTGTTCGTAATCGTAATGGCCGCCCAACTAAGATATTTAATTGCATCTTACCCAATTTTAAGATATGTTTTTTAGTTAAAACCCAATTCAGATATTTTCTTTTGCGAAGACCCAATTCAGATATTTTTGCTTAAATATGAAACATTATCCATTTCGTTCATTCGTGAACCATCAACACTCTAAATATCGTTGCCATTATAAGCGGCATGATTAAGCAAAAGAGTTTAGTACCTAAATTACCGGCAAACTTGTTCCCTTCGTATAAGGCACACTCAACTACTAGAAAACTTGAGCTTATATCAAGTAAGAGATCACACGTTCAATATAGTTTCCAATATAAGTGACATGATTAAGTAAAAGGAGTTTAGTACCTAAATTACCAACAAACTTGCTCTCTTCGTATAAAGCACACTCAACTACTAGGAAACTTTAGCTTATATCAAGTACGAGATCACAAGTTCAAATAGTTTACTCAAAATATCGTATCATGTTATTGGGTAATGCATCTAGTCTCTGTCACTCCCTCCACTTTAATAATTATATTCGCTCCCTAGAGCTTGTTGACCTATTCATTAATGGTAGAGCTTTTACCTGGTCTAACATGAGACTATCACCCTCTATGGCCAAATTAGACCATTTTCTGGTGTCCCAAGATTGGATTTCCTTTTTTCATAACTCTTTTGTCCAGGCCCTCCCTAATCCCTGTTCTGATCATATCCCTATCGCTCCACTCTAATTTCAACTTCGTCAAACCATATAAATTTCGGTTTGAGAAATTTTGGCTGGAGGATCAGTTATCAATCGGATCCTCCAATGCCTCTCTTCGATCATGGAATCTTTTGGCCTTGGGAGTATCTTACTTAAACTGCATTTTGTTAAGCGAGGTTGTAAAGTGTGGAGGAAGGAGAGGTTCTCCAATTTCTCTTATCCTCTATTCATGCCATTGACCAGCGGGAAGAGACTGGATCGATTGGAGACCATGAGAGATCTCACAGAAGTGAATGTAAAAGAGAGCATAACTCTCTGCTTCAACAAGATCATATCAAATGGGCCCAACGAGCTAAGTGCAATTGGCTTCTTAAGGGAGATGTGAATACCTCCTTTTTTCATAACTTTGCTTCTCATCGCCAACGATGTAATCACATCTCTTCAATTCTCAACAATAATGTCCTTCTGACCTCGGATTCTGAATTTCACTCTGCTTTTTTTTCTTTCTTTAAAAATCTGCTGGGCTCCTATGGTAATCGCTCCATACAGCTTGATTGGAATCAACTGTATGGGGATGAGCATCATGACCTTTCTTCCCTTGAAGCTCCGTTCCCCGTAGAGGAGATTAAATGGGCAGTCTTCTCCTCTCGCAGTGATGCTACCCCTGGACCGGACGGTTTCCTGGCATTCTTCTTCCAAAGATTTTGGGACCTCTTGAAGGACGACCTCCTTTTGATGTTTGAGGACCTTTACAACGAGCAATTGTCTTTTGAACGTATCAATTACGCCCACATTTTCCTTATTCCCGAATTGAATGGTGTTGATCTGGTGTCTGCGTTCATACTGATTAATATCCTTAAATCCCTCCTTAAAATTGTTATGAAAGTGCTGTCTAACCGTCTCACAATCGTCATTTTCCCTTTAATTGATGCGACCCAATCAGGTTTCATTCACGATAGATTCATTTTAGACAGCGTTTCCACTGCACAGGAGATTATTTCTGGTTGTCACCGGTCTAAGTCTGAAGGGATTCTCTTAAAATTAGACTTCAAGAAAGCTTATGACAAAGTGGATTGGGACTTCCTCTTTGATATCTTTTCTAATCGCGGCTTTGGCCCGAAGTGGATCGCTTGGATCAGATCTAGTCTAATTTTTGGTACTTCTTCCATCATCATCAATGGCTCGGAAGGGAAAAAATTCTTGTGTAAAAGGGGTCTCCATCAAGGAGACCCGATCTCCCCGCTTCTTTTCTCCCTAGTAGCTGATGTCTTTAGCAAGCTACTATCGAGGGCGTGGCAAGCTAATGTGATTGAAGGCTTAGATGGTTTCCAAGGTTTCCGGGGTGTTCTCAATCTGCAATATGTGGACGACACTATCATTTTTTCTAAACCAAATGGTATCTCTCTCCATAATCTCAAGCTCCTGCTCTATATTCTTTAGCGAGCATCGGATCTCTCCATTAACTTCAATAAAATTTCTGTAATTTGGCTTGGTGGCTCCGATGAGCGCCAACTCAAGGTGTCACAATTCTTTAATTGTGCTTCGAGCTCTTTTCCCTTGTCCTACCTCGGTATCCCTCTGAGATGGGGAAAACTCCACAGGAGTGATTGGTCCCCTATGATTGATAAAGTGGAAAGGAGACTTAATTCCTGGTCGGGATGGCACCTTTCTCACAGTGGTAGATTGGTGATGGTTAACTTGGTCTTATCTGCCATACCATTGTATATTATGTCTTTCTTCTACTTGTTCTCCTAGGTCATTAAACGATTGACCAGATACGCAGGAATTTCTTCTGGTCTGGCTCTCCTTACTATCATATGGGCAAACACCTCTGCAAGTGGGATTTGGTGTGCAAATCCAAATGCGAAGGCGGGCCTGATGTCCTTAATCTGAGGCACCAAAACCTTGCCTTACTTGGAAAATGGATTTGGAAGGCCCTCTATCAACCAGACTCAGCCTGGGCTATATTATATCGCACTGTTACCATAAAAGGCACAAAATCTGGGAATTATTCCCCGTGATCTTCCCCTCCGCTTCCCTTTTAAGAAGGGCATTTGGAAGGTGGTTCAGCCTTTTAAATGCGGAGTGCGTAAACATTGTGGCGAAGGATCGACAGTAAAATTTTGGACCGATCTTTGGATTGATAACAACAAGATTGCATTTAATTTTCCTCAATTATTTTCCCTAGACCGGAATCCCCAGGCCACTGTAGCTGATTACTTCACTACTGTCGGTGATCGTCGGGAATGGCGTATTCCCTTTAAAAGGGCTCTTCCCCTGTCACTTTTTTCCCAGTATCATAACCTCCATTCTTTATTGCATTCCTACAATTGGTCCACCCGTGATGCCATTTCTTAGCGTTGGAACGGATCTGGAGTTTACTCGGTTAAATCTTGCTATAATTTTATGAATTTAGGTGGAGTTGTCTCCCCCTATCACAAGCTCATCTGGAAGGGTGCTGCACCGCTTAAAGTCAAGATCCATGTTTGGATAGCTATCCATGATAAACTTCTGACTGTTGATGTGCTCAACAAAAGGAACATCACATGGGATCAAAAATGTGCTCTATGTCTTACTCAGCATGAAGACAAGTTGCATCTATTTATTAACTGTCCTTTTATCCTTCCTCTTTGGGCACTCTGTAAAAGAGCTTGGAATGTGCATGGGAGGTCGAGGTCCTTCCCAGCGTGTTGGTCTTCCTGGAGAACCAATCAGGTTAACCTTCCTCTGCGTGCCTAATGGGACTTATCCATGATGGCGTTAACTTGGATTGTCTGGAATGAGAGAAATGATAGAATTTTCTCTAACTCTTTGCGTCCTATAAATTCATTGGTCGACGATCTCCTTTTTGACACAAAATTTTGGGCATCGTTGCTCAATCCCGCTAAGTTACTTAAACTACAGCTGAACTGTATTGATAATGCTTTGTGTTTTTTCAATTAGCATGGTTTTCCCTCTTCTCTTGATTAATTTCTTCTATTCTTTTCTTTGTTACTGTCTCTTTTTGACTACCTATTTCTTTTTGCGTTTCTTTGGCTTACTACCTATGTACTCTTCTCTTCTTCTTGCGCAGATATAAAGTTGGGAGCGCCTTACTATTTTATGGTGGTTATTAGCCTGCTTTTTGGGCTTGGGGTTTCAGGTTGCGTCCGATCATCTATGTTTTTTATGCTCTTTCTGCAGAATCCGCTCTTTTGTATGCAGGTTGTAGTGGGTCGGCTTTTGGCTACCTGGTGGCTGTCCTGCGGTGTTGTTCTAATTTTGCGGGATGTTAATTTTGGGGATGTCTAACTTTTTTTTCTTCTTCTGGGTTTTGTGTTTCGCTCTCTCCCCGTCGTGGTAGTGGTGGCCCTTTCTAGCCCCACTTCCGGTCTATGTAGGAGCTCCTTTATCTCCCTTGTCTTTTATGCTTCTACTCGCTGCTGTTGTGGATGTGCTTGCTGTGTGGTTTTGTTGGTCTGGTCCTATTGCGTTTGTGGTTGTTTGCTGCAGTTCAGTGTGGCGTTTCCTTGTAGCTGCTGTATTTCTTTTGTTGTGCTGGTCCGGCGTTCCCCCCACTCATTTTGTGGGATGTCTGGTGGGCCTATGCCTGCTTTTGTTTTCTAGATTTTGTTCTGTGTTTCTGTTTTTTCTATGCACTGTGCAGGTTGGATGGTCGATGGAATGCTCAATGGGCTGTGATTTCTTTTTGGCCCTTCAGTGTTGTTGATTTCTTTTGTTGTGCTCCAGGTCTTTGGTCCATCGCTGTAGCGGCTTGATTATGGTGACGTTTGGGTGGTTTTTGATCTTTGCCCGATGGCCTTTTCTGAAGATACTACCTCAGTATCTCGGAGTTTTGTTAATTTTATCTGGTCTTCGAGTTTGTATGTTGGCAGTCAGTTTTTGCCTTGTAAACTGCCTGTTTTTTTCCACCTGTTTGTGGCTTTTGTACTATGGACTTTGTATCTTTCTGTGTTTAATTTATTTAAGGGCAGGAGTCGTCCTACTCTATCATGTTCTTATCAACAACAACAAAAAATATCGTATCATGTCATATGTTAAAAAAGCTGATGTCGAGAAAACACAGAGACTTCACTAAGTGCTAATCTAATTCCCATTTCCAAAACCACACCCAGCGTTACCCTTTGATATTTGTGCAACGGGAGCAAAGGTTTCACCATAATTCCCATTTAATCTAAGTTCCATTTCCCGTTGAACAGTAGTCATCTGTACAACGGGAGCAAAGGTCTCATCATAATCAATGCCATGCTCCTAAGTAAATCCTTGGGCTACTAGACGAGCCTTGTGCCGCTCAATAGGTCCATCAGGTTGATATTTGACCTTGAAGATCCACTTGCAGCTAATAGGCTGAACGCCCTCTGGTAGAGGAACAACATCCCAAGTGTCAGTCTAATCAAATTCACTGAATTCTTTTGCAATAGCTTTCTTCCATTCAGGATATTGAATTGCGTCTTGATAGGTTCTGGGCTCACGTGTAGAGTATATAGCAGTGAGATATGCATGAAACTGTGGTGAGTAGAAAGCTAGGGTGGCAAAACCAAACTGGTCAGAAGGACCAGTGGCATCAGGTGTATAACATGCCAAAGGAATACCAGAAGTGGAACGGGTAGACTGACAAAGAGGTGGTGGACTGACAGGGTGTGGGGGTGAGGATGGTGGAGTAAGTTCATGTGTTGGTGGGGAAGTAGGTGGGATAGGTGCTGGCTACTGTGGGGATGCAAGTGGTGGTTCGGTAGGGGGAACAACAGGTATAAGGACTGCAGCAGATGTGAATGGAGCCAGAGGAGTGGGATCAAAAGGAATGTGGGAAGATAAATTCGGAGAGCTAGCAACAGCTGGGGAATCGAGAAATCTAGTATCATCGGGAAAAGTCAGGTAGTAAGGGGAGTCTTCCACAAAGGATACATGTCGAGAAATGCAGACACGACCCGCTGATAGATCAAAACAACAACAACCTTTGTGTTCAGGACTGAGACCTAGGTGAACATACTTAGCAGCACGAGCGGAGAGCTTCGTGTGCTCAGTAGGAGGGAGAAGGACATAACAGGTGCACCCAAAGGTACGGAGCATACTTTAGTCGGGAGGTGAATGATAAAGAGCCTCATAAGACGTCGTACCAGCTAGGACAGACGAGGGAGTAATGTTGATGAGACTAATAGAGGTCATAATAGCTTCAGCCCAGAAAGAACGAGGAGCGGAAAAGGAGAGTAAAACAGCGTGAGCCATCTTAAGGATGTGATGATGCTTGCGTTCAGCTACACCATTCTGTTCATGTGTGTGAGGGCATCATTGCTAAAAAAGGGTGCCGTGAGACTGAAGGATCGATCTCATAGTCATGGAAGTGTACTCACGTACACCGTCCGATCGAAAATTCTTAATGCGCACATCGAACTGAGTGTGAATCATAGTTGTGAAGAATCGGTAAATATCAGCTATCTCAGATCGCTGACGCATAAGAAAAACTCATGTATGCCTAGTGAAGTCATCGATGAAGGCAACATAATAGAGATAGCCTTTCCACGAAGGTACGGGAGAGGGTCCCCATATGTCCGAATGAATAAGTTCAAAAGGGTGAGTGGTTTCAGAAGTTCTTTTGTGACTAAAGGGGGGGCAATGTATTTGTCCAACTGACAATCCTGACAATCAGATAAATATTTAAAAGTGAGAGAACCAAGGGCACCACTACAAGCTATAGTCTGAAGTCGTGATGCGTTAATATGACCTAAAAGTCTGCACTACAGATCAGCAACAGAGAAAACAATACCGGCAAAACTAGAAGGGGAGTGATGTGCACGAAGAAAATCTAGATAATATAGACGATCCTGACGACTAGCACGCCTAAACTCCTCACCGGTGGAGGAATCAGTAATAGAACAACCTAAAGAGTCAAAAGTAACTACAAGACCACTATCGCACAATGCACTGATAGAAATAAGGTTTATTAATAGATAAGGAGCATAGAGAACATATGGTAATGAGAGAGTGGGAGAGTTAATTGTCCCTGAGTGTGTAATAAGAAGTGCTAAGCCATCAGCTGTGTGTAGAGATGGAGAGTGAGAGGGAAGTACTGTGCAGGTGGTGAACAGTATCTGATTACTAGTGAGATGCTGTGATGCACCAGAATCTAAAATCCAGAACGAATTCATACCGGGAGTGGCAGAAAGTGCTGGAGCAGATGAGCCAGTATTGATAGACTGACCCATGAGCTATAGTTTCAGCTGAGTGAGTCGTTGCTGAAGATTAACCCAATCAGCAAGAGACGGCAAGGCCGGAGTGACGGGCATAGCCGAGGATGTGAGAGAAGAAGCACTACGAGGAGAAATAAGACTAGCGCTGCTGTGACCGAGAGCACAATGTGGAGGGAGATGCTGCTGGTGTCTGAATCTGGGTAGGGAGCAGGATGGTGCTACCGGTGTCGAAAGTAGAGGTGAGGTAGGGTGAGGAATGATGTTAAGAGAAGGTTAGAGGCCGGAGGCAGACTGAAAGTGGCGCGGCAAGGCCGGAGTGACGGGCATGGCCGAGGATGTGAGGGAAGAAGCACTACGAGGAGAAATAAGACTAGCGCTGCTGTGACCGAGAGCACAATATGGAGGGAGATGCTGCTGGTGTCTGAATCTGGGTAGGGAGCAGGACAGCGCTACCGGTGTCGAAAGTAGAGGTGAGGTAGGGTGAGGAATGATGTTAAGAGAAGGTTGGAGGCCGGAGGCAGACTGAAAGTGGCGCTGCTGCTGTTTGAATCTGGAGGAAGAACGAGAGGCGGTTGCATCGGGGAAGTCAGTGGAGGCAAAAATATGTGGGAGAGACTGAGATTCCATCAAGTAGTAGTACCTATATATATATATATATATATATATATATATATATATATATATATATATATATATATATATTGGGAAACTTTCCGTTGCACACCAGTCTAGTGTGCAAGCTCGTGCGCACTGTCTGTAGACCGTCCGATCTGATTGATCCAGATCTAACGGATCAGATCTAGCTCCCGCTCATCTGTTAATGTGGAGGGGGGTACATTCGGAATTTCACCCCCCCAGACATACATCTGGCTTCATTCTGATCCTTTCCCAAATTATCCCGCTCCCCTCCTTCATCCTCTTTCTCAGAGCGAAAAAAACCCTACCAAAAAACCCCACCCTTTCTCAAATCGGAACCCATCGATTTAGGGAAACTCGATTTCGATCAGTCCTTTCCCCCTCTCTCCCGCTCACCTCCTTCCTCCTTTTCGATTTTAGAAAAACAAAACCCTAGCCCCAAAATCGTCTCCTTCCTCCTCGAACGATCGGAACCCATCGACAGATTACATCTCATCCTCTTGACGACGCGAGCAAGATCTGGAAGCTCATTTCATTATTCTCATCTCTTTCTCCCACATTCCACTTCGTTACAGAAGGTAATCTTTCTTTTTTTTGGTTTTTTTTTTTGGTTGATAATGTTGGGAAAAGAACAACTCTTTCTGATTTTGGTTTGTCAAAATAATTTTTAAAGTTTTTTTTTGAAATTAAATTCGAAATGGACCTCTTGATTATATGAGAGTTAAACCTAAGAAGTGCAATCCGAAATGGACATTTCGAAATTAACACCTCTTTTCGAATTTGTTTCAGGTATGGAGTTAGGTGAAGGTTGCTCACAATTGGGTAACAATTTTTTGTATGTTGAAGAAGGTGAATTTACCCCCACTGTCGATGAGCATCTAATCCCAAAGATAGGTATGATATTTGAGACCCTTGAGCTGGTAGAAAAATACTATGATACCTACGCGAAATGTTCTGGTTTTCAAATGCGTAAAGGGGGTAATAAATTGAAGGAGGGTCAGGTGGTGGAAAAAACTTTTTTATGTAATAAAGCGGGGGGGTCTAAAAGCAAGAATAATGAAATTAGAATAGGCACTACATCCAGGACATCTTGCAATGCATTGGTTAGGGTGAGATTAAACAAAAAAACGAATACATGGTCAGTTTATTCTTTCCATGAGGTGCACAATCATCCATTCACCACACCTAGTAGAAGGCATTTGTTGCTGCGTAATCGTGTTGTGTCAAGTTCAGATAAAATTATAATGGAGCAACTTGCGGGTGCAAATATTCCCACATGCAAGCAAATGCTTTTTTTGAAGGTTCAAGTGGGGGATACGATAGGGTTGGATTTACTATGACAGATGCTAGAAACTATGAAAGAGATTTGAGAGAGTCATTAAAAGGTCATGACGGTCAAATATTGGTAGACTTTTTTAAATGGCAAAAGGAAAAAGATCTGTCTTTCTTTTATGCATTCGAGCAAGATGAGTCCGGTAGACTGTCTCATTGTTTTTAGGTTGATGGGATTGCTCGTTTGAATTATGAGATATTTGGTGATGTAGTTTCTTTTGATGCTACACATAGTACTAACCGTTATGGTATGCTATTTGTTCCATTTGTTGGGATTAACCATCATTGGCAGTCTCTTTTTCTTGGTTGTGGTTTCATCCCAAATGAGACGGCTTCATCTTTTGTGTGGTTATTCCAAACATGGATAGGAGTCATGAAGAAAGCTCCCCAAGGCATTGTAACGGACCAAGACCGAGGTATAGGTGCTGCAATTCAACAAGTTTTCTCTCATATTCATCATAGATATTGCATCTGGCATATTTTAGATAAAATTCCTTCCGAGGTGCCTCAATTGGTTCAAAATCCTAAGTTCATGGAAGGTTTTAAAGAAAACATTTGGAATTCGTATGATTGTGTCTCTTTTGAAGAATAATAGAAAGCTTTGGTTTTGGAATATGGGGCAGAAAACAACAAATGGTTGAGTGATATTTTTCATATCCGTGAAAAATGGGCCCCCGTATACCATAGGTCTCATTTTTGGGCGGGTATGTCTAGTAGCCAAAGAAGTGAGGGAATGAATTCCTTTTTAAAAAAGCACATCCAAAAGAAGTATTCACTTCATGAATTTGCTTTGATATTTGAAAGAGTTATTTGTAGGCAAAGAGAAGAAGAAGTAAAAGAGAACCACCGTACACTCGATAGAAAACCCAAATTGAAGACCGGGTGGTATATGGAGGAACAAATGGCACAAATATACACTCTAGCAATGTTTTTAAAGTTTCAAAAAGAACTCAAGGCAAGCCTACTGTATAATGTAAATTCTCTAGAAGGTGACGTGAACACTGCTAACACTTATTACACAGTGACATTCATTGGTAGGTCAGAAAAAGAGACTGTTATTACTTATTCCAAAGAAACTCAGTATGGGTGTTGTTCATGCTTTATGTTCGAATTTGTTGGTCTCCCTTGTAGACATCTCTTGGCCTTCCTTAAAGTTTCAAGTTGTAATGAACTTTCCAAACAATATATGATGAGAAGATGGAACCGTGAGGTAATTAGAAGAAGCTACACCCCCACAAATTTTGGTAAAGAAGATGGGAACAATAGCGAGAATTTTGCGTCCCGTTATTGTGAGTTAAATAACTTGTCCAAGCAACAAGTTGAGATCGGACTGTCTTCCGATGAAGGGTATGTGTTCATGCATGAAGCTATGATCAAGTCACTTGAAGGCTTCAATTTGATAGTCCCCGAAGGGTGTAGTGTTGGGGCTAAAGGTAGTGGAACATGTGTTCATGGGAAATAATTGGTCTTGTCTCAAGTATCGGTGGAAGAACCTCGCCAATGTAATAAGAAGGGAAGACCAAGTGGGAAAAGGTTGAAACCAATGCGGGAGAAATTAAGAAAGCCACCTAGGAAGTGCAATTGTTGCGGTTTGCGTGGGCAAGGCCATGATGCGCGAACTTGCCCAAAGAAAAATGAAAGGTATTTAATGGTATTTGTAAAATTATTAAAATTATGAAAATTATTATTAATTATTATATAGTTCGCAAAAAATAATGACTTTTATGTGGTTTTTTCAATTTTCAGTGGCAAGCGTGCATTCGCCGAAGATGATGTGAATTCATCTACTGAGAATAGTTCCGAGGATTCTCACGAGAATTCTCACGATAGTGTCAACTGAGGGAAGTATTTCATTCACAAGTTTGCTTTGGTAACTATTGATACCCTACTTTTATTATTTGGTACGAGATGAATTGATAGGCAGTGATGAATTTCTTGCATTCTAAACCATCGCAGTGTGCAATCCAGTGCACACTGGTTGTAGACCGTCCGATCATATACATCCATTTTGATCCCCATACAACGGAAGGGATTCACTCCGTCTCATCTGTTAATGTGGGGGTTTGCAATGAGAATTTTTGTTCTGATAGTTGATTCATATGCTGAAAGTTGGATTTTTGTTATCCCCTTCAGCTTTCATTTCGGCTAATAGTTGAATTTTTGTTTACATTTGTATATTCAGTTGTAATGAATATACAAATTGTATATTCAGTACAACTTTACAGCATTGCATGTTCTTGCACACTGGGCTAGTGTGCATACTGGGCTGGTCTACAAATGAAAGTTTCCCTATACGAGGCTGCATACTGGGTTGGCTGATACATTGTTTTTGGAAAGTTTTTGATTGCATTGTTTGATTCTGCACACTGTCTGATGGTTTCCTTTTGGTTAATGTGGACCCTTTGGAAATGGGGATGCATTTAATTAAAACTGTGGTAAAACCTGATCAGAATTGTGATTGTTACAGCTATTTTGGCGTGGCAATTCAACTGCAGCCAAATATTGCTACACCATCGCAGTCTGTGAATTAAATCGAATTCTGAACCTACTTAAATTCATTTCATGAACAATAATCATCCTGTTATGTAAAATTACTTTATGTTATCTATTAAACTAGTAGGAAATTCATCTAACGCTATTTTTTTTTTGTAGTCAGCTATGAAAAGAATGTTGATGAGGATATTAGGAAGAAGAGGTTTATTCATATGCTACAGTCAGGCTTCTGTTTTTTAGGTTAATTTTGAGTCTTCAGTGACTGGGTCTGATGAATCTTCAGGTGATAGCAGTTCGAGCTACAGATCATCAGATTCAGAGGATAGGAAGAGGAGCAGGAGGGCGAAGAAGAAGCAGAAGAAAAGAAGGCATCATAAGTACAGCTCATCCTCTGAGTCATCTGAGTCCGTGTCTGACTCAGCTTCTGATAGTGATTCAGATGATAAAAATAGTCGGAGGAAGAGCAAGAAGCACAGCCGTAGATGTTAAGGCCAGTTAGGGCCAATTTGGAAGCACGAAGGATGTGATTGGTGTTGATGATATCTTTAGACTCTAGCATGTTTTCTCTAAGTTACTCAACTCTTTTGGGCTTATGTATCTCACTGGGATGTGGTATGTCCAGTGCTTTGTGATGTTTTTTGAACAGTTCTATTAGTGACTATATTTTATGTAATACTTATTCAGTTCAGGTTTGGTTGCCTTAGACAAATGTGATGGCTACTGGAATATTTCAGTCCCAGAGTTTCACATGTTGTTGAACTAGCTTGTTTCCACACTTTAAGATCTTGTATTTTTTGTATATAATAACTCGACACCTGATAGATATCTTCTGAATTAGGTGTATGTGTCACTTGGTTATTATTTTCTGAATCACTTTTAGATAGCCAATGCTTTTACTGATGGCAAGTCTTTACTGCTAGTCCACATGATGCTATTTGGCAATGGTCTGTATTTCAGACTTGCATATGAAGATACCAACCTGGTCTGTATATTTCAGACTTACTGATAGCAAATCTTCAGTCTGTATATCTGTTCGCATCCTGGTCTTCCTTTAAAGCAGCTTCTTCTTGTTCAGTTTCTGCTCGCTTCATTCGCTTCAGTTTACAATGTTAATATTGTGCTTTCTGTGATCAAGTGAATAATCCTGCAGTCTAGGATTGCTTTAAAATACAAATAGAACATTTGTACACCAACAATGTGGATGCCCAACATGATCGAATCTTTGTCACAAGGATCAGAGAAGTAGTTGTATCTGAAAATGAACAAGTCTCTAGCGAAATAGGGAAAAAAATGAAAATGAACAAGTAAAATGTGTGGTATATATACACAGAATTTACAATATACATGTTGTACAGATTTTGTGCAGAATCGAAGAGAGCAATTCAACAATACCAACACCACCAACTCTTTACAAGCTCCAATAGAACATTACAACCTCATATAATTTGCACATTTGATAAAAAAACCATTCCCTTAAATAGAAAACAACAACACCACCAACAAATCCAACTTTTTCCCACACCACACCAATAACTGATATATAACTGATATTGGTGTGGTGATTGGTTGTATAGCCAATCACCACACCAATACCAACACCAATATCAACAATACCAATACAATAAAATAAAAATACAAATACCAATACCAATATCAACAAGAGTCATTCTTTTATATAGGGTTCACCATGTTTCATTTCAGAAGTCACCCATTGTCCTCTTACATGAAAGAAAGGAAAAGAAAGAGGAGAGTCCAGCACAACATATATATACCAATACAATAAAAGATATGTTCTTAATTTACAGGATTACATCCTAGCCAAGCACAACATACAAGTTCCGCAAAATATAACAACTACAAAATACAATTTTGTGAACACTACAGACAACAACGAAGCAGTCAATACTGCTTGAAGAAAGCCAAAGACAACAACAGAGTCAACAACACCCCACCAATCAATCCCGCAACTCCATAAACCTGGCCACCTCTCCTGTAACCGCAATTGTACGCACCATCAACATCTATCGACTTCAACATATATGGCATTGAAATCTCATCAAGCAAATCCCTGATTTTAGCATCTTTATCCTCCTCCGGGCCATAATTCTCTACCCAACAAAAAAAATCGCAACCATTTGGAAAATTCGGACAATTATAATAAGCTCTACCCGGATTCTTTCCCGAAGAAGAATATTTCACCCGCGTCTGTATTCGGCAAAAACATTTGGGACCTACAATTCTCTCACGGGAACTAGCTCGGGAGGACCTAGGGCTACAACTGTAATGATTGTGGATTTGGTTGGAAGATAGTTTGATGTCATCCTACAAGATGTGGTAACGTTCAAGCCAAATCACTTACAAAAAAAGACATGCTATTGAGTTATGCCGAACTATATAATAGGTCACTTCTTATTTCCAACAAATTATACAAATAATCTAACAAAAAAAGGCATGCTAAAGGTTATACTTGGACTTGCATCCAACAACACACTAAAACCTAACTAAAATATACAACTACATATTCATGAAAAAGGCCAAATAACATAGGCCAAATCTTACTACAACACTACCTGCATGAATTTACTAAAATTTACAACTACACATTCATATGAAATGCTTGAATTTCGTTACCTTCAATAACCATAGCCAAGATGTCCATTTCAGATTTAATTTCGACAAAAACTTTAATTATCATTTTTCAAACCAAAATTATCAACAGCAACAACATCTTTTCCCAACATTATCAACCAAAAAAAAAAAAAAAAACCAAAAAAAAGAAAGATTGCCTTCAGTAACGAAGAGGAATGTGGGAGAAAGAGATGAGAATAATGAAATGAGCTTCCAGATCTTGCTCGCGTCGTCAAGAGGAGGAGATGAGATCTGTTGATGGGTTCCGATCGTTCGAGGAGGAAGGAGACAATTTTGGGGCTAGGGTTTTGTTTTTCTAAAATCGAAAAGGAGGAAGGAGGTGAGCGGGAGAGAGAGGGGAAAGGACTGATCAAAATCGAGTTTCCCTAAATCGATGGGTTCCGATTTGAGAAAGGGTAGGGTTTTTTGGTAGGGTTTTTTTCGCTCTGAGAAAGAGGATGAAGGAGGGGAGCGGGATAATTTGGGAAAGTATCAGAATGAAGCCAGATGTATGTTTGGGGGGGGGGGGTGAAATTCCGAATATACCCCCCCCCCCCCCCCCACATTAACAGATGAGCGGGAGCTAGATCTGATCCGTTAGATCTGGATCAATCAGATCGGACGGTCTACAGACAGTGCGCACGAGCTTGCACACTAGACTGGTGTGCAACGGAAAGTTTCCCTATAGTGCAACGGAAAGTTTCCCTATATATATATATATATATATATATATATATATATATATATATATATATATATATATATATTATTATTATTTTGTTTTATTTTTTTTTAAATTTTTTTTATTTTTTAATAACAGAGAAGAAAGAAACAGAAAGGGGGAGAGGCGGCTAAGGTTTCAGCATTGGATACAACTTACAAAATGAATAAATGGGTTTCAGCATTGCGACGGAAGCAACGGATGGTCGGGGATGGCTTCGACGGGATCGACGACCGGGTCGATGATGGAGGATGGGGGTCGAGTTGGCTACGGGTAAGCGGGAAGGTGGCGGCGCTAGGAGGATGCCGGAGGGAGGAGGAGAGGGTTTCGAGCTTGATGATCTTCGTGTGGCTTCGAACGACGGATCTGATGTGGTCGAGTCCTCTTTGTTTGGCTTCGAACGACGGATCTTTGTGTGGTTTCGAATGGCGGATTTGGGAATGAAGATGTTAATGATGAATTTGGGGTTAGGGTTTCTGTGGGAGAGGACGATGAACAGAAATTGAGCTTGACGATCTTCGTGTGGCTTCGAACGGTGGATTTGGGAATGAAGATGGTAATGATGAATTTGGGGTTAGGGTTTCTATGGGAGAGGACGATGAATAGTGGTTTTTTCTTTTCTTTTTCTTTTTTTTTTTTTTTTTTTTTAGATCTAGGGTTTTAGAAAGAAATTTGTATAACTTGGCTGTTGAGATTTGAGAATTTTTGTAGAGGAAATTTAAGAAGAAAAAATTTGGATAATTCGCTATGATACCATGTTAGGATAAATCAGAGAGATGAAAACAATATTGAATATTGAATTGAGTTCAACCAAGTATAATACCACTTATATATAGGAGGAATACAAATATCAAAACAACTCTACAATCAATATGGAACTATAATAATATCTAACATGCTAATCTAATTCCCATTTCAAAAACCACACCCATCTTTACACTTTGATATTTGTGAGAGAGTAATCTGGTAGAATTTCCCACTGGGTGTAACTACAAGTTGTGTGCACACTGCCAAATTCTCAAACCCACAAAACCTAGTTTCCAGATTCAATGCTTTGGACCCTTTTTGGAATAATTTTTTTTTATGGAGGTGGGCGACTCGACAGTCTACAGCTTAGAAAGAAAGACAAGTCAATCGATGCCCCTCCCTCGAGGAAGGTTCACGGTTACATCCACATCGTTCTTTTCTCACACCGAACAGCACACGTGTAAGCCATCTCTTGGGCCCCACCCCCCTTTACAAAAGACTCGCCCCAATTCCACCTGCTATATACATACATCTCCCCCTTTCTCTCCATTTATAAACTACGCTCAACAATTCAACCGATTCAGCAGTACTTTCAGCTTTCAACCACAGAAACAAAAAAGACAAGAAACAGAAGAGAAATGGGAAGAACCAGAGATGCTGAGGCCGAGCTCAACCTCCCACCGGGGTTCCGGTTCCACCCCACCGACGAGGAGCTCATCGTTCACTACCTTTGTCGGAAAGTCACTTACCAGGGCCTCCCTGTCCCGATCATCGCAGAAGTCGATCTCTACAAATTCGACCCCTGGGAGCTTCCAGGTATTTAATATACAATTCTTACACACTTTAAAAAAAAAAAAAAATTAAAAAAAGTTCTTTCTGGGATTATTATCTCATGTTGTTAACAATTTAAGAGTTTTGTTTACAGAGAAGGCATTGTTTGGGCACAAGGAATGGTACTTCTTCACACCTAGAGATAGGAAGTATCCCAACGGGTCGCGACCGAACCGGGCTGCGGGAAGAGGGTACTGGAAGGCGACCGGCGCGGATAAGCCGGTTACTCCGGCAGGGAACAAGAAGCCACTTGGAATCAAGAAAGCTCTGGTCTTTTATTCGGGAAAGGCGCCGAGAGGTGTGAAGACTGATTGGATCATGCATGAGTACAGGCTTGCTGATACCAATCGAGGCACTAACAAGAAAGGCAGTCTCAGGGTATGTATAATTAATCAATTTTGAAAAATCTGGCTAGAAAAAACTTGAGGCCAATGCAACTTGTTTCATTGTATTTGTTGTTTTAAGCATATATAAATTGAACATAAGATCTAATTGAAATCGTCTCTTTTTCTTACAGTTGGATGACTGGGTTCTTTGCCGACTGTACAATAAGAAGAACAGTTGGGAGAAGATGCAGCAGCAACAAAAGGAGCAATCGTCGTCGTTAGGGGAGGGATTGGATTCATTGGAAGCAGTTGAAGACACTGATAGCTTCAAGTCTGATATTGATAATGATTCGTTCCCGGAGTTCGATGATCTGGGTAGCTTCCAAAACTCTTCATTTCAAACATTACAAATGCCACAACAACAATACCAGCACCAACAGCAACAGCCGAAGAAAGAAGACAACGATTGGCTCATGGACTTGAACTTGGATGACCTGCAGAGTAGCTTCGGAGCTTTTGGTTCCACAGCAACTGGTCTTCACATGTCTAACCAGGATTACTTCTTGCAAGTGCTTGGATCAACAATGAAGCCGAGCCAGAACAACCTGCCACCTTTTTGAAGTTAAGAATTAGGGTTAGGAACATTGATTGTATGATAGTATAATAGAAGATCTAGTTATCCAAGCCAGAAAAGAGATCTCAAAAAAAAAAAAAAAAAAAAAAAAAAAAAGGTGTCGGAAAATTGCTGGAAGAGTACTCTAGAATTCTTCGTCTCCCTATTCATTTTATAACCCCTCATGAATCATTGGAACAAAATTGTTATACATATTATTTTAATAATTTAATTGAAGTTTTTGATCCAGCTGCATGTAGAGATTTGAAGTGCGCGCAAAGGCAAAAGCAAAAGATAAAATCTAGCACACTTTGATTGGATCATATATGAAAATGTGAACCTCAATGTTGCCTTTCTATGGTCTCAAATTAAGTCGATGCTGAAACACTGTCTATATCAGATCGAGCTTTTGTGCAATCTCGTTGAGAAATGATAGGATGATAATACTGATAATCACCACATCTCCAAAGCTTGTGCATTACAAAAGCTAGTATTACATTTGTTAATGTTAGAAATGTTTTAAATATGTCCATCTGTTAACAGCGGGAAGAGGGCTGTTAAGCATGATAATAAACTGGTGTAGATTTGCATGCTTGATGTATTAAGAGGAAACTTTAGCTCCGAGAATAGTTAAAAAATATTATCATCCCCTGAAACAAAAAAGAAGGAACAAAACTATGAATTATAAAGATAACAAACGAGGTATAAGCATTTCTGACGAAAATGGCATCCATCAAGCAAGAAAGAGGCTAAACCAGAGCTTATAGTACTATAATTTAGCTGCATGCATATAATATTATACTCCGAAGCTATTTGGATGTTGTGTCGTGCATTAAAATTACTCCATGTATCAATGTGCCGTGATCCATGTCCATGTTGCGATGAGGTGAATGAGCTGCATGCATGAAATTCTTTTCCGATAGCAATTGCGGAAACAAAACTTCATCTCAAGAGATAAATAGTTGTGTATTAGTTCAATGGTGGTAGGTTAGTAACTTTGATCCAAGCTGATAGCTTACCTTTAAATGCTCCTCTCTTCAAATACATTTGGCAAACCTCCCTACACTTAGCATCCCACTGTCTTCCATCCAAAGATATTATTCTAGGCATTGACGAAAACAAATCAGATAACAAGGAGAAATTATTCAACATAATTAAGGAGAACGTGAATTCGTTAATTGAATGTACCAAAATACAACATCAACGCGAGCAAACCCTATTAAACACAAAGGTGGATTCAACAACAACCCACAAACATTAAACACAAAGGTGGATTCAAGAAGTATGTTCCAACCATGAATCCTCCCTCCACCTCCCCCAACTCCACCACCCCTTAAGCTACCCCCATCATACACTTTCTTGCTCCTTCTTCTTCCCCACAGTCATTCACACACTCAGATCTCCCTTTCCACCATTCCCTTCTACTAACCACAACTTTCAATCAAAAACCAATAATGGCTTCTTTGGAGCCAGGGATGAGAAACTTTGTGAGGCCCAAGCATCTTGCTGGGAAGGCAAAGGCTGTTAAAAAATTCTTTATAAAGTTTCTTTTACAATAAACTCAATTGATTGAGAGGCGCAGAAAACAGAGAAGAAAGTAAGAGAGAAAGAAAAACCGAAAGGAAAAATAAAATAAATAAATAACAACTTACAAATAACCAATTTCAGATTACAAGTTAAAGTAGTCGAGGCCTATGTATCACACAGTGTCCTTAAAACAGATTTTGCCTCTTCTGGTTGCTGGATTATGCGAAGACGTCTGTCTTCCAGGATGCAACGACCAGAGTGTTCACGTAGGCACCACGTAGCACTCTCGAACCAAGCAATAGCGTCAGAATCTTATCACCGACTTACCAAACAGCAGGAGTAAAAAACAAAATAGAACTCAGAGGAGGAAGAAAGAAGATTACTGGTGCAGGGAAGAAATGAGAGGGGAGGCCTCTATTTATAGAGCCAGGGTTAAAACTGTAACGGCAGACACGGCTATGAATGCCTTCAATGTAATGGTAGACAATCAATTGAATGCCGGCACTGTACGGCAGACATCAATCATTGCATTTGAATGTCTTCAGTGTAACGGCAGAAAAAACATTCAATACAGCATTGAAATGGCAGACGGAACTGTTTCTGCATTTATTTCAGCCGTTACAAAAGAAAAATCAAAACTGTAGCAAAAAGTGGCTCTGCACGGGGTGAGGTCATGTCGGTCCGGTATTCGTGTCCGCAGGTCGTGCGGGCGCACACAAATCGTATGTAATCCGGTCCGAGATTTACACCCCCTTCCTGTGCGCGCGAGAGAGCGCCTCTCTTCTAGCTATCTTACAATGCTTAGAAGGAGATTACTATATATCCGCTTCTATTTCCATTGATTTTTCTGATGTAGGACTATGTTCCCTCAACCCTTTTTCAAGAATGAAAATTTCTCACTTTGAGAAACAATTTCTCATTCATCCCTTAACCGTTTTTAGTAAATTAATATATGATTTTGATCTACTCATGAAGGAGAACACAAATCAATCAAGATCTCTCAATAATTCATTGAGAATCTTACTCAAAAAATTGCTCAAAAACTGGTTCGTAAAATGGTGTATAAAATATCCGTTTTCTAACAAAGGCCGCCGACCACGCCCCTATGAGATCCGGGCCTCTTCGCATTCACAGCGATGTCCCCGCAAGGCGACGATGGTACCTAACCTCTCTTTTAAGGAGCAGAACCTCAATGTCCATGCCAGCATGGAGAATTGCTCAGTTGATCATGAGCGTTGGGATCGGAGAACTATCTCCATCTCCAGCGATAGAGCCTCCCTCCCACTCTCTAAGGGAGGTGCTGGAGGAGCTAAAGCTCGGCTCTCGGTGGTTGAGGCCACTAAGAGCACCACTTCAATGGAGGTGGCCAGTCCTACTCAGCGTGCTCCTCACCGGGGCAAGCTCGTCTTCGTCGAGAAGGATGGATGGAAGATGCAAACGCGAGTTATCAGCCCTAAACTCAAGGGGGAACTCGATGGCCAAGGCGCGCTGAAGGGGTTCAAGCATAAGGAGGACGGAGGGTTGGAGCCAAACTGTTACAATTGGGGGAAGTGGGGGCATTGGAAAGCCGATTGTATGAAGGAAACTAAATGCTTCTTTTGCAAGCGTAGAGGACTGCACGCGTCGCGGCGCAGATGACGACGGGTCGACTAGGAGCGGCACTGGCCCTACTCGACCTATTGCTAAGTGTCATCTTCCACCTGTCGAAATGCTACTTAACCGACCTGTGCAGAAGGATGTGAAGGTGAGTGGGACAAGACCTGTTGTCCGGGTTGAGAGAGTTTCTCACTTCAATGAGAGAAAGGGTGGGTTGTCTAAGATCCCGAATGTTAAGCCAGAGGCTGCCACTGTGGTGGCACGAGCGGTCATTGTCCCCACGTCTGAAATGGAGGAGCATGAGAACAGTCTTCGTTTTAGCGTCGTGGCATTAGCAACATTCGGGCAACCCAATGAGAGGATCATCAAACAAGAACTTTCGCAGCGCTGGCCCAAAACCCTAGATTGGGATTGGGCGATTAAGAGGCTGTGGGAGGATGCTTTTATCATCCCATGCTCGTCCGAGGCTAGGATGCAAATGGTGTTGAGCAAGAAGGCATTTTCAGGCGAGGGGTTCTCCTTCGTTCTACCGTGATGGACTCTGTAGGTCAGAGAGTACAGGAGGGACGAGCTCCAGTCTATTTGGGTTTTGATATCCAACCTTCCACTAGTTTGCTGGAGTAAGGAAGTTCAAGGGTTAGTTCAATCCTTTGGTTGGGTGGAAGAGCTTGATCAGGCGACCAAGTTCTGTAACAAGTTGGACGTGGCACAAATTTGAGTTTCCGTTCTTAATGGAGCAAAGATCCCTCCGATCGTTTTCGCCATGTACCATGGGACGACGTTCAAGGTGGGCATTTGTGTCGAGAGTAAGTGGTTCATGCCTAGTGTCCCTTCGGTGGAAGCGGTCGTTGTTTCGACAGCATCTAGGGTGGTGAAGATTTCTGGTAGAGTGGAGGTAGAAGATGACCTTGGGCCGTTGGATCATTTCGGATCAATGGTTGAGATTCGTAATAGGCAGGGACGTAGGGTGATGGGTTCTAATGAAGCGATGGGGCCTAATAGCGTGGGTCAGTCGGGAGGGTACAAACAGGTACAGGCTTTTAACCAACTCAGTAAGAGAGAAGAGAAACTGAATGAGGTTGGGGCGGGTCCCATCGGTGAGAGCTGCAAGAGCTTACCTCGAGACAAGCGCGCCTCACCGCAGGATGGCAATATCACATCCGAGGTAGCAGTTATCGAGGGGGACGAAAACAACAGAGATCGGATTGATGCGAATTTTGAGGGAGCTTTGATATCCGAGTCTGTGCAAAAGTCCATGCAAGAGGCTTTTGTTCAATTTTTAAGAGGAGACGTGAGTTCTCTTTCTAGCGACCAAATTGACTCCTGGGTTAGTTTATTGAGAGCTTATTCTTATGGGGCCTCCAAGCCCATTAAAGAGCTCTCAATTTATGGTGGTCCTACTTTCAATAGTGTTGCCCACACTATAGAGAAGGAGATTGAGATGGGGCCCAAAGGGATAACCCATTCGGCAGAAGATTATCTTGATAAGCCCTCTTTTTCTCAATCTGTCGAAATGGCAACTTTGGGAGGCTTTTTGCTGTCCGGGTCTAGAAAGAGGCATTTTCACAGTGACGATGAGGGAGATAGTGCTAATTCTGACCGGGATTACAAGAGTGACTATGAAAAAGCTAGCTTCGATTCCCCAAATGACGATGACTTAATTGATGCGCTTAAAAACATAGAAGAGACTTCCCCCCTGTCTATTGCAGCAAAAATTTGGGACATCGAGAGAGAGGAGAGAGTTGAGGACTCCCCTATCAGACAAGTTGCCACTAGGGAAGGGAAAGAGGTGGCCGTAGAGGTCCCCAGACGTAGCTCACGCCAAAGGGAGAAGCATGGGAATCGCCCTATGTCCAAAGATGATTTGATAGCTTCAGCAGTCAAAATGAAAGTCCCCAGTTCTGCCCTGGAAGGTGAGTCCACTTTAAATTATGCAATTATTGGTTTCATTCCGGATTCATTGTTAATTAGTTTAGCCAAGGTGTGCCGAACAAATTTGGGTTGTGAGAGGTCTTCGCAATTAGACTGTGCTAGGAGTATTAGAGATTGGGTTAAGCAGCCATAGTCGAGGGATCTTGGAATGCTCCTCTCCAGAGGCATGTCAAGGAAACAAGGGATGTGGTGTCCTCATGGAACTCTAAGATCCGCAGGCTCAGAGGAATGCTCAGACAATGGGTTGGGCAGGAGAGGAAATGAGCTAACGCGGATAAGGATAGAATTATGGAGCAGATCCATACCTTAGAGATTCTGGAGGAGGAAAGAGACCTATCTATTAATGAGTTGTCTGTTCTTCAGAATTCCGGACAAGACCTTGATACTATATTCAAAATGGAGGACGATTATTGGAGACAAAGATCTCGTGACCAGTGGCTACAAGAGGGGGATGCCAACACGGCATACTTCCATAGGTTAGCCAACGGCCGTAGAAGATCCAATTTTATTTCGGACCATCTCATTAATGATAGGTGGGTGTCGGATCAGAACTTGGTGTGCTCTCACATCGAGCATCATTTCAAAGACCTCTTGGGTCGGTCTAGAATCCATTATTGCTCCCTTCATGAGACATTATGGGACCATCCTCGGGTGGAGGGCCTAGAAGCTCTAGAGCAACCGTTTGAGTTGAGTGAGATCCTCAGTGCGATTCAAGACTTAGGACAGGATAAAACTTCAGGGCCCGATGGGTTACCCATCTTTTTCTACTCCACTTTCTGGGATATTATCAAGACGGACTTATTCTCCATTTTTAAGGCGCTGTTCTAGAACGACGTTCAGATTAACAGCCTTAACTATGCGTCCATCGTGCTAATCCCTAAAACAGAGGATATCAAAGAAGTAGGGAATCTTAGACCTATTAGCCTTCTGAATTATTCCTTCAAAATCATTAAGAAAGTCCTTGCTAATATATTGAACCCTTGGCTCAATGCGATCATCCATTCAGCCCAGAGTGGATTCATTCAAGGACGGGACATTCTTGATAGTATAGCAATTGCCCATGAGACCATCTTTCAATGTCATAGGAACAGAGAAGAAGGCTTCCTGCTTAAACTTGACTTTGAGAAATCCTATGATACTATGGAATGGGAGAGCGTGTTAGAAGTCCTACAGTCCAGAGGATTTGGCTCCAAATGGATTGACTGGATTAACAAGTGCATTAGAGGTGGCAAATCTTCTGTCTTGGTCAACAGTTTTTCTAGCAATCTCATAGCCTACAAAAGAGGGCTTAGACAAGGAGATCTCCTGTCCCCTCTTCTTTTCACCTTGGTCGCTGATGTATTATCAGAAATGACCCAGCATTGCTCCAATCACCAACTTCTTCGAGGCATCAGAAGTATGGATGGGGTCCGTACTAGCCTCATTCTTCAGTACGCAGATGATACGCTCCTCTTCGGGCGGAATGAGATGGATGAAATTGTCATCTACAAAGGCATTTTGGTATTCTACGAGGCTTGGTGCAGGATTAGAGTTAATTTTGCCAAAAGCAATCTAATTGGACAAGGGAGATGTGATGATGTATCTCTCGCTCTATTGGCTAATGTCCTTGATTGCAGAGTGGGGAGTTTTCCCATCAAATACTTAAGAGTTTCGCTGCGCTCGGGCCGACTCAAACGAAGTGATTGGCCTACACTGATTGAGAGAATTGAGAAGCGTCTCCCTGAGTGGAAGAGGAAACACATCTCACTAGGAGGCAGAACCACACTCATTAACCCGGTTCTTTCTAATTGCCTATTTACTGGATGTCCATCTATGAATTTTCCATCTGGGTTATCAACAAGATTGATAAGATTCGTAGAGATTTCTTATGGAAGTGTCACCGAGAGGATGGTAAAGGTCTGCCTCTTGTAAATTGGAGTGTGGTTTGTAGGATAAAAGAGTTTGGAGGGTTGGGGATTTTAAATCTTCGAGAGATGAATAGAACCCTTCTATGTAAATGGTGGTGGAAAATTCACTCCCGCCTTCCCCAAGACCATTGTTGAGTTTGATACAGGAGGCATAGGCTTTTCAAATTTGGCGGGGGACAGCATCGTAGAAACGTGTCCCTAGTGTGGAAGGGAATTGACAAGCTCGGTGACCTCTTCCACGGCCATTCCCCAAGTTCAGTGGGGAATGGGGAGAACACCTGATTTTGGCTGAACGCATGGGTAGGCCCCAATACGCTTGCTTCGATTTTCCCAGAGATATTTGAGCGTGCTCTTAATAAGCATGCTCTTGTGGCAGACTATTGGGTCAGGTCCACTTGGCAACTCCGATTATCTCTCCCTAGCAACGACTCTCCCTCTATCAACTGCACCCCCATACTCACTTTGTTAGGTGATACCCATAGATTCACTGAGCAATCAACAGACAAGAGAGGGTGGAGGATTAATTCCAATGACCAGTTTTTGGTGAGATCCATGTACACAGCCCTTTCCGACGGGGGGATTAGATGTGCTCATAATAGAGTCATTTGGAACTCGTGCGCTCCGCACAAGGTCCGTGCTTCCTTATGGTTGGTCCTATCCTTACGAGAGTAAATCTTGCTAAGAGGGGTTTGGTAACCATGGTATCCTGTCCCAGGTGCGGGACTAGAGAGGAACATATCAGTCACTTATTTCTTGACTGCATTTTTAGTAGGCGATTTTGGGATTTCCTCCTATTGGGATTTGGAATCAGCAGATTTGTAGCGCCCCGAATTTCTAATATGATATCTTAGAAAAACGTGGCAGAATTTTCAGCATCAACTTCAATTGCAATAATAAACATAGCCAAAAAAAATACAGATAATTTTTATTTCAACTTTTATTACAATAATTATTTACAACCACAGCGGAATACAAAACACATTGAATTACAAACTTTTCTTTTACAACCGTTGACTCCCACCAGAGTTTGACCGTTGACTCCCACCGTTTACCTACAAAAAGTGCGAGACACCGGAGTTGATCCTGGCGACGCACCCTCCGACGCTCAAGTCAGTAACCAGAAATGATTATGAAAGAGCGTTTAACTAGCAAAATATTGATTACCTCTTAATGGAGGTGGATGGGGGTATTTATAGGCGTCTCAGGGATCAGATTAGGCATGTAATTCCTGTGTATAGATAAGGAATGTAATCCCTAATTTCCAGTGAAAAGATAGATGTGAATCAGGGCCGTTGATTAAGATTTAATCAGGGACCTTGATTTTATCTTGCTGGACCTAGTGTGCAGCGGGTTGGAACCCGTACCCAGTTGATATGGATCCGTTTATGGGTTATTAGGCTTTGAAAAAGACCCAGTTTCCATTTCAGACCCGTCAGTAGGTGAAATTACCGTTTTACCCCTAAGCTTTAAGATTCGTCTCTGATGTGAACAGTCCCGATTTAATCCTATTTTTAGCCATATCACGAGCCCCCCCACTCCTAGAGACTGAGTTTTTCAGTCTTTGAGGAGTAGTTTTATTGTTCTAATGGCGTACGGAATTTTATCGGTGTTCTTAAGGGAGTTTTGGATCTTGCTTGGGGTGTAACGGTGTTATTCTTGGCTTGCAAAATGCCCAAAAATATTCTCAGAATTTTCTGGATTTTTGGTGATTTTTCCAGATTTTTCTGAATTTTTTCTCATTTTTTATTCATTTTCCGAATTAAATAATTAATTATCGAAAATATTAATTAATTATTCTAATTTAATAATTATTTTTCCAGAATTTTAAAATATTTTTTTCTGAATTAATAATTATTTTTAGAATTTTTAATTAATTTTTTTCGATTTTTTAAATATTTTTTCGGAATTTTTAAATAATTAATACAAATAAATAAATAAATTAATTAATTAAATATTACCTGACACGTGGCGCGATCTGTGCCGTCGGATCCCGGCATGAATCTCTAGGAGGCACGTTTCCCAAAAAATTGTTATCTTGTCGTTTAGCGCACGTGGCGCGATCTGGACCGTCCATCACCAGAAGCGCGAATTTCTGGAAGATCCAACGGTCGTAGTCGCTCAGCGGCTTTTTTCTCCATTTTTGGAGTTCGGATGAGGACTTGTTCGGTCTGCCGACCGGGAGGTGTGCCACGTGGCACATAATTTTTTTTTCTTCCCGCCTCGTTCTTTCTCTCTTCTTCTTCGTTCTTCATTCTGTTTCTTCCTTCTTCGTCTCGTCTCCGACCCAGCCCTGCCTCCGACCCTGACTCCAACTCCGTTCCTATGAGCGCCACTGGATCTCGGCGAGCTCGGTGAGAGGCGACGAGCGGAGTGGTGCTCGCTTGTGGGCATCGACGGGTAGAGGGGAGTTCGTCGTCGAATGGAAGGTGAGAGGAGCTTGGAGTTTCGACGAAGGAGCTCGAGCTTGGACGTCGGTACTCGCGACGGGGTGGTCGGCGAGGCCGAGCTCGGCATGGAGCTCAGTGCTCGGTGGAGCTCGAGGGGGGAGCTGATGGCGGCCGTGAGTGGGCTCGTCACTGGACTCGGAGCTCGGAGTCGATGAGAACTCGCGCTCGTGAAGGATTGAGAGCTCGGCATCGGAGTGGAGTTTGAAGATGAGCTCTCAAAGGGAGGAGTTCGACGATGAGAGCTCGCTCGAGGGAGCTTGAAGGAGATGCTGAAGCCCAGAGCTCGGCATCGTGATCGGCCATGGCGGAGCTCGAGGAGCGAGCTGATGGCGGGTGGAGGTGAGCTCAGCTCGATGGGTTCGATAGAGATGGTGGAGCTCGGAGTTCGGCATTGTTATCGGCCATGGCGGAGCACGAGAGGAGAGGAGTTCGTCCATGCGGCTTTGGTTTCGTCGAAGCTTGAAGATAGCTTGGGTATTGTTTTTTGGTTTTGGCGGGAGATTGGAAGAGAAGAAGAAGAAGTAGGAGGAGCGGTTTATGGGGTTCGGGTTTGGATCCTGAACCCGACCATATAGCCCTTTGTTTTTTTCTCTTTTCTTTTCTTCTTCCCCGCTGCTTCTTGTTCGGCAAATCCGAGCATGGATTTTGAGGCAAATTTTTGGCCATTTTGCAGCTCGGTAGAGTAGTAGCTCGGATGGTAGATCCGAGCTACGTGGCTCGATCTGGGCCGTTGGATGGTGGCACGAATCTCGAGACGGGCTCAGTTCCCAAGAAAACACTATCTTGCCGTTTAGCGACGCTGGCAAGATCTAGGCCGTCCGATCGAGATCTTACACGAATGTTGAGGGAAAAGTGATTTTTCTCCGTTTTGGGGCTTAGATGGGCACTTGCTCGGTTAGCCGACCAGACTCTTTGATGTTGGGGTCGGATCGGCACTTGCTCGGCATCCGAGCAGAGGGAAGAGCTCTGATTCGACAGTTGCTCGGATTCGGTTTTGACAGTTGCTCGGGTTCGGTTCGGATTTTTCCCTTGCGCGAGTGGCTCGGTTCGGATTTCCGAGCTATTCGGTGCAGCTGTATTGCGGTCCACTTTTCTGGTGCTACGGAGGTCCGATCGGGGCGTGTGACCCCTCGTTTCGAAGCTAATTCGAAGATCTACAACTTCTCTTTAGGAGTGAGATGAAGATTCACCATCCTTCATGGTCAAAATAGCCCCGCAACATTTTTGTCTTCATGAAGTTGATAAGTGCTTTGGTCTTGGGGATTTTGGAAGAGGAGCTCCACTCCTAGGGGCGGAGAAGATGTGCTAGGAAGACCCTTGTGCTAGGAAGACCCTTGTAAGATGTGTAGGAAGACCCTAGGGGCGAAGAAGGGGCGCGAGCGGCTCGTTTCGCTAGTCGCTCGGCTCAGAATACCGAGCGACGTGGAGCGATCTGAGCCGTCGGATCTCAACACGGATCTCGAGACGGGCACAGTTTCCAAGAAAACACTATCTTGTCGTGTAGTGGTGCTGGCATGATTTGAGCCGTCTGATCGAAATCTTACTCGAATGTTGAGGGAGAAGTGAATTTTCTCCGATTGGGGCTCGGATGGGCACTTGCTCGACAACCGACCGGGGGTCTGAGAGTTCGGCTGTCCGAGCGGTCGTGGCCCGATCTGAGCCGTTGGATGTTGGCACGAATCTCGAGACGGGCCCAGTTTCCAAGAAAACACTATCTTTTCGTTTAGCGACACTGGCAAGATCTGGGCCGTTGGATGATGGCACGAATCTCGAGATGGGCTCAGTTCCCAAGAAAACACTATCTTGTCGTTTAGCGATGCTGGCAAGATCTGGGCCGTCCGATCGAGATCTTACACGAATGTTGTGGGAAAAGTGATTTTTCTCTATTTTGGGGCTCGGATGGGCACTTGCTCGGTTAGCCGACCGGACCCTTTGATGTTGGGGTCGAATCGGCACTTGCTCGGCATCCGAGCGGAGGGAAGAGCTCGGCTCTGGAAGAGAGCCATTTGTGAGATGAGTTTGAGGAGCAACTCTAGGAGAGAGTTGTGAGCTCCGAACTCATTGAGAAGAGGTCCGCTTCGGAGGCGAGCGGAGTGAAGAGCTCGGTGAGACGAGTGTGAGGAGGGACTCTATGAGAGAGTTGTGCTCCAAACTCGTTGAGAAGAGGTCCACTTCGGAGGCGAGCGGAGTGAAGAGATCGGCTCTGGAAGAGAGCCATTTGTGAGATGAGTTTGAGGAGCAACTCTAGGAGAGAGTTGTGAGCTCCAAACCCGTTGAGAAGAGGTCCGCTTCGGAGGCGAGCAGAGTGAAGAGCTCGGCTCTGGAAGAGAGCCATTTATGAGATGAGTTTGAGGAGCAACTCTAGGAGAGAGTTGTGAGCTCCAAACCCGTTGAGAAGAGGTCCGCTTCGGAGGCGAGCGAAGTGAAGAACTCGGCTCTGGAAGAGAGCTATTTGTGAGACGAGTGTGAGGAGGAACTCTATGAGAGAGTTGTGCTCCAAACTCGTTGAGAAGAGGTCCGCTTTGGAGGCAAGCGGAGTGAAGAGCTCGGCTCTGGAAGAGAGCCATTTATGAGATAAGTTTGAGGAGCAACTCTAGGAGAGAGTTGTGAGCTCCGAACTCGTTGAGAGGAGGTCCGCCTTGGAGATGAGCGGAGCGAAGAGCTCGGCTCTGGAAGAGAGCCATTTGTGAGATGAGTTTGAGGAGCAACTCTAGGAGAGAGTTGTGCTCCGAACTCGCTATTTAATGACAGAATCAACGGTTGTGGGTGCAGTTCCGAATGGCGAACCACTTCTAACCCGCTGAAGAGCAAGTTATTTGAAGAGGAATCGAGCCAAGTGTTGGACTCCGAACTCGTCGTTAGAGGGATTCAACGGTTGTAGGAGCAATTCCGAATGGCGAACCACTTCTAACCCGCTGAAGAGCAAGTTATTTGAAGAGGAATCGAGCCAAGTGTTGGACTTCGAACCATCGTTAGAGTTATTCAACGGTTGTTGGAGTAATTCCGACAGGCGAACCACTTCTAACCCGCTGAAGAGCAAGTTATTTGAAGAGGAATCGAGCCAAGTGTTGGACTCCGAACTCGTTGTTTAAGGTTAGTAAGTTGCGGGAGCAGCCATGTAGAAGAAGCTGGACTCCGAACCCACCATTTAAGAGAGAAGCAAGAGCAATAATTTTCAATGAAAAGATGTAAAGTTTGAAATAAACTAAGTGGCCGCTTCAATAGGGCGAGCCATTATTACATGCTATCGGCCGGGTTACAAGCATCGGCCTTATTGAAAATCTGGATCCTACTTCTACAATAAGGTGAAGACCTCTTGGGAGGAGCTGGGAGATTCTGAGTCTTAAAGCTCGGTGGGCCCTTCGGTTCGTTTGTTGGCTCCTCAGGGGGGAAGCTTGGCCCCCTCTTTTTGGACGAACTTGGTCAGGTGCCCCCGCTGTATGAGTTCTTCGATCTCCTCCTTCAGAGCCCGACAATCTTCCGTGTTGTGGCCATGGTCCCTGTGAAAGCGGCACCACTTATCCCTGTTCCTCTTCTTGCCAGGTGTATTCATTCTCGGGGGAGCACGGAGGAGCCCTTCCTTGTCCACCTCCATAAGAACTTCTGATATATTGGCAATGAGGGGGGTGAACTTCTCAAACCGAGGAGTCGGGCGATGCTGTCCATTGCCGTCCTTCTGGGATTTTTGGGAGCCCTCTTCGTTTGTACTCTTCCGTTTGTTCCCGGAAGATGTCTCCTCAAAGCCCGGGAGATTCTCGGCTTCTTCGGCCCGAATGTACTTCTCGCTCCTAAGAAGGAGGTCGGCGAAATTATGTGGGGGCTTCTTGGCAAGGGAGGAGCGAAGGCTAGAGTTGAGGACGTTCGATTGGAAGGCGGCCACAGCAACAGGCTGATCAAGAGAAGCAATGGATCTCACTTCTGCAGTGAACCTCCTTACATAGTCTCTCAACTTCTCTCCCTTCTCCTGGCGGAGCTGGAGTAACGAGATGTTAGTCTTCTCCGTGCGTCTGCTACTCACAAAATGAGTGATGAAGAGGCTCTCGAATTGCTCGAAGGAGAATATGGAAGACGGGGCGAGGCGGGAGTACCACTCCCGAGCCGAACACTTAAGAGTGGCGGGGAAGGTTTTGCACAGCAAAGTATCGGAAGCTTGGTGGATTAGCATGAGGGTCTTAAAGCTTTCAATGTGGTCCACGGGGTCCGACTCCCCCGAGTAAGTTTCGAACTTCGGGGGTTCGAAACCTCTTGGGATAGGAGCTTCCATGATGGTCCGGGAGAAGGGAGGTCTGCTCGGACGGATGGTCCTTCCTCTTAACTCCTCATCCTTGTCTATTCGGCCGATGCGCCTCTCCATCTCGTGGAGACGGCGGTAGAGAGCATCGTCCCTTCGACGATAGTCAAACGAGCCTCTAGACTCGTCTTCATAGGAAGGGGAGCGATGACGGTAGCTCTGGAAGCGGCGAGGGGTAGGCATGCGCTGTTGGTTGCTAGGAGCCGGAGGAGGAGTTATGCACCGATGGTGAGGACTTTGGACTCGTGGAGGGGTAAGAGCCCTCTGAGCATTGTTATTGTTGGGTCGGAGGTTGAGGGCTTGCAACACCATTGCTTGGAACTACTGGAACTCGGCACGGGTGATGGGTGCCTCATCGTTCCTCGGATGTTGTCGACCGGCAGGGGAATGAGGTCTTCTCCTATGGTGTTCGGGGGACTCTTTCATCCCTCTTCGGGTAGGGGGCCTTCTGTAGTCTCGGCGGTGAGGAGATCGCTCATCCGGACGCTGTTGGCGGGAGGCTCCCTCTCGGGCCCGCTTTTCGTCCAGACGGCGGCGAAGATCCTCATCCTTCTGCCGATTGAGGATGGTATTGCGGAGGTCGGAAAGTCAAGGATTGTGGGAGGCCATGGAATCCGAAGAGGCATTGTGTACCGAAATGCGGTCCTGATGGAGGGATTGCTTCTGCGGGTTGGGACCCGAAGCCCCCGCACCGGCATTCTGAGGACCGGCGGGACCCTTAGCGGGTTGCTGATTATAAAGAGGAGGCTGATCTTGTTGAAGAGGGTCTTCCGCTTGGAGAGGAAGTTGCCCCTGCTGCTGAGCGGGTTGGATGGGGACTACCTCTTGCTGATCAACGGGATTGGGTCCACGGTTGGACCCTCTGGTTCTCACTTTCCTAGGAGGCATGGCTGGAGGAGATCTGACCAACGGGAGGAGGGGATGCTGCTATTCGTATGTTTCCCACAGACGGCGCCAATCTGTTACCGCTAAATCTGGTGTGGGGGTAAACAGACAGTATTTGTGGATTCTTAGGAAAACATGAATAGCAAACCTCTAACCTGTTCTGCCGGAGTTTGACCGTTGACTCCCACTGTTTACCTGCAAAAAGTGCGAGACACCGGGGTTGATCCCGGCGACGCACCCTCCGACGCTCAAGTTAGTAACCAGAAATGATTATGAAAGAGCGTTTAACTAGCAAAAGATTGATTACCTCTTAATGGAGATGGATGGGGGTATTTATAGGCGTCTCAGGGATCAGATTAGGCATGTAATTCATGTGTATAAATAAGGAATGTAATCCCTAATTCCCAGTGAAAAGATAGATGTGAATCATGGCCGTTGATTAAGATTTAATCAGGGACCTTGATTTTATCTTGCTGGACTGGGTGTGCAGCGGGTTGGAACCCGTACCCAGTTGATATGGATCCGTTTATGGGTTATTGGGCTTTGAATAAAGACCCAGTTCCCATTTCAGACCCGTCAGTAGGTGAAATTACCGTTTTATCCCTAAGCTTTAAGATTCGTCTCCGATGTGAACGGTCCCGATTTAATCCTATTTTTAGCCATATCACAACACTTTCTTTTATAATTTACATAAGGTCTATTATCTTTCTAGCACAAGCATCCAAATCCCAAGCTACAAGTACCTACCTGTAAAACATGAGGCTGGAGATAACCCTAACCCCCAAAACTACAGGGGTCAAGCATAATGGTTTGAGTGACATAAAAACAAAAGCAACATAAATAAAACATGAAACATGGAATCATAAACAACATGTAATAAAGATAAGAATAAAAGAATGAGAAATGACAATAAGTAAAATATGAAAACATCAAGGAATATAAGATAGTAAATAGTAATACACGAAAACATCAAGTGAATTTAGACTAAGTGTCAAGTGTAGGAAAAATAGGAAAACACAAGCAAAAAACCAAGTCAAGAAAACACAATCTCTATATGCTGACTCTCTAATGCATACTTGTCGGATTCTATGTCTTCCATAGTACATAGGTCCGGTGCAAGCCCTTAACGATCTCCACTTTATAGGGTTAAACCCCTCGTTATGCAACTAATCCTACTACGGTGATGGAAAACAAGATCCAGAATACTCCGCAAATAGGCACCACGGCTCTCGACGCGCAAGCATCATGTAAGATACCTCAAAGACCGGAGAATCATCTCCCTGCCGTGTACCCCACGAATAGGCTTGCATGGCCCTCGACGTGCAGATACACCAAGTACATTATGCCTGCCGACCCTCGACATGTGTGCACCCTACATGCTCCGTGAATAGGCCTGCAGACCCTCGACACGCTAACATACAAATGTCCTCTCGAGACAGAACACAACAAACAGTCCTGGAACGCATCCGTTGGACTAACAAAATCATGAGCCTATACTTATGTTTTCCAAGTTCCATCACATCTCCACTAGTGCCTGTCCTTAAGTTGGTTATTATTAAAACACAAGAATTTCCTCCTCTCTAGAGTTAGTGTATCCTGCCGGACTTAATTTCCACAACAACAACCTCAAGACCCAACTGGTCTAAAATAACAAAATCTCATCTGCCGGTTCACAGGACTCCCACTCAACTCCTAGAGATTCACAATTCAACTATTAACAGAAATTAAATCTTTCTTTATAATCTCTTCATTTTATTTCACTGATAACTACTCACAGTGAGAAATAAAGTCATTCATTCATATTGATTGTATAAGAATATATATACATATATATAGAAGATCCTCTTTAAATAAAGTATGCACAATGTGTATATAATTCCCTTTTACAAAAAATGCAGCTCTTGACTATATGCAGATATCAAGGAAAATGAAAGCATCTGCAGAAACCAATAGAAAAACCCCTCTTCACTGATTGAGTAAATGAGTATGTATTTGATATAGAAGAAATTCCCTTTTACTGATATAAAGTTGTGTGTGTATATATAATATATATATATATATAGAAAAACTCTGATACTGAAATGAAGCATATATGTAGATATATATGTATAATATAGAAATCTCTTGACTGATATGAAGTAGAACATATACAGCTCATAGAATGAATTTTAAAACATGTGCAGGTTGTAGAAAAAATGTAGAAAAGATCCCTTCCACTAAATTGATAATGTCTGCATATATGCATACTGCCATATGGAAACACCTTTACACTGATTATGTATATATATGACATACATATAAAAACCTCTTTTGTTTAAAATTAAGCTAATGCAAGCTATGTAAAGAATGGATCATATGCAGGTTATAAAGATTGATCATATGCAGGAACATAAAAAAAAATTGATCCTGTTTACTGATTTGAATGAAAGAATATGCAGGTCTGATATATAGACAATCCTTTACTGATTAAGTATATGAGTATAGAATATATATATGTATGAGTTCCCTTTTTACTGATGCGGAGTTGGTGTATATGAGGTAGAGGGAAAATCCCCTTTTACTGATATGTGTATATGTATATATTTTTGCTTCTGATACATAAGGTATATATGCAGAATGTGGGAAAAAGAACCATATGCAGGTTGTAGGAATAAGTCTTTTATTGACTTGAAGTATGTGTACATATATACTCATATAGGCATGAACTAAACTCTTGTTTGACAAGAGAATGTTATCAATCTATTAATCATGCATAAATAAATGAAATAAAATTTCACCGTGTCAACCTTATACATGTAACAGCGAAACATACATTACTGCTGAGCCTTAATGCAACAAGGAACAGATGGAAGGAAGATGCTAGTTGTTCATGTGTCTCAATCGACTATAGAATCCTTAATGCATATGTCAGTCAAACTAATGGAAGATATTAAATATTCTTGACATGATGAGGTTGAAGAATGAAGACACTAAATAAGCTCAGAATACAATGCAATGTCCATGGTTTGGAGTTAACAGATGTATACACTTTTTTTTATTTTTGTATGAATAGAGTTTTACTAAAGCCTTGCAAGATTATAATTACAAAGTCGGAGAAACTTTCAAATCCAAAATTCTGTATGAAAATCTATCGACCCTAGTAACCTGCGATATACCCAGGTTGGGCTTTGTGCATGTTTCCAACTGATAACACTTAAGTTTTGCAAAATCAAAGATCTAATGTCCTGAGGTGATCCATCACCTCTAGTATAACATGTAGGGGTTATTAAAATACCCCCAAACCTATCAGTATCTCAAGACAGAGGTTTTTCACAACATTCTTCAAAGGACAGTAAGTAAAATACATGAAAATGCATAGGTTAATTTAGCATTGGTATTTGCTCATAGCATGGCAATTCTATAAGAAAATATATGTATTAGATCAAGATCGCAATAGAAAGTGCACCCCCAATCCTTAAAATTGCCCAAAATCACCCAAAACATGCACACACAAATTCAAAAAGGTAATACTTTCTCCTTCACTTCAAAGCTTCTTTCTTTTTGGTTCAATAACTTATTATATGCATGCCCAACTCATTTACAACAGTTTATCCATGATTATAAACAATTACAATGACATTTCAACCGATTTTAGGCATCAACAATGTGTATGCCTATTTTAACATAAACAGATCCCCTTTGTTCACTTTGTTTGTTTTCTTTTTAGGCAATACATCACACAACCATTATATACATTCAAATAGAAACAAAATAACTGCAACCATCCTATCCATGATCTCTATTGGCTGCTTCAACAATCACATGTCATCAAATTAGGGTTTTGGTCATTAATGGCATAGTTTCAAGGAAAGACTCAACTTTTCATTCATCCACACATCAAAATTTATTATATCTTCACATCATCACCTAACATGCTTACTAATAAATAGATCAACACATACAATATACTTAGAATAATAAGAAAACAAAACTAAGTCACTCACCTTGTTGAAGAGATCAAACGAATACAAATAGAAAATAGGGAAAAAACCTCTCCTTCGCAAGAAATCCAAGATCTTCTCTTTAATATTCCAAGAAAATAAAAATAATAGAACCTTTGTGTTGTGCAGAAAAAGACGGCTACACTTCACCTTTTAAATAGGCCGGAATATAGGTTTGTTTTTAGGGTTTGTAAACAAATTTGTAAAGTACCTCTTTTAAATATATCTTTACATATATAGATCCCTATACTTGGAAACTTGATAAAACCAATTTATTTGAGTTTTTAAAATCAAAAGAAACATCCTATAACCAACCAGCACTGTATGGAAAATCCAAAAAAATGAATTTGCATTTTTACCCCTCAAAATGACAATTTTATAAAAAGATCTTTTTTTAGCAAAACTTATAAAATAAACCAAATTCATTAAAATAAAAAGTAAAATCTTTAACCCTGAGTTGACTAGGCATTATATCCAGCCCAAAAATTCGAAAATCTGGAGTTTTCACTCCATTTGGTGATTTTGCACAAAAGTCATTCTTTTTAAAATATTTGCAAATAGGTCCAATAAATATCAGAAAAATCAAAAAAAATAACAAATAATCTCAAATAATAAATAATGATTTTACACAAAATAATTTTAGCTTTTGAACTTCTCAAGAAAATATTTGCACATGTTTTGCACGTGTAAAAAGATAAATCTTCAGAAAAATATTTATTAAATCTCTAAAAATTATTTTAATTCATTTATAAATCTTTAAAATAATATTTTAAAATACAGGGTACTACAAGATACCCCTTGAGAGTCACTCACCTATGGGGAGACTTTCGTCTATTGGAGATTGGGCGAGAGAGATTGAGGGAGTGGGATTGTTTAGTTGCAGCTACTTTATGGGTCATTTGGCTTAATAGGAATGATTCATGCTTTAGAGATCGCTCTTGTAACCTTACTCAATTAATTTATAAAATTCTTTCTCTCACTTCAACTTGGCTTTCCATCCCAGGTACTAGGAAGAAAGCAATGACGAGGATCCTATTCCCTAGAGGTGATGCGAGCTCTGGTAAAGGCAACATCTGATCGAGATGCCTCGCCCCACCCTAACATGACTGTTGGGGGTGTGGAGGACACTGAACGCTTTTTAAGCTTGCATGCTTAGCTGGTTGCTTTTCTTTTGTATAAGAAACTTGATGTATTCTGAGACTTTGTATTTTGGGAGATGTTTTGGGACTATGTATCCTCTATGTATTTGCTTCAGTTATCTCTGAGATTCAATGGCAATTCTCTTGCCATATCTTTAAATAAAAAAAAAATGCGAGAAAACCCTTCCAAATGTTTCTGTTTGACTGTTTTTGAGATTTATATACTACAATATATTGCACTTTTACATTGTATTACAATTCTACTTAATATACTCAATTCTTCAAAGGGTTGCACTCGAAATTTCAATTGGCAAACTGATACGAGTATATTGGGATTAGGAAAGAAATTAGAGACTAGGATAAGAAAATTGAAGATTTGAGGAAGAATTGGGGAATAACAGAACAAGAGAGATTAGGAAAGAAATCAGAGCAAAAGAAATCAAGAATTCATATGATTCCACATCCCCATATTCTATTCCAGGAGTTGCTATTTATAGTAGCTACAAGCTTTCTGTTACAACCTCCCATCTCTTTTCCCGTCAATTTCCTAATTAAAAGTAAAGGTGCATATAACACGTAAAATGTAATTACAACAATACACTCAGACATCAATTACACAGTCGACTGCAAAATAGCCAGTCAACTGCACATCCTTATCAGCAGTAGCACCAGTATCAACAACTCAGTCTCACCCTCTCTACTCATATATTCCTACTCGTATCATCGTCTTCCCCTTAAGAGAACCTTGCCCTCAAGGTTCAGCACAACCCTTGAACGCATAGAAGATCTTGTAACAAAAATGTCTAACTGATATTGCTCAATACAAGGTGGACTAATTGTTTTTGTCCAACCTGAAGGATTTTCTGATCTGTTGAAGCTTTCTTGATCTATTTATGATTTGGTTGATTTGGTAATGCATAAAGAAAACTCTAGTTTGCAACAAGAGTTCAATGGCATGGTTGAAGCTTGCGCAAGTAGGGTAATTATGCCAGGCAGCCCAAGAAACACTCCCTACTACCCATTTATCTGTTTTGAATGAAGTATAACAATGTGGGCCTTTTCTTTTCTTCTTTTGTTGATATCAGCCCAAGTGGCGCTTTTGATGGTAAGCTCTTTGATATCTTCTTATGAAATAACCTTCCGATATCCAGATTGTAGCATGAGCGCTTGCAATCTTTGAGAGTTGTGTGCCACTCCTGCAAGAGACTTTTATCCAAAAGATTGTCCACTTCAAGAGCATATGTTGCTTCTTTCAAAGTCAAATCACCCTCCATCCTAAGAAGCTTCTCTTCCAAAGCCATCCTACTGCATCTATCATTTTCACCATCATGAAAAGCCTTCTGCATATTTGATATTTTCTCCATATATTCAACCTTCACCTTTTTCAATCCTTCACATTCTTCAGATAATGATTGCAACAATTCTTCGAATTTTTTCCTCTTAAAATTTGCATATGCAAAATAACTCTTGAGAACCAAGATTTCATCTTGAAGATGACCTATCTTCTTTAGTTCTATCCTTAAAATGGATTCTTCTTCTATTACTTGTTGTTTTTCATAATCAAAAGCTTTGAGCATTAGTTCCAGTTCAATTTCCAGTGCTTTAAATATCTCTGCACTAGATTTCGCAGCTTCACCTTGTCTTTGTATGTACTCAATATCAGACATTAACATTTCCTCACTTTGTTTGGAAGCAGCCAGCAAGTCAACTAACCCCTGAACTTTCTTTCCATACTCTAGTTTAAGAGACTGAAGCTCAATTTCATAAAGCTTGACTTTAGCATGGGCTTCAAGTAGGCTACTCTCAAGTTTAATTTTCTCTGTGCGTAGACCAGAGACTTCTGCTACTGCATCCGACAACGTTCTCTGCCGGTCATTATCAGCAGCACATAACTTCTCCTGTAAATCCTCAATTTGCTTTTGATTGGTATCTAGCAGCACCTCCAATTGCCCAATTTGCTCTAACATTGCATATGTATATGTCTTCTTACTAAACTCTATATTGTCTCGAATGATCGAAAGTGAGTAGGAGATGCCTCCACCAGGATCAAAAATGAACCTACTTCCCTTCGCTAATTCTGTTGTATCCCTGTAGAACCTCATACAGCCAACTGAAACCCTTCGAATTATTTTCTTCATAGCCTTCTGCAGTAGAGAAATGAGCTTCATGTCACTCTTTGGAACCCCATAAGCATGCCTGCTATCAAAGCTGAAATTGCCACCTACTCCACTATCTGAGTTATCCATGTATTCATTTTCGCCACACAAAGAAAACAGAACATACGAAAACAACTCGACAGCTTCTCCTCCATCAACATTGAGTACAATTTGATTAAGTTTCTCATCAAAAACTTTAGAATTTGTCTTATAATCTTCTTGTTGGAGCTTGGATTCATCCATTTCCAGCCCCAGGTTAATGCTATGCAGCTTGACCCCTTCAACTTCAAGATCAGATTGGCTTAATTCTTCCATTTCCAGTACTTCACTTTCACAGATTGATTGACTGGAGATCACATGGGAATTTTCACAAACATGTGGCGCGCAATCTAAATTTGAAGAAAAAGATTCCACAAACTTCTTTCTTTGATCTTCATTCCACTCTAAAGGTGCAAACCAACGTATCAAAGCCTCCGGAAATGAAATCCATAATTAGAAATTGATATGGGTTAGAAATGACGTGGCCCATCCTAGGCCACGGGATCCCCTCAGGATACGCGCACCTTCTGATCCCCCGGATCCGCCATATCAGCGTCAGAAAACCGCCCGGGCCGCTGCCACGTCAGCCCGGAAACCGCCCGGGCATCTGCCACGTCAGCCCTATACCGCGCTGGTTTCCACCGCTTCAGCCTCACGAGCAACCGGGTCCAGACCCGGTCCCAAACGGGTCCAGACCCGGTTGGCATCTTCTATAAATACTAGACCCCTACTCCTTCTCCAGGTAATCAAAACTTCTTCACTCAAACCCTAGTTACTGTTACTCTCCCTTAGTGACTGACTAGATCGTCGGGGGGTCTGCCACCGGGACAAACCCCGGTGTTCCGAGACCGTCTGCCGGTACATGAGACCCTCGGATCCGAGCCCCAAAGAACCGAGCCGAGCATCAGCCTCCACCTCAATACCGCCTACCCCAGTCACGCCCGCACAGTCTCTCCCTGAGAACATGTGCTGGAGCTCGGCGTCGGCCCCGAGCAAGGCAGGTACCTTCTTCAAGGCACCGCGACCTTGACGCTCGGTGGCGACCCTCTTCTACGCCCGCAATTGTCTTTCTCACTGGTATAGGGGCTCGGCATCCGTCCCTCGCTCGGTTTGGGCTTCTTCAAGCTCATCAACCTATGTACAAGGTGACATCCGCCAGCCACGCCTGCACCGTCTCTCCCTGAGAACATGTGCTGGAGCTCGGCATCGGCCCCGAGCAAGGCAAGTACCTTCTTCAAGGCACCGCAACCTTGACGCTCGGCGGCGACCCTCTGCTACGCTCGCAATTGTCTTTCTCACCGGTATGGGGGCTCGGCATCCGTCCCTCGCTCGGTTAGGGCTTCTTCAAGCTTATCAACCTATGTACGAGGCGACATTCGCCAGCCACGCCCGCACCGTCTCTCCCTGAGAACATGTGCTGGAGCTCGGCGTCGGCCCCGAGCAAGGTGGGTACCTTCTTCAAGGCACTGCGACCTTGGCGCTCGGCGGTGACCCTCTGCTACGCCCGCAATTGCCTTTCTCACCGGTATGGGGACTCGGCTTCCGTCCCTCGCTTGGTTTGGGCTTCTTCAAGCTCACAACCTATGTACGAGGCAATATCCGCCAGCCTTGCCCGCACTGTCTCTCCCTGAGAACATGTGCTGGAGCTCGGCGTCGGCCCCGAGCAAGGCGGGTACCTTCTTCAAGGCACCGCGACCTTGACGCTCGGCGGCGACCCTCGGCTACGCCCACAATTGTCTTTCTCATCGGTATGGGGGCTCGGCATCCGTCCCTCGCTCGGTTTGGGCTTCTTCAAGCTCATCAACCTATGTACGAGGCGACATCCGTCAGCCACGCCCGCACCGTCTCTCCCTGAGAACATGTGCTTGACCTCGGCGTCGGCCCCAAGCAAGGCGGGTACCTTCTTCAAGGCACCGCGACCTTGACGCTTGGCGGCGACCCTCGGTTACGCCCGCAATTGTCTTTCTCACCGGTATGGGGGCTCGGCATCCGTCCCTCGCTCGGTTTGGGCTTCTTCAAGCTCATCAACCTATGTACGAGGCAACATCCGCCAGCCACGCCTGCACCGTCTCTCCCTGAGAACATGTGCTGGAGCTCGGCATCGGCCCCGAGCAAGGCAAGTACCTTCTTCAAGGCACCGCAACCTTGACGCTTGGCGGCGACCCTCTGCTACGCCCGCAATTGTCTTTCTCACCGGTATGGGGCTCGGCATCCGTCCCTCGCTCGGTTTGGGCTTCTTCAAGCTCATCAACCTATGTACGAGGCGACATCCGCCAGCCACGCCTGCACAGTCTCTCCCTGAGAACATGTGCTGGAGCTCGGCATCGGCCCCGAGCAAGGTGGGTACCTTCTTCAAGGCACCGCGAGCTTGACGCTCGGCGGCGACCCTCTGCTACGCCCGCTATTGTCTTTCTCACCGGTATGGGGGCTCGACATTCGTCCCTCGCTCGGTTTGGGCTTCTTCAAGCTCATCAACCTATGTACGAGACGACATCCGCCAGCCACGCATGCACTATCTCTCCCTAAGAACATGTGCTGGAGCTCGGCGTCGGCCCCGAGCAAGGCGCGTACCTTCTTCGAGGCACCGCGACCCTCACGCTCGGTGGCGACCCTCTACTACGCCCGCAATTGTCTTTCTCACCGGTATGGGGGTTCGGCATCCGTCCCTCGTTCGGTTTGGGCTTCTTCAAGCTCATCAACCTATGTACGAGGCGACATCCGCTAGCCACGCCTGCACCGTCTCTCCACGAGAACAAGTGCTGGAGCTCGGCGTCGGCCCCGAGCAAGGCAGGTACCTTCTTCAAGGCACCGCGACCTTGACACTCGGCGGCGACCCTCTGCTACTCTTACAACTGGTTTTCTCACAAACATGGGGGCTTGGCAAACCGGAGCAAGGCCGCAGCTTTCTTCATAGCCACTCGACCACCACGCTCGGTTACGACCTACAACCATGTGTTGGCAAAATTTTATTAAGGTTTACAGCGTCCGTCTTCGGCAGATGCCCCCAGCCTCGAGTTGAATTATTGACCACCCTCTCACCCGCGAACAACTCAGGGTTTACAGCTTTTACAAGCCTAAACCCCGAACTGTTCGAGGATGGCAGGGGGCTATCGACCCGCTGCTCTCTCCATCCTGGAACAAATGCTCCGAGCCTTCGAACCGTTCAGCTGACCCTTCTCTCGCCCCCGAACAACTCGGGGTTTACGGCTCTTACGAGCCAAAAACCCCGAATTATTCGAGGACAGCAGAAGAGCCACCATGCTTCGGCCTTCTCCGAACCCCCGAACCGATCGGTCGGCCCACCGCTCACCAACGAACAACCTGGGGTCTCACGGCTCTAACAGCCTGAACCCCGAATAGTCCGAGGGTGATCGGTGTGCCTCCGATCCGGAGTACTCGAAAATATTTTATTCTCTTGGCGCCCGCCTTCGGCAGGCACCCGAGTCAGACGACTCACTACCTGACAACCAACAAGGGGAGTGGGAATTATATAGCCCCCTGAGGCCCACATTTATTGCATCTGGGAATGCAAAACGACGGAAGGCGAAACGTCACCATAAATGTTCATGGGAATGCGAAACGTCGCCAGTTATTGCTTATCAAAAAGTTAAACGCCGCGACAGTCGCGCCCGTTGCAATAAGTCACCTCAGAGCCGACCCCTGCACAACGAGCCCCACAACCGTCCCTAGCAACCAAGACAATCAGAGCACGGAAAATCAATTGTTCTTATTTATTACTCATTACTTACAACTCAATGAACGTCGGTACAAATACAAGAAAAAAACTCACAACTCACTCGCACTCGGCTGGGAACTCGAATTCGGGGCTCCTATCACGCTCGGCCGGACCGGCTTGGGAAGACACTCCCGCCACCAAGCTTCCTGCATCTTCGGGCTGCGCCCCATCCGATAGAAATATCGGAGAGCGCCCCGGGGTCGAGTTACTGGCCCCTTCAATCAGATCAGCACCTAACACCAGCTTCAGCCTGCGAATCTCCAGCTCCTTCTCGACTACGGCCTCACGAAGGAAAGACTCCGAAGCCGACCCCCCGCTCGAAGCATCCGAGAGGGACCAGTCCGTCTCGATTACCCACCAGTCCCGGTCGGCTACGGCCTTCCTCAGGCGCGCCACCTCCAAGCCGAGCTCCCTGGACCTGTTCAGAAAATAGTTAACGGCGGCGGCTCGGTCCCGAGCCTGCTTCTGTTGGCGAAGCAAAGCTGCCTCCGTGGCCTCCTCCCCCGCTTGAACTAGAGGTACCTCGGCAACAACGGGAAGGGCAACACAGGTCCCGTGCGTCTATCAAAAGACGAGAACAAACATCACAAAAAACACAAGTCTGGAAGGATCGGCCCAAAAAAGTAAATTTCATTTCTTTCAAAAGTTTGATACAAAAGCTGCGGTGGCCAGTCCGCTTAAGGCATTTACATCAAAACGAGCAAAAAGAAAAAAGACTATTCTATTCTTGAGGGGGGTGGCACCTCATCGTCGACCTGGTCACCCCCCGCTTCGTCGCCCTTCGGGGTGGGAGGAAGTTTCGGCGCCCATCCATAGCAGAGATGGTCCACATTCTGCTCGGGGTAGATCTTCTTAAAGTGGGACTTGGCCTGTTCGTACGCCTCGTCCTGCGCCAGCATCAGAGTCTCCCCCAAGGCCGTCTCCATCTCCTCCAGTGCCTTCTTCCCCTTCTCCGCCTCGCCCACGATCTTCGCCTCAAGATCCTCTCGGTCCTGCTTGTGGATTTTGCAGAGCGAATCTATCTGGGCCTCGTGGACGGCCACCATGCTCCGAGCCTCTTTCAGCTCATCTGTGGCCTTGTTCAGATCGCGGAGGTACTTCTCCGTATTCCGCCTCTCGATGTATATCTCCTTCTCCAGGCACTTGTGGAAGTGCTGACCATGGAGCATCGCCTGTCCGAAGAAACAAAGATCAGAAAAACTCCCAAGTTAATGAGAAAAGCAGAGCCAAGCCAACTTACCGAGAGGTGTGCCTGAGACCACCGCATGTAGGCCTGGTCCGCCGTCTGCATCGCTAGGGCCATCAAATCACGCTCGGTGGCGGCCTTCGAGACGAACTCGACCGACACAGGCCCATCGAGCAGAGTCCCCCCACACGATTGACCTATCAGGGGCAAAGGGCAGCGTACCCTGCTTACCCACCATCTCCGTGGCGAACGGCTGAATAGGGGGGAGCCCTTTTCTCGGGGCATCCACCGTCTTGCCCGAACCACTCCCGGCGTCCCGAGCCGCCCTCGACGAATGGGAGCGGGGGGAGTGGTGCCTCCTGGCCCTCTTCGCCGGGGAAGGCCCCTTGGAGGACCCTCCGGCCTGCGCAGCCAGCTTCTGCTTCTCGGCTGCTATCCTCTCCTGCTCGGCCTTCTTCTTCTTCTCTATCCTCGCCTTCTCGGCAAAAGCAAGCAATATCTTCTTAGCGTCTGCCTGTTGAGTTGTCATCCCTGCAAAAACAGAAAGGAGAAGAGCTAACGTTAACACGAAGGCAGGAAAATGAACATATTCGGAAAGAAACATACTAGGGTCGGCGGGACTCAGTCCGGCCCGGGCGAGGTGTACCTCGGTCACTCGAGGCCATGCGATACTGTGCCCCTGGACTATCTTCTCCACCCTCTTCCACTCCTTGGCGGTCAAGTCGCTCCGCTTCGGAGACTTGTGGTTCGGCTTGACGAAGTTCCACTTGGTCGGAATTCCCCAAGACCCCTCCGTCCGAACCACGAAATATTTTTCTTTCCACCTCTTTATGGAGTCCGGATGACCGTTCATAACCTTCTTATGCGGCATCGGTGAAAAGTAGAAAATTCCCTCCTGATCTCCGAGCGAGCCGATCCCAAGAACGGCTCGGAAATACGTCAGCCTCGGTGTCACTCCCTTCTCTTGGCACTTTAGTATGAAGCAGACTAGATGCTTCCAAGAGTTCGGACCATACTGCATAGGGCACAGCCCCGTCCAGTTCAGAACCCTCTTAACAAAAGGATGCAGAGGCAGCCTCAGCCCCGAGAGGAAGGCGTCCTCGAGGAACATACAGTAACCCGGCGCCAGAGCCATGGTGGGCCGAATACCTAGGCTCGGAATGAAGATCTCGAACTCCTGCGGAATATAGTAGGCAGCCCTAATAATGTTCAGATATTCTGCCTTCAAAATGCTTGGGATGCTATCAGCGTGAATCTTCACCCGAGTGTCTTCGCCCGGCACTGGAGGGATCGGTCCAATATCCTTAATGTCGTCGGGATACATCCGAATCGACCCTGGATTCTTGAAGGTGACCGGGGGAAACTCGAAACCCGGTCCCAGTGCATATTCAACTGGTGAGGAAGGACTATGCGGTATGGTCAAGACCTTCTTCTTTCAACGAGGGCGGGCCTTCCGCTCGGGAGACAGCGTCGACAAAGGGGGAAGGGGTGGAAGATCTTCTCCGACCCCGGTCGGCCTTCCCGTCGTGCCCTGGCCAGCATCTCCTTGGGCAACCTCCCATTCGTCGACCTCATCCTCCTCGTCATAAACATCCTAGACCTCGGGATACTGACCCACCTCGTCTTTCTCTTCACCCTCGGCACCCTGCTCCTCCTCGTCTTCCTCCTTGCCCTCGGTGCCTTCCCCCTCCTCTTCCTCATCGTCCTCCTCCTGATCCTGCTCCTTCTTGTCCTCGCCGTCCCCCTCATCCTCTTCCTCCTCTTCACCCTCGTCCATGGGCTCCTTTTCCGGCCTTCTGGACCTCAGCGGGGACACCACAAAGACTACATCATCACCATCGTCCGACCCAGGGTCGGTCAGAACCTCCTCCTTCACCTTATACTTACTCAAGGACGAGGACGTCTCCTGCTCGGATCCCTCTGCGGAACGTCCTGACGAGCTAGCCTTGGAACCGGACTGAGTTCGCGACATTACTAAAAAGAAAGTACTAACCTGGAGCGTAAGAATTTACGGTCACCGGAAAGTATCACCGACGGCAAGTAAGAATCCCGCTCTTGTTAAAATTAGAAAATGAGTAATGAAGTGAAGAAGAAATGAGCGAGGGGGAGAGGGTTTTAAAGGGGAAAAGTGACTCCTCAAAGATCTGGCCGTTGGATCTTAACTATCAAGATCCAGCGGCCACCAAGATCTGAAAATGCTTTGATCTTTGCGCCCATGACGTCAGCAATAGGCATAAAATTACCCCACTACCCCTCCACCTTTTCTCTCCAAACAGGCTTTTTCGACAAGTCTGGAGGTTCGACGCTCGGATAGAACCGCGAGCCAATAATTCCCCTTCTATTTCACAGAAGGGTCGACGCTCGGGTAGAATCGCGAGCCAATAATTTTCCTCATATTTCACAGAAGGGTCGACGCTCGGATAGCACCGCGAGCCAATAATTCCCCTTCTATTTCACAGAATGGTCGACGCTCGGATAGCACCGCGAGCCAATAATTCCCCTTCTATTTCACAGAAGGGTCGATGCTCGGGTAGAATCGCGAGCCAATAATTCCCCTTCTCTTGTATAGAAGGGTCGACGCTCAGATAGTACCGCGAGCCAATAATTCCTCTTCTATTTCACAGAAGGGTCGACGCTCGGATAGCACCACAAACCAATAATTCCTTTTCTATTTTCACAGAAGGATCGACGCTCAGATAGTATCACGAGCCAATAATTCCTCTTCTATTTCACAGAAGGGTCGAAGCTCGGATAGCACCGCGAGCCAAGAACTGCCCTCCATTGTTCAGAAGGACTCGGAGCTCGGGTGGCGCCGCGAGCCCCATCTACCCCCCTTTGCTAGAGGGGCTCGGAGCTCGGATGGCACCGCGAGCCCCAGCTAGCCTCCTTTGTTCAGAGGGGGGAGCTCGGATAGCACCGCGAGCCCCAGATGCCCTCCTTTGTTCAGAGGGGCTCGGAGCTCGGATAGCACCGCGAGCCCCAGCTGCCCTCCTTTGATTCAGAGGGGCTCGGAGCTCGGATAGCACCGCGAGCCCCAAACTACCCTCCTTTGTTCAGAGGGGCTCGAAGCTCGGATAGCACCGCGAGCCCCAGCTGCCCTCCTTTGATTCAGAGGGGCTCGGAGCTCGGATAGCACCGCGAGCCCCAAACTACCCTCCTTTGTTCAGAGGGGCTCGGAGCTCGGATAGCACCGCGAGCCCCAGCTGCCCTCCTTTGATTCAGAGGGGCTCGGAGCTCGGATAGCACCGCGAGCCCCAAACTACCCTCCTTTGTTCAGAAGGGCTCGGAGCTCGGATAGCACCGTGAGCCCCAAACTACCCTCCTTTGTTCAGAAGGGCTGGGAGCTCGGATAGCACCGCGAGCCCCATGAGCCCTCCTCTTGTCACGAGGGACTCGTCTGCCGACCCCTAGCACTCGACAAACCGAGCCCTAGAAGAAGACCTCGCCTCCTCCTCGCTCTTCCAACTAGCGAGGAGATCGTCTACCGACCCTTGGTACTCAACAAAACGGGCTCCAACGGGAGACCTCGGCATCCCCTCGCTCTTCCAACTAGCGAGGGGATCACCTACCGACCTAGCCCCTACTGAACAGGACCTCGACGCCCCTTTGCTTTTACAGCAAGTAGGGGCCCTCGCCTGCTGACCCCAGATGCTCGGCAAACCATCGCTCCAACCCGACAGACCTCAACATCCCCTCGCTCTTCCAACTAGCGAGGGGATCGTCTGCCGACCCTCAGAGCTCGTCTACCAACCCCAGACGCTCGGCAAACCGTCGCTCCAACCCGACAGACCTCAACATCCCCTCGCTCTTCCAACTAGCGAGGGGATCGTCTGCCGACCCTCGGAGCTCGTCTACCGACCCCAGACGCTCGGCAAACCAAGCTCCAACCCGACAGACCTCAACATCCCCTCGCTCTTCCAACTAGCGAGAGGATCGTCTGCCGACCCTCGGAGCTCATCTACCGACCCCAGACGCTCAGGAAACCATGCCCCATCCAGACAGACCTCGACATCCCCTCGCTCTTCCAGCTAGCGAGAGGATCGGCTGCCGACCCATAAGGCTCGTCTGCCGACCCAAAGGCTCGGCGAGCGTGTAATATTCCGGATGGATATTACCGTATATAAATTGATATTTTATTATTATTTTATTATTATTTTGTTTTTAATTCCAAAATTAGAATATTTTGGTGATTTTCACCCGGTTTGTCCATAGACATTATCTGTATCCAGATATTGGTCAGTATACATCCGTATTGTATCAAACTGATACCGTGATCTTCCAAACTGATAATAAAATTTATTTTATTATTATTTCCAAGATTTAATTATTTTTATGCGGATTATGCTAAGATTTTTCGGTATACGGACGTATATGCGCACGTACGAGTAGTATGTCGATTAGTGCATTATACGAATTGTGTGTTGTGTATTTTGGACAACACTTATATTGCTGTAACAAAACCTAGTAGGGATGGTTAGGGTTTGATTAGGAGGTTAAACCTAGGGTTACAAAGACATAAGGGATTAAGGAGATCACTAGAAAATATCTCTCCCACATCAACCTCCACCACATAACACCTCCCTCCACCTCACCCTATTTTCCCTAGGGGTATGGCCGGCCCCAAATATAAGGAAGGGGTTTTGTGCAATTGTGTGTGTGCACATTTTCATTTTCCACCCTTCTCTCCACCTATAAATACCCCCTCATTCTCCTCCTCTCATTTTAGAAAACAAAAGAAAGAAAGAAAGAAAGAAAGAAAGGAAAGGAAAAGAAAGATAGAACAAAGATTAACTTGAGAGTTTTGTTTTGTAGGTTGTTAGAAGCTTTCTAAAAAGCTAGGGGAAGGAGAAGGTTAGCGAGCTAGTCCTTCCAAAAAAAAAAGGGCTAAGGTGGGGGTTTCTTCATGCTTGTTTGATTGTTGTTTGTTTGTTTGTTTGTTTTGTTGTTTGACTTCTTCTCCTACCTTCTTGTTTTGTTTTCTTTTGTTTTTGGGTGAGTTTTGTGATGGGTGTGTTGTGGTGGTTATGAATGATAAATGAAAGTAAGAAAGTAGTAGTAGAAACTACTAAAACACATAAAGATCACATCTTTTTAATTGTAGTGTTGTTTATGTTGTTATTGGACAAAAGATTCACATATTGCATATAATCTTGAACATACAACCGATTGAGGGTTGTAGGACTTGTAGGAATTGACATATGAACATTTTTACAATCATTGTGGGTTGTAGGACTTTGATTGAACTTGGACTAATAATAATAAGCATATGTTTGAATAAAAAGATCTTTTCTTTTTATTAAACACTAGTTGTAGTAATAATTAAAAAGATCTTTTCTTTTTATTAATCACTAGTTGTAGATTAAAAAGATCTTTTCTTTTTATTAATCACTAGTTGTAGATTAAAAAGATCTTTTCTTTTATTAATCACTAGTTATAGATTAAAAAGATCTTTTCTTTTATTCATCACTAGTTGTAGTAATAATTAAAAAGATCTTTTCTTTTTATTAAATCACTAGTTGTAGATTAAAAAGATCTTTTCTTTTTTAATCACTAGTTGTAGAAATATTAAAAAGATCTTTTCTTTTTAATCACTAGTTGTAGAAATAATAAAAAGAGATCTTTTTCTTTCATATTTACTAGTTGTAGAGTAAAATAAAATAAAAATGATCTTTTCTTTTATCACTAGTAATAATAAAGACTAGTAAGCAACTAAGTAGCAGCATGCTAAAATATAAAGTAGTAGTATGGGATTAAATGAGGTAGTAGTAGCATATTGATTAAATAAAGTAGTAATAGTATGTTGATTAATAAGGTAATAGTAGTATGGTTGGTAAAATAAAGTAGTAGTATGTTGATTAAAGAAGGAAGTGGTAGTAAGTAGTATAGATGTTTATGTCCATAAAGTAGTAGTAGTAATAGATAGTTGTATGTTATGATTTTGATGAGAATGAAGTAGTAGTAGTAGTAGTAAGTTGTATGTTGTGTTCTTGCTAAAAATGAAGTAGTAGTAGTAGTAGATGGTTGTGTGTATGTTTTGATTAAAATAGGAGTAGTAGTAGTAGTAGAATGTTGTAGGATGCCTTCTAAAAATATCCCTTCATGTTTTTATGCTTAACTAGTTGTAGGACTTTTCTAGAAATATCCTATCATGTTTTCATGCTTAACTAGTTGTAGGATTTCTTCTATAAATATCCTGTCATGTTTAGAATATTGTAGGATTTCTTCTATAATTATCCTATCATGTTTAGAATGTTGTAGGATTGTTTCTAAAAATATCCTATCATGCTTTTATACTTGAAATGTTGTAGGAAGATTTCTAAAAATATCCTACCATGCTTTATGTTTAGAATGTTGTAGGATTATTTCTAAAAATATCCTATCATGCTTTTATACTTGAAATGTTGTAGGATGATTTCTAAAAATATCCTACCATGCTTTATGTTTAGAATGTTGTAGGATTATTTCTAAAAATATCCTATCATGCTTTTATACTTGAAATATTGTAGGATTCAATCTAAGAGTTTCCTACCATGTTTAGATCTACTCATTTATGCTTAGAATGTTGTAGGATGCAATCTAAAAGTTTCCTACCATGTTTAGATTCACTCATTCATGCTTAGAATGTTCTAGGACACAATCTAAGAGTTTCCTACCATGCTTAGATTATTCTATTTATGCTTAGAATGCTGTAGGATACAATCTAAGAGTTTCCTAGCATGCTTAGATTATTCTATTTATGCTTAGAATGTTGTAGGATACAATCTAAGAGTTTCCTACCATGCTTAGATTATTCTATTTATGCTTGGAATGTTGTAAGATGCAATCTAAGAGTTTCCTACCATGCTTAGATCCACTCATTTATGCTTAGAATGTTGTAGGATGCAATCTAAGAGTTTCTACCATGTTTAGATTAATTGTGCCTAGAATATTGTAGGATCTATGATAAGATTACTTACCATATTAGAAGTATATATACATATATACTTAGAAATGTTGAATGTTCATACTAGTAGTTACCCATGTTTAGTAAAACATTCATGTTTAGTAGTTATTTATGCTTAATAAAGATTCATGCTTGGATGATAGTAGAAAAGTTGCATACCATGCTAGTTTGATTGTAGGTATGTGATATACTATGCTAGCTTAATTGTAAGTAAGTTGTATGTCATGCTAGTTTAGATTGTGAGTAAGTTGTATACCATGCTAGGTTATATGAATAATCATGTTTACATGGTACCCATGCTTAGATAAGTGTTGGTTCATGCTATGTTAGTAGATGATCATGATTCATGCTAAGTAAGTAGGTATCATGCTAATTATTGATCATGTTAAGTGAATGACATCCATACTATGATACTCATGCTTAGAGTAAAGGAACTACCCGTGGTTAGTTGTAGTCATCTTATGTTATGTTCTACACCATGCTAAAGTAATACATGCTTAGAACGTTGTAGGAGTAATGTTAGAATACCTACTATACCTTGGAATGTTGTATGTTATATTAGTTATCTATCCATACTTGGGTTATGGCGATTTGTCAAGATAAGTAGTAAGCTTTCATGCTCGCTTGACTATAGTGGGCTTTATGTCTAGGTCGTAGTGATTTTTATGCTTAAGCTCGATATGAGCACAAGCATTAATTATATTCATACTTAGGAGTATCATGGTGAGTGGTTATGTTATATGATTAGATTGTCGTAGGAAGATGCTTGTAATTGTGCGTCGTACTTAAGGCGCTATAGGTTGAAGTAATAAGGATTAGGAAGACCACTAATGATAGTTAGTCCGATAAAGGCTGTTATGTCGCCTTCGGATTCTTCCATAGTAGAATACCGATCATAGACTATTGGTAGATCCCTCTGTTGCTTCTAATAATAGACGACCAAGTTTGTTAGTAAGCACGTTTGGTTGCTTCTAGGATTGATTACCTGTATGGTTGTTTGCATATGGTTATGCTCGTACGTGGCTCGACTGGCCCGTATGTAGCTGTGGGTCTCATACGTAGCTTAGTTGGCTCGTATGTAGGTGGTTTTCTCGTACGCGGCCCGACCGGCCCGTGCGTAGCTGTTGGTCTCATACGCGGCTTATTTGGCTGGTATGTACGTGGTTATCCCCTACGAGGCCCGCATGGCTCGTAGGTAGTTATTGTTTCATACGTAGCTTATTGGCTCGTATGTGGTTGTTACTCGTGTATAGCTTGTTAGCTAGTACACAGTTCGTTGCGCTCGTCTAGGGTGATGTTACCACCCTAAGGGCTATCGACCATCAAGACATATGTTCTTACCCTAAGGAACTGTGGAGGAGTCACTCCTTGTGTACCGTCGAATCTTAACCAGGGTAGGTTAATCGAGGACCAGAGTATAGACGAAATCCAAGTCTAGGGAAGCGGCGTGCATGTATATTCGCACGGCCAAAGTCTGGGATCGATGAGCCACGAACCGGGTCCTGAGGGATTCTGGTAAGTCTAGGTTGAGCAGCCTAGTAGAGTTGTCTTGCGAAGCCTAATTTAAGGCCCAACATGTTGTGTTTATAATATTTTCGTCCCTAGGATTGTTCGAGTCAGGGATGTCATTAGGGTAGTGACTTACAAGGATCAGTTTACTTAACTCTTTTTGCCGGGAGAGATGAGTCAGTTGTAGGGGGCCCCTTACACTAACTCGTCCCTTGAGGCAGATCATAGGTGGTGTATTGGGTTGTACCTTCCCGTCAAAGGGATACGCACGGTGCCGTATCACAAGTTGAGGACACGGGTTGCGTATCTCGCTCTGTTAATTCCTGAGGTACCGTGGCTGGGGGTGCCGCAGGATGCATTGTGCAGTCCTGTGCTTGCTAGACCCCAGAGGGTGACACAGGGTAGGCTTCGCGCTACCCTGTGCTTGCGAAACCCTATAGTTGATTTTGGAATGACGCCCGATACGTTGGGTTCGTCTATTTGGAGAGAGGTCCGGTTGGCCGGGTCGCAGTGGCGAATATAGACACCACTAGCGAAATACAATAGTGGGACTTGACCACATCTGCAACCTCATTAGCCACGTGTAGGTGTCGGAAACAGGTTGTGTACAATTAGAAGTTCATAACGCGGGTTCAATCCCTATATATGGAGAAACGGCTTGAGATGGGGTCGCATGTAGTATGGGCTGCATGTTGCTTCGGAGACTTGCTGACATTAGAATAGGAAGCGTCCTAGTTCTATTTAAATATCGCATTAGAGTCTAGCCTTAGCACTCACGAACACTTAAACTACACCAACACCATTGCTATATTTTGTATATTGTTTGGGAGATTCGCTGCTATATGATCAGCCTTTAAGCGTCAGTGAATACTGACGTCCCCACTTCCATAGGTACTGGATCGCCGAAGTGCAAAGGCGAGACTTAGGAGGACTCAAGGCAAGGAAAGTAAGGAGTCAGTGTTATGTTTATTTCCGCTGCAGTTTATGTATCGATTACTAGTTGAGAAGTACTCAAGTGAGAGTTACCGAGTGTTGTTCTTCATTCCTTGTACTCTGATGTAAGATGTTGAAGGTTGTAATACTTAGAAATGTAAAGGTAATATTGTAACTCTATTGTAAGGTATTACAGTTGTACAATATTCAGATTTGTAACACATTGTGTATTGAATAAAAAAGTTTTAAATTCTCCTGTTTTTCTGTGTATTGTGACTAATTGAAGAAAAGGTCTTGGCTCGTGTCACGGTTTCCCAGTATATGGAAATCGGGGCGCTACAGTGCGTCACTCCAACTCTTCTACACTTAGCATCTCGCGCGAACTCCAATAAGGGATCCCTTCCTCCTACCCCCTGGCCTCTTCTAGAAATAGCAAAATCTACTTTCTCACCACACCTTCCACCTTGCAATTCCTACAGAGGCGAAGAATCACTCCTACACAGCAGGCTCATCCAGCCCTACAGGAGTGTGGGGCTTGTGATATGGGTTAGAAATGACGTGGCCCATCCTAGGCCACGGGATCCCCTCAGGATACGCGCACCTTCTGATCCCCCGGATCCGCCACGTCAGCGTCGGAAAACCGTCTGGGCCGCTGCCACGTCAGCCCGGAAACCACCCGGGCATCTGCCACGTCAGCTCTATACCACCCTGGTTTCCACCGCTTCAGCCTCATGGGCAACCGGGTCCAGACCCCGCCCCAAATGGGTCCAGACCCGGTTGGCATCTTCTATAAATACCAGACCCCTACTCCTTCTCCAGGTAATCAAAACTTCTGCACTCAAACCCTAGTTACTGTTACTCTCCCTTAGTGACTGACTAGATCGTCGGGGGGTCTGCCACCGGGACCAACCCCGGTGTTCCGAGACCGTCTGCAGGTACACGAGACCCTCGGATCCGAGCCCCAAAGATCCGAGCCGAGCATCAGCCTCCACCTCAATACCGCCTACCCCAATACCGTTCGCCCAGTCGAGGGTCATCTACATAGGAGTCTCCTCCTTCAATACAAATCGAGTAAGAACTCACGCCTGGTGCATCCACACGTCTCCCAAAAACAAACCGCATCAGAATGTTGTTGAAATTAGAACCAAGCGAGAGCTTTACCATCCATATGATCGCCAGCATCAATTTCTGTCCTTTAGTTGATTTGTGATAATCGAAAAATTGATCGTCTTTTAATAACCATCCTTTTGGATTTGTCCCCTCAAATCTTGAAAAATCCAACCTAGGATCTCGAACAAGAATCGAATGATCGAAGAAAGAAGGATTCCTCACCTTGCTCTGATCAATTGCTGGTCGCAGCTGAAGAAGTAGATCGAGCTTCGTTTGCGTCGTTGTGCACCTACGAAGCATCTCCGCCATCAACTCATTCCATGATTGGTTTCCATGCACCGTCAACTTCCCCATCTCCATGTCGGTGGTGAGCTCGAATCGGTGCGACGCTGATCAAATTGTTGAGTTCAAATCAATGAAAGCACCGATTGATATGAGTATAATGGGATTAGAAAATAAATTAGAGACTAGGAATAAGAGAATTGAAGATTTGAGGAAGAATTGGGGAAGAACATGACAAGCGAGAGAGATCAGAGCAAGAGAAATCAAGAATTCATATGATTCCACTTCCCCCGATTCTATTGCAAGAGTTGTTATTTATAATTAGCATTGGTATAAATACCTGAAACCCGGATCCGACCCGGACCCGGCATTGGACCGGAACCGACCCGACCTATCCGGGTCCGGGTCCGGGTCCTAAAATGGGACCCGTTGTACTTTCGGATACGGGACCCGGACCCATTAAAAATAAACCCAAAAAATTAACATAAAATTAAATATTATATCCTCTTCCCACCCCTCATTCCTCCTCAATTCTAAATCTTCCTCTTCCAAACTCAAAACTCATGCATTTTTCTTCTTTCTTCTAGTCTAAATTATCCACTTGCCGTCTCTGCTCGCCGCTCACACTCCCGCTCCTACCCGAAAGGGTAGGAATATTTTAATAGGACCCGGACCCGGAACCGGATCCGGTCCTCACGGGTCCGGGTCCGGGTAGTGAAGGACTCAATCCGACCCGATCCGATACCAATGCTATTTATAATAGCTACAAGCTTTCTGTTACAGCCTCCCATCTCTTTCCTGCCAATTTCCTAATTGAAAGTAAAGGGGCACATAGCACGTAAAATGTAATTACAACAATACACTCAGGCATCAATTATACAGTCGACTGCGAAATAGCCAGTCGACTGCACATCCTTATCAGGAGTAGCACCAGTATCAGCACCTCAGTCTCACCTATCAGGAGTAGCACCAGTATCAGCACCTCAGTCTCACCCTCCCTACTCATATATTCCTACTCATATACAAACAATCGCTCATAATTCTATGTAGAAGTAACAACCCAACTGAAATTGCATAATATTCAATTATTAAAAGGATAGAACTTGAGAGTAAGAGGTTCATTTCAGAAGATTGAACAGTTGCAGATGTAAACATAAATTAAATACAGACAGGACAAAGTATAGAATGCTGTTACTCTTGAAAATAAATAATAATAATAATAATAATAATAATAATAATAATCTCTACTACTATAATGGGAGAAGGCCTTAGTCCTTAATCCAACCCGTGCAACGCACGTATTGGTAAATTTTTTTTTTTTGCCCTTCACATTTCCCCCCACCAACAAAAAAATTCCCCCACGTGCAAATCACGTAATTTTTTTTTCCCTTTTCATTCCCCCCTCAAAAAAAAAAATTTCCACGTGCAAAGCACGTGTATAATACTAGGTAAATTTTTTTTGCCCTTTTCATTCCTCCCAAATTTTTTTCACGTGCACAGCACGTGTATAATACTAGTAATAATAATAACATATTCACTCATGCTGCAAATGCGAACATTTTTTTTATAAATTATTTTTTTAAAAAAATAGTTCAAAGTGCTGCCTTTATGACATTTAAGGGAGACAATTGTTGTTAGATTCGATGTGAACACAGGACAACAAACCTTATATGCAAAGCACTTGGCACCACCAACATGAATCCTAGTCTCAGCCACCCACATGGTCAGCTCTGCTAGGGTTATCTCCTTTGTCAAGTCAATAGCTAACATTTTTAAATTCACTTTCATAATGATCCAACTAGAGTTATGTAGAATGTTCAGTTGTTATCCTCTTAAGTTCGAACATGAACAGCAAAATACAACCTTAAAAACTTAAGAGCAACATTGCAGTATTAATTATGAATCTAAACAACAAATCTTAAGAAAAAGAAGAAGAAAGTTAAAAAGAATCAGTGACCCATTCAGGGAAGGAAAAGCTTTATGCCCACTTGGGTAAGCTATGAATAAAATGGACAACACAACCTTCGGATCCCCTCAAAACCTGTGCATCTGCATGATTTCCTTGAAAATTGGATAATCATAGAGGGGCGCAGGTTTTGAGAAGATCGAAAGGTTTTACTTGACATTTCATAGAAATCTTATGCGCAGGTAGGCATTCTGTTTTTCTTTGTTATTTAGAGGTGGATGGCAGGGCAACGATAACAAATCTGGGAATTGGATTCCTTAAGATTGGAAAGAAAAAAAAAAAAAACTGGCAGCTGGTTGCCTACAAATCCGACCATGTGAGAAATTCCGTGAGCAACATTTTTTAAAACAAATAATCTCACGGGGGAATCCTAATAAATGTTGACTAGTGTTACCCTGTGCAAATTGCACAGACTAAAATAATTTTGAGAAACTTATAAAATTATATGAAACTTAAAAATTTAGAGATGTCTCTTAACTATTTCATTTACAATATAATTAAAATATGACAAATCTAAATATTAATTCACATTTTCAAACAAACCAACATCATTCTATATTTCTATTCAATTGAAAAGAAATTAAAAAAACATCGAAAAATTACCGAAGTTGGGTTGTGATTCTTCTCGGACTCCTTGATGTACTTCGTTATCTCATTCTCGACTGTGTGCTTCTTAACGACTTTCCCTCTCAAATTAAATATAATCAACATCAGAAACACATGGAGGGAACAATAGTTGATAATTAGCTATATGGAAAGATGACAAATATATAGATTAACCTATTCACATTTCGAAATCAATATCGTTCTATATTTTCTATTCAATTAAAAGAAAACCCCAAAATTCTCGATGTGTGTAACTCTCCAACAATTTCAGCACAAAGACATAGGTAAACCCTAGATCCATAAATTTAGATATGTCAAGAAAAAGGTATTTTCAAAAATCACTTACAATCTTGCCAGATTCCTCAATTCTAAAGCTTGCTTGCAAATACTCATATTGCCTACGAAGTTCCTCAATATTTTTCTCCAACTGTTCTATATTACTCCTTAGTTGTGCCTCTACAAAATGATCATACCATAAAACACACATAAAATACTACAATTTCTCAAAACTTTTCAAACAAAACAAAAAATGTTGAAAAGATATCACTATCTGCATGTTGTTTTCCTTGTAATTCCAGCATATTTTGAAGCTTCTATTCCAGCATATTTCGAAATTGTTCCTTATCTGGAATCTCGGCAGATACTAATATATCAATATCTTCAATATTGGTAATCTTGTCTTCTCTTCGAACAGTAATCAAGATGTGAGCATGAGGAAAGCCACTTTTCTGAAATTCAATTATATGTAGATTTGTTTTAAGAATTAAATAAAAAATCTTTAAAATGCTCATTTTAAATATAAGTCAAGATTAAAAAAATATTCATAATGGAAACTTTGATCCACGTACATTTTATACAGATTAGAAAACTACAAAAGTTTAATCTGCTTGATCAGATAATTCCCCATGACCTGATTTATTCCTCCCGAAGCATAATTTGATAGGAATAATTATCCTTAGGTGCTTCTTACGTAACTTATCTAAACCATGTTATTGACTCGGGCATATCACGAACGACCTTCAATATTCTTTCTCAGCAAAACAGAATACATCTTAGGATTGGGCATCAGGAACATTTTTTTTGGTAAAACATAACCCATCATACCCATCTCCCCAAAACAAAATATATTCCATTCATGTTACAGACATTACCATTTTCAACCACACAAACTCGAAATGGGTGCATTACATGTTCTATTTACATAAAGATAAACAACTTATGTCCAATGGGCATTTCGACAAACAGTTTGTTGGCATCATGAACCATGGAGATCGTACCAAAGATATAATTCATGGGTTTCTTCTCTAATTTATAATTAACCCATTATAAATAAGAAATTTATAATACTTGCTGGCAATGACTTAGACTATTATTGGGAAATAGTTTGGTCATTGATATGACCATGTGAATTTTGAGTTGATTTTGCTATACCATGTGATTTCTAATAGGCTCCTTAATTCTGCAGCCCCTTTTTGCAACGTAAAATTACGGTGGAGGGTAGAGAAAGATAGAAAAATCTTAAGTAAAAGAGAAACTTACGGTGGAGGGTAGAGACGGCAGGGTCGGGGCGGGATCGACGACGAACGGCGACAATGGAGGGTAGAGACGGGGATCGAGGCGGGGTGGACGGCGGGCGGCGATAGGACGGACGGATGAGGAGATGTGATTGGGTTTTGGGGTAGGGAAAGTTAGGTTTGTGGGGTTTGGGGAGATGTGGAAGAGAAAAGATTTTTTTTGGTGTTTTGTTTAATTAATTCTGTTTTGGCAATTAGTGTGGGCTGCACATGTCAGTTCCTACTTTTGCTCTCCTTTCTCTATTTCAAAATAGAGAAAGGAGAGATGGGGTAGGCCTATTAGCTTAAGATATATATATTCTTAGTTTAGTTTGCACAAAACGTGCTTACAAATACTACTAAGTTTAAATTGTTTAGTTTGCACAAAACGTACTTACAAATACTACTAAGTTTAAATTGAGATGTTCAGATTTTCAGGAGTAAATAAAATTAAAAAGAGATTCAAGAATAGACAAAGAAGGAAAACAATAAAGAATGATTGCAAAAATTGAGAAAAAGAAGTTATTCAAAAAGAGCATATGTTGATTAGTGCCCAAAAAAGCTAGCAAGATCAGTTTTGTTATTCCATATATGTGAGATTTTAAATGTATTTGATTGATTATTGATTGATTAGTATATGGTAAGAATATAAAGTGGCTTCGTCAAAAACAACACGATTGCGGTCGACCGCACCACAGTCAACCGCACGTCATAGTCAGTATAATGAAGCAGTCGACCATTCATCGTTCGACTTTCCGTTTAAAAGATAAACGATCGACTGTCCCTTAATTGCGGTGGACCGTACCTTGCGCTGTTCATTTTTTTTTGAATGTATCGTTTCTATTTTTGAAAGATACAATTCCTAATCTATATATTTGGACGAACCCATTGTGTATTCTTCACCTATTGCTCTGAGAAAGATCTTCTGAACTGATCAATTCAACAATCAATCCGAGTGTGTGTGATACTTATTTGTTTTCTTCAGTCAGGATCATTAAAGATCTTCAGTTTTTCTTTTCTTCCACTTCGGTGAGATTGACGGGGCTTGTGTAAGAAGTCATGTAGGTGTAATAGGTCTATCAGCCTGAATCCAAGAATCATTGTACATGGGTTTGAGTATAGTGAACGCTTGTGACGGAGAATTGCTACAAGTAGGGTGGACGTAGACCTGGGAGTCGAACCACGTTATATCGCTGCATCACTTGTGCTTGCTGTGTTTGCTTTCTCTATCTCTTCTCTTTTAATTTGCAACTTAATTTTTAATTTTTTTAATTCCGCACAATCACCCTATTCACCCCTCCCCCCCCCCCCCCCCCCAGGGTGATTAACAGTGGTATCAAGCGAGGTGCTTACTAAGAGCTTAAAAGCTTAAGTAAAAGGTCCAATGACCAAAATCCTTCCAGAAAACTTGTACGCATCGGAGCCATTCATCTCCAATGGGACAAGTCTAACATGCTCACTATATTTTGATGAAAAATGCTAAGATGTTTGGAAAGTTCGTATGTCTCATTTCTTACAGATGTTTGGAGAAGAAGTATGGAATGTATGCATAAACAAAACAGATATTTTGGTCAGTAATGGAAAGACAGCTTTCTCAAAAGCAGAGCTAGCACTAAAAATAGCAAACTCCAAAGCTATGACGGCCCTTTATGCATGATTGAAAAATGAAGAATTAATGCAATGCGGGCGAAATTGCAAGACGGCATACGAGATTTGGAACAACATGCTGAAATGGCACGAGGTAACCGCTTCTGAGGTAAAAGCTAAAGTAAATTTATGTTTTTATTAGTTTGATGTTTTTCGTATGTTGCCAGGAGAGAACGTGGATCAAATGCTTGCCCGCTTCGATATTATTGCACATGAGCTTGAGAGCTTAGGTAAGGGGTTGGATGATGACCAAAATGTCGAAAAACTCATAAGCTGTCTCACGCCGGAATGGGATGTAAAAGCTACTGCAATGAGGGAGAGCCCTGAGAAAAAGGGATTCGATTACTACACCTTCCAAGAAAAACTGAATACTTACGAAATGGAGATGATCGAAACTAAAAGATACAGGAAGAACATCGGGATTGAACCAAAAACCGAAGAGAGGACCATCGCCTTGAAAGTAGAAAAATCTAGATCATCAAAAGCAGAGTCAGATCGTGAGGAGTCAGACGAAGACATCGCCTTACTAACTAAGCAATTTCGTAAGTACCTTAAACATAAAAAATATGGCAGGTACCAAGGAGAAAGAGAAAAGGACAAAGATGATGTATGCTACAAATGCAAGAAGCCTGGACACATCCGGACAAATTGTCCCGTCTCACGAGACAGGAATAGAGACTACTACCACTCCGATCCGGGATTGAAAAAGAAGGTGCTGAAGGCAACATGGCTAGACTCAGATTCAAGCGAGGATGAGCAGGATCACAATAATGTTGGCTTCATGGCTCTTGGGAATGGTGAGGTTTAATCACCATTCCAAGAAGAGGTAATCGACGAACCCACTTACGATGATTTAGTAGACATGTGTAATGGATTAAAAGATTATGCTAAGAAATTAAGTCATGAATTAAGACAATATAAACAAATTTCAAATGAATCACATGACTCTTGCATCGCTAAAAATCAAAAATGGAAAAATAAAAATTCTTTGATTATGGAAAAATTCGAGTTGTTTAGGAAAGACCATGATGTGTTGATAGAGAAAAATGAATATTTAAAACAACAAATTTAAGAATCCTTAGCAACAAACCTAAGAAAAAATTATGAGAAATCTCTTTATATTGTTAAAATCACAGATGATTTAAAAGAATACAAAAGAAAATTTGATGAGGTAGTGGAAGGCTGTAATGAAGCTCTTGAACACAATAAAATACTTGATGCTACCCTATACACTCTTCGTTGGAACACAAAAGATAATGAAATGACTAGGAAAAGACTTTGTAAAAGAGTAATTGAGCTCGAAAAAATTGTTGAAAAATATGAAGGGCCCAGTTACCTTATCACAAAGAATTCAAGATCTTATCATGATAATCGAGGGCTTGGTTACGAAGAGCCAATACACCATCAAAAATCTAAATCATCATGTCATACACACATACATAGTCACCAACATAATCACAAATCAACTCACAACTATGCAAGTGTGCATGACCCAAGACATAATCGTATCACATGTCACTACTGCTGTAGACTAGGGCATATTTCTTATAATTGCTCATTAAAAAGGAATACTTATTTTGTTTGGGTAAGAAAGAATGTAAATGCAGGTCCAAAACAAACTTGGGCACCTAAAATTATACCTACTAATCTTGTAACGCCCCGAATCCCAAATACACTGAATTCGAGATGTTCTACAGGATCTTTTCGCTTCCTTTAGTACAATTTTACAAGGAAATTTGAACTTTTCACTTTACATCAGAGTTTACATGAATACATTACAATTTATACTGCACAGCGGAAGTAAACTTTACAACAATGAAACGAATGTACAACAACATTGAATAATCTTTAAGCATCTGTTCTTCTTTAATCTTTATCATGCCATTTACCTGCATATAAGACTGTGGGTATGTCAGTTTATTCAACCGACGATCATTATACACGGCCATCCTCTCTATGTCGGAAATAGTATAACTTATTTTTCATATTTAGCAAACACAAACTTGTCACATATCAAACTAAAGGGACTACCCTATTGATGTCGTGTTGTGAATGTGCACTTAATCCTTAATGCAGTTAATTATGTTAGATGACACTAATGTGCACTTGTTCGGATTCTATGCATCCCATACTACATAGGTCCGAGGGCAAGTCCTTAATCGTTCTTCATCTTTGTAGGGTTCAATCCCTCGTTATGACTTAATCTACTACTGTAACTACGGTAGGTATCTTAGATATTCTATGATCTATGAGCCCATGTCCAGGCAGCCTAGAGGGGAATCCCACGCACTGACACGACGCATCGAGCAGGCAACCTATGGACAATTCAGCCTCCGCCATGGAACAATGGCACCACCCATAGCCACTCAAACATCTCACAAGCATAGCCACCGGGACGATAATTCTGGAGTAGTGCCCACGCCATGTCTTGACGTATCAAGCAGGCAGCCTGTGGATCACTCTCACACCGCTAATCCGATGGCCCTCATACTCGTGTTTTCTCCTACTTTCATCACGTCTCCACTATGTACTAATCCTTAGTTCTCATCAAAATCATGAACAAAAATCAAAGCTCTAGAGTTAGCCTCTCCACTAAACCGGACTTATTCATTCATTCAAACATGACCAACATTGGTCTTTCTTTTCAATTTTTCATTTCATTTAATTCCAAAATGCCGGGGGAGACTTAGCTACTCTTTTTGTTTCAATTTTCAATTCACAATTTCCAAAACGAGCATTTCCAACTCATACATTCATTTGTTGATTTGTCATACTCAAAAGTATTTCTCTTTTCCAATCATGATTTCTAATTCGTTCAAATAGTCCTATAACTATACATGGAATTCATATGCTTTATCAATTATCAATTTCACTTTGAAATTCACATCACTAACGAATATTCACAATTCACATTTTTCCCACTATTCTCAAATGAGAATAATTTGCATCACATCACACAATAATTTCTTCTTGCCACATTAATTTTCTAATCCTTCATTTCAAATCATTTTTGTAAGAAACGATTTTACAAAGAATATCAATGTAGACTATAGTTCTATTTACTCATTTAGTTACAAATTATACCTTACTTTATGTAAATCATTCCCAAATTATTTTTAATAAGTTCCATATATTTTTAGAGGAATAACCATATTTTTCTCATAATTTTTTAATCACTAAAAATACAAAAACATATATTTTTTCCCAACTTGCCGAGGGCAAGATTCGAACCCAGCACCACAGAGAACCCAACCCAAAGCACAAACCACTAGGCCGAAGGCTACTAGCGGTATAAGAGGCGCTGAGAGCCTTAAATGCTCTCGGCCGCTGCTTATGTTATTTTTTTTTTTTTAAAGTATGGTTCCACAGGGATTTGAACCAGCGATCTCAGACCACTGTAGCGATTAAAACCAACCCAACCACTTGAGCTATGCGCTCGGGTTGTCTATAGTATAATTCTAAGTTCACTTTAATCGATCTTCTCTGTTATCAAAACATTTCGATGTTCAACTAGACCTCCTTTCACTTTGTTTTTTTTTTTTTTAATAAAAATTACTGTAAAATTCCAGATTGATTATTTTTCACATAATTTATATACCAATATGAACAAAATAATTTTTGTAGCAATTAAAACATATTTTCATACAATTAATTCGAATTCTACATTGTAACTACCATATTTCTCCGTTTTTTTTTTTTTGACATTTCTTAGAAATTAACATTCTAATCTATTTATTAACAAAATTTCACCTTAATTCTCTGTTTCTAATCTTTTACCCAACATACAAATCTATATTTGAATTTATCCATTCCCACATTAGCACAAAAAATCTATTTAACACATGAAATAGCATTAACAACCTACTAACTTTTGTATACATAGTTTGTGATGTAGATAATGAAATTTTCTTCAACAATCCATGGCCATAATTAATTCACATAAAAATTAGATTTTTACTAATCACATCACATACAATTGCACACCCACATTCCAATCAATTTATAGCTCAATTTTCCAATTAAAATGTGTACTCTTATTAGCCTTTTTCATGCATCATTTTTCCATTCCAATCTAGCATATATCCTTATTTAGAAATATAGAAAATTTATCCACCTTGTATGGAGAGAAAAATTCACTAGAAATCCCTAGGCAAATGTCCTTGCAACGAAAATACTAATTCCTCGAACAGGGGATTCCCTGGAATGAAAGAACAAAAATTGTGAAAATAGGCATAATTCATCCATGAAAAAGATATAAAACAAAAATAGGCACTATAACTATAAATAACTACTAACTATATTATAACTATAAACCGTGCACACAAGCCTCCCAAGCACACCCAAGTAAACCGAGCTCCTCCTTCTAGTGGTAGCCGGCCTCCTCTCCTTGTTGCAAGCAAAAATCCCACACACTCTCAATCTTTTAACTCACACAATCACTACTAGATCATATAATTTAGACTATAGGTTTGTAGGAAGTAATAAGCACAAGAATAACTAGCCATGGAGGGGGATATTTATACTAAAAATCAAGGAGAATGGATGGCTAGGATCAAGTAAGTGGTTATAAGATGGAGGGCTAAGATGAAAGTAGGAGTTTCATTAACTACCCACAACCAAGTAACCACCACACCATGATCCCACTCAAATTTTGGTTTCCCTCCAAAAAGATCACAACCGGCCATCATAGGAATGCATATTGCACGTGTACGTGTAGTGCACGTGCATGTAACTAGGTCCAAAAATTGTACATTAAATTTTTGTATAAAAATAAAATAGTCTTTAAATTGTATTCCACGTGACAAGTTGTATAAAAAATAGTTCATGGGCTTTAGTTTTTGGGCCAAATAATTATTTTAAAAATACAATAAATAAACTAAATTTTTGGGCTTTAGGAAAAAGGTTTTTTGTCTAATTGAAAGAAGGCTTTATAGAAAAATAATTAAAGGCACATATTTAAATATCCATACTCATCATGATGGAAATATTTATTAAAAAAATATTGCACGTGCACACTACGTGCAAAATAAAGTAATTTTTCATTAAATGAAAAATCATGGCATTACAAATCTTGATGTAGGTACCTCAGCGTATCAAGACTAAAGATCGCTGGTACCTTAACAGTAGATGCTCAAACCCTATGACAAGTGACAATAGATACTTTGCATCACTATTAAGGAAAAGAGAGAAGGATATCATCTTTGGAGATAATAGCACCGGTTAAATTATCGGTAAAGGTAAAATAAACTTTGGTTGTTCATGCTCCATTGAGGATGTTCTATTGGTAAGAGGTTTGAAACACAACTTAGTGTCAGCCAATTATGTGACAAAGGTTATACTGTTACTTTTGATAAAAATGCATGCACTGTACTAGATAGCAATAAATCTAATGCATGCACTGTACTAGATAGCAATAAATCTTGTTTACTTCTTGCTAATAGATGCAGCAATGTATACGTTATAAACTCTAATGAATTAGCATAGGAGAATATGAGGTGCTTTATTGCTAAAAATGAGGATGGTTGGTTATGGCATCGGCGACTTGGACACACAACCATAGATAATCTCAACAAACTTGTAACCAATGAGCTTGTGAGGGGAGTCCCTAAAATCAAATTTGAGAACGATAAACCTTGTGAGTCGTGCCAGTTCGGTAAGCAAACTAAAAGTTCTCACAAGCCCAAGAAAATTGTATCAACTTCTAGACCCCTTGAACTCTTGCACATGGATCTATTTGTACCATCATAAATAAGTAGTAATGGAGGTGCACGGTATGCTTTGTAATTGTTGATGATTATAGTAGATTTACTTGGGTTGCCTTCTTGCCACAAAAAAACGACACATTGTATGTTTTTCAAAAATTCTGTCGTAGAGTGGAAAATGAGAAAATCCTCATTATTGTTACCATTCGTAGTGATCATGGTGGAGAATTTCAAAACAAACTCTTCACATCATTTTGTGACAAAAAGGGCATAAAACATGAGTTCGCTTATCCTTGCACTCCCCAACAAAATGGGTTGTTGAAAGGAAAAAATCGATCTCCTCAAGAAATGGCCCGAACCATACTTAGTGAAAAAGATTTACCTAAGTCATTTTGGGCAGAGGTTGTCAATACAACATGTTATATAATTAACCAGGTAATCATTATGAAATATCTTGAGAAAATGCCTTTTAAACTATATTATGGCAAAATTCCTAACTTAAGTTACTTTCGCATCTTTGGGTGTAAAGTGTTTATTTTAAATATTCTTGATAACTTGGGAAAATTTGATCGTAAAAGTGATGAAGGCGTATTCTTAGGATATTCATTAAGTAGCAAGGCATATAGTGTATTTAATAAAAGAAGATGCACCATTCAGAAATTCATTGATGTTATATTTGATGAAACTAATCCCTACATCAAAGAAATATTGCATGTTGTTGATGATGATGAGACAGGTGTTCGGGTTGAAAAGAAATAGGTACACATTGACCAAGAACCAAATGTGGACTCTCAAAATCACAAGCCTCCTCTCGATGAAGATGCATCCAAATCTCAAATAAAAGAGATGCCTACACAACTAATTGATGTCATGGAAGATGATCATATACAACATCAATCTTCTATCAACGAAAGGAGCCTCGCATGGAAAATCATGTCTAGCCATCCACCAAATCTTTTACGAAGCGATATATCGAAAGAGGTAACTACTCGAACACAAGCTCAAAATTTCATGATTTTTCTGCTTTCGTCTTTATACTTGAACCTAAGAATATTAAGGAGGCCTTGCAAGATAATGACTGGATCATGGCAATGTAAGAAGAACTTAATCAATTCGAAAGGAATCACGTATGGAGACTTGTTCCTAGACCTTATAATAGGACCATACTTGGAACTAAGTGGGTGCTTAGGAACAAGATAGATGAATTGGGCACTATCACTAGAAATAAGGCTCGTCTTGTTGCATAAGGTTATAACCAACAAAAAGGTGTTGATTTTGATGAAACTTTTTCTCCTGTTGCACAGCTTGAAGCCATTCGCATTTTGCTTGCTTATGCTTCTTATATGGACTTTACTCTCTTTCAAATGGACGTCAAAAGTGCTTTCTTAAATGGTTTTATTTCGGAAGAAGTTTATGTTGCATAACCACCGGGATTCATTGAACCCACACACCAAACCATGTATTCCGTCTTGATAAAGCTTTGTATGGTTTGAAGCAATCCCCTCGTGCTTGGTATGAACGACTAAGTTCGTTCCTAATTCACATAGGCTTCTCTAAAGGAAAAGTAGACACTACACTATTTATAAAACATGTTTCTAAAGATATACTAATTGTTCAAATTTATGTTGATGATATTATAGTTGGCTCTACTAATGAAAATCTTTGCAAGGAATTCTCTAAGCAAATGCAGGATGAGTCGAAATGAGTATAATGGGTGAACTAACTTATTTTCTTGGGCTTCAAATACAACAAAGAAATTATGACATCTTTATAAATCAATCCAAATATGCAAATGAGCTAGTCAAAAAGTTTGGTTTTGAGAATGTAAATGTTTACAAAACACCTATGGCAACTACCACTAAGCTTTCCAAGGATGAATCTGGTAACAATGTTGATGTTTTTACCTATCGTGGTATGATTGGTAGTTTACTTTACATTACTGTATCTCGTCCAGCTATTATGTTTAGTGTTTGTTTATGTGCACGTTTTCAATTGTGTCCCAAAGACTCGCATTTGGTTGTTGTTAAGCGTATCATTCGATATCTTAAAGGCACACTAAATACTGGACTTTGGTACCCGAAAAATAGAAACTTTTCATTTGTAAGGTACTCTGATGCAGACTATGCCGGCAGCTTAACAGACAGAAAAAGTACTAGCGGCACATGTCACTTCTTGGGCAATTGCCTTGTCTCATGGGCATCTAAGAAGCAGAACTTTATAACTCTCTCCACTGCCAAAGCTGAATATATTACCGCAAGATCCTGCTGTGCGCAGGTGTTGTGAATGAAAAATACTTTAGAGGACTACAAGGTATTCTTTGATCACATTTCGATTAAATGCGATAATACTAGTACTATTCATATGACTAAAAATTCTGATCAACATAGTCGCACAAAACATATAGATATTCGGAATCACTTTATTAAAAATCATTTTCAAAAGGGAGATATTATTCTTGACTATGTTTGCACTGATTCTCAACTTGCTGATATCTTTACTAAACCTTTAGATGAAAAACGATTTCATTTTTTAAAGGGAGAATTGAACGTTATTGATATTTCTGCTTAAAATATTTTTTTAGGTCAATCGGACGGTCGACTGTTCGCCTGTGAAGGTGTACAGTCGACTGGGTGGTCAATCGGTTTGCTCTCGGGTTTATCATCTGCCATCTAAAATTGGGTTTCAGTATTTGCAGTCGATCGTGCGGTCGACCGGTTCGCTCTCTATTTTTCGCTTACCATCAAAATTGCATTTACAGGGTTTATGGTGGACCGTGCGGTCGACCTGTTCGCTCTCGGGTTGTGTGTTTGTTTTATAAAATTGGTTGTCGGTCAACCGTGCGATCGATCGGTTCTTTCCTTGGTTGTTCATTTTTTATTTGTGTTGTAAGAAAAATCTATTTACAATCTAGCTATGATATCGGTTTATTGAAATTCACTCTTCTTCTTCTTTTGTTCAATGTCACTCGTCTGTATTGGGAAAATCTCAAATCTATGATACCATGAAGAGCTCTCACTGTATATCAAAGAGTCTCGCGATCAACGGTATCATATAAGTAGATCTTCCTTATGCTCTCTTGTTTTGTTTTTTTACAATGGATTTAGGGAGAGTATGTTATACACTTATGCTATTCTTTTGCCCCCTCTTGGTGTGTTCCAAAAAGGGGGAGAATCTTTTTATGAATGTTTTTAACTGAAAGTTACTCAAAATAAATAAAATAATGAACATCTCTCTTGAATGTTTTAGTCTACTACTAATAAGTTTAAACTGTATTTATTTGTTACTCAAAAGGGGGGGTATTTATTTGTTGTTTTTAATCTCTCCTAAATGTTTTAGTCTACTACTAATAAGTTTAAATTGTATTTATTTGTTTTTTTTAATCTCTCCTAAATGTTTCTTATCTATGAAAATTTGTGTTACAGGAAGTATTACATTAAGGGGGAGTATTTATATGCTTTATTCTTTATTTTCAACATTCAAATGTATGTTTTGTTCACACCAAAAGGGGGTGATTGTTAACTCTTAGTTTGGTGTGCACAAAACGTGCTTACAAATACTAATAATTTTAAATTGAGATGTTCAGACTTTCAGAAGTAAATAAAATCAATAAGAGATTCATAAGAGATTCAAGAATAGGCAAAGAAGGAAAGCAATAAAGAATGATTGCAAAATCAAGCAAAAAAAGAAGTTATTGAAGTCTGGCCCCTCCATAATTTCAAAAACAGAGATTTAAGTATAAAATTTTCTAAGGATTTTACAAATATTGAAGTCTGGCCCCTCCATAATATTTCAGAATTATTAGTATAGTCTAGTGGCTAGTGTGTTTGTAAATTTGAAAGGTCACATGTTTGAGTCTGGCAACTTTGCTAATTTGCTTTTAGATGAAATATAATCTTTTATTTTTAGGCACCCCCTTTTAATCAATCCTAGCTCCGCCCCAGAATAGCGTGGCTCTAGCTGCAATATTGAATGTCTGTATAACACTGGAGGCTCTCTGATACACAGTCGACTGGGCATATTGATACGCAGTTGACTGAGGAGTCTGATCGGAGAATCAAGAGGAGGAGAAATAAACCCAATCACTTAGAAGATTTTATACTGGTGTGAAGTGCACGGGCTGTGCATGGGGTTTTAAAATAAAGAGCCAGGCGAGAGCGCTAAAGAAGCACATGTAGATTCTGTAATCAGATGTATAAATAAACCGAAGTGTGAATGGAGAAGGCATCAAGATTTGTAACAAACTTTTCATTACTCTTCTTCCTCTTAAATCCTCTAAATCCTCTGATCTTCTTTTCCCAATTCTCAAACCCTAGTGTCTTTCTGAATCGAGATGAAATTTAGTTCAGTTGATTAAAACTAATCCTCTCTGAGTTTGGTTGTTATCATTGGTGCTTTCACCGTCTTGAACTGGGTCATGGTGAAAGGGACGAGGTGGCGTTTGGCAATGGAAGAATCAATGGAGGCAATTAAGGAGACGGCAAAATCTCAGGGTGATCAATTACTCTCATTTGCATCTGCTATGGCAGAGCAATAGAGATCGGCATCGGAACAAAAGCAGTTGTTATCGAAAGTTGTAGAGAAGCTGAGGATTCTTGGTGCTCAGATTGGGCAGCAATCCAATCGAAATCCGATGTTGGATATACCGATCACTATAAGAAATTCTTTCTGCAACCCTAATGAATTTCGAGTGCGCAACCTAGGTTAGATTTCCCTAGGTTTGAAGGTGTGAATCCCTCAGGGTGGGTGTTTAAAGCAAATCAATTTTTTTCATATCATCGAACACTTGCGAAGCTGAAGATTACCATCACATCATTTCATATGGATGGGAAAGCATTGGCCTGGTCTTAGTTCAAACATGATAATGGTGATTTTTTGGATTGGGACAATTTTGTGAAAGAAATAGATATCAGGTTTGGCCCATCGGCTTACCTTGATTATGCTGGAATGTTATTCAGGCTTAATCAAACTGCATCACTAGCTGAATACTTGGATCAATTTGAGATGTTAGCCACTAAAAACCAAAGGATTAGGTGATAAGTTTGTGCTCAATTGTTATATTTCGGGTTTGAAGCCAGAAATTAAAAGAGAAGTCCTTACTTATAAACCTGGATGCTTAGCTAAAGCTACAGGTCTCTCTAGACTCCAAGAAGAAAACAATTTGGAAGAGAAATCAGTTAAGAGAAGCACTTATGTGAAGCAACCATGGCAGTTACCTGCTAGTAATATTTCAACCTTATTACCCACACCCTTTCAAACACCTCAGTATCATAACTCTCAGCCTGATACTCTTAAATGACCATTCATCAAGAAAATTCCCCCTGAGGAATGGGCCAGCTCATAATGAGAAGGACTTTGTTTCAATTGTGACGAAAAGTACATACCAGGGCATAGATGTAAGAAACAATTTTTCTTGATGATGACTGATGATGATCAAAACCAAACAAATATAACTTAAAAAGAAAGTGAGTATGTGGATCGGTATTGTGAGCAGGTACCTGAAATATCATACCAAGCTTTAGCTAGCCATGTTAGCCTAACTCTGAGAATGCAAGGAACAATTAATGGACATGATGTTCATGTGTTCATAGACTCTGTAGTACCCACAATTTCATACAGGAGATGATAGTTAGACATCTAGTAACTCCATGTCAGCCCTTCAAAGTGATTGTAGGGAACTGAGAGGCATTGCATTGTGAAGGGAAGTGTTTGTCTGTGCCCATAAAGATGAAGGATTATAGCTCGAGTGTTGATTTATATATTCTTCCACTTCATGGTGCTGACGTAGTCCTGGGTATCCAATGGTTGAGGTTGTTGGGTAAAGTAGTAAATGATTATGATGATATGACTATTACATAATCTAAACCATTACACTAAATGGAAATCCTCAGGTACCTATGCTTATGGAGTTGAACTCTTTGAGGAGAGAAATGCAGAAGAATAGTATTAGTCAAAACTTTCACTTGGTCCTACAAGATGAGAAAGATACAAAATTAGTACCTGATGAATTGAAGATGGTTTTGAGACAATATGCTAGTGTGTTTGAGGAGCCAAAAGGTCTTCCACCATCAAGAGAATATGATCACCCATTGCATCTTCATCCTGAGGCCAAGCCAACTAATGTAAGGCCATACAAATATCCTCATTTTCAAAAAGAAGAAATTGAAAAACAAGTGTCTAAAATGTTAGTTGAAGGCATAATTAGACCCAGTATAAGTCCATTTTCTTCCCCTAAGCTCTTAGTTAAGAAGAATGATGGAACTTGGAGAATTTGTGTGGATTATAGAGCACTCAATGCTATTACAATCAAAGATAAATTTTCCATCCCCACTGCGGATGATTTATTTGATGAGTTGTATGGTGCCAATGTGTTTTCCAAGCTAGACCTTAGAGGTGGGTATCACCAGATAAGGTCATAAGGGTCCAAGCACATGATGTGAGCAAGAGAGCATTTAGAACCCATGAGGGCCATTATGCATTCTTAGCGATGCCATTTGGCCTCACAAATGCCCCGATGGGCCATTATGCATTCATAGTGATGCCATTTGGCCTCACAAATGCCCCGACTACTTTTAAGTCTGCTATGAATGCTATTTTCAAGCCCTTTCTAAGAAAATTTGTACTAGTTTTTTTTTGATGATATACTAGTATATAGCTCATGGTTGCAGCAGCATATAGAGCATTTGAAGGTAGTATTAAGAACGCTAGAGCAAAATTATTCTATGTGAAGATGTCCAAGTGTGAATTTGGCAACCATAAAATTCATTACTTTGGTCATGTGATTACTGCAAATGGTATTGAAGCTGATAAGAGTAAAATTGAAGCTATACAAGGCTGACCTATTCCGAAGAATGTTAAGCAATTGAGAGATTTTTCGGGGTTGGCTGGGTAATATAGAAGATTCATCAAAGGTTATGCCTCAATTGCTGCTCCTTTATCTGATTTGCTCAAGAGAGAGGAATTCTTTTGGAGTGATCTTGCTGATAAAGCATTTGGAAATCTCAAGAAAGCTATGCTTACACCCCATGTATTAGCTCTTCCTGATTTTTCTAAGCAATTTGTGGTGGAGACTGATGCCTCAGGAGAGGGAATTGGGGCTGTTCTTCAACAAGCAGGTCACCCTATTGTCTTCTTCAGTAAAAAAATGATACCGAGAATGCAGGCTGCTTCAACATATGTTAGAGAATTGTATGTGGTAAATGAGGCAGTTAAGAAGTGGCGTCAATATCTTTTGGGCAAGGAATTTGTTATCTGTACAAATCATCAAAGTTTACATCATTTACTAACTCAAACAATTCAGACACCTGAGCATCAAAAATGGGTCCATAAGCTAGCAAGATAGAATTTTAAAATAGTATATTAGTCAGGAAAAAAGAATACAAGAGGAATCTCAAATGCCAGCATTAATATATCAACCACAATTTGAACTGGTGTGAAGTGCACGGGCTGTGCACGGGGTTTTTAAATAAAGAGCCAGGCGGGAGCGCTAAAGAAGCACGTGTAGATTCTGTAATCAAATGTATAAATAAACCAAAGTGTGAACGGAGAAGGCATCAAGATTTGTAATAAACTTTTCATTACTCTTCTTCCTCTTAAATTCTCCGATCTTCTTTTCCCAATTCTCAAACCCTAGTGTCTTTCTGAATCGAGATGAAATTTAGTTCAGTTGATTAGAAGTACTCCTCTCTGAGTTTGGTTGTTATCACTCTCACAGTACTAGTAATGACTCTTTTGTATGGATAAAGATACTTATTAAGGAAGAAGTAGCGGGAAGGAGGCAAGTGAAGTTAGAAACTTATTAGTTTTGAAACTTGCCCCTAAATAGTAGTTGTCTTTTTTGGGTGCAGATTCTAACTTGCGACAATGTCCGACAACAAAATATTGGGATAAAGGCTTTGTTTTTTTTTTTATTGTGTTATTGTCTTGTTGTTTCAATGATGATGATTAGCATCGGTATAGGGTCCTATCTGCACTACCCAGACCCGGACCCGTTAATGTACGGGTCCAAATATTGGACCCGGACCCGTGAGAATCTAGTCGGGTCCGGGTCCAGGAAATAACTTGAGACCCGATTAATTTCATATCCATCGCCATCATCATCCCCCATCTCATAATCAGCCTACAAAAAAGGGAATTGAACAAAAGGTTAGGGTTCTTTTGCAAAAAATGTTAGGGACTTAAAATATTTATATATGGGTTTTTTTTTTTTGGGGGGGGGGGGGGGGGGGGGGGGGTCCGGGTCGGGGCTATTTTAAGCGACCCCGACCTGAATAGAATGGATCGACGGGTCCGGATCGGGTCCGGGTATCGGATATTTGTACCAGTGCTGATGATGATGATGATGATGTTATGTTTTAACCCTACCCCCAAAAAATTTTAAAGTGAAAAATCATATATAATTTATCCCCACTAGATATGGTACAACACTAAATGAAGCTTTAATTAGATTTCATCTTTGCTACTACATAGATTAATTAACAATCTTCAAACATGGCTATCCTAAATAAACTCAACATTCAAAAAAACTTACTCCTTTAACCCATTATCAGATATCTTTAAGCATCCCTCGCTATGAAGCTATGAAGCACATACTCTTCTATTTAGCAGCTGTGTTGCGTTGAACGGATGTCGGACATAAAAATTTGACACAACACTTCATATTTTAAATTAGTTTTTCAAACTTTCCACTGTGTTGGTGGGTAGTGTCGGATTTGATTTGTGTTGGTGTGTTCATGTTCGTGTCCGTGTTTGTCAAACCAAATTTAAAAAATTCAAGTTGAAAAGTTTTGACGGTATATAATAGACATAATCTGTGGCATGGTGTTGCATTTGAAATAGATATAAATGTGGTTAAAATAAAAGCCCAGGGTGAATATGAAAATACCTCACTAGTTAGAACTCCAATCTTAGAACACATAACGAGCAACATATATCTTCCCCTTCTATCTTCGATCACTTCCCATCGTAGGTTTCCTTCTAGAGACGCCGGAAGGGCTTGAAGTATTAGAGGAACCCCTTGGTGTCCCTCCCATATGATTCACGTCCCCTTCCAACTCCTGCATGAAAAACTGTACCAAAGCATCTTTACTCGATGTAACTCCCATTTCCGATTGTACGAATTTTATCTACGTATTCTTGTATTTCGATTATGTACAAATCTTTCTGTCCTTTTCAACCTAATTGCATACACTTGGATGTTTATTTATTTTGTTGAAGCCCGGACTCCTAATCCATTTTGTAATGTTACTATTTGATCATATATATTATTTTGTGTAAGCCCAAACTTAACCCATTAGTTTAAAATCCAAACCCAAACTCAACCCGACCTCACTGCCTATCTATTTAATCCCCTAAACCCTAATTAACCTAATCACTCTCTTAACCATATTCTACATCTTCTTCTCCATCACTATCAGCTGCCTTCTCATCTCCTTCCGCAACCCAACTTGTCATGCCCCGCTTCCCAAAAAGATATACGGAATACGGATACGTGACTAAGCCCAGCGAATGATTTTCATCATCCATAAGCTGTCAGGATCTTTACAACAATTTACAGGAATAATCAGAGTAGGAAGCAAGAGAAGTCAACCACGCATGCATATATGAATCAAATACCAACAGGATTACTTGAAACAAAATTTAATAATCTCAAATAAACCAGATCTGAACAAGTCAATAATCCTGGGTCGCATTGCCCAAATACAAATAATCCAAGTAATCAAGTACAATTGTTCAAATAAGTAACAAGAAAAATAAATAGATATAACAAAATCTCCAGCAACTAGAATCTCATATCACCTACTCCATCTGGCAGCTGATCTCCAAAATCTGCAATTTAATAAATTGCAGGAAGAGGAAAAAGAAAATAAAATGCCCATCAATGCAAGCTATGGGCCGCTTGTAGTGCAGGCAAAGTACACAAAAAAAGATAAACAAATAGCATGGAATAGACATGATGACAAAACAGAACAACTAGCATAGAAAGATAAACGAGTACAAGTTGCATGTAACAAGTGTCAAGTAAACAAGTATCATGTAAACGAGTAACAAGTGTTGAGTATCAAGTATCATGTACAAGTAACAAGTAACAAGTGTCAAGTGATCATGTTGTTTCAAGTCTTGTATTAATCTATCTAGGTAGCACTTAATGCGTCTCAGATTTTTACCACATGGTTGCTACATTCAAACAGTTTCGTTTTAGATTTCATAGTGGAACATAGAGGGAAGTGTACTCAGGAACAAGTATCAAGTAATCGAGCTCCAAGCTCTATGTATTATGTATCACGTGTCAAGTTGTGCAAGTGTCAAGTATTCACGTGTCAAGTTTTGCAAGTGGCAAGTAATCACGTGTCAAGTTCCAAGTATCAAGTCATCACGTAGGATCCATCGATCCCCTTCCGAGTACACATTTCTGTACTTTCCACTATTAGATCTTTCCCTTTAACCCCGACTTAGTTTCTTATTATTATTATCAAACAGGCACGTATGTGTCTCAAACAGAGCAAGTATAACATGACATGAACAAGTAACAAGTTCAAATTAAAATATAAACATGTACAAGTGAAAGACAACTCATAGAAGGAAAGAACAACGAAAATTCTAGTTTTGGACAGCTAGACAGTACTGAACTAAATCTGGAATTCCCGTTGTTACAAACATGCAAACATTGATCCGTCAAAGAATCTGAAAAATAGACTCCAGACTGAATCTAGCAGATATATATAAGCCATATGGTATTTCACAACAACAAGTCTCAAAACAGATTTGAATCCAGAAAATATGTTCAGCCAAAAACCAGAAGTTTGTTTTCATAAACAGGAAAACGACATCAAAACTTACTGATTAAATCAAAGAAAAATATAGGGTATTTCCTAGTATGTTTAGTAACAGAAAATAAAGTTTCATAATTTTCCAACATAGATAGAATAGTCAAGTAAAATCAAAAAGCAGCAAGATACGGCAGTTTTGAAAATATGGAATCATGAACTCAGCAGTACTAAAACATCAATATATCACAAAATATAAATCGAAATCCAGATCTGTCAATAGGGTGGTAAAATAGACACAATATGATATGATTCATAATCACAAAATTTTTATAGACAACAAATAGAATCGGGTCGAAATTATATTTCTTTACTGAACAGTAAGAAAATTCTGCAAGTATAGTAGTTGTTTGCAAGTATAGAATAGTGTATAAAGTTATCAATTAAATCAAAAAAAATTAAGTGTTAATTCCAATCAAGTCTAGTTGTAACCAGCAAAATATTGGATCAAAATATTATCTTTAGCATCAGTAGGAAAATAAATAGTCATACAGAATTCATATAATACTAGATCTGGAATTTTAAACACATCTGTAGTAAAATGGTCATAACTCGCAACTCATAAATCGGAACTGAGATCTGTCAGAAAATTTGGAAAGTAAAAAAAATTCTCTATAATTCATATTCACAAAATATTCTCACATGCTGACCTTAATAGGGTCTAAATTACTGAACAAAAACGGAAAACCGACAAAACAGAAAATATCCTTCATGCACAAAATCAACTAGTTCATATGAAACTCATCCAAAACATAACCAAACATGAAATAGGATATACTAGATGTCCAAGCAACATGGTATAGGGTATTTAGCAAGCCTACGACAAGTATACTACAACTAATACAACCAAGCACACGATATCATACGAACAACATGCATGTAAACAACAAGAAGTGGCCATCTCTAGGTTATTTCATGTCATGTTTGTGATGAGGCAACTATGGGAGGGTCAACACAATAGAGACAAGATACAACAAGGGTTTCACACAAGAATTATCTCTATAACACAACTACATTATGCGGTATTTAGTACTTATATTACACAAAGAAAAGAATACAAGTTACTTGCTTTATAGCCAACGATGAGAACGACGATGCAAAAAGAATAATGGGAACGGATTCCCAGGACACGAACACAACGACGAACTCCAAAACACGCCCACGAAAAACGAGCAAGGAATGCACAATTACACGTACCAAACGAGAACACATGCACACCCACACACCAAGAGAGACAGCGGAGAGCAGAGCTTGTGGTCGGCGGAACGGCGCAACACAGTGCTGTCGCTACTACTTTCCACAGGCGGGAGGGAGACACAGCACAGAGATGCTGTGTGCTGCAGCGCCGAAGAGGAGCATAGCAGGGTTCCAGGGGGGTCACTGCCGAGGAAGCGGCTGTGCTGTGGAGTCGCGACTGGCCAAAGGCAGGGTAGATAGGGTTGCGTCGCTAAGTGGGTCGCAAGTAGTCGGGGGGACGCACGGGGGAGACAGGCGAGAGAGAAAGAGAACGAGAGACAGAAAGGAGGAGGAGGCTAGGGTACAGGGGATCGGGATAGGGAGGCGGCCGAATAGGGTTTGCGAATGGGTAAAGAATGCATGGGTGTATATATAGGGGTTATTAGGGTATAATAACAAATGGGTTTAAACCAATAGAATCCAAATAGATTAGGGTGAACAAGAATGAAGTAGGAACAGCTAAAATAATAGGACATGAACAATAAATAAAGGGATCAAAATAACGGCCCGATCAAACAGAGATGAAAATAATAGGAAACAAAAGATTCAAGAACCCAAATAAAGATGATGAAACAATAAAAGGAATGTATTGAAAAAGAAGATCCAATATACGGTCTAAAAAGAGATACAATAAGAATCAAATACATGGGAAAAGAAAATACACTCAAAATACATAAAATAGAAAATAGGGGTTACACAACTACCGATCTCCATCCTGAGCTTCCTTACTGCCTCCATTGCTTGCTGCCTCTCCTCTTCACAAACAGCCACACCTGACCACCCAAACCCCTTGCTGTCATTCTCCACCACCACATCGACAGCAACACCTCCATCACCCCATACCCGAGCACCAACCCAACAGCAGCCCCGACTTCATCTTCCTCCCTTACAACCCATCACACCATACAACAGAACTCCATCGAAACCCATTGCTGCACACACCCGAACTCTCTTCTTCACCACATCTATGCATCTCCACCTCAACCTTCTCCCATTCAAATCTCCAACCGTTCTCCTAACAACCAGCACCACCAGCAAGCCATCACCTTGCTACCCTTCCTCGAACCCGAACAGCCAGCAACTCAAACCCGCAGCCATCCTACTCGTTGTTGCTGTCGTCGCCCGCTGTTGCTGTTGCTGTTGTTGCTATTGTCGCGCTGCCGAGTCGTTATTGTGGCTACCGTTGTCATCGTACTTCTCTTCTCCCTATTGTTCGTTCACATTCGTAATCGTCGTGTAAGAGGCAATCACTTCTTTGAACTCTCGCAAGTAGCTCCTTGAATTTAATTATCGTTTCTAGTAATTGTCCATGTTCATGCAAGCACTTCTTTGAACTCTCATAAGTAGCTCCCATTTGTTTGATCCATCATATCATCGAATCTCATTTAATTCTTGCATGAGTCATTCGAATTTTGAACCATTCGTTATATGTCATTCTATTTGATTCCCGTCAATCTGATACTATATCAAGACCCGTAAATTTCTTTGTCATTACATACCCCGCATGAACACGACTTAGAGATGTATATGCACATAGATACATATTACGATTCAAACTTTATTTTGATTGTGTTGTAATGCAGTAGTGTAATTAAATTCTTTGTTTCGATATTGTAGAAGTACTAATTTTCTATCATGTTAACTGTAGAAATGTGATCTAATTACTAATGAATGCAAACACATTTCTGGTTATAGAATTATATTTTTATGAATTGTGATTCTAAGACCAAGTTGTGGATTTTACTGCCCTGTGATCTGCCCGATTTCGTGCAGAAAATTAAGCCCAGTCTCTGTACCCAAAATTAGGATTTCTAGATGTATCTTGTAGTCCCCTGAGTATAGATTCTAGATTGTCTTACGGTTTCACAAACCAACTTGTAGAATGTGAGTTAGTAGACTTTTAGTGCTGTAACGTATGATTTTTAAGACTTCCTGTTTAAGATGTATCGTCCCATAAATGACTTGAAATAACGATCTATTGATGAAATTCTGAGCTGAGACAAACCTAAATATTAATAGACACTGTTAAGAATTTAATTCTAAAATTTGGAAGATTTATAAATAATTTTACAGTATAGTTATTAGTATGAGAAGTTGACTCTATACTACTGCCTGAACATCGTAGCTGTGAATATCTGACTGTTAGACATAGTTACTATCCTTAGAATGTGTCGTGTAAATAGTCGTTGAATCTAGCAGAGAGTTTACTTTCTAGAATCCCTGGTGGAATCGATTTCGCTTTCCCATAGTAGTGGGAAAATGAGTTATAGTACAGTAGTGTATTACTGATGTTCTTAAATATAAACATGTTATTATTTGTATTTAATAAATTGAACTAATAAAGTAGATCGACATAACTTTATATCATGCATTGCATAGCTCTTGATAATCTCTTGATATCTTTTTGATATTGTCTTGATATCACTGTTTCCGTTTGTTGTATGTTCATAATTAATCATAGCTTAAAAATAATAAGCGGGGTAATAAAGGGTAGGACCTAGTAGTAGACAATATATGAGTGTACTCAGAAGGAGGCCCGTGTTTCCCGTAATAGTGACTTCCTATTTATAAGTTTACATGTTTCACATTTACAAGTTAACATATTCCCGTTTACATGACATAATTCCTGATACTGTCACTGCAAAACCTGAGTACATGATCCAATAGAATTCACTATATAAGTCCAAAGGTTCACTTGATTGTTATGCACCCGAACATATGGTATGGAACACAGAATTGCGTGCATTAGATAGGTTAATAAAAGATTTATAGACTTAAGATTAATACTGTATTGACATATTTTCCGATTTCATGACTTCCCGATTAAATAATTTCCTATTTACATGTTTTTCGAATACATGATTCTTGATTTGTGTGTAATCATGCCCTTGAGACTTGATTAAGTTGTCACTTATATCACACACGATCATGTTGTTTCAGTAATTACATTGTCAGTTCTTGCTTCTTTCCTTCTTATACATTGTTTCTCGTTATCATGTTGTTTGTTACTACTTGTCATTCGTAACTTGCTCTAACGGAACCCCCCCCCCCCCAAATTGTAGATGTTGAGCTTACAGACGAGGAGGAACCAACAGAAGAACTTGACATCAAACCTTGTAGAGGATGGAGTCGGATTTTAGCTTGCATTAGTTTATCTTGTTTTATATTTTCCCGGGATACTATTTTTTTTTTTTAAGAAAAGGTGGAGTTGGCCACCCTATTTCATTAATAAGTGATTAATAAAACAAACTTAGAGTACTGAGCCTACTACAAAATCCTACAATCAAAACAAAAGTACATAAACTTCACCCCGAACATGGAGGGTGGGACAAAAGAAACATAGAGTAGCCGCAAAGAAATACATCATATCCCCCCAACAAACCCTAGAGTGGTGGGTATCAATGACCATAGTAGGCCGTGCTGGCTATCAATCGATCGTCGGCCCGATCTTGATCTCCTTATCATCAAACTCCTCTACCTGGAATACACTCGCAATCCTCCCTCTGGGACCTGCTGCTGTGACATTAGTCCAAAATGAAATAACATGCATAATGTGAGTCAAATTGCTAGAAATACTATTGCAAGTTCTACGAAAGTAAAAATTATTTCTGCCTAGCCATAGAACCCAGGGCATTGTGGCGATAGCGATATACCATGCTTCTCTCATAGAACGCCTCTCCGACGCGAACTTTGGGCCTACCCACAGGTCCTCGTATGTACTAGGGTAATGAGTTGTCCCTAGGGCGCTGAGTACCTCTACAAGTACCGCTTTGCTCCTAGGACACTGCAGAAAAAGATGGTCTCTAGTATCCAGGTCAGGGTGGCAGAACCCGCATTTAGAGTCCACACTCGGTTGGTACTTAGCGAGGTTTTCTCTAGTCAGGATCGCATCATTTAGTACCAACCATAAGAAAGCATTGATTTTTAGCGGGGCTTTCGTTCTTCAGATGACGGCTGACCACTTTAGGATACAACCCCTAAAATGGATGCGATTGTACATGGAGCGAACCGTGAACTTGCCGTTCTTCTCCAATCCCCAGGATTTCTTATCGGGATCCTGAGTGCAGCCAATTCCAGCATTGGTGATGTATGCCTGAAGTTCGTTAATCTAAGTTGAGAGCCTAGGTCAAGCGGTTGTTTGAAAGATGACTTCCAGGCGCCTCTTTTCCAGGCTGCAGCCACCATGCAATGTGGTTGTGCCGCCTGCTCATATAAATCGGGGAACAGGGATCTGAGTGTATGATCAGCACACCACTTATCCCACCAAAATCTGGTGAGTCTGCCGTTACCGATCGCTGACTTCACACAACTATTGAAGGGTTCATAGTTCATATGCCTTAGTGATGCCTTTCCAGAACCAGGAAACCCGAGGGCCTAACTTGAAGCCCAAATTTCTCAACCCATTCCCATGCATATATCCCTGAACAAATTGTTGCCACCCTTCTCCATTAAGGTGAAACACTTTCCACAACTATTTACCCAGTAGCCCAGATTCATATCTCGAAGATCAATTATACCTAGGCCTCCACGTATCTTTTTCATGCACACCTTCTGCCATTTAATGAGGTGATATCATCCTTGGTCCGGGTCTGCCCCTTTTCATAAGAAACGTTTCTGAGTCCGGTCAATTCTCTGGATTACCCACAGCGGCATTTCAAAGAAGGAGAGATAATAGGTAGGAAGATTTGAGAGGACTGCATTAATAAGCGTGATTCTCCCTCCCAAAGATAGGGCTTTGCCTTTCCAGTCTGCTAGTCGTTTCTCAACCCGGTCAATAATGGGTAGCCAATCCGCCTTTTTGAGTTTCCCGGGTCTTAGCGGCAATCCAAGGTACTGAATGGGAAAACTTTCGGTGGAGCAATTGAGGATTGTGGCATGTTCAAAGGCCTCCTCTGGAGTCAGGGCAATGGGAATGAGAGCACTTTTGTGGAAATTAACCTTGATGCCAGACCAAGCTTCAAAGCAATACAGAATTCCTTTAAAGACGGTAGTTTCCTATAGGTTGCCATTTCCAAATAGAAGAGTATCATCTGCATATTGGAGTATAGAGCATCCTTGACGATTGACTTCCTTGGCTACTGGTACAATCCAACCTGCTCTACTGCACTTAGCCATCATGGATCTTAGAACGTGTGCCACAATGGTAAAGAGAAGGGGTGAGAGCAGATCTCCTTGTCTGAGCCCCCGTTTGCAGGAGAATGGGTGGCCTGATACCCCATTTACCAAAATAGCCATTCTGCTAGTGGTAAGACAAATGTGGATCCATCTGATCCATCTGTCCCTGAAGCCTCTTCCAGCAAGCGCTTCCAACAAACAGTCCCATTCAACAGAGTCATAGGCTTTTTTGAAATCTAGCTTCAGGATGTAGCTCTTAGAATTCGAAGTGTGGCATTGATGGATAGTCTCTTCAGCCGTTGCTATACTGTCCTGAATACATCGTCCTTTGATGAATCCCATCTGGTCTTGACTAATGAGGCCATCCATTACCTTTCCCAGTCTATTTGCGAGAGTCTTGGTAATGATCTTTACAGAGCAGTTAAGGAGACTTATGGGGCGGAAGTCTCCAACTCGTCGAGGGTCTTCTTTCTTAGGAATCAGCACAACCTCTGCATAGTTGAATCTCCCTAATTTGAGTTTATGCTCGGAGAAGTCTGTGAACACCTTCATTAAGTCACCTTTGATTTCCTCCCAGAAAATCTGATAGAATAGTATCGGAAAACCATCTGGACCTAGAGCTTTATCTTTTCCAAGTTGTTGGACTGTCTTCTAGACCTCCTTCTCAGTGAAGGGTGCTTCAAGGGATTGCAAACTAGGATCGAAATTGCCTGCTTGGTCTTGCCAAAAATCGTGTTGGAGAGGGACTCTCAAGTCTGCTTTGTGCCCAAAAAGGCGCTTGAAGTGGGACTGGAAAGCCAGCTTAATAGCAACGTCGCCTTGTACCATTCCGGAATCCGAGTGGATCAAGTGAATGAGGTTAGATCTACGCCGTGCACTGGCGACTCGGTGGAAGAATGTGTCTCCGATGGGTCTCCGATGGGCTTAGCATTTAGTGCTTTGAGAAGATGGGTCTCCGATGGGCTTCGTGATCTCACTCGTGCCACTGCAAACCATTGGCGTAGCCATTTTTCTTCGTTCTTGATCATGTCTAGGCTGTTTGCGAGTCTGATCATGGCTGGGTTATCTGGCGATCTGCCTTTGCACACCTACCATTCGTCGTCGTTATTGGAGCTGATGACGTTCGTGCAGGTGTATAACATGTGACCCCACTTCATACACCTCAGGTACTGAACTTTTTTAGTGCATTCTTTCCGGTAATGACCCAATTCTCCACAGTTGAAGCATGGCACCGGTTTGCGTTTTTCTTTTCTTTGTTTTTTCCTGTTATCCTGTTGGGTTGGAGTTGGGGAGATGAGATTCTTTTTTTCTTTACGGGCTACTTCTTGCCACCTCTCCGACGGATCCCCAATCAGAGCCTGTTCCTCGCCCTCTTTAGGCTCGTCGCTTGGACCCCCTTGTCTTTAGGCTTCTCTGATAAGTTCTTGTACATGGTGAAATGCCCTTGATCAGCATTTCATCAAACATCTCACATGCATCATCCAATCTGCTAGCCTTAATAAGGGGACTTATCAGGGAATTATACATAACAACATTCAGAATAACACACTTCCCTTCCATGGTTTCAAAAAGATTTATGGCTTGTTCGATGCACTTCCCTTTCGCAAGAGCATAACCATCGCATTATACACTTTAAGATCCGGAACGATACGTAACTTTTTCATCTTATTAAAGAGCGTCAAAACGTCATTAAGATTACCGGCTTTCGAATAACACGAAATCATACTCCCATACGACACAACATCCTTATCAACTCCTCTATTACTCATCACCCTCAAAAATCTCTACGCCTCCCCATCATAAACCAAAACATTACACCACCCATTAAGCACATTGTTAAAACTCTTCGTCTCAAATGGATACATGCCCTCATTACAAAGATGCAAACTCTCGGCATCCGACACATTCTTGACCTACACAAAGCACTCAAAAGCCCTTGAAACTCATCAACCCCAAGCACGAACCCATACTTCTTAAACGAATAAAACACACTAAAGCTTTCGCAACATCATGCACCTCACGATACCTCCTATTCAAAATCAAAAGGGTATTCGCACTCACCAAACGCCGCTGCCTTATTTCGTCAACCAGGGACCACGCAGTGTCGAAATGCCTCATTTTTGCATCAAATGGTAGTTATATACCGAATGTGAGTAACCCGGAAACTTAGATGCCCAAAGAAAGAACGTAAACGTCGGTGCCCAGTCATTACGCAACCTAGAGAGAATTTCGGAGACTAACTCATGAGGAATGGGCATGCAGCAGTTCTCAAGGTTGTGCTTGCACTGGGAAGGGTTAAGGGAGAAATTTCAATGGGTGTTGATGATGAGGACATCAATTCTGTTTAGTTTAGTATTTTATTTCAGTACCATATTTGTTTTTGGCAGTTATAGCCATATGTAATCTTTCTTTTATGCATTAGAATATTTCTGAGATTTTAGAATATTTTGAGATTTGTATCAAGATTTGTTTTGAGCCTATATATAGGCCTTGAGATTAAAGAGAACTTATGCTATTCTTGATTTAAAAAATTATTGTGTTGAGTTTTGCTCTTCATCCCTCTTTTGTGTGATACGATTGAGATTATTAGGGTTTGTGATAAATCCTAATAAAATTTTAGGGTTTGTGATAAACTCTAAAACTATCCCCTAAAATCTCCAAATCAATTAAACCCAAACCCTAATCCCCAAATCCAACTTAAATTAAACCCTAACCCCAAATCTAACCTCTCTTTTCTCCCTTTTCCCCGTCGAAGCCCGAACCCATCCCCTTCATCACCTCTATAACCCCTTCCTTCAACCCACTCCTCGTCGCACCACAACCACCACTGCAACTCAACCCTACCGCCATCGTCATCCTCATCCCAGCACCCATCGACTGCTCATTCACCTCCGAAGCCCCGCACCCAATCACTGTCGCCTCAGCCCGGTGCTCCATCGTTGCCTCCATCACAGCCCGTCGGCCTCCACCTCGCCCTTGCTGCGTCATTGAAGCCACCGGCACCCACCCACCACCACCAACAGCCCGTCGTCGATCCCTTCCTCCATAGCGCACAACTACAAGTTGATCATATCAGATCTAATTTGTTTTAATTTTGATTAGATATCGTAGGTGTTTGGTGTTCAGAGCAAGGGATTGGATCTTTGTGTGAGAAGCAGAACACGTGGTAACACATTTATCGAACTCCCGGTAATCTCTTTTCACTTTTCAATTATTTGTGATACTGCTTTATCGTCTCTAGAATATTATTTAATTTGTCTGTCGTCCACAGATATTGAGAGTGTGTTTCTACTTGCCTAATTAGGGTACGAATCTTTATTGCGTATCTTACATGCTAAGACGATTAAGTATAATTGTTGATTGTTATAATTGAAACTTTAATTGGGCTTGTTAAAGTTAATTCAATTCTTGAAAATTCATCGAACCGATTAACTGTTTTAATTTCTAAGTTGACCCGCATTACATGGTGGTAAAATTAATCATTTAAAATTCTTGAAAATTCTTTATTTAGGATTACGTTTTACATCAGTTGAGTATGGTGTCAATGTTTTGCAAGAGTTGGGGGTCGAGTTGCTTGATGAGCTAACTCTAATAACTGACCCTCTTTCAATCTTTATTTATCCAAACGACCCACTTTCAAAAATATTTAGCCAAACAACCCACTTTTATAAAATATTACATCAACTAACCCTATTAATATAATAACCTAAAAACAAAATTTTATATATAACCCTACTTTAGAGATTATAAACTACAATATACCTTATCCTTATAAAAGCTGGATAATTCACAGAAAATAAAGAAACTAAAATTAAAAAAATCTTTCAAAATTTAAGATTAGATACGTTGATAAAAGATTAACAGAAAGGTAGCATATTGCTAGTAAAGAAATATTAGAATACTTGTTACTAACAAAAAAAGTAACTAATCAACTACCTAAAGAGATACAAAAAAAGATAGCATACAAAGTATTAGATTACAAAAACGAAAAAGCAAGTTGGTATTACCAACACCTACTAGCATACAAAATTACAGGTTAAGCATGCTCAACGAAGCAGTTGCATTAAATCCTAACATGAACCCAGAAATTTATATGATAAACATACAAGAGTTGGAAGAAGATTACAATGGTCCTGAAATTGTAGGACATATATCACCAAATTGTCCTAAAAGAATGGAAAAAAAATGTAAAGTACGTAGAAGAAATTGAAGAAATGAATAACATAAATTACGAACCCATAGAATATGATGAAGAATGGTCAGAAATAAGTGAAGATGAAGAAATAATGGTAATGGAAGAAGATAGTGGAAGTAGTGAAGATAAAACAGAAGAATGTGAAATAAACATGATGACAGAAATAGGAGAACCTTCAGAAAGAGAAGAAAACAATGAAGAAGTAAGAAAAAGAATGTGCTTTGACATACAAAAATACGATAAAATAAAAGCGACCAAATTAGATATAAATCCAAAAAAAAAATTTAAACTACCAATATTCGAAAGAAAGAAAAGTACCATTATAATAGCTAGGAATAATGAACAACCTATAGACATTGAACAAGCACAAGGAAAAACCATAATCCTATTAATAACCGAAAGAATAATAAGACAAAAGATGGAAAAAAATAAATGAAAAAACCAGAAAACATTAAGACACATACATTTAGGAGCTGTACAAATAATAATAAAAGCCTATTTTAAGGAAGGGATAAATACACCCCTCGAAATATACCTAATGGATGATAGGATAATATCAAGTACACAAGATGCTTTAATAGGAATAGTACAAGAAAACCTAATGTACCAAAAGATAAAGTTTACAATAAAACCTAATTTCTCTATAAGCATGGTAGAAGAAAATAAAGATAAAAGTCTAGTCATGTATCATAGGTTATCAGGTATAGAAATGATAGAAAAAAACAAAGTTATGAGTATACAAATAAGAAACATTTGCGCTTTCACTAGCAAGCACGAAGTAAAAAATAGAAATACAGATAATTTTAAAATAGAGCCTCTATTCAGCGAAATCATAAGATACAAACCAGTTAAAGAAAACGCCGAAATGACTATACCAAATTATATAGAATTCGACTTTAATAAAGTAAAAAAAACTGCAAAAGGAAAAGCACCAAAAATAATGATCGAAAGATATCACTATCAATAAGAAATAAACAACAAGCATTGGAATTAATACCAATAATAAATACATTAGAACACCAAAATAATAACCAATTTAAAATAGAAATAGAATATTATGACAATGGAAAATGGAATAAACAAATAGCCTTAGTAGATACAGGAGCTACTAATTCACATATTAAACAAACAAATGTAAAAACCACTGAATTAATAACATTAGAAAATTCATATTACTACCTAGACTATTACAATAATAGACATCCAATTGTACATAAAATTATACTACCACTAAGGATATAAGAAGGAAATGTTATTACACTTACACGTAGACCCAGAACACCATGTTAATGAAATGTTATTAGGAACTGCCTTCCTTACATCAGTACAATCTTACTCAATTCAAGAAGAAAAAATCACAATAACGATAAACAATGAAAGTATGGTAATAAATAGGATATTAGATAAATAAATCCATTAAAAGTAACAAAAAACACATTATACATTCTAACATAATTTGTTTACGAAGGACACAAATCAAGAAACTATCACAGTCTAATAGACACCGGAGCAGGCACCAGCCTATGCCGCGAAAATAACCACCAAAATGGAAACAAGATGGATATAATAAAAAAGCAATAACTAGATTAACTGGACAAACTATCATACTTGAGAAATATCAACAAAATGTTAATGTACAAATAGGAAGTTACATACTAAAAATACCAATAATATACCAGTTTGATGATATGAATAATGATGTACTCTTAGGAAATGATTTTTTCCAACAATACTATTCCATAACCATATCACATAAATCAGTGGTATTTATAACACCTTGCAGACACCAAGTAATAGCAATTAGAATAACTCAACCTTATTCCAGAACTGACCTGCCACACATCAGAGTTTCTTCAATCCAGTGTGGTGAATACCAATATTTACCAAACAAAACTAGAATACAAGTTCAAGAAATAACTATAAAAGAAATTTTATAAAAACAATTAGAAGATCTATGCAGAGAAGACTCTTTGGCAAAATGGAACTTAAGTAAACTCAAGGCACATATAGAGTTAATAGATAATAACAAAATAATAATAATTAAAGCTATAAGACATACTCCAACAGATCTAGAAGAGTTCAAAATACACATAAAAGAATTAATGGAAAATAATTACATAAGAAAATTACAAAATCCACATTCATCACCAGCATTCATAGTAAGAAAGCATTCAGAAGAAAAAAGAGGAAATTCTCGAATGGTAGTAAATTATAAGAAACTAAATAAAAATACTAAGAGGTTTGGATACCCACTACCAGACATGCAAATACTACTAAACACAATAAGAACAAGAAAAATATATTCGAAATTTGATTGTAAACCGGGATTTTATCATGTAAAACTAACAGAAGATTCAAAACCTTTAACAGTATTTAGCACACCTCAAGGATTTTATGAATGGAATGTATTACCATTCGGTTATAAAAATAGCCCAGGAATATTTCAAGAATATATAGATAAATTTTTTGAAAATACAACAATTTCATATTAGTATATATAGACGATATTTTAATAGGATCCGAAAACAAGGAACAACATAAAGAACATCTACTAAAATTCATAGAAATAGTGAAAAATGCATGTATTATACTATCAAAAAAGAAGATGGAATTATTCAAAACCGAAATAGAATTCTTAGGAACAAAATTATCACATGAAGGAATAGAATTACAGACACATAGCAGAAAAAATAAAGGCATTCCTAATGTCCTAAAAGAAAAAAGAGAAGTACAATCTATAATAGGGTTACTAAATCAAACAAGATGTTACACACCAAATTTATTAGCAAAAACTGAAAAAGTTTAAGAAATGGGAATGGACCCAAGAGGATGAAGAAAGACTCAAAATATTAAAACAACAAACTTCAGAATTACATAAGCTAATATTACCTGTTAAAGAATGTTCATGGATAATAGAAACAGATGCGTGTGAAAATAATTGGGGAGCAGTATTAAAATTCATTGAAATAGAAGAAGAAGAAGAATGACTAGCCAGATATACTAGTGGATCGTTTACACGGACCCAACAAAATTACCACATAAATGAAAAGGAACTACTAGCAATCTTAAAAGCTATAAAAAAATTTTGAGTTATTCATAATACATACAAAATTCACAGTAAGAACAGATAATACACAAGCAAAGAGTTGGATTAACAAGATAATAGATCCAACTATAGCAAATAAAAGGTTGATAAGATGGCAAATGGAGTTAGCACATTATAACTTCTCAATGGAAAATATAAAAGGAAAAGATAACATCCTAGCAGATTTCTTGTAAAGAAGCTAACAATTTTGTTTTTACAGGATGGAAAATAGAGTGCAGCATATAGAACGGGATATAATCTACCTAAAGGAGACAGTGGAGCAATTAAAAGGAGCATTTAACCAACTACAGCTGCAAATATGTGGTCTTCAAAGTATATTTTACCAACATATAAATACAAATCGTATTGAAAAAATGAGTGAAGGTAGTGAATCTATTAACTCACAAAATGCGAGTAGAATCACAAAAATAGCCACACAAGAGGGAAACTCCACATCCATACAGCCTACTACCTACAAAGAGAGTTTACTCTCAGATCCCCCAAAATACTCCAAGAATGATTTATTTTTACAATATATTGAGAAATTATGCCAGACCACTCAGGTCAACCAATTTATCAAAACTATTTCTCAATAACATATGAACAAAGCGATCATACTACCAGGAGCAAATTCAAAAACAGTGAGGGTATTGTTCGAAAGAGGACTTATCTATTGCATCTATCCATCTCGAGAATGTGAAGAACTTAGCCAGTTACCAAAAAGAAGTATATAAGCTGCTAAAAGTTATTTTGGTCTTACAAAGGCATCCAAAATATATGTCTGTGTATTTTCAGCTATTCCAGAATTTCTTGAAAATAATGAAGAACTACCAGCTGAACATATTATAAAGATAGGGATGACTACACAAATCCTGTTTGGAGAAACCAGTATTATACCATATAAGAACGAAGAATTTGAAAAACTAATCCCAGAAAGAAGTGCTACTGGATTTAGAACAATGTATTGTGAACTAAAGGACATACAAAACAGAGATGGTAATATATGGATCTATGATAGCCCTGACCCACAAAAATTAATGATCTACAGCATAACAAAAATCAAACAACCACAGTCAAAGAAAGAAATCTTTGACAGCTGGTATGGAATCCTGAATAAAGATGACATGACAATGACAGAAGAGACAGCTGTCCACTACTGTAGATTGATGAGGATGGAACCACAGCATTCATGTGACTATTGCAGAAAAGAACAAGAGAAGGCTGACGAAGAGCTGATTCTGATGTGAAGCACGTGAAGATGTCTTCAACGTAAGCAGTGATGTAATTAGCTCAATTATTTATCTATGATGTAAGCAATGATGTAAGGAGAACAATAATTGTATCTGGTGTAAAGTCATCCCTTCTTCTATAAAAAAGGAGGCAGGGTAAGGGAGAGAGGCAGACTATCTAGATCCTCCATATAAGCTTGTACGAAAAATCTGTAAGGAGATCCAGAGTAATAAATATCTTTCTATGAATTTCTCTCCAAGATCTCTTACTAAATAAGGTATGAGAAACTAATTTTTCTTATTTAGGGAGAGTTTTGTAAGGCTCTGCCTCAAGGATCTTGCAAAAAAGACTCATTTGTAACCTTCTAAAGTTAGACTATACACCTAGTAGCAGGAAACGAGCTAGGTTGTGCGTGCCTGTATCGAAGTGCTATTAGTTGTTCCAAACATATCTCTCGGATGAAGCTCTTTTAAGAGCATAGTAATCCTGAGATGGGAAGAACGTAAAAGGAGCACTGAAATCGGGGTGCATACCAGAGGTATTTTATCTACTGATAGTAACTGGTACAGAGCAGCTCAAAGAGGTTTAACTTGGTCGGAAGCATGATGGGTCGTTTTGTTTTGATTTTTAGGGTATCCTTAGAAATCTCTCTCTACTCCTGATTATTGTTCAATAGGACTAATGGATAATAATAGTTTAAGCATTGCCTCAGAAATTTTCGAATTAATGATTAATTATCAAGGAAGTTATAGAATACTAGTTTTCGATGTTTATTATCCTCATAGAGTAACAAGCATGAATGACTATTATGAATTCAAATTATTCTTCTTCAGTGTTCAACGAGTAATAATTATAACAATAAATCAAATAAATCCTGGTGAAACAAGTAATATAAATGTAGAAATAATTGATTATTTAACTTTTTATGAAAGATCTTTATTATTCTATGAGAATGGTGTATTTAGTAGTTATATCTGGAGCCCTACAACAGCATATAGACAATTTCTAGAAGAAAATGAACAAATTGGAAAAGGAAATAGACATATAAAATAACTCGAAGAACCTCCATATGATAGTAATAGTGAAATATCCGAGACAGAATAAAAATATATGGGAGATCTTGAAGATACATTGGATTACTTTTTTGAGATAGGCAATATGCATTATTTCGAAGAATATTATTTTACAGAAAATTATCATCTTTAAAAAATTTCGATCTTTTAAAGTTTTAAAATTTTTTGATACTCCCTTTAATTTTATTTTGCATGAGAGATTTCACGCTTCGCACACAAGTTGGTCGTATCAGAGCCAAGTTAAAGTGAATAATTTTTACATAATTTTTGTATTTTTCTTTAAATTAATTACTAATTTATAAGCTATATATAGAATAGAAATAAAAAATTTAATAAGAAAAACAGAAATTATCTTAAAACCAAAAAACTTTTAGAATTTGAAGAAATGTCACACATCCTATAGAAATTACTATAGAAAAATATACTATTAAAAATTCAAAATGTAACTAGGTCATTTAGCTAAATAGTTTTCAAACTACGTCATTTTGACTAAATAAAATTAAAAAGTGGGTCATTCCACTAATTAGCTCGTTGCTTGATGGGTCATCCTGAGCGTGGGATGGGGGTGTCATGGAAGTCACTGGAATCATCTTCGGTGTCGGAATTGGTTTGTTGGGTTGTGGGTGATGATGATGATGATGAGGAGGAGGAGGAGGAAGAGAAGGGTATGAAAATGAAGATGGAAGAAGGTGATTATGGATTGGGAAGAACAGGCGGTTTTGGGAAGTGGGTGATTTGGGGGTTGGGGTTTGGGGAATGGAGGAAGGAGAGAATGGATGGAGCTAATCTGCAGCTTCTTCTCAACGTGGTGATGATGATGATGAATGATTAGTTGGTTAAAAATAAGTTTGGGCTTGAAATTAGGGTTGGAAAATAAATGATTTACCTTGTGTAAGCAGGGCTGCGAGTGAGGAGTTGAGTCTGAGAGAGGAGTGAGGAGAAAGATGACTTGAATATCCTTCTAAATACTTAGGGCTTCAGTTTCCCTAAAAAGACTATTTCTAGCCCAATTAAAGAGCAACATTTTTGGCCCTGAATTCTTTATTTTGATTGATAAAAAAAAGCTACCCTGAAATCTTTATTTCGATTGATAAAATTGCTAAGAGGGATCTCCCGATCAAAGAAGGCTTTTTTTCCCTAGAGAATATAAATTATCAACAACAAAAAAAAAGAATTATGTGCAAGTGCTACTTGGGTTTAGGAATAAGTCTCTTTGTTTGTTAGTCATTCTTGTTTGTTAGTCATCAAGCGCATCCACTACCGTTTGTTTTAAAATATGCATATTTAATATTTAGCATTTAGAATTGAATGGCGAGCGCTTCTATTATTTGTGCTAAATTTGCACAATTGAAAAGAATAAAAAAAAATAAGACGGAAGATCTTCCTCGGTTTAACCCAAATTTTTCTTTCTTAATATTAAAAATACAAGCAACGGGGATCATCCTCCGTCGGAAAAATTTTTTTTAACACAAAATTAGGCCCTGAATTCTTTATTTTGATTGAGAAAGATGCTAAGAGGGATCTCCCTATCAAAGAAGGCTCTCTTTTTCCCTTGAGTATAAATTATCAACAAGAAAAAATTGACAGTTTACCTGCAAAGTGCTACTTGGGTTTAGGAGTAAGTCTCTTTGTTTGTTAGTCATTCTTGTTTGTTAGTCATTAAGATCATCCATTACCATTTGCTTTAAAATATGCATATTTAGTATTTAGCATTTAGAAATGAACGGCGAGCGCTGCAATTGTTGGGGTTAAATTTGCACAATTGAAAAGAATAAAAAAAAAAGACGGAAGATCTTCCTCCGTCTAACCCAAATTTTTCTTTTTTTTAATATTAAATATATGAGCGACGGAGGATCATCCACTGTTTGATTTTTTTTTTAAACATAAAATTAGGCCCGACGGAAGATCTTCATCCGTCCGAGGCAAAATATTTGTTGATATATATTTTAACGTGTCCGAAGAATAAAAAAAATAACAAAATTCAAACAAACGAAGCTTCATCCTCCGAGTGTTTAAAAAAAAAAAATTATAGAAAAAGGGAAATATATTCACGACTCCCCCCCTCCCCCCCACCCCATCTCGAATTTTTTCCCAAACCGACCTATTTTTTGAAATGTTTTTCCAAACCGACCTACTTTTCTTTTTAATTTCCAAAACGACCTACTCGAACGACCTACTCAGTCTTTGAAAGACCGAGTCTTTCAAAAACCGTACAGTCATTTTGGTAAATACTTTCGAAAGTAGGTCAGTTTGATAAATACTTTCAAAAAGTGGATTATATTGGTAAAAACTTTCAGAATTAACTATAATTATTATAGTGAATATTATTGATCAAGGTGAGTTCTTGTCCTTCATTTAGGTGCATATTTCTCTCCACTAGTCACTGGAAAATCATTGCATCTTTTTCTTTGATTAACCGACTGAAATATTTGCTGCTGCATATCCTATCTCTCAATTCTTATCTACTGGTGTGATGGGTGTTGTCCTAAATCTAGAAACAAAAACATTATTGGGTCTAAAATCATAACATGCACATGTTTAAAACTTTCAAGATCGTCTGAGCTAATTTCCTTAGTAAAACTCTATACTTTGTATGGTCTTTTTATTTTTTCATCTTTTGTTGTTATCTATTTGCCTTTTTATTACCAGGTTAATAGCTGAAAAATAAGGATACAATGATACAGGTTATTTATTTTTCTAGTTGTAATCTATACAATATATTATGCTAACTCACTTTTGGTTCAAGTATTTTTCTAATTTTTTCTTTTTAAAACAAACAAAAAAAAGAATAGAAAATATAGAAGGCAACTTCCCACTCCTTCTCCATCCAAATTTTGAAGTGCAATTATATTTCTTAATCAAACCTTAAAAAACATGCAATATTGTATATATGTTATCGGGAGAAATTTTTTTCAAAAATAGTCCTCATAATTGTTCACTTTTCAAAAATTATGTGCAATGTATTATTGCATAGTGTTATATTTAAAAATTATGTGTAATACAGTGGTAATTATGAAATTTGAATCTTCTTGGTGAATAATTCACTAGAGACGTTCACTGGCCCATTTAACCATGTAAAATGCTAGACATAAATGAGTTTTTATCCCAAACATACATTATAAATGTAATGGGGGACACTTCTCACTAAAGGACAATGTTAAACCTTGTCTTTTAGTGAGAAGTGGGCCCAATGCATTTATAATGTATGTTTGGAATAAAAACTCTTGTATGTGTAGTCATTCTCTTTAACTATACACTCTTGGTGAATAATTCAAAAAGTGGGTCGGTACGGCAAAATTCACTAGAGTCGCCCATCTAACCACACATCTTGTTGATCATTTGTTGATCATAACAGAGGGCACACATTTTGATGCAAGATGTATGGTTAAATGGGTCAGTAAACGTCTCTAGAGAATTATTCACCAAGAGGATTCAAATTCCATAATTACCACTGTATTACACATAATTTTTAAATATAACACTATGTAATAATACATTGCACATAATTTTTGAAAAGTGAACAATTATGAGGACTATTTTTGAAAAAAAAAATTCTCCCGATAACATATATACAATATTGCATGTTTTTTAAGGTTTGATTAAGAAATATAATTGCACTTCAAAATTTGGATGGAGAATGAGTGGGAAGTTGCCTCCTATATTTGTTATCCTTTTTTTTTGTTTGTTTTAAAAAGAAAAAGTTAGAAAAATACTTGAACCAAAAGTGAGTTAGCATAATATATTGTATAGATTACAACTAGAAAAATAAATAACCTGCATCATTGTATCCTTATTTTTCAGCTATTAACCTGGTAATAAAAAGGCAAATAGATAACAACAAAAGATGAAAAAATAAAAAGACCATACAAAGTATAGAGTTTTACTAAGGAAATTAGCTCAGACGATCTTGAAAGTTTTAAAAACGTGCATGTTATAATTTTAGACCCAATAATGTTTTTCTTTCTAGATTTAGGACAACACCCATCACACCAGTAGATAAGAATTGAGAGATAGGATATGCAGCAGCAAATATTTCAGTCGGATAATCAAAGAAAAAGATGCAATTATTTTCCAGTGACTAGTGGAGAGAAATATGCACCTAAATGAAGGACAAGAACTCACCTTGGTCAATAATATTCACTATAATAATTATAGTTAATTCTGAAAGTATTTACCAATATAATCCACTTTTTGAAAGTATTTACGAAAACGACCCACTTTCGAAAGTATTTTCCAAAATGACTGCACGGCTAAGTCGTTTTGGGAATTGAAAAGAAAAGTAAGTCGGTTTGGGAAAAACTTTCCAAAAACAGGTCGGTTTGGGAAAAAATTCCCCCATCTCAGCCTATTTGAAGGGATATATAGTAGAGAGGTAATTTAGTAATTGGTAAAAAAAAAAAGAAAACAATAAAAGATGAGGACGGAAGAACTTTTTCCGTCTCTCATATTTTCTTTTTGAAATGTAAGAAATTGGCGGATAGATCATCTTCTTCCGTCCATCCTCTTTTCAAAACAAAAAAATTTCTCAGACAGAACATCTTATTCCGTTTTTATATTTAGCAATTCTCTAAAGCCACTGCTATCTTTAGCAGTCTACTGTTGATTTCTATTCTAATTTTTTAGTGTTTAGCAAACGATAGTGATGTTTTTTTTCAACCAGATTACTAAAATTTATGTTTTTAGTAAACGATAGTGGATGCTCTAAGAGGTGGGACGTAGGATGTTGTGTGGGTGTGTGTGCATGGCTACAGCCGTGTTGAAGGAAAAGAAAATATTTGCAAAGTCCGGTCTTGTAAGGAGTGGAAAGGTAAACAAAATCCAAATGGGATTCTTTTGTAAGTATCCTAAATTGATAAATGATCATTAAACTAGTATTGGAAACTTGATTTGATATTCCTAGTGTATTCCTAGTGTCCTAAGACCATCTCCAACTACGCTAACAATCGCTCATTTTTAGCCAAAATAGATATCTCAGAGAGAAAATTTTGTTCCAATGGGACACGCTAAACCACAAGCCAAAATAGAGATCTCAGATACACTCGCAGATCTGGTGAGTTTATATTGCTCACCAAACTTTCCTTCCTCTCAAAATCATGTAAAAATAATGCTAAAAAGAAATCCCAAAAAAAAAACTCCAGAAAAAAGTGCGAAAAAAGTAGATCGTAGATCTCACGGGAGTTCCTGAGAAGTTTTTCTCCTTTGGGCTTGGGATGGGCTTTTATTTGGGGGCTTGGGCTTTTGGGCTTTATATTTTTATTTTATTTTATTTCGGATTTTAAAATATTTATCACTAGACAAAATAATTAGCATGGCAAAATAATTAGCATGGTTGGAACTCAAGACCTTTTTTTTTTCTAACCAAACTATCTAATAGTTCTCTAAGGAGTTAAAATAGCTAGCTTGGTTGGAGATGCTCTATCAGCAACAACTCTGTTCACCTACAGATTCACCTACAGATAGAAAATCATTATTATTTGAACAAGCTATTTTTTCATCTAGATGCGAATAGTAGTAGGGTAATCTGGCCGGATCCCAGTTTTCTCATTTTTCCAAAATACATTTACCAAAGTATAATTTGAAAAGAAGACGTTTGACTCCAAACCAACCTACAAACAAACCAATACAAGGAGTCTGCAACAACATTACATGACAGAAGCCGGAGTTTGCAACAAGCAGAAAGGAAATATTCCATATATATATATAAATTCACAACTGCAGAGAATTAAGATAAATTCAGTTTAATATCAAAAGAATAATAGCTTATAGCCGTACAGAAGATATTACCGAGCAGAATAAAAACCATTCATCTAGCCAAGCCCAATAGTTGGAAGGAAAAAATAAAGCTTTCTTGTTGTTGTTGTAATATGAAAAGAATAATATTTCTTGCTTCTTGTTCAGATTAATGGTATGTCTACAAGAGCAAAATGTAAATTAAGAGTTTCCCGCCCACTTTGTGAATAATTTCTAAATAAATAGATGCAAAAACCGGACCAAAATGACCATAAACAGTGCCAAAGTCTCAATTTCCTCTTGATTTCCGACAGCCATCATGACAATAACTGTGGTTGCACGTTCCGCCCTCACAAACTAATGCCGAAGAACCCAGTCTCAGACTCATTAAGAAAGAAAATTTCTATCTGACTCGTAAAGAAAGAAAATTTCCAAACTAATCACATGAAATCATCATCTAAAGCATTGTAATGTCCACGAGCGTCAACATCGTCATCAGGCCTACCAACATGAAGCTGCTTTTCTTTGCTCCTGTAATATTAACACATAATCATGAGAGACTAGCGCCATAAGGGGAAACCTGCAGTTTACTTCAAAGACATGAATAGATTTATTTACCCTGCTTTTTATTTCCGACATTAGCTTCTTTCTCCGCTTTCAGTTTTTCATTTGCAATTGCTGTAATTGAGGAAGCTAACTCTTTAGCATCTGCTGCCTTTAGGGAAGTCATGGAGAGCCTCATAACAGATATAAGAAGGCCCAAATAATGGAAACTTTTCTGATCACAAACAAAGACAGCGGATTAATATGTATGTAGAGGAACAAGGATAAAAAAAGGTCCCTTCAATTATCCACGCATGATTACATACCTCATATGGCCGGAACTTATGAGAAAGGAGCTCAGCATACTCCAAGAAATCACTTTCTGATTTAGGAATAAAATTATCCACAGATTTATCATTGCCTTTAGTAGCAAACAGTACTGCTGTCGACTTGAAGTCAGCTTCCTCCATTAGTCTAGAAATAGTGAAGGTTTAAACATGAGTCAACTAAAATACAATATAGTACAGCCATTAAAGTTCATATAGTTTGTAGTTCCCATTAATCATTGTTCACTTGGAAAAAGGTTGCTGAAAAAGGAAAGGAGAATTCAAGAATACTATAATTTAATAGACAAAGTTTGTCACTATTCTATAATCTTTTGTTTAATTAGAGTATCAGATAGACTTTCTATCTATTATGTCACCTTCACTCCGAATTTTAATAAACACAAGTAAAACTGTGAGCAGTCATTCCTCATGCATGCAAGGTTGTCCCTCCCATGACAGTTCAATTAGAGATTCTGAAATGCAAAAGCAGAACTTAAGAGCTTGGTATAACAAGAACGGCTAGACTAGTTTAACCTTTGTTGGCGGAGCTTCTCAGCAATGGGATCTGCAAGAACTTCATCAGCTACTTGGGTTGTTTTCGCTTCAGGTTGCTTTGTTTTCATTCCCACAGCTTTACAACCAGGCTTTGCTGCGGCCTTTTCCACCAAGGGCTCTTTCCTGACAACCTGGATTAGGTATAAAAATATATATATATATATATATATATATATATATATATATATATATATATATTTACATGATTACATCCCAGTAATGGTTCGGGCTATGTTTGAATTCAGAAGTAATTATGAAACTCCCCCAGGACTCCAAACTAGTTTTGCTGCTTTTTCCTATTTTTGCATTTTCATGATCTGAATAAATGGTTTCACAAATTCTCTATTATACCTTACTTTTTTTCATCTTAAAATTAGTTATAATTAATTGAAGTTTATTACTTTCACATGGATTACAATTCTATCTAGACTTTTTCAATTTCGGATCGCTCATTTTACCGTTCCAGAACTGTACCACATTTTGAAACGAAAGTTCCGGATCAAAAAATGAAGGGTTTTAGCGAATTGGTTAGCCTAGGATTGTTGTGGGCAGTTGTGGTGGTGGTGGTTTGGGGAGGTGGGTGGGTGCAGTGAAAGGTGCTGGGAAGGGGGAAGAGGCTGTGCAGGTTATTTACCTCATCTCAACTAAAGGAGGCTGCACATACCGAAGCAGCAAATGCAGCAGCTATGGTAACAGCGAGAGGAAGCAGCAACAAGCAGGGGGAGGCTGTGCAAGCAGAGGCAGAGCTATGGGGCAGGCTGGGGCCGGGGCACGGGCCCTCCCAAGAATTTTTCTCCCTCCATAATTCCTCTCCTATAATTCCTATTTTCGGTTAATTTGCTATACTTTGGGCCATTTCAATTAAATCCTAGTTTATGGGCTAATTATGTAGCGCCCCGAATTTCCAATACCCCGAACTCGAGACACAATCCAGAATCTTTCCAGGAGAGATTCTAGTTTGAGCCCTTTTAATTAAATCCTAGTTAATAGGCATTATGTAGCTGTAACACCCCGAATCCCAAATACACTGAATTCGAGATGTTCTAAAGGATCTTTTCGCTTCCTTTAGTACAATTTTACAAGGAAATTTGAACTTTTCACTTTACAACAGAGTTTACATCAATATTATACTTTACATTGCACAGCAGGAAGTAAAATTTACAACAATGAAACAAATGTACAACAACATTGAGTAATCTTTAAGCATTTGTTCCTCTTTAATCTGTATCAAGCCATTTACCTGCATATAAGACTGTGGGTACGTCAGTTTATTCAACCGACGATCATTATACACGTCCATTCCTCTCTATGCCGGAAATAGTATAACTTAATTTTCCATATTTAGCAAACACAAACTTGTCACATTTCAAACTAAAGGGACTACCCTATTGATGTCGTGTTGTGATTGTGCACTTAGTCCTTAATGCATTTATTTATATTACATGACACTAATGCGTACTTGTTCGGATTCTATGCATCCCATACTACATAGGTCCGAGGGCAAGCCCATAATCGTTCTTCATCTTTGTAGGGTTCAATCCCTCGCCATGACTTAATCTACTACTGTAACTACGGTAGGTATCTTAGATGTCCTATGATCTACAATCTCATGTCCTAGGCAGCCTGGAGGGGAATCCCACGCACTGACACGACGCATCGAGCAGGCAACCTATGGACAATTCAGCCTCCGCCATGGAACAATGGCACCACCCATAGCCACTCGAACATCCCACAAGCGTCGCTACCGGAAAGATAATTCTGGAGTAGTGCCCACGCCATGTCTTGACGCATCAAGCATGCAGCCTGTGGATCACTCTCACACCGCTAATCCGATGGCCCTCATACTCGTGTTTTTCTCCTACTTTCATCACGTCTCCACTATGTACTAAACCTTAGTTTTTATCAAAATCATGAACAAAAATCAAATCTCTAGAGTTAGCCTCTCCACTAAACCGGACTTATTCATTCATTCAAACATGACCAACCTTGGTCTTTCATTTCAAATTATCATTTCATTTATTTCCAAATGCCAGGAGAGACTTAGCTACTCTTTTGTTTCAATTTTCAATTTATAATTTCCAAAATGAGCATTCCCAACTCATAAATTTCCATATTGAGTCATCATACTCAAAAGTAATTCTCTTTTCAAATCATGATTTCTAATTCGTTCAAATAGTCCATAACTATACATGAAATTCATATGCTTTATCAATTATCACTTTCACCTTGAAATTTACATCACTAACGAATATCCACATTTCACATTTTTCACACTATTCTCAAATGAGAACAATTCACATCACAACAAGAAAATTTCTTCCTTACTACATTAATCTTCTAATCCTTCATTTCAAATTCTTTTTGCAAGATATAATTTTCACAAAGATAGTTCTATTTATGCATTTTAGTCTCAAATCATAGTGTATTTCATGCAAATAATTCCCAAATTATTTTTATAAAGTCCCATATATTTTTAGGAGAATAGTCATATTTTTTCCATAATTTTTTGGCCACCGAAACATTCAAAAAAATAAATTTTTCAATCTTGCTGATGGCAAGATTCGAACCCAGCACCCCAGGAACATCGGCCAAGGCACAGACCACTAGGCCAAGGTGCTAGACGGTATAAAGGACGCTGAGAGTAATAAATACTCTCGGCCGCACACTTTAATCCTTTTTTTCCTCAAAAAATGCAAAGTATGTAACTGAGGGGATTCGAACCCGTGACCTCTGAGAAACAGGCCGCGCACTCCGACCAATTGAGCTACGCGCTCAGGTTGTCGAGTAGTAATTCGAAATTCTTTTTAAAACCATTTTCTCTGTTATTAAAACGTTTCGATGTTCAACTAGTCCCCATTTCATTTTGTTTTCATAAAAATTACTGTACAACTCCAGATTAATTATTTCTTGTCTAATTTACATATCAGTATGAAAAAATAATTTTTTCAACAATTAAAGCATATTTTCATACCATTAATTCGAAATATGAACCATCCTTACCACATTTTCTTCTCTTTTCGACATTTCTTAGCAATTAGCATTCTAATCTCTTTATCAACCAATTTCATATTAATTCTCTGTCCTTAATCATTTATCCAACATATAAACTTATATTTTAATTTCTTCATGCCCATATTAACACAAAAGATCTATTTATTCACATGAAGTAGTATTGCCAATCTACTAACTTTGTATATATAATTGTGGTGTAGATAATGAGACCTTCTTTAACAAACCATGGTTATAATTAATCCATACAACTTAGATTTTTACTACTCAAATCACATACAATTTGCACACCCACATTCCAATCAATTCATAGGTCAATGTCCAATTAAAAGCGTACTCTTATTAATATTTTTCATGCCTCATTCATTCAATTTAATCTAGCATGCATCCCTAATTAGAATATAGAAAATTTTACCGACCTTAATTTGGAGAGAACAAACACTACTAGCAGCCTCCTAGACTAATGTCCTTGCAACGAAATGCTTCTCCTCCTTGTACACGCGCGCGCAAGCCTCCAAGCACTCCAAAAACCGAGAGCTCCTTCCCTTTGATAGCCGGCCTTCTCTCCTTCTTGAATGCAAGCACAACTCCCACACACAACTCAATCTTTTAACTCACACAAATATAATTTAGACTATAGATTTGGAAGAGAATAATTTTACACAAGAATAACTAGCCATGGGGGGGGTGGGGGGGTGTATTTATACTAAAAATCAAAGAGAATGGAGGGCTAGGATCAATTGGTTGGTTGTAAGATGGAGGGCTAGGATGAAAGTAGGAGTTACATTAACTACCCACAACCTAGTAACCACCACACCATGATCACCATTACAAAATTTGATTTCCCTCCAAAAGAACCACAACCGGCCTAGAGAAGAGTGCATTTTGCACGTGTACGTGCAATGCACGTGCATGCAACTAGGTCCAAAAGTTGTACATTAAATTTTTGTATAAAAATAAAAGTCTTTAAACTGTATTCTACATGACAAGTTGTATAAAAATAATCCATGGGCTTTAATTTATGGGCCAAATAATTATTATAAAATAAAATAAATGAATTACATTTTTTGGCTTTTTTTTATAAAAGAAAAGGCTTTTTAAAAGAAAGGGCTTTTCATCCATTTAAAAGATGGCTTTTGTATAAAATCATTTGAAAGCACAAATTTAAATATTTATACCCATCACAATGAAAATAATTATAAGATTTAATTCAACCAAAATATTGCACGTGCACACTACGTGCAAAAATTAAATAATTTTTCATTAATGAAAAATCAGGGCATTACAACACTCCCTCCTTAGAATAGTTCCGTCCCCGGAACTACAGTCAAGAGTGAGAAACAAAATACAACACTCACAACAAGAACAGAAAAGATACAAAGATACGCATCAAGCAAAAAGCTCAGGATAGTCCTTCAACATCCTCTCCTCAGACTCCCAAGTAGCCTCTTCAACTAAATGGTTTCTCCAGACTACCTTGACCATCGGTATCGTCTTGTTCCTCAAGACTTTCTACGGTCAACAATTCCGGCACTTCAGGCAAATGATGACTCGGATCTGGAATGTAACCTCTCAGCATAGACATATGAAAGACATTGTGCACCTGAGATAACTCTTCCGGTAACTCAAGCCGATAAGCAGTTTTTCCGATCCTTTTTAATATCTTGTACGGGCCTATAAACCTCGGGGCTAACTTCCCGCCTTTGCCAAATCGAACCACACCTTTACTGGGTGATACTTTCAGAAAGACGAAGTCACCAACCTCAAACTCAAGGTCCCTTCTCCGGTTGTCTGCATAGCTTTTCTGCCTGCTCTGAGCTTCTACCAACCTTTTCCTGATTAGAACAATCTTCTCAGAGGTTTGCTGCACAAGCTCAGGACCAAACAACTGACGCTCCCCAACTTCAAACCAACAAACAGGTGTCCTGCACTTCCAGCCATACAAAGCTTCGTACGGCGCCATCCCGATGCTAGCCTGAAAACTGTTGTTGTAGACAAACTCTACCAAAGATAAATGCAAAAGAAAAATATGTAGTCAAATCAAAAGTGTTAGTGTATGCCATGTCCTAGAGTCTAATGCACAATTCCAAATGCACGCAATGCACTTAATCTAATGCAATTCATTTGAAAACGTATGCATCACATACTACATACTTTCCCAAATGCAACTTCAATAAAAATGTATGCATCTCATACTACATACTTTCCAAAGAGTTCGTAATCTCCAGATCACAGGGTTCGATCCCTCGCTATGCATCCTACTCTTGTACTCTTTCCTGCTCCTCACATAAATCTAGTGACTGGTAAAGTTGCAGTTTATGCGGTCTTTCCATTACTACTGCGGATCGGTGGTCTTTCTCCACTCCCGAGCAGTCTGGTGATCACTCCATTCTGCCAGGACTGTGGCCTTTTTTCACTCCGTACGGGACCGGTGACCTTTCTCCAGCGGTGATCATTCAGCCTCGTTGGAATCAGTGGTCTTTCTCTATTCCCGAACCATACCAAAAGTTATCCAAACACAAGGCGTATCGTAGGGCCTCCCCTACTCCGCCAAGAGACAGTTTAACTCTTGCTCCTCATTTGTATGGTACCCCAAAACATAGACAGAAACTTAAGGGTCATCCCATAAGTTCCGACAAAACTTGTGACTTGCGTCCACATCCCACACTTGTCACTAAATCCCAAAAATTAATCGAGACAACGCCCAATGTGTCCCAGTCGAGACGACACCGCACGTGTCTACTAAACAGGTGAGTACACGCCCCACCAGTGCATGTCCTAATAGACGATAGTCACACGATTTAAAACTAGCATACCCCACCGATCCTATCTTCCTCGACAATCAATCCGGCCGATTCATCTATCCTTACATTCTAAGAGTAAAGCAACTGGACGAAACTCTCAAATTACTAATCAACTAGTCCCAACCAGGCCTCCGATTGAACAACCATCAACACTTCGGAATGATAGACACCAAATAGAAAAATGACTATTAACGAGCTCTTCTTGAACCCGTTCCAAGGGTTATTCGAACCCAAATAATACCAACTCGCACATCCCAACATACAACGATATATCATGTACTCATATTGAACATATACAAATATTTCATTGCACACTTACATGCGCAAACTTAAAATATAATCTTACACAACTCACTCCATATCATAACATAAATTAAAAGTTGATAAACATTTCTAAGGGTGTTAAGAAGTCCTAAAGAGATTCTTGCATACGCCCAAAACAACAAGTTCAAATCGAAAACGTAGCTCCTGCAACTTGTAAAAATCACTAATTATCACCCTCTTCTTGGAATTTCGATATCTCGGGTTCTAAAGAAAGGTCAACGAGTCTACTACAATTTCTTAGTTGGAAGGTTTCTCAAAATATTTTATTTAGGAGGCCAAAATAAACAATAACTGAAAGGTGTGCAAATTTTCAGCAACTAATAAAACTATGAATCAGTTGCAAATTTCGGATTTTTTTAAATAACAAATGATGTCCAAAATTCATAAATTTTGGTATGAATGAACTAGACACATACGAGTAGCACATAAAAATTTCAGCTTGAACATCCACATATCCAAAGAGAAATGATTTTTTAAACTCGGTATGAAAAATCAAGACAGAACATAGAACAAGATCTGGACAAGCAATGATTTCAGATTTTATTAAAATATCAAATATTATACAAAAAATAGAAAATTTGGGGAATTGATATAGACATGTAAGAGAACCTACAGTAAAAATTTCAACTCTAAATTCATGATAGACAAGGAGATATGATTTTTGTAAGTCAGGCATGCTAGATTCAAACAGAACAGAAAATTTTTCTCACACCAGCAGCATGTTCGAATTTATTAAAATATCAAATCATATTCAAAAATTATGAAATTAGATGGAGTTCATAGGAACACTATCAAGATGCTTCTGTAAAAATTTCAAAGTCTAAATCCCATCACGGCACAAAGTTATGATTTTCTAATCAAATCATGCTAATTCTTCTCAAGATCATATCTTTTTCTATCAATTAGCATTCTTAGCTCAAGAACTTAAGTTTGAACATACAAAATTTCATTCATGCCATTTAGCTAGCCTCAAATCAGCAACTTCCGATCACACAAAAAAACAATCCACAAGTATAGAGTTTAAAAAGACACCCACTATGAAGTTTGTTAATGATCTCTTCTTCTCTTTCTCCTTGTTTGGCTCCTTTTAGCTCATTGCTCCTTTCTTGTATGCCTGTTCACCAACTTCTAAGCCAAGCTTGAAGAAGAAATTGAAGTTGTAGGAGATACTAGGAGATGAGAAAAAAATGTAGTTTTTGAAAGAAGTTTTTTAGGGTTAGAAAAATGAAGGAATAAAGTTTAGATCACACTAGGGTTTAAATAGGGAGGGGGAAATGGTGGCCGGCTAGGGGGGGGGGGGCACACCCCTAAACAAGCTCATAGTTTTAATAGTGGTTTAGGGTACATATACATACACATACAATATATACATATACTTAAATAAAAAAATGTTTGTATGTATATAATAAAACAGTTTATTATTACAGAAACATTATACGTTCCGTCTCGATTATAGTTGAGACAAACATACAATTTAATTGAGAAATTATTCTAACTCTGGTTCATCAATTGTACCATTGTCGGGTTCAAAACATATTAATTAATGTCTCAATATTTACTTAATTAAAGTTGAGAAGAATCTATTAATACGTGTGATTCTGAATTGTGCACGAACTAATGTACAAAATAGTTATATAGTATTTTGCAGGATCTTACAAATTATCTACGGTACTAACTAATTGATCAATTACATACTTTGTCAAAAAATTAAATCTTGAAAGTCCAATCTATTTTTTTTGGGTAAAATCCTAAAAGGAGATCAAATTCAAAATAAATACCTGTTTTAGAATTTAGTTATATTTGGTTCTAACTACATGATCAATTACATACTTTCTCAAATGATCAAATCCTTGTAATTCTTATCCTTTTTTTTGGCAAGAGTTTATTGAACCAGTTTATATTTACTATTTTAATCATTTTTGGTTGGAAATAAATTGTTTTAAGATATTTTTTTTAGAAAAGTTTTTAATACGTTTTTACCAAAATTCTGCTATTATTCAACTTTGGAACAAAATCGATAACGAATTTTTTTTATAGAATATTTAATTCTAAAGGACTGGCCATAAAATAAATAAATAAATCTGCAATGATTTTGCTATTGAGGATTTTATTATGTTAAAGAAGATTTTTATTACACAAAAATGAATTTTTTTTTGTTTTGTAACCTTATCTTTTTATAAAAAAAATTATAAATTAAATCTTCTGTGATAGATTTTTACTATTTTTCTTATGTGATAGATTAAATCTTATGTGCAAGGACAAATGGATAAGTCTCCCTTCTCTAAGGGATGAATGATCGTCTACACTGGTATTTCTATTTTGAGGATATAAAAGTTTCCGTGAAGTTATTCAAACCCCAAATTTGAACAATGTAAGGAGTCTATACAATAATCTTAGATTTGATCAAATGGACTGTAGGAGACTTTAGTTTGCCTCAAATTCAACAGTAAGTAATCTTAAAGAAGCTTGAGAAGGGCGACTAATTGAACCCCAAAAATGAAGAATAGGAAAGAAATAAGACACAAATTGCAAGAGGAAATAAGTTCAACTAAAGCCTGATAGCAAATTGAAGACTACTGTTGAATTGGAGGCAAACTATGACAAGACCAGCTTAGCAAGCAGACTGTTAAATGAAAACAACTATTTCCAAGTTATGAGAAGAACCCTCAGGAATATACCAATTCTAACATGAAAGTAGCTTCAAAGATAAAATCAAAAGAAAGAACTGTGAAAGGCTTTGGGGGACAGGCCTATTCTTTTTTAATTCTATGAGAGAATCGATAGTCGTCAAATGCAAAAAATGGCAAAATGGCATTTGGCAATTTGAAGATGGAAGTTGTGGTCGTCAATTGCCATAATTTGGCTTTTCGAAAAGAAAAAGGGAGGGTCCGTCCGATGATTTTTTTTTTTAAAGAAATGTGTCAGACAGAAGAACTTCCGCCCGACACCAAAGTTTATTAAATAATTAATAAAATATTAATTAAATGTTAATTAAATCTTAATAAAATCGAATTTTGAGGCAGCGCACTGTTCCTACTTTTGCAAAAAATGGCAAACGAGTGCAGGGTTTTTTTTGTTGTTGCAAATTATGCAAAAAATGGCAAAATATCAAACGACTGCAGATGCTCTGAACAACCATAAATAGCTTGATCTAATGGTTGCAAAGTGGAAAAGAGAGTGAAGGAACAGCGCTAGACCCTTACGCCCAGTACCCATTAGCACATTTCAAGGCCAAGGATAAAAGAGTGCACAGATCAGAGATAGATGCTGCTTATTTCTCAAAAGTTGCACTTTTCAAAATTGGAAATTAATATATGTATTCAAAGTTCATGTAACTGCACTAAATTTTTGAGAACCATAGGGCTCAAGTTATGAACCACACATACACAACAGAAAAAGAGAAGAAAAGATCCTTGACTAGTAAAGCAATACACATTATTTAAAAATTATTTTAGACACACATAATGAATAGAGAGGGATATTCATCATGAAAACCGAGAAATAGCGGGCATAAATACGTATCAAGTGTCCTAGGGTCAGCACTAGAATAAACACTCGCATAGCCTAAAGAAGGTTCAGTCTCAACCTCAGGGAATGCAATTGAGGAGGTCTATTATTACTCAGGCCCAATTAAAGCAGCCTAAAGAAGGCTCTTTAAGAGTGTACCAATCAGAATAACTCACTCCACAACAAAAACCTCTTTATGCACCTAAAACTAAATGCCCAACCAAATGCAGAAACACAACCAACATTTATTATAGACAAGGTTTTAAATCTCGGATTTCAGACTCATCTCGTCAATGTGTGTTTCGTAATGTGTGTTTTGTAATGTGTGTTTCGTCTCAGATCGGAGATCTCGAAAAAATGTGATCATCTCGGATATTCATTTTGGACACTCAATAAACATAGTTTTTTTGTTACCAAACAAAATATTACATGTTCTATATGTATTTATCATATAAAATTTTGTATAATGTAACTAATGATACAATGATATAAATCAATCACGGTAAATATTCACAGAATTTAACAACAATATAAAATAGAATATTATACAAGTATATAACTAAACTGAATTTCCATTTATTAGAAAAAATGTACTAGTTAATATTCTTACTTAACTTTGCATATACACAAACAATAAAGAGACGAAATCCTCACATTATTTTAGCTTAAGGTCATATACTGAAAGACTTATATGCAAAAGGTGAAACAAAAAAAAAGTTATATTCACAATAACATTAGTTGTCTATTTCAGCTAAAATTTTGACAATTTCGACCAAAATCTACACATTTTGGTCCAAAACGTATGGAGTATAAAATATGTGATTTCGTATCGGCAAGGTAGCCGAAACGAAATTTCGACTGTATCGGCCAAAATTTAAAACAATGATTATAGATAAGGTAACTACAAGGTTCAAAATCTAGGGATCGGTTTGCCAAAACTTTGGGCACCGCAATTGGCGTCGGCCAAATTGGCAGTTTTGGAATGGTGGATAAGATTTTTTTCAATTAAAATTATATTTAAATCATTTTTAAAATAAATTATTATAATTATTTTATAAAAAGTAAGGGTGAATTTCAGTAAACATACCCCAGGTTTCACGAGTTTGGAGATAACCCACCCCATATTTTTTATCTGGTTTGGCTACCCATTTCCCAAACTAGGTTGCGGTTTGGCTACCTCCGCCAAAATGCCCCTTATTTTTTTCTAACCATTTTACCCTTACACTTACTGATTTAATTATAGATTCTCTCTTTTTTTACCTAATATATCTCACTAATAACAGTTAATATTTAATAGTATTTTAATACATAATAAAAAATTAAACAACTCTAGGAGAGATTCAGCCTTTAATTAGAACAAGGTCAGAAAAATTAGGTCAGATTAATCATTTTATTAGGATACATTATTCCATTAATAAGTAGGGGCATTTTAGTATTAAAAAACCCATACATGAACAAAAACTATCAAATGCGGTCACATGATCTGTTTTTTAAGTGGAGGTAGCCAAACCGTAACCAAGTTTGACAAATAGGTAGCCAAGCTGCAAGAAAAATATATAGGGTGAGTTATTTGCAAACTCATGAAACCTGAGGTAGGTTTACTGAAATTTACCCAAAGAGTTAATTGATCAATTAAATGTTACAAATTTAATATCTAAATTAAATAACTAATCAATTAAATGCATGTATAGTTTGTACAATAGTAACCTAAGGAGGTGCAAAGTTGACTATGAAATCAACCTGCATATACAATATAAAAAATGTGTGTGAAACCACCACATTCCCCTTGTATACATATATAGTGTGCTATCTTGCAAGTCCTCGTAAAATTCATAGATTTCTTGCAATGAGAGCTTGTTGTGACGAGCATCTTGCATAAAGGTCATGTAAGTTTATGTTTCTTGGTTTTTTTTCATTTGATTTACTTGTTTCCTCTTTTTTCTTTTGATATTTCCTCTTTCAAATTTATTGGATCAGTTGTCTCGATGTTGAATTGAACTAGATCATCTCATCTCGGCTAGGCAATTAAAATCAGTTTTTTGAAGTAATCGTTCTAGGAGCGATTAGTGATTAATCAGTCAATCGAAAAATATTCTGGGATTAAATCAGAAAAATCGTGTGTGTGTGTGTGTGTGTGTGTATATATATACTCATTATGTAGTAATCCTAAACCCTAACATAAAACTATTATGTTATCAAGTAGTAACATAGAGTTATGGAGAAAAGGAAGAGAGTACTTGGTTTGAACCGAGTTTGGATTCTGAATGTGGGTCGAGTCGAGTATGCTGGTCGGTTCCAGCAAACAAAAACAATTGGATCCGGTTTGGGTTGGATAGAGAAAGAAGAAGAGAGCGATGGCAGGTCGGGTTTGGATTTGCACAAGAAAAAAGTCGTGACGGATCGGGTTTGGGTTTGCGCGAGGACTAGAAGGAGTTTAGATTTTTGGATTTGGATTTGAGTTTGGGCCAGATTCAGCCCAAATAATGCAAATGAGCATAAAAATCAAAGGAGAAAATGTAATCAGTTAATCGGCCACTTAAAATCAACCGATTGAGCACTAATTGGCCGATTATACCTGATTAAATCGCTAACTATTGAAATATTGAAAATCGTTAAAAAAATAATCGCTTAGCCTCCGATTAGCAATTAATCGGGCGATTAATCATATTTTAACCGCTTAGCATCTCGACTGATCCCCTCTTAATATCGTTGATCCCGATTTATTGGGGGGGGGGGGGGGGGGGCAAAACAGCCCACTAAAAAAACCAACTCGGGTCGGATCGGAATTGGCCGAGCCTTTAAACTGTGGTAACCTAGGAACATCGACCAAATGCTACTTCATTCCCAAGTTACATTTCTAACCGCTAGCATCTATACTAACTTAAACACTAAGTGGGGAATTTATTAATTCTAACTACTCATTCATTTGGCTAAATGTGACTGTAGTTATTTCAACAACAAGAAGAAGAAAAGAAAAAAAGGGGGGGCAGGGAGAGAGAGGGCACCATACAACCTCCAACTTGGCTCAAATTGTCTACACCAAAATAAACTTTAGGTTTTTTCCACATAGGTCCCCAACAAATATTGAAATTCCATATTAGTCCTCCACAATTTGCACATTTCATATTAGTCCCTTGATCAATTCCAAAAGTGATCAATTTGAAACTCAAATGTAACATTATACAAATTCTAATCCACTGAACCAATTTTGGAGAAAAAATCTTGAACATAATGATCTAGAAGAGAATAAGAAAGGTTTAGAAAAGAATAAAATAGCAATGGTAGAAAGACTATTTTGAGATAATGAGACAATTCCACTTAAAAGATTTTTCTTGAAAGTAGGTGAATGGATAAGAATTTTCCTGATGTTATAATTGAGGTACTGATTATTCACTTTTGGAGTTGGTCGAGGGACTAATATGGCATTAGTGAATTGTGGCGGACTAATGTGGAATTTCAAAATTTGTTGGGGACATGTGGTAAAAAAAACTAAATTCTCTGTATAATTTATATATTTGAGATGCGGATAATAGTAGAAAGAATAATATGAAGTAAACATCTTGCAACTATCAAATGTTCACTAAAGCCAAAAATGTCAAAAGTGACAAACACAAAAGGTGGGCACCTGTTTGGGTTCCTCTTCTTCATCTTCCCATGATTCCTTCACATCTTTCTCTTCTACATCTTCATCATCCCACATCCGTTGTGGCTTCTCTTTCACTACACTAGAGAGCTCTGGTACAAACTCTTCATCCTCTGAAGAAATAAAATACACATTGGAGGTTATATCTTAAGAGATCAGAGGACAAAAAACATTTACATAAGATGTCCTAATAAAAATTAATGATGCATTATTTGAACATATACGCAGTTCAAGCAATCAAAATATCCACAAGGAATACTACCGCAATTCATGCCATGGAATAATTTTGTATTCAACAATAACAAGTACACTTGGACGTCAATAGTTCATCTTGTGAATCAAAGGTTAGGAGGTAAGAACTGAAGGTGGAGAAAAAGAAAACCAAATTTTGTGCCGACACTGCCAAGGGTGAACCATGTAGGGTCCTTAACTCAACTTTGACCCATAACCACCTCAATGGGTGCTCCATATGTGCTGTCTTTTGCAGTGCTTAAATTCATTTTTTATGAAAATGGAACTTCGAGTTCCAACATATGTAAAGATGTAGCTCAAATAATCTTCCGACAGCAGAAGCTTGCAGTAGCCAAAAAAGACCACCCAAATCAGATAATTTTCTACTTCTTACCCTTAATCTAATATTAGCCCTTTCTCAAATTTTGAAATTCCTTGATCTTAGTTTAATTTTTATGCAACTTAAAATTCAATATATGTAAACAAATTCCTTCAAAGGCAATTTGAAATGTAAAATGTCCTTTTCTTAGAAAAGGTACATCAAGACTTGATCACCACTAACAGCCTTACCTGATTTCCAAATTCCAACCCAAGGCACCATTTTAGACATAACGGCTCTGTTTGCTATTGTGATAAACAAAAAGTATGACTTCATTCTTGTGTTGAATAAAATTTTTAAACAGTTCTTCAATAAGCTAAAAAGTCAAAAATACCGTTTGAATTATGGCCTAAAAAGGAAATCCCCTTGTATAATGGAAACCCAGAAAAGTGCTTTGGTTCAAACAATTCTATGCAGTTTTACAAAATACCTACACAGCACCTGAAAGTGGTTATAAAATACAAAAAGTGTTTTTTGGGAACTCAACAGCTTAACAAAAGGCAGATAGTTGGTTTTAGCTGAGAACTACAAGATACACAAAATCTGCAGAGCATCCGATCAAGTTTAGTTACCTTATAAGTGATTGATGCCTACGACCTGTGCTGCACCGAACAGGCGAACACTTCTATTTGGTAGCTGTGTCATATCGCAGACATTGCGGATACACAAATCCGATACAACACTTCATATTTCAGCTTCATATCGGTGTGTCGTGTCACATTGTGTCCGCGTCCATGCTTTTTTGCCTATGACCCTAAGTCAAGCTCCTTCTAAATAACTGAGTATAAGTAATCCAACATGACACCCCACAAACATTATTAGATTTCATTAAAGAGTATGGTAATTGGAAAAATAATAGTCCCATATAGTAGACAAGCATGCTGCAATGTCCATTCTATAATCCAGTATAAATTGTAAAGAAAAAAAAGTAAGGGCAGTTTAGTGAGAAGCTTCATCAATAGAATATTGTGCAAAACCCCTAAAGACTCCATTTCTTTATCAAGTGAGCAATGCCAGCACCTAAATAATAAATGATTCATATTAGTTATAGAAGGAAGGCCCATCTACTTTGGAATTTATTGATGTAAACTCAACCCTAAATAGAGAATTTCCAAAAATATTAAAAGATTAAGTTTACCAACATGGAATACGGTGTAAGTTAGAAATTTTAACTAATAAGTGGTTTGATGGATTTTCAGGATATGAAATAGTGTAACAAGCCCAATTAAAGATTCAGTTTTAACAATCAATAATTATACCTAATTGTGATTAGCAAGTAAGCTATTCAATAAAGATTCGTACTCTAATAGGCAAGTAGAAGCACTCACTCTCAATATTTGTGGACGACAGTTAAATCAAATAATATTATAGAGATGATAAAACAGTAACACAAATATTTGAAAAGTTGAAAGAGTTTACCGATGTCGACAAACGGGTCGTGATGGCACGGAAACAGACGATGGCGCTCGGGGTGGTTGCGAGGTGGTGCAGCATGGAGGACGGAGATCAATGGCGGCTGCAGCTAGCGGTGGGGGGTGCGCCGGTGGCTGACGGTGGCGCCAATGACAGTGGTGACGGCGACACGGGTCAACGACGGGCCAGTTAGGGTTATGGAGAAGATTTGGGAATTAGGGATTTAACTAGAAAATTAGGGGATTTGGGTTTCAAACTAGAAGGAATTTCGAGCTAGGGCTTCGATGACGGTGAGGGGGTCGCCGCGGGTCAACGATGGGCCAGTTAGGGTTATGGAGAAGGTTTGGGAATTAGGGATTTAACTATAAAATTTCGGGATTAGGGTTTCGAACTAGAAGGAATTTCAAGCTAGGGCTTCGACGACGGTGAGGGAAAGGCGGCGAGGAGGAGGTGGTGCGACGAGGTGTGCGAGGGCTATCGGGGATCGAGGAGATGGTGACGGAGGGCAGAGGTCAAGTGGAAATACGGAGTCGTTGGGTTGCTTGCGGCAGTGGTCAAAGTTGGGGAGGTGAGGGGTTTCGGATTCAGGATCGAAAGAAGAGGAAGAAGAAGTGGTAGGAGAAGAGAGAAGGTAGAATTTTAGGGTTTAATTAATTTGGAAATTTTGAGATATAGTTTGAGAGTTTATCACAAACCCTAAAATTGTATCTCAATGTCTCACACAAAAGAGATGAATGAAGAATACGAACTCAATCACAATAAATTTTTTAATCAATAATAACATCTCTCATTATTCTCAAGACCTATATATAGGTTCAAAACAAATCTCCATACAAATCTCCAAAATATTCTAATGCATAAAATAAAGGATGTAAATTGTAAAACTACTACATATGGCTATAATTGCCAAAAATAAATATGAGTACTGAAATAAATACTAAGCTAATGGAACAACCATCCTAAACGATGTTTGCGCTTATAGAAACGCCTAAATCGTCTCGAACTGATGCTCATCATTCTCTCTGGGTGGAAGAGGGCTCGACCCAGTCGAGTCAAAATCAGTCCTCATGTTATAGTGCTTCAAAAGGTCTGGATCCAAGCATTGGAGCTCTTCACGATCAATCCAAATATCCTCCGACTCCAGCTTGTTTTTCCATCTTACCAAATATCTATAAATACCACCATCTCTAGTAGAGATTATCTGACCATCTAAAATATTTTCCATTTTTTCTGTCGGTAGGCAGTAGTTATCATGTAGTGGGGTAATGTGGGAGTCTACCAGTAGGCTGCAAGATAGGCACATCTATAAGATAATTTCTAGGATTAAATTATGGGCCTTCATAGGGTACTAGATCCTCCATATTGAAAGTCTTACTTATGCCAAAACCTTCACGAAAGTCAACGACATAGGCATTATAATTGATTTTATGTGGAATTTTAAATGGACCTGCAGCGCATGCATTCAATTTCTTAACGGATCCAGCTGGAAACTGTTCCGGACGAATCCGAACCATCACTTCATCACTAACATCAAAAATTTTAAATTTCCTTCTAATATCTGCTCTTGACTTGTGGTTAAAATTATTCTCATTAATTTTCTTGAAAATTTCTCTATGCAAGTCATGAACGCGAGATACAAATGTAGATGCAGACTCTGAGACTCTATCATGTTCTAACATAGAAACAACATCTATAGGTTGCCTAGGACGATAACCATACACAACTTCTTGTGGACTCGTGCCTATAGACAAATTCAGCAACAGTCAATTTCAAGTCCCAAGTACTCTCCCACAAGAGTACACAAGAGATTGTCAAAACTCCGATTGACAACCTCAGTCTGTCCATCAGTCTGTGGGTGAAAGGCTGAAGAGAACTACAATTTCTTGTCCATCTTGTGCCATAAGGTCTTCCAAAGTAACTCGTGAATTTTACATTCCTATCGGACACAATGGTTTTTGGCAACACATGCAACTTCATAATATTATCGAAGAAGATCTGAACTACACGAGATTTATCGAAAGTTTTCGAACATGGAAGAAAGTAAACCATTATAGAAAAACGGTCCACGACTACAAGAATGGAAACGTGTTTCTTTTGTATTTTCGGTAAGTCTAACACGAAATCCATGCGGACATCTTTCCGAGAGCGACTGGGAACATGTAATAGAGTATACAGGCCTGTGTTCTGTTTTTGTTGTTTGGCAAGTTAACAAGTATGATACCTATTAACAAGTCTCGCAACGTCTCTCTTTAATTTAGGTCAGTACAACCTATGTTCCATAGCATCAATGATCTTGCTATGCCCAAAGTGTCCAGCAAGGCCTCCAGCGTGCAATTTCCAAACAAGATACTCTCGTAGTGATGTTCTAGGAATGCACAGTTTGGAGCGATTGAAGAGATGATCATCTTTCAAGGAATAATCATCTATCACTCGAGTGATGTCATCCTTCAAAGAGGTATAGATCTCGTGAAAATCTGGGTAGGAGGCATACTCATTTTTACTCTCTCAAAGCCAATAATTTCGGTGCACAGTGTGGATAAGATTATGTGACAACGACTTAGCGCATCCGCGACCTTATTATCAATCCCTTTCTTATGCCTAATGGTATACAAATATTCTTGTAGGAACTCTACCCATCGAGCATGTCTCGAGTTCAACTTTTGTTGAAAATTAAGAAATCTTAAGGCCTCAGGTCCGAGAAAATGACGAATTCTTGTGGCAGGAGGTAATGTCGCCAATAGCGAAGTGACTGAATTACCGCATAGAATTTCTTGTCATAAGTGGAGTACTTTTGTTTTGCCTCATTCAGCTTTTTGCTAGAATAGGCAACAGGATGACTCTCTTGACTGAGGACTCCACATATACCAATACCAGAAGCACCGCACGTTACTTCGAAGACTTAAGTAAAATCAGGCAACCTCATGATAGGTGTCTGAGTCATTCTTTTCTTAATTTCTTAAAAGGCTTTCGTAGCTTCTTTCGACCAGACAAATTTACCTTTCTTCAAACAGCCGGTTATTGGAGCCATGATTGTGCTAAATTCTTGCACAAACCGACGATAGAAGGTGGCAAGACCATGAAAACTCCGCACATCATGACTATTGTGGAGCTCAGACCACTCAGTATTAGCTCGTATCATTTCTGCGTCAACGGATACACCTCGGGCAGAAATAATAAATTCTAGAAAAATAGTCTGATCGGAGAGGAATGTGCATTTGGTAGGATTAGCATAAAGCTGTTCCTTCCTCAAAACACTGCCGACCCGTCTCAAATGGTCAAAAATATTGCCCAACGGATCGGCTGTAAATGAGAATGTCATCAAAATAACCACAAGAAACTTACCCATAAAGGGACGGAGTACTTGCGTCATGATTCTCATAAACGTGCTCGGGGCATTCGTCATTCCAAACAGCATGACCATCCATTCATACAAGTCATCCATCGTCTTGCAGGCGGTCTTCCATTCATCACCAGGACGAATAAGTATTTGATGGTAGCCACTTTTAAGATCAATCTTGAAAAAGATTGTGGCACCAGACATCATGTCTAATATGCCATCCAAACGGGAAATGGAAAATGGTACTTCACCATGATCTTGTTTATGGCACGGCTGTCTACACACATACGCCAGATTCCATCTTTCTTTGGCGTCAATAGAGCGGGAACAACGCACTGACTTGTCCTGGTGATGAAGCCCTTTGCCAATAACTCGTCAACTTGCCTTTCAACTCAGCATGTTCTGTCAGATTCATCCAATAATGTGGCAAGTTAGAAAGATTAGCTCCCGAAACCAGATCAATAGCGTGTTGGATGTCACGAAGAGGGGACAACTGGTTGGGGAGGTCAACAGGAAAAACATCTGCAAATTCCTGAAGGCCATGAGTAACTTGAGGAGGGATAGATGGCTTGGGCTCTTTAGGGACTTCTCTAGCTGTGAGTAGAAAAATTGTTATCCCTTTTTCAATCTCTTCCGTGAGCTCCTTTTCATCCATATACGCTACCTCCTTGCCCTTTCTCGAGAGAGTTGTTTCAGTCGGACCAGTTCGTGGTTTCACGGGTATAAGCTTTATTTTTAGTCCGTCGTGCTGGAACACACATTGGTTGGATCGACTATATATGGCCACATCGTGGTCTATAGCCAAGGTCTCCCTAAGATTACTTGACTCAACCATTTTCAGCACATCACACCAAATTTGCTCTTTGTAGGCTTTGGAGTCTACAAGGACCGAACATCGATGTGTTACTTGGAGGATTGTCGCATCAATCTAAGATACTTTGTATGGGCATTGATGGAGTTCAGCTTTAAGTCTGGTCTTGGTTAAGATCGCATAAGAGACAGCGTTAACGCAGCTTCCACTGTCAACAATCTCCTTGCAGTTTTTGCCACCTGTTGTCATAAAGGTGTTAAATATAAAAGTGTGCTTCCAATCATCTTCTTCTATTGGTTGGGACAAAGTACATCTAAATACATTCAAGTGAGGTAATTGGATCGACCGAATACAATGGAGATACAGGTCATCCTCTTCTTCGCCGAAGTCATCGCTTTCATTAGGTTCATAGAAAAACTCATGGTCGGAATTATCAGCGATGACAGCGGTACCCTCTACTATATTGATCCTACTTGGGCTAGAACAGTTGCCCGCAACATGGTCGTATCCCTTATATTTATAGCACTTAGTCAAATAATCAACCTTAGAGTAGTCTTTTTCGGTGTTCTTACCCTCATTGTCATTTCTAGGTGAATAAGAATTTGAATTAGGTTTGCTGGGGTAAAATTTATTGGGATACTGAGAAAAGAAGGGCTTAGGCCCAGAGCAATCAGTGGAAGTCATTCTAGAGGAATGATCTCTCGAATTGTTGGACTTATAATGGGAACTTGCTCTAAGGGTATCCATATCGCGGACAAGAACATAAGCTGCTGCTAAGGAGTCCACATTTCTGTGAACTAACTCGTTCCTACGATCAGCTCGTAGTCCAGCTCTAAACCTAGAGAGAGTTTGTTCTTCGCTCTCTTTACCTAAAGTATTGCACCGAATGAGAAAGTCATCGAACTTATCCACACTCTTGGGTGGATTTCCTTCCCTGATAGAGTTGATTCCACGAATTAAGCATTCGGATGTGGAAAGATAGAGGCACATATCTCTCAGTGAGCTTCTCTTCCATGGCCTCCCAAGTGGCTATGGGTACCAAGCCTCGGCCTTTACGGACGTGTTCAAGATTGGTACAATGTTATTAAGTTTTACCAGTCAATTTCATTGTGACAAATTTTATCTTTAGGGCTTTCCTCATGTCAAACCACACGAAGTAGTGGTCCATGGCACAGATTCAATCGAGATAAGCTTGGGGTTCCATACGGTCTTCAAAGTGGGGAACGTCAATCTTAACGTATTGTTCGTCAGGGTCACGATCTTGACGTCGATCGTCATGATCATTCCCTCGAGGGATCTAAAGCTCAGGGGCAACATTTTGATTCAATTCTACTTTCTCAAGCCTCTAATTGATATTGGCACGAGTTGCTTGAATGCCATCGACCGTAGTGAAAATATCAGAGTTGTCCAACTTAGTTCGAGAAGGGGCTCGTGGGGATTTACTTTTTAGGATTCCTGATGAGGTGATTTGGGAGAAACAAGAAAGGCACTTCGGGATTTGTGATGGTGCTATTAAGACGCATTCACCAACGGTGAAAACTAGGAGTCGTAGAGATGTGTGTTTGCTGAAATTTGGAAAAACGTGTCCTAAATGCACCTAAGGGTTTTTTTCTAATTTGAAATAATCTAAAATAAAGAAAGAAAAATAAATTACTCTAAAATGATCCTAAATGAATGCAAAAATTATGACCAAATGATACAAGAACTAGGGTTTTAAAAACCTTCGCTCTGATACCAAAATGATGTGAACTTAATCCTAAATAGAGAATTTCTAAGAATATTAAAAGATTAAGTTTACAAACATGGTATGCGGAGTACGTTAGAAATTTAAACTAATAACTGGTTTCATGGATTGAAATAGTGTAACAAGCCCAATTAAAGATTCAGTTCTAACAATCAATAACTATACATAATTGTGATTAGCAAGAAAGTTATTCAATAAAGATTCGTACTCTAGTAGGCAAGTAGAAACGCTCACTCAATATTTGTGGACGACAGTTAAATCAAATAATATTATAAAGATGATAAGGCAGTAACACAAATATTTAAGAAGTAGAATGAGTTTACCGATGTCGACGAACGGGTCGTGTGATGGCACGGAAACAGACGGTGGCACTCAGGGTGGTTGCGAGGTGGTGCAGCAAGAAGGACGAAGATCAATGGCGGTTGCAGCTAGCAGTGGAGGGGTGTGCCGGGCTGATGGTGGCACCAGCAACAGTGGTGATGGCGACGCGGGTCAGCGACAGGCCAGTTAAGGTTATGGTGAAGATTTAGGAATTAGGGTTTTGACTAGGAATTTTCGGGATTAGGGTTTCGGAACATAGGGGATTTGGGGCTAAGGCTTCGACGGCGGTGAGGGAGAGGCGGCGAGGAGGAGGTGGTGTGACGAGGTGTGCGAAGGTTGTCGGGGATCGAGGAGATGGCGACGGAGGGCAGAGGTCAAGTGGAAATAAGGAGTCGTTAGGGTGCTTGCGGTGGTGGTCGAAGTTGGGGAGGAGAGGGGTTTCGGATTCGGGATCGAAAGAAGAGAAAGAAGAAGAGGTCGGAGAAGAGAGAAGGTGGAATTTTAGGGTTTAATTAATTTGGGAATTTTGGGGTATAGTTTTAGAGTTTATCACAAACCCTAAAATTGTATCTCAATGTCTCACACAAAAGAGATGAATGAAGAGCACGAACTCAATCACAATAAATTTTTTAATCAATAATAGCATATATTCTCATTATTCTTAAGACCTATATATAGGCTCAAAATAAATCTCAATACAATTCTCTAAAATATTCTAATGCATAAAATAAATGGTGCAAATGGTAAAACTACTACATTTGGCTATAATTGCAAAAAACAAATATGAGTACTGAAATAAAATACTAAGCTAAAGGAACAATCATCCTAGACGATGTCTGTGCATATAGAAATGCCTGAATCATCACGAACTGATGTCCTCGTCATTTATACATATTACCGCCAGTATCGTGATTCACATTCTTTAATCAACCAATAAAAACCAAGAAAAGCTGAATAATAGCTATCAAAACCATGCTTTTATATTGTCGAATATAAGCCAATACTTTCTAAATGTCAATTTTTGATGTTGTGTCAGTCTAAGAATTTTCATTTCGGACTTCGGATTATGAGGAATTTTGATAAATATCAGTGTCATTTTGGTTTTAAATCTTTCTCCTGAATATGTTGTATATAACCTATGAACACGTTATGTGTCACAATATCATATATGTGATTCAAGCAATATTGATTGCAAACCAAATATGTGATTGATGGCATTAAATACACACAAAAAAATATTCATGGTAGATCAATTTAGTCAAACATCATACAAACAAATACAAAAAAGTAAAACTATATAAGTAGGACATAGTTATGATTTAATATATTATTTTTATCCTTGGCCTTATGGATAAAGAAGACAAGTCAGGGTGAGGTCAGATTTCGATTGCCTTAAGTTCAGAAAGCTACTCCATGTTACCAAAATAAGTGTGGACCCGATGATTTGCTTATTTCGGCCGATATTTTTGTTTCAAAATTTTGGGAATTTCTCTTGGAAACGACAGAACTGGTATTTTATATAGTTTTCGGGTCTCCAAGTCCGTAAAACAGAGATTTCGGCTGTTTCAGCCGAGATTTAAAACAACAAAGATTCAAAAATTTTGCTTTTGATACTTTGGATATGTATGATATTATTTCCACATGACAGACCAAAACCTCAACTTGTTGTGACGTTATCCACCGTCCAAATAAATGAAAAACAGGTGCAGGTCTTCGGTTATTATTATTATTATTATTATTATTATATGCACACTTTTGCACAATTTATGGAAAGTACCAATATTGTCATGCATGCAATTTACTCAAGTAGTATGTAACAAAGCATGTATGAAAATTTTAAGCCTTGAACAATGGTATTAAGGGGTATCAATTCCATACTCTATTGTTGAAGGAAACATGTAAGGCTTCTATATTCATCCAGAAACAGCCTCTTCATACCTTTCCCAATCCCCCATGAAATGGTCCAACCATACTTGTAAAAACAGCCAGTACGATCCTACATCATAGATATGATAACGATAAAAAATTTATGTGTACAAATTAATGCAAGAAAATTTTCACTATATAAGTAATGACAGTTCTCCAACATGCAATCTAAATAAGACTACATGGTGTGCACAGGAACAATACCCTATATAGACGTGGGAACTTAACAAAAGACATAACTATTTAGGTATTATTTACATCCATAGAACACAAATTGAGAAAGCCGGATATAAGATGATAACTGGAACAACACACTGCTAATATACATCTAAGCATGTATGGGAAGTGAAATTTGAAGGGAAAAGTAACCAGTAAATTCGATGTGATCACATGTTTCGCACATGGAAAAGAAAGAAAAAATAACTAGAGATTTGACTTCGTAACATTCTAATTTTGGTTGTACATGCATCATAGGAGAGATTCTACCAAGGTTTTAAAACTCGGGATCGGGAGCAGAAGCAGGTTTTTCAAATATTTTCATCAGGATCGGTATCGGCCGGATCAGTATATCGGGTTTTTTGGATCAGCATTTTTTAAAATTAAAAAAAATATATGTAATATGTTTCTATATTTTAATTATTTTTAAAAATAATAATTAATTTTAAAAATGAATTTATGAATTTATATAATGCTTTTTACAAATTTAATTTTTTAATTACAGGCTTCAATATTTTAATTAGATTCAAAAAATTATAAATGTAGAATAAAATTAGAATAATAGAAACATGTAATAGGTAGACCAAATAATACAAATTTTATGTACATACAAGGCAAAAAAAAATATAAGCTAGACATGAAAAGATGCTCACTGCGTGATTACATCTTCACTGCTTAGATAAGAGGATCTACATGAATAAGAAATTCGAATATTGAATTTTTTTTTGTAAACATATGATTGGTGATTTCGGGTTGGGATTAGACCGATCCATCCGATCCAATTGATAAGTAGCCAAATCTCTGAGTCATCTCGTTGATCCCGAGATTTTGTGGTTGTATGGGAGCAGCCCCTTGCAAAACGATCCACATCGGCCAGATCAGATCGGGATTGGCCGATGTTAAAAACCATGGATTCTACAAACAAGTTTTCACCTTTATAGAATAAAATTCACTTGCAAAATTATGTTCTTCCAACTCTTTTCTCTCATTTCAACCGCCACCTCCATCCACCTCTTTCCAATAAAGAATATATAGTAAAAATTAATAGCAACAGATGTGTTCTTCAAACCCCAAATCCCTTATTTCGAATTTCTATTTGCCAAGTGAACTATAACAGACTAATCAAGATCCGACGGCCCAGTTCAAGCCACATCCCTCGGAGCCCCCAACTATTGTAAGTGTTTCTTCTTTAAATAATTATGGAGTAATTCCATAGGAGCATATCCTATAGTTTGCTAAAAATTCTTTGTGATTAAGATGTAATCTTCTTTAAGCTCTCTCTCTCTCACTAGAGTAAGGAGGTTCTCTTGAATGATAGAAGCTTGTGGTATTGAAACCGAAAAAAACACTATGGGTGTTTAGGTTGTAAGGAGCTATAGGCTCATTCGAGGCTTAATTCTAACTATAAATCCACGGTTAGAAATATCATTAGTCTAGAGAAACTCTAACTACACTAAGAGAAAGAAAGATTAAGAAGAATACGAATTAATCAAGAAGAATCATTAGTAAACTATAGAATATGTTTCTGTTCATAATGGACGATGTAAGAAGAAATCCAATAATCACTGATGATCAACATCAGTGTATACATAGGTTGAATAAGGAAGACTATGAACACTATGTTCATCTTCCAACATATGGATCCTTAAACGCAGGGATCCTTAACTACATGGTAGATTTATTACATGACATTAAAACAGAGGTCAAAAACCTCAACACATGGTTTCCTAAACAAGGACAACCAGCTAAATCTACATACTATCCTTTATCCTGCTTAACAAAAACTAGGATAAACATGGTAAAGTATTCCACACTAGGAAAAAATACCATACAAGTAGATGATGTAGAAAAAATTTATTATGAAGCTTTTCTCCACCTACAAGAAAAAGAATTAGCTGGAGAAATAGATAGTGTAGATGTTTTTTCGTATTATGAAAAACATGAATCTGCTATAAACTATTGGTTATATCAACATCATCAAGAATCAAACACTGATTCTGAAACTACCTCACAACTTGAGGAAAATCTGTCCGACATATCGGACAATTCCGACACATCGGAAAGACTACCGTACGCAATTCGTACATTGTTACTGGAAGGACCTGGTGGTACACCACCACCACCTCCTCCTCCTCCAGAACAACCAGGAACGTCTGGTGACAGTTTGGTATCGGATGCAGCTATGTCACACAGAGCCAATATTGATCATGTTCATACAAGAGAAGATTGGCTACAACATAGATCATCCTTACCTAACTAATACACGAGGATTTATACTGAATATCAATAACGTCCCACATAAAAAATTCAAATCTTATCTTCAAAATTGGTTACAAAAAATGTTGGGACAGATACATATATTACCCATCATGACTGTAGCAAATTTTTTACATTATGCTACCAGTACATGGGAAGGTGATGCTCTTCAATGGTTAACCAGCCTTGAAACTACAAATAAAGTAATCTAGACGGTATAAATGCATCCATAGATGCAAAAACAGCTTTAACAGAATTAATCGACATCTTAACTGCCGATTTAACTGGTGAAACGTTAGTCACCGAACACGAAGCTGAAAAACAACTGTTCAAAATGCAATTATGTGATATTTGCATGTTAGAAGAATTTTGTGCAAAGTATATAGGGTTAATATTTCATCTCAGCAACGTAGATCAAAAAATATTCTGGATGAAAGGATTTTTTTCAAAAATTCCGTCCCCATGGAATAATCTAATACAAGAAAATTACAATAAATTAGTCGCCTCAGCGCCTAATCCAAGAAATGCAACATCCACAGGAAATCTGAAAAGAGCCTGTATGACCACAATGGAAACCTATTGTGAACAAGCAAAGGCTCATAAACAGATTGAAAAGAAAATAAAACATTCGAAATTAGGCCAAGCCTGTTGTTCGAAATATAATGATGATATCAATCTACAGTTTGGCTGTGGACCAGTATATCAAAAGCAATATAAAAATAAGTCTTCAAAGGGTAAATATAAGAAGTCATTTTACCCGAAAAGACCAAAGTTCCGAATTACCAGAAAACCCTGGAAACCGGAATTCAAAAGACATTTTCGTAAAGGACAAAAAAATCCATCACGAAAGTTTATTAAAAAACGAACTTTTAGAAAGGGTTGCAAATGCTTTAAATGCAGCAGAGGACACTATGCAAATGAATGTCCGACTAATATACAATCCTTAATAATTGATAACTTAGAAGAATATGGCATTAACCTTGGTACGTTTGAAGAAATACCAAGCGACAACAATTCTTCTGTATATGAAATCGAAAGTATTTATTCTGATTCGACAATAGACGAAGACGAATTTAATACCCAATTCGATTCCATTAATATCAATATGTTAACAATAAATAAAACAATGAATGCAATAAAGATTATACTATTATCTGAGGATGATATTATGTTACCTCACAAAGGAAAACTGTATGCTGCAGGCTATACAGTATTCTCTAGTAAAACGTATTATCTAAAACGATATAGATCAACACTTATGCATTTGGAATTTATAATCCAAATACCTCTTGGATACTATGGTATCATCCATACTGCCCCAAGACATGCCCAAAATAATATCTTTATCACAAGTGGATATATAGAACCTATGGCTATCGAAAGACCAGCCATAATCTTTAAGAATACTAGTCTTAATGATCAAGATTACAAAATCGAGAAAGGTGATCCAATTGGATTACTCGTAATCCATAAATATGAAGATCTTCCTATCATCAAAGAAGATCAACCATCATCTTCTCAAAGTTCCAATAAATATCATGCATCCAGCTCTAGTTCTAATCCAAAAGAACAAGAGACACATTTTGAATATAGAATATACATGAATACACTTACAACTTCCGATGAGATAACATCTGAAGAAGTAACTAACACCAGTATTCAAGATAGCATGGGAGAACAATTCGTCGTTACAGACGAAGATCTCGAAAAACTGAAAGAGGTAATTCCTCATTCAGATAAAAAGGAAATATATAAAAATCCTTCCTTTAAGTCTAGATTTTTAAATCAACATTGCTATGTTTTCGAAAGAATGCAAGGCAATATTGAACTCAAAGGAGATGAAGATTTCTCTTCTGTCAAACTCCTCGATGTTCAAAAAATTGCTAAATTAAAGAAAAAATATCCTAAAATGAAATATCTTCATATAGGATTAATTCAGGTAAAAATTACAGGCCTATTCCGCTCTGGAATAGATACTCCTATAATGCTCGTCTGCATGGATGAACGTATCGTCAATAATCCTTTAAATAGTATTATTGGAGGTGCTAAATCAAATCTTGCACACAGACTATTTGGAGTAAATATACACTCTGATTTCTGTATAAGTTTAGACGATAAAAATATTGATAAAACTTGTACACTTTCTATTAATTTACAAGGTATCGAACTGTTACCTGGTTCAAAAGTTTTAGGAATACAATGGGAACATTGTATGGCTTTAAATGATACATCTACATTTAAATCCATAACCCCTACAAACTTTGTCAAATTATTCGAAGTTGGAATTGGAAAAACAATTCAACCTCGCCTAGTTGACATTCGACACCTTAAAATGGAACAGGATATGCAAGTCTTTATCAAATCCTTAGAACCAAGGATTCCAGTGCCAATTGAATATTTTACGGCCTCTGGAAATACAATATCAACTACTAGAATGAATGTTATCGAAGGATCCTCTTCTACCCCATCCTTACAACGATCATATTCATCTCTTTCAAATCTTTCAAATCATTCTACTCTACCAGAGTTATTTCCTTCAAGAGCAAGTGTCCAACAGGAACGACTTGCACCTATCGAAGGTAATACCCGAAAACTAATTCAACAACGCGAGGAACAACGCGAGAAAGAGTTTGACCAACAGCAAACTCTAAAAATACCGTTTTCTCAACTTCATCAAAATGATTCGCTCTATTGATTTGAGAAAGGCGGCTCAATTACATATTTATATTCCCATTACAATATGTATCCCTGATTATCAAGAATTTACTCTTCATGCTCTAATAGATACAGGAGCAGAAGCTAGGTCTTTTACAAGAAGTGTTTATCCCACTTCAATATAGAACGCCTTTAACAAAACAAGGCATGTTAAATGATTTTATGGGTAAACAATGTCCTATTACCCATAAAGTAGTTGGACTTCAAGTCCAAATTCCTGATATTCACAATACTATGGAAACATATTCGTTCGACTTTGGTTTACTCCCAAATGTCCTCGAAACTGATTGTCTAATTGGTATGGATAATCTTCGCTTATTCGCACCTTTTGACAAACAGTATCTCGAACTCAACAACCGGTTAATTCCCCGGGTCCCTCTTACGGCACCCCTCTCTTCCCATTTTCAACACACAGCACAGCGTGGTGCTAATTCTGTCACTTTAATTCACCATCAACATGTACTTCATACAGAACAAGTCAATACCTATCCCCTGCATCCTGCAAACAAATTCGAGACTCTCATCCATAACATGTTAGAACCACTCTATTCTAACAACCCCTTAAAATGGTTTGAGAAAAGTCCTCGTTATTGCAATCTCGAATTATTAGAAGAACATCAGGATACTAAAATCAGAGTTAATAGTATTATGGTTTCTCCTATTGACAAAATCGAGTTTGCAAAACAAATTCAAGAGTTATTAGATTTGAAGTTAATACAAAAGAGCTTTAGTCCCCATTCTTCTCCAGCTTTCCTTGTAAGAAATCATGCAGAGATAAAACGAGGAAAAGCCAGAATGGTTATTAACTATAGAAAAAGTAAATAGCTGTACAAAATTTGATGGCTACTTCATCCCATCTGCTGAACAATTAATCAAGCAGATACAAGGAGCAAAATATTATAGCAAGTTCGATGCGAAGTCTGGGTTTTGGCAACTCAAACTCCAAAACAAGTCTTCAATAGAACTCACAGCTTTTAGTTGTCCACAAGGACATTATGAATGGTTAGTAATGCCCTTTGGATTAAAAAATGCCCCTCAAATATTTCAAAAATGGATGAATTCTCTATTTGGACATCTACCCTTCGTAGTAGTCTATATAGATGATATTCTAGTCTTCTCACCTTCAGCAGAAGATCACAAACAACATCTGTTACAAGTAGCAAAACTACTACTACAACATGGTGTTATCCTTAGTCCTAAAAAGATCGAGCTCTTCAAAACAGAGATCGAATTTCTAGGAAAATATATCAAACAAGGAACAGTTGAACTTCAACAACACATTTATGCAAAAATAAAAGATTTTCCAGAAACCTTTTCCACCTTAAAAGAACTTCAAAGTTTTCTCGGATTATTGAACTATGGAAGGAAGTTTATCCCAAAACTCTCTTCAAAAGTTCAGCATCTTCAACAAAAACTTAATGAAGAGCAGGCTAAACATAAAGCCTCAACTGGTGAACAACCAAGACGATGGAATACTGATAAAATCTCCATCACCTTATCCGATCAGGAAGAGAAAGAAATTTCAGAGATTAAACACTCAGTGTTTGATCAAAAGATTCTTTATTTTCCAACGGATCAGGAAGTAATTACATTACAAACAGATGCTTCTGATAATTTTTTGTCAGGAGTACTTGTTGCTAAACACAAGGAAGTTATAGCTTATACTTCGGGAAAGTTTGACAAAACACAAGTCAAATATTCTACTTATGATAAAGAATTGTTAGCCATAAAATTAGCTTTGAAAAGCCTAAAAATATATTTGTTATATCGCAGTTTTTGTATAGAAACGGACAACAAATCAGTTGCCCAATTTCTTGTTCCTTATAACAAAGGCAAAACGGTTCCAACTGAACCAAAAAAGACTTTCGCCGCATCACTGGTAAAAGACTGGTATAATATGGAAATGAAAGCCCATGATCCTCAACTCTATGAAAAGTTTAATGGGTGTTTCAGAGCCCTACAGTCTACCGATTATAGAACGGTAAACTTCTGGCTAACCAAACTTGAGGGCGATTTCCTCGCTATATTGCAAGAACTCCGCCAATCTCAAGCAAGGCAAAACGCAACCCATAGCCTTTTACTCAAAATCACCCAGTTCTCGTCAACTTCTAGATCAGCAGCTCTGGATCAACGAGAAGCCTCTCTATTTACAGGAAACACTCCTGAACAAAGGAGTTTACATGAGATTTTTACCCAGATGGAAACCACAGATCTGGTAAACCTAAGAATTCAAGATTTCTTAGATTTATTAAAATCTCTAAACATTAATACCGCTAAAACAAAAGAATTGGAAGCAGAAATAACGGTACAGAACATGCTATCTATGTACCAACAAAATCTGCTTGATGATTCTAGTCTTCTTCAGTTTTTTAAGAAACTAGAAGACACAGATATCACCTCCTTCTTCACTAATGAAGACATAGTAAAGAACACAAACGACAGACCACGACTAGTTGTGTTCTTCAAAGACATTCAAAAATATCAACAGCACATACGAAAGGGTATTGTGCATGAAATCTACGTCAACACAAACACTCCAGAAGAGTATGCCAATTGCATACCCGAAGTTTGCCAGGTTAAATTACGAGACTATGCAAACAGGTTCCAAAACATCTTCATGTTCCGAATTTGGTCTATATGGGAAGAAAGACAATATGTCAAATTGTTCTCTGCAGTCCAATTATGGAAACTCGAACGAGTCACAGAAGAACCTCGCCATCAATTCACCAAATTCAACAAAAAAGAATTTTCAGAAGATCAAGAACGTCTCCTTGCAGCTCAAGAGTTCTTTGATCAGATAACAGAAGCAGCAACCCTCGGCACGCATCCAATACATGAAGAAAAGTCGATTCTCCTGATAGACACATTGTCTACAGCCCCCTTAGAAGCCTCGACCCTCCGACATCAAAGAGCACACTCCTTTCTCTCCGACCTAAAGCTAGGACGAGCAGGAGAAACAGCACAAGAAGAATATCTAGAGCACCATGCCAGTATGCAACGGGCTCTAGATGGATCTAATTCTGTAGATTCAGACATGTTCGGTGACCAGGCAAGCACTGATTAGAAGCATGGTGGACCCCACGGACCCCACCACTACCGAACGCACTCAAGATAAGATTCCTTCTTATCTTCTGACTCAGGATAAAGACAGGTGACCTACCAAAGCGACAGGCCACCTACTCCACTAACAAAAGAAGACAGAGACAGCTGACCAACTATGAGCTGTCCTCCACCATTCACTCATCAAAGATGCTTTTTCCCAAGCTATAAAAGAAGGGCCTCTCTGCCTTGTATAGACATCGAAGTTTTCAGCTTTCTTTTTTTCTCTTCTGTTTTTCAGTTTGTGAGCTTGAGAGTCTTTCCTTTGCTTTCCTTTGTAAATTTTTGTAAAAAGTGTGTGATCCCCCCGATTTGGTATCAGAGCTAAATTAGGGTATGCAACGGGCTCTAGATGGATCTAATTCTGTAGATTCAGACATGTTCGGTGACCAGGCAAGCACTGATTAGAAGCATGGTGGACCCCACGGACCCCACCACTACCGAACGCACTCAAGATAAGATTCCTTCTTATCTTCTGACTCAGGATAAAGACAGGTGACCTACCAAAGTGACAGGCCACCTACTCCACTAACAAAAGAAGACAGAGACAGCTGATCTATTCCCCGTTATTTATGAAAATTAGCCCCAACTTCCAACCATCCCCTTCAAATTCCAAACCCTAAACAATGCTGCTAACAACTATCACAAACAACATGAACCAAGACCCAAACAAAATACTCTTCAGTCTCCAAATTACCCATCAAACAATCACAAAGTCAGAAAATTTACAACAACAACAACAACAACAACAAAGAGAGCAGTAATTACCGCAATCAGCCATCTGGATCTTCTTCTTCTTCAAATTCAACCACTTTCTTCAAAGAGGAACTAAACCAAACCAAACCAAACCAAGAAAAATTTGACTATGGTGTTCTAATATAGAAATTCCAAAAAAAATAAGACAAATCTTGGGATTAATATAAATCTAATCTATTTAAGACCCAGAACGGATTAAAATTCGAGGGTTTTGGAAATTTTTATCGTACCTGTGATGACACAGAAACCCTAATCTTGATCGGTCGCCCCAGATGCGGATGTTGAGTTGACTCCTCGTAATTCCTAAAATATTTGTTTTGGACTTCCTTTCGGTTTCTCTGGGGACGCGAGTTTTCTTGTTGTATATATATATTACTAGGTTTTCCCGTTAAACACGTGCATACGGCACGTCTTCGGAATGATACAACTTATTTGATCATATAAAATAGTTTTGGATGTCCAGTAAAATAATTGAAGTAGCAAACATATTATATGAGAAAATTTTGAAGGTCCAGCAAAAAATATATTATATGATTTTTTTGATTTCTTTGTATTATTTTAAAGGTTTTTAAATTTTTAATTTTTTTAGTTTTTTAATTTTTAACTTTTTAAAATTTTAAAATTTTTTATTTTCTTCATTTTTGAATAGGAGAGGGAGGGAAAGAGAGAGGAAAAAAAAATTAATAAATATAGGAGTTGTTTTGGGTGGGGGATTTGAATTTGAGTTTTGGAGAAAACTTTTAGGGGGGAAAATATGTTTTGTGAGGTTAGATCTGGGCGTTTAATTTTTGGGGAATTGAAGGAGAGCCACTTGATAGCTTTCTTTATGTTTTATTATATAGATATTTGTCCGTAGGTGCGTTTTCAGAACAATACAGCATATGAAAAGCCTTGTAAACAGTAAATCAATAATTACTAGTAATTTACACGTGCGATGCACGTTTTAATAAATATAATTTTTTAAAAGTGAAAACACTTACTTTTAAAAACACTTAGAGAGTCTTCTTTTTCTCCTCTTATAAGCGATTTACCTCTTGTGAGAGGTGATCCACCTCTTACAAAAAAATTTTTAGCGTTCTTTTTTACCTCTTATAAGAATTTTCCCCCAAGTCGCTTATAAGCCTAAAAGGCTTCTAGTAGCCTCTTTCAAATTCTTATAAGCCTTCTATCACTTAAAAAGTCTATATTACCTCAAAGTCTATATTATAATTGTTACTAATTTCAATCTCAAATTTCACTGAGATCTTTTTTTTTCTTCTTCTTGTGTTGACACTGATTGTCTATTTTCTTGTGATGTAGCTCGTCTTTACCAGATTACAAATTCTTAAAACAACATGTAATTTTGAAGAAGCAGCTCAGGTTGCTTCCAACCGAAAGCCACCGCTATTGTGCTGGTGGAAATGAAAATAGAAGCACATTAGTTGCTCATTTGGAAAGGAACCACACTCAGTTTTGTTCTACTCTAGGCTGTTCATCTAACAACGCACAACTGAACAAGGCTTTGATCTTCTGGTATGTGTGCATCGAAAAGCAGCATCAAGCCGTATTTTAGATCAAATTAAATGGATTTGAATCATCTCTATTGAAATAACTCACTAGAGAGGTCCAGTGCCCCATCCAGCACACGTTAAATGGATTTGAATCATCTTCATTGAAATAACTTGCCATTAAACTAGTTTATATATTAGTAATTTGAATTTATTTTTTCTTGTCCTTCATCTCACTATTTTTATACTTTGGGGATAATATAGACTTTGGGGTAATATAGGCTCTTGTAAGAGGTGAAAAAAGAACAGAAATCTCTTATAAGAGGTTCTTATAATAAGTTATTTTTATATTAAAAAAACACCTCAAAAAGAGGCTCTCAGATAGTGTTCTTTTTCTCCTCTTAGAAGAGATTTACATCTTGTAAGAGGTGTTCCACCTCTTACAAGAGTTTTTTTAGCGTTCTTTTTTTACCTCTTATAAGTGATTTTTCCCAAAATTTCTTATAAGCCTAAAAGACTTCTAGTAGCCTCTTTCAAATTCTTATAAGACTTCAATCACTTAAAAAGTCTATATTACCCCAAAGTCTATATTATAATTGTTAGAAATGGAAGTATAGAAAACATTCATCTATACTTCAAGTTTTTTTATCTCAATACACATTCATCTTGTCCTCATGAAATGGAAGTATAGATTACATCAATATCATAAGCAAACAAAGTTTAAAGGCTTCTCTACAAGATTCTGTAGAGTCAAAACAAAAATAATGTTTTCAATACATATTCTCCAGAACTAATAATCTAGAACTGAATAAACCACTCAAGCACGCCTGCACAAGTTAGGCATATGATAGTCACTTACATTAAGAAAATATAATGCATATTATCTATTAACACGATTCACACTCCATAACACATTTACAAAATGTGTTGACAAATGCAAAATTGTGCACACATTACATAGAATGCAAGTGAGGTTCAATCATGCTGATATATCTTGCTGAGATTATTTTAGGAACAAAATAGGATATAGGAACAAGGAGAGTATGCAAGGTCAAGCTGTTAAGCACAAAATGTAGATCTCCTCTGGATCCAGCCATTCAATTACCGACCTATACATGGATTGGTTCATTTCAGAAATTCGAAACCATATATATAGCAAAAAAACCAATGTTATAGATTCTCTTATCGTCAACCAGAGATGCCTTCTTTCCCTATCTACGTCAATTCATCTTGAAGGTTATCCGTAGGTAAGCATATATGCTGGAGTACTGCACAAAGGTAAGCTAGTTTTGAAATTGTTAAACCCGGAAGCCTCAACTTAAAAAATGAAATGATTAAGAAAGTAATTATGTTTTCAAGCAACGATTTGTACTATGGCATAACTACTTGATTAATAGGTTTTAAAGAGTGTCATGTTACTCTATTTGAAGCAATGCATGCTTGCAACTATAAGTAGATTGGGTTATCCAAGGGCGCGTCACCATATTCCATGTAGCGCCCCGAATTTCTAATATGAGAGCTTAGAAAATACGTGGCACATTCCCAGTGATCCACTTCAATATAACAATAAACACAACCAAACACCACTAGAATTTTCAACATTTATTACAACAAATCTTTTACATATCACAGCGGAAGACTAAACAACTCAAAATTAATTCAACAGGTCTTTACAAATTAACATCAAACACTTAAAGGTCCATTTATCCCAAAAGCTAACTCAAGCATCCAATCTCCAACTCTAAGCAATAACCTGCAACATGTGAGGCTAGAGTTGAACCCTAACCCCCAAACTAAAGGGGTCAGCCATAACTGGTGTGACTGGCATAAAAATCAAACAACAATATAAATGAACTTAAATCATAGTATCCAACCAATAATAACCAAAGGTGTAAAGTGTGAAATAGCAAGAAATGTAAACAACAAGTGATATCCAAAACCAAAAGTCAAGTGTGGGAAAGCAGGAAATCCAAATACAGAAAAATGAGTCGAGAAAACATGATGACTAAATGCTGACACGATGACTACTAGGAGATGAAGATAAACTATGATAATTTGCCCATGCTTGATCATTCAGGAGATAGATCCCACATCTCAGGTATTTTCCCTGGATAATTCAGGAGATCTTCCCACATCTAAACATAGTCTCATCATCACAAGAATACCACAAAAGCGTCGCCTCGACCTTGATAATTCAGGAGTTCAATCCCACATCTCAAGATAATCACTTGGATAATTCAGGAGATATACCTCACATCTCAGGTTAGCTACCTAGATAATTCAGGAGATAAATCCCACATCTCAAGTTAACTACTTGGATAATTCAGGAGATTAAGTCTCACATCTAAAGCCTTACTGAGGTGCATAACTCATGTTCCCATTCATCATGACACTACTAATGCCTGTCCTTATTAATTTGGGTTACTGAACAAATCTCCTAGAGTAGTGTACCCCACCGGACTAAAAATCTGAATAACTGAAAATTTACCTCAATGGGCCTCAGCAAACAACTCAACACCGGTATACTAGGGTCACATACCTCTAGAGACTCCAAAAACAAATAACTGAACAAATTTCCACTAAACAAGTGGCTCGACAAAATATCTCAAAAATCTTGTTCTTAACTGAACATCTCAAAATCAAATACTGAACAAATATCTCAACATCAAATACTGAACAATTATCTCAGAATCAAGTACTGAACAAATGTCTCAAAATCAAATACTGAACGAATATCTCAAAATCATATACACAGATCCCTCGATACCAGTCGACTTATGCTGAGGTAAGTCGACTGTCCAGGGGACAATTCTACAGAATTTTACAAAATAATCTAAGGCATGATCAGTCGACTTGGGAAAGACATCAGTCGACTGCCCCGAGACAAATGCAAATAATTTCTCATCAAAATATTCTAAGTATTTAAGTCGACTGAAAGGTTCGTAGGTCGACTGTCCCGAAAGGACTACACAAAATTACAAACAACGGACCAGTCGACTGACAGCAGTCTAAGTCGACTGTCCCGAACAATTCTCAAAGACTGAAAGTACAACAGTAGGCTCGTACCAGTCGACTGCACAGTAGGCCAGTCGACTGTCGGCCTACAGTTTCAAGAATAGGTCTGAACACAAAATCAAACTGGGGTTTTCTGAAGATTCATTGATCATAAAAATTAATTTGTATACAGGCAATAAACAACTCTCAATAATCCCATCATGGATACGTTACACAATCAATCAATTCCTCAAATCTCAACTTCTCAAGATCTAAATCACTAATCCTCCATTAGGGTTCTCAACAAAATTTCTTCCTCAATCTCATAATCAAATTCTGACTTAAAAGTCATAAGATCTAGATGTTAATCACCCGATCACAACCTAATCAATTCTTAACATGCTTTCCAATAATACTATTCCAATGTTTCAATATTTCCTCAACAATCTTGATTATTTTCTCATACATAATCCCAATTATCAACAAGTGTTCTCATCATGCATATCCAAATAAAAGATCCATATCATACATACAAGGGGACTAACAAAACAATAGTATAATGATCACAACAAGCATAACAAAAGATCTCACGTCATTCATCAGTCAAAACAACAAAGCAAAGCAAAACAAAACAAACCACTCACCTTGTTTTGAAGAAAATCCACAAAAGCTTTCTCCTTGCTAGATCCAAAAATCCTCTCTTGCTCCTCAAACAAATCTCCAAAAATCTGAATATTGTAAATGACGGCTGGGAATAGGAAATCCCTTATATATGCCGGATAATATATTAGGGTTTTACCACACTTTGCAAAACAATTCTTTCAAGAACACAACTTTCATATATATCCTTTACTCTTGTAAATTCAATAAAACTCCTTTAAATTAGGATCTAATAGAAAATATATTTCTAAACTTCAGCCAATACTGCTCAAAACATTCAAAATACCGATTTTGCATTTCAAGCCTTGAAAAATGTCAATTTTGCAAATAAGTCCTTCTTTTCTCAAAAATTGCAAATAGTATCAATTAATTTCAGAAAAATCTGGAAAAATACTAAATAAATCCCAAATAATAAATAATGATTTTTCATAAAGAAATCTTAATTTTCAAACTTCTAAAAAGTCATTTGCACGTGTTTTGCACGTGTACAAAAGGTAAATTTCTTGGAAAACATCAATTAAATCCTCAAAAATCATTTAAATTTATTTTCAAACAATTAAAATAATATTTGAAAATATGGGGTTCTACATCACTCCCTCCTTAGAAGAGTTCTGTCCTCAGAACTACTACTAATGGGTTCAAACACATACCAAACAAAAGAAACAGTGTTTCATATATATAGAACATAATCCAAACAATTCCTTATAACATTACAATCAAGCAAAAGGTTACATCATATATCAGCCAATAGTACAATCATTCCAAGAATTCCAATCACATACAAGAAATACACTCATACAAATAATTCAGGAAATTCCTTCTGCATGCGATCCTCTGGCTCCCAAGTAGCCTCCTCGAACTGCTGATTCCTCCACAATACCTTGACCATAGGTATCACCTTGCTCCTAAGGACTTTCTCCCTACGATCAACGATCTCAACAGGCTGTTCCTTGTAGCTCAAGTTCACCTGTAAATCTTCAGGAACCTCTTACAACTGATGATTCTGATCGGCCACATACTTCCTTAATAACGACACATGAAACACATCATGTACTTGCGCTAACTCCTCAGGAAGTTTCAATCTGTATGCTGTCTTGCCAATCCTCTCCACGATCCTGTATGGTCCAATATACCTTGGCGCCAACTTGCCTCCCTTACCAAATCTGATCACTCCTTTGGTCGGAGAAACCTTGAGGAAAACTGCATCCCCAACTTCAAACTCTAAGTCTCTTCGCCGAGTATCAGCATAACTCTTCTGCTGACTTTGAGCCTCGACTAACCTCTTGCGAATCAGCTCAATCTGCTCTGACGTCTGCTGCACGATCTCAGGACCATACATCTGCCTCTCGCCAACCTCATACCAACATACAGGTGTCCTGCACCTCCGCCCGTACAAAGCCTCATACGGTGCCATCCCAATACTTGCATGGTAACTGTTGTTATAAGCAAACTCAACCAATGCCAAGTATCGCTCCCAACTACCACCGAAGTCCAAAACACAAGCTCTCAACATATCTTCCAGCACTCGATTCACCCTCTCCGTCTGACCATCTGTCTGTGGATGAAAAGCCGTACTGAAATCAGTTCTGGTGCCCAAAGCTGCTTGTAAGCTCTTCCAAAATCTCGAAGTAAACCTTGGATCTCTGTCAGAAATAATCGACACAGGAACTCCATGAAGTCTCACAATCTCTCCAATGTACAATTCAACCAATTTCTCCATGGACCAAGTAATCTTCATGGCTAGAAAATGTGCCGACTTAGTCAATCGGTCCACAACAACCCAAATCGAGTCATTGCCCTTTGAACTCCTCGGCAAACCTGTGATAAAGTCCATGCTGATATTCTCCCACTTCCACTCCGGAATGGGTAATGGCTGTAACAAACCTCCAGGTCTCTGATTCTCTGCCTTGATCTGCTGACAAGTCAGACACCTTGCCAAAGTCTGCTACATCCCGCTTCATACCAGACCACCAAAAATGTGGTTTGATGTCCCTGTACATCTTCGTGCCTCCTGGATGAACTGACAACAATGTACTGTGTGCTTCCTGCAAGATACTCTCTCTCAAATCTGCATCATCTGGAACACACAACCTCTCACCCAGCCAAAGAACTCTATCTTGGACACGAAATTCTGATAACTTGCCTTCTGAAACCTGCTGCATCATCTTCTGGATCTCTGAATCTGATCTCTGGCCTTCCACAATCTTCTCTCTCAAAGACGGCTGTAGTCTCAACTGAGCCAAAGATGCCCCTAAACCTCGCAGTACCACTTCGATACCTGCCTGATCGATCTCTGCTGCCAACTCTCTTCGAGTAGTGATCAACCTTGCCAAACTACTCTTCCTGCTGAGTCCATCAGCTACTACATTCGCCTTTCCCGGATGGTACTTGATCTCAGGACGAATGTCTTCCAACACCTCCAACCACCTTCTCTGCCGAAGATTCAAATCCCTCTGCTGATAAATATATTTCAGGCTCTTGTGGTCTGTGTACATATTGACCTTCTCACCATAAACATAATGCCTCCATAGCTTCAAGGCATAAATGATAGCTGCTAGCTCCAAATCATGCGTCGGATAATTCTTCTCATGCGGACGCAACTGCCTCGAACCATAAGCAATGACCTTGCCTTCTTGCATCAAGACACAACCCAAACCTCTGAGAGATGCATCACTGAAGATATCATAATCCTTCCCAGCTTGCGGCAATGCCAATATAGGTGCAGTAATCAACCTTTCCTTTAACTCAAGGAAACTCTCCTCGCACTTATCGGTCCATACAAATGCCACATTCTTCCGGGTCAAACCTGTCATCGGAACTACAATCTGAGAATACCCCTGAATAAACCTCCTGTGGTACCCAGCTAAACCCAAGAAGCTTCTGACTTCCTTCACTGACGTCGGCCTGGGCCAATCCTTCACTGCTTCCACTTTCTGAGGATCAGTAGCCACTCCCTCCTTAGAAAGAATATGACCAAGGAAGGCTACCTCAGACTTCCAAAATTCACACTTTGACAATTTGGCATACAAACTGTGCTCCTGCAACGTCTGTAACACTGCTGTCAAGTGCGTCGAATGATCTTCTTCCGACTTCGAATATACCAAGATATCATCGATGAAGACCACTACGAAGGAATCAATGAACGGTCTCAACACCCGATTCATCATATCCATGAAAACTGCTGGCGCATTCGTCAACCCGAATGGCATCACCAAAAACTCATACAACCCATGACGAGTCCTGAACGCTGTCTTACTCACATCTTCCTCCTTGACTCGCACCTGATGATACCCTAACCTCAAGTCAATCTTCGAAAACACCGCTGCTCCTCGAAGCCTGTCGAACAAATCATCAATCCGCGGCAGTGGGTACTTGTTCTGAATAGTCACCCTATTCAACTCCCGATAGTCAATGCACATCCTCATCGACCCATCATTCTTCTTGACCAACAACACTGGCGCTCCCCACGGAGAAGAACTCGGCCTGATAAGCCCCTTGCTCAAAAGCTCCTCAATCTGCTTCTTCACCTCATCTTGCTCTACAGGTGCCATCCTGTATGGAGCCTTGGAAATCGGCGCACTTCCCGGCTGAACATTGATGCAAAACTCTACATCTCTCTGCGGCGGTAATCCTAGAAAATCATCCAAGAACACCTGAGGAAAATTTCGAACAACGGGAATGCCCTTGACTTCATCCGAAATTGCCATCTTAGATACCATTGCAGCTACCTTCGGGATCTTCTTTTTCCCTTGGAAAGTTACTGCAGGCCCACCTGGTGCTTTCATCAACACCTCCTTCTGTTTGCAATCAATTGTGGCGTCATATATAGCCATCCAATCGATGCCTACAATGACATCCACTCCCAACACTTGCAGTTCGATCAAGTCGATGCCGAACATCCTTCCTCCAATCTCGATATCACAGCCCTCGTAATATCGGTCCGCTACCAGCTCTTCACCTGACGGCGTTGCCACCGACAAAACCCTGCCTGGAAATAACTTAGGTTCCACACCTAAGATCTTTGCAAAACTTGGCGATACAAATGTATGCGATGAACCAGTGTCAAACAAAACCTTTGCTTTTATTCCATTTATTAAAACAACTCCTGTTACAATAAGAATGATACTCAATCTTAAATTGTTCTGAAATAAAAGTTTTATTTATTACACTGATTCGAAAATGAAAGAAATCAAAATTCTTGCATACCCTGTATTACATCTTCCGAGTTTCTCGCATCCTCCTCGGTCAATGCAAATACTCGCCCTTGCCTCTTCGGGACTTTGCTTCCACCCGAACCATCTTCCTTCAATTTTGGACAACGGAGCTTGGAATGTCCGGTCTGCCCACACTGAGAACAGATATGCTCTGCCAACTTCGGACATGATGACCTGTAATGTCCTACTTCCTTGCAGTAGTAACAGGTCACTCCCTGAGCTGCAGGTGCCTTCTGCACCGATCCACTGAACTTTGCCTGCTTCGCGGGGAATCCCTTCCCACTCTGGCCTGATGCTGGCCTCTTGTTCCGGTTCCATGACTCCTGCTTCTTCTGAAATAGGTCCATATCCTCCACAGTCATCGCTGCTCTTCGGACCAGCTTGTCAAATCTTCTGATACCCAACGGAACCATCCTCGACCTCAAGTTTGGCCTCAAGCCCTGCTCAAACTTTTTGGCCTTCTTCGCTTCGTCCATGACTAGCTCTGGTGCATACCTTGAAAGTTGAGCAGACTTCGTCTCATACTCCCGAACAGTCATGCTGCCCTGCTGAAGGTTCATGAACTCGGTCGCCTTCTTCTCTTGTACATCCAGCGGAAAGAAGCGATCTCTGAACTCCTCCAGAAAAGCTTCCCATGTCAACTGCTGATCTCCCAAATTCCTCTTCAGTGACTCCCACCAGACACCAGCATCTTTCTCGAGCTGCATCGAAGCTAACTTCACCATGCTAGCTGCCGGAGTCTTTGACACCTCGAAAATCGTCTCCATCTTCCTAATCCAATCATCTGCTGCTGTTGGATCAGCTTGCCCCTCAAAGACTGGCGGCCTCATCGTCTTAAAGGATTCAATCTGCTTGATGGGGTCGGCATTCACCAATCCATGTCCAGCTCCATGATTGGGCGGCGGATTCTGCTGCTGCTGAGCTTGCTGCTGTTGCGCCACGTCGATTGCCATCAACGTATTCAGTGTTTGGTACACCTTGGCGAACTCAGCCTCTAGGTCAATTCCCGTTCCTCGAGAACTACCTGATCCATCCTCATTGTTGCCACCATTTCTACATCGGGGTGCAACCATTTTGAATACTGCAAAACGAGGGTAAAGTTAGAGTAACACACACAATTCAAACTCATATCAATGCCCTATGGCAAAACCATAACCATGCCTCAAACCATAACTTCAAACCAAACATCATATTTTAACTCTATGTGATACTCACACTCTGATGTCCACACCTAGGTACTCACTCTCTAGTGTCCACACCTAGGTTGGTTTCTTACTATGTCTATTATTACCATTGAAGCAGAGCTCTGATACCAATCTCTGTAGCGCCCCGAATTTCTAATATGAGAGCTTAGAAAATACGTGGCACATTCCCAGTGATCCACTTCAATATAACAATAAACACAACCAAACACCACTAGAATTTTCAACATTTATTACAACAAATCTTTTACATATCACAGCGGAAGACTAAACAACTCAAAATTAATTCAACAGGTCTTTACAAATTAACATCAAACACTTAAAGGTCCATTTATCCCAAAAGCTAACTCAAGCATCCAATCTCCAACTCTAAGCAATAACCTGCAACATGTGAGGCTAGAGTTGAACCCTAACCCCCAAACTAAAGGGGTCAGCCATAACTGGTGTGAGTGGCATAAAAATCAAACAACAATATAAATGAACTTAAATCATAGTATCCAACCAATAATAACCAAAGGTGTAAAGTGTGAAATAGCAAGAAATGTAAACAACAAGTGATATCCAAAACCAAAAGTCAAGTGTGGGAAAGCAGGAAATCCAAATGCAGAAAAATGAGTCGAGAAAACATGATGACTAAATGCTGACACGATGACTACTAAGAGATGAAGATAAACTATGATAATTTGCCCATGCTTGATCATTCAGGAGATAGATCCCACATCTCAGGTATTTTCCCTGGATAATTCAGGAGATCTTCCCACATCTAAACATAGTCTCATCATCACAAGAATACCACAAAAGCGTCGCCTCGACCTTGATAATTTAGGAGTTCAATCCCACATCTCAAGATAATCACTTGGATAATTCAGGAGATATACCTCACATCTCAGGTTAGCTACCTGGATAATTCAGGAGATAAATCCCACATCTCAAGTTAACTACTTGGATAATTCAGGAGATTAAGTCTCACATCTAAAGCCTTACTGAGGTGCATAACTCATGTTCCCATTCATCATGACACTACTAATGCCTGTCCTTATTAATTTGGGTTACTGAACAAATCTCCTAGAGTAGTGTACCCCACCGGACTAAAAATCTGAATAACTGAAAATTTACCTCAATGGGCCTCAACAAACAACTCAACACCGGTATACTAGGGTCACATACCTCTAGAGACTCCAAAAACAAATAACTGAACAAATTTCCACTAAACAAGTGGCTCAACAAAATATCTCAAAAATCTTGTTCTTAACTGAACATCTCAAAATCAAATACTGAACAAATATCTCAACATCAAATACTGAACAATTATCTCAGAATCAAGTACTGAACAAATGTCTCAAAATCAAATACTGAACGAATATCTCAAAATCATATACACAGATCCCTCGATACCAGTCGACTTATGCTGAGGTAAGTCGACTGTCCAGGGGACAATTCTACAGAATTTTACAAAATAATCTAAGGCATGATCAGTCGACTTGGGAAAGACATCAGTCGACTGCCCCGAGACAAATGCAAATAATTTCTCATCAAAATATTCTAAGTATTTAAGTCGACTGAAAGGTTCGTAGGTCGACTGTCCCGAAAGGACTACACAAAATTACAAACAACGGACCAGTCGACTGACAGCAGTCTAAGTCGACTGTCCCGAACAATTCTCAAAGACTGAAAGTACAACAGTAGGCTCGTACCAGTCGACTGCACAGTAGGCCAGTCGACTGTCGGCCTACAGTTTCAAGAATAGGTCTGAACACAAAATCAAACTGGGGTTTTCTGAAGATTCATTGATCATAAAAATTAATTTGTATACAGGCAATAAACAACTCTCAATAATCCCATCATGGATACGTTACACAATCAATCAATTCCTCAAATCTCAACTTCTCAAGATCTAAATCACTAATCCTCCATTAGGGTTCTCAACAAAATTTCTTCCTCAATCTCATAATCAAATTCTGACTTAAAAGTCATAAGATCTAGATGTTAATCACCCGATCACAACCTAATCAATTCTTAACATGCTTTCCAATAATACTATTCCAATGTTTCAATATTTCCTCAACAATCTTGATTATTTTCTCATACATAATCCCAATTATCAACAAGTGTTCTCATCATGCATATCCAAATAAAAGATCCATATCATACATACAAGGGGACTAACAAAACAATAGTATAATGATCACAACAAGCATAACAAAAGATCTCACGTCATTCATCAGTCAAAACAACAAAGCAAAGCAAAACAAAACAAACCACTCACCTTGTTTTGAAGAAAATCCACAAAAGCTTTCTCCTTGCTAGATCCAAAAATCCTCTCTTGCTCCTCAAACAAATCTCCAAAAATCTGAATATTGTAAATGACGGCTGGGAATAGGAAATCCCTTATATATGCCGGATAATATATTAGGGTTTTACCACACTTTGCAAAACAATTCTTTCAAGAACACAACTTTCATATATATCCTTTACTCTTGTAAATTCAATAAAACTCCTTTAAATTAGGATCTAATAGAAATATATTTCTAAACTTCAGCCAATACTGCTCAAAACATTCAAAATACCGATTTTGCATTTCAAGCCTTGAAAAATGTCAATTTTGCAAATAAGTCCTTCTTTTCTCAAAAATTGCAAATAGTATCAATTAATTTCAGAAAAATCTGGAAAAATACTAAATAAATCCCAAATAATAAATAATGATTTTTCATAAAGAAATCTTAATTTTCAAACTTCTAAAAAGTCATTTGCACGTGTTTTGCACGTGTACAAAAGGTAAATTTCTTGGAAAACATCAATTAAATCCTCAAAAATCATTTAAATTTATTTTCAAACAATTAAAATAATATTTGAAAATATGGGGTTCTACATTCCATGGTGCCTAGGTATACAAGATGGCAATTCCTTTGATCACTTATAGCCATTAAACTAGTTTATATATTAGTAATTTGAACTTATCTTTTCTTGTCCTTCATCTCACCATTTTTATACTTTGGGGGTAATATAGACTTTGGGGTAATATAGGCTCTTGTAAGAGGTGAAAAAGAATAGACTTCTCTTATAAGAGGTTCTTTTTATATAAAAAGAATACCTCAAAAAGAGGCTCTTACTGTAAATCTCTTATAAGAGGTATAAGAGGTAACCTCTTATAAGAGGTATAAGAGGAGGTATAAGAGGTAACCTCTTATAAGAGACAAAAAAAAGAACAGTACCTTACTGTAAATCTCTTATAAGAGGTAAGGCAAAAAAAGAACAGTACCTTAGACGGCAGGGCGAAAAAAGGGTGCGTGGGTTTTGAGAAAGAGGGAGAGGAACAATCGCCTTGTTTTTTGAGAGAGGGGGGGAGTTTGTATGGGTACTTTACGTGTTTGATGGATTCATATAAAGAATTTTGGTTGTTCGTACGTTGAACGGATTGGTAGATTGACAAATTACACTAAGGCCTTCTCCCATTATAGTAGTAGAGGTATAGCTCAAGTTTGAATAGTATGACAATAATTATTCATAAATAAAAGCCTATGTTTTCATTAGTATATGTTGAAAAATAATTATAAATTGAAAAATAAAAATCCATATTTCCATAAATGGGGGAAACTTTGTGTGGGGGGAATGTGTGAACCGTCATATTGTTAGGACATTTTTTCCCAAAATATACCTCGCTTTTTTTTAATCTTAAATAAATGTATATCTCAAATTATTATTTTTTTGTTCTTAGTTTTTAGTTTTTAGTTTTTAGTTTTCTAATTTTTAATTATTATTAATTTAATAGCACCAATAAATTAAGTTTTATCTTGTGAATCCTTGTCTTTTATATTTTTATTGATTTAGCTTATTAATGACTAAAGGGGTTAATCTAAAAGTATATTAGAATAGAAAAAAATAACTGCAAGCCCTAATGACTCTTGCAATATAAGTAACTTTTTATAAAAGCTCACATGGATTTTATGAATCCGTATATAGAGAAAATTTGAGCAATCAATTTTTCTGAGAAAAAAGTTGTGGTCATTAATATTTGGCTAGTTATGGTATTTAGGGTTGTTCATACTTTGGTTAAAATCGATTACCGAACCGAAATTTATCAATTTGGTTTGGTTTTTCAGTTTTCGGTTCGGTTTTAATCCAAACCAGAGTTTTTTTAGAGAGTTCAGTTCAGTTTTTTGTTGGCTTCTAAATAAACCGAACCAAACAAAAAACCGAACTTTTTTTGGACCAAAATAAATTATACCCTTAGGATCCATCTCAAACTAAGCTGCTATGCAAGTGCACTTCCAGCTAATAGTAGCATATCTGCTGGAACAGATTTATCCTCCCCATTTTGACCAGAGGATCTTCCAACTGAGACAACATCTCCAGGAAGAAGCTCTGTCCCAGATAGTTTCACCCACCTAAAAAAACATTGATCTTTCAAACGTGCTCCAGTGACTTATTTGCAAGCAAATAATATTAAATTATAATCACCAATTACATACTTGCCACAACGATACACCATTAGAATCTGATTGTCTACTCTTACTCGTCTAAGCTCAGTTAAGGTTTTCAACCTACTCTTGGCCATTGTAGACTCAAAGAGGGAGAGCATAAACAGTGAACAGACTGTAATACCAGTACTCATCCAAACACCAAAGACCTACACAAAAAACCTAGAGAAGAACAAAGAACAAGTCAGAACATAGGCCTAAGTAATTTGTGAGTTGCAAAACAAACATTTCAGCAACTTGAGAGACCCTGCACCTCCTCATCATGGCATATGAAGCCTGACAAACAGCTGAACTGTCAAGAGCTCTGGATGATCAACATCAAACAGTTAAAGGTGGCATCTTTTGTTTCTTTATTATTTATTCTTCTAATTTTTATTTTTTTTAAGAGAAAAATGTAATACTAAAAATTTCGGTTAGTTCGGTTTATTAACCGAACCAAACCGATAAAATTCGATTCGGTTCAAACTGAATTTTATCAGTTTCGGTTCGGATTTCAGTTTCAAATATACCAAACCGAAAATTTCGGTTCGGTTTGGTTATTTTCGGTTCGGTTCGGTATCTCACTGATGAACAATCCTAATGGTATTCCCCCTGATTTCTTGGTTAAAATTAGATAAACACTTTTACTTTAAATTTGATCATATTTTCTTGAACCTTTTTATTTTTATATGTCACTTTTCGAAACTATTTGTAAAAAAATGACAGTTGTCAATGTATTTGCACTCGTGGATTCAACAACTAAATTCATCATTTCTAACAGGCGAGTTTAATTGTTTCAGGCTCGCCGTTGGAACTCGACGAGTATATCTTTTTTTTCGTTGCTTGCTCTTTTTTTCTGAACCTTTCTTAGAAACTCGTCATTCCTAACGGCAATTTTAGTTTAGAATTTTCAATGAAGACTCGTTGTTCCCAAAGGTAATTACATTTATACTAGACTCGTTATAGGGAGCGGCGAGTTTAGTTCAAAATTTTCAATGAAGACTCACCGTCCCCAACGGTGAGCATATTTATACTAGATTCGCTAGTGGGAACGGGGAGTTTAGTTCAAAAAAATTTTCTATGGAGTTCTTTTTTGAAAATTAATTAAGTCCAACAAAATATTTCACACTCTGTGAAATTTCTTACATCCTCGCTGTTCCCAATAGCGAGTCTAGTATAAATGTCATGACTGTTGGGAACGACGAGTCTTCATTGAAAATTTTGAACTAAACTTGTTGTTCCCAACAACGAGTCTAATATAAATGTCATCGCCGTTGGGAACGATGAGTTTTTTTTGAAAATTTTGAACTAAACTCGTCATTGGGAACGACGAGCTTCCCAAAAAATTAGCACTAAACTCGCCTTGTCCCAACGGCGAGCATTAAACAACTAAACTCGTCATTGGGAATAGCGAGTTTAGTTGTTCTGTCCATGAGCATAAATACTTTGGCAACTGTCATTTTTATGCAAATAGTTTCGAAAAGTGGTATATACAAAAATTCTATTTTCTTCTATGTACTCCCTTTTTTTATAATTAAGTATGTGCTCCTATAATTTATCAAAACTAAGCTAAGAACATCCAGTTGTGTGGTATATTTGCATAACATGCATTTTTTAGCATTTCGATCGCTGCAGTCGTATGTTATTTATGCATAATTTGCCATAATCGCTATAGTAGATTGCTATATATGAGAGAGGAAATAGCTATATGCATATTATACAGGACGAAACTTCAAGTTTCGTTCGAAAATTTTTATAATATTTTCAATCTGTCGGACGAAACTTCAAAAGGCATTTTTAAAACATTGGCATTTTAAAAAATAATAAAACCCCTGAAATGTGAAAAGCGTCATGGATTTAGGATATTTATTAAGTTAATTAATTAATTTATTAATTAATTAGTTAATTATACCTAATATGCTAATTAGCTCATTTAATAATTAATTATAAGTAGGGGGTTAATTAAATAAGCATTGTTGAAAATGACAGGACCCGACAAATGAAACTTGAAGTTTCGTCTGTGACAATTTATTTATTATTATTATTTATTTTTTCGCCCCGACGAAGCTTCAAGTTTCGTCCAACATTTAAAAATAATTAAATATACTATTCAACACAAAAATTATAAAAAATTTAATTTCTTATCATCCGATCAAATTTTTTGCTACTTTGATATTTTTAGCATTTGACGACTGCAGTGAAACCCCAAATTGGTTATCCTATTTTTATATTTTGCCATTTTTTTATCTTTCATGACTTTGGATGCTCTAATAAACTACTTTATTTTGCTAAATAGGAAACAAAACTACAAGACACTACTCACACTCTAAACATTCGTCTAGCATCATCCTCTAGAACAGTGAGTATTTCAACATCATAGACAAAAACCAGTGAAACTAGACCCTCGATTCTTTCTTTTCTAACCGCGGTATCCACATTAGTATTCCCTTCACAATACACATGCCGGATAGAGGTGAACAAAATTATTGAGCATAATTTGGATGTCACGCTATATCGGATCAGAACCTTTACTCGTGCGAGTTTGATCGGCCACAATGTGGGAGGTTGGAGTTCTCATTTATAAACATAGAAATTTATTATATTGCACATACATAACTATGAAGAAGGTCTCAAGTTCGAAGCAGACTATGTCAGAGTTTTTATTTTTTAAAGAAAATATTAAGGCATGCGATAAATTACTAGTGACCAATAATGTGAAGCAATTTTAGTGAAACCCAAAGTCCGGGCCTCTCTACATTGATGGATTGGGAGTCGAGCATACCCCACCAATAAGGAGAGCTCGGCCGCTCCAATCTATATAATAAAACACAAAGAAAGCTATCAAGTGGCTCACGTTCAATCTCCCCAAAATTAAAGGTCCAAATCTAACCTCATAAAACACATTTTTCCTTCCAAAATTTCAAATCCCAGAACCAATTTTTCCCCCCAAAACTAAAAAACTCATTACTTTATTACTATCTCTCTCTTCTCTCTTCACATTTTCATATCTCTCTTTCTCTCTCTCCCTATCTCTCTCTCCCATTCTTTCTTTATTTACTTAGAAATTTAGATTTTTAAGATTTCATGTTTGTAAATTTTCATAATTTTTATGCTTTTTTTATTGCACATGTTATATCGAAAATAGCAAATTTCTCTTCAACAGTTAAATTTCATCATTTTCCACACTTAAAGTTCTAAGAAGTTAGATTTTACAACCCCATTTATAATTATTTTTCAACATATACTAATGGAAACATGGACTTTTATGTACAACTAATTATTGTCATACTATTCAAACTTGAGCTACATAATTGTTGTTTTACTGTTTACAGGGCTTTTCGTGTTTTGTATCGTTCCGAAGACGTGTCGTAGGCACGTGCCCACGGGCAAATCTAGTCTACTTATAAAGAGTAAAAAAAAACCTACCCATGCCAACTTAAGAAAAAAAAAATCCTATGCCACTTTTCAAAAATATTTGCAGAAAGAGGATAGTTGCCAAAGTATTTTCGCAAGTGGGCTCAACAACTAAATACGTTGTTCCCAACGGCGAGTTTAGTTGTTTCATGTTCGCTGTTGGAATACGGCGATTGTAGTTTTTTCTTTATAGAAACTCGTTGTTTCCAACGGCGAGTTTAGTTCAAATTTTTCAGTGAAGACTCGCCGTTCCCAAAGGCGAGAACATTTACACTAGACTCGGTGTTGGGAACAGCGAGTTTAGTATTATTATTTTTTTTGGGGGGGGGGGGGGGGGGGGGAAGACTCGCTGTTCCCAACGGTGAGAACATTTACACTAGAGTCGTTGTCGGGATTGGCGAGTTTAGTTCACTTTTTTATTTTGTATTTTTGTTTTTTTTAAAAGACACGTCATTCCCAATGGTGAGGATATCTACAGTAGACTCGCTGTTGGGAACAGCGAGTTTAGTTCAAACAAAAATTCTATTGAGTTTTTTCGACAATCAACTAAGTCCAATACAGTGTTTCACTCTCTGTGAAATTTCTTATATCCTCATCGTTCCCAACAACGAGTCTAGTATAAATTTGTAATACCCTGATTTTTATTTAAGAGAATTATTATTATTTTTTTGTATTATTGAATTGTACATATTGTGCACGTGCAATCTTGTTGTATAAATTTTTATAATTATTTTCACTTCATAAACAGATGAGTAATATATATATATATATATATATATATATATATATATATATATATATATATATATATATATATATATATATCTTTTTTTTGTTTTTATAAAAGCCTATTTTAACAAGCATAAGTATTTCTTTATTTTGAGCCCAATCTAATTTATTTTAAATGAAAACTATTTTGGCCCACTAGATAAAAGCCCATCATTTCTTTCTCTCTTTCTAATTCTTACAACTTGTAGTGTAGACAATTTTATAGACTTTTTATTAAAAATTAATTGTACAACTTTTTGGAATAGGAGGCTTTAGAGACACGTGCATTGCACTAGCACGTGTCTTTGTGCTTGTTCTTTTGTGGCCGGATAGGAATGGGAGGGAAAAGAGAGTGGAGTTGTGGGAGGTGGTTTTGTGGTCATGGTTGGTTACTACAACTTCCCATTGAATCCTAGCTCTTGTTTCCTAACTCCTAGATCAATCCTAGCCTTCTATTTGCCCCAAATTTTTGTATAAATACCCCCCCCCCCCCCCCCCCCAGCCTAATTTATCCTTACACTTCTCAATTATCAAACCTATAGTGAAAGAAAACACATGTTAGTAAGTAGATGTTGTGTTAGAAGAGTGTTAGAATAAAAGATTAAGAGTGTGAGTTGTGTGTGCTTGTGAAGAGGAGGCCGGCAATATCAAGGAGAGGGAGCTCGGTTTGCACTAGGAGCAAGGAGGAGAAGCACTTTTGGCAAGCTCAAGCTAGAAGGAGAAGGGCTTTTTCATTCTAGGAGTTTTGTGGTTGTTTTTCTCTCCAAAATAGGTGGGTGGTTTTCTATACTTCTAATTTAGATGTCATACTAGGTGTGATGAAGTAATGAGCATGAAAGAAACTAATAAAAGTATATTTAACTTGAAAAATGACTCGCTAGATGATTTAGTAAATGCTTGGTGAATTGTATGTTAATTTGTCATGAACCTTAATATTATAGTAAAAATTGCTTTGTAGTTATAAAAATGATAAATTGGAACCATGATGGTGTAGAGATTGATTATGAATTACTAGTAGATGAAATTATTGATTTATGCACTAAATGAACTATTGTGTTATTAGTTCTAACGTATAAAAATTTTCCTATGCATTGTGTTAATGAAAGAGGAAAAAACAGGAAATTATAATTTATTTTTGTTGTTTATAAATACCAAATTTGTGTTTGAGAATTGTCAAATTGAAATATGGTAAGGTTAGTATAGAACTTGAATTGTTGTATGGGAAATGTAGGTTTTATTAGTGAGAAAATTATTTTTAAAATGCTGGAGTGTTAATTTAAGATGAAATTAGTACTCTGGAGATTTACATGACATTTTGTGTAAGTAAAATGAAGATAAGAGCTTTTGAACATCGAAATTGTTTAATGAAACAGAGAGTCGAGATGAATAGATGTGAGTTGTATTTGTGACAACCTGAGCTTGTAGCTCAAGTGGTCGGTGGGTCGCTCTGGCGCTACTGTAGCGTGGGCGTGTGTCTCTGGGGTCACTAGTTCGATACCCTGTGTCCACTTTCTTTTATGTGCGGGTTAAAATTAACCCAATACCGAACAGAGAGCATAAGACTCTCTGACTCCTCTTCATATCGCTAGCGCGCTTTCGGCCTAGTGGTTGGCGCGTGGGGCTGTCTTCTCCAAGGTTGCGGGTTCGATTCTGGTTATAACCAGAATTCATGTTTTTTTTTGAAAATTTGGTTTTTGGGGCTTTCTTGATTTATAAAAATTCCGAAAAAAATACCTTTATTATTCTAAAATCATGTAAAACCAACGGAAATTTATTGGGAGTTATTGGACTGAAATAAAATGTATTTTGAGGCGAAATCGTATTCGAAACTATTGTTTCTCACCTTTATAATCTCATAAAATCATGTGCTTTCATGAGAAGATAAGATAAGCATTAAAAAGGAAACTGATGGAAAGGAAATATAAATGTGATTTGGTATGGGTTATTTTGTCAAAAGAGTAGCGTGACAGTTGTGATTTTGTGAATATTCACTTTAACTAGATGTTTTCGTAGTATGATCTTAATATGGAAATAAATATTGGTTATGAAATGCATGATTTATAATTGAATTCCATGTATGAAATTTGATTCATGAAAAGATTGGAAATCGTTTAATTGGAAAAGAGAATTTTTCTTGAGTATGACAAACTCAATATGTGAATTGTGAATTGAAATTGAAAAATTAGGGTGTAGTCAAGACTCACACCGGCAATTGAAAGAAATGAGATATGATAATTGAATTGAAAAGACCAAGTTTGGGTCATTATGAAATGAAAGAAATAAGACCGGTATTAGTGAGAGTGCTGACCCTAAAAGATTGATTTTGTTCATGATTTCATTAAGTTAAGGACTAGTACATAGTGAAGATGTGATGAAAGTGAGAGCAAAACACAAGTATGAGGGTCTCGAGTCTACGATGTCGGTGTGATTCACAGTTTGTCTTCACGATGCATCGTGACATGACGTGGGCACTACTCTGGAATTATCGGGATCTTGGCGACGCTTGTGGGGTGTTTGGTGACTGCGAGAGGATCGTCTGCCATGACGGAGGCTAAATTGTCCATAGGTTGTCTTCACGATGTATCGTGACATGACGTGGGATTCCCCTCCCGGATGTCTGTACATGATCTCGTTACTCATAGAATATTTAGGATACTTACCGTAGTTACAGTAGTAGATTAAGTCATGACGAGGAATTGAACCCTACAAGATGAAGAACGATTAAGGGCTTGCCCTCGGACCTATGTAGTATGGAATGCATAGAATTCGAACAAGTGCGCATTAGTGTCATATAATATAAATAACCGCATTAAGGACTAAGTGCACAATCGCAACACGACATCAATAGGATATTCCCCTTAGTTTGATTGTGAAAAAGTTTGTGTTGGTTAAGTATGAAAAATCATTATACTGTTTCCGGCATAGAGAGGATGACCGTGTATAATTTTCGTCGGTTTAATAAACTGACGTACCCACAGTTTGTATGCAGGATAAATGGCATGATAAAGATTAAAGAAGAATTGATGCCTAAGAGATTATTCAAGTGTTGTTGTAATTTCATTCATGTAAATGTTATAATTTTGCTTCCGTTGTAAAGTGTAAAGACTCCTTTGTAACTCTGATGTAAGTAAAAGATTTAAATTCCTTGTAAAATTGTACGAAGTGAAGTAAAATCCTGTGGAATCTCGAATTTAGTTGTATTTGGAATTCAGAGTGTTACAAAATGTCCTCGACATTAGGAACGGCGAGTCTTCTTTCAAAATTTTGAACTAAACTCGTTGTTCCAACAGTGAGTCTAGTGTAAATGTCCTCGCCATTGGGAACGACGAGTCTTCAATGGAAAATTTGAACTGAACTCGTTGGGAACGACGCGTTTTAAAAAAATTTAGCACTAAACTCACCGTGTCCCAACAACGAGCATGAAACAACTAAACTCGCTATTGAAAACAGCGAGTTTAGTTGTTGAGTCTACTAACGCAAATACTTAAGCAACTGTCCTATTTTTGCAAATATTTTCAAAAAGTGTCTTATAAAAAAAATTCTGCCAACTTATGCATGTAGCTATACACGAATTTCCAAAAAAACACAAACTGATGTAGATATCGAAACATGTGATTGTTATATGGATTAAAATCCAACATGTGATTGTTATATGGATTAAAATCCTTTGAATACTCCGAGCTCAAACCAGCTTTGGTGACCATCAAATGTTGATATATACCTCCTTTGCTTACAGAACTATATCGAGTCTTTTTGCCACTTGCCTCGTTTTGAGCATACCATATATACACTATAAGAGCATCTGTAGTTGTGGACAGGGCCGGCCCCACCCTTGAGGCGGGTGAGGTGGCCGTCTTAGGCCCCCGACGTTTTTGCGATTTTAGGGACCCCAAATTTGTAATTCCTTTGTAAATATATGCACGTATTTTGCGCGTAAAAGAAAAATACTGTTATTAGGGGCCCCCTAACAATAATTATTTGAGCCTTTAAATTTTTTTAAAGAATTATTTGGGTTTAGGTTTGAAGACTTTGAATTGAATTTGAGATTTTAAATTTGGGTGATTTAAAACAATTTTGTATATTTTGTATATTTGCTGTCACAATTTGCAAATTTTGTGTATACATGTTTTTTTTTAGTGTACGGGGGGCCCCAATTCGGGAGTTCGCCTCGGGCCCCCGGGAAGTCAGGGCCGGCTCTGGTTGTGGAGACCCAAATTTTGGGTATTTGACAAATAGAAATGGGAAAAATGACTTTGCGCTGCAGTCGTCGAATGCCAAAAATGAGTTTTTTGACTTTTTAAAATCTCAAACAAAAGATTATTTTTCGTCCGACGTAAAAATAAAAATAAAAATCGAACGGGTAACACCCCAAGCCCGGCTCAGCTGTGCGCGTAATACCTCAACAAATAAAATCCTAATAACTGCCCACCACAGACTTACTTCACAAAAAGGGACTATAGCCATATAGATACCTTATGATCATTAGCATCTATACATACACTCTAATTACTCCTCCATTCTCCGATGTGGGACTATTCCCATGCCAAGCCACGTCACCATGGCATGCAGCCACTCCTTCATTTCTTTCCTTCATTCATTCATTAAATGTCCATTAATCTCTTAAGCCCCTTAGACCATCTCCATAGGCTCTTAATCAAATCAATTAATCTCTTTAGCCCATAGAAACTCCTATATAGGACAACCAATCATTTCCTCTCACTATGTTGTTGTTATTATTATTATTATTATTATTATTATTATTATTATTATTATTATTATTATTATTATAGAGAGAGGGGGGGAGAGGGAAGTGATCCAATGAGAAATTAACATCTTCAAATAAGAAAATGAGAAATATTAATTATAACCATTAGATATGAGGGGATTGAAATGAATGGCTCTAATTCATTTAGATTAGTAATTAAAAAAACCGGTTTATTTTAACTAATCTATCAAAAAAAAACCCACACAAAAAAACTCAAACATCAGTTCTCATATCTTATACAATTATACACACAAAAAACCCCCCCATCTCATTACATGTCCTCATATCACAAAACCCATGTAAATGATTCTTAATTAATATTTTGCACATCAGTGATGAAACAAACAAACAAAAAAAAACAGTTTATTCCTATAGCTTGTTTGTTTCTCTCGTTTGTTTCTCTTCGCAAAGTAAAGAGACATCGGTGATGAAACCAAGAAGAGAATTAAGAGTTGATCCAATTTCGAACTTGACTCAAACTCAAGTGCAACTCGATCTGATTGATTATTATTTATATTTGATTTTTTTGGCATGTAAATGTAATGCCCCGAATTCCAAATAAGACCGAATTCGAAGTTCCACAGGATCTTTACACTTCACTTCGTACAATTTTATAAGGAAATTTGAACTTTTCATAATACAACAGAGTTTTTTACAATTGTTACACAGTGGAAGATAAAATGAATTACAATAATGAAAAATTATTTACAATCTGCAACATCTTTAACATGTAATTAATCAATAGCAGTAAATCAACTTTATATATTCATGAAAGATCCAACTCCTGCATAATGAACTCTGGGCATGTCAGTTGCTTACAATAGACGAAAATGTTATACACGGCCATCCTCTATATGCCGGAAATATAACGATCTTAATACTTTAACAAATCACAAACTTGAATGCAAATAAAGTGTTTAAATGTGATTACTCTAAACATGTAAGTGTATGTGATGCCTTAATACCTAACGCAGTTATTTTATACTAAGATGACACTAATTCATACTTGTTCGGATTCTATGCATCCCATACTACATAGGTCCGAGGGCAAGCACCTACGTATCCACATTAAAGGGTTTGATCCCTCGCCATGAAAACTACCTAGTAATAAAAGCAAAGTTTAGTCATTCCACGAGTACGGATCCCAGTCCCGGAGTACACCGCCCGACTGTTATACAGACTCCTCGTCGTGCAAACCACCCGCAAGTGCCTCTCTAATCCCGGTATATGTATATACATTGGAGTACGGCAAACTATCCGTCCGACTACGCATAGTCCCGGATTTTAAATAAAAACTTGTCTCCCACGAAGCAACCTCAGTTCCGGAGTACACCGCCCGACTGGTTCTATAGTATCGGAGTACACCTCCCGACTATATAGAGTGCCCCACTTACGTTTGCCCAGGTTTACTGCAACTTCTCTTATGTGCCTAGTTCTTAAGTTCAAGACATGAATAAATTATCATACCTAGAGTTAGTCTTGCCCCCTACCGGACTTAATCACAAATACTGAGATAGCTTCATGGCCATATTTCAAAAATATAACTCAAATCTTTTAATTCAACAATGCCGGTACTCGAAGTCTCACTAAACTCTAGATTACAACCTTTCATGTACAAGAATCTATGAGTACTCATACCCTTCAATAATCATGTATTAAACTCAATGTATTCTTATCTTCAACTTATTCACAATTTAATCAATGTCTTATCTTAGCATCATCCATGATTCATTTATTCATTCACAAAACAATAATTCTTTTCATGAACATAAATTCATCCACTTTAAATCTCTTTATCAATTTAATCACATGTAATATATCTCAAAACACATCAAGTATTTCTCAAATCAAATAAGTGTATAATCTCTTCAAGAAAAATCCATAACATGGCAAATATTTTTCTCTTCTTCTCAAGATAAAAGTCATATACTCAATTAGATAATTTTGAAATCAATAACTCATTTTCTATCTCAATTACTCTTTTTTATTTCTCAAAATTTATATGAAAAATTATAAAATTATTTTTAATAAATTCTATATCTTTTTATAGGATTACTAGATATTTTCCCAAATTTTTATTTGCATCAAACCTCTTCAAAATATTAAAAAATTAAAAATAAAAAAAACAAAAAGTGGCCATCAGGTTTCGAACCCAAGCCAACTGCCCAACACAGTAGACGCCCAAAGCCCACTTCACTAGCCAGTAAGTCCATGTGACTTGGCTGTCAATATGCCACATCGAAAACCCCAAATACCAACTTTCGGTTTTGGATTTAATTAAACAAAACAAAAGTAAAAGGGTCTAACAAGTTTCGAACCCAAGACCAACCGACCAACACAGTGACCTATGGTGCACCGACTAGCCATGAAGTCCAAGTGGGATTACTGATTAGGAATCATATTAATATGATTTTGTTCATACTGTTCTGAAATTAGTTATTTTTTCACAAAACTCGTCTATTCAAATGATCCAATCTTTTAGTATACTGAAATAAATTTTTCCTTGAATGAGATTAATTTTAAAACAGTAGCCACCGAATTTCAAAACCATTTTACAAACATATCTCTATTTTTCAGATAGTTTTTCTAACCATTTTACACATCAATTTGTATTTTTCTCAAAACTTGAATTAAGAATTGTATTGTAGCACCCCAAATTTCAAAACAGAATGAATTCGAAGTTCCACAGGATCTTTACACTTCTCTTCATGCAATTTTATAAGGAAATTAAATTTTTTATTACATCAGAGTTACATCTTAAATTACATCTAAACAGCGGAAGCAATTTACAATAATTACATGAATAAAATGTACACCACTTGAAACATTCTTTAAACAGCATGCATACTTTAATCTTGTCAATCTCTTTATCCTGCATAGAAACTGTGGGCTCGTTACTTCATTCAACTGACGCAAGGATATAATACATCAATTTTCTCCTACTTAGAAAGCACACACTTGTCACAAACAAAACTATGGGGACTAACCTATAGATGTCGTGTTGTGTTGTGCACTTAGTCCTTAATACAGTTGTTTATATTATATGACATTAATGCGCACTTGTTCGAATTCTATGCATCCCATACTACATAGGTTCGAGGGCAAGCCCTTAATCGTACTTCATCTTGTAGGGTTCAGTCCCTTGCCATGACTTAAACTACTGCGGTAACTACGGTGAGTATCCTAGATGTTCTATGAGTTACGAGCCCATGTCTAGACAATCTGGAGGGGAATCCTACGTACTGACATGACGCATCATGCAGGCAATCTATGGATAATTCAGCCTCCGTCATGAAATGATGCCACCACCCGTAGTCACCAAATACCCCATAAGCATCGCCACTGGGACGATAATTTCGGAGTAGTGCTCACGCCGTGTCATGACGTATCAAGCAGGCAATCTGTGAATCATTCTCACACCGCCAATCCGATGGCCCTCATACTCGTGTTTTTCTCACTTTCGTCACAACACCGCTATGTGTCTAGTCCTTAATTATTTGAATCATGAATAAAATCAACCCCTAGAGTTAGCTCTTTCCTCTATATCGTTCTTAATCAACAATCTGACCAAACTTGGTATTTCATCTCAAAAATAATTTATTCATTTGCCGGTAATAGGACTTAGCTACCCTCTAGTTCAAAATCTCATTTCATGTTCATAAATTGAGTATTCACACTCACCAATATCTTCATAAGTTATCATAATTCTTTTCATTTCAATTCATGCAGTATTTTTCCACAATAAAGAGACAAGTTTATTCTTTTTTTCTTCACAATTTCCCAAATTACAAAGCTAATCTCACAATCTTTTTTTTCATTCATAAGTCTAAAATCTCATTTATTTGAACCAAGTGAATTTATTCACATTTGCATCAAGTTACGGATTTCTTAGAAAACTTCTCACAATTTTTTTTTAAAAGAGACTAATTATTGCTTTGTTTATCTCATAAAAACACTCTTATAATTCCTCTAACTTGGTCTAAAATTTTCAATTAAGCTAAAGAAACTTTCCATAAGATCCAATTAATTTCAGGATAATTATAATAATTTTAAGGAATTTATTTCACTTAAAATCATTTTAAAAATTCATTTTTTCCAAAAAAATCGGAATAAAAAAAACTCGCTGACCTCTTTATTTTTTGTGGGTTGGTGTTTTGGTTGGCCTTCGTCTCGATCTGGCCTTTGGCTTGTTTTTTCTTTCGGCCTCTTGGGTGCTGCAGGTGGCGCCGTGTTCAGGTGGTGCGTTCACCTGCTTCTCTGTTTCGGTCATGTTGTGGTTGTTTGTATCTTTTTTTTCTTGTTAGTTGGTTGTTTGTCTTTTCTGGGCCTCGTTGTGATTATTGGGGTCGACAAAGGCTGTGTTGCGCCCTTGAGTGAGCCTCTCGCTCAGTTTTTGTCGGTGTTTTTTTCCTTTATGAGTGGCGCTCTTTCGTCGCTGGTCTCCCTGTGTTCGGGGCAGCTGGGTGGGTCAGGGTGCGCCAGGACCTGTCCCTTGTTTTGGATGGATCGGTCGCTTCCTGCTATTCTTGTGCTCGTCGCAGGTATCGTTCTCTTGCTGCTGTTGTGGGGTTTCGTCGCCATCTTCTGGTCTTCCTTTTGCGTTGTGGTGTTGTTTGTTATTCCTTGTTTTACTCCTTGTAAAATTACTCCATGTACGATATTTTTATTTATGATATTTTTGATTGGCTGGAGTCGTAAGACTCTATCCGTTTCATCAAAAAAAAAACTTGGCTAACGCCAGGTTTCGAACCGCACACACACACACAGCCGCTGCGCTACAGTAACGTTACTGTGGCGCAGCTGCTGACCATAAAGGCCAACCGCGCCAGGCGTTGAGAGAGGCATTTAATAACCCCTTATACTATTGGATTCGGCATTGAGTTAATTTCACAAAATGGAAAAATGAAGAGTCCATACAGAGACTCGAACTCATAACCTCTTGCTACAGTGACGTTTTTATTTTGCACCCACTAACCAGAATAGACAGAGTAACTAACCCATAGAAAAAATATTTACAAGTAGTTTTGTAGTTGACAGTAGCAATTCTAGTTCATAAAAATAGTTCATTTCTTTCAAAATACGTTTTGTTCTTTTAGAAGCATAAAATTTTCCTGACTGAATTTCTTTGATATTTACACAGTAATTTAAGATTTTAAAAACCATTTAACTCTCATTTTTTTTCCATATAAAAGTCTATTCTTTTATTTGGACAAAATTGGTCACAAAAAGCTTTATGTCTTCTTAATTTGTTTCTTTTCAAATAGAAGATTTTAATTTGATAATTCTCAAATGGGATACTCTTTATTAAACTAATAATTTCCTCATTTTCTTCTTTTATCAATAAAAACCAATCTTTCTCTTAACTTAGTCCTAACTACAAAACTGTTCATTTCTTTTTCTTTCCAACAAACAACATATAAAATTTTGGGGTTTTTTGTAGGCAAAATTTAAAAAAACGTCACAAAAGTTTGGCCCTATTTAAAAAAATGTCACAAAACTTTTTTTTTAAAAAAAAACCGCACAAAGTTTAACTTTCAACTCACAGAGTTACCAACCGTTAACTGGGTTATACGTGCACTGCACGTACTCAAATTACGTGACAAAAATACCCCTGACCTCTTCCTTCTCCTTACCGTAAAACACCCCCAAATCGATGAACCCTAACTCACCCCATAGATTCAATCAACAACGTACTCTACCCAATCTTGGAGTGGAGGTCAGCGAATCCTGTACAAATTATCTCCCATCCCCAAATCTGACGTAGAGTACTAATATTTTGGGGATTGACTCTTCAATTCGGCAATAGCTCCCAAATCGAACAAGGTTGGTTGTCAAATTATTATATTTGTGTATGTTGGTATCGGTATTTGTATTCTGATGTTGTTTGAACCAAATGAAAGTGTTGTTTGGGTGGACGAATTTTGATATTTTTTTTGTTGTTAATGTGGTGTGGGACTAGATTTTTACAATCAACCCATATATTCATATTTCTTACCAGATCTGATTCTGTAATTGGAAGTGAATATTCTTTCTAAAAGCTCCATGTCAGGTTGAATCTTTATTTCAACTTAAATCTATCATATAATTTTGATGTTTCCATGTCTCATATAATATTTTTGTTGTACAATTTAAATCTTTGTATACTTCTCTTGCAGATTCCACAATTTCGAAAGCTCCAATGAGGAGGTCCACAAAGAATTGTGATGGAGGTGGAACCCTATTGTGTCATCACAAGGAGCCAGCAGTAGTGAAGATAGCAAGTACCTGTACCAATGCTGGAAGATATTTCGCTGGATGCCCAAAATGGAAAACTGATAATTGCCGTTTTTTTAGGTGGGTAGAAATTGTGGGAGACAACAAAAGGGAGAAAGCATACTATGATTTGATGGCGGAGAATGTGAAGATGAGTTTGGTAATTGAGGAAACAGCCAGTAGGTTAAAAAATTTGGAAGTGGAGTGCGACTCATTGCATAAAAAGGTGGTCGATTTGAAGGTGAAGGAGGGAACAGTGAAGGGGTTTGCTTTGTCGTTGTTTGTATTTTTTGTTTTCATATTGTATGTCTTCAAATAGCAGTATTGTACTGTTCAATGAATGTATCTTGATGACAATGTAATCGATGTGTTTTGAAATGTGAAACATGCTTTAACTTGTCTGCTCGATGTTTATGAATGCTTGGGTTGTCTGCGGAGTTTCATTTGGTGTTTGAAATGTTAATAGATGTAGTGGTTATGATAAATAAAAGCAAATTTTTTCATTTTAGATGTAGTGTTTGAAATGTTAATAGATGTAGTGGTTATGAATGTTAATAGATGTTGTGTTTGAAATGTTAATAGATGTATAAAACTGTTGAAAAAAACATCACAAAACTACTGTTTTGTTTAAAAAAACAACACAAAACTATTGTTTTGTTTAAAAAAAATCACAAAAGTAACAATTTGTTTTAAAAAAAACATTACAAAACTATTAGTTTCGTTTACAAAACATCCCTAAACTATTGATAATGTACAGAATGTACACATGATCAGGTTTTCCTTTCAAAATTGTTAGTGTGTATATTTCACATGATTAGTTTTTCTTTTAACTTTGTAAGTGTGTATATTTCACACATTCACTTATACTGACAACACATTTACAACAAATTTACACATTGCACATTCGAAAAAATTCCAATACCTCAAACAAATGACATCTACAAATTGGAGCATCCCCAACAATGCAAATCAGATCGATCTCATTGAACACATTGCATTAAACACATTACATTAAATCAGATCAATCCACAAAAATGAGACTAAGACAGTTGAGAAGTGCAACACATTGCATTAAATTTCATAGTACATGTTCAATACAAACTAGTTGAGTAACCATGACAGTACAAAAGTTGTTATATCCCTTACGAATCAAAAAATGGGGTAACCCTGTACACAAAACCATTGAAACCCACATACCCACTGATGCATAATATGGTAATCCTGTACACAAACCCACTGACGCAAAATATGGTAATCCCTTAGGAATCAACTGATCCCTTACATTTGAAATTTCTTTGCCAAAATTTGGTAATCCTGTACACAAACCAACTGATGTATATTTCAAGCTTCAGATCCAAATTTCTTCTCCAAAAAAGCTACATATCCACATTTCAAGTTTCATATCCAAGCTTCATACCCTGTACACAAACTCCACTGACCCCTTATCCAAACATTCTCCCCCTTCTTCCCTACATTTGAAACAAACATTTGAAGTAAGATTAGGTCAAATGTGATTTATGATCCCTGTGGCACAATAAACTTAAAATAATGCACCAAATTTAAACAACATTGGAAGACAACTAGTGCATCAAACTCAAAAAAAATTGATTCATCAACTGTAACACCGAATGCACTTCCACTGAGTCTGGCTTCATTCTTGGGTAGGCTGAGTCTGACTTTGACTGTGTGTAGGCACATCTGCCTTGTTTGACACCTACAAGTTGTCACAAAAAAATGAACAAGGACATGTACAGTATGCCATTGTATGATCTAATTCTTGCAATATAAAATTGTTTCTTATACTTACCTTTTGCTTCTTATGTTGACTTCCTTGCACATATGGCTCCTTCTCCTTCCTTTTTCTCCCACACTTCTTCTTGCCTGTACCAAATCCTAGTGGATTAGCATCAGCTGCACTTCCACATGACTTTCCACGACGGATACCTCTACCTATACCACTACCACTAGCTTCATTTCTAGCCTCTCCTCCCCCAACATTAGCCAATGTCTTTCTTATCCTACTTACCTCCTCATCTGTCCTCTTTCCCTTCGGTCTTCCACCCTTATTGGGGGATCTTTCTGGTGGTGGTGGTGGTGCTGCTGCTTCATTCTTGCACCTTCTAACATTGTGCCCAAATTGTTGACACCTCATACATTTGAGTTTATATCCACCTCTACCTGCCCTTTGCAGGGTAGCTTGGACTCCTGGGTTTTTTTTCTTTGGCTCGTCAGGGTCTTTATTCCTAGCTTTAGGTGGTCTACCTGCAGCCATTCTCATTTTTGGGGGTAGTATCCTCGCATATTCCAACTTGTCCCAAAGTAAGGAGTTCGGAATTGGGTCTATGGTGCCTACAAAAAATAAGATGTATTAAATTGAAATGAAGAAACTTGGTTGTATTAGATGCTAAAATAAGTAGTGAGTACTTAAGGAAAAAAGGATACCTTCGTATACTTTCACATACGTACTCCTCCGCACTCTTCCTTGCATTGGTTAGGCATACCAATGCATGCCTACACACCACCCCACTTAATTGCCACTCTCCACAGTCGCAAGATCTTGCTTCTAGGTCGACACAAAAATTGGTCCTATGCTCCATTATCTCGTACATAGTTTCTGATGATTTGAAAATGAAACAAGCTCTTGACCTTTCATACTGCGACCTCAACTTTTCTCTTATCTTTGGAGTGACAATACCAATATACTTTGCAATCATCTCCCTTTTCTTCTGCAGCCTCACCATAACCAGTCGTCTGATCTTTTCCAACATAGTAATTATTGGGCAATCTCTGGCCTCCATAATGTACTTGTTCCATGCTTCGCATATATTGTTGCAGAGTAGATCGCACTTGTTAGAATCTAGAAAATGTGATCTTGCCCATTTATCTGGTCCTATATCCATCCACCACTTTGCGGACCTCCTCATCTATATTCTTCATTGCTGTCATTGAAGTCTCCCACCCATGCTTCGTGTACGACCTTGCCGCAGCCCATACATGACCCTTTAGGTCTAGCCCCCTAAACTTCTTTGCAAAGTTGGCATATAGATGCCGTACACAATACCTGACTTGAGCCTCAGGGACTAGTTCCATAAATGTCTCGAGTAACCCCTGCATTAGATGAAATGTTCAAATCACTTGTGCTAAAATAATAACTTCTCATGAAATTTAGTAACTAAACTATTTAAGGAATTAAAATGTCAACATGAATTAGTACCTTCTGCCTATCCGAGATGAAGGTCCATCCCCGTAATGATACGACCCCTATTGCTTCTATCAGGTTAGTCAAAAACCATGTCCAAGTCTCCTTATTCTCCACGCCTACCACCGCCCATGCAATTGGCCACATTTGATTGTTGGGGTCTCTTGAACATGCCGTCAGTAACACACCACCAGAGACAGTTTTCAAATGACAACCGTCCATCCCAATTATTTTCCGACAACCATTCAATATTCCCTTGACAAGTGCGTCACAACACACAAACATACCACCAAATCTTTTATCCTCACAACCTACAATGTTTTCGGTTTTGATAACCACAGTAGTATCGTGCATTTTCTTCAACATTTCGTTCGCATAATCCCATATTCTACGATACTGCTCCACATGCTTCCCATCCACCTCATCAATGGCCATTCTCCTTGCCCTATATGCCGTTTGTTTGTTGATGGTCACACCGTAATCTCTATTGACCGCTGAAATGAAGGCATTAACATTCCAGGTTGGATCATCTCGAAAGGACTCTACGTACTTGTTAGCTAGCCAAGGAGCACTCACTTGATTGTTCTCCATTCCCCTCTCACATGTATGTTTTTTACATAGAGAAACAATCCTAAATACCCTGGTAGCTTCTTTCCATGCACCTCCAACATAGAAAGGACACCCATTCTGAGATGCACATTCAACTGTAATCCTCACCGAAGTATTTCTTCTCCAAAAAAGATCATAACCATTCCTGATTGCCCACTCTCGTAAACATGCTCGAAAGTCTCGAGCATGTGGGAACTCTATACTGACTAGAATCACTGGATCCACCAAATGTCTCTCTTCATTGTACTGTATGTTCCCCAGATTGTCCTCATTAGAGCTGACTACATCTCCCAATTCCTCACTATCAGCATAGTCTGACTCCAAAGAGGGTGCATCACATTCTTTTCCACATAATTTCTCCTCTACTTTATTCCTTGAAATAGATGGCCTACCACCTCCTTTTTTCGCACCAATGCTGACATTTACTAAATCTTCATGTAGAAATGTTGATTGACTAGGGATATCAATGGGTACAACAGGTATCTCATTGGTTGTAACAACCTCAGTAGGTTTTTCTTGGATTGGAATATCACCTACAAAGTTATCAAAATCCAACAAGAGAAGATACATATATTAGTACATTGTTTGAAAACAAAATTGTATGCAGGGATGTCGATAAAAATACAAAAAAATTTACCTTCCATCTCCACAACCTCAATGCCGGTTTGTTCCACTCCCCCCAACTGCGTATCATCAACAATCGTAACAACTTCGATAGGTTTTTCTTGGATGGTAATATCATCTGCAAAGTTATCAAATTCCAAGAAGATAAGACACATATATTAGTACATTAATTGAAAACAACATTGTATGGGCTGTTTATAAAAATAGAAAAAATTACCTTGCCTCTCCACAACCTCAATGCCAGTTTGTTCCACTGCCCCCAGCTGCGTATCACCAACAATCAAAACAATATCTATAGGCTTTCCTTCAATTGGAACATTACTTACAAAGTTTTCAAAGTCCAACAAGATAAGATACATATATTAGTACGTTAATTGAAAACAAAATTGTATGCAGGGCTGTCGATAAAATTACAAAAAAAAATACCTTACATCTCCACAACCTCATTGCCGGTTTGTTCCACTCCCCTCAACTGCGTATCATCAACAATCGTGACAACTTCGATAGGCTTTTCTAGGATAGTAATATCATCTGCAAAGTTATCAAATTCCTACAAGAGAAGATAGATATGTTAGCACATTAATACAAATTAAAATTTATGCAGAGTTATGGAACAATATACACAGAAAATTCACCTTTTATCTCCACATCATCAATGCTGGTTTGTTCTACAACACCCATTCAATTATCAACATACAAATACACTTCACCAACATCGGTTTCCACGTTGTGTTCATCCCACATCTCCTTAGTTTTGACATCATCATCTGCCAACGTGAAATTGTAGGCAAAATCCCCTACTCCAATTTTGTAGTATACAAGATGTGTCTCATTGTAATCAGACACCTTCAGGATGTTCTTCAACGCTTCCCATTTCGTCAATTTGGGGATGACGAATCTATATCTCCCCTTCTTCCCTTCCACATATTTCCAAGTACGATTCTTCACAAAATACCCATTGCACTGAATGTTTAGGTTTAACATTTTCCTGCATCACATCCAATAAATTGATTTAACAAATGAGATCAAACCTACACTCACAACATTATTCATCTCAAACGTCACATCTTTAAAACCACTGTTTTCTATAGCAGCCACTATTTTAAGAAAGCAAACTTGCTCAACACCCACAGCCCGACATCCCCTTTTTCAAAACCCTAGCCCCACACCATATTAACTATATAAAACTGCTCAACAATAGTCTCCCCACACCAGATTATTATTAGATTCCAAAAAAGATTCATAATACAAAACCCACCAAATATAATGAAACCAACTTAAGAAAAGAAAAAAATCGTACAACTAACCTTCCTCGATAGCTGAACTTTGAATCGATCACAAAATACCCTCAGAAATTCCAACTTTTGTTAGATTTGCCCAGCACACAAATTGGGTAGAGGAATCGCTGAGTGAGGCACCTTCAAAAGCTTCACAGCGTCTCGAATAGCTTCATAACGTCTCCAATTTGGGGGCTTTCAGTGAGGTATCTCAAACACGCTTTCTTTTCCTGGGTTAGGGAAACAAATCGACGAGATTATCCTCCTAAAATTAGGGTTCCTCTAATTTGGGTTTTTTTTAATGCTTACTAATTGGGGAAGAAGAGAAGAGGCAAACGATTCTAACCCTATTAAATACGGGGGTATTTTGGTCAATTTTTTTGAGTACGTGCAATGCACGTATAACCCAGTTAACGGTGGGTAACTCTATGAGTTGAAAGTTAAAGTTTGTGTGGTTTTTTTAAAAAAAATAGTTTTGTGACATTTTTTTAAACTGGGCCAAACTATTGTGACGTTTTTTTAAATTTTGCCTTTTTTGTATCAATCTTATTAACAATAAACATGTATGATTTGTTAATCAATCTACTTTCATAACAAGGAGATTTTCTCATAGTTCACATCATATAAATCACACATTTATTCATATTGCATTTTTCTACATTCATGAATAACTCAACATAAAGATTCATAATTTCTTAATTAGCAAACAAGCATATTATCAAGTTATCACCACAATATTTCTATTCAAATCATTTAACCAATTTTACTACTTATTTCATGCAATTTCACATGGGTTCATTTTCTCCTTAAACATGGTACTGACATAAAGTAATATTTCCTTTCCTTGTTTATTTTAATATGATTACACACTTAAACCTAGCATAGTAACTAGTTAGAAGTTGGAGAAAATTGCCCACCTTTAATGGAGAGAAAAACAATAAGAACTCCTAACGGATCTCCTAGAATGAACAAGTGAAGCCTTCTCCTCCTAGATCGAGCCACCAATTGACTTCTCCTCCTAGTTTGTATGCAACCCGAGCCTCTCCCCTTGCTTCTTGAAGAATGCCGGCCACTCTAGGATGAAGAACACACACACACTAGGACTCAATCTTTTGACTCACAACTCCCCTAATTTTTTACTCACAGTTTTGTCTTTCTTTCTTTCTTTTTCAATTCCTTTTCAAGTGTAAAAGTGAGTGAATGAGAGGGGGTATTTATACTAATTTGGAGTGCAAATGGAGGGCTAGAATTTCCTCAAATGGTTAAGGATTAAAGGCCAAGATGAATTAGGGAGTTGTAGCAACTACCCATGATGGAGCCACCACCTCTCCATTTCATCCACCTCTCCCACTCTCTTTGCACAATCTGGCCTACACTATTTGGGTGCACTTGCACGTGGTAGTGCAATGCACATGTAAACTAGTACCCCCTACCAAAATTTGTTCATGCAATTTTAATTAATTGTTTACTAAATTGGTCCACACTACAAGTTAGGTTAATTAAAAGAGGAAATAAATTAATTGGGCTTACTAATGGGCCAAAAGACCATGGGCTCTAGTGAATTAATTAATAAATTAATTTTAATGGGCTAGAAAGAGATAATTAGGCCTAAGATTTTATTTAGGCTTTAAAAATAGATCTTTTAGGAAATAAAGAGAATAATTATTAGCTCAAACTATAAAAAAATATTTTTCTCTAGAAAAATGCATATGAAATTATACGTGCAAAACACGTAGAATCACAAACTCTTATAAATAAAAATTTATGATGTTACAATGCTCCCTTCTTAGAATAGTTCTGTCTTCAGAACTACACTTAAAGAGTGAGAAAACAGAAATACAATAAGAAGAAAAGAAAAGAAAAGAAAAGAAATGAATATGCAAATTAAACAAAGAGCTCAGTATGATCTTTCATCATCCTCTCCTCAGATTCCCAAGTAGCCTCTTCAAACAACTAGTTTCTCCAGACTACTTTGACCATCGGTATCGTCTTGTTTCTCAAAACTTTCTCCCGACGATCGACAATCTCAACTGGAAGCTCAATGTAACTCAAATCCAACTGCAAACCCTCCGAAACTTCGGGCAAATGATGACTCGGATCTGGAATATACCCTCTCAGCATAGACACATGGAAGACATTGTGCACCTGAGACAACTCTTCCGGCAACTCCAATCGGTAAGCAGTTTTTCCAATCCGTTTCAATATCTTGAACGAGCCTATGAACCTCGGGGCTAACTTCCCACCTCTGCCGAAGAGAATCACACCCTTGCTAGGTAAAACCTTCAGAAAGACAAAGTCACCAACCTCAAACTCAAGGTCCCTCCTCCGGTTGTCTGCATAGCTCTTCTACCTACTCTGAGCATCCACCAACCTCTTCCTGATCAGATCGATCTTTTCAGAGGTCTGCTGCACGATCTCAGGCCCAAACATCTGCCGCTCCCCAACTTCAAACCAACAAGCAGGTGTTCTGCATTCCCTGCCATACAGAGCTTCGTACGGCGCCATTCTAATACTAGTCTAAAAACTGTTGTTGTAGGCAAACTCCAACAGAGCTAGATGCCTTTCCCAACTGCCTCCAAAATCTAGAACACAACACCGAAGCATATCCTCAAGAATACAGGTTGACTCTCTCGATCTGCCCATCGGTTTGAGGATGAAAAGCAGTGCTGAAATCCGTCTTGGTACCCAAGGCTGTCAAAGACTCCTCCAGAAATGCAAAGTAAACCGCGCATCTCGATCAGACACAATGGTTAACGGAACACCATGAAGCCTGATGATCTCTCCAATGTGTAGCTCGGCCAACTTGTCCATAGACGAAGTGAGTTTCATCGCCAAGAAGTGAGCGGACTTCGTTAGCCAATCGACTATGACCCAAATCACATCATTGCCCTTTGAACTCTTGGGCAAACCCGTAATGAAATCCATACTGATGTTGTCCCACTTCCATTCCGAAATAGTTAATGGTTGCAATAGACCTCCAGGCTTCTGATTCTCGGCTTTGACCTACTGACAGATTCCACACTTCGCCACAAACTCAGCCACATCCTGCTTCAAACCTGACCACCAGAAATGTTGCTTAATGTCCTTATACATTTTGGTACTCCCAGGATGTACAGACAAAAGAGTAGCATGTGCCTCTTGAAGAATACTCTCCCGCAATTCTGCTTGATCTGGAACACATAGCCTCTCACCAAACCACAACACTTCATCCCTGATATGAAACTTTGACAACTTGCCAATACCAACCTGCCCCTTCATCTTCTGAATCTCTGCATCTTCCTTCTGACTTGCGATAATCCTTTCATTCAGAGTTGGTTGGAGCCACAACTGAGCTAAAGATGATCCCAAGCCTTGCAGAACAACTTCAATACCAGCCTAATCCAACTCCTCTGCAAGCTGACTCTGAGTTGTAATCAAACTAGCCAGTCTGCTCTTGCGGCTAAGTGCATCAGCAAAAACATTAGCCTTTTCAGGATGGTACTTAATCTCTGGACTCCTCAAGTACTTCCATCCATCTCCGTTGCCTCAGATTCAGGTCCTTCTACTAATAGATGTACTTCAAGCTTTTATGGTCCGTGTATATGTTCAGCTTCTCACCATACACGTAATGTCTCCATTGCTTTAAGGCAAAGATAATCGTAGCCAACTCTAGATTATGAGTCGGATAATTCTTCTCATGCGGCCTTAGTTGCCTAGACCCATATGCGATCACTTTTTCTTCTTGCATTAAGACACAACCAAGCCCACGATGTGAAGCATCGCTGTAGACATCATACTCAACACCTGCTCTAGGCAAGGCTAAAATGGGAGCAGTATTCAGCTTCTCTTTCAACTCCTGAAAGCTAGCATCGCACTGCTCAGTCCACTTGAAGTTCACATTCTTCTTGGTCAGACCAGTGAGCAGCACGACTCTCTGAGCATAGCCCTGAATGAACCTCCTGTAGTATACAGTTAGCCTAAGGAAACTTCTGATTTTCTTCATTGTAGTAGGCCTTGCCCAATCTTTCACCGCCTCTATCTTCTGCAGATTAGTTGCCACTCCCTCCTTAGAAAGGATGTGACCCAGGAATGCCACTTCAGATTTTCAGAAATCGTACTTGGATAACTTGGCATACAACTCATGCTCCTGGAGCTTCCTCAAAATTGTTGCCAGATGCTCCATGTGCTCCTCCTCTGACTTGGCGTACACCAAAATATCATCGATAAACACCACGACGAAAGAATCAATAAACGACCTCAGAACTCTGTTCATTATATCCATGAAAATTACAGGTGCATTTGTCACTCCAAACGGCATAACTAAGAATTCATAATGCCCGTGTCGAGTTCAGAATGCAGTTTTATGCACATCTTCAATCTTCACTCGAACCTGATGGTATCCCGATCGAAAATCTATTTTGGAGAAAACAGTTGCTCTTTGTAGACGGTCGAATAGGTCGTCAATTCGGGGAATATGATACTTGTTCTGAACAGTGACCTTATTCAGCTCTCGATAATCGATGTACATCCTCATCGAACCATCCTTCTTCTTTACCAACAGCACCGGTGCCCCCAAGGCGGCGCACTCGGTTGAATAAAGCCTTTTTTCAACAGTTCCTTAATCTATCGTTTGATCTCATCCTGCTCCACACGCGCCATCCTATACGATGCCTTGGAAATGTGTGTAGTCTCTGGTTGAATAGTGATGCTGAACTCTACATCACGATGCGGAGGTAACCCAGGAAAATCTTCCAAGAATACGGTCGGGTAATCTCGAACCACTGGAATTTGCTGCATCTCTACAGGAATCCCCTTCTTCTTGCCGATAGCAGCAACCAAGCTGGAACATCTCCTCTTCCCTGGGAAAGTGACTTCAGGTCTACCTGGAGCCTTCATTGTTACTTCTTTGGTCTTGCACTCGATGCTTGCACTGTACACTGATATCCAATCAATATCAATGATAACATCGACTCCCAAGACATTCAGCTCGATCAGATCAATCCCAAAAATTCTATCCCCAATCTCGATCTCGTAGTTTGCATAGTACCGATCAGTGGTTAAAGTCTCCCCTGATGGAGTAGCTATTGCTAAGACCTTGCCTGGAAAGACTTTCGGTTCGACTCCCAAAACTTTAGAAAACTTAGGTGATACAAAAATGTGAGAGGACCCAGTATCGAACAAAATAACAGCTTTTTTTCCATTCAAATAAAGTTCTCCTGTTATATAACACACACTCGTTACATAACAGTTAACTAAATAACGCGAGAGAAGAAGAACAACATAAAACACCCCTAAATATCCTCCCTCGTACCAGTGATGACGTGATCCACCTCATCAGCGTCAGCTTCAATCAAGGCAAATACTCACCCCTGCTGGTACGGCTTCTTCCCGGCCTGCTGAGTTGGTCCTTTATGGACGACATCTTGCAGCTTAGGGCACTGGAATCGATAATGACCTGACTCCCCACAGTTGTAACAATGTACCACCGGAGGTCTCACCCACGCATTCTCGGGTCTCCCAGCCACACTGACCGCGTTCGCCCCAGTCGGTTTGAACCTTTGGGCCGGTGGCTGTCCCCTGACATTTCCAGCAACTGCGGGCCTCTTCCCTACATTCTAGTTGTTCTTCCGATTCTGAACAGCATGGAACTGCTCCATGTCCGCCTCTGTGGCTGCAGCTCGTTTAACCAACTTGTCAAATCTCCTGATACCGAGGGGTATCATCCGTGATCTCAGACTTGGCCTCAAACCATGCTCGAGTTTTCGAGCCTTCTTTGCCTCGTCCATCACCAATTCGGGAGCATACCTCGAGAGCTGAGTGAACCTTGTCTCATACTCCCCGACCGACAAGCCACCTTGCTACAGCACTGGAAATTCCATGGTCTTCTTCTCCTGGACGTCTGATGGGAAATAATGACTGTGGAACTCCTCCAAGAATTCCTTCCAGCCAAGAACAATATCTTCCATCGTCCGCTTCATCGACTGCCACCACACAGCCGCATCTTTCTTGAACTGTAGTGCAGCCAACTTCACCTTGCTGCCCTCCGGAGTTTCCATGACTTTGAAGATAGTCTCGATCTGTCGGATCCAATTGTCAGCCACGTCAGGGTCTAACTTCCCCTTAAACATAGGTGGTTTCATCCATTTGAATGATTCCATGAGTTTTATTGCTTCGGATACTGGATTCACAGACACCCTCCCTTGGTTCTGATTCATGGCAACGACATTGAGTGTCTGGTAGACCCTTACTAACTCCGTTACCAAGTCCAGACCTTCTCCGCTTCTAGCTCTTCTTCAAGCCATATTCTGATGCAAACGATCCATTAAATTCGAAGTAGAAAACACGAATTTAAATCAATTCTTCATTTAATTGAATTTCAAACTTTATACATTCGAATTTAAAACATTTCTGACATCAAATGAAAGCAGTAAGAAGATACAACAGTCTTGTTCCTACAGTTCCTCTTGACTTCTCGAAGCTCTTCCCATAGTTCCGCCCCTTCCTCCTTTAGTACATCATACATGTTTTTCCTCTTCTCGAGTTCCCAAACACGATGACTGAGCGTGGCAATGCTCTCCTTGCACTTTGCACACTGTGCTTGCAGCAGCTCTGCTCTCTCCCTCTGAGTCTCAACCTGCCTCTAAAGAGACACATTGAGACTACTCGGAACTGGTTCTTCCTCATCGGAGGAATCATTAGATGAATCCAGAAGTGGAGTGATCTCTCTGGACTCAGACCATTCCTCTTTGAATTCTTCAAGATCTTCTTCGTCTGAATCAACTTGCTCGGGGTAGTAATCCTCTTCAATTATGTGCCAGTCATCACCTCCAGCTGGGTCAAAGTGGTCCGCCATCTTAGAAAAAGGAGAAGAAGAAGCATAAATCATAGAGTAACACAAATGTAAGTAACTTACATTTAAATCTCTAGACTCAACACACACTCTAATGTCCACTCTAGGATGTTGTTCCTTATAAATTTGTGCTAGTTGGAAGCGTGGCTCTGATGCCACTCTGTAACATCCCGAATTCCAAAACAAACTGAATTCGAAGTTCCACAAGATCTTTACACTTCTCTTCGTACAATTTTACAAGAAAATTAAAACTTTTATTACATCAGAGTTACATCTTAAATACATTTAAACAGCGGAAGCAATTTACAATAATTACATGAATAAAATGTACAATACTTGAAACATTCTTTAAGCAGCATGCATACTTTAATCTTGTCAATCTCTTTATCCTGTATAGAAACTGTGGGCTCGTCAGTTCATTCAACAGACGCAAGGATATAATACATCAATTTTCTCCTACTTAGAAAGCACACACTTGTCACAAATAAAACTACGGGGATTATCCTATAGATATCGTGTTGTGCTGTGCACTTAGTCCTTAATGCAGTTGTTTATATTATATGACACTAATGCGCACTTGTTCGAATTCTATGCATCCCATACTACATAGGTCCGAGGGCAAGCTCTTAATCGTACTTCATCTTGTAGGGTTCAGTCCCTCGCCATGACTTAAACTACTGTGGTAACTACGGTGAGTATCCTAGATGTTCTATGAGTTACGAGCCCATATCTAGACAATCTGGAGGGGAATCCCATGCACTGACATGACGCATCATGCAGGAAATCTATGGACAATTCAACCTCTGTCATAGAACGATGGCACCACCCGTAGTCACCAAACACCCCACAATCGTCGCCACCGGGATAATAATTTTGGAGTAGTGCTCACGCTGTGTCATGACGCATCAAGCAGGCAATCTGTGAATCACTCTCACACCGCCAATTCGATGGCCCTCATACTTGTGTTTTTCTCTCACTTTCGTCACATCACCACTATGTGTCTAGTCCTTAATTATTTGAATCATGAATAAAATCAACCCCTAGAGTTAGCTCTTTCCTCTATACCAGTCTTAATCAACAATCTGACCAAACTTGGTCTTTCATCTCAATAGTTCCTCTCAAAAATAATTTATTCATTTGCCGGTAATAGGACTTAACTACCCTTTAGTTCAAAATCTTATTTCATGTTCATAAATTGAGTATTCACACTCACCAATATCTTCATAAGTTATGATAATTCTTTTCATTTCAATTCATGCATTATTTTTCCATAATAAAGTGACACGTTTATTCCATTTTTTTTCACAATTTCCCAAATTACAAATCTAATCTCACAATCTTTCTTTGCATTCATAAGTCTAAAATCTCATTTATTTGAACCAAGTGAATTTATTCACATTTGCATCAAGTTATGGATTTCTTAGAAAACTTCTCACAAAAAATTTCTTAAAAGAGACTAATTATTGTTTTGTTTATCTTATAAAAACACTCTTATAATTCCTTTAACTTGGTTTAAAATTTTCAATTAAGCTAAAGAAAATTTCCATAAGATCTAATTAATTTCAGAATAATTATAATAATTTTAAGGCCAACGGCGCCAGGCGTTAAGAGAGGCATTTAATAATCCCTTATACTATTGGATTCAACATTGAGTTAATTTCACAAAATGGAAAAATGAAGAGTCCATACAGAGACTCGAACTCATGACCTCTTGCTACACTGACATTTTTATTTTGCACCCACTGATTAGAATGGACAGAGTGACTAACCCGTTGAAAAAATAATTACAAGTAGTTTTGTAGTTGACTGTAGCAATTCTAGTTCATAAAAATATTTCATCTCTTTCAAAATACGTTTTGTTCTTTTGGAAGCATAAAAATTTTCCTGACTGAATTTCTTTGATATTTACACAGTAATTTAAGATTTTAAAAACCATTTAACTCTCATTTTTTTCCATATAAAAGTCTATTCTTTTATTTGTACAAAATTGGTCACAAAAAGCTTTATGTCTTCTTAATTTGTTTCTTTTCACAGAGAAGATTTTAATTTGATAATTCTCAAATGGGATACTCTTTACTAAACTAATATTTTCCTCATTTTCTTCTTTTATAAATAAAAACCAATATTTTTCTTAACTTAGTCCTAACTACAAAACTGTTCATTTCTCTTTCTTTCCAACAAACAACATATAAAAATTTTGGGATTTTTGTATCAATCTTATTAACAATAAACATGTATGATTTGTTAATCTATCTACTTTCATAACAAGGAGATTTTCTCATAGTTCACATCATATAAACTACACATTTATTCATATTGCATTTTCCCACATTCATGAATAACTTAACATGAAGATTCACAATTTCTTAATTAGCTAACAAGCATATTATCAAGTTATCACCACAATATTTCTATTCACATCATTCAACCAATTTTACTACGTATTTCATGAAATTTCACATGGGTTCATTTTCTCCTTAAACATGGTACCGACATAAAGTAATATTTCCTTTCCTTGTTTATTTTAATATGATTACACACTTAAACCTAGCATAGTAACTAGTTAGAAGTTGGAGAAAATTGCCCACCTTTAATGGAGAGAAAAACAATAAGAACTCCTAACGGATCTCCTAGAATGAACAAGTGAAGCCTTCTCCTCCTAGATCGAGCCACCAATTGACTTCTCCTCCTAGTTTGTATGCAACCCGAGCCTCTCCCCTTGCTTCTTGAAGAATGCCGGCCACTCTAGGATGAAGAACACACACACACTAGCACTCAATCTTTTGACTCACAACTCCCCTAATTTTTTACTCACAATTTTGTCTTTCTTTCTTTCTTCTTCAATTCTTTTTCAAGTGTAAAAGTGAGTGAATGAGAAGGGGTATTTATACTAATTTGTAGTGCAAATGGAGGGCTAGAATTTCTTCAAATGGTTAAGGATTAAAGGCCAAGATGAATTAGGGAGTTGTAGCAACTAACCATGATGGAGCAACCACCTCTCCACTTCATCCACCTCTCCCTCTCTCTTTGCACAATCCGGCCTACACTATTTGGGTGCACTTGCACTTGCACGTGCTAGTGCAATGTACATGCAAACTAGTACCCCCCCACCAAAATTTGTTCATGGAATTTTAATTAATTGTTTACTAAATTGGTCCACACTACAAGTTAGGTTAATTAAAAGAGCAATTAAATTAATTGGGCTTACTAATGGGCCAAAAGACCATGGGCTCTAGTGTCACGCCCCGCTTTCCAAAAAAATACAGAATACGGATACATAACAAAAGCCCAGCGAATGATTTTCATCATTCATAAGCTGTTCAAGAATTCTTTACAACATACCACAGGAATAATTAGAGTCGGAAGCAAAAGATACAACCAACATGCATAATTTGAAACAAGATACCAACAGAAATTACTCGAAAACCAAATACAATTATCTCAAATAATCAGGTTCTGAACAAAACAAATATTCTGGGTCACATCACTCAAATACAAAATAAATATCCAAGTCATTCAGTACATTTTATTTCAAGTTCAAGCAACAAGTAATAATAATAATAAAGCAGAAATCCAGTACTAATACATCATCTCGCCAATAACATCTGGCAGTCGTCCATCCTGATCTGCAATTAGTAAATTTGCAGGAGAAGGAAAGAGAAAAATAAGTACCCGTCAATTGCAAGTCACGGGTCACAAATAATGTAGGATACACGCACATGGAAAAACTAACTAGCAGCATGGTATACGTGTGATGTCAACATAAACAACTAGCATGGTAATGTGATCAAGTGTAACTGGCATGAATCAAGTTTCAAGTAGTCAAGTAAACAGGCAAACATGCACAGGTATCAGGAAACAGGTATATAAGTAAACAGGTAAACAGATAATCAGGTAACATGTAACAGGTACAGGTAACAGATAAACAGGTAATCAGGTATACAGGTAATCATCTAATCATGTAACAAGATAGTCAGATTTATGTCATGTCAAGTCTTGTTATTTTACTATCTAGGTAGCACTTCATGCATCTCGATTTTTATTATATGGTTGCTACAACAAACAGTTTCGCTTTAGTGATCATAGTGGAGTCCATAGGGCAGTGTACTTAGATACAGGAAACAGGAATAACAGGAACAGGTAGAACCTAGTGGTTCTCTTCCGAGTACACCTTTCTAAGGGAAGTATGCATTCAGGTACAGGAAAACAGGCATAACCTAGTGGTTATCTTCCGAGTACATCTTCCTATAGAGAAGCATGCAGTCAGGTACAGGAAAACAGGCATAACCTAGTGGTTATCTTCCGAGTACATCCTCCTAATAGAGAAGCATGCAGTCAGGTACAGGTAAACAGGATCGTGAATCATGTAGTCATGAACACGTAACAGGCAGGCAGGACATAGGTCCTCTTCCAAGTACACGTTTCTATATTTTCCACTACTAGATCTTTTCCTTAAATCCCGGCTTGGTCATTTATTATTATAATCAGGCATGCAAGTAGGTGTCGCAAAACAAAGCAAGAATAACAGGATATAAACATGTATCAGGTTCAGGATGTAAAATAAACAAGAACAGGTATAAGATATCACATAACAGGGTAAAGCAACTAGTTTTCTAATTCAGGACAGTAAGACAGTGTTGTACTAAAACAGTGATCCCCGCTACTGCAAACATCCAAATCTGGATCCGTCAAAGGATCTGAAAAATAGACTTCCACACGAATCCAGCAAGTATAAATAAGTCATATAGTAATTCACATTATCATAAATCAAAACAGATTTGAAAACAGAAAACATGTTCAGTCAGAAATCAGGAAAACGAATTCTCAGTCAGGAAAACTGCATCAAAACCTCTCAAATAAATTCAGAAAAAATATGGGGTATTCCCTATATGTCTAGCATCAAAATATAAAGTTTCATAATATTCCAGTAAAATTTGTTTAGTCATCAAAATTAAGAAAACATCAAGAAACAACACTTTGGAAAATCTGGAAGTCCCAACACTGCTGTACGAAAACTAAGATATCTCGCAACCAGTGAAACGAAATCCAAATCCGCCAAAGGGAGGTGAAAATAGATACAATATAATAACTTTCATATTCCACAAATAATTTTCATACAGTATAAGGAATCATAGTGGAAATAGGGTTCTTTATAGATTAGCGAACAAAATACAGCACGAATGGATTTTAGAAACGAGCATGAAACATCACATAAAACTTATCAATAAAATTTACCAAAATTCTGGGTAATTCCTAAATTAATAAAGAAACACTGACCAAAGTTTCAAACCAAAATAATATGTATAGCATGGTTCTTGAAAATAGTTTGTTATCAAAATTACTGAAAAACAGAATCTGGAAAAGATCGACACCTCTGTACTAAAGCAGTCATAACTCAGTCATATGAAATCAAAATCAAGCAAGGTTAGGGGGATTTCAAAATAGACGAAATTACTAAAAACTCATGTTTTATACCGAAATCAAGATACTGACTCTAACCCAGTCGAAAACAGCAAATGAAACAGAACAATGCCAAAAATATAGATTTTTTCCCTTAAAACAAAATCAACATAGATTCAAGAAAATTGATCTAAACATATCCAAACTTGAAATAAAGTCTACCAAGTGTCTAAACATCATGAATTAGGGTTATTAACGTGTCCACATTAATTATTTCTTATGGATCTTCACCAAAACACAAGTTTGCACACAAGTCTCACATACATGTTCAAAATCAAGAATCGGGCAATTCCTAGGTTAAATCATGTCAAGATTGTGTCGTGAGTCTTCTATGGCCAAAATATCACAATAGAGACAAAACCAATCAAGGAACACACCATCACGAGTCGTCTCTAGACCCAACTACACTATAGGTAAACTTTTTGACTTGTATCAAACAAATGAATTGGAGTACAAGTTACTTGCCTTAATTTGGGGATGAAGAACGATGCAAATGAGAAAAGAAGCAAAACCCACGAACGAAAATCTGCAAATCCACGAATCCAAGCAACACAAGCGAGAATATCCACATGAACGAAACTCTTTAAAGTGTGAGACGATCAAAGCGGCTAGCAACCACTTTGAGGACACCACGAAGAGAGTTAGGGGCTTGATTGTGTAAGAGTTGATGGAGTTGATGGTGGTGGTGTGTTGAAAGGCCGGCAAGGCAAGGAAGAAGGGCTCGGGTTTGGATATGGCCGGCGGTGGAGAGTTGGGGAGAGGTGAGGTGGTCGGTATGGTGGTGATGAGAGCAGGCCGGGAGGTGTGTAGGGTGCGGGTTGGGGTGTGCAGCCAGTCAAGGAGAGGGAGAGAGAGGATGGGGGGCGGTAGTTTAAGAGTTAGGTTTAGGGTTTGGGTTGGGGGGGGGGGGTTTATATATAGGATTAGGATGTGGGTTAATGGGTATTGGGTAATAGGAGTAGTATTAGGTTTACAAATGGGTTTTGGATATTGGGTCAAATAAGAATAGAAATGCAATTAGGATTGAGAATTTATTTAGCTATGAAAACTTATAAGGGATCAAATTAATAGGAGTGGAAAAAAGATCATCAAAACACCACCACAACACCACGAAGAATAAAAATAAAGATAACGAGACCAAAAATGAGGGAAAGACCAGCAAAATGAAAAACGAGACCAAAGAGACAATCAATCACACACGAGGAGCTAAAAATGAAATAAAACGAATATATATTGAAAACAATTCCAATATACGGTTCAGAAAATACAAGAGAGATAAAATACACTAAAACGAAATAAATACACTCTAAAATACACAAAATGAAAAACAGGGGTTACATCTAGTGAAATAATTAATAAATTAATTATAATGGCTAGAAAGAGATAATTAGGCCTAGGATTTTATTTAGGCTTTAAAAATAGATCTTTTAGGAAATAAAGAGAATAATTATTAGCTCAAACTATAAAGAAATATTTTTCTCTAGAAAAATGCATATGAAATTATACGTGCAAAACACGTAAAATCACAAACTCTTATAAATAAAATTTTAGGATGTTACATGTATTCATTATAACTAGTTCATACAGTCAATTATACTAATTAAAATTTAGTAATAGAATCAAACATGCCTCTTAATTGTCCATGAGGATCTCAAAAACTCTTTTATGCAAAAAATTATGATTTTAGCATAACATGGCAATAAGCATAAACCAACACATTTCATGACAACAATTTAATTTGTTTTACTTTCTTTATTCTTTCTAATCATCATGATATCTAGGCATATATTGATTACCACGTTACTTCTACAATTTTCATGGCACAAATAATCAACATGAGGGTGTATTTCATAATCACATCAATTTAATCCATACTACTCATTTAACATTATTAGCATGCATTTTCTACATTTAGAAAGCATAAGATCACCCACCTCTTATAAAGAATTAGTAACCAAAGAATGATGGAACACAAGTCCTAGCTCCTAGCTCCAACAAGCAACTCCTAGTCCTTCTCCTCCAAGCAAGAGCACTAAAAAAAAGCCTTCAATGCATAAGAACACTCTTTTAACTCTCTTTATTTTTCCTCTCTCTAATTTGGTTTGTTTTGGGTGTGAAAATGAGAAGAAAAGAAGAGGTGTATTTATAGGACAAATGAAGGTCTAAAATGCAAATTTCACCCACTTAATTTCCCATTCTCCCACTTCTCCACTACTCCACCTCTCCATCTTCTAACCCCCACTCCTGGCCTCTCTTCTCCCAAACTGGTCCCCACTCTCTCTCCCCCTCTGCACACATGCACACACACACATAAAAAAATAAATATAAATCCTATAATTCTAATATGTGTATTAAAAGTTGTTACATGTCATGTGTGAGTCCATGCACAACTAAAATTTGGATTTAATTAATGGGCTTGTCTTGTGGGCTTGCTTTTTAATTAATTAATTAATTAATTAGTCTGGTGGGCTAAAATCTTTTCTTAGGCCTATGGGTTTAATGAATGGCTAAATAGAAGACTCATGCATGCTAAAATAATAAATGAGAGTAGAAAAAATAAAGATAGAAAAATTAGCACGTGCAATGCACTTGCACACCCTTTCTCAATTAAATATTTAAATTAAAATACATGTATATAATATATAAGATGCATATAAAATTAGTTTAATTTAAAAATTATAATTTTTCATGCACAAATAAAATAAACATACACACACTCCCAAAAATTTATTTTAAAAATGAATACGCTTAAATTTGTTCGCCGAAAACACGTGCGTTGCACGTAAAATATCAAAATGCGAAAATCAAAATATAATCGAAAACAACATAAGAAAAATATATTTACTAATTTTTTAATATATTTCACGACGTAATCACTACGTATATAGAAAACACATGTATTACACGTACAAAATTATTTTAATCAAAAATAGTGAAAAATAAATTTCCGTTTTATAAAATAGATTTGAATACCAAAAATAAATAATTTAAATACATAGAAATAATTACACATAGCGGTGAAAACACACAATCGATATGTGCATCAAAAACACGTAAAAAGCACGTAAAACCCAGAGATTGAAATTTAATGTTTTAGTTGACTCAAAATAGGATAAAATATACGAAAATGTATAAATAGTCAGAAATCATAATACGTAATGAAAATACGTTACAAATATTGCCAGTAACGGTACAAAATATACGTACGTAACACACAAGGGCAAAATTGTCATTTTCAATTTTGCGGGGTGTTACAGTAAATTCAAGCCAACTGGCTATCAATGTTCCATGAAACTGATTCTTCACTTTTTCCCTCGGTTTTGTTTTTCTTCTTTTTTGCGAGAATAACTATTTTGAGAAGACTGTAGGTACGATGACATACAAAAAGAATTTAGTTAAGCTTGTAATTTGTAGCATTCTCGTGTTCATCTACATATATAGCAAGCAAACTCATTTCCAAGAATAAGAGAAAATGTATACGGAATTACTATACGAAATTTCAATTTTCTGTAAAAAGGGAATCAATCAGCACATAGAACTAGAGATGAGTTAGACCATTCGCAGAAGTATTCAAGTATATTATCATTTAAAATGGATTATTCATTGTCCAAATTGAAGAACACACCCTAATAGTATCATGCACATAAAAAAGAATTCCATTATAATACAGAGTTAAAGTTTGCTAGTTTCAGATATCCGAATGTGGATACTCAGAACATGGAATATCTAAATAAAAAATCACAATTAAATGTGATCACATTATAAAAACTACATACAAAATAAAATTTTGAAGGGCTTTGATTAGTCTTGCACATCTATCAATTTTTTATTTTTGTGCACATAAATCTTGGATTTTACAATTTGCACAATTATAGCTCGGTTAGCAGGAAAAATAGATAATTCTACAGAGGAAGTGAAAATGAAACACCATTATGCTACAAGTCATAAAATTGAATTACACTTTCAGTCTCATGGCAACTTTTCAGATCTTTACAATTTGAGCATACTTCTGTAAGAATATTCAACTTTTTACAATTATAGACACTTTCCTAACAAAATTTATCGACTATGATAATAATTACTACTGAGATATTCTTGTATCATACTCATTATAACACTTACTTAAACCATGAAAATTACACTCAAAAAAAATAAAAACCAGTTGTCATTATCAGTAACATTCTTAAAAAATAGAAATTATAAAAGTTTAAAAAGTTCAAAAATTCTATTAATATGAGCAAGAGTTGTTGACAACTAAATGACGACAAGAAAAAAGAGGCAATGCATACATCTGGATGAAGAGACAAACCTGGCCATTTATCCTTTTTATAGTAAACCATTTTTAATGATAAAAGCTGCCTAATTTCATGTAATTTCTTATTATTTTACAATTCTAATTATTACTTCATCTAGAAAAAGTAACTCTAGCCAGAATAATAAAAATGACATCCTTCTCAATCGTTTTCCAACTTGGTTGTTTAACCAAAATATAGAGGTCTTATGAACAGGACAAAGTACAGGGCTACAGCCTACAAGTTGGTGCAGGTTCGCATCCAAATTATAGTTTATACCTTAATTCAAATCCATTAATATGTTTGAGACCTTCTTTCCAGATTCAATTGATGCAGAGCAGTTTGTCGATGAACTCCTGCACCATTAAAAGTCCAGTCCTGAACCATCAAAATAATTGGATCGAACTCAAGTTCAATCTAATAGCAGGGAAATTACATGGAAATGACTTGGTCATCAGCCTTAATTTTACAGAAATATCGTTGATTAGTTGGCACTGAACCACTTCCAAACCGCCGATAACATTAAATAATCTGCTATTATAGTATCTACAGAATTTGCAACAAAAGTATAAATGCATCCAAATGTGATGGATATTATTGATAGGAAACTAAGAAAAAGAAAGACCAAAGCCATATAGTTGTCAGAAACCATAGTTAACATTCAAAAAGAATAAGAAATGTCTGCAGCACTTACCAAAAATCACCTACTCTAATACCAGACATTCCTGACATTACAAATCCATCAAGAACACCCAAACTTCACCATTGAAATTAACATCCATACATTCCAAAAAATAATGTGAACAAATTTAACTCGTAGAAATAAAAGCACTAAACAATCTATTGAGAGTTTTAGTTCCTCCAAATGCTCGCACTTGACAAACTTCCAGCACTAATGATTTTGTTTTTTTCTTGGCAACCTCCATTCACACATCCTGCTCTTGCGTGATACAGAATTGGTAACAAACAAAATAGCATAATTAGTTGAAAGCTATAACTAAACCTGCAAAACATGAGATACAGATAAATTAATTCGTGTGGTTATCTTACCAAAGAAAATCAAATTTAGGATTCATTCTTTTCTGGACAATTTCGACTATCATGGTAGACATACTTGTTGCATTTTCTACAAAGTTTAAGATTCTTCTCTTGTTGTTCCATGGCCTTCTCTTTCCCTTCTTTTAATCTTTTTCCACTTCCCTTCGTCTTTGAAATATCTGGTATGCAAACATTGTCATTATTTGAAGTTGTTGGAAGATCCCCCTGAGTGGAATGTTTCTCTTTCGTATGATTCAAATTAGCACCCAAGTTTTCTTTCATTCTTAGTAATTCATCTCTAAGATTCTTACCTCTTTCCATAGCATGTAAAAATCTCTCATTTGAATGGCCAGCAAGATGCATGCACTCTGATAGTAAATCCCACAATGATGATAAGTTAATTCCTGTTATGTTACTTGAAGTTCCACATAACTCATTTCCTTCACCATCGAATATTTGAGCACTTGTTACAAGTTTAGTCCACCTCCTCATAATATAGTGAGTAGATAGCTCGTCGCCAAATTTATTTTTTAACACAACAAGAACATGCCGACAAGGAAGTCCCTCTCCCTCAAACATTCTGCAATCACAATATGCCACCGTAGTAGCAAGAACATAAACTACTCTTGATCTGAGTTTCTTATTCTCCCTATTTTCTTGAACAATATAAAAAGACAGATCTTCTGCCTCCTCGATTTTTTTTAGCACAATTGATACAACTCTTAAGCAAATCATCTTGAAATAGATAAAAGTTAGTGCGTGTGTATATCTCACTCATTTGTTTCTCCACTGAATTCATTATTTTCAACTTTGGCCTGGTATAAATTGTATCATGATCAGCCTTCAATTCATTATGTCTTTAGTGCTCTAATGCCCTCTCGAATCGTGTATGGAATTCCACCAAACTATTTCTCTGGCTAACAAAGTGACTAAAAAAAGAATTCATACTTTCGATGCGTTGTATTGTCCTCATTCTAGCCAAAAAAAATTTCTTGAAAAATGCTGGTATCCACAGTTCACTTAATTCATGCAACATTTTCAGCCAGGTATTATTCCCTAACTGATAAGTTGTTATATCTTCGTTCCACTGCATTTCGAACTCCTCAATAGTTTCAGAAGAATAAACACAAGATTTAAAATCTTCGTGAATTTTTTTGTTAAAGGCCAAATCAGATCCAACCTTTCCCGACAGCTTATTAAGAATATGCCACATGCAATTCTATATTTTGTTTTGTCCAATTTATCGTTTACAGCATTACCAATTAATGGACATTGATCTGTAATAAATGCTGATGGTTGTTTCCCCCCTATGGCTTCCAAGAATTTCTCAAACAACCAAATAAAAGATTCTGACTTCTCATTAGCCAAAAATCCGACACCAAAGTTCACCGACTGCCTATGATGATTAACTCCTGTAAAAGCGCAGATACAATAATTAATATTGTACTTTTATATGAATTGCAAATAATAATAAAAATAGATAGTTTCATATAATAGATAAATTACTACATGTAAACGGCGCAAATATCATTGAATATTTGTTTGTTTCATATGTAGTGTCAAAAACTACTACATCTCCAAACAGGTGGTATGCTTTCCTTGAAAGTCCATTAGTCCAAAATACATAAGTGAGCTTCATTTCTTTATCAACCTTATAATCATAGAAAAATGAAGGACTGATTTTTTTTCATTCTTGCAAAATTATCTAGAAATATCTGCGCATCTGTTTCTTTCATTGCCTTTCTTACATCCCTTTTATGATTTCTGATGTCTCTTTCAGTGCAACCCATATTCTCGTACCCATTAGCTTGAATCTTTAGAACTGTAACTAATTGAGATGTGGAGATATTAGCTTCATCATAGATTTGTTTTAAGAACTTTTGTGTCGATGATACTCCTCGGTTTATTTATAAAAAATGTTGCCTACGAGAACTAGTGAGAACATGACAATGACCTTCATGAAATTTAACAATCTCCCACATTTCATTTTCAACTTTATTAAATTTTATCATAGCCATAGAGTTCTCTCTAATTCAATATCGTCGTCTTTTTTTTTCCTGCATCTGATCCCACTGGAAGCTCCTTGATAGATTCACCTTGTACTATTTTCGCAGTACTTTTACCTTGTTTTGAGCAAACAAAATATTTTGTTATCAATTCTCTTGTGTTCCTATCCAAATTTGTACTCCCTTTCCGAACAGAAAAACCTCCAAGCTTTCCATATGCATAGTAAAAAAAGTTTCCCCTCTTCTAATGATGCAAACTTCATTCCAAGTTTCGGTCGATTAATATCATCTACAGTTGGTGTCCACTTACCATGGTCATGTTCTCTTGCTATTTTAGGAGTCGAACTCAAGGCCTATAAAAAGAAAAATGAAACTAGTTAGTTTAGGAGTGAACAGTAATAAAAGGAAAATTATTATATATTTTGGAGTTAGTTGTTGCATGTATAAAGAAAATTAATTCTTTTTACAAACCAACCTCAACGACATCTGAATCTGAGATATTATCACTGTTAGGATCTCCAAAGTTCATGTTTATTGCTCGGTCATCAAGAAATGTATCCTTCGTGTAAATTGTTTCAAACCCTTACGAGAAAAAAGATAAAACCAAACAACAATTAATTTTAGAAGAGTAGTAACACACAACAAAATGTCAAAATTTTTAGTAGTATGTTATTTATAGCTATCTCATGTTCCTCACTGCCTTCATGCACTACGTGTTCTTCCTCTAGATGTTCAATATATAGCACAACCTTTTTCAAGTTTTGATGTTCTGTGAAGGCATCATGCAGTGACTCACCTGTATTAATAAGTATGTAGTCATCGTATACTGAGCTTTCATGCAACTTACAAAAGACTCTATAATCTTCAAATATTCACACTCCATCATTATTTCTTTTATTGAACGCATGTCAAATTCATCCGGACGCACTTTCTTGAGACGAGTGCAAGAACCATTTACATATTGTTTAGGTGGACCTAGATCAAAGTTACCACCTAGATAAATCTCGATAGAAAAGAGGTTATCACTGACACTCATTAATACCTGAAATTAAAAAAATCACACTATTGTTAACTGTATAAAATTTATTACACATGTTCGAATTTAGCAAAGTTTTCAAAGATTTTTGAATTATTTAAGAATATAATCTAACTATAAAAACTAAAAAAATACTATAGCATGGATCTAATTATTTTCATGTATAACGTGCATGTACAATGTGCAATAGGGACTAGAGTTTGAGTCAAAGATATTGGCACAAAGTCAAGAATATCTTGGGTTAGCTCGTGTAAACCCTCAATATACTCAACGGAAGATCAATAGTATAACAATATGATAACAACTCGGATCTACTTAAGGAGTTCGAAGAAATCTTGAACAAGAACAATAAATTAGTTCAAGAGAGACTTGCCTTTTAGACGGTTAATCCGAATACAATAGAATAACGGGATGAGAATCCGACGACACCAATATACGGCGGTAGAACGTGCAACCGCGAGAACACCGTGACATGTGCACAACCACAGCAGTAAGAGCAAACAATAGCAACAACAATCCAATCCAACACAACAACAAATAGCCAAAACACAGTGGATCGGTAATCACACAGCGGACAACAACCGCAGGGAGAGAGAGGGAGAGATAGGGCAGCGGGGACAGCGACGGTCGACTGGAGCAGCAATGGTGGAGACGGCAGTGGTGGGTTGGCGGCGAGGATAGCAATGGTGAAGATGGCGGAGTTCGATGGTGGTGCTGGCGATGAAACACTCTGTTTTGGAAGGAAACAAAGGAAGGGAGGACGGAGAGGTGAGGGGGTTGGAGGTCGAGGGTGAAGACAGGGGGAGGGTGTGCTGTGCGGTGGATTGAAGACGACGAGGATGCAGTGGCAGTCAAAGTTAAGGATGAGGAGGAGAGAGTGGGATGGGTTTCGGTTGGATTTTGGTGCCAAAACAGGGGAGAAGAAGTGCGGAGGAAAAAGTGCAGAGGAGAGAAGGAGCAGGGTGACGGCGAGATGGAGAAGAAGTGGGTGTTGGGGGCGGTGCGGCGACTGGGGCGGCGCGGCGAAGGATTGTTTTTTTGCTAGGGTTAGGGAAGCAAAATATTAATTAAGAATCATTTACATGGGTTTCGTGATATGAGAACAGGGAATGAGATGGGTATTTTTTTTGGGTTTTTTTTGTGTGTGTATAACTGTATAAGATATGAGAACTGATATTTAGGTTTTTTTGTGTGGTTTTTTTATATAGATTAGTTAAAATAAACCGGTTTTTTAATTACCAATCCAAAAGAATTAGAGCCATTCATCTTGATCCTCTCATATCCAATGATTATAATTAATGTTTCTCATTTTCTTATTTTAAGATGTTTCTCATTGAATCATTCCTCATACAAATAGTATATACATATGTGCTCAAGGGCCTAACAGAATTTTTTTTAATACTTAGTGGTTAGAAGTGTAGTTTGACTAGTCAAAGGGGTTAACAATAAGAGAATTTTTTGCTAGGGCCTAAGAGGAATTCTCCCCCTTTTTCTTTCTTTTTTAGACCATGAAATGGTGCATTTTTGTTTTCTCCGTTTCATTTTCTTAAAAACATGTTGGATCTATAGGAGAAAATCATTAAAGGAGATAACAAGTTTTTCTCGATCCCTATGTATTAAAAACTTGTAGAAATTAATTTCTTTTTTTCTTTCATTTTTGGGCATAGAAATTGTGATTTATTTTTCTTCTTTCCCTTTTATTTATTTTATTGAAAATATTTGCATGTGAGGATATATAATTATTATCAGAGATTTTATACATAAATAATAGTTAGAACTATTGTAAATTTCTTAAAATAGTAAAATAAATTATTCATTATATGTAAAAATATTTGTATATACAATTTATTTTATTTGCTTTATAAGGCATAAAAAAATATTATTATAGTATGCCCACAGTGAGTAAGTTCCTGCACTCACCACTGACTAAAATCTCTTAACTTTTTTTTATTAGGAAAAACTGGAAGTATACTTTAATGATTGAAATGTTTCGGGATGCATTGTAGGAAGTATGTTGTATTAAATGCTTATGTGCAATTGAAGAAGACAAGAATGCCGAACAAAAGTTATTATGGCCTGCAGATGCAAAAGTGAATTGGAATGACAAAAATCTACGAGGTAGAGAGCCTTGTACGTGTTTGAGATGACTCAATTAGAGGCGCTTCCCGGTGAAGATGCAAGGATTATTATGCTCCATCCAGGGAAGCCTGGTGAACTGGTGCTAGTGCGATCCTCAAACTTTCACTCTTCTATCATGACTGAATTTATCTACTTTATCAAGAATATTTTAAAATTTTTATAAGTTACGTATTTAGAGTGATTTTTGTGGATGTGTCTTAAAAATATAAAGTATTTAGAGTGATTTTTGTGGATGTGTCTTAAAAATATAAAATATACCTATTGTTAGAACATGAATTTCATAAAACAGAAATGCTAACAATAATTGTAAAGAGTTACAATTACAGAAAATAAAATAATAAACCATACAATACAATACAGAGTCGATATATGAATATCTTTGTCCTTAAAGCAATTTTCGCCCCTTAGTGTGACGGTGGTTGACGAATTATCTTCCAGGATACAACTGTATTACCTTTTCCTGAAGAGCAGCACCCCAACTTCAGAGATCTAATCGAATTGGAGCTGTGTTGTATTTTCAGTACTGACTCAAAGAGGAGGAAGAAGAAGAAGATTTGGACTGGTTTTTCAGAACTATATTTGCTGGCAGACAAAATGGACTGGTTTGATAGGAGATTGAGAGCAACTGAAGGGTCCATTACTCTGTAACAGCATAGTAATGGTTCAAAGACATAACTGATGAGACATTACTCTGCTGTTACAGAGTAATGATACCAGTTACTGAAGTTGAAAAGCCTCAGAGCCACAACAATATACTTGGGAATTTTTTTTTAACTGGGGAACAGCATAGTAATGGTTCAAAGACATAACTGATGAGACATTACTCTGCTGTTACAGAGTAATGATACCAGTTACTGAAGTTGAAAAGCCTCAGAGCCACAACAATATACTTGGGAATTTTTTTTTAACTGGGGGGCCGGGGCCGGGCCGGGCGCGCACGTGTATGTGTTTGTCATTTTGGTTAAGTCATCTCTCTACTACACGTTAGTGGTAACCCCCGGGCCATGCCCTTTAGTCCATTTTTTTAGTATATATACTAGAAAAAACTTTTCCCATTTCCGATATGGGACTATCCATTTTCTCCAAATATTCAAGTCAGTACATATCAAGTACCCAAATTTGAACCAACATTTCTCATTCATACGGAATTCGTTTTTGGCACATGAGTACATCACGGAATAGTACTCGACGAGAGGAATACAATCCAATCAATTTTCGGTGCCGCCGGTGGCCGGAGCCCACCGGAATCCGGTCCGGAAAATCTGCAAAAACGTTTTCCAACAATTTCCCACATGAATGGAAATAACCAGACTATGTAATCCAGACACGACAGAAAGACGCATGACAGAAAAAGGCTCTGAGAATACAATTGGAAAATCACTGCATCAGGAATGGTAGTAATTTTTCAACTTTGTACCACCCTTAGTGAGTAGCCATCAGATTCACTTGACCAGGTAGTGAACATGATGTACTACCCGAGTTTTGATGTGAACCTAACAATAATTATCACACAGTTTCATTTCCTCACAAAACTAGGTTCTCTTATTGTGTTCATTTTGGCCTTGAACAACCCTGGTTAATCGTGAGTGAACTTGGAGAATGTAGCATTTTTTCATTCTCCTAGAAACGGCCCTCATTTCACACTCACAAAGTGATTTCCCATAAAGAGTATCCTACCTATTGTCACGCCCCGCTTCCCAAAAATACAGAATACGGGCACGTAACACAAGCCCAGCGAATGAATATAATCATCCTTAAGCTGTTTCAGAAATCTTACAACATATCACAGGCAGTATATCAGAGTCAACATATATCAGAATCAATATATCACAGTCGGAAGCAAAGAGTGGAACCAACATGCATCATTGAGATAACTTCACCAACATGAATTAATTGAAATCAAATATCTTGTTCTCAAATAAAAACAGAGTCTGGAACAAATATTCTGGGTCACATCGCCCAAATACAAATAATACTCAAGTTTCAAGTACAGAAATAAATCAAGTTCACGAATACAGAATAAAGTTCTAACAGGAAACAGAAATAATAATCAGCAACTAATACTGCGAGCCACCAGTACCTTCTTGAATCTGTCCACCATAATCTGCAAATCATCGAATGCAGGAAAAAGGAAAAGAAGAAAACACAGTACCCGTCAATGGCAAGTCCGGGTCACAAATAGAATAGGATACAAGCACATGGACACTATCTAATCACAGGATATACTAACAGGTATAGGTAAACATATGTCAAGTGTCAACAGTTAAACAGGTAACATGTATAATTATCAGGTATTCAGGTAATCATGTAATCATGTATCAAGTATCAGGAAAACAGGTAACAGGAATATCAGGTAACAGGTAACAGGTAATCATGTATCAGGTAAACATGATAATCAGGATAATCAGGTTATGTTAAGTCTAATCTTTTTATTAACTATCTAGGTAGCACGACATGCGCCCCAAATTATATCACATGGTTGCTACAACAAACAAATTTTGCTTAGTAAGATTTTCATAATGGAGTCCATAGGGCAACGTACTTGGGTACAGGAAACAGGCAGAACTCAGTGGCTCTCTTCTACTCTACACCTTCTTATATAAGAAGCAATGTAGATAGGGTCAGTAATAGGTAAACAGGCAGGTAGGACACTAGTCCTCTTCCAAGTACACATTTCTATTTTCTCCACTAATAGAATCTTCCCTTAAACCCCGGCTTAGTTACTTTTATTATTAAGATCATCAACAGGCATGAGAGTGTACTAAATGATGTCAAACTAACAGGTCATAATCAGGTTTAGACTCAGGGAATTAGATCAGCAAGTATAGGTACCAAACATTCACAAATACGAGCAACTTAGCGTATGTTTATAATCAGGACAGCAAGACCAGTCTGTACAAAAACAGTGATCCAAAGATCTACAGGAATGCAAATCATGATCCGTTGAATGATCTAGAAACTAGACTTCCACACTCTTCTAACGGGTATAATAAATCCATATGCTATTTCACAACATCTCGACTCAAAATACAATTCAACACAGTTTTCATGTACAGCCAGAAAACAGGGGAATAACTTAAACCACATGAGAACAGCATACAAAGTCATTAATTAAACCCACGAAAATTCTGGGGTAATCCCCTATATGTATAGTCTCAAAATATAAATTTTCATATTTTTTCAGAAAGTATAGATATGTTTTCAAAAATAGAAAGTAACACATAACACAGTTTTGATGGATCTGGAATTCTTCAACACCGCTGTATAAAATCATGCATATCTTGCACACAGCGCATCAAAATCCACTTCCGCCAAAACGGGATGAAAGTATACACAATTACCCAACTTTCATATCTCACATAAAATATGCATACAGTAATTAGCAATAAGGTGAACACGACATTCAACATACAATCACACACAGTTTACAGCAAAAGCGATCTATAGAAAAGGATGTAAGGCATCACTCAAAACTCATCTTTTAATTACCACAAAAATCAGAGAACTACCTAACATCATGGTGAAACACTGGACAAAATTTTGTGGCATGAAATTATGTCTAACTTGGATCTTGAAAATAAATTGGTGATAAAATCTACCCCGAAATGAATCTGGGAACTACCAGCATACAGTTACTAAAATAATCATAACTAATTCATAAGAACTCCAAACGGGGTGAAACTAGTGGGATTAGAAATTAGATTCAATTCTCTACAAATTACTCAGAAATATCTATGTTGAGATTCGGACTCTAATTCAGGTAAAAACATCAATCAATCCAGTTCAAATCCAAATTTCCAGATTTCTCAACCAAACTTCAAAACGTCATAACTTCTACAAAAATAACCCAAACTCTTCCAAATTCAAAACACTGTCTACCCATTGTCCAAATGTCATAATGGAGGGTATCTAACATGTCCAAACCTAAATATTCTCATATGGCGTTCAAACAAACATCGGATATACGATATGGCACATACGCGATCAAATCGCGTTTGGGTGATTCCTAAGACACAATCCTATCAAACTTTATGTCCTAAGTCATCTATGGCCTGTTTTGAACAATAGAGACGAAACCCACAATTAAAAACATGATCTTTGGCCGTCTCTAGTCTCAACCTATCCTATGTGTGAACTTTCGACTTGTATCAACCTAACAAATTTAAGTACAAGTTACTTGCCTTTTTGTGATGACGAATGTGACGAATCCAAGCCTTTCAAAGAAAACCCACGAGCAAGACGCCTTCTAACGCGATTTCGAGCGAAACCCATGAACAAAACGCGCCAACGGTTGATCTCTTTGACACACGAACCAAAGTGAGAGATGCCCACAACACAAAACAGTGGGGAGAGGTGTAAAGGTGCTGTTTTGGTGGAGGTGGTGCTGGTTTGGCGCTTGCCGGCCACAAGAAGAAGGAGAGACGAGGTAGAATCGAGGCGAAGTAGTATTGAAAGATGGAGAGGGGAGGTATGGGTGGTCGGCCAAGGCAAGAGAGAGGAAGAGGATGTCGGCCTAGGGTTGAAGAAGGCAGGCCGGGGGTATTTGGGAAGGAGGCCGGGTGCAAGTAGGAGAGGGAGAGAGAATAGTATTAAGGTTAGGGATTAATTAGTATTTGGGGTATATATAGGAGATCAAATGTGGGTTAATGGGTAGTGGATATCAATAGAAAACAATAGGTATACAATTGGGTAATGGATATTGGGTAGATTTCGAATGGAGATACAAAATACAATGAATCCTATAGCTCCTAAAAATCTCTTTAAGGGCCAAAAATCTCAAATTGGTCAAAACTCTCCTAAAAATCCACCATGACCCTAAAATAATATTTATACATGAACGAGATCAAGAAATTGAGAAAAAAAGCTCAAAATGTCGAAAAACGGTCAAACGACGCACAAACAGCAAAAGGAGGTCAAAACTGCCAGAAAATATTATAAAATAAAAATAATTAAATTTATTGTTCCGAAAAATACAATAGAAAATATTAATTCACAAAAATGAAAAATACCCTAAAAAATACCAAAAGTGAAAAACAGGGGTTACAACCATACCCCACTTTTATTTCAAAGCTACGGGAATCATTAAAAGCAAAACTTTTCCTAACTTTTTGCAGGCAGCATTGTTTTATCATCCTAAGAGTGGGTTGAGATTTTAATCTCTCAGTGCTCCCGTTGATTCAACAAGATTTAGTTGTCCCCTTGAACCTAGATCTTGGGATCTCCAATTCCTAGGTAGGGTTTCCATCAAGTATCCTCTTTCGTCATAGGCTTTAAATCCATTCCTCTTGATGATCTCACAACTTGCTCTCACGACAAATCTTTAGTAAATGGATTTGCTAAGTTGTCGGTCGATTTTATATACTCTATAGAGATTACTCCATTTGAGAGTAGTTGTCTGATGATTTTGTGTCACCTTCTGATATGACGAGACTTACCATTATACATACAACTTAGTGCCCGTACTATAGCCGATTGGCTGTCACAGTGTACACATAAAGCATGCACTAGGTTTTTTCCCACACAAGGATATCCTCTAAAAAGTTTCGAAGCCATTCTACTTCCTCTGCCACTTTGTCTAAAGCAATAAACTCAGATTCCATGGTGGATCTGGCCAGTAACGTTTGTTTAGAGATTTTTCATGATACAGCTACACCAGCAAGTGTGAAGACATACCCACTTGTAGATTTTGAGTTCTTGAAGTCCGATATCCAGTTGGCATCACTGTAGCCTTCTAGTACTGCTGGATATCTGGTGTAATGCAGCTCATAACTCTGAGTATGTCGCAAGTAGTTCAATACTCTAGTTATTCCTTTCCAGTGACGTCGTCCTGGATTACTTGTGTAGCGGCTCAGTACATTTACTGAATGTGCTAGGTCCGGTCTTGTACAATTTGTTAAGTACATCAGACTACCGATTACACGTGCATATTCCAGTTGTAATATGCTGTCACTCGTATTTTTTGAACAAGTGAAGACTGGGATCCGCAGGACTTCTGGCAGTCTCATTCGAGTAATTCTTGAACCTTTCAAGTACTTTCTCGGCATAATAAGCTTGCGACAAAGTAATTCCCTCAGACGTCATGAAAACTTTGATTCCTAGCATGACGTCTGCAACTCCCAAATCTTTCATATCAAACTTGCCAGTAAGAATGTTCTTAGTTTGTTTGATGATGTCGTTATTTCTCCTAATAATGAGCATGTCATCCACATACAAACACACCAGAATGTATCCATTTGGAGTATCTTTGATGTAGATACACTTATCACATTCATTTATTTTGAAACCATTTGACGTCATAACTTTGTCAAATTTTGCATGTCACTGCTTTGGAGCTTGTTTCAGTCCGTACAGGAATTTTACAAGCCTGCACACCTTTTTTTTCTGTCCAGAAACTACGTAACCCTCAGGTTGTTTCATGTATATTTCTTCTTCTAAATCCCCATTTAGAAATGCAGTTTTGACATCCATTTGATGTATTTCCATGTTACGTAGAGCTGCAATAGCTATCAACATTCTTATAGGAAGTTATTCTTGTAACCGGGAAATATGTATCAAAGAAGTCTAGGCCTTTCCTTTTGCCTACATCCTTGTACCACAAGTCTCGCTTTATGTTTCTCTGTTGAACCATCTGGTTTCAATTTTTGTTTGAAAATCCATTTGCATCCTAGAGCTTTACATCCAGAAGGCAAATCGACCAACTCCCATGTATAATTTTGCATAATGCAGTCTATTTCACTTTTGATTGCTTCCTTCCACATAGGAGCATCAGGCGTAGACATGGCTTCCTTGAATATTCTGGGCTCATTCTCTAACAGAAAGGCCGTTACAAAGTCAGGACCAAATGACTTTGACGTTCTAGCCTGTTTACTACGTCTAGGCTCATCATTATCATGTTTTGGTTCATCAACCAAAGTGCTTATATTTCCTTGTTCACGTGTACGTTTGTGATACGTAGTATCCTTGTACGGAAACACGTGTCCAAAGAAGGAAGTATTCCTTGATTCCATTATTGTATTCACATGGATATCCGGTATATCTGATTTATATACCAAGAACCGATATGCACTACTGTTGTGTGCATAGCCTATGAATATGAAATCAATCGTCTTAGATCCTATGGTGACTTGTTTTGGAATAGGTACTGCCACTTTCGCTAGACACCCCCACACTTTGAGGTATTTATATGAAGGTACATTACCTTTCCACAGTTCGTATGGTGTCTTGCCAGTTTTCTTGTGAGGTATTTTATTGAGAATGTAGTTGGCAGTTAGCAATGCTTCCCCCCACATGTTTTGGGGTAAGCCAGAATTCAACAAAGCATTTATCATCTCCTTTAGAGTTCGGTTCTTGCACTTGGCAGTACCGTTTGATTCAGGTGAGTAAGGAGCAGTTGTTTGATGAACTATTCCATATTCAGAGCAGAACATATTAAATGGTGCATCATATTCTCCTCCCTATCACTTCTAACGATTTTAATCATTTTACCATGTTGATTCTCAACCTTAAGCTTATATTCTTTGAATTTATCTAAAGCCTCGTTTTTTCTATGTAACAAGTATACATAACAGAGTTTTGTACAATCGTCTATGAATGTCACAAAGTACTTTTTGCCACCTCTGGTCTGCACGTATTTTAAATCACACAGATCCGTGTGAATTAGACCTAGAGTTCTTGTGTTTCTTTCTACAGAACGTGATGGAGTTTTACTAAGTTTGGCCTCTGTACAAACTTCACATTTTTCGTAGTTGTCTACCTTAAATTTTGGTAGCAAATTCATGTTAATTAATCTACGTATAGAATTGAAATTAACATGGGCTAGTCTTTCATGCCAAACAGAAGAAGACTCAACAACATAGGCAATAGGAGTTATTTCATTAACTTTGGGAACAACAGAAACAATAGTTTTAGGGATGACTGTCATTACATTAAACTTGAACAGTCCATTCTTTACATATCCTTTACCCAAGTACACCCCATTTTTAGACAATACAAAATTATCAGAAGCAAGAACAACCTTAAATCCATTTGTGCTTAGCAAAGATCCTGATACCGAGTTCTTTCTAATATCTGGAACATACAACACATTTGTGAGTGTTAGTTCCTTACCTGAAGTCATTTTTAGCACTATCTTTCCCGTTCCTGCAATTTTGGAGGTGGAAGAATTACCCATGAACAGCTGTTCATCCTTGTTGCACTTCTGGTATGAAGTGAACATTTCCTTGTCTGAGCAGATGTGCTTGGTGGCCCAAGTGTCATATCACCACTCTCAAGGATTGCTCCCCACCCGATTCACCTCTGATACAACAACACAGAGGTCCAGGTCAGAGAGACCGGTGGACAAGTTCTCAACTATGTGTGCATGGGATCCTTTTGCCTGTCCGGTTCCAGCATGGTTGTTATTCTTGCTGATATGGCTAAAAAATGGGATTAAATCGGAACCGTCCAAATCGGGCGCAAATCTTAAAGCCTAGGGGCAAAATGGTAATTTCACTCCACAAACGGGTCTGAAGTGGGTCCTGGGTCTTTTCCCCAAAGACCCAATGACCTGCGAACGGATCCACCTCGACTGGGTACGGGTCCCAACTCGAAATAAACCCGGTCTAGCGGGATAGAATTAGGGTTTCTGATTAATACTAATCAACGGCCCTGATTCACATCTATCCTTTCACTGGGGATTAGGGATTACATTCCTTATCTGATCACAGGGATTACATTACTAATCTGACCCCAATGGCGGCTATAAATACCTCCCATCCACCACCATTAAGAGGTAGTCAATATTTTGCCAATTTACGCTCTCTCATAATCTTTTCTGGTTATTGACTTGAGCGTCGGAGGGTGCGTCGCCAGGATCAACCCCGATGTCTTGCACTTTTTGTAGGTGTACGGCGTGGGTCAACGGCCAAGCTCCGGCGGAACAGGTTTCAAGTTTGCTATTTTAGCTTTCCAAAGTCCACAAATTTATCTGTTTGCCCCCACACCAGATATAGCGGTAACAGATTGGCATCGTCTGTGGGAAACACTAATAGCAGACCTTCCTCTTCCCGTCAGGTCAGACCTACCCAGCTGTTGCCGCTAAATTTGGTGTGGGGGCAAACAGATAGTATTTGTGGATTCTTAGAGAAACTGAATAGTAAACCTGTATACCTGTTCCGTCGGAGTTTGACGCTGACTCCTGCCGTACACCTGCAAAAAGTGCGAGACACCGGGGTTGTTCCCGGTGATGCACCCTCCGACGCTCAAGTCAGTAATCAGGGATGATTAAGAAAGAGCGTGAAAACTGGCAAAAGATTGATTACCTCTTAATGGAGATGAATGGGGGGTATTTATAGGCATCTTAGGGACCAGATTAGGAATGTAATCACCGTGATCTGATAAGGAATATACTCCTTGTAAATAGATTAGGAATGTAATCCCTAATTCCCAGTGGAAGGATAGGCATGAATCAGGGCCGTTGATTAGGATTTAATCAGAAACCCTAATTCTATCCCTCTGGATCGGGCTTTTCGCTGGTTGAAACCCGCACCCGATTGAAGTGGATCTGTTCGAGGGTTATTTGGTCTTTGACGAAGAGATCCAGTACCCGTCTCAGACCCATTGGTAGGAGAAATTACCGTTTTACCCCTGGGCTTCAAGATTCGTGCCCGATTTGGACGGTTCCGATTTAACTCCATTTTTAGCCATATCACGAGCCCCCTACTCCTAAATACTGAGTTTAATCAGCCTTTGAGGAGTAGTTTAACTGTTTTAATGGCTAGTGGAGTCGTATCGGAGTCCAAATGGAAGGTTTTGAATCTTGAAGGAGGTAGTATGGTGATTTTTCAAGTGGATTGAACTCTGAGTCGCTCCTGAGCTCTTATCGTCATGTGGTGTTTTTGCAAAAATATTCCTTTAACTTTGCGAAGTGTCAATTCGTCGTTCGGGGGTCTTAAAAGTTTGTTCTTGGCAATAATTATTTGTTTGGGGATCAGGAAATGTTTCCCCAACTTTATAATTATTTTCCAGGAGTTCTTCTTTAATTTTCCGAATTTTTAATTGTTTTTTTCGCGATCTCTTGGTGGATGGCTTGGCCGTTTTCCTTTGTTGCGTGGCCTACATGCTTGTTTCACACTTCCGAACCCTTCCAGCGCTCACTACCCAAGAGGCCGAGGTCCGTAGGTGGTTCGGCACCTTTTTCCGAAGAAGAGAGGGACCTCGGCTAGGCTGTGAGTGCGGAGAGAGTGTTCGACGGGGACCGAGGTAGCTTTTTCCATGTAACTGGGTCGGTGCCAAGAGTGCTCGGCAGCGGGTGCCGAACCCCAATTTTCTCTTGTAACAGGGTCGGTGTCAAGAGCGCTCGACAACTGGTGCCGAACCCCAGTTTTTCCCCTGTAACAGGGTCGGTGTCAAGAGCGCTCGGCAGCTGGTGCCGAGTACCACTTTTTTCCTGTAACAGGGTCGGTGTTAAGAGCGCTCGACAGCGGGTGCCGAAACCCAATTTTTTCCCCTGTAACAGGGTCGGTGTCAAGAGCGCTCGGCAACTAGTGCCGAGGTCCAACTTTTCCCTGTAACAGGGTGTAGAACCCGTATTTTCAAATATTATTTTAAATATTTGAAAATGAATTTAAATTGATTTTTGAAGAATTTAATAAATATTTTCAGAAAGATTTATCTTTTTACACGTGCAAAATACGTGCAAATACTTTTTGAGAAGTTTGGAAAGTTAAGTTTTCTTTATGAAAAATCATTATTTAATATTTGGGTTCTATTTAGCATTTTCCAGATTTTTCTGAAATTAATCGGATCTATTTGCAATTTTTGAGAAAAGAAGGACCTTTTTGCAAATTTGATATTTTAGGGGTTAAAAATGCAAAATATATTTTCTGGACATTTTGAACAGTACCGGTTGGGATTTAGGATCATATTTTACTTTTAAATCCTAATTTTAATGAATTTTAGATGAATTTCCAAGAATATATATATATATATATATATAATTATATTTTGAAGGGATTGTTTTGCAAAAGTATTTGGAAACCCTAAAACTTGATTCCCGGCCTATATAAAGAGAGTCGCAGCCGTCATTCGCTGCATAACTCAAGTTTCATTATTTTATATTTTTGGTGATTGAAGAGGAAGATTTGGATCTCGCAAAAAGAAAGGCTTTTTCGTTGGATCTTTTCAATTCTAAAGGTGAGTGATATGAACTTTGTTTTGTTGATTGATTTATGTGAATGATTGTGTGTTGTTTTGTTTCGACATCTTTGTTTATTTAGTGTATCTTGTATGTGAACGATGCAATAGTTGTTATTTGTATTATGTATGTGAAATCTATGAACGTTTAGTAGATCTTGATTAATGAATTCTTTATTGCTTCAAAGCATGTTAAGATTTGAGTATGATTATGACAATAAGGGATTGGATGGATGAACATCTGGATCTCGCGATTACAAATCAGATTTTGGTTTTGAGTTGTGAAAGAAATTCAGTATTGAGAAATCCTGATGGAAGAATTAGGAGTTTAGAATATAAGAATTGAGTTTTGAGATATTGGTTGATTTGAGGAAACGTATCCATAATGAGGATTATTTGAGATTATCGTTTTATTCAAATACAAATTATTTTAGTAAACCATGATTGCTTGGGAAAACCCTAATTTTGATTATCATGAACAACCAAAACCTTGCAGACTGAAGGCCGACAGTCGACTGGTAGACTTTTCAGTCGACTGGTACGACCCAGCTGCTGTATCTTTAGTTTTCTTGAAAATCCGCTCTGGACAGTCAACTTAGACCCTTTTCAGTCGACTGGTACACTTAGAATTTATTTTTCAAAGTTATCGTAGATTTTTCTCTGGTAAGTCGACTTATGACCTTTAAGTCGACTTATATTGTATTTTAAGTCGACTTATGATTTTGTAAGTCGACTTATAACACTTAGAATATTTTCTTAAAGATTTCTGGAATTTCTCTCTGGTAAGTCGACTTATGTTCTTATAAGTCGACTTATGTCTTCCTTAAGTCGACTTATGTTTTTATAAGTCTACTTATGATCTGGTAAGTCAACTTATGATTTTTATAAGTCATCTTATATTGTTGGTAAGTCAACTTATGATTTTTATAAGTCATCTTATATTGTTGGTAAGTCAACTTATGATCTTTATAAGTCAACTTATAGTACTTAACTTATTTTCTTAAAATTACTGGATTTTCCTCTGGACAGTCGACTGGTGACCTTTTGCAGTCGACTGGTACTGATACTTTTCTAAGGTGTTTTGATGTTCTTTAAACGACTATTCTTTAAATGTTTTGGATCTATAACCTACCCTTATAAATATTATTCTTCTATAGAACATATGCTTTCAATATATATTATTGTTGGATTTGGATTATGGAATTTATTAAAGACTTGGGTTTGTTGAGTGGAGGGATTTCTCCTTTGACTGTTTGACGATGGATTAGTGAATTATGGACATATTGAGATTTATTGATAGATGGATATATTCTGCAGTGTGAGAGTCGTTGATCTCTGGGGTTGGGTATACTCTGCGGTGTTGAGAATCACTGTTAGTGATTGATAACCGGGTGTCCAATCTGCGGTGGTGAGAGTGACTGATAACCGGGTATCCGATTTGTAGTATTGGGATTGATTGTTAGATGGGTATATTCTGCGGTGTTGAGAGTCTTTGATCTCTGGGGTTGGGTATACTCTGCGGTGTTGAGAATCACTGTTAGTGATTGATAACCGGATGTCCAATCTGCGGTGTTGAGAGTGACTGATAACCGGGTATCCGATCTGTACTATTGAGATTTATTGATAGATGGGTATATTCTGCGGTGTGAGAGTCGTTGATCTCTGGGGTTGGGTATACTCTGCGGTGTTGAGAATCACTGTTAGTGATTGATAACCGGGTGTCCAATCTGTGGTGTTGAGAGTGACTGATAACCGGGTATCCGATCTGTAGTATTGGGATTGATTGTTAGATGGGTATATTCTGCGGTGTTGAGAGTCGTTGATCTGTGGGATTGGGTATACTCTACGGTGTTGAGAATCACTGTTAGTGATTGATAACCGGGTGTCCAATCTGCAGTGTTGAGAGTGACTGATAACCGGGTATCCGATCTGTGGTATTGAGAATGACTGATAACCGGGTATTTGGCAGTGAACAGTCGACTGGTCCATTAATCAGTCGATTGTACAGCACAGTTGAGCTGTACTTGTTTGAGAATGATTCTTCTAACATTTGGTTAAGCTACACTTGATGTTTTCATGTTTTCCTGTCATTTCTTACTTCACAATACATGTTTAGTATATGTTCTCTCGTTCAGTACATGTTGTTTAAGAAACCATGCTTATTGTTTAATTATGTTGTTTGTTTGTTTATATCTCTCACACCATTTATGGCTGACACCTTTAGTTTGGAGGTTAGGGATCATCTCTAGCCTCATGTGTTACAGGTTGTTGCTTAGAGTTTGGAGGCTTGGATGCTTGAGTTAGTTTTGAGATAAACTGATGTAATAGAGCTTTGTGTAAAACAATTGTAAAGAGAAGTGTTGTAAAAAGAATGTTTTTAACTCAAGGTGTTTGTATTTCCGCTGCATTTGAAAAAGATTGTTGTAATAAAAGTTTGGAATAAAATTATTTGTGTTTTGAGCTATGTGTACTATTACATTGAAGTTGATGCTGGGATTGTGCCACGTATTTTCTAAGTTATCATATTAGAAATTCGGGGCGCTACAGAGTTGGTATCAGAGCATGCTTCAATCGTAATAATAGACATAGTATGAAAACCAACCTAGGTGTGGACACTAGAGAGTGAGTACCTAGGTGTGGACATCAGAGTGTGAGTATCACATAGAGTTAGAAGCTTGATGTTTGGTTTAGGGCATGGTTAAGGTTTTGCCAAAGGACATTGATGTGAGTTTGAATTGTGTGTGATGCTCTAACTTTTTCCTCGTTTTGCAGTATTCAGAATGGTTGCACCCAGGCCCAGGAATGGTGGTAACAATGAGGATGCATCTGGTAGTTCTCGAGGAACGGGAATTGATCTTGAGGCTGAATTCGCCAAGGTGTATCAAACTCTGAATGCGCTGATGGCATTCAATTTGGCGCAAACTCAGAATCAACAGCAAGCTCAGCAGCAGAATCAGCAGCCAAATCATGGAGCTGGACAGGGATTGGTTAACGCCGATCCTATCAAGCAGATCGAGTCCTTTAAGAGGATGAGGCCGCCAGTTTTCGAGGGGCAATCTGATCCAACCGCAACTGATGATTGGATTAGAAAGATGGAGACGATCTTCGAGGTATCGGAGACTCCAGTAGCCAGTAAGGTGAAGTTGGCTTCGATGCAGCTAGAGAAGGACGCTGGTGTCTGGTGGGAATCGCTGAAGAGGACTTTGGGAGATCAGCCGATGACTTGGGAAGCTTTTCTGGAGGAGTTCAGGGATCGCTTCTTTCCCCTAGATGTTCAGGAGAAGAAGGCGATCGAGTTCTTGAACCTTCAGTAGGACAGCATGACCGTGCGGGAGTATGAGACCAAGTTTGCTCAACTTTCGAAGTATGCACCAGAGTTGGTCGTTGACGAGGCAAAGAAGGCCAAAAAGTTTGAGCAGGGCTTGAGGCCAAACTTGAGGTCGAGAATGATCCCGTTGGGCATCAGAAGGTTCGACAAGCTAGTCAGGAGAGCAGCTATGACTGAGGAGGACATGGACCAGTCCCAGGAGAAGCAAGAGACTCGGAACAAGAAAAAGAGGTCAGCAGATGATCAGAATGGGAAGGAACTCCCGGTGAAGCAGGGCAAGTTCAGTAATCCAGTGCAGAAGGCACCTGCAACTCAGGAAGTGACTTGTTTTTACTGCAAGGAGGCAGGTCATTACAGGTCAGCGTGTCCGAAGATGGCAAAGCAGACTTGTTTTCATTGTGGTCGTGAAGGGCACATTCGACCAATCTGTCCGCAGCTGAAGAAGGATGGTGCAGGGAAGGGCAAGGATCTGAGGCAGGGACGAGTGTTCGCATTGACTGAGGAGAATGCGGGTAACTCAGGAATGTGATCCGTGTGTGCAAGAATTTTGAAATTTATTCTTTTGTATTAAGTAAAACTTTTATTTGGAGAATAATTGAAGATTGAGCGTTTTTCTTCATGTAACAAGATTTATTTGGATTAATGGAATAAAAACAAAAGTTTTATTTGATACTGTTTTCTTGCATGCAATTGTGTTGCCCATTTATTGCTAGTCTTAAGTGTGGAGCTTAAGGTGTTTCCAAGCAAGGTCTTGAGGTGGTTATCCTTAGTCATGTCCTTTCTAAGGAGGGAGTGGCCACCGATTCTCGGAAGGATGAAGCAGAAGGTCAGAGTTAGATGCAGGAGTTCGGAGGTTGTTGCAGCGTGGCTTCCGATGGCAAGTTATCAGAGTTGCACAGCGGAAGGTCGATTTTCTGAATTCTTTGCATGATTGTGTTTCTTCTATATGATGTAATTCTTTTGTTGGGATGCATTCTTTGGTGTGACTGTATTTCCTAAAATTATGCTTCTATCCATGAGTTTTCATTCTTTGTTGGTGGGTTTGTTCGGACCCCATTAGCAGTAGTTCTGAGGACAGAACTCCTCTAAGGAGGGAGTAATGTAGAACCCCGTATTTTCAAATATTATTTTTAATATTTGAAAATGAATTTAAATTGATTTTTGAAGAATTTAATAAATATTTTCAGAAAGATTTATCTTTTTACACGTGCAAATACTTTTTGAGAAGTTTAGAAAGTTAAGTTTTCTTTATGAAAAATCATTATTTAATATTTGGGATTTATTTAGCATTTTTCTAGATTTTTCTGAAATTAATCGGATCTATTTGCAATTTTTGAGAAAAGAAGGACCTTTTTGCAAATTTGACATTTTAGGGGTTAAAAATGCAAAATATATTTTCTGGACGTTTTGAACAGTACCGGTTGGGATTTAGGATCATATTTTACTTTTAAATCCTAATTTTAATGAATTTTAGATGAATTTCCAAGAATATATATATATATATATATATATATATATATATATATATATATATATATATATATATATAATTGTATTTTGAAGGGATTGTTTTGGAAAAGTATTTGGAAACCCTAAAACTTGATTCCCGGCCTATATTAAGAGAGTCGCAGCCGTCATTCGCTGCATAACTCAAGTTTCATTATTTTATATTTTTGGTGATTGAAGAGGAAGATTTGGATCTTGCAAAAAGAAAGGCTTTTTATAAGTCAACTTATATTACTTAACTTATTTTCTTAAAATTACTGGATTTCCCTCTGGACAGTCGACTGGTGACCTTTTGCAGTCGACTGGTACTGATACTTTTCTAAGGTGTTTTGATGTTCTTTAAACAACTATTCTTTAAATGTTTTGGATCTATAACCTACCCTTATAAATATTATTCTTCTATAGAACATACGCTTTCAATATATATTATGGTTGGATTTGGATTATGGAATTTATTAAAGACTTGGGTTTGTTGAGTGGAGAGATTTCTCATTTGACTGTTTGACGATGGATTAGTGAATTATGGACATATTGAGATTTATTGATAGATATGTAATACCCCAGTTTGGCAGCGAACAGTCGACTGGTCGATCGTACAGTCGACTGGTACTGCATATTTGAGAAGGATTTGAGAAATTTACTCCCACATGGGAAGTACACAAAAACTAATTTGAGTATAAATATAATTAGCCAATGATCAAGAGTCACCTAATTGGTTAACCACCTTTTGAGAGGCAGCCTGTGGTGGACAGTTGTACTACATAGTATCTAATTTGTCTTCTAAAAATATTAAAATTGTCTGAGTATTGGGGCGAGGCGTTACAAATGGTATCAGAGCCGACTTTCGACACCGGGTGTAGTAGAGGTCAGTATGATCTGCGGTGCTGAGAGTGATTGATCTCCGGGGTCGGGTATATTCTGCGGTATTGAGAGTCACAGGTAGTGATTGATAGCCGGGTATCCGATCTGCGGTGTTGAGAGTGATTGATCTCCGGGATGGAGGACTATACTACATCGGCTAGAAATGGCGGTCCTACACTAGATGTGTGCCCTGTACTCAGCGAGGACGCTGATTTCTAAGGGAGGGTGTATGTAATACCCCAGTTTGGCAGCGAATAGTCGACTGGTCGATCGTACAGTCGACTGGTACTGCATATTTGAGAAGGATTTGAGAAATTTAGTCCCACATGGGAAGTACACAAAAACTAATTTGAGTATAAATATAATTAGCCAATGATCAAGAGTCACCTAATTAGTTAACCACCTTTTGAGAGGCAGCCTGTGGTGGGCAGTTGTACTACATAGTATCTAATTTGTCTTCTAAAAATATTAAAATTGTCTGAGTATTGGGGCGGGGCGTTACACAGGGTCGGTGCCAAGAGCGCTCGATAGCTAGTGCCGATGTCCAACTTTTCCCTGTAACAGGGTCGGTGTCAAGAACGCTCGGCAGAGGGTGCCGAACCCCAACTTTTTCCTGTAACAGGATCGGTGTCAAGAACGCTCGGCAGCTGGTGCCGAGGTCCAATCTTTCCATGTAACATGGTCGGTGTCAAGAACGTTCGGCAGCGGGTGCCGAACCCTAACTCTTCCCTGTAACAGGGTCGGTGTCAAGTACGCTCGGCAGCGGGTGCCGAGGTCCAATTTTTCCACGTAACATGGTCGGTGTCAAGAATGCTCGGCAGCGGGTGCCGAACCCCAACTTTTTCCTGTAACAGGGTCGGTGTCAAGAACGCTCGGCAGCTGGTGCCGAGGTCCAATCTTTCCATGTAACATGGTCGGTGTCAAGAACGCTCGGCAGCTGGTGCCGAACCCCAACTTTTTCCTGTAACAGGGTCGGTGTCAAGAACGCTCGGCAGCTGGTGCCGAGGTCCAATCTTTCCATGTAACATGGTGGGTGTCAAGAACGCTCGGCAGCGGGTGCCGAACCCCAACTCTTCCCTGTAACAGGGTCAGTGTCAAGTACGCTCGGCAGCGGGTGCCGAGGTCCAATACTTGTCGTTTTTGGCGGAGCATGCTCTGCGGAGTTGGTGGCTTCTGTGCTCCTGGCTGACGTGGCAGCCATTAAATGTGATGGCTTCTGAACTTCTGACAGCTCTAACAGATGAGATGCTCATTTAATGCTGTGACCTCTGAGCTCCTGCCAGATGGGACAGTAATTAATGCGATGTATGGCTTGGCGGGGTAAACAAGGCGACGATTGAGGTCACTTTTGTCGTTTTGTGTGAATGGGCCGGTAGTACAGGCCCATTAACCTCATTTTACGCGCCTCGCTCTATAAAACCCCACCCCCTCTCTCATTTTTCACTTCTCTTCTCTTTTGCTCAGGCGATCTTTTGTGCTAAGCGAGTATTTCCAGTGATCGTCGTTCGTTTTCTGGTAGATTTTCCGGTAGCTAATCTTTTAAGGTAATTTATACTTAGTTTATTTCATAGACTATGTCTCTTGCTTCTGTCTCCGAGTCGACCTTTTGGTCCGAGCCCTCCCTTGAAGTTGTCGAAGACCGTACTCCAAACAAGGGCAAGAAGGTGTTCGGCAAAGATTCGATTGTGGAGGATCCGAAGCGTATGGGGGAGTTCGGAAGATTGCTAGGGCAGCTTACTGGGCTCCACAGAGTTCGAGAGCTTCCGGAGGAACACGCCGAGCGCATAGTTCATGGGAGGGGGAGGTCCTTCGAGGAGAATGCGGCGAGGGAGACGACGGAGGCTGACGAGACGGTGTCGATCCTTTGCAAAGAGGACTTGGGAGTGATCCGGGACTGTTTCCAGATCCCGGAGGAGTACGAGCTTATGCTGCCGGGTCCCGGGGTTAGGGCCAACTCGCCGCTGCCAGTGACCATGTGTTTCTGGCTGGTCGACGCCTTTATCGCCGGGGCTCGGCTGCCTCTCCATCCGTTCGTCGTCCTCGTTCTGAGGTGGTTTGGGGTCGGCCCCATCCAACTTATGCTGAAAGCATGGAGAGTCATAAACGGCTTCGTACTTCACTGCCAAGCTGCTGGGATCGAGCCGGAGCTGAACGTGCTTCGGACAATCTATCGGCTACACCAAGGGAACAGGTCGGAGTTCCGATATTATTTGACTCCAAGGCATGGCGGCAGGCTCGTCATATGCCCCGACTCCATCAAGCACTGGCGTGAAAAGTTCTTGATAGTGCGGAGTCTGGAGGCCTGGCCGATCCCCTCCAGTTGGGTGGAAGGGGTGCCGAAGAGGGTGAAGGCACTGCCCAAGCTTCGTCCCGAAGAAGAAGAGGCTGTTCGGACACTTCTTGATCGGCCGAAGTACGATTGGAAGGAGCTGACCGAGGATATCTTGTTCAGGGGAGGGCTCTGCCGCGTAGATCCCAGGACGCGGCTTCTTTTATGCTTTTATGCTTTGTTTTTCATACTTTACTTTGCATGAGTTGTATTGTGCTAACGAACTTTGTCTTTAATGCAGAGGCGATGGACTACAACGCAGTGCTAGCTTTGAGAGCAGGCCTCGCTAGTAAGGCGTCGAAGAAGCACAAGAGGGTGGCCTCCAAGTTGCCAACCCCGAAGACTCCGCAGGTCACGGAGGCGGTCGAGGAGGTCGAGACCCTCAGTAGCCCGGTCGTCGCTGGTGCAGGCGCCTCGACTTCAACTGGGGTCGGCGAGTTCCCCATTGCCGCAGCCCTGGGGATGACGACCCCCCCGTTGTCAGTGGCGGCCGAGGAGCTCCTGACTGAGGAGCACAAAAGGATCCATGTTCCGGACTGGCAAGTTTGGAAACATGATAGAATCCTCGGCAACTCCTTAGCGAGTATGCAGGCGGTTAAGCACCTGGCGACGCCGAAGGACCGCGCTGCGATGGAGGCCGGGCAAGAAGGTGATGACGTCATCGAGATCGCTCGCTCGGCCGTCTCGGTAAGTATTAGGTTTTTGCCGTCGTTGAATTTCTTTAGCTATAATTTTTCTAACTCTTTTAATTCTTCTTTTCTTGTCGCAGATCATTGTTCATTTTGGACATCTCACCGAGAGGTTGGCGGCTCTGGAGAAGGAGCTGAAGCAGGAGTCCGACCAGGCTCGGAAAGAGAAGGCTCGGATGGGGAATGAGCTCGACAAGATCAGGGTCGAGTTCGAAGGGAAGGCGACAAGGGTCAAGTTCCTCGAGGCTCAGGTCGCGAAGCTGGAGAGCGACCTCCTTCGCCAGATTGAGGAGGCGGCCAAACAATTGGCCGAAGCTGAAGAGGCAAAGGCCGTGGCGGTGAAGGGGGCCGAGGACGCGACCCTGGCGAAGGCACAAGGTTTTCTTGCCCAAAACATGGCCAAAGCTTATACCGAAGCCATCGCTCGGGTGACGAAGACGTACCCTGACGTGGACTGCTTGGGATGGAGACTGTTCCCGGGCCACGTCGAGGGCTTTGACCCCGAATCCGAGGGGGAAGAAGAAGAAGGGGTGGACGAAGCCGAGACTGAAGTCGAAGTCGCCAGCGAGGTCCCAAGCTCTGGGGTTACCCCACTGGCGGTGATAACCCCTTCAGAGGCGTCGACCCCTACCCCTTCTCGTCGCTCTGGGAAAGAGGTCGTGCCCTGACTCCGCATGATTTTACTTCTGTTCTTCTTCTTTTTCTTTCTTTTTTGTAACGCCTAATCTCGGACTGGCCACCGCTTTTTGTTATGAATGAATGAAAACGTCTTTTGGATTCGACTGCGTCTCTCTATTTTTTCCCAACAACTCTTGAAAATTTGTTTGAAAATTTTTGAAGTGTAGGACTTCGGCAATGCATTTAAAAATTTGTTGTTTGTCTCGACTTCTTTTCAGCTTGTGGTGGTAACTCAAGCCGTCGAGCCCACTCGCTCGGATGACAACGCTCGGGCCGAGGCTGGCTTAGGGACGACGAGGCTGTGTTTGGCGAGGTGCCGAGAGCGGCTCTATGAAGTCGAGCTGGGATTGCGCCGAGTCGAAAGCGAACGGAACCATCTTCAACTCATCCTAGGTCGGCGAGACATCGAGATCCGGTGTCTGGAGAGCAGGATCACCGAGATGACTCCTTTAGGAGAGGATGAGGGTTCGTCGTCCGCCTTTAGCTACGGCCTTCGGATCAAGTGCATTCGCCACACTTTGTCAAAAATAACTGCGGAGAGGGACGACCTGCTTTCTGAGATCCGTCACCTGCAAACTGTAGAGACGGAGCTTCGAACGGAGGGAGAGGGATTGACAGCCGAGGTGGCCATTTCATCGAGCGGAGCATCCGTCGGCGCGGCTGCTAGGAGCAGCGCCGAGGAGACTTCCCAATTCGCTGGTTTGGGGTCGGGCTCCAGAGGCAAACGTCGCCGACCTCGAGTGTCCTTGAAGAGGAGCATCCCTGCGCCGCGGAGGCATTGATGATCATTTTTGAAGCCTTTGTATTTAGTCTAAGTGTAGTGAGTCGGCATTGTGATTTTTGCTCTTTTAAAGCCTTGTAATCTTGTTGTATGGAAGAGTCGCTTTGTACTGCGTCCCAATTCTTAATAATATTTCTTTCTCAGGCTTGCATGTTTTTTGTAACTTTGTGTAGCTGTTTTGTTTGTGACTGTGTTAGTCGTGCCGAGGTCCCTGAGCTGGTGTTTTGCTCGCTTGAGGTCGGCGTCTGGAATATAATATCCGTCTGGGATATCCGTCTGGGATATTACAATATAATATCCGTCTGGGATATTACAATACTCTCTCCTTAGAATAGTTCTGTCCTCGGAACTATGTTAAGTCGGGAAAATAGAAAAACATCCAAACACTAAATAACTCGGGAAAAGAAAGCATATGCGGCTTTCCGGCTCCCAAGTGATTCATCCACGAACAGGTCTCCAAAGAACCCAACCTCGATCCCAAAACTGCCGGAAGAATCTGCCAAAGTCGAGATGTAACTCTCGAATCTTGGGCAGAATCATTGACACTGGCGCTCCATGTTGCTACCTTATGCCTTCAATGTGGATTCCCGCTAATTTCTCTAGTGACTAAGTCATCTTTATTGGAAGAAAACGTGCAGACTCTGTCAATTGATCTCCAATATCTCAAAATGAGTCATACATTTTCGAACTTCTGGGTAATCCTGTGACGAAGTCCATACCGACATTCTGAGTTTTTCCTTTAACAACTTGGCACTTCAGTGCTTCAATCCCTGCATCTTCTACCTAAGCCTTCTGACTTGCTTTCTTCAACTCGGTTGCAGCTTCAATCGTGCCAAAACTGAGCTTCATTCTTGAGTAATCACTCATAATACTGGCTTGCCTGATCTCAGCATCTAGCTCCTTTCTTCCTTCACGGTCTTTAGCTGAGGCCAGTTCTTCATCCATCTCGACCTTTTGCACTTTGGTAGCCACTCCCTTCTTTGAATAGGACATGGCCTACGAACGTCACTCCTAACTTTCAGGATTCTCTCCTACAATTTGATCAAGGCTGATGCTCCAGATGGTGTAATCAACAAAACCAAATCTAGAGTTATCTCCCGCACACACCTCAACTTCTTGAAAAATAATTCAGATAAGAATATGATGAACCTCAGTTGAACAAAACATTTGTATGGATTCCATATATATATATAAATCCAACTGGTTACAAAAAGTGTTGCATCATATATTACTTCTTAGTCTAAAATAAATTTCAAAATACACCTCTTAAACTTAGTTGAAGTTCCATATGCACATACTGGTACTAGCACTCCTGCCTTCTTCAGCTTGCTGGTAGTAAGTACGAACTCTACCCTTGGTGAACAGGCTCGTTTCCCTTATTGTTTATCTTTGGGGTTGATCGTTTCCCACATTTGTACGGTTTCCCATCTGAGATTTCTTCCTCGGACAGTGGTTCTTGAAATGACCATGCTCACCACATAGGAAACAGATTCCTAGCCTGGCGCATCCAAGTTTGCCCTTAGTTTTCTGAGTCTTGTGCTTCTGAACTTGTTTATCGAACCCTGATCCTGGTCCAAATCTTTTCCCTTGTCGTCGTGGGCAGATTGATCCCTTGTGTCCAACTTCCTCACAGAAATGGCATGTTACAACCTCGGTGGTCTTCTGGATTTGCTCCCACTCATGCTGTAGTTGTGCAAATCTGGAATTAAAGTATTCCTGCTCCTCTGCTAGGCTTGCTAATGTAGCTATGCAAGCATCACCCAGTTGCGTAGCTTGACAACCTTTCTTGGTCACGTACTTCTTAATTTTCCTTATTTCCTCACGAATGCTGGCTGCCGCCGCTGTGCGTTGATTCACATTTAGCTCCTGCGGTGGTAAAATCTCCTTCGGCTCCCCGCTCAAGATCATCGGATCATCCCTTGAAATCAGCTCACTCTCTTCCATCAACACATCCTCGGTTAAGATATCCTCGAACACCATTCATGTGTTTGAAGGATGGTAACACATATACTGGAACTAGTCCAGCTATAGAAAATTTATAAAAACATAAGTTGAAAGAAACAACAATATGTATTATAATTGTCTACGGCCAGCTAAAACCCGACTCCTAAAAGGCATCCAAGATTAATTTTCCTACTGTGTTGGATTGTAAATTGAAGTCGCCTCTGATACCACTCTGTAACGCCCCAATTTCTGGTAACTGGGAAACTGTGACATAAGCCATAATCTTTTCTTGAATTAGCCACAATACACAGAAAAACAGGAAAATTTAAAACTTTTTATTCAACACAAATGTATTACAAGTCCGAATGTTAAAAAGTTGCAATACATTATAACAGTGTTACAATAATATCCTTACAATCCCAAGTGTTACAACTTTCATCAGAGTACAATGAATAAAGGACAACACATGGTATTTTACTTAGATGCGTCCCCAACAATAAATAAATTACAACAATGAATAAATTACAATAATTGTTACAAATGAAATTACAACATATATTTCAGCGGAAACTAAAAATGAAATCGACTCCTTGCTTCTCTTGCATTGATTCCTCCTGAAATCTGTACCTGTATTTCTGCAATCCAGTACTTGTAATCTTTCAATCTAGTACCTATAGAAGTGGGGACGTCAGTACATATACTGACGCTTTAAGGCTGATAACTAGCAGCGAATCTCAACTACAGCAAACAGACTGATGAAAAGAAAAACATTCATATATATATGATGTGTCAGTGTATGTTATGACAGACTCTAATGCAAGACTACTAATGCAAGGATGCTTTTATTCTAATTCAAGCAAGACTCTGTGACAGTATGCAGCCCATACTACATATGCTTCATATCAAGTCGTTTATTCATATATAGATATTTCAACCTGCGCCATGAATTCTACTCTACTACTCAACTTGTTTCTGAAGATTAGACATGACTGATGAGGCTGCTCTGAAACGGTCTAATCCCGCCATCTGCGGTCAAACAGTGGTGTCCTCATTTTCCACTATTGCCCAGTCGCACCGGACCCTTCTCAAATATCTTACGAATCCTTGGAGTTTCCGCGGACGTAGGTTAGCTCGAAGCATCCCCTACCGTCCCCTAGCCAGACCGTAGTCTATGGCTTATCGCCCTTAGATACAAGACAAGATGGAGTTCCGGGGGGTTCATCCCCCCTAGCTCCGACAGGAATCACTCCCGCTTATCAAGGCACTTCAGAAATTAACAGATGAGATACGGATCCCGTGCTCCCAACTCGTGAGAAGGCACAGACCGTATCCCTTTGACAAGAAGGGTACAACCCAATAACACCGCCTAGTTCCGGTCTATAGGACAGGTCAGATCATAAGGTATCACCCTTAACACCAACATTTTCCCTTCTGTAACACCCTAGAATTGATTTATGAGATTTTGTGATTTTACATGTTTTGCACATGAAATTTAATTTGTGTAATTTCTCGTATAAAATATTTTTTGTTCTCTTTATTTTTCCAAAAAAAATATTCTCTTTAAAAGCCTAATTAAAATCTAGGCCTAATTGTCTTTTAAGCCCACTCCATTTATTAATTAAATTAATTATTTAAAGCTCATGGTTAGTTTGGCCTATTAGTGAGCCCATTTACTTTAATTCTCTTTTAAAATGGTCTAACTTGTAGTGTAGACTCATTTCATGGACAATTAAATTTGTCACATAAACAAATTTGTAAATGAGGGACACTAGGTGGCATGTGCATGCAATGGAGTGTGCATTGCACACCCTACTCACCTAGGCCGGACTGTAGATGGAGGGAGTGGGAGAGAAGGAAGTGGAGGAGAGGTAGTTGCTCATCATGGGTAGTTTCTATAACTCCCTAATGCATCTTGGCCCTTAATCTCAAACCATTTGATCTAATTTTGGCCCTCCATTCACCCTAGAAAATTGTATAAATACCCCCTCCCACACTCTTCATTCTCACACTTGAAAAATTTTAGAAAGAAAGAATAGAAAGAAAGAATAAAATACAAGTTGTAAGGCAAAAGATTGAGGAGTTTTGTGAGATTGAAAAGAGAGAGTATTGTGTGTGTTACACAAGAAGGAGGAGGTCGACATTGCAAGGACCAAGAAGGGAGAGGCTCGGGTTCTAGCTTGATCAAGGAGGAGGTGATTTTCGTGGCTTGATCTAGGAGGAGAAGGCTCAGTTCCTTCGTTATAGGAGATTCTCTAGGAGTTCTTTTAATTTTCTATCCATTTTAAGGTGGGTGGTTTTCTTAAACTTCTAATTAGACATCATGTTAGGATGTGATTGATAAATTAAGGAGAAACTTTAACTAATCTAGCTATGCATTATGAAAATGAGACAAATTGTCATTAGTTGAATGTGTGTTAAAAGGAAGTTAAATTGATTGCAAAACTATGATTTATTAATGTAGATGTTTACCATTCCACCATGCTCTATTTGTTTGTACTAAAATTAGATTACATGCTTATAGTTGATTAAATGCTTCATGTGTAGATGATTGTCTAAAATAAAGTTTCATTATTGTAAAAAGATGAAAACTTGTGTTCTAAAAATATTATTTCATGGAAACCTTGATTATAAATAATAAGAAAATTGTGATCTTATTTTCAATTTCAAAAATATATCCATGATCTACTTAAAATTGCAACTTGGTACAATCGACAGTCGACCGAATTAGAGTCGACAGTCGACCTGAATTAGAGTCGACAGTCGACTGTCAAGTAATAAATTTTGGATTTTAGTTACAGAACAGCAGACTGGCCATGTTTTAATAGTCGACTGTCCTGATCATTGTATTTTTGAGTTTTAAATCGTCGCAGAACAGCCGACTAGCCATGTTTTAACACTCGACTGTCCTGATCATTTTATTTTCGAGTTTCAAATCATTGCGGAACAACCGACTGGCCATGTTCTAACAGTCAACTGACCTGAAGTTTCAATTGATATCTGGATTTTTGTGAGATAATTTTCTAGGACCTGTGGCCTAGTATAAATGAGAACTTAAGACTATATTTTTGCAAAAAATAACTTACTATAAATTGTTAGTTTAAATTGTCTTTGGAGGCTTATAAAAATTTGGAAAAAAATATTATATTTACTCTAAAATTATGTGGACTTAATGAAAAATATTTAGGACATGATTTGATTAAAATGAGGATGGTTTAGAAGTAAAATTATATAAAGTTGATATTCGTATAAAATGAAAGGTAATTATTTTCATGAGAAGATTACACTAAGTTATAAAAGAGGAATTTGAATAAAAGAAAGATTTAAGTGTGTTATCTATGGATTTTATTGCCTAATTTGAATATTGTATATGAGTGAAAAATATAACTTTATGACTATTGAATTAAGTAAGGAAAGAAACTATAGTATGAGAATTTATTGTGCTTATGGAAAAGAAATTTGTGAGTATGAAGTATATGAATGGAAAGCGACTTGATATGTGAGTTTTGTCATAGAAATGAAAAGAAATCATGTAATTATGAAAAAGAACTTATGAGTATAAAGACTCAATTTTGTGATTATGAATTAAAATTGGGAACTAGAGTATAGTTAAGCCTCATACCGTCATTGAAAAGAAATGCGTTGAAATGAAATTTGATTTGAAAATATCAAGATTTGGGTCATGTTGAATAGATGGTTAAGACCGGTATAGTGGAAGGGCTAACTCTAGAGAATTGATTTTGTTCATGATTCAAATAACTAAGGACTAGATTCATAGTGAAGACATGGTGAAAGTAAGAGAAAAACACGAGTATGAGGGCCTCAGAGCTACGGTGTGAGATTATTTACAGGCTGTCTTTACGATGCGTCGTGACATGACGTAGATATGTCTCCAGGAGTCCATACTGCAGGCGATGCTCGTGGGGTGTTTGGTGACTGCGGGTGGTGTCATGTCCCATGACGGAGGCTGAATTGTTCATAGATTCTTCACGATGCATCGTGACATGACGTGGATTTCCCCTCCAGGCTATCTAGACATGAGCTCATAACTCTTAGAACATCTAGGATACTTATCGTAGTTACAGTAGTAGTTTAAGTCATGATGAGGGATTGAACCTTACAAGATGAAGAACGGTTAAGGGCTTGCCCTCAGACCTATGTAGTATGGGATTGATAGAATCTGAACAAGTGCGCATTAGTGTCATCTAATATAAATAACTACATTAAGGACTAAGTGCACCGCACAACACGACATCTATAGAATAGTCCCTTGTAGTTCTGTATGTGACCAAGTTTGTGATTGGTTTAAGTTTTTGAGAATCGTTATACTGTTTCAGCATAAAGAGGATAGCCATGTATAATATTTTGTCAGTTGTAAGCAGCTGATGCGCCCACAGTTTTTATGCAGGGTAAAGTGATTAACAAGACTAAAGAATGCATATTGAGTAAAGAATGATTCAAGTGTTGTACATATTCAATTCATGTAATTTATTCTACATTGCTTTCGCTGTAAAGATGTTGTGTAAGTGTAAACTCTCATGTAACAAAAAGTTTTTATTTCCTTGTAAAATTATATGAAAGAAGTGTAAAGATCATGTGCAACTTCGAATTCAGTATATTTTGGAATTCGGGGTGTTACAGAGTGGTATCAGAGCTAGGTTTCCAAGTAGTACAAATTTATAAGGAACGACACCCTAGATGTGGACATTAGGGCGTATGTTGAGTCTAGAGATTTAAATGTAAGTCACTTACATTTGTGTTGCTCTATAATTTATGCTTCTTCTCCTTTCTCTAAGATGGTAGACCACTTCGACCCAGCTGGAGGCGATGACGGGCACATAGATAAGGAAGATTACTACCCCCGGCAAGCTAATTTAGACGAAGAGGATCCTGAAGAATTTGAAGAGGAATGGTCTGAGTCCCAAGAGATCACTCCACCTCCGGATTCATCTGGTGATTCCTCCGACGAGGAAGAACCAGTTCCGAGTAGTCTTATTGGGTCTCTTCAAGGCAGGTAGAGACTCAGAGGGAGAGAGCGGAGCTGCTGCAGGTACAGTATGCAAAGTGCAAGGAGAGCATTGCCACGCTCAGTCATCGTGTTTGGAAACTCGAGAAAAGGAAAAACATGTACGATGTACTGAAGAAAGAAGTGGCAGAACTACGGGGAGAGCTTCGTGAAGCCAAGAGGAACCGTAGGAACTAGACTGTTGTATCTTCTTATTGTTTTCATTTTGATGTTAGAAATGTTTTAAATTCGAATGTATAAAGTTTGAAATGAAATGAAAATTTGATTTAAAATTCATGTTTATACTTCGAATTTAATGGATATTTTGCATCAGAATATGGCTAGAAGAGGAGCTCGAAATGGTGAAGGTCTGGACTTGAAGACGGAACTAGGGAGGGTCTATCAGACACTCAATGCCGTTGCCATGAATCAGAATCAAAGAAGGGTGCCTGCGAATCCAGTACCCGAAGCAATCGAATCATTCAAACGGATGAAACCACCCGTATTTGAGGGGAAGTCAGACCCTGACACGGCTGGCAATTGGATCCGACAGGTAGAGACTATCTTCGAAGTCTTGGAAAATCCGGAGGGCAGCAAGGTGAAGTTAGCGGAGCTACCGTTGAGAAGGATGCAGCTGTGTGGTGGCAGTCGATGAAGCGGACGATGGGAGGTATTGTTCTTTGCTAGGATGAATTCTTGGAGGAATTCCGCAGTCATTATTTTCCCTCAGACGTCCAGGAGAAGAAGGTCATGGAGTTTCTGGCGTTGCAGTAGGGTGGCATGTCGGTTAGGGAGTATGAGACAAGGTTCACTCATGTCTCGAGGTATGCGCCCTGAATTGTTGATGGATGAGGCGAAGAAGGCTCGAAAGTTCGAGCATGGGTTGAGGCCAAGTCTGAGATCCAGGATGATACCCCTCGGTATCAGGAGGTTTGACAAGCTGGTCAAACAAGCTGCAGCCACTGAGGCAGACATGGAGCAGTTCCATGCTGTTCAAAATTGGAGGACCAACTGGAATGTTGGGAAGAGGCCCGCAGTTTCTAGCAACTTCAGGGGACAGCCGTCGGCCCAGAGGTTCAAACCAATGGGAGCGAATGCTGTCAACATAGCTGGGAGACCCGAAAACAATTGGGTGAGACCTCCTGTGGTGACTTGCTTCAACTGTAGTGAGATAGGACATTACAAGTCTCAATGCCCCATGCCACAGAATGTCACCCGTAGCGGACCAACGCAGCAAGTTGGGAAGAAGCCGTACCAGTAAGGGCGAGTATTTTCCTTGACTGAAGCTGATGCTGATGAGGGGGATCACGTCACTGGTACGAGGGAGGATGTTTAGAGTGTTTTCTGTTGTTTTTCTATTTTTCCTCTTTATATAGTGAACTGTTATGTAACGAGTGTGTGTTATGTAACAGGAAAACTTATTTTGAATGGAAAAAAAGTTGTTGTTTTGTTCGATACTGGGTCCTCTCACACTTTTGTATCACCTAAGTTTGCTAAAGTTTTGGGAGTCGAACCGAAGATATTTCCAGGCAAGGTCTTAGCAGTAGCTACTCTGTCAGGGGAGACTTTAACCACTGATCGGTACTATGCGGACTGCGAGATCATGATTGGAGATATTATTTTGGGATTGATCTGATCGAGTTGAATGTTTTGGGAGTCGATGTTATCATTGGCATTGATTGGATGAAGGTGTACAGTCTGGGCATCAAATGCAAGACCAAGACAGTAACAGTGAAGGCTCCAGGTGGACCTGAAGTCACTTTCCAAGGGAAGAGGAGATGTTCAGATTTGGTTGCTGCTATCAGCCAGAAGAAAGGGATTCCTGTAAAGGTGCAGCGAATTCCGGTGGTTCGGGATTATCCGAAGGTATTCTTGGAAGATTTTCCTGGGTTACCGCCGCATCGTGATGTGGAGTTCAGCATCACTATTCAGCCAGGGAGTGCACCTATTTCTAAGGCACCGTATAGGATGGTGCCAGTGGAGCAGGATGAGATCAAACGGCAGATTAAGTACCATCCTGGGAAGGCAAATGTTGTTACTGATGCACTTAGCCGCAAGAGCAATCCGGCTAGTTTGATTACGACTCAGAGGCAGCTTGCAGAAGAGTTGGATCGGTCTGGTATTAAAGTCGTTCTGCAAGGCTTGGGATCATCTTTAGCTCAGCTGAGGCTTCAACCAATGCTGAATGAAAGGATTATCGCTAGTCAGAAGGAAGATGCAGAGATTCAGAAGATGAAGGAGCAGGTCGGTGATGGCAGGTTGTCCGAGTTCCAGATCAGGAATGGAGTGCTATGGTTTAGAGGGAGGCTGTGTGTTTCGGATTATTCGGACTTGAAAGAAAGTATTTTTCAGGAGACACATGCTACTCTTTTGTCTGTATAGCCTGGGAGTACTAAGATGTATAGGGACATTAAGCAGCATTTCTGGTGGTAAGGTTTGATGCGGGATGTGGTCGAGTTCGTAGCGAGGTATGAGATCTGTCAGTAGGTCAAAGCCGAGAATCAGAAATCCGGAGGTCTTTTGCAATCGTTATCTATTCCGGAATGGAAGTGGGATAACATCAGCATGGATTTCATCACGGGTTTGCCCAAGAGTTCCAAGGGCAATGATGCGATTTGGGTCATAGTCGATCGACTAACCAAATCCGCTCACTTCCTGGCTATGAAACTCACTTCGTCGATGGACAGATTGGCTGAGCTGTATGTTGGTGTGATCGTCAGGCTTCATGGTGTTCCGCTAACCATTGTGTCTGTGTCACGCCCCGCTTTCCAAAAATACGGAATACGAGCACGTAACAAAAGCCCTAGCGAATGATTATTATCATCCTTAAGCTGTTTCAAGAAATCTTTGCAACACATCACAGGCAACATATCAGAGTCGGAAGCAAAAAGTGAAACCAATATGCAACATTGAAACAATTTTACCAACAGAAATTACTTGAAATCAAATATCATGTTCTCAAATAAAACAGAGTCTGGAAAACAAATATTCTGGGTCACATCGCCCAATACAAATAATACTCAAGTCTCAAAATACAAATATTGTTCTAGCATGAAACAGAAATAATCATAATAGTAAAATTTCAGCCTCTAGCCCCTCATTTTGCCAATACCTTCAGGAACCTGTCCTCCAAAATCTGCAATTCATAGAATGCATGAAAAAGGAAAAGAGAAAACACAGTATCCGTCAATGGCAAGTCCGGGTCACAAATAGAGTAGGATACATGCACATGGGGAAACTAACTAATAACAGGTCATAATGCATCAACAGTAATATCTAGCATGGTATCCTAACAGTACAGTTGTTTTATGTCTAAGGCAGTGTCATAAGGCAACTAACAGTCTTTAATAACAGTATCTCAGTATCTCAGTGAATCAGGATAACAGTAGATCAGTATCACTAGCAGTATATTCAGTGTATCAGTATAACAGTCCCAGTATAACAGTCTTAGTCTAATAGTAACAGTATATCGGTTTCAGTCTAACAGTAACAGTATATCGGTCTCAGTCTAACAGTATCAGTCTCACAGTGTCAGTCTAACAGTTTCAGTTTATGTTCTTTCAGTCTTGTGTGTATTACTAGCTAGGTAGCACTTCATGCATCCCATACTACATGGTTGCTACAACAAACAGTTTCGCTTAGTAAGATATCATAGGGGACCATGATGGGGCAGTGTACTCAGTTATCAGTAATAGAAGCAGTAACAGTAACAGTCAGAACCAAGAGGTCCTTTTCTACTCTACACCTTCTTACAGAAGAAGCAATGTAGACAGGGTCAGTAAACAGTAACAGTATCAGTATGGTAGTTCCCTTCCAAGTACACGTTTCCATATGATCCACTACTCGATCTTCCCTTAAACCCCGGCTTGATTACTTTTAGTTATTAATGTCCAACATGAATTTTTACGTGTAAACTAGTGTCAAATAAGCATGGTAGGGTCAGGTATAAGTTCAGGTTATCAAATCAGCATGCAAGAGTAATATAGATTCACATATACGAGCATAATGTACTAGGGTCATTATCAGGACAGCAAGACTAGTCAGCACTAAATCAGTGATTCAGAGAACTACAGGCATGCAAATCATGATCCGTCGAAGGATCTGGAAACTAGACTTCCACATGCTTCTAAAGAGTATAATAAAGATCTATACTAGTTCACAACATCTCGGCTTAAAACACATTTCAAAACAGTTTTCATGTACAGCCAGAAAACAGGAAATAACTTAAACCACATGAAAACAGTAGGTAAATTCATCAATTAAATCCACGAAAATTCTGGAGTAATCCCCTATATATGTAGACTCAAAATAATAATTTTCATAATTTTTCAGAAAGTATAGATATGTTATCAAAAATGAAAAGTAACACAAAACATGGTTTTGATGGATCTGGAATTTCTCAACACAGCTATACGAAAACAAACATATCTCGCTAACAGCGCATCGAAATCCAGTTCCACCAAAACGGGGTGAAATTATATAAAATTATCCAACTTTATTATCTCACATAATATTTCCATACAGTAATTAAAAATAGGGTGAACACGGCATTCAACATAGAGCAACACGCAGTTTACAGCAAAAGCACATTCTAGAAAAGGGTACAAGACATCACTCCAAAACTTATCTTTAAAATACCACATAAATCTGGGAACTACCTAACATCATGGTGAAATACTGAACAAAATATTGTGGCATGATATTATGTATAACTTGGATTTTGAAAATAAATAGATAATAAAATCTACCCCGAACTGAATCTGGAAACTACCGATATACAGTCACTAAAATAATCATAACTAATTCATACGAACTCTAAACGGGGTGAAACCAGTGGGGTTAGAAAATAGATTCAGTCCTCTACAAATTACTCAGAAATGTTCATGTTGAGATTCGGACTCTAATCCAGGCAAAAACAGCAATCAATCCAGTACAACCCGAATTTCCAGATTTCTCACATCATCTTAGAATCGTCATAACTTCTTCAAAAATGAACCAAACTCAACCAAACTCGAAACGCAGCCTACCTATTGTCTAAATATCATATCTAAGGGTTTCTAACATGTCAAAACTTAATAATTCTCACATAGGCAATCAATCAGACACATGGTATACAATATATCACATACGCAATTAAAATCGAAATTTGGTGAAACCTAAGGCATAAACCTATCAAACTCCATGTCCTAAGTCATCTATGGCCTGATTTACACAATAGAGATGAAACTGACAAATAAAATCTAATCTTTGGTCGTCTCTAGTCTCAACTATCCTATTAGGTGAACTTTCTACTTGTACCAACCTCATGAAATTATGTACAAGTTACTTGCCTGAATTTGGAGATGAAGAACAATGCAAATCAAAAGTGGAAGAAAATCCCACGAATGAAAATTCACGAACTCACGAACGATCCACACACGCACTCGAGCACACGCAATAAAAAACTCAAGAGCAAGAGAGCGCGAGACGACGGATGGAGATAAACGGGAGAGATAAAGCACGAAAGTATGATGCAATTGTTACGAAAAAAGAAGATGCAGTTTACGGATTGAAAACAAATATATAAGGGATATGAAATAGTGTTAGGGTTAGGAGAAAAGGAGACGGTGCAATGACGGCTACAGGAAATGAAGTGGGTCGGTTTGCATTAGGTGGATCCGGGTGTGATGGGTATGGCTCACGGTTGCTAAGGTGAGAAATGGTAGGCTTTTAATATAGGTAGGAAATCAGGTAAGTTAATGGGTATTAGTAGTAGGTTTATAAGGATCTGGATATATATATATATAAGGTAATAACTATATGATTTATATAAAACAGTATAGTAGGATATAAGATAGGTAAAGGATATTAGAATTAAATAAATGGGTATTTAAGAAAAATTTCAATAAGAAAAATGGGCATATAAATTTAATAAAATAACAAATAAAAAATATCGTTTCTAATAAAATGCAATTTGCATTACAAAATATAATTTATACAACTAGTAGATAAAATGGATTTTTAATAACTAGTCAAAAATAACAATCATAACAATAATACAAATAACAATAATAATAGTACTACTAATACAGAAATTAGAGTAATAATAACAAAAATAAGATTTGTATTAAAAATGTAAAATTCATAGAAAATAGTTACAATAAAATTTTTGATCGAAAAATTAGATTTTAATAGAAGGTCTAATAATACATTTGACAAAAATAATTTGAAAACTGAAAAGAAAAAATAAAATAAAATAAAATAAAAATTATTTGCAAAAATTTTTAAAATACAGAAAATATCGAAAAAATACCTTTTTGGGAAAACAGGGGTTACAGTCTGTTCGGGATGCGTGGTTTACTTCGCATTTCTGGAGGAGTCTTCAGACAGCTCTGATTACCAAGACGGATTTCAGCACTGTTTTTCATCCGCAGACCGATAGGCAGACCGAGAGTGTCAACTGTATTCTTGAGGATATGCTTCGGTGTTGTGTACTAGACTTTGGAGGCAGTTGGGAAAGGCATTTAGCTCTGGTGGAGTTCGCCTACAACAATAGTTTTCAGACTAGTATTGGGATGGCACCGTACTCTGTATGGCAGGAAGTGCAGAACACCTGTTTGTTAGTTCGAAGTTGGGGAGCGGCAGATGTTTAGGCCTGAGATTCTGTAGCAGACCTCTGAAAAGATCGATCTGATCAGGAAGAGGTTGGTGGATGCTCAGAGTAGGCAGAAGTGCTTTGCAGACAACCAGAGGAGGGACCTGAAGTTTGAGGTTGGCGACTTTGTCTTTCTGAAGGTTTTAGCAAGGGTGTGACTCGCTTCGGCAGAAGTGGGAAGTTAGCCCTGAGGTTCATAGGCCCGTACAAGATATTGAAGTGGACTGGGAAAACTGCTTATCGGTTGGAGTTACCGGAGGAGTTGTCTCAGGTGCACAATGTCTTCCATGTGTCTATGCTGAGAGGGTACATTCCAGATCCTAGTTATCATTTTCCCGAAGTACCGGAGGATTTGTAGTTGGATCTGAGTTACATTGAGCGTCCGGTTAAGATTTTCGATCGTTGGGAGAAAGTCTTGAAGAACAAGACGATACCGATGGTCAAAGTAGTCTGGAGAAACCAGTTGGTTGAAGAGACTGCTTGGTAATCTGAGGAGAGGATGATGAAAGATCATCTAGAGCTCTTTGAGTGATTTGTATCTTCTTTTTCTCTTCTTATCTCTTTATTGTATTCCTGTTTTCTCACGCTTTAACTGCAGTTCCGGGGACGAAACTATTCTAAAGAGGGAGTGTTGTAACACCCTAGAATTGATTTATGAGATTTTGTGATTTTACGTGTTTTGCACGTGTAATTTCATATGTGTAATTTCTCGTATAAAATTTTTTTTGTTCTCTTTATTTTTCCAAGAAAATTATTCTCTTTAAAAGCCTAATTAAAATCTAGGCCTAATTGTCTTTTAAGACCACTCCATTTATTAATTAAATTAATTATTTAAAGCCCATGGTTAGTTTGGCCCATTAGTGAGCCCATTTACTTTAATTCTCTTCTGAAATTGTCTAACTTGTAGTGTAGACTCATTTCATGGACAATTAAATTTGTCACATGAACAAATTTGTAAATGAGGGATACTAGCTGGTATGTGAATGCAATGGAGTGTGCATTGCACACCCTTCTTACCTAAGCCGGACTGTAGATGGAGGGAGTGGGAGAGATGGAAGTGGTGGAGAGGTAGTTGCTCATCATGGGTAGTTTCTATAACTCCCTAATGCCTCTTGGCCCTTAATCTCAAACCATTTGATCTAATTTTGGCCCTTCTTCACCCTAGAAAATTGTATAAATACCCCCTCCCACACTCTTCATTCTCACACTTGAAATTTTTTAAAAAGAAAGAATAGAAAGAGAAAAAAAATACAAGTTGTAAGGCAAAAGATTGGGGAGTTTTGTGAGATTGAAAATGTAGCGCCCCGAATTTCTAGTATAATATCTTAGAAAATACGTGGCACAATCCCAGCATCAACTTCAATGTAATAGTACACATAGTCCAAAAACATAAATAATTTTATTCCATACTTTTATTACAACAATCTTTACAAACACAGCGAAATACAAAACACCTTCAATTGCAACATTCTTTTTACAACACTTCTTTTACTAATATTTTACACAAAACTCTATTACATCAGTTTATCTCAAAACTAACTCAAGCATCCACACCTCCAAACTCTAAGCAACAACCTGCAACACATGAGGCTAGAGATGATCCCCAACCCCCAAAACTAAAGGGGTTAGCCATTAATGGTGTGAGTGACATAAAAGCAAACAACATAAATGAGCATTAAGCATGGATTCTTAAATAACATGTAATAAACAAGAATACATAAAATATGACATAGCTAGGAAACATGTAAACAACAAGTGAAACTAAACAATTGTCAAGTGTAGAAAACAAGAAAACCACATGCATAAAACTGAGTCAGGAAAACACATTTTCTATATGCGGACTCTCTAATGCGTACTTGTCGAAGTCTATGCATCCCATTTTACATAGGTTCAGTGCAAGCCCTTAACGTCTTCACTTCATAGGGTTCAATCTCCCGCTATGCAACTAATCCTATCACGATGACTACTACGAGATAAAGATAAACTGTGAGTACTAGCCCTTGCCCCGATAATTCCGGAGATCAATCCCACACCGCAAGTAATTACTTGAATAATTCCGGAGATATATCCCACACCACAGGTAATTTACCTGAGATAATTCCGGAGATACATACCACACCCTAAGTAAGATACTTGGATAATTCGGAGATTAAATCCCACACCGAAACAATGACCCTCATCACATGAATACCACATGTGCGTCGCCTCGACTCCAATAATTCCAGAGATCAATCCCACACCGCAAGTAACTACTTGGATAATTCCGGAGATATATCCCACACCGCAGGTAATTTACCTGAGATAATTCCGGAGATACATCCCACACCCTAAGTAAGATACTTGGATAATTCCGGAGATTAAATCCCACACCGAAAGCCATACTGAGGTGCATAACCCATGTTCCCGTTCGTCATATCACCACTAGTGCCTGTCCTTATCATTTTTGGATTATTTAATTACTTAACAAATCTCCTAGAGTCGGTGTACCCTACCGGACTTTACTCAATATCTGAACAACTAAATGCCTCAACAGACCCAAACATAATTAACTCAAACACCGGTATGCTAGGGTCACACACATCCTCTATTGACTCAACTCAAATATCTCAACCAAACTCACATCTAAAACTGCTCAACTTAACATCTTGAAATCATATGTTAAAATAGAAGATAAGGTATGGCTTAAAACATTTGAAGAATAAATCATTTGAAGGAAACATTCAAACTTATGAGAACACATCAGCACCAGTCGACTAATACTGAAGTAAGTTGACTGTCCAGAGGGAAAATTCCATGATTTTAAGAAAATAAGTTAAGTAATATAAGTTGACTTATAAAAGTCATAAGTTGACTTATAAAAGTCATAAGTTGACTTAAAAGAGATTATAAGTCGACTTAAAAGGTCATAAGTCGACTTAAAAGGTCATAAGTCGACTTACTAGAGAGAAATTCCAGAAATCTTTAAGAAAATATTCTAAGTGTTATAAGTCGACTTGCAAAAGTCATAAGTTGACTTACCAGAGAAAATCTACGATAACTTTGAAAAATAAATTTTAAGTGTGCCAATCGACTGAAAAGGGTCTAAGTCGACTGTCCAGAACGGATTTTCAAGGGAACTAAAGATCATAGCAGCTGGGTCGTATCAGTCGACTGTAAGGTCGTACCAGTCGACTGTCGGCCTACAGTCTGAAGAATTTAGGTCGTACATATGTCGAAACTAGAGTTTTTAAGAATCAGTCATATAACAAAATAACTTTGTATTATTTTCCAAATCTTATTAATACCAAAGTAATTAGATTTAAACTTAGCATTTGAGAAATCCAAGTCCAAACAACATCTTTTACATAAATCACAAATCCCCAATTTAAATCCTCATAACTCAAATCCTCAAAACCATTAATCATTCACAAAATTCCTCAACTCAATCTCAACTATTTTCTATAGTTGATTCATAAACAAAACAAATTTATCCTCAACATGGTCAAGTTGTTTTTATCCAACTCACCAATAATCCAAAAATCTCATCTTTATTTTAATTAATGCATGACATCTATCAAACTCAACCAAATCAGCAATAATCCAATATTTTTAGCCTACTAATAATTTATATTAAGTTCTCAACAAATCTAAAATCATTCTCATACAAATATTAAGGGTTCTTATCAAAGATCCAATTTTTCGTTCATCCATCCAACTTACATATTCAACATCCAAATCAATCTAAACATTCATATCATTCTCATACGTCATACACAAATCAAAGAAAGCAAACAAAACAACAAAAAATTATGTCATTCACCTCCATCATACACCAAACAAATAAAACAAAACAATGTCACTCACATAGTTGGAGATATCAAGCGAATATCACAAAGCACGATGAAGAATTCCCTATTTTGCAAAGAATCCAAGATCTCCTCTTCAATTACCAAGAAAATAAGAAATATAATAAAACTTGTGTTGTGCAGTGAATAACGGCTGCACACCCTCTTTTATACAGGCCGGAAATAAGGAATTAGGGTTTTAGAAACACTTTTGCAAAATAATCTTTCCAAAATATAACTTTACATATATAACCCCTTTCTTAGTTAAAATAGGTTAACTAAATCAAAATAAAATCAAATATTTTTCTCACTGAGTTGTCCAGAAATCCCGCACGGCCCAACAAATAAGAAAATTTTGGATTTACAACTCAGGGTGGCGATTTTGCACAAAATCCCTCCCTTTTGTAATATTTGTAAATACATCATAAAATATTCATAAAAATCCATAAAAATCAGAAATAATATATAATAATACATATTATATTTTCCAATCAAAATATTTGACTTTTACTATCTAGAAAAACATTTGCACAAGATTCTACATAAATTTCATATTTGCAAAAACACCCTTTTTGTTTAAATCTTCACCAAATCGACTTTAAATAAAATCTAGATATATTTAAATTTAAATGCTAACCATGGGAAACCAAATTATCAGTAAAAATGAATTTTCATAATTTATTTAAGATCCAAACGGCTTTTTACATAAAAACCCCTCTCTTTCGAGATATTTATAAAAATAGTTTCTTTATTCAGAAAAATCCCAAAATTTAGAATATACTCCATTATAATTGGGAGAATTTACTGAAAATATAAAATTGATTATTTACACCAAAAATATTTGCACGTGTTTCGCACGTGTAAAAAGATAAACCTTCAGAAAATATTTATTAAATCTCCAGAAAATCATTTTAATTCATTTTTAAATCTTTAAAATAATATTTGAAAATACGGGGTACTACAGAAAAGAGAGATTATTGTGTGTGTTCCACAACAAGGAGGAGGCTGACATTGCAAGGACCAAGAAGGGAGAGGCTCGGGTTCTAGCTTGATCAAGGAGGAGGCGATTTTCGTGGCTTGATCTAGGAGGAGAAGGCTTTGTTCATTCATTGTAGGAGATTCTCTAGGAGTTCTTTTGATTTTCTCTCCATTTTAAGGTGGGTGGTTCTCTTAAACTTCTAATTAGACATCATGTTAGGATGTGATTGATAAATTAAGGAAAAACTTTAACTAATCTAGCCATGCATTATGAAAATGAGACAAATTGCCATTAGTTGAATGTGTGTTAAAAGGGAGATAAATTGATTGCAAAAATATGATTTGTTAATGTAGATGTTTACCATGCCACCATGCTCTATTTGTTTGTATTAAAATTAGATTACATGCTTATAGTTGATTAAATGCTTCATGTATAGTTGATTGTCTAAAATAAAGTTTCATTATTGTAAAAAGATGAAAACTTGTGTTCTAAAAATATTATTTTGTGGAAACCTTGATTATACATAATATGAAAATTGTGATCTCATTTTCATTGTCAAAAATATATCCATGATCTACTTAAAATTGCAACTTGGTACAATCGACAGTCGACCGAATTAGAGTCGACAGTCGACTGTCAAGTAATAAATTTCGGATTTTAGTTACAGAACAGCAGACTGGCCATGTTTTAATAGTCGACCGTCCTGATCATTTTATTTTCGAGTTTTAAATCATCGCAGAATAACCGACTGACCATGTTTTAACAGTCGACTGTCCTGATCATTTTATTTTCGAGTTTCAAATCATTGCAGAACAGCCGACTTGCCATGTTCTAACAGTTGACTGACCTGATGTTTCAACTAATATCTGGATTTTCGTGAGATAATTTTCCAGGACCTGTGGCCTAGTATAAATAAGAACTTGAGACTATATTTTTGCAAAAAATAACTTACTAAAAATTGTTAGTTTAAATTGTCTTTGGAGGCTTATAAAAATTTTGGAAAAATACCATTATTATTCTAAAATTATGTGGACTTAATGAAAAATATTTGGGACATGATTAGATTAAAATGAAGATGGTTTAGACGTAAAATCATATAAAGTTGATATTCATATAAAATGAAAGGTGATTATTTTCATGAGAATATTATAACTAAGTTATAAAAGAGGAATTTGAATAAAAGAAAGATTTAAGTGTGTTATCTTTGGATTTTATTGCCTAATTTGAATATTGTATATTAGTGAAAAATACGACTTTATGACTATTGAATTAAGTAAGGAAAGAAACTATAGTATGAGAATTTATTGTGCTTATGGAAAAGAAATTTGTGAGCATGAAGTATAAGAATTGAAAGTGAACTTGATATGTGAGTTTTGATTCATAGAAATGAAAAGAAATCATGTTAATCATGAAAAAGAACTTATGAGTATAAAGACTCAATTTTGTGATTATGAATTGAAATTGAGAACTAGAGTGTTGTTAAGCCTCATACCGGCATTGAAAAGAAATGCGTTGAAATGAAATTTGAGATGAAAAGACCAAGATTTGGGTCATGTTGAATAAATGGTTAAGACCGGTATAGTGGATGGGCTAACTCTAGATAATTGATTTTGTTCATGATTCAAATAACTAAGGACTAGATTCATAGTGAAGATGTGATGAAAGTAAGAGAAAAACACGAGTATGAGGGCCTCGGAACCACGGTGTGAGATTATTCACAGGCTGTCTTTACGATGCGTCGTGACATGAGGTGGATATGTCTCTAGGAGTCCGTACCGCAGGCGACGCTCGTGGGGTGTTTGGTGGCAGCGGGTGGTGTCATGTCCCATGACGGAGGCTGAATTGTCCATAGGTTCTTCACGATGCGTCGTGACATGACGTGGAATTCCCCACCAGGCTGTTTGGACATGAGCTCGTAACTCATAGAACATCTAGGATACTTATCGTAGTTACAGTAGTAGTTTAAGTCATGACGAGGGATAGAACCCTACCAGATGAAGAACGGTTAAGGGTTTGCCCTCAGACCTATGTAGTATGGGATGCATAGAATCTGAACAAATGTGCGTTAGTGTCATATAATATAAATAACTGCATTAAGGGCTAAGTGCACCGCACAACACGACATCCATAAAATAGTCCCTTGTAGTTCTGTATGTGACCAAGTTTGTGATTTGTTTAAGTATTTGAGAATCTTTATACTGTTTCGGCATAAGGAGGATAGCCGTGTATAATATTTTGTCGGTTGCAAGCAACTGATGCGCCCACAGTTTCTACGCAGGGTAAAGTGATTAACAAGACTAATGAATGCATGCTGAGTAAAGAATGATTCAAGTGTTGAACATTTTCAATTCATGTAATTTATTGTACATTGCTTCTGCTGTAAACATGTTGTGTAAGTATAAACTCTGATGTAACAAAAAGTTTTTATTTCCTTATAAAATTGTACGAAAGAAGTGTAAAGATCCTGTGGAACTTCGAATTCAGTATGTTACGTAATTCGGGGTGTTATACCTTCGGCGAAAATGATAATAAGTAATGGTTAAGTAGTAATAGCCATAAGTTACTACCCTAACGATGTCATTAACCTTGAACAATCCTAGGGATGACAACAGTATTAGCATAACATGCTAGGTCTTAAGTTAGACTTCGCAAGATAACTCTACTAGGCTACATACGAGTAAACAGAACACATACGAGCCAAACAAGCTATGTATGAAACCAACAACTATATACGAGGCAGGCGAGCTGCATATGAGACAACAATACACATACGAGCCAAATAAGCTATGAATGAGACCAACTGCTACATACGGGCCAGACGAGCCGCGTATGAGACAACAACATACATATGAGCCAAATAAGCTACGTATGGACCAACAGTCTACATATGGGCCAGGCGAGCCACGTATGAGACAACAACATACATACAAAAACAACCATACAGGTAATCAATCTAGAAGCAACCAAACGTGCTTACTAGCAAAACTTGATCTTATATAATTAGAAGCAATAGAAGAATCCACTAACAATCTAAAATAGGCATACTACCAATGAGTAGCCCCAAAGCGACATAAAACTTTCCGACAGCCTAGAAGCAACCAGTGCTGTGTTTATCAAAATTCGACAGAACTATACTTTTTAGGAAAGTAAGAACATCTGCCATAACTCTCTATTGGAACACTTTTCTAGATTCAATAAGGTATTCAAAATCCGATCCATCGGACACACGCAAACAGTTTACCCAAACTGCAGATTTTCACAAAAAACCGAAACTTATTGGAATCTAGCAAAACCGGACAATTTGAAAAGGTGGTAACATCTACTAAAACTTCCTAGTTGACCAGTTGCTCAGATTACACAAGGAAATCCAAATTCCTACCGGTCGAACATACGCAAACAGTTACCAAACTACCAATTTTCAGTAAAAAGTCGAACTTCCATAGCTTGTAACTTTTGATCACTTATCGAAATCTAGTAAAACTGGACAATTTGAAAAGGTGGTAACAACTACTAAAACATCCTAGTTAACCAGTTGCTCAGATTCTGTAAGAAAATCCAAATTCCTACCGGTCGAACATACGCAAACAGTTACCAAACTACCGATTTTCAACAAAAAGTCGAAACTTCCGTAGCATGTAACTTTTGCTCCACTTATCGGAATCTAGCAAAACTGGACAATTTGAAAATGTGGTAACATCTACTAAAACTTCCTAGTTGACCAGTTGCTCAGATTCCGCAAGAAAATTCAAATTCTTACCTGTCGAACATACGCAAACAGTTACAAAAACCAGCATGCTTGACCAAGGAAAACTAAAACTTTGAAAGCCTATAACTTCTACTCTGCTTATCAGAATTTAATCCGAGAGGCCAATTCGGGAAGGGGCTAACGTTTAACACAACTCCCTAGTTGGTCCGAACCTCAGATTCAACCAGTAAAACACTGTAAAACTACAAGGAAGTCAAACAGATACAATTTCAACCTACCGAAATACACAGCCAGCTGAAAACTTTCAAAGCGCATAACTTCTACTCTGCTTGTCGGAATTTAACCCGAGAGGTCAATTCGGAAAGGGGAAGATGTCTACGATAACTCTCTAGTTGGTCCGAAGCTCAGGTTCAACCAATAAGACACTTTAAATTCTCAAAGAAGAAAAACAGCAAGAGTCTGGTAAAGACAGCCAGTTGCTGTACTTTGCAAACGACATAACTCTTGCTCCGCTTATCGGAATTTAGCCCGAGATGCCAATTCGGAAAGGGGAAGATGTCTACTATAACTCTCTAGTTGGTCTGAACCTTAGATTCTACCAGAAAAACACTCAAAAACATCAAAGAAGCAAAACAGGTTGTTCACCCTCAAAACAGCAGTGCTGTCTTCTACCCGCGTTCGTTGTTTTGGGCGAAACGGTCGTTTCACCCATCAAACTGACTCCGAAAATTCCACTAAAATTTTAGCATGCTAATAACACATAGGAGAACCTCCCACATAAATTTCGGGTCGAGTATCCATCTTTAACACAAGTAATTAATTCCTACTACATAGTAGTTTAGGGCTGATTCTTTGGGTTCTATTTTGTGTTCTACCCTTCAATCTTTTATGCCATCTATTATAATCCTCAATCAACAACATACAACAACAATATTAATAATAATACTATAAACAAGCATGAGAATGAGAAATCCCCACCTTAGAGAGCTAGTAGGAAGGACTTGCAACTTCTACTCCTTGCTTGTTCTTGCTCCTCTCCAGAACACCCCTTGAAAATGGAACCCATGAAACCCTAGCATTCTTTTCTTTTGATTCTCTCTTCCTTTTTCTTTTCTTCGCAATCTTTTTTTCTTAAAAACAAAAATAAGTAGAGAAGTGAAGTAGAAGAAGATGAGAAGAGACGGAGGAGAAATGAAGAATCACCAAAATGGAAGTGGGATTTTTTTGCCCTCTTTGTGTGAGGCCGGAAATGGGGAAGGGAAGAGGGATTAGGGATGTTTTTATAGAAGGGGAGAGTTGGGTTTGTGGTCGAGAAGAAACCACATGTCCTCATTCTTTGTGGTTTAACAAATTTGGGGTCAATTTGCAAATTAAAATTGCAATCAAACCGTAATAAAATTGCAATCAAACCCTAAATCAAATCCTACCCTCTATCTCATCATGATGGGCCAAAATGAAAGATAATTTTTCCAAATCACATACTACATGCTTTTGTAAAAACATACAAAATCGATACAATTCAACTACATACGTATATTTGATTACACAGATAATTTTTATTAGTAAAAACGAATAATCTGTACAAAAAATCATACAATTCCGAGAAAATAATTTTATCACCGGTTCGGAAGATTCCTGTATCAATCTAATACAAAACAGTCATATATCGACTAGTTTATACGTATAGATACTGTTTATGAACAAACCGGGTGATGTCCACCAAAAATATTTCAGTTTTGAATATAATAATAAAATAATAATTTTTAATATCTGCCCGGATTTTTCAGACATTTTCTCAAAAATGTATTTTTCAAGATTATGTACAAGTGCATAAAACTGATACAATACATGTATATACATACTAGTATATTCATCCAAATAACTTTTTATTTGAAAAACCAAGTAATTTTCATTAAAAATATCTGAACTTTAAAAATAATAATTTATACAATATAATATCCGTTCGGGATATTACAATACTCCCTCCTTACAATAGTTCTGTCTTCAGAACTACGTTAAGTCGGGAAAACAGAAAAACAACCAATCACTAAATAACTCGGGGAAAGTAAGCTTATACGGATTTCCGGCTCCTAAGTGATTCATCCACGAACTGGTTCTCCAAAGAACCCAACCTCGATCCCAAAATTGTCGGAAGAATCTGCCAAAGTCGAGATGTAACTCTCGAATCTTGGTCAGAATCGCTGACACTGGCACTCCATGTTGCTGCCTTATGCCTTGAATGTGGATTCCCGCTAATTTCTCTAGCGACTAAGTCATCTTTATTGGAAGAAAACGTGCAGACTCTGTCAATTGATCTCCAATATCCCAAATTGAGTCATACATTTTCGAACTTCTGGGTAATCCTGTGACGAAGTCCATATCGACATTCTGAGTTTTACCTTTATCAACTTGGCACTTCAGTGCTTCAATCCCTGCATCTTCTGCATAAGCCTCTTGATTTGCTTTCTTCGACTCGGTTGCAGCTTTAATCGTGCCAAAACTGAGCTCCAATCTTGAGTAATCACTCTTAATACTGGCTTGCTTGATCTCATCATCAAGCTCCTTACTTCCTTCACGGTCTTTAGCTGAGGCCAGTTCTTCATCTATCTCGACCTTATGCACTTCGGTAGCCACTCCCTCCTTTGAATAGGAGATGGCCTACAAACGTCACTCCTGACTTTCAGGATTCTCTCCTATAATTTGCTCAAGGTTGATGCTCCAGATGGTCTAATCAACAAAACCAAATTTAGAGTTGTCTCCCACACACATCTCAACTTCTTGAAAAATAATTCAGTCAAGAATATGATGAACCTCAGTTGAACAAAACAGTTGTATGGATTCCATATATATATAAATCCAACTGGTTACAAAAAGAGTTACATCATAAATTACTTCTTAGTATAAAATAAATTTCAAAATACTACTCTTAAACTTAGTTGCAGTTCCATATGCACATACTGGTACTAGAACTCTTGCCTTCTTCAGCCTTCTGGTAGTAAGTGTGAACTCTACCCTTGGTGAACAGGCTCCTTTCACTTACTGTTCATCTTCGGGGCTGATCTGCTGTCATTTTTATGAAGCTGGGGACAGTTCGGCCAAACATGACCGATCTCCCCATATTTGTACGGTTTCCCATCTGAGCTTTCTTCCTCGGATACTGGTTCTTGAAATGACCATGCTCACCACATAGGAAATAACTTCCTAGCTTGGCGCCTCCAAGTTTGCCTTGTCTTATGTTTTTGACCTTGGTTATCGAACCCTAATGCTGGTGCAGATCTTTTCCCTTGTCGTCGTGGGCAGTTTGATCCCTTGTGTCCAACTTCCTCACAGAAATGGCATGCTACAACCTCGGTGGTCTTCTGGATTTTCTCCCACTCAAGCTGTAGTTGTGCCAATCTGGAATTAAAGTATTCCTGCTCCTCTGTTAGGCCTGCTAATGCAACTATGCAAGCATCACCCAGTTGCTTAGCTGGACAACCTTTCCTGGTCACGTACTTCCTAATTTTCCTTATTTCCTCACATATGCTGGATGCCACCGCTGTGCGTTGATCCACACTTAGCTCCTGCGGTGATGAAATCTTTTTCGACTCCTCGCTCAAGATCATCAGATCATCCCTTGAAATCAGCTCACTCTCTTCCATCAACACATCCTCGGTTAGGATATCCTCGAACACCATTCATGTGTTTGAAGGATGGTAACACATATACCAGAATTTGTCCAGATATAGAAAAATTATAAAAACATAAGTTGAAAGAAACAACAATATGTATTATCAGTGTCTACAACCAGATAAAACCCGACACCTAAAAGGCATCCAAGTTTAATTTTTCTATCGTGTTGGACTGTAAATTGAAGTCGGCTCTGATACCACTCTATAATGCCCCTATTTTCGGTAACTGGGAAACCGTGACATGCCATAATCTTTTCCTCAATTAGCCACAATATACAGAAAAATAGGAAAATTTAAAATTTTTTATTCAACACAAATTTATTACAAGTCCGAATGTTACAAAGTTGCAATACATTATAACAGTGTTACAATAATACCTTTACAATCCCAAGTGTTACCACTTTCATCAGAGTACAATGAATAAAGGATAACACTTGGTATTTTACATGGATACTTCCCCAACAATAAACAACTTACAACAATGAATAAATTACAATAATTGTTACAAATTAAATTACAACTTATATTTCAGCGGAAACTAAAAATGAAATCGACTCCTTGCTTCTCTTGCCTTGAGTCCTCCTGAGACCTGTTCCTGTACTTCTGCAATCCAGTACCTGTAATCTTTCAATCTAGTACTACTAATGCAAGACTACTAATGCAATGATGCTCTTATTCTAATGCAAGCAAGACTCTGGGACAGTATGCAGCCCATACTACATATGCCTCATATCAAGCCGTTTCTTCATATATAGGGATTTGAACCCGCGCCATGAATTCTACTCTTATACTCGACTTGTTTCTGAAGATTAGACATGACTGATGAGGTAGCTCTGAAACAGTCTAATCTCACCATCCGCAGTCATATAGTGGTGTCCCCATTTTCCACTATTGCCCAGTCGCACCGGACCCCACTCAAATATCTGACGAATTCTTGGAGTTTTCGCGGATGCAAGTTAGCCCGAAATATCCCCTGCTGCCCTCTAGCCAGACCGTAGTCTATGGCTTCTCGCCCTTAGATACAAGACAAGACAGAGTTCCGGGGGGTTCATCTCCTAGCTCCCACAGGAATCGCTCCTACTTATCAAGGCACTTCAGAAATTAACAGACGAGATACGGATCCCCTGCTCCCAACTCGTTAGTGTTGTGTTAAATCTAGATACCTAAATAAATAGATAAAACTAGACACAAATTATAAAACCTCGCAAGTGCACGAATCGTTAGAAAAGCGTAGCAATAGCAAGGGTCGATCCCACAGAGATTGTAGATTTCAACTTACTAATCAATAAAACTAATAATAAAAATGAATAAGAGTTGTTGTAATATTCTAAAAGAACTAAAAGATTAAAACTAAAATGAGAGGTGTTGAATCACAAATATCTCTTGAATAGTTGGGTTGTTGATCTCCACCAACAGTTAGTAATGCTAAGTTGCCTTCTGAATTTACTTCTAATTACTCATGTTTGTTCACTTCAAGGGCATGGTATCTACTCCTTAAAGTATTGTTTCCCTAAACCAAGAATTAGGCATGGTATATACTCTAATTCGTTTCTTCCCTAAGTATTTAGCATGGTATCTACTAAGTTATACTTAACAAAAGCATAAGAACAGTGGAAACGAACAAACACTTAAAGTTCTAGAAATTGGTATCAGATCTAGATCCTTTAAGTTGATTGAACCAAGAATCCTAAAGATTCCCTTGTTACAAATTACGAGCACGAGATACGGGTCGTCTCAATATGCTCATATAACAGATTCAGATTTCTAACCCACAAACTTGATAATATCAGATTCTGTATGGCAGTCGACTGGCTCTCACCTTCAGTCGACTGTACTTATAACTCCTGAACAAGTTTGAATGTTATCAATCTATATCAATTCAATTAGATTCAATCAATAAGTAAAATAGAAGGATTCAAAAGAACATAGCACTACATAACTACGGCTTCGATCTACCCAACTATGAAATTAGTTCCACATAATAATACTTTTATTGCTTAACAAGTTCAAATACATGATCAACATCAAAGAGTAAAGAGAGAAGAAATAAACTAATGGATTCCGGCAATAGAGTCGACTGGCTGTCACACAGTCGACTGCCTTCGAGTACTGGTTCTCCTCTTCCCCTTCTTCGATGATGATGGAATGCGGCACTGGTTGCTTGTTTAGGAACTTGGTGATTTAGTTGCTTCCAAGAGATAGATCGCCTGATAGCCCCCTCGAATAATGCTTCTCTTCTGATATTTATAGGGTGCGGCTAAGAATTAGGGTTTTGCACTTTTTCAGGAAAATCCTTCTTTGTTTGATTTGATGATTTATTTCTTTCTCTTTTCTTCTTTCCTTCCTTATCTGTTAACCACGTGCTCTTGGAAATACCCTGTCTTTAGATTTGATTCTTCGTATAAAATCTGGATCCACATAGATTCGAAATTAGATGCAGGTGTATCTTTGAATATCTTATCTGTTTACTCCGCCGCGTATCAGTCGACTGCCTTGCATATAAGTCGACTGGTCTCTGAGCATCTGTGGCTTCACGATTTCTCGGTCAAGTCGACTGGTGTTTGGGGAACCAGTCGACTGATCCTCTGCAGTTTGCTGTGTATTATCCTTGAAGTCCTAAATCTGCTTCGTTTTTCTGTTATAAGCTGTTTCCTATGGAAAAGAGAAAATAAGAATTAAATACCACATATAGAGCTTTTAAATGTCTAATTATATTAAGATTATTGCTCTAAAAAGTGAATAATATTGTGTTCATCAAATACCCTCAAACTTAGATTTTGCTTGTCCTCAAGCAAACTAAAATTATGAATAGGGAGAATAATAATAACAATAGACTCAACCACCAAGATTTCTTATTATGTGGACATTAGCATAGAAAGGTATAAACAATTTCCGACAAAGTAAAACTAAACATACCCACTTTCTCTAGTGCGATTGTCTATTCATAGTTCCCAAACTTAATCATATTTGTCATGCGATTAATGTAGTTATAGTATGCAACAACTTCATCTGTGATTATCCCCTTTTCTCTACTACAAACCGAGTAGCAAACTAGAGTTTTATTTATTTATTTATTTATTTATTTATTTTTTTAGATTCTTCTCTAAAGGTGTCACTTGCCTTTTGACGCGAATGCGAAACATTTGTGATGTATCCACCCGGTTACTCAACAAGTCACAAACTCTAAAGTGCTTTGCATACTCGTATTTTGAGTTGCCGTTTGACGTAAAGGTAAACATTGGTGATGAATACCCCTAGTTACTAAGCACTTAAAACATTGGAGTAGATTGACTTTATTTAAATATATACATATATATTTTATCACTCTATTTACTTAAACTCGATTTAGGACTAGATCTAAAGGGAATAATCATCAGAAAAAGCATCACATTTGTTTATTATGTATAATCGCATGACTTCTATAACTTCGTAGGGAATTATGAAAATCAACAATTCTAAAGTAAATAAGTATCCTTCTTCTTACTTTATAAGAGATTGTTTATCCTAAAATTTTCAAAAAATTTTCAAAAGACCCTAAAAATATCCCTAATACCCCCAAACTTAGATGGAACATTGTCCTCAATGTTCGAAAGAAAATATAAAAATAGGCATGTGTCACCATCTAGTAGGGAAATACTAAAAATAAAAATAACTAAAAGAATAATAATGAATAACTGAAATAAAATAAAGGGAAAGTGTAAATACTCCCCTGAAAATTGGGTTGCCTCCCAACAAGCGCTGTGTTTTCTGTCTTCAGCTAGACTTGATGAGGTCATGCCATGTATTGAATGGTTTGAAGATTCACATCTTCCTCTTGCGGTTCTATGCTCATCTCTATGTATGGTTTCGCTCTATGCCCGTTCACCTTAAATGTTTGATTCTTTTCCTTGCTATGAACCTCCAAAGCACCATGTGGAAAGACTTTTGTGACAATATATGGTCCATACCATCGTGACTTAAGCTTGCCTGGAAAAAGTCTTAATCTTGAGTTATATATCAGTACCTTCTGTCCTTCATAAAACTCCTTCCTTGCTAGCTGTTTGTCATGGTACAACTTTGTTCTTTCCTTGTATAATTTTGCATTCTCATAAGCATCGTGCCTTAACTCTTCAAGCTCATTTAGTTGTAGTCTTCTTTTGTCACCTGCTTGTTTCATTTCAAAATTGAATCTTTTGATGGCACAATATGCTTTGTGTTCTAATTCTACCGGCAGATGACATGCTTTTCCAAAGACCAAACGGTATGGTGACATGCCAATGGGTGTCTTGAAAGCGGTTCTGTAGGCCCATAAGGCATCGTTCAAGCGTAGTGACCAATCCCTTCTACTTGTATTGACTGTTTTTTCCAAGATGCTCTTGATCTCTCTATTGCTAATCTCCACCTGTCCACTAGTTTGAGGATGATATGGGGTGCCCACTCTATGTGTAATACCGTACTTCTTCATCAAAGAAGCAAATGGAAAGTTGTTGAAATGGCTCCCTCCATCACTAATTATCGCTCGTGGTGTACCAAACCTAGTGAAAATGTTCTCCTGCAAAAACTTGACAACAACTTTGTGATCATTAGTTTTTGAGGGGACAGCCTCGACCCATTTAGACACATAATCTACACCAACAAGAATATATAAATAACCAAATGAGTTAGGAAAAGGACCCATGAAGTCGATTCCCCAAACATCAAAAAGCTCGATTACTTGTATGTTGTGCAGTGGCATTTTATTTCTAGAAGAGATGTTGCCTGTCCTTTGGCATTTGTCGCAAGTCCTGCAAAAAGAAAAAGCATCTTTGAATACATTAGGCCAATAAAAACCAGATTGCAATACCTTTAGTGCTGTTCTTTTTGGTCCAAAATGTCCTCCACAGGCATATTGGTGGCAGTGTTGTAGAATACTCATTTGTTCTTCGTCTGCCACACATCTTCGTATAATTTGATCAGGGCAGAATTTGAATAGATAAGGGTCATCCCAATAAAAGTGTTTGCACAGAGCCACCAATCTTTTTCTTTCTTAATGTGTCATACCTGGAGGGAAAACATGAGCAGTTAGAAAATTGACAATATCAGCAAACCAGGGGAGTTGTTCAGAGAGGTAAGTCGACTGGTTGATGGACCAGTCGACTGCCCCGAGAGATTGCACATTGATTTCAAATAGTTGTTCATCTGGGAAATTTTCATTCAGCGGGGGCACATTTCTCTCTTCTTCCTGCAATAATCTGGACATGTGGTCTGCTACAACATTGTCACTTCCTTTCTTGTCTCTAATCTCAAGATCGAATTCTTGAAGCAACAGCACCCATCTGATCAACCTAGGCTTAGCATCCTTTTTAGCAAACAAATATCTTAAGGCAGCATGGTCAGTAAAAACAATAACTTTAGAACCAATCAAATATGATCTAAACTTCTCTACAGCAAATATAACAGCTAACATTTCTTTTTCAGTAGTGGAATAATTTAGCTGTGCATCGTTTAGAGTTCGAGAAGCATAGTAAATAACATGGGGTTTCTTATTGATTCTTTGACCTAAAACAGCGCCCAAGGCGTAATCACTTGCATCACACATTAGCTCGAAAGGGTGGCTCCAATCTGGTGCCATAACAATGGGTGCAGAAATAAGAAGATTTTTTAATGTAATAAAAGCATTTGTGCACTCTTCTGTCCATACAAACTCAACATCCTTAGCCAACAAATCACAAAGGGGTTTGGAGATTTTTGAGAAATCTTTTATAAATCTTCTATAAAACCCTGCATGTCCTAGAAAACTCCTAACACCCTTAACTGTAGTGGGAGGGGGTAGTTTTGATATTATATCAATTTTTGCTTTGTCTAACTCTATGCCTCTTTTTGATATCACATGTCCCAATACAATGCCTTGTTGTACCATGAAATGGCACTTTTCCCAGTTCAGCACTAAATTGCATTCTTCACATCTTTTAAGCACAAGCTGCAAATGGTTAAGGCATTCATCAAAACAAGATCCAAAAATACTAAAATCATCCATAAATACCTCAATGAACCTTTCCACCATGTCTGAAAATATGCTCATCATGCATCTTTGAAATGTTGCTGGTGCGTTGCACAATCCAAACGGCATCCTCCTGTAAGCAAAAGTACCAAAAGGGCATGTAAAAGTGGTCTTTTCTTGATCTTCTGGAGCAATAGCAATTTGATTATAGCCACTATAACCATCTAGAAAACAATAATGACTATACCCTGCTAATCTTTCTAACATTTGATCAATAAAAGGAAGAGGGAAGTGATCTTTCCTGGTTTCATTATTCAACTTTCTATAGTCAATGCATACCCTCCATCCTGTGGTTACTCTTGTTGGGATAAGTTCATTCTCTTCATTTGTTACCACTGTAACTCCACTTTTCTTAGGAACTATATGTATAGGACTTACCCATTTGCTATCTGAGATAGGATAGATGATGCCAACATCTAGTAGCTTCAAAATTTCTGCTCTTACCACTTCCTTCATGTTGGGGTTGAGCCTTCTCTGTGCCTCTCTGCTAGGTTTTGCATCGTTCTCAAGGAGTATTCTATGCATGCACTTGGATGGACTTATTCCCTTGATATCTGCAATGGTCCATCCTATTGCACTCTTGTGTTCTCGTAATACCTTCAGCAACTTATATTCTTCCTGTGCACTCAAGTTCGCAGCAATTATTACTGGTAGCGTCTGGTTCTTGCCTAAAAATGCATGCTTCAAATGGTCGGGCAACTGCTTAAGTTCTATGTCTGGAAGTTTCTGTACAGTCGACTGGTCCATGTCAGCAGTCGACTTGTTCTGGGTGTCTTGATTCGGTCGACTGGTTAGAATACCAGTCGACTTACTCTGTTCATCTGTCGCTTGATCTGTAGAAGAACAATTTTTATCAGACACCAATTTTTCAAATAAAGGTGCAGGCTTACCTGAATATGACTGTGGAGTTTCAAGGTGATGTATTGTCTCTGCAATCTCCCAGTCATCATGTTCCTGTTCAACATTAGATAAAGTTAGAGATTGAGTGATTGTGGCTTGAAGTGGTTCAACGCTATGTACCTGAAATGTTTGATCAACGATCTCCTGCACCACATCAATATTATAGCATTCATGATAATCTTGTGGTAATTTTAGTGTATCAAACATTTTAAATTCCACTTTTTCTCCGTTTATCTTCATACTTATAATGCCCTTTTTAACACAAATTTTGATATCAGCTGTACTCATAAAGGGCCTACCTAATATGATCGGTAGAGAGGATGACATTGAAGATTCCTCCATATCTAACACAACAAAATCAGCAGGCAAAATAAAATCATTTACCTGAACTAGGACATCTTCTAATATACCTCTAGGTCTTTTTATACTGCGATCAGCCAATTGCAAAGTGATGGATGTTGGCTTGAGTTCCCCCAATCCAAGCTTTTCGTAAACAGAATAAGGAAGAAGGTTGATGCTTGCCCCCAAGTCTAGCAGTGCTTTTTCAAAGAAGTGCTCACCAACTTTGCAAGGAATGGTGAAACTACCTGGATCTTTCAGTTTAGGTGGTAGTTTTCTTAATAATACAGCGCTCACTTCTTCTGTCAAAGCCACATCCTCCTTAACCTGAAATGTTCTTTTGTGAGTACAATAGTCTTTCAAAAATTTGGCATAAAAAGGAATTTGTTTAATAGCATCAAGTAGGGGAATATTAATTTCTACCTTTTTGAGAGTTTCGAAAACGTCAAATAAATGTTGTTCTTTCTTTTTATTGACTAACCTTTGAGGGAATGGTGGTGGTACTGTCCCTACTTTTTCACTTACCTTATTTGAACCCAAAGCTTTTGATGGTTGTGTATCTGCTTTGTCTGTATGTGTTCCAATCATGTTGTCAATTATCTTACCATTTCTTAGGGTTGTTACTGCTTGGAGCTGTTCTTGACCTCCTGGGTTTGGTATGGTTTGTGAAGGGAGTTCTCCTGCCTTTCGTTCGCTCAATTCTTTTGCAATCTGACCAATTTGTGTTTCTAACTTCTGAATCGCTTGTCCTTGTTGGTTGCTTGTTTGGTGTTGTTGTTGGAGCAATTGAAGAACGGTGGACTCAAAATCCAACTTCTTCTGTTCTGGAGCTGGTCGATCAAACCCACTTCCCATCTGAGGGTTCCTTGCATGTCCTTGTGTGAATTGATTCCCTTGATTATTTTGATTATTGCTCCATGAGAAGTTTGGATGATTCCTCCATCCTGGGTTATATGTGTTCGAGTATGGATTGTTCTTTGGTGGAAATACTCCTCGACCCACATAGTTCGCATGCTCCTGATCTGTGAAAGTAGACATGGGACATGTATCAGTTGTGTGATCTAAATGAGAACAAATTGCACACATTTCATTTGTTTGATTTTTAACTCCACCCATTGTCGACATTGCATTAACAAGCATATCAATTTTCTTATTCATGTTTGCCATTTCTAATTGAATGTTATTACTATTAGAGATTTCGTAAACTCCCTGTTTTTTCGAAGGGCCCCTTCTTGTTGAGAATTGTTGGGAGTTCTCGCTGAGTTCTTCAAAAAGTTCAATGGCTTCTTCTCCACTTTTCCTCATCAAAATTCCATTGCAAGCTGCATCAACAATTGCCTTGTTAGTGTCATTTAAACCTTCATAAAAAGCTTGTACCTGATCATCCTTAGGCAGATTGTGAGTAGGACACTTGAGAAGCTTGCTCTTGAAATCCTTCCATGCCTCAAAAAATAAATCTCCATCCTTTTGTTGGAAGAGTTGAATCTCCCTTTTTAGCTGTTTGGTTTTCTGGGCTGGAAAGAACTCTTTCAAGAATTTTGTTGCCAATTGCTCCCATGAATTAATTAATCCTGGTTCCAAAGAATTATACCACAACTTAGCATTAAGTTTTAAAGAAAAAGGAAACAAGATTAACCTGATTTGTTCAGCGGTAAGCCCTTGGACGCTTTGTGTCCTGCAAAGATCGAAAAAGTCTTGCAAGTGAAGATGAGGCTCTTCATCTGGTTTGCCACTAAAGTGGGGAACCATACTAAGTAAATGAGGAGATAGGTGCATGTTCCCTGTGGCATTAGGTTGAAAAGCAATGCAGGAAGGTTGCTCAATATTCTTAGGAGTGAATTTGTCCTGCATTGGCACTCGATTTTGTATTTCTTCAGCCATTCTTTCCTGTGAAATTTGTCTCTGTGCAGTCGACTGGGTCCGTACAGCAGTCGACTGGTTGGCTGAAAACAGCTTACCTAGTCTGTGCAAAGTTCGTTCTGTTTCTGCGTCAATAGGTAGTAGCTCTGGTCGAAGTGATCGTCTACCGTGCATTCACCGAAGTCCTGTAACCTAAAAGAAAAATTATTAATAAAAGAAAAGAAAAATTAATAAAAATTCTACTGACTTGTAAGTTAAAATACTAAACAATCCCCGGCAACGGCGCCAAAAACTTGTTGTGTTAAATCTAGATACCTAAATAAATAGATAAAACTAGACACAAATTATAAAACCTCGCAAGTGCACGAATCGTTAGAAAAGCGTAGCAATAGCAAGGGTCGATCCTACAGAGATTGTAGATTTCAACTTACTAATCAATAAAACTAATAATAAAAATGAATAAGAGTTGTTGTAATATTCTAAAAGAACTAAAAGATTAAAACTAAAATGAGAGGTGTTGAATCACAAATATCTCTTGAATAGTTGGGTTGTTGATCTCCACCAACAGTTAGTAATGCTAAGTTGCCTTCTGAATTTACTTCTAATTACTCATGTTTGTTCACTTCAAGGGCATGGTATCTACTCCTTAAAGTATTGTTTCCCTAAACCAAGAATTAGGCATGGTATCTACTCTAATTCGTTTCTTCCCTAAGTATTTAGCATGTTATTTACTAAGTTATACTTAACAAAAGCATAAGAACAGTGGAAACGAACAAACACTTAAAGTTCTAGAAATTGGTATCAGATCTAGATCCTTTAAGTTGATTGAACCAAGAATCCTAAAGATTCCCTTGTTACAAATTACGAGCACGAGATACGGGTCGTCTCAATATGCTCATATAACAGATTCAGATTTCTAACCCACAAACTTGATAATATCAGATTCTGTATGGCAGTCGACTGGCTCTCACCTTCAGTCGACTGTACTTATAACTCCTGAACAAGTTTGAATGTTATCAATCTATATCAATTCAATTAGATTCAATCAATAAGTAAAATAGAAGGATTCAAAAGAACATAGCACTACATAACTACGGCTTCGATCTACCCAACTATGAAATTAGTTCCACATAATAATACTTTTATTGCTTAACAAGTTCAAATACATGATCAACATCAAAGAGTAAAGAGAGAAGAAATAAACTAATGGATTCCGGCAATAGAGTCGACTGGCTGTCACACAGTCGACTGCCTTCGAGTACTGGTTCTCCGCTTCCCCTTCTTCGATGATGATGGAATGCGGCACTGGTTGCTTGTTTAGGAACTTGGTGATTTAGTTACTTCCAAGAGATAGATCGCCTGATAGCCCCCTCGAATAATGCTTCTCTTCTGATATTTATAGGGTGCGGCTAAGAATTAGGGTTTTGCACTTTTTTAGGAAAATCCTTCTTTGTTTGATTTGATGATTTATTTCTTTCTCTTTTCTTCTTTCCTTCCTTATCTGTTAACCACGTGCTCTTGGAAATACCCTGTCTTTAGATTTGATTCTTCGTATAAAATCTGGATCCACATAGATTCGAAATTAGATGCAGGTGTATCTTTGAATATCTTATCTGTTTACTCCGCCGCGTATCAGTCGACTGCCTTGCATATAAGTCGACTGGTCTCTGAGCATCTGTGGCTTCACGATTTCTCGGTCAAGTCGACTGGTGTTTGGGGAACCAGTCGACTGATCCTCTGCAGTTTGCTGTGTATTATCCTTGAAGTCCTAAATCTGCTTCGTTTTTCTGTTATAAGCTGTTTCCTATGGAAAAGAGAAAATAAGAGTTAAATACCACATATAGAGCTTTTAAATGTCTAATTATATTAAGATTATTGCTCTAAAAAGTGAATAATATTGTGTTCATCAGTTAGAAGGCACAAACCGTATCCCTTTGAAAAGAAGGGTACAACCCAATAACACCGCCTAGTGCCGGTATATAGGACAGGTCGGATCATAAGGTATCACCCTTAGCACCAAGTCTTTCCCTTAGGCGAAAATGATAATTAGTAATGGTTAAGTAGTAATAGCCATAAGTTACTACCCTAACGATGTAACTAACCCTGAACAGTCCTAGGGATGAAAACAGTATTAGCACAACATGCTAGGTCTCAAGTTAGACTTCGCAAGACAACTCTACTAGGCTGTTCAACCTAGACTTACCGGAATTCCTAAGGATCTGGTTCATGGCTTATCAATCCAAGACCCCGGCAATACGAACATATTCGCATGCTACTACCCTGAACTTGGATTCCATCTACGCTCCGGTCCGCGATCAACCAACCCGGTTAAGATCAGACGGTACACAAGGAGTGACTCGTCCCAAGTCCCTTAGGAGTAAGGTAAACACACATCTTGATGGTCGATAGCCCTAGGGCAATAAAATTGCCCTAGATGAGCATAACAAAACTGTGTACTAGCTAATAAGCTACATACGAATAAACATAACACAGACGAGCCAAACAAGCTACGTATAAAACCAACAACTAAATACGAGCCAGGCGAGCTGCGTATGTGGCAACAACACACATACAAGCCAAATAAGCTATGCATGAGACCAAAAGCTACATACGGGCCAAACTAGCCGCGTATGAGACAACAACATACATACAAGCCAAATAAGCTATGTATGGACCAACAGTCTACATACGGGCCAGGCGAGTCACGTATGAGATAACAACATACATACAAAAAATAACCATACAGGAAATCAACCTAGAAGCAACCAAACGTGCTTACTAGCAAAACTTGATCTTCTATAATTAGAAGCAATAGAAGAATCTTCTAACAATCTAAAATAGGGATACTACCAATGAGAAGCCCCAAAGCGACAAAAAACCATTCGACAGCCTAGAAGCAACCAGTGCTGTGTTTATCAGAATTCGACAGAATTATACTTTTCAGGTAAGTAAGAACATCCACCAAAACTCTCTAGTGGAACACTTTTTCAGATTAAATAAGGAATCCAAAATCCGATCCATCGGACACACGCAAACAGTTTACCCAAACTGCAAATTTTCAACAAAAAGCTGAAACTTCGCAAGCTGGTAACTTTTGCTCCACTTATCGAAATCTAGCAAAACTAGTCAATTTGAAAAGGTGGTAACATCTACTAGAACTTCCTAGTTGACCAGTTGCTCAGATTCCGCAAGAAATCCAAATTCCTACCCGTCGATCACACGCAAACAGTTACCAAACTACCGATTTTCAGCAAAAAGTCAAAAGTTCCATAACTTGTAACTTTTTCTCCACTTATCGGAATCTAGCAAAACTGGACAATTTGAAAAGGTGGTAACATCTACTAAAACTTCTTAGTTGACCAGTTGCTCAGATTCTGTAAGGAAATCCAAATTCCTACGCGTCGAACATACGCAAACAGTTACCAAACTACCGATTTTCAACAAAAAGTCGAAACTTCTGTAGCATGTAACTATTGCTCCGCTTATCGGAATCTAGCAAAACTGGACAATTTGAAAAGGTGGTAACATCTACTAAAACTTCCTAGTTGATCAGTTGCTCAGATTCCACAAGGAAATCCAAATTCTTACCCGTCGAACATACGCAAACAATTACAAAAAACAGCATGCTTGACCAAGGAAAACTGAAACTTTGAAGGGCTATAACTTTTACTCCGCTTATCAGAATTTAACCCGAGAGGCCAATTCGGAAAGAGGAGAACGTCTACCACAACTCTGTAGTTGGTCCGAACCTCAGATTCAACCAGTAAAACACTCTAAAACTATAAGGAAGTCAAACAGATACAATTTCAACCTGCCGAAATACACAGCCAGCTGAAAACTTTCAATGCCCATAACTTCTATTCCGTTTGTCGAAATTTAACCCGAGAGGTCAATTTCGAAAGGGGAAGATGTCTACTATAACTCTCTAGTTGGTTCGAACCTCAGGTTCAACCACTAAGACACTCTAAAATCTCAAAGAAGCAAAACAACAAGAGTCTGTTAAAGACAACCAATTGTTGTACTTTGCAAACGGCATAACTCTTACTCCGCTAATCGGAATTTAGCCCGAGGGGCCAATTCGGAAAGGGGAAGATGTCTACTATAACTCTCTAGTTGGTCTGAACCTCAGGTTCAACCACTAAGACAGTCTAAAATCCCAAAGAAGAAAAACAGCAAGAGTCCGGTAAAGACAACCAGTTGCTGTACTTTGCAAACGGCATAACTCTTACTCCGCTTATCGGAATTTATAATCCTCAATCAACAAAATACAACAATAATATCAATAATAATACTATAAACAAGCATGAGAATGAGAAACCCCCACCTTAGAGAGCTAGTAGGAAGGACTTGCCATTTCTTCTCCTTGCTTGTTCTTGCTCCTCCTCTCAAGAACACCCCTTGAAAATGGAACCCATGAAACCCTAGCTTTCTTTCTTTTGATTTTGATTCTCTCTTATGTTTTCTTTTTTTCTCAATTTTTTTTTAGAAAATAAAAATAAGTAGAGAAGTGAAGTAGAAGAAGAGAAGAGAAAAGATGGAGAAGAAATGAAGAATCACCAAAATGGAAGCGGGATTTTTTTGCCCTCTTTGTGTGAGGCCGGAAATGGGGAAGGGGAGAGGGATTGGGAGTGTTTTTATAGAAGGGGAGAGTTGGGTTTGTGGTTGAGAAGAATCCACATGTCCTCATTCTTCGTGGTTTAACAAATTTGGGGTCAATTTACAAATTAAAATTGCGATCAAACCCTAATTCAAATCCTACCCCCATCTCATCATGATGGGTCAAAAATGAAAGATAATTTTCCCAAATCACATACTATATTATTTTGTAAAAACGTACGAAATCGATACAATTCAACTACGTAAGTATATCTAATTACGCAGATAATTTTTATTAGTTAAAACGAATAATCTGTACAAAAATCATTCAATTCCGAGAAAATAATTTTATCACCGGTTCGGAAGATTCCAGTATGAATCTGATACAAAACAGTCATATATCGACTAGTTTATACGTATAGATACTGTTTATGAACAAACCTGGTGATGTCCACCAAAAATATTTCAGTTTTGAAAATAATAATAAAATAATAATTTTTAATATCTGCCCAGGATTTTCTAGACATTTTCTCAGAAATGCATTTTTCAAGATTTTGTACAACTGCATAAAACTAATACAATACCTGTATATACATACTAGTATATTCATCCAAATAACTTTTTATTTGAAAAACCAAGTGATTTTCATTAAAAATATCGTAACTTTAAAAATAATAATTTACACAATATAATATCCGTCCGGGATATTACAGTATAATAAGAGAAAAAGATTAATAACTTTTGTAGTATTGAAAAGAGAATAAGAACTTGTAGTTAGTGGATTTTATATTGGTAATTATGAAATGGAATTATAGTACATTTTTAAAAGTCGACAAGATACTCTTTGAACGTAAGTTATAAAGAAGACCTATTTTAAAGTTAAAAATTAAGATTTTAATTACAGTTATACTGTTCTATCAAGAAAAATATTCTGGACAAATTTTATTTTGAAAGATACTAATGTATTGAAAAATTGAATTTTGTAAAATAGATTTATAAACAGACAGTGGATACATAATTATTTCGACGCTTAACTATAACAGAAAGTGAGCTTGGGCTCACTGGCTTTCAGTGTGTGTTAAAAACGCTGCGTATAGTGCAGAGGTCTTGGGTTTGAGTCTTGAAGAGGCTCTGTTCTTTTCAAAATTCGATTTTTTTTCTCAAAAGAAAGTACAATCAGTATATAAAGAATTAAAGTTCTTTCATATCGGTTAGTCACTCTAGACCACCTGGTCTTTAGGTGCGCTTTGGCTATGTTACTGTTCATGGGTGAGTGGTTTTCTGTTGTTTCTGGATTCGATTCCGCTGATCCACCTTTTCATTTCTTCTGATTTTTTTTTGTTTGTTTTTTCAAGGTTTAAAATACAAATAAAAATTGGGGGAAAATTCTATTATTATACAAATATTATCTAGACTTTATGAAAAATAATTCCACAACTTTTTATGTATTTTGTGAAGATTAGATGTAGTTTTATATTAAAATGGATTGAAGAAAACTTGATGAATTTTTCTTTTAAAACATGTATTTTTTTTATAACTGAAGAAAAAGGAGAAATGTGAATGTAAGAAATTATGTGGGGATTATTTTATGAGATGTAGTAAATTAAATATGAAATTTGATATTAAATTTTTGCAAGTGTGCAAGGAAAATGAAACAAAAAGATTATGATGAAATGTGAAAATTTTGTGAGTACAAAACACTCATTTTTGGTGAACATGAAAAAGAAGTTAGGAACTAGAGTATAGCTATGTCCTCATACCGGCATGAATGAATTCTTGAAAAAAATGAATGTTGTAGAAAGAGACCAAGATTTGGGTCATTGTTATAAATTGATGGATAAGTTCGGGGATAGGGGTGATGCTAACTCTAGGGTGTTAATTTTTAGTTAAGATTCAATTATCTAAGGATTAGACACATAGTGAAGATGTGATGAAAGTAAGAGAAAAACACAAGTATGAGGGTCTCGGATCTACGGTGTGAGAGTGTTCACAGGATGTCTACATGATGCGTCATGTCAGGGCGTCAATACATCTCTAGAATATCCGGACCGTGGTGATGCTTGTGGGGTGCTTGATGACTACGTAGTGCCATCGTTCCATGGTGGAGGTGAATTGTCCATAGGATGTCTGCATGATGTGTCATGTCACGACGTGGGATTCTCTCCAAGATGTCTGGACATGGGCTCGCAACTAATAGAACATCTAGGATACTTACCGTAGTTACCGTAGTAGTTAAACTCATACCAAGGGATCCAACCTTAGAAGATTAAGAACGATTGAGGGCTTGCCCTCGGGCCTGTGTGGTATGGGATGCATAGAATCTGAACAAGTGTGCATTAGTGTCATTAAATATAAATAACTGTGTTAAGGGCTAAGTTCACATTCACACATGACATCAATAAGATAGTCCTCCTTAGTTTTGTTTGTGAACAAGTGTGTGCTTTCCATGTAAGAGAAATTGATGTATTATATCCTAGCGTCAGTTGTATGCAACTGACGTGCCCACAGTTTCTATTCAGGATAAAATGAATGAATGGACTAAAGAGGAATGCTGCTTAACGAATTGTTTCAAGTGTGACTTTATTCATGTAATATGTTGTAATTTGCTTCCGCTGTGCTAATGTAAACATTATTGGGTAAAATGTTTTAAATTCCTTGTAAAATTGTACGAAGTGAAGTGTAAAGATCCCGTGAAACTTCAAATTCGGACTTATTTGGAATTTGGGGTGTTACAGTAGTAGACACTCCTACTGTAGCACCCCGAATTCATAACTTAGGAACTCGTGACACTCTCCAGGATCTTTCTTCAAATGAGTAACAACAAAAGAAAAATCACAGGAAATTTAAAAACTTTTATTACATCAAATTGTTATTATAATGTCCAATGATTACAACAATTATAATTACTTGTTACAACAAGAAATGTACAACAAAATTTAGACAGTAACTTTCACTTGGATGCTTTTCCCTGCTAGAGCTTTCCCGCGATCCCGAGCCGGCAGTCCTGCACTGATAACTATGGGCCCGTTAGTTGATTACAGCTGACAAAATACTATATTCGGCTATCCTCTCTACGCCATAATATAGCGATTCCAACCTCAACAACCAGAAATAATATTCGATTTAAAGAAAAAGTGATGTCAAACAAGTGTCGGTGTATGCCATAGCCTAAACTAATGCACACTATGCACACATGCTCCTAAAGCTAATGCATGCTTGGTTGAAAGATATGCATCCCATACTACACACCCCCCAACCGAACGATGTTCTTCAATTTAATGGGGCTCGATGCCACGCTGTGCATCCTAACCTTGTGCTCTCTCCTGTTTCTGATTCCAGTGATGGTGAGGCTGCAGGCTTACCGTGCTAGTCGTTAGTGGTGTCCAATCCTCATAGTTTTATCCACTATGCCCGGGACTCCAGTTGCAAGCTTACCCTGCGTGACTGGTCAGTCGCATGCTTACCCTGCGTGACTGAAATCATGGTCAGTGGTAGGCTTACCCCGAGGATACGACGGGCCTTGTGATTGGCGAGCACAAACTTATGACCAAGGTATCACAGTGCGGGACTCGGACACCTTCGAGGTCATCTTCCGTGAAAAAGATTCCCAACCAGAGACCTCGGGGATGGGGTCAATGTTAATGGAGTTTACCTTCCGAATGAATGCCATGCGAAATGAGCTAGACCCCCCTCCCCTCCCCTCCATGGGTCCACTATGGACGCAGTGGAGGATGGCCATGTTATCGGTTTGCAGATGCTTGGGCCCTAGTTTTGGACGTTTGTTCGCCCATCTATGGGGCGAAGAGGCTCTCGGGCCATTCTGAGTGAATTTGGCAAGCTACCCTCGCCAGATGAGGGCCTCGATTTTGTCCTTCAGAGCTCGGCAATTATCGATGTGTGGCCATGGTTCCGAGGGAAACGACAGTAGAATCTCTGGTCTCTCTACTTGTTGGGATTGTTGGACTAAGGAGGGTATTGGAGTATGTCGTCACCCTATATTTCCATCAGAATGGCATACATGCTCGTGTTAAGGGGAGTGAACTTATCGAACAGCAGGTGCGGGGTGAGGCGCCTCTGCCCCAAGGCGTCTTTCTAGGCCTTCTTGGAAGGCTGAGAGCTGTTTGCCTTCCTCTTTCCTTTGGTGGGGGACCCCTTCTGACCCCCGGGGTAGAGGGCCTCTTCAACAAAGATGTACATCTCCTTCCTATGGAGAAATTTGGGAAAATTGATGGGTGGCTTCTTGGCCAGGGAAGCCCTCAATGAGTCCTGGCAGACTATATGTCGGAAAACTGCCACCGCTACCCCAGCATCGAAGGAGGAGATCAACCGTGCTTCGGCCATAAACCTCTGGAAAAAATCTCGGAGGGATTCCTCACCATTCTATCTGAGGTCCAGCAAGGAGGCACTCGTCTTCATATCCTTTCGACTGGTCACAAAGTGAGCGAGAAAACTCTCCTCGAGCTGGTTGAATGAGTAAATCAAATCGGAGGCTGGCTTGGTGAACCATTCTTGTGCAAGGGCCCTCATGCAGGGCCCCTCTTGGTGGATGGAACGCACAACAGAGAAGGGGATTCAAGATGCTATGAATCATTATGAGGGTTTTGAAGCCCTATAGGCCAGTTGTGTATTGATATTACTAGTTTACATTGTATCATGATATTTATTTCTAATATTAGGCATTTTATTTATTGTGTTGTTTATTGTAATTAAATGAACATAATAAAGTCCTTAGAATAGTAGGTTTAAAAAAATGGGATATCAAGTGCATGACTTGATTATGAGATCTGATTGGTTGTAATCAGAATACTATTCTTAAATGTCCCTAGTCAAGAATTATTATGAATTAGGACAACAATAATACATAGAGACTTGTATGAGCGTAGACTGATAACCATATCTCACAGGTCATGGATATGAGATATCAAGTCTTCACATGGGTACATATTAGATTAATAATGTACTGGTCTGATCCACCATGAGAACGCTGCATGGATTATTACGTGAGTGTCAAAAGCGGTTCTCATAGTGACCATGGTGTATGTAGTCATTTGACTTGAAGTAACTACAGTTCCTTTCATGAGAAGTTATATGTTTTAATGTCGTCAAACGTTGCTTGTAATAAGGTCACTATAAAGTTGACTGTTATATATATTACAAACCATGCAGAAGGATGTGAGTGACTTAGATATGATTTGTCCCTCTCATATAATAGGAGCAATATCTATGGGCCTCTTGATTGAGTGAGACTGCAAAATGCATGACCGTGCTCAAATGAGTCAATATGAGATATTGAGCTCATTTGTTTTGTTAAGTCTACTCAGACATCAAGAAACCAAAGATTGAACTATACAAAGTTGACATGCTATATGCCTAGTGGTTAATTAAAATATCTGGGCAAAGGGACTATACTACATGGTAACATTGGTCACGGAAAGGTTATGTCAAATCACTGACATTCCCGTTACTTGAGTAGCAGTGATGTATTGTTAGATACCTTCACTGTTTGTAATCCTAGAATATGATTTTAGTATTACTGTCAACGTAATGGGAACCTACAAAGTTGCACACTTAGAAGATCGAAATTGGGATTTAAATTCATAAGATGAATTTAATTGGGGATCCAAGTAAGACTTTGATTCCTGACATTGGTGGGACATTTAATTAGATTAAAAGGGCTGACTGAAGTTCAAAGGTCCACACACGAATATGAACCAAGTCCGATTGTGAGTCCAATAGCCTCATTACTCACTTAGGCTTGATTTTCCGCATTTATATTTATGATAAGTATCTGTGGAAAAGTGACGATGACAAAACCCTAGCCATCACAGAAATTGTGAGAGAGAAAGAGATCATGAGGAGCATCCCCTTCCAGCAGCTAGCACCGCGGCGTGAGGGAAAGCTTGATTTGATCCGTTCGTGTGGATACTGTAGTGGCACCACAATATTGTAGTAATGTGATCGGCATAATGTGGAGACACTAGATCCATCTTCAAGGTATAACTCCTAAACACGATTTATGGTTTTCGCATGGATTCATGGCCAGGTTTCGATATTTTTGTAATTTTTTTGCTGTGTATTTAATCAGAGATTACCCTCGAAACCCAACAGTAGTATCAGAGCCAGGTTGGGAAACCGTAATTTGGTTATGTATGATATGTGATTATTCATGACATGTTCGCACTTTTGGTAGAAAGATTCATATGTGATATATTTTTTGCAACAATCGCAATATTAGAATTTGTTAATGTGTTGGTTGTTAACACAGATGCCACACTAGGGTAGCCATCGGTTTGGAACCATTGAAAACTTGGAAAGATATGATTTGCAGTTGTGTTAGGGTTTCTTAAAGCATGAATAGTTCATGCACCTGCGTTGTTTGCGGTGGTGTAACACCCCATAATTTTTTTATTTTTATTTTTTAAACCAATCCATTTTCAAATGCTTTCTAACTTAATTTATTTCTTATCTACACCATTTCTTAATTAGGAAAATATTCATAGTTTTCAATTAAAATTTCGGCAGAGTTATCCCTAAAATATTGGCCCTTTTACAGATATAATCCTTCCAGAATTCTGCAAACAATTACATAAATCAAAGTACTTGTAATATATATCAGTCCTCCCCAGGCCAAATCATTCAACAACACATAAGCAATAATATATAGGGCTCTGGGGGCATAATGCATCATAACAAGTAAGATACAATTTAAAAACCAAATTTTTTTTCGAAAACATATAAGATTTTTAGAAAAACTTTAGAAAAACCTTTCAAAAACCAACGAGGTGGGTACGGGCTTTCATACTTCATAACTGCACTATATATATCATTATACCTTACAATTATAAACATAATAATCCATAATACAAAATAACACACCATACTATCCCCATTTCTAAATATAATACATACATACATACATACATACATATATATATATATATATATATATATATATATATATATATATATATATATATATATATATATATATATATATATCCCATTCTACTATGAGAAAGTATAACGACTAAACCACATCAACTACTACGGTATCTCACCTCACTGCGAATCAAGACCTACAAGGGAGTTAGGGACGTCCACCCTCAGGAAGGACTCCCCTAACCCCCAGAAAACAACAGGGGTTAGCCATGTCCGGTGTGAGTATAATCTACCAGGTTAGTAAATAAAATAAATGATATGACAGAAATTGAAAAACTCATGAACATTAGGGTAATTAAATGTAACCTGAAATTTAAACAGATAAACATAGTAAAAGTGATTTTTTTGCAGAAAAGTAATCTTTTGCATCTTCAACCAATCTACAAATCCATATTCACTCACCCTACCTTGAAGTTGTGCCATTCAATCTTAATTTCATTCACATTTATTCACATCTTTTAACATCGCATTTATTCAATCTTATAACATTTCATTCATTCAATCTCATTCTATATTTATATTCATTCTCATTGCATAATATCACTCAATCGTATAACATATTCACATTTATTCTCATTACATAACTTCACATTCATTCAATCATATAATATCACATTCATTTTCATCGCATATCATCGTATTCATTTGTTTTCATAATATCACCTTTACTCAATATTATAATATCACGTTCATCCATTCTTATAGTATTACATTTATCCATATCTTATAACACATCTCATAACATTTCGTAATATATTAACCTTCATTCTCATTTTATGTTACAATTTACCATCTTTTCATTCTAATTTCATCATACAGCTTATTTAATTATCATTCTCATTTTATCATATACTTGGCTTTATAATTCATCATCTTCTCATCATACAACTTAAGTTACTTCTCATTCTTACTGATAATATACATTACTTCCATTTTCATGTACATCTCATATTACAATTTACTTTAACTTTCCTTCTTTTCAGGTAATACACCGCACCCCAAACATAGTTTCGGTAATAAACACCTCTCGCCAAATAGAACTTGGGTAATACAACATCGCACCCCAAACAGAGTTTGGGTAATAATCACCGCGCCCCAAGTAGAACTTGGGTTATATCACATCACATCCTAAGCCGATTGCTCAGTTATTACTTTACTTTATTTTCATTTTCATCTTACAATTTACTTTACTTTTCATTTCCATCTCCCAATACAACTATCATATCAACAACCCAGCAATTCACCCTGGAGTTGTTCCAAGGTAGATAGTTTTCACCATTTCCATAGAAATAGCGGGTGAGTAGTTCCTTAACACAATTCTAAGGTGCATCAGACTCATTTCAAATCAAGTTTTATTTTATCAACCATTCTCATCACATAATACCACTTACGTTTATTATTCATTGCATAATAAACTTTACTATACATTTCATTCTCATAATACATCTTCTTTACTTTTCATTTGTATAATGCATTATACATTTTCTTTACTTCTCGTATTCATTCACATAATATCACTTCTACATTTTATTCCTATTAATTCACGCACATACTTTACTTTTGACTCATTTACATAACCCCACATCTTCACTTTTCACTTTTAATCACATAACATAATTTCTTTTCTTTTCATAGTTATTCTCATAGCACAATTTCTTTATTTTTCGTATATAATCACATAACGCAATTTTTTTACTTTTCATACTCATTTACATAATACAATTTCTTCTCTTTTCATTCACATTCAACGACATACTTCATTTACTATTCATTTTCAATTACATACTCATAACTCATTTTCTTTAATGTTCATCTTCAATCAGATACACAGTTTCCTTTTAGTTTTCATATTCATTCTGATTCATACACATGCTTTACTTTCTCATTTCCGCTTCACGTTAAATACTTTCTGTACTTTCTTATTTTCATTTCACAACAATTACTTTCTTTACTTTCTTATTCTCATTTCACAACATATACTTTTCTTACTTTTTCATTCTCGTTTCACATCACATGCTAGGGCTGTTCATACTTTGGTAAAAACCGATTACTGAACCGAACCGAACCGAAATTTACCAATTTGGTTTGGTTTTTCGGTTTTCGGTTCGGTTTTGATCCAAAACGAAGTTTTTTTTAGAGAGTTCGGTTCGGTTTTTGGTTGGCTTCTAAATAAACTGAACCGAACAAAAAACTGAACTTTTTTTCGACCAAAATAAATTATACCCCTAGGATCCATCTCAAACTAAGCTGCTATGCAAGTGCACTTCCAGCTAATAGCAGCATACCTGACTATGTGTGTGAAATCAAAATGAAATCAAAATACTACCAAGGCTATGTGTGTGAAATGTGAATCCTGATTTAGAGTGAATTATTTTAAGTGAAGAATAGATTATTACCATGTGAGCCACGCTGATGTGTAGCCTAATAAGACGGTGGTTCAATCTTCAATTTCTCAAATGGAGGACCAGCACCATTTTCATTCTGAGATAGTCTGAGGGATGAGAGCAAATAGCATGAATATTTCTGACTCATCTGCCACTCTTCTGAGTCATAGTAGAAAATTAGTATGTACTAAAAATTTCGGTTAGTTCGGTTATTAACCGAACCGAACCGATAAAATTCGGTTCGGTTCAAACCAAATTTTATCAGTTTCGGTTCGGATTTCGGTTTCAAATATACCAAACTGAAAATTTCGGTTCAGTTCGGTTATTTTCGGTTCGGTTCGGTTTAGCACCGATGAACAGCCCTATCACATGTTTTCTTTACTTTCTCATTTTCACTTCATATTTACTTATTTTATTAATTTCTCGACCAGTGAGCCACAGTTTTAGCGCCCCGAATTTTCAATATAATATCTCAGAAATACGTGGCACAATTTCCTGAATCAACTTCAATGTAATTATAAACATAGCAACCAAATACAGAGAAATTTAAAACTTTTATTACATCAATTTTTACAAAGCACAGCGGAAAATTAAACACATTGAATTGCATTTTCTTTCCTTTACAACACATTCTTTTACAATTTACATAAGCTCTATTATCATTCTACCACAAGCATCCAAATCCCAAGCTATAGGCACATACCTGTAAAACATGAGGCTAGAGATAACCCTAACTCCCAAAACTACAGGTGTCAACCATAACGGTATGAGTGACATGATAATAAATGAAACATAAATAAAACATAATGGATAAAGTCATAAACAACATGTATCAATAGCAGGAACAAATGAAATAAGAAATAAAAACAAATAAAACATGAAAACATCAAGTGAAACGAGACTAAGTCTCAAGGTTAGAAAAATAGGAAAACAACATGCATAAAAACCAAGTCAAGAAAACACAAATGCTATATGTTGACTCTCTAATGCATACTTGTCGGATTCTATGCATCCCACTCTACATAGGTCCGGTGCAAGCCCTTATCGTTCTCCACTTGATAGGGTTTAATCCCCCGTTATGCAACTAATCCTACCACGATGATTACTACGAGATATAGATAAACTGTGAGTATTAGCCAATGCCCTGATAATTCCGGAGGTCAATCTCTATCTCGATATTCAGATGGATCTCGTTTCCCTTCGCCTGCGTACTTATGTTGAGGCTCTTGATGCAGCCCGAGCTCAGGTGCAGGCTCACAGCAGGTTGGCTCCTCCCCAGTAGAGTGTTCAACACACTGCTATTGCTGTTAGGCCTTTTGGTGGCTCGGTTCGGAGGCCATTCCCGGCTCATCCCTTCTGGTCGGCTCCCTACCCACCTGCTGTCCCTCAAGGCGATGGTTTCTACAACTTCTACCAGATTCTTGGGTATGTGTGTAGAGACTGCAGGCACGCTAATCGTCGTTGTTTTGGATGTGGTGCTGCTGACCATTCAGTGCGGGATTGCTCGCAACGGAGGATGGCTCTTCCAGCCAGGGGTCCAGTTCAGCTGGAAGCGCCAGCTCGTGGTCCGATCAGGCCACCGCATCCCCCGTAGCGCCAGATTGTCGGTCAGATGATCGCTGACCCTAGGAGAGGTCAGGCTTACAACCTGACAGTTGTAGATGCTGAGATGGCAGAAGGTGTCGTTGCAGGTATTTTGCATTTTTTTTGTTTTTTTATTTCCATTGCTTCTTTCATTTATCTTGCACTATTCACTCATGCTATCTTTGCTACATGTTTTTCCTCACTCCTTAAGCATCAATTCTTTTTCCCTTGCTTTTTGATTCTATCTTAGGTGTTATCCTAGTTCATTCTTTCACTGCTCATGTTCTCTTTGATTCTGGGGTGACCCATTCCTTCGTCTCTTCCCGCTTTGTGGCTCGGCATCAGTTGGAGTGGAGCATCATGTCAGAGGCTTGAAACATTATCACAGGTGGTGGTGTTGTCGTCTATTCCCGGGAGTGCAACCAGAGTTCGTGGTTATTGGTGGCGCAGATTTCAAGGCCTCTTGATTGTCATTGGGAATTCATGATTTGATGTCATTCTCAGTATGGATTGGTTGGGTGAATCCCATGCTATCATAAATTGTCGTGCCAAGAAAGTTGTATTCTGAATCCCAGGTCGCACAGAGTTTGAGTTTCATGCCGGGAAGATGCCCCTAGACCGAGCTGAGACTGCAGTTGATAAGGAGATTTGTGCAATGGAGTTGCACTCCGGCTGTGAGGCTGCACCTCTAGTTGTGCGGGAATTTCTGGATGTGTTTCCAGAGGAGTTGCATGTCTTACCCCCCTGATAGGGATGTGGAGTTTGGTATTGAAGTTCAGCCTGGTACGATGCCGATATTGAAGAGTCCCTACAGGATGGCACTGGTTGAGCTAGCAGAGCTGAAGGTGCAGATTCAGGATTTGCTATATTTGTGGTTCATCAGACCCAGTGTTTCACCGTGGGGACCTCCAGTTCTTTTTGTCAGCAAGAACGACTGTAGTCATCGACTGTGCATTGATTATCAGGGAACTGAACAGTGTTACTGTGAAGAACCGATATCTACTGCCCAGGATCAATGACTTGTTTGATCAGTTGGGTAGAGCAGCTTTCTTTTCGAAGATGGATCTTCGTTCAGGGTATCATCAGGTCAAGGTGAAGGCAACAGATGTGCGGAAGACTGCATTCAGGACTAGATATGGGCACTATGAGGTCCTAATGATGCCTTTCAGGTGTTACGAATGCGCCAGCTGTGTTGATGAGTCTGACGAACAGGTTCTTTTTCCCATTCCTGGATAGATTTGTGGTGGTCTTCACAGATGATATTCTGGTGTATTCTCGGAACTAGAAGGAGAACGCTGAGCATCTAAGGTTGGTTCTTCAGACTTTGAGGGAGAATCAGCTCTATGGAAAACTCAGCAAGTGTGAGTTTTTTTAATGCCCCGATTTTCTATACTGGGAAACCGTGACATAAGCCAGAATTTTTTTCTTCGATTAGTCACAATACACAGAAAAACAGGAAAATTTAAAACTTGTTATTCAACACAAATGTATCACAAGTCTGAATGTTATAAAACTGCAATACATTACACCAGTGTTACAATAATGCCGTACAAGCCCATGTGTTACAACTTCCAATAAATTTACCTCAGAGTATAATGAATAATAAAAAACACTTGGTACTTCACTTGGATGCTTCCCAACATAAAATAAATTACAACAGATGTTACAATTGAAAATAAAAATCAACACTTTGCTTCTCTTGCCTTGAGTCCTCCTGAATCCTGTACCTGTAGTTTTGTAATCCAGTACCTATTTGAGTTGGGAAGTCAGTACATATACTGACGCTTCAGGACTGATGACGAGCAAACCTCAATTTAAACAAACAGATTGATGAAAAGAGAAATGTGTATATATAATTGATGTGTCAGTGTATGCTATGACTTAGACTCTAATGCAAGATTAACTAATGCAAAGATGCTCTTATTCTAATGCAAGCGAGACTCTGGACAATATGCACCCCATAAATGCATACGCCCATATCAAGCCGTTTCTTCATATATCGGGATGTGAACCCGCATCATGAATTCTACTCTTGTACTCAACCTGTTCCTGAAGATACAGCGTGATTGATGAGGTTGCTCTGAAATGGTCTAATCCCACCATTCGTAGTCATATACTAGTGTCTCTGTTTACCACTATTGTTCGGCATACCAGATCTCACTCAAAATTAGACAAACCCTCAGAGTTAACTACAACACAGGTTAGCTCGAAGCATCCCCTGTGGCCCCTTAGCTCATAGACCGTAGTCTATGGCATGTTCGGTTTTCCTGACATAGAACATGATGGAGTTTCGGGGGTCCATCCCCTAGTTCCGATAGGAAAACTTCCCGTTCTTATCATGGCACTTCAGAAATTAATAGACGAGATACGGATCCCGTGCTCTCAACTCATGTGAAGGCATAAACCGTATCCCTTTGACAGGAAGGGTACAACCAATAACACCACCTAGTGCTGGCCTATTGGATAGGTTGGATCATAAGGTATCACCCTTAATACCAACTCTTTCCCTTCGGCAAAGTAATAGATTAAAAGGTTATGTAACAATAGTTACTAGTTACTATCCTAACGATGTCACTAAACCTAAACAATTCGAGGTCAGTACTAACACAACATGCTAGGTCTTAAGTTAGATTTCGCAAGATAACTTTGCTAGGTGCTCAACGTAGCCTTACCAGGGTCACCAAGGATCCTGTCACAGCCTTTCGATCCAAAACTCCGGCAATACAAAATTATTCGCATGCTACTACCCTGAACTTGGGTTTCGTCTATGCTCCCGACCCGCGATCAACCTACACCGGTTAAGATCTGACGGTGCACGAGGGGTGACTCGTCCATAGTCCACGAGGAGCAAATGTCACGCCCCGCTTCCCAAAAAGGAAATACAGAATACGGATATGTGACTAAGTCCAACGAATGATTTACATCATGCATAAACTGTCAGGATCTTTACAACATTTCACAGGAATAATCAGAGTAAGAAGCAAGAGAAGTCAACCACGCATTCATATAAGAATCAATGTACCCACAGGAATTTACTTGAAACAAAATTTAATAATCTCAAATAAATCAGATCTGAACAAGTCAATAATCCTGGGTTACATTGCCCAAATACAAATAATCCAAGTAACAGATATAATTGTTCAAAATAAGAAACATGAAATAATAATAGCAAAACTCCAGCATCTAAAATCTCAGATCACCTACTCCATCGGGCAGCTGATCTCCATGATCTGCAATTTAGCTAATTGCAGGAAGAGGGAAAAAGAAAACAAAATTTCCCGTCAATGCAAGTTACGGGCCGCTTATAGTGCAGGCACAAGTACATGGAAAGATAAAAAAAATTTAAATAATAACAGAACAAACATACCATGGAATAGATATAACAGAGCAAAACAGAATTTCTAACATGAATCAGAAAACAGAATCAAGTAACATGGTATGCTAACAGGTACAGGTGATGTGTAACAGATGTCAAGTATCATGCAGAAAGGTAAACAGGTAATAGGTGTCCAGTAGCATGTAACAGATAAATAGATAACAGATGTCAGATAACAGATAAAGGTAAACAGGTAACAGATATCATGTTATTACACGTCTTGTGTTTTAGTTCTATCTAGGTAGCACTTCATGCGTCCCAGGTTTTTACCACATGGTTGCTACATTCAAACAGTTTCGTTTAGATTTCATAGTGCACTGTATAGGGCCATGTACTCAGGTATCAGACAGACATATATCAGATACAGATCCAGACAGATAGGTAGAACCTACGGGTTCTCTTCTAAGTACATCTTCCTATAGGGAAGCATGTAGTCGGGTAATCAGACAGACAGAGTCGTGTATCATGTAGTCATGAACATGTAACAGATAATCCTGTGGGAAACACGGGTCCCCTTCTAAGTACACATTTCTATATTATCCATTACTAGATCTTTCCCTTAACCCCAGCTTGGTTATTTTGTTATTATTATCTGACAGGCTTGTATGTGTCACAAACAGAGAAAGAATAACATGGTATAAGCAAGTAACATGTTCAGATTGAAAGATAAACATGTACAGGTAAAAAACGACACATAAAGAGGGAGAACAACGAAAATTCTAGTTCATGACAGCAAAACAGAACTGCACCAAATCAGGGATTCCTGTTGCCACGGACATACAAATCTGGATCCGTCAGAAGATTTGGAAAACAGACTCTTAGCCGAATCCAGCAAATATATGTAAGTCATATGGTATTTCACAAAAACATGACTCAAAACAGAATTGTATCCAGAAAATATGTTCAGCCAGAAATCAGAAGTTTGTATTCATAGACAGGAAAACGGCATCAAAACTTACTGATTAAATCCACGAAAAATCTGATGTATTCCCTTGTAACACCCCGATTTTCACGTAACTGGGAAACCGTGAAACATGCCAAGATCTTTTCTTCAATTAGTCACGATACACAGAAAAACTGGAAAAATTTAAAACACTTTTATTGCCATCAGAGTTATTACACAATAATTACAAATATCAATTTGTAATATCAAACTGTAACGCCTGCCCCCCTTTTTTTTTTCCTTTTGACTCCAAAATCAATTCTTTCAATTTCTATATCACTTTAAACATAAACTAAGATAGTTATATTTCAAAGAAAATTTCGGTAGAGTTTCCATGTAATTTCTGCCCCGAATCACAAAAAGCTTACGGCATTCTGCTGTAAATTCCGTAGCTCACATTACAGGCAATAATATCATGGGCTCCCCAGGCCAAAATGAGCAGAATCACACAGGCAATATAATATCATGCTCTGGGGGCCAAACTCATAATAGGATATCAATTATCAATTAAAAACCATAAATTCCTTTGAAAACATAGTAAGTTTTTAGAAAATAACTTGTAAAAACATACCACAACGCCCAGTACTCCACAACGAGATGGGTACAGGTCAAAAACATATCATGCCACTCCACACTATACTCCTCATCATCATCCACATACTTATACATCAAAATACAATTTAAAACACAAATTTCACTGTTAACATAATTAAACCATAAACAACAAATTGTAAATGAAACTCCGCTCCACAGAACCATGAATCTACACCTCACCTCACTGCTGAGGACCTGTAACAGTAGGGGACCTAGGATAGTCCATGGACTCCCTAACCCCCAAACACTAAGGGGTTAGCCATTTCTGGTGTGAGTATAATTTACTAAATAAGTAAATAAATTAAACTTTATAAGTAAAAACAGAACGAACTCACAAATACCAAGATAATCAAATCTTACTTGACATCTGAACATGTAAACATCATAAATGGGATTTCACATCAATTACTCTATGAGTCATCACTTGTATGTATATCCATACCCGCTCATGACGTACTTATCCTTAGTAACCATTTTCATAACCACTCTCAGAATACAGATATTGATCTTATTGCATTATATCACGTATCACATCATAGACATGCATTCATTCTCATACTACCATATTCATTCATGTCCAACCTAACATCTCATTGCACATTACCATTTACTTGCATTTCATCACAATATACTCCATATCCCAACCATAGTTTGGGCAATAACATATCACACCCCAAAACCGATAGCTTGGGTGATGATCACCGCACCCCAAGCCGAACTTGGTTAATATCACACCACATCCCAAGTCCATAGCTTGGTTATTAATTTACTTCAACTATCATACTCGCAATTCATCTTGAATGGAAAAGAAACGTGTACATATAACAGATGTGCCAGTGTATGTTATGACTTAACTCTAATGCAAGATTACCAATACAATGATGCTCTTATTCTAATGCAAGCAAGTCTCCGGAACAGTATGCATCCCATACTACATACGTCCCATCTCAAGCCGTTTCTCCATATATAGGGATTTGAACCCAAGTTATGAATTCTATTTTGTACACAACCTGTTTCCGACAATACAACATGACTGATGAGGTTGCCCTGAACGGTCTAATCCCGTCAGGCGCACCCGACCTCACTAAAAAACCAGACGAACACAGGGTCTTCCGAGCACAGGATAGCACGAAGCCTACCCTATGTCACCCACAACTCATAGACCGTGATCTATGGCCCGTTCGCTCTCCCTGGCATAGAACGTGATGGAATTTTCCGGGGTCCATCCCCTAGTTCCGACAGACCATTCTTACCATGGTATTTCAGGAATTAACAATCAAGATACGCAACCCGTGCTCCCAACTCGTGAGAAGACACCGTACGTATCCCTTTGACGGGAAGGTACAACCCAATAACACCTCCTAGTGTCGGCCTATAGGACAGGTCGGATCATAAGGAATCACCCTTAACACCAACTTTTTCCCTTCGGCGAAGGATGATAATAATAATGATTAAGTAGTAATAGCCATAAGTTACTACCCTAACGATGTCACTAACCCTGAACAATCCTAGGGATGACAATATTATAAACACGACATGCTAAGTCTTAAATTAGACTTCGCAAGATAACTCTACTAGGCTGCTCAACCTAGACTTACCAGAATCCCTCAGTATCCGGTTCATGGCCTATCGATCCAAGACCCCGGCAATACGAACGTATTTGCATGCTACTACCCTGAACTTGGATTTAGTCACTTTTCGGTCCGCGATCAACCAACAGTTACGATCTGACGGCACCCGCGAAGTGACTCGTCCACAGTCCCTTAGGAGTAAGGTAAACACACGTCTTAATGGTCGATAGCCCTAGGGCAATGATATCACCCTAGATGAGCACAACAAACTGCATATTAGCTCAGAAGCTACATACGAGTAACCAAAAACACATACAGGCTAAACAGCTACGTATGGGACCAACAGCTACATATGGGCCAGTCGAGCCACGTATGAGACAACAACATACATACGAGCCAAATAAGCCCCCCGTATGAGACCAACAGCTACATACGAACCAGTCGAGCCGCGTATAGGACTACAACATACATACGAGCCAAATAAGCCACGTATGAGACCAACATCTACATATGGGCCAGGCGAGCCGCGTATGAGACAACAACATACATACGAGCCAAATAAGTCACGTATGAGACCAATATCTACATATGGGCCAGGCGAGCCGCGTATGAGACAACAACATATATACGAGCCAAATAAGCTACGTATGAGACCAACAGCTACATACGGCCCAGTCGAGCCTGTATGAGCAAAACCACACATAAAAATAATCATACAGTAATCAACCTAGAAGCAACCAAACATGCTTACTAGCAAACTTGATCTTCTTTAATTAGAAACAGCAGATGAATCTACTAATAGTCTAAAATAGATATTCTACCAATGATAAGCCCAAGAAGCGACATCAAACTTTTATCAAGCTAACGATTATTAGTGACATTCCCAACCCTTATTACCGATGAAGATGAGTAATGTTCATGTGATATGATCCAACTTTACTTAGGGTCTCATACAACTAGAATCCATGGTTTTCCTCTCCAAACTGAACTAGAACTACATGCACTAGATTCTTGGGTTCTTTCTTCAAGTTTGAGCTAGAATCACCTAGGACTAAAAGCATGGGCTGATGGGTTCTTTTTAATCTTTCTCTACAATCATAATACAATTCAAATGTGGTTCCTTTGAATCTAGAATTACTATGCAACTCGAGTATTGCAACTACAACACGATGGTTCTTCACTAACGCTACCACCACAACATGATAGTTCTTTACTACCCTTCAACCATAATGCGATAGTTCTTTACTAACGCTACAACTATAACGCGATAGTTCTTTACTAATACTATGACTACCACGCGATAGTAAACACCACTACTACAACAACATGATTCTTTTCTATTACTTAAGCACAAATCTACAATCGCCTTAAGCAAGGTATATAACTTAAACATCAACCTACAATACTCTTAAGCATGAATACAACTTAAACATTTACTCACCACAATCTTAAGCATGAATACAACTTAAGAATGGACTTACAACAATCTAAAGCATGAATATGAACATTGACTACAATTCAAGCATGAGTGACTATTACACACTAAGTATGGATATCTACCACCACCTTAAGCATGGTTTATAACTTTCCTACAATAATCCAAGCATGGTATATAATTTCTATAACTCAAGTATGATTTACTACACTTAAGCATGGTTGTCTATTACAACCTTAAGCATGGATATGAACATTGACTATAATTCAAGCATACGTTGTTTCATGGGTTCACAAGCATAAATGGGTTCATCAAACTCAAGCATAATAGTTCTTTTTACTAAGAACAACTAAATATCACAAGCATGAATGGGTTCATCAAACTCAAGCATGATAGTTCTTTTTACTAAGAACAACTAAATATCACAAGCATGCATGGGTTCATCAAACTCAAGCATGATGGGTTACTAGGATGTCACATAGTCATGAATGGGTTCTTACTACTACCTAAGCATGGTATATAGCATGAGCCTCAATCCTACAACAATCCAAGATTCAGTCTTTATTATATAAGTGTAACTCATCCCCACATACATAACTAATCCATTATCCATTATTTATACTAATACACATTATCCCAATACGCCTCATCCATAAATCATATCAACAATTCAGTTTATTCGAACTTCTTAAAAACATCAGCTACGTATATAAAACCACACTCACCATATTTTGATATCATCTTATAAATATAACTCATCCCCATATACATCTAATCCATAATATAGGTTTTATATACTCAAAATAGTTAATTTCACCCAATATCACAAAAACCTATTTTCGGGCCCATAAAAATCCGTATTTTCCCTCAAAATCAATTTTTAACATAACTTCTACGAAATATATCAAAAGTCATGAAATTTGGCCACAACGTAAAATATCGGTAGATACATTATACTCACATCTTTTTTTAAACCACAAAAATACATAAATAAATTGATACTCACATATTCCTCAAAACCACAAAAATACGTAAATAAATTAATACTCACATATTCCTCAACCACAAAAATACATACATAAAATAATACTCACATATTTCTTAAACCACAAGAATATGTAAATAAATTGATACTCACCATATTTTGATATCATCATATAAATATAACTCATCCCCATATACACATATACGTTATTCCAATACCCTTGACCCAAATACGTCTTATCCGTAATTCATACCAACCATTCAGGTTTATAAAACTTTCTTAAAACACAAAAATATATAAATAAATTTATACTCACATAGTTCGCAAAGATCCGAAGTGCCACCATGCCACCCCGCATCCAAAGTCGCCAATATATCCTATCACCAAATTTCAAAGCAATTAAAACTCAATTCATTCAAACTAATCACAAGAGCTAATAACACTATTCCAAATATCACACAAGCGTTTATCGAATGCCTGGGATACACACGTGCGATGCACGTAATAACCTAACGCCTACAAGATTCTTATTTTCAAACAATTACTAAAAGCACTCCTAAATTATTCTAATAGTCCAACTACAATTTCTACTACCATACGAGAACTAATTCTTACATATGTAATTCCCTTTTACAAACCCACAACCCTAATTTACTAATAACTTGCAACTTCTCTAACAACTTGCTAATTTCTCACATCTACCATTTCCAACATCACTTAATCTTCCTACCATAATACTCCTACTCAATAGAAATTAACCCAACTCAATTTTATATAATAAAATAAGTTAGGGTTTACCTTCCCAAAATCCTTTCGAAAATCCGACGCCACCACGATGAAGAGAACCCTTCACTTAGTCTACCCCTCGATTTAATTTGAAATCCATAGGGAAAAGGAGGGGATTTAAGGTGGGGAAGAATCGTCGAATGGGTTTCCGTTTGGGGTTCTTTTTCGATCGGGATGGAAACAGGAAGGGAAGGAGAAGAAGGAGAAGGAAGGAGAAGGGGGTCTCTTTCCTTCGGCTGGGAAGGGAACAGGAGAAGGAGGAGAAAGGAGAAGGAGGGCCGGGGTTTCTTTGGGGTCGGGATGGGAAGGGAACGGGAAGGAGAAGGAAGGAGAAGGGGGGGGGGGGGAGGGTTTATAAATAAGAATAAATAAATAAATAGATAGATGACTAATATAAGGGATAATTGTCTATAAGCCCCCAAACACTAATGTATTTCAAATATGCCACAAATCTCTACTTTAATAATACTAACCATACAAAATACATTAAAACTACTTCGTAATAATCCTTCAAAATTATAAAATAAAGTAGACAATAATTGATATTTCTCAATTAAAAATAATAGTTATCAGAAAATACATAATCACGTGCAAGTCTCAATTGCGCACAGATTACGATGCAAAATAGCCATATGCTATTTTTTGGGGTCTTACATCCCTAGTATGTTTAGTAACAGAAAATGAAGTTTCATAATTTTTCAACATAAATAGAGTAGTCAAGTAAAATCAGAAAGCATCAAGATACAGCAGTTTTGTAAATCTGGAATAATAAACACAGCAATACTAAAACAGCAATATCTTACAAAATATAAATTGAAATCCAGATCCGTCAAAAGAGTGATAAAATAAATACAATAGGCTACAATTCATATTCACAAAGCTTTTTTAGAAAACAAGTAAAATCAGGTTGAAATTAAGTATCTTTACAGAACAGCACGAAATTTCTGCAAGTATAGTAGTTGTTTGCAAGCATAGAATAGTGTATAAAAGTTATCAACTAAATCCACAAAAGTTAGGGGTTAATTCCAATAAAGTCTAGTTGTACTCAGCAAAATATTGGATCAAAATATTATGTTTAACATTAGTAGAAAAATAAATTACCCTACAGAATTCGTATAATACTGGATCTGGAATTTTAAACACATCTGTAGTAAAATAGTAATAACTTGCAACTCATAAATCAAAACTGAGATCTGTCAGAAATTCTGGAAAGTAGACAAAATTCTCTATAATTCATATTCACAAATAATTTCAATATACTTATCTTAATAGGGTTTAAAGTACTGATCAAAAATGGGCAACTGGCAAAAAACAATAAATATCCTTCATGTACAAAACTAACTAGTTCATATGAAACTCATCCAAAATATAACCAAACGTGAAATAGGGTATACTAGATGTCCAAACCACATGGTATAGGGTATTTCACAAGTCTACAATAAGTTATATAATACTAACACAATCAAGCATACAATATCATACGAACAACATGCATTTATACATCAAGAAGTGGTCATCCCTAAGTTATTTCATGTCATGTGTGTAATGAGGCAACTACGGGCGGGTCAGCACAATAGAAACAATATATTACATGGGTTTTGCACAAGAATTGTCTCTAGAACACAACTACACTACATGCGGTATTTAGTACTTGTATTTGCAACATAAATTAATACAAGTTACTTGCCTGAGATGGTTACGATGAATCCGACGAAAGAATAACGCGAATGGATCTCGGGCACGAACTCAACGAACGAATCACAAACTAATCACGAACACACGATCACAATCGCCATTACGAACACAAAGCACGAATCACGATGATCAAGATGATGAAGATAAAGAGATCCAACGGCTAGATCCAAGAGCAATGATGATCATGATCAGATTAGATCGGACGGATCAGATCGAAGATCAAGATCAAGATGATGAAGATCGGACGATCGAGATTCACAGTGGCACCAACAGGGAACTTGGCGGTGACTGTGGGCTCGACCGATGGCGGGACCCAGGAGACGGGAACAGGCAACCGGCAGGGCGACATTGACGGCGAACAGGCAGCACGGTGGCAGTGATGGAGGGGGTAGCGGCCAGGGGACTGATGCTGCTGACGTTGCTGGCTAAAGGCGCTGCTATCGCGCTGCACTCGGGAGGAGCAGGGCAACAGGGGGTTAGAGGCATTGGATGGCGGCGCGATGCAGGGGACAGGTCATCGGGGTGACTACGAGGGGAGTTATCGTGGCTGCTGTACTGTCGACGAAGGAACACAGTAGTTGGGAGACGAGCACGGGGAGACGGGGTCGGCGATGTTATGGAGGGGCATCACGACGGGAAGGTAGGGAGAGATCGGGAGACGGTTGGCGCTGGTGTTGAAGCACAGCAAGCGGGGGTACCGGGCTGAGGGAGAGGGTCGGGAGAGCAGGAGGGAATGAAGGAGGGGATGAGATAGGCAGTTGTAGGGTTAGATGATGAACAGGGGAATACGGATGGGTTTATATAGGTGGGTATTTGTATATTAGGGTTATGGTTTTGGGGGGTGCTGACGGGTAGGAGTATAGGTAACGGCTTATAGGGTTTTAATGGGTTATTGGGTTAAAGGGGTGTGATAACGGGTTGCAGGTAAAGAAATGGGATCCAAATAAATAAGATAGTGTGAAGGGAAAATAATAGATCCAAATAAAAATGAGATGATCCAAATAATGAGATGGCACGAAATGGATAAAAGAAATAGGGCATGAACAAGTAAAGAGGATCAAAATAATAGGTCGATTAAATGGAGACGAAACAATAAACTGACAATAGAATCAAGAACTCAAATAAGAAGACGAAAAATCAAATAAATAAATATATTTAAAAAGAAGTTCCAATACACGGTCCAAAAGAAATACAATAAGAATCAAAATACACGAGAAAAGAAAATACACCCAAACTACAGAAAACGAAAAACAGGGGTTACAGTAAAATAAATATATGCTTTGATGGTCGATGTCTCCTAGGGCAATGGTATTACCCTAGATGAGCACAACAAGCTCGTACTAGGTAACAAGCTATGTACGAGTAAACAAAACACACATGAGCCAAATGAGCTATGCATGAACAAACAAACTACATACGAGCAAAGTGAGCTACGTACGAGACGGACCAATACTATTACATGACTTACGAGCACAAGGAATACTGATTACTCATAATCAAGTGCATGATTCAAACTACTAACAATTCACGACAACTCTAGTTAATATGAACTAGAATTTTGTGTACAAGCTTACTAACATGCATGTTAAGCTTACTAATTTAACATACAAGATGAACATTCAAAACATAATCTCTTAACCATTTATAACTCTAGATGAAGAATACATTCATGATTAGTCTAAGTTGTTTTATGAAACAACAACACTATAATGAGTTCTTTTGTATGCATCAACTAGAACCACCTACTTAATAACATGATCCTTTTCACATAGAAGTAACATAGAAGTCTTTTAACAATCTAGAAGAAAAATAACATGCTACTAGCAAAAACTTGATCTTTTATACATAGAAACAACATAAAAAGCCTTCTAACAACATAGAAGTAATTAAACATGCTACGCTTATCGGAATTCAACAAAATTATACTTTTTAGAAAGTTGCGAACCTCTACTACAACTCTCTAGTTCACAACCTTCTCAGATTCAGTAAATAAGAGAAGAAGAGAGGGAGTGAGATAAGATGGAGGAACAAAGAATGAAAAATGGTGCTTTGCCCAAGGGTTGGCCGGCCTTAAGTAGAGGGAGAGAGAGTGAGCTTGTGGTTAGAAAAAGAGAAGTGTTGCTCTCATTGTGGATCAACAAATGAATGTTTTGTTTGCAAATTAATATTGCAATCACAGCCTAATTCAAACCTAACTTTCCATTTTGATCATTGATATGGCTAAAAATGGGGATAAATTGGAACCGTCCAAATCAGGCACGAATCTTGAAGCCCGGGGGTAAAACGGTAATTTCACCTACCAATGGGTCTGAAGCGGGTACTGGGTCTCCTCCTCGAAGACCCACTAACCCGCGAACGGATCCACCTCAACTGGGTGTGGATTTCAACCCACAGCAAAACCCGGTTCAGAAAGGATAGAATTAGGGTTTTTGATTAAATCCTAATCAACAGCCCTGATTCATAACTATCCCTTCACTGGGGATTAGGGATTACTTTCCTTATCTAACCACAGGGGGATTACATTCCTAATCTGATCCCAGCGGCGCCTATAAATACCCCCCATCCATCTTCATTAAGAGGTAATCAATCTTTTGCCAGTTTTTGCGCTCTTTCATAATCACGTCTGAATACTGACTTGAGCGTCGGAGGGTGCGTCGCCGGGAACAACCCCGGTGTCTCGCACTTTTTGCAGGTGTACAGCGGGAGTCAGCATCAAACTTCGGCGGAACAGGTAACAGGTTTGCTATTCAAAGTTTCCTAAGAATCCAAAAATACTATCTGTTTGTCCCCACACCAGATTTAGTGGCAATAGATTGGCACCGTCTGTGGTAAACTAACGAATAGCAACCTCCCCTCTTCTCGTTGGTCAGATCTTCTCCAGCCATGCCTAAAAAAAAAATCAGATCCAGGGGGTCCAATCGAGGACCCAACCCCGATCAGCAACAGGAAGTCCCCCCTCAACCCGCTCAACAGCAGGGGCAACTTTCCACCCAAGAAGAGGACCCTCTTCAGCAAGACCTGCCTCCTCCTCAGAATCAACCACCTCCTAAGGGTCTCAACCCACAGAAACAACCTCTCCATCCGGACCACGTCTCCATCCACAATGTCTCTTCGGACTCTATGGCCTCCCATAATCCCCGAGCTTCCGACCTCCGCAACACCGTCCTCAATCGGCAGAAGGATGAGGATCTTCGCCGCCGTCTGGATGAAAAGCGGGCCCGAGAGGGAGCCTCCCACCAACACCGTCCGGATGAGCGATCTCCTCATCACCGAGACAACAGAAGGTCCCCTATCTGAAGGGGTCGGAGAGAGTCCCCCGAGCATCACAGGAGGAGACCCCATTCCCCTGCCGGTCGACACCATCCTAGGAACGATGAGACACCCATCACTCGTGCCGAGTTCCAGCAGTTTCAAGCAACCGTCCTACAAGCTTTCAATCTCCGTCCTAACACCAATGCTCCAAAGATTCCCTCTCCTCCGCCGGTCCAAAGTCCTCACCAACGGTCCCCAACTCCTCCTCCCGCTCCTAGCAACTCCCGGCATATGCCAAGTCCTCGCCGCTCTAGGAGCTACCGACGTCGTAGCGCTCTCCCTCGTACGAAGACGAGTCTAGAGGCTCGGATGATTACCGTCGAAGGGATGACGCCGTCTACCGCCGTCTCCACGAGATGGATAGGCGCTTGGGTCGGTTGGACCGAGAAGAAGAGCTCAGAGGAAGGACTGTTCGTCCAAGTAGACCTCCTTTTTCCCGAACCATAATGGATGCACCTGTACCAATCGGCTTCAAGCCTCCTCAATTTGAGACCTATTCTGGGGAGACTGACCCCGTCGATCACATCGAGAGCTTCAAGACCTTAATGCTCATCCATCAAGCTTCTGATGCCCTGCTCTGCAAAACCTCTCCCGCAACTCTCAACAGCCCAGCTCGAGAATGGTACTCTCGCCTTGCCCCATCCTCGATATTCTCCTTCGAGCAATTTGACACCCTCTTCGTCACCCACTTCGTGAGTAGCCGCAGAACCGAGAAGACCAACATCTCGCTACTCTACCTCCATCAGAAGAAGGGTGAGAAGCTGAGAGACTATGTGAAAAGGTTCACAGCTTTCCTCGACCAGTCGATCGCTGCAGCAGCATTTCAAACCAATGTCCTCAACTCCAGCCTCCGCTCCTCCCTCGCCAAGAAGCCCCCACAGAACTTCTCTGACCTCCTCCTCCAGAGTGAAAAGTATATTCGAGCCGAAGAAGCTGAGCACTGCCCCAACTTGGAGGGGTCTCCCTCCGGGTCTAAGAGAAAGGGGACAGAAGAGGAAGGAGCCAAGAAGCTCCAGAAGGATAATGGCGGCCAGCGCCGACCTCCCCCCTGATTTGAGAAATTTACTCCTCTCACCACCAATGTCTCCACCATTCTAATGGAAGTTGAGAAGGAAGGGATCATACCTCCTGCTCCGAGGATGAACACCCCCGCCAAGAAAAGGGATAAAGAGAAGTGGTGCCGTTATCACCGGGACCATGGACACGACACCAATGATTGTCGGGCCTTGAAGAATGAGATAGAAGCCCTCATCCAGAGGGGGCAGCTGACCAGGTTCGTAAAAAAGGACCGAACCGAACTTCCTCCCCCGCCTCGGGGGGCTAACAAGCGACCTGAACGCGATGAAATGCCTGACTTCGAAAAGGAGCGTGTCCCCCACCTCATTCATGGGGGCCCAATGGGGGGCTCCTCAAACTCCTCTCGAAAAGCGTTCATTAAGGAAGTCAATTCGGTTCGCACCACTCCTCCCCCTAAAGGCCTCGAAGTGCCCGTTACATTCTTAGACGAAGATCTTGAAGGTGTCCACACCCCCCATTGTGACGCACTCGTTATCAATCTCCACATGGCAAACTTCAAAGAGGAGAGGATCCTAGTGGACAATGGTAGCTCCGTTAACATCCTCTTCCTCGCCGTTTTGAAAGGCCTAAAGCTCTCCCGAGACAGACTCAAGCCCGCCGGCTACACGCTCCACGGGTTCACGGGAGTGTGATGAACTCAAGAATATTCACATTTAGGAGAAATAATCTTAGTGCAATTAGACAATCAAATGCTTTATATGTGGTATTTTACTCTTCTTTTCTCTTTTCCATAGGAAACAACCAAAAGCAGCAAAACGAAGCAGATTCCAGACTATACAGACTGAGAAGATGATATACAGGGAACTGCAGTGCAACAGTCGACTTGCTCTTCATCAGTCGATCGGACAGAGAGATTAAAAACCTGTTGTGCTATCTAGATCACAAGAGTTTGATTCCTGAAATGTTTTTCCCGGCAACGGCGCCAAAAACTTGTTGTGCTATCTAGATGATCTAAACTAGATACAAATTAAAAACCTCGCAAGTGTACGAATCGCTTGGAGAAGCGTAGTGACGAGCAAGGGTCGATCCCACAGAGATTGTAGAATTTAACTTACTAACCAATAAAATAGAAATAAGGATCTTAAAGTGTTGTACCTAAAGAAATAAAAAGACTAAAAACTATATCAAGAAGTTCTGAATCACAAATATTTATCAAGTAGTTGGGTTTTGATTTCCACCAATAGTCAGTAATGCTAAGTTACCTTCTTCATTATTCTAGTTACTCATGTTCGTTCCTTTAAGGGCATGGTATCTACTCCTTAAAGTTAATGTTTCCCTAGGCCAAGAATTAGGCATGGTATTTACTCTAATTCGTTTCTTTCCTTAAGTATTTAGCATGGTATCTACTAAGTTGCACTTAAAGAAAACATAAGAACAATGGAAACGAACAAACACTCAAAGTTCTAGAAATTGGTATCAGATCCAGATCCCTCAAGTTGATTAAACCAAGAACCCCTAAAGATTCCTGTGTTACAAGTTATGAGCACGAGATACGGGTCGTCTCAATATGCTCATATAACAGATTCAGATTCAGCATACTCAAACTTGATAAACTCAGATTCTATATGTCAGTCGACTTGCTGTCACCTCAGTCGACTGCCCTTAGAATTCTGAACAAGTTTGATTATTATAAATCTATACCAATACTCTCAGGTTTAATCAATAAGTAACAGAATAGCACTCAGAAGAATAGAAGCATTACATAACTATGGTTTCAATCTACCCAACTATGAAATTAGTTCCACATAATAAGACTTTTATTGATTAAAAAGTTCGAATACGTGATTAGCATAAAAGAATTAGAAAGGGAAGGAATAAACTGATGTAGTTCGGTCTGGTGGGTCGACTGGCTGTCACACAGTCGACTGGCCGTTCTCTTCTTAGTACTGGATCTCCTTTTTCCTTCTTCTATGCTGATAAAGTGCTGCTCTTTGTTGATGACTTGACGATTCAGAAACTCTTGTGATTTCGTGATTTTGGGGTTGGGAGCGTGAGCGGAGGAGAGCACCAAAATAATGCCTCTTGACTGATATTTATAAACACGGCACAAGAATTAGGGTTTGCCACCTTTTCAGGAAAATCCTCCTCTTTCCTTCTTTATTTTATTGGCGATTTATTTCTTTCTCTTTTCTGCTTTTCTTCCTTATCTGCTAACCACGTGCTCTTGCCAATCCCCTGTCTCTAGCTTTGATTTGTTGGAGAAGTTATTTTTCGCATATAGCCTGGGTTCAGAGAGATTTGGATCTAGATACGGCTGCATCTTATCTTTTCACTCCGCCGCATACCAGTCGACTTATGTTGGGTGTGAGTCGACTGATGCTGAGACATCTGTGGCTTCATGATTCCTCAGTCAAGTCGACTGATGTTGAGGCAGTCGACTGTGCTGAGCCCCAGTAATCTCTTTGTCCGGTCGACTGATGAAGAGCAAGTCGACTGTTGCATTGCAGTTCCTTGTATATCATCTTCTCAGTCTGTATAGTCTGGAATCTGCTTCGTTTTGCTGCTTTTGGTTGTTTCCTATGGAAAAGAGAAAAGAAGAGTAAAATACCACATATAAAGCATTTGATTGTCTAATTGCACTAAGATTATTGCTCCTAAATGTGAATATTCTTGAGTTCATCGAATACCCCCAAACTTAGCTTTTGCTTGTCCTCAAGCAAAAGGTGAAATTATGAACAAGGGGAAAAATAATAGTCTCAACCCATCACTCCAAGAAAATGTCTCATTGCGCAAGCATCAAAAGTTTGCAATCAAAATTATAAACAATTTGCAAATAAAATAAAAACAAGCATACCCACTTTCTCTAGTGCAATTGTCTATTCATAACTCCAAACTTAACCATACTTGTCATGCAATTAATTATAGTTATAGTATGTAACTACCCAATCTGTGATTATCCCTTTTTTCTACTACAAACCGAGTAGCAAACTAGAGTTGTTCTTTTTTATTTTTATTTTTATTTTTATTTTTATTTTATTTTTTTTATAGTCTCTTCTTTAAGTCGTCACTTGCCTTTTGACGCGAGTGCAAGACATTTATGATGAATCCACCCGGTTACTTAACAAGTCACAAACTTTTAGTGCTTTGCATACTCATATTTCAAGTTGCCGTTTGACGTAAAGGTAAACATTGGTGATGAATACCCCTAGTTACTAAGCACTCAAAACATTGGAGTAGATTGACTTTATTCATATATATATTCTTTTTATTTTTACTCTATTTACTTAAACTCTGTTTAGGACTAGATCAAAAGGAATAATCACTAGAAAAAGCATCACAATTGTTTTTTTTATGTATAATCGCATGACTCATATAATTTTGTAAGGAATTATGAAACTCAACAATCCTAAAGTAAATAAGTATCCTTACTCTTACTTTATAAGAAATTGTTTATCGTAAAAAAAAAAATCAAAAGACTCCAGCTGTAACTAACTAATACCCCCAAACTTAGATGGAACATTGTCCTCAATGTTCACACAAAACTTAAAATATAGGCATGTGTTACCAACTAGTTTGAAGGAAAGAAAAATAAAGAAACAAAGAAATAAATAAATGATTAAAGAAATAAATAACTAGAGAGTGTAAATACTCCCCTGAAAAATTGTGTTGCCTCCCAATAAGCACTGTGTTTTCTGTCTTCAGCTAGACTTGATGAGTTCATGCAATGTATTGAATGGTTTGAAGATTCACATCTTCCTCGTGCGGCTCTAAACTCATCTCAATGTACGGCTTTGCCCTATGCCCGTTCACCTTGAATGTTTGATTTTTCTCTTTGCTGTGAACCTCCAATGCACCATGTGGAAAGACTCTTGTGACAATGTATGGGCCATACCATCTTGACATAAGCTTGCCTGGAAAGAGTCTTAATCTTGAGTTGTATATCAATACCTTCTGTCCTTCATAAAACTCCTTCCTTGCTAGCTGTTTATCATGGTACAACTTGGTCCTTTCCATGTACAGTTTTGCATTTTCATATGCGTCGTGCCTCAACTCTTCAAGCTCATTCAGTTGTAATCTCCTTTTGTCGCCTGCTTGTTTCATATCAAAATTGAACATTTTAATGGCCCAATAGGCTTTGTGTTCCAACTCCACTGGTAGATGACAGGCTTTTCCAAAAACCAAACGGTATGGTGACACGTCGATGGGTGTTTTGTATGCTGTTCGGTAGGCCCATAATGCATCATTCAAGCGCAGCGACCAATCCTTTCTCCTTGTATTGACTGTCTTTTCCAAAATGCTCTTGATTTCTCTGTTGCTAATCTCCACCTGCCCACTGGTTTGAGGATGATATGGGGTGCCCACTCTATGTGTGATACCATATTTCTTCATCAAAGAAGCAAATGGAAAGTTATTGAAGTGGCTCCCTCCATCACTAATTATTGCCCGTGGTGTACCAAACCTAGTGAAAATGTTCTCCTGCAAAAACTTGACAACAACTTTGTGATCATTAGTTTTTGAGGGGACAGCCTCGACCCATTTAGACACATAATCCACACCAACAAGAATATATAAATAACCAAATGAGTTAGGAAAGGGACCCATGAAGTCGATCCCCCACACATCAAAAATCTCGATTACTTGGATGTTTTGCAGTGGCATTTGATTTCTGGAAGAGATGTTGCCTGTCCTTTGGCATTTGTCACAAGTCCTGCAAAAAGAAAAAGCATCTTTGAATACATTAGGCCAATAAAAACCAGATTGCAATACCTTAAGTGCTGTTCTTTTTGGTCCAAAATGTCCTCCACATGCATATTGGTGGCAATGTTGTAGAATACTCATTTGTTCCTCTTCTGCCACACATCTTCTTATAATTTGATCAGGGCCAAATTTGAACAAATAAGGATCATCCCAATAATAGTGCTTGCACATAGCCACCAATCTTTTTCTTTCTTGACTTGTCATACCTGGAGGGAAAACATGAGCAGTGAGATAATTTACAATATCTGCAAACCATGGAAAATATGAGCAGTGAGATACCAGTCGAATGGTTCTGCTACCAGTCGATTGCCCCCGTTGTATGTTTATTTCAAATAAATGTTCATCTGGGAAATCTTCATTAAGTGGGGGCACAATTCTTTCTTCCTCATGCAGTAGTCTGGACATGTGGTCTGCCACAACATTGTCACTTCCTTTCTTGTCTCTAATCTCAAGATCGAATTCTTGAAGCAACAGCACCCATCTGATCAACCTAGGCTTAGCATCCTTTTTAGCAAACAAATATCTGAAAGCAGCATGGTCAGTGAAAACAATAACTTTAGAACCAATCAAATATGATCTAAACTTCTCTACAGCAAAAATAACAGCTAACATTTCTTTTTCAGTAGTGGAATAATTTAGCTGTGCATCGTTTAAAGTTCGAGAAGCATAATAAATAAAATGGGGTACCTTATTGATTCTCTGACCTAAAACAACTCCTAAAGCATAATCACTTGCATCACACATAAGCTCGAAAGGATGGCTCCAATCTGGTGCCATGACAATAGGTGCACAAATGAGAAGATTTTTCAATGTAATAAAAGCATTTGTGCACTCTTCTGTCCATGCAAACTCAACATCCTTAGCCAACAAATCACAAAGGGGTTTGGAGATTTTTGAGAAATCTTTTATAAATCTTCTATAGAACCCTGCATGTCCAAGAAAACTCCTAACACCCTTGACTATAGTGGGAGGGGGTAACTTTGATATGATGTCAATTTTTGCCTTGTCCACCTCTATGCCTCTTTTTGACACCACATGTCCCAACACAATACCTTGTTGTACCATAAAATGGCACTTTTCCCAATTCAGCACTAAATTGCATTCTTCACATCTCTTAAGCACAAGCTGCAAATGGTTAAGGCATTCATCAAAACAAGATCCAAAAACACTAAAATCATCCATAAATACCTCGATGAACCTTTCCACCATGTCTGAAAATATACTCATCATGCATCTCTGAAATGTAGCTGGTGCATTGCACAATCCAAAGGGCATTCTCCTGTATGCAAAAGTACCAAAAGGACATGTAAAAGTGTTTTTTTCTTGATCTTCTGGAGCAATAGCAATTTGATTATAGCCACTATAACCATCTAAAAAATAATAATGACTATATCCTGCTAATCTTTCTAACATTTGATCAATAAAAGGAAGAGGGAAGTGATCTTTCCTGGTTTCGTTATTCAGTTTCCTGTAGCATACCCTCCATCCTGTAGTCACTCTAGTAGGGATAAGCTCATTCTCTTCATTCTTCACCACTGTGACTCCACTTTTCTTAGGCACTACATGTATAGGGCTCACCCACTTGCTATCTGAGATAGGGTAGATGATGCCCACATCTAATAGCTTCAAGACCTCTGTTCTTACCACTTCCTTCATGTGTGGATTAAGCCTTCTCTGTGCTTCCCTGCTTGGTTTTGCGTTGTCTTCAAGAAGTATTTTATGCATGCATTTGGATGGACTTATTCCCTTGATATCTGCAATGGTCCATCCTATTGCACCTTTGTGTTCTCGCAGTACCCTCAGCAACTTCTCTTCTTCCTGTGCACTCAAATTTGCAGCAACTATCACTGGTAGCGTCTGGTTTTCACCCAAATATGCGTGCTTCAGATGTTCAGGCAGCGGCTTCAGCTCAACATCTGGCGTCCTGGTAGCAGTCGGGACAGTCGACTTATCCTGTACACCAGTCGACTGGTCCGAGGAAACACAAGTGTCATCAGTCACAATATTTTCAAATGCAGGTGCGAGTTTACCTGAATATGACTTTGGAGTTTCGAGGTGATGGACTGTTTTTGCTATCCTCCAGTCATCGTGTTCCTGTTCAACATTAGATAATGTTAGAGACTGTGTAATTGCGGCTTGTAGTGGTTCAACGCTCTGTACCTGAAATGTTTGATCAACAATCTCCTGTACCACATCAACATTATATCATTCATGGTCATCATGTGGTAATTTTAGTGTATCAAACATTTTAAATTCAACATTTTCTCCATTTATTTTCATGCTTATAGTACCATTTTTAACACAAATTTTTATATCAGCCGTACTCATAAAGGGCCTACCTAAAATGATTGGTAGAGAAGATGGCATTGAAGAGTCCTCCATGTCTAACACAACAAAATCAGCAGGTAAAATGAAATCGTTTACCTGAACTAGGACATCTACCAAAATACCTCTAGGTCTTTTGATGCTGCGATCCGCCAACTGCAAAGTAATGGATGTTGGTTGGTGTTCCCCCAATCCTAGCTTTTCATAAACGGTGTATGGGAGGAGGTTGATGCTTTCCCCCAAGTCTAGTAGTGCTTTCTGAAAGAAGTGCTCACCAATCCTGCAAGGAATGGTAAAACTACCTGGGTCCTTTAATTTAGGAGGTAGTTTCCTTAACAAAACAGCGCTCACTTCTTCTGTCAAAGCCACATCCTTCCTAACCTGAAATGTTCTTTTGTGAGTACAACATTCTTTCAAAAATTTAGCATAAGAAGGAATTTGTTTAATAGCATCAAGTAGGGGGATATTAATTTCTACCTTTCTGAGAGTTTCAAAGATGTCAAATAAATGTTGTTCTTTCTTTTACTTGACTAACCTTTGAGGAAATGGTGGCAAAACTGTTCTTTCTTTTTCACTTACCTTGTTGGACCCCAAAACTTTTGATGGTTGTGTTTCTGCTTCTTCGGTGTATGTTCCAACCTTGTTTTCAATTGTCTTACCAATTTTCAGAGTTGTTACTGATTTGAGCTGTTCTTGGCCTCTAGGATTTGGTATGGTTTGTGAGGGGAGTTCTCCTGCCTTTCTCTCACTCAACTCCTTTGCGATTTGCCCGATTTGAGTTTCCAATTTCTGAATTGCTTGTCTTTGTTGGTTGCTTGTTTGATGTTGTTGTTGGAGCAATTGAAGAACGGTGGATTCAAAATCCAACTTCTTCTGTTCTTGAACTGGCCTATCAAACCCACTTCCCATTTGGAAGTTCCGTGCATGTCCTTGCGATGATTGAGTGCCTTGATTATTGCTCCATGAGAAATTCGGATGGTTCCTCCACCCTGGGTTGTATGTGTTTGAGAATGGGTTGTTCTTTGGTGGAAACACTCCTTGTCCCACATAGTTTGCATGCTCCTGATCTGTGAAGGAAGACATGGGGCATGTGTCATTTGTATGATCAAAATGAGAACAAATTGCACAAATTTCTTTTGTTTGATTCTTTACACTGCCCATTGTTGTCATTGCATTAACAAGCATATCAATTTTTTTGTTCATGGTTGCCATTTCTAATTGTATGTTATGACTACTAGAAATTTTATAAACTCCCTGTTTTTTAGAAATGCCTCTTCCCCTTGTTGAGAATTGCTGTGAGTTCTCGCTAAGTTCTTCAAATAATTCGATGGCCTCCTCACCACTCTTCCTCATCAAGATCCCGTTACAAGCTGAATCCACAATTGCCTTGTCAGTATCATTTAAACCCTCATAAAAAGCTTGTACCTGATCATCTTTAGGCATGTTGTGTGTAGGACACTTGAGAAGCTTGTTCTTGAAATCCTTCCATGCTTCGAAGAATAAATCTCCATCTTTTTGTTGGAAGAGTTGAATCTCCCTTTTCAGTTATTTGGTCTTCTAAGCTGGAAAGAATTCTTTCAAGAATTTTGTTGCCAATTGCTCCCATGAATTAATTGATCCTGGTTCCAAAGAATTATACCAAAATTTAGCATTAAGCTTTAAAGAGAATGGAAACAAGATTAACTTGATTTGTTCAGGGGTAAGCCCTTGGACACTTTGTGTTCTGCAAAGATCAAAGAAGTCTTGCAGATGGAGGTGAGGCTCTTCGTCTGGTTTGCCACTAAAGTGGGGAACCATGCTAAGTAATTGAGGTGATAGATGCATATTCCCTGTGACATTAGGTTGATAAGCAATGCAGAAAGGTTGCTCTATTCTTAGGCGTGAATTTATCCTGCATTGGCACTCGATTTGGTATTTCCTCAGCCATTGTTGCTCGTGAATTGGGTCTCTGTGCAGTCGACTGATTCCGTGTAGCAGTCGACTGGTTGGTCGCAAACAGCCGACCTAGTCTGTGCAAAGTGCGTTCTGTTTCCGCGTCAATAGGTAGTAGCTCTGGACGAAGTGATATCCTTCCGTGCATCCACCAAAATCCTGTAACCTAGAAGAAAATATTTATTAATAAAAGAAAAGAAAATTAAAGAAAAGATTTATTGATTTGTAAGTTAAAATGCTAACAATCCCCGGCAACGGCGCCAAAAACTTGTTGTGCTATCTAGATGATCTAAACTAGACACAAATTAAAAACCTCGCAAGTGTACGAATCGCTTGGAGAAGCGTAGTGACGAGCAAGGGTCGATCCCACAGAGATTGTAGAATTTAACTTACTAACCAATAAAATAGAAATAAGGATCTTAAAGTGTTGTACCTAAAGAAATAAAAAGACTAAAAACTATATCAAGAAGTTCTGAATCACAAATATTTATCAAGTAGTTGGGTTTTGATTTCCACCAATAGTCAGTAATGCTAAGTTACCTTCTTCATTATTCTAGTTACTCATGTTCGTTCCTTTAAGGGCATGGTATCTACTCCTTAAAGTTAATGTTTCCCTAGGCCAAGAATTAGGCATGGTATTTACTCTAATTCGTTTCTTTCCTTAAGTATTTAGCATGGTATCTACTAAGTTGCACTTAAAGAAAACATAAGAACAATGGAAACGAACAAACACTCAAAGTTCTAGAAATTGGTATCAGATCCAGATCCCTCAAGTTGATTAAACCAAGAACCCCTAAAGATTCCTGTGTTACAAGTTATGAGCACGAGATACGGGTCGTCTCAATATGCTCATATAACAGATTCAGATTCAGCATACTCAAACTTGATAAACTCAGATTCTATATGTCAGTCGACTTGCTGTCACCTCAGTCGACTGCCCTTAGAATTCTGAACAAGTTTGATTATTATAAATCTATACCAATACTCTCAGGTTTAATCAATAAGTAACAGAATAGCACTCAGAAGAATAGAAGCATTACATAACTATGGTTTCAATCTACCCAACTATGAAATTAGTTCCACATAATAAGACTTTTATTGATTAAAAAGTTCGAATACGTGATTAGCATAAAAGAATTAGAAAGGGAAGGAATAAACTGATGTAGTTCGGTCTGGTGGGTCGGCTGGCTGTCACACAGTCGACTGGCCGTTCTCTTCTTAGTACTGGATCTCCTTTTTCCTTCTTCTATGCTGATAAAGTGCTGCTCTTTGTTGATGACTTGACGATTCAGAAACTCTTGTGATTTCGTGATTTTGGGGTTGGGAGCGTGAGCGGAGGAGAGCACCAAAATAATGCCTCTTGACTGATATTTATAAACACGGCACAAGAATTAGGGTTTGCCACCTTTTCAGGAAAATCCTCCTCTTTCCTTCTTTATTTTATTGGCGATTTATTTCTTTCTCTTTTCTGCTTTTCTTCCTTATCTGCTAACCACGTGCTCTTGCCAATCTCCATGTCTCTAGCTTTGATTTGTTGGAGAAGTTATTTTTCGCATATAGCCTGGGTTCAGATAGATTTGGATCTAGATACGGCTGCATCTTATCTTTTCACTCCGCCGCATACCAGTCGACTTATGTTGGGTGTGAGTCGACTGATGCTGAGACATCTGTGGCTTCATGATTCCTCAGTCAAGTCGACTGATGTTGAGGCAGTCGACTGTGCTGAGCCCCAGTAATCTCTCTGTCCGGTCGACTGATGAAGAGCAAGTCGACTGTTGCACTGCAGTTCCCTGTATATCATCTTCTCAGTCTGTATAGTCTAAAATCTGCTTCGTTTTGCTGCTTTTGGTTGTTTCCTATGGAAAAGAGAAAAGAAGAGTAAAATACCACATATAAAGCATTTGATTGTCTAATTGCACTAAGATTATTGCTCTTAAATGTGAATATTCTTGAGTTCATCAGAGTGCCGGTGACTATTGAAGGGATGATCACCCTCGATGTAACCACTGGCAAAACTCCTACCACCCGAACGGAGTCGATGGACTTCATGGTCGTAGATGTTCCTGCAGCTTACAACGTCATTCTGGGTCGGCCCGGTCTAACCGCCCTTGAAGCCGTCCCTTCCGCCTATCACCTTAAAATGAAGTTTCCCACTCGGGCCGGAGTAGGGGAAGTAAAAGGCAATCAGGAAACGGCCCGCAAGTGCTACATGACCTCTACCCTCGGTCTAGTCCTATCCCTAGAAACTCTGGAAATCCCCCAAGATGCTGCCCGATCGACGTCCGAGCCGGTGGATGAATTGGAGGAAGTGCTCTTCTCTGAGCAGGATCCAACTCGAAAGTTCTTTGTTAGCAAGACCTTCCCATCCGCCCTATGCTCGGACATAGTACAGTGCATCCGAAGGAACCAAGACCTCTTTGCTTGGTCAGCTGTAGACATGCCCGGAATTTCCGAAGAGCTCTTAGTCCACCACCTCAGCATTGTTCCGGGATCCAAACCAGTTCAACAAAAGAGGCGCAAGTTTGCCCCCAAGCGCCAGCTAGCTATAAAAGAGGAGGTGGACAAGCTCTTGAAGGCCCGGTTCATACAAGAGGTGAACTATCCCGCTGGTTGTCGAATGTTGTAATGGTGAAGAAATTCAATGGGACTTGGAGGATTTGTATCGATTTTACCGATCTCAACAAGGCTTGCCACAAGGATCCCTTCCCTCTTCCGAGTATTGACACTCTGATTGATGCCACCTCTGGACATGAGCTCCTCAGCTTCATGGACGCCTTCTCAGGCTACAACCAGATTCGGATGTTCCCTCCGGATATCCCGAAGACCTTATTCGTAACCGATCAGGGCCTCTACTGCTACAGGGTTATGCCCTTCGGTTTGAAGAATGAAGGCGCAACATATCAACGCCTCGTCAACAAGGTTTTCCAAGCTCAAATCGGCCGGAATATGGAGGTGTATGTTGACGACATGCTTGTAAAAAGCATCCGAGGAGCCGATCATGTGACTGACCTACAGGAGGCGTTCGATGTTCTGAGAAAGCACAACATGAGACTCAATCCGAACAAGTGTGCGTTCGGTGTCTCGTCAGGAAAGTTCCTTGGCTTCATCGTCAGCCAACGAGGGATTGAAGCCAACCCTGAGAAAATCAAGGCCATACTAGACATGGCCTCTCCCAAGAATGTTAAGGAAGTTCAGAGGCTAACCGGCCGCCTAGCTGCCATAGGGCGTTTTCTCTCGAAGTCCGGGGAGAAATGCCTTCCCTTCTTCAAGGCCCTCAGGGGGGCTAAGGGTTTCGAATGGGGGCAGCAACAGCAGGAGTCGTTCGACCAGCTCAAGGCTTACCTCGTCAACCCTCCACTTCTCAGCAAACCCGTTCCTGGTGAACCCCTCTACCTCTACCTAGTAGCCTCCGAGCAGACTCTCAGCGCCGTTTTAGTAAGGGAAGAAGACCGGGCTCAAAAGCCCATCTACTATGTGAGCAAAGTACTTCGGGATGCCGAGCTCCGCTACCCGAAGATAGAAAAGATGGCTTATGCCCTGGTGACAGCTGCGAGAAAGCTTCGCCCGTATTTTCAGTCCCATTCGGTGGTCGTTCTTACCAACCAACCGCTGAAGCAAGTGCTCCACAAGCCAGAGACCTCAAGTCGCCTTATGAAGTGGTCTATCGAGATGAGCCTCATGGCACTGTTTGAAGAAGCCCTCATCCAATGAATACTCCGGGAAGAAAATGCTCAGGCCGATGCCCTCTGCAAACTAGCCTCTTCCTCCCTTCAAGGTCTTGAGCAGACCATCTTGATAGAGGTCCTTCTGAAGCCAAGTATAGAGGATGAAACATCTGACTCTCTGGAGTTGCTGCCAGTCCTGCTTGAAGATAACTGGATGAAACCCATTGTCGAATTCTTAAGGGACGGGCTCCTCTCCGAAGATCCTAAGGAGGCTCGGAGAGTCAGAACCCGAGCCGAGCGATACACACTAATCGGAGGCATACTCAATAAACGCTCCTTCACACAGGTAGACGGCAGGCCTTACCTGAGATGCCTCTCCCCCGAACAGGCCGACTACGCCCTGCGAGAACTTTACGAGGGCATCAGCGGGGCACATTCGGGATCTAGACCCCTAGCCCGCAAAGTGTTGAATTACGGATATTTCTGGCCCACTCTCCTAAGAGATGCCGAACGACACGTTCGGCAATGCAGCTCTTGTCAGAAGTATTCCGACATCCGATGCCTCCCACAAGCTCCACTCACTTCCCTATCAAGTCCAATCCCTTTCGCAACGTGGGGAATGGATTTACTAGGGCCATTTCCACCGGCTCCCGGTCAGTTCAAATTCTTAGTCGTGGCAATCGATTACTTCTCAAAATGGATAGAGGCCGAGCCGTTGGCCACGATCACCGAGAACAAGGTAGTTCAGTTCTTTTGGAAGAGCGTAATCTTCCGATTTGGCATTCCGCGGGTCCTCATAACAGACAACGGAACCCAGTTTACCGGGGCTACCTTCCGAGCTCTATGCGAAGACCTTTCCATCCAACACCAATTCACCTCCGTTTCCCATCCCCAGTCGAATGGCCAAGTCGAGAATGCTAATAAACAGATCCTCTCTGGTATTAAGAAGAGGTTGGATAAATGTTCCAAAGGCTTATGGGTCGATCAGCTCCCCAACGTGCTGTGGAACTACCGCACCACAAAACGGACCCCCACAAGCGAGTCCCCATTCAACCTCACCTATGGATCCGAAGCTATGATCCCCATAGAAGTTGGTATACCCTCTCCTCGTCTAATGGCTTATGAAGAAGAATTGAATGCCAGAGAGCTCCGAGCAAATCTAGACCTTATTGACGAGATCCGAGAAAAAGCTGCCATTCGTCAACAAAGTTACCGAAGAAAGATCGAGTTGGCATACAACAAGAGATTCCGTCCTACCGACCTCAAAGAAGGGGACTTGGTCCTCAGAAAGTTAGCCATCTCTTTTCCTGGTCAGAAGAGCAAACTGGCTCCAAATTGGGAGGGACCCTACAAGATCGCCAAAGTCGTTCGGCCCGACACATACAGACTAGAAGACCTCGAAGGCAGGGAGATCCCTAGGACCTGGAATGCCGACCATCTCTTGAAATACCAAGAGAGAGCACCAACGCCTCTCTATTACTTGTTCCTCTCCTATTACTTGTTCTGCTTTTCTTTTATTTTTCTCTCTTGTAATAACGGCTCGCAACTTTAGAAGTCATTAATAAAGAAAGCTTTTTCATTTTTACTATTGTTTATATCTCTCTGCTTTTACTCTTCATTCTAACGATGGTTCGGAGTCCAACACTTGGCTCGATTCTACTTCGCAAGTTCGCTCCTAAGCGAGCTAGAAGTAGTTTGCCATTCGGAATTGCTCCCACAACCGTTGAACAACTCTAACGATGGTTCGGAGTCCAACACTTGGCTCGATTCTACTTCGCAAGTTCGCTCCTAAGCGAGCTAGAAGTAGTTCGCCATTCGGAATTGCTCCCACAACCGTTGAACAACTCTAACGATGGTTCGGAGTCCAACACTTGGCTCGATTCTACTTTGCAAGTTCGCTCCTAAGCGAGCTAGAAGTAGTTCACCATTCGGAATTGCTCCCACAACCGTTGAACAACTCTAACGATGGTTCGGAGTCCAACACTTGGCTCGATTCTACTTCGCAAGTTCGCTCCTAAGCGAGCTAGAAGTAGTTCGCCATTCGGAATTGCTCCCACAACCGTTGAACAACTCTAACGATGGTTCGGAGTCCAACACTTGGCTCGATTCTACTTCGCAAGTTCGCTCCTAAGCGAGCTAGAAGTAGTTTGCCATTCGGAATTGCTCCCACAACTGTTGAACAACTCTAACGATGGTTCAAAGTCCAACACTTGGCTCGATTCTAGTTTGCAAGTTCGCTCCTAAGCGAGCTAGAAGTAGTTCGCCATTCGAAATTGCTCCCACAACCGTTGAACAACTCTAACGATGGTTCGGAGTCCAATACTTGGCTCGATTCTACTTCGCAAGTTTGCTCCTAAGCGAGCTAGAAGTAGACTGGCATTCGGAATTGCCCCCACAACCATTGAAAAACTCTAAAGAAGGTTCGACGGTCGGTGCCCCTGGCCGAACGCTCGCAGCGCCGACCCCCAAACGAGCGGAAGTCCCGTTCCGGGACCTCGGCACAATAGACACCATCACAAACACAGTACCACACAGAGCAACAAAAAACGTACAAGTCCATGAAAGAAATATTATTAAGAGTTGGGACGTAGTACAAGGAGGCTCTTCCATACAACAAGATTACACGGCATTAAAAAGCAAAAATTACAATGCTGACTTGTTACACTTAGGCTAAATACAAAGACTTCAAAAAAAAAGGAGAGAGAAATCTTCAACGCCTCCGTGGCACAGGGATGTTCCGCTTCAAGGACCCTTGAGGGTGGCGACATTTACCTCCGGAACTCGATCCCAAACTAGCGAATTGCGACGTGTCCTCGGCGCTGCTCTTAACAGCCGCTTCGCTCGATGAAATGGCAACGGCACTTTGTGCGTCCCCAGGACTAGGTTGGCCAATGGGCGAACGAGTCGCGAGCTCATAAAACGAAATGCCATGCTCGCTTTCTGCGCGAGTATACGAAGTGCTCCTGACGTTGATTGGCCCCAAACGCGATTTGAGGCGAGCCACCTCCGCCTCCAGCTCTGAGATCCGCTCCCTCAGAGAGTCGTCTTTTACATTGACCTCGAAGCGAGGGGGTATTGCGAAGTTCGGCACGCCGGAGTGACTGGCGATAAGACGGCGAAGATGAGTGACTTCGATGCTCTTGTCCACCGTGGCTCTCTTCAGCGCGTCGACCTCGGTCGTCAGTTCGTCATGCTCGATCGTCAGTTTGGCTACCTCGGCCGTCAATCCCTCTCCCTTCGTCCGAAGCTCCGCCTTTACCATTTGCAGGTGACGAATCTCAGAAAGCAGATCGTCCCTCTCCGCTGTTATTTTTGATAAAGTGTGGCGGATGCACTTGATCCGAAGCCCATAGCTAAAGGCGGTCGACGAACCAGCATCCTCTTATAAGGGGGTCATCTCGGCGTTCCTGCTCTCCAGTCGCCGGATCTCGATGTCTCGCCGACCCAGGATGAGTTGAAGGTGGTTCCGCTCGTTTTCGACTCTGCGCAATCCCAGCTCGACTTCATATAGCCGCTCTCGGCACCTCGCCAAGCACAACCTCGTCGCCCCTATGCCAACCTCGGCCCGAGCGTTGTCCCCTGAGCGAGTGGGCTCGACGGCTTGAGTCACCACCACAAGCTGAAAAGAAGTCGAAGTAAACAACAAATTTTCAAACACATTGCCGAACTTCTACACTTAGCCAAATTTCAAGAATTTTTTAGAAAAGAAAGACGGGAAGTCGAGCCCAAAAAGATGTTTTCATTCATTACAAAAAGAAACAGTGGTGGCCAGTCCGCGATTAGGCATTACAAAAAAAAAAAAAAACAGAAGAAAAGAAAAAGCGAGCGGAGTCAGGGCCCGACCTCTTTCCCAGGGTGGCGAAAATGGGTGGGGGTCGACGTCTCTGAAGGGGTCACCACCGCCAGCGGGGTAACCACAGCCCCCGGGACCTCGGCGACGACTTCGACTTCAGCCTCGACTTCGTCCTCCCCTTCTTCCTCTCCTTCTCCCTCCGACTCGGGGTCGAAGCCTTCGACGTGGCCCGGGAACAATCTCCATCCCGAGAAGTCCACGTCAGGGTACGCCTTCGTCACCTGGGCGAGGGCTTCGGCATAGGCTTTGGCCATGTTCTGGGCAAGAAACCCTTACGCCTTCACCATGGTCGCGTCCTCCGCCTCCTTCACCGCGGCAGCCTTGGCCTCTACCGCTTTGGCCAATTGCTTGGCCGCCTCCTCCTTCTGGCGAAGAAGGTCGGTCTCCAGCTTCGCGACCTGGCCCTCAAGGTACTCGACCCTCGTCGTCTTCCCTTCGAACTCGACCCTGAGCTTGTCGAGCTCGTTCCCCATCCGAGCCTTCTCCTTCCGAGCTTGGTCGGACTCCTGCTTCAGCTCCTTCTCCAGAGCCGTCAACCTCTCCGTGAGGTGACCAAAATGGACGATGATCTGCGATAAGGGAAGAGGTATTAAAAGAGTTAGAGAAATCAGACCTGAAGGGAACCAATAAAAGCAAAAGTTCAACACTTACCGAGACCGCCGAGCGAGCAATCTCAATGAAGTCGTCGCCTTCTTGCCCGATCTCCATGGCGGCGCGATCCTTCGGCGTCGCCAGATGCTTGACCGCATGCATACTCGCCAAGGAGTTGCCGAGGAATCCGTCATGTTTCCGAACTTGCCAGTCCGGAACATGGATCCTTTTGTGCTCCTCGGTCAACAGCTCCTCGGCCACCGCGGTCAACGGGGGGGGGGGTCGCCATCCTGAGGGCTGCGGCGATGGGGAACTCACCGGCCGCGGTTGATGCAGAGGCACCTCCATCGGCAGTGGCCGGGCTTCCAAGAGTCTCCACATCCTCGACCACCTCCGTGACCCTCGGAGCCTTAGTGGTCAGCAACTTGGTGGCCACCCTCTTGCGCTTCTTCGGCACCCTGCTCGCAAGACCAGCCCTCAAAGCCAACACTGCATCGTAGTCCATCGACTCTGCATTAAAAACAAAGTTCGTTAGCACGATACTAGCCCTAAAAAGTGAAGTATGAAAAACAAAGCACGGAAGCATAAAAGAAGCCGCGTACTGGGATCTACGTGGTAGAGCCCTCCCCTGAACAAGACATCCTCGGTCCGCTCCTTCCAATCATACTTCGGCCGATTGAGAAGTGTCCGAACTGCCTCTTCTTCTTCAGGGCGAAGCTTGGGCAGCGCCTTCAACCTTTTCGGCACCTCTTCCACCCAACTGGAAGGGATAGGCCAGGCCTCCACACTCTGTACTATCAAGAACTTCTCACGCCAGTGCTTTATGGAGTCGGGGTATATGACGAGCCTACCACCGTGCCTCGGAGCCAAATAGTACCGAAACTTCGACCGGTTCCCTTGATGAAGCCGATAGATCGTTCGAAGTACATTCAGCTCCGGCTCGATCCCAGCAGCTTGGTAGTGAAGTACGAACCCGTTTATGACTCTCCACGCGTTCGGCATAAGTTAGATGGGGCTGACCCCAAACCACCTCAGAACGAGGATTGCAAACGGATGGAGAGGTAGCCGAGCCCCGGCGATGAAGGCATCAACTGGCCAGCAACACATAAGCACTGGCAGCGGCGAGTTGGCCCTAACCCCGGGACCCGGCAGCATAAGCTCGTACTCCTCCGGGATGTGGAAACAGTCCCGGATCACTCTCAAGTCTTCTTTGCGGAGGATCGACTCCGTCTCATCCGCCTTGGTCGTCTCCCTCGCCGCATTCTCCTTGAATGTCCTCCCCCTCCCGTGAACAATACGCTCGGCATGCTCCTCCGGAAGCTCTCGAACTCTGTAGAGCCCAGTCAGTTGCCTCGGCAGTCTTCCGAACTCCCCCATACGCTTCGGCTCTTCCACGATCGAATCTTTGCCAAACACCTTCTTGCCTTTGTCTGGAGTGCGGGCTTCGACAACTTCAAGGAAGGGCTCGGACCAAGAAGAAGACGACTCGGAGACAGAGGGAAGAGACATATTTATACTTGGAAAGAGACTAAGTATAAATTACCTTAAAAAGTGCTGTCGGAAACTTCACCGGAAGCACTCGCTTAGCACAAATAACCACCTGAGTAAAAGAGAGGAGAAGTGAAAAATGAGAGAGGGGGGTGAGGTTTTATAGAGAGGCGCGCAAAACGAGGTTAATGGACCAATACTGCCGGCCCATTCACGCAAAACGACAAAAGCGACCTAAACCATCGCCTTGTTTGCCACGCCAAGCCGTACATCGCATTAATTGTTGTCCCATCTGACAGAAGCTCAGAGGTCACTGCATTAAATGAGCATCTCATCCGTCAGAGCTGTTAGAAGTTCAGAAGCCATCATATTTAATGGCTGCCATGTCTGCCAAGAGCGCAGAAGCCACCAACTCCGCAGGGCGTGCTCCGCCAAAAACGACAAGTCTTGGACCTCGGCACCAGCTGCCGAGCGCTCTTGACACCGACCATGTTACATGGAAAGTTAAACCTCGGCACCAGCTGCCGAGCGCTCTTGACACCGACCATGTTACATGGAAAGTTAAACCTTGGCACTAGCTGCCGAGCATTCTTGACACCGACCATGTTACATGGAAAGTTGGGGTTCGGCACCAGCTGCCGAGCACTCTTGACACCGACCATGTTTCATGGAAATTTGGGGTTCGGCACCAGCTGCCGAGCGCTCTTGACACCGACCATATTACATGGAAAGTTGGAGTTCGGCACCAGCTACCGAGCGCTCTTGACACCTACCATGTTACATGGAAAGTTAGGGGTCGGCACCAGCTGCCGAGTGCTCTTGACACCGACCATGTTACATGAAAAATTGGACCTCGGCACTAGCTGCCGATCGCTCTTGACACCGACCATGTTACATGGAAAAGTTGGGGTTCGGCACCAGCTGCCGAGCGCTCTTGACACCGACCATGTTACTTGGAAAATTGGGGTTCGGCACCAGCTGCTAAGCGCTCTTGACACCGACCATGTTACATGGAAAATTGGGGTTCGGCACCAGCTGCCGAGCGTTCTTGACACAGACCATGTTACATGGAAAAGTTGGGGTTCGGCACCAGCTGCCGAGCGCTCTTGACAACGACCATGTTACGTGGAAAATTGAGGTTCGGCACCAGCTGCCGAGCGCTCTTGACACCGACCATGTTACATGGAAAAAGCTACCTCGGACCTAGCCGAACTCCCTCTCAACACTCACAACCTGGCCGAGGCGCCTCTCTTCTTCGGAAGAAGGTGCCGAACCACCCACGGACTTCGGCCTCCGGGGCAGCGAGCACTGGAAGGGGTCGGTGATGTGATACAAGCATGTAGGCCGCACAACGAAGGAAAACGACCGAGCCATTTGCCAAAAAAAATTGCGAAAAAACAATTAAAAATTTAGGAAGTTGAGGAAGAACTCCTGGAAAATAATTATAAAGTTGGGGAAACATTTCCTAATCCCCAAACAAGTAATTATTGCCAAGAACAAACTTTTAAGACCCCCGAATGACGAATTGACACTTCACAAAGATAAACGAAAACACCGCATGGTCCGAAGAACTCAAAGCGCAACCAACTTGAAAAATCACCGCACTACCTCCTTCAAAGATTCAAAACCTTCCATTTGGACTCCGATACAACTCCACTAGCCATTAAAACAGTAAAACTACTCCTCGAAGGCTGATTAAACTCAGTCTTCGGGAGGTGGGGGGCTCGTGATATGGCTAAAAATAGGGATAAATCAGAAACGTCCAAATCAGGCACGAATCTTGAAGCCCGGGGGTAAAACGGTAATTTCACCTACCAATGGGTCTGAAGCGGGTACTGGGTCTCCTCCTCGAAGACCCACTAACCCGCGAACGGATCCACCTCAACTGAGTGTGGATTTCAACCCGCAGCAAACCCGGTTCAGAAAGGATAGAATTAGGGTTTTTGATTAAATCCTAATCAACGGCCCTGATTCATAACTATCCCTTCACTGGGGATTAGGGATTACTTTTCTTATCTAACCACAGGGAGATTACATTCCTAATCTGATCACAGCGGCGCCTATAAATACCCCCCATCCATCTTCATTAAGAGGTAATCAATCTTTTGCCAGTTTTTGCACTCTTTCATAATCACGTCTGATTACTGACTTGAGCGTCGGAGGGTGCGTCACCGGGAACAACCCCGGTGTCTCGCACTTTTTGCAGGTGTACAGCGGGAGTCAGCATCAAACTCCGGCGGAACAGGTAACAGGTTTGCTATTCAAAGTTTCCTAAGAATCCACAAATACTATCTGTTTGCCCCCACACCAGATTTAGCGGCAACAATCATGATTGATCAAAATAATTGGTATTTTTCCCAAAATCACATACTGCATGATTTCGTACAAAGGTACGAAATCAATACAATACATATACGTACATACATTATATAGATAACTTTTTTATTCATCAAACGCATTAATCTATATAAAAATAATTTAATTCGGAAAATAAAAATAATTTTATTATTGACTCGAAATATTTCAGTACCAGTTTGATACAATACAGATGCATACAGACTAGTATATATACATAGATAATGTTTGTTAATTAAACCGGGTAATATCCCCCAAAAATATTTCAATTCTGAAAATAAAAACAAATTAATAATCTATATAATAAATTACAAAGAAAGCTATCAAGTGGCTCACAATCATTCCCCCCTAAAATTAAAGGCCTAGATCAAACATTACAAAACATATTTTCCCTCCAAAATTTCAAACCTCAAAACCAAATTCCCCCCCCCCCCCCCCAAAAAAAAAACTAAAAAACTTATTACTTTATTACTATCTCTCTCTTCTCTCTTCACTTTTTCATATTTCTCTCTTTCTCTCTCTCCCTATCTCTCTCTCCCATTCTTTCTATATTTACTTAGAAATTTAGATTTTCAGAATTTTAATGTTTTTTTTGCACATGTTATATTGGAAATAGTAAATATCTCTTTAACTCCGCACTTAAAGTTCTAAGAAGTTAGATTAAGAAGTTAGATTTTATATCTCCATTTATAATTATTTTCCAACATATACTAATGGAAACATGGACTTTTATTTACAACTAATTATTGTCATACTATTCAAACTTGAGCTACATAATTTTTGTTTTACTGTTTACAAACTTTTCGTGTTTTGTATCGTTCCGAAGATGTGCCGTAGGCACGTGCCCACGGGCAAATCTAGTAAAATAATAATTTTTAATATCAGATCGGGAAATTACAGATATTTTCTCAAAAATGCATATTTCATGATTTTGTACAAGTGCACAAAATCGATACAATACATGTATATACATACTAGTAAATATATACGGACACTGATTATTTATTCAAACGAAGTAATTTCCATAAGAAATATTTTAATTTTAAAAATAATAATAATACAAATATAATATCCAACCGAAAAATTACAATACTCCCTCCTTCGAATAGTTCTGGCCTCAGAATTACGTTTAGTCATGTGAACAGAAAAATATCCATATACTAAATAACTCAGGGAAAGAAAGCTTATACGGCTTTTTGGCTCCCAAGTGGCTCCTCGACGGACTGGTTCTCCAAAGAACCCGACCTTGTTCCCCAAAGCTACCTGCAGATTACAAAAATCGAGACGTAACTCTTGAATCTCGGTCAAAACCGCTGACACTGGCACTCCATGCTACTTCCATGCACCTTTATGTGGACTTTCACTAATTTCACTGGCGACCAAGTCGTCTACGCCAGAAGAAAATGTGCAGACTTCGTCAACCGATCCTCAATAACCCAAATTGAGCCATACATTTTCAAACTTCTAGGTACCCCTAGGATGAAGTCTATATTGATATTCTGAGATTTTCCTTCATCAACTTGCCGCTTCAGTGACCCAATCCCTGCATCTTCTGCCTAAGCATTCTGACTTGCTTACTTCGACTCGGTTGCAGCTTCAATCGTGCCAAAACTGAGCTCTAATCTTGAGAATCACTTCAATACTAGCTTGCCTGATCTCATCATTTAGCTTCTTACTTCCTTCATGGTCTTCAGCTGAGGCCAATCCTTCACTGCCTCAATCTTTTGCAGTTCGGTAGCCACTCCATCCTTAGAATAGGAAGTGACCTACGAACACCACTTATGACTTCCAGGACTCTCCCCTATAATTTGCTCAAAGCTGAAGATCCTGTAGTTGTTCAGAAATGTAGTCTGTCATTACAGTTCCGGCTGTTTTCATTTTTTCTCCTCTTGTAATATTTTATTTCAAATTGAATAAAATACTCTATTTTTGCTTCTTGATTATTTTAATTTAATCTTGTTCATGAAATTCTTCGTTCTTCGAGATTGAGCTATTTTTGTTGATCCCATTTTCTTCAATTTTATTGTTGGTATTTCTATTTTGAACCCTATTGACCTGGATCTACCTTTTATTAAACCCTAAAATCCAATTTCATTTGTTCTTAACCCAAATCCTCTATTATTGGACCCTAAATCACCAACCCAGTACCCTAATTGTACCCTATAAATATAACTCTACTAAAAACCCTAAAAATTGCACACAATCGAAACCCTAGATGCATATTCTCTCACTCTCCTTGCCGTTTCTCTCTCCCCGTGAGTTTCCTGCCCAAACAGCCAAACCCCATCTCTGGTCTTCTTTTCAGGCCAACTCCGGTCGCCGTCGTTGACGCCCTCCTCGTCACGACCTCCGGTGCTCCCGTTGTGGTCGACAACCTCCAGCAAATCCCCAGTCCTTTCTTCTTTGTCCTCGACATTAGCTACAGCCAAAAACCCAAAATCCCGATCACCCCTATCCTTCCCCTTTCGTCATCGATCAAGCCAAGCGGCGCCACTTCCTGTGATGCCGTCACTCGCCGCATCGACCCCCGTTGCCGCCCTCAGCCAGCAACGCCGCCACCATCGCTCTGGCTACTGTTGCTACCGTCTCATTTGATTACTGCAGTTGCTTTGTACTGTTGCTGTTATTACTTTTGGGGATTTTATTGAACGTATATTGCATGTGTTATAATTGCTAGTTCGTGGGTTCGTTGCTTCGGGATCCTTATCCCGTTATTCTTGGTATTCGTTTTCACCGTTTATAAGGCAAGTCATTGTCCTCTTGAATTGTTAATTGTATCAAATTTAATTTTTCTTGAAACTCTTGCATGTAGCTCCCGTTGTTTATCGTATTATACTTTGTTCATCTCTTCGTTGGGTTTATTGAGGGTTTACACGAGCTAACCCCAATATTCTTGATATCGGGCCACTTTTGACCCTAACAATTTGATCTTTCATACATCCATGTAGAATTGATAACAGGGTTAACCGTATAATCATGGCACAATTAATCATTGTAGAAACAACTACTAGGTTGCATGTTTGGTTGATTGTTTGTTGCTTGATCGATGATAATTTGGTCTATGCATATGATTTTAGTCTTTTTCGTCATGTTATTGCACCCATCATGTTCATTACACAATTTAATGACTAAAGAATCGATACCCATCATGTTTAATTAAATTATTTTCAAGAAAACTACACAAAATATGTATATTGCTTGCTGGCCTATATGTTGACTGCTGTTTTTGAACCAGTAAATGATCTTAAAATGAATTACTTTCGGAATATGAATTGTAGCCTTATCTTTCTAGTTTCCAGAACATCTTGAATTTCTTAATTCTGAGTTGTGTAGCAAAAGTTCTGCCCGTTTTACTACAGTTGTGTTTTTACTTTCAAATTTTCATATTCCCGTATCTTGCATGCTTAACAGTAAAGAGGATGATCAAATAATATAATTTTACTCTGAAAATTTTCAGATTGTTGTTTAACATGTTTAGGAATCTAGAAAATATTTTTTTGAATTTATTATTGAGTTTTTGCTGATTCTAAAAAATAAAATAACATAATGTTGAAATTATGCCTTAACGTGAAATCTATAAAGAACAATGTGATTGACCGAGGTACTTTTATCGGATTTTGAACTTTAAATATGCGTTGGAACCGTGTGTAAGTCTAGTTTCTAGAATTTCTGACAGATTCAGTTTTTGTTTTCTAAAACAGGAAAACTGCATTTTTGTACAGACCGCTCTTGATGTCCAGAATTTCACTTTTCAGATTTTAATAGTTTAATTATTCCTATATCGTAATATTGTATGAATTAATGTATGTATGTTGCATTGCATAATCCTAATAAGTTATTGTCCCCATTATAATTTTCCTACTTCATGTTACCATTCTATTGTTCCCCTATTGATACTATTGTTCACCGAAATGTCCATTAAATTTGCATATTGTATTGTTGCATTGATAAATAATTAATAAGCCGGGGTTTAAGGGATTGACTAGAGTAGTTGATGATATAGAGACTGTACTCTGATGATGGCCTGTGATTATTATCGTTAGCGTCATCGTGTAAGAAATTACACCATTGCCCATGTTTTTACAATTATCGTCATCGTAGAAGAAATTACACCATGGCCCGTGTTATTACCGTTATCGTCATCATACCCAGTACATGAACTATAAAATCTACCACTATAGTCTAAATGAAATTGATTATATGTATCGAACCTGTGGTATAGAACATATGGGACACAGTAGTACGTGCATTAGTTATGATTAAAATGATTAATAAACTTAAGGATTGACACATCACCGACATTGCATATTGTTCCTCATTGTTTCTATTGATATCGAATATTGGCTAAGTGTTACCGTTATTGATCATTCATTACTCTTACTGAATATTGCATCTTCGTTTATAGCCATTGTACCGATTATCATGATATCGATTATTGTTATTGTCCCGTCTTATTGATTCCTATTGATCCATTGATTCATTGTTATACCGTTATTCCACTGTTCCCTATTTTCTCTACTTGCTGTCCATGACTTGCTCAAAGGACAATTTTTTTCTCTTTTTTGATGAAGTGTACACAGGTAATGAAGGAGAAGTGCCTATTGGGATTGGAGAACAGACATTCTAAAGACTTAATGCTTTCTAATTGCTTATCGCTTTAATGAACTATTGTATTGAGACTTATTGCTGTTGTATTTGAGACTTATTACTGACTTGGAATTTATTATTGTATTGGGCTTATATCCCGAATTTTATTATTGTTTCTAGATGCTGGATTATTGTTGTATTTGGATATTTTTATTGCCTCATTCCAAGTATTATTTTTCATAAGATTATTATTATTGCCTGTACATTTGCTCTGTATTGATTATATTGTTGAGTTAATCGAATAAACAGCTTATGGGCGACGTTAGTCATTTGTTAGGCCAATGTCATGTGATCGTATTCCATATTTTTGGGAAGTGGGCTGTGACACAGTCAGATGCTCAGCGTACCCATCTTCCATTCCTGCAAAGTCCAACTCTAACAAATCCACACTTAGGGTCTTTCCTTCGATCTGGAGTTTACAACCTTTATAGCATAAATCTATAATGAGGATTGCTCCAAATGGTGTAATCAACAAACCAAATTTTGAGTCGTTGTAACGCCCCAAATTCCAAATATGGCTGATTTCGAAGTTCCACAGGATCTTTACACTTCACTTCGTACAATTTTACAATGAATTTTGAAATTTTTTTATTACAACAGTCTTTTACAATTAATAACACACCGGAAAGTAAATTGAAATACAATAATGAAAAGTATATAATTGTAACAACTTTAACATTTAAATAATCATCAGCATCAAATTCATCTTTATCTCTTCTTGTAAATTCCAGGTCCTGCATATAAAACTGTGGGCACGTCAGCTTTTTACAACCGACGAAATATTATACACAGCCATCCTCGCTATGTCGAAAGTATAATGATCTTTAATACTTTAACAACCACAAAGTTGAATGTAAAATAAAGTGTTAAAAGTGACTACTCTAAACATGTAACTGTACGCAATGCCTTAATGTCTAATGCAGATTCTTTACACTAAGATGACACTAATGCATACATGTTCAGTTTCTATGCATCCCATACTACATAGGTCCGAGGTCAAGTACCTACATACTCCACAATGAAGGGTTTGATCCCTCACCATGATAACTACCCGGTAATAAAACAACGTTTAGACATTCCACGAGTATGGATCCCAGTCCCGGAATCCACCGTCGGACTATACAGAATCCTCGTCGTGCAAACATCTCGTCAGTGTCCCTCTAGCCCCGGTATAAGTATATACACTGGAGTATGTGTAACGCCCCGAATCCCAAATACACTGAATTCGAGATGTTCTACAGGATCTTTTCACTTTCTTTAGTACAATTTTACAAGGAATTTAAACTTTTCACTTTACATCAGAGTTTACATCATATTTTACACTTTTCATTTGCACAGCGGAAGTAAAAATATCCAACATTTACATAAATGTACAGCAACATGGTAAAATCTTTATGCATCCATTCCTCTTTAACATGTAATTTATCCTGCATACAAAACTGTGGGTACGTCAGTTTATTCAACCGACAATAATTATACATGGCCATCCTCTCTATGCCAGAAACAGTATAACGAATCTCATTTCTTAACAGATCATAAACTTGTTCACATAACAATTAAAGTAAGGGGGAAAATCTTAATGATGTCGTGTCGTGATCGTGCACTTAATCCTTAATGCAATTACTTAATTTACATGACACTAATGCGCACTTGTTCGGATTCTATGCATCCCATACTACATAGGTCCGAGGGCAAGCCTCTTAACCGTTCTTCATTTTTGTAGGGTTCAATCCCTCGCCATGACTTACTCTACTTCTGTAATTACAGTGAGTATCCTAGATGATCTATGAGTACAAGCACGTATCCTGGACACTGGAGGGGAACCCCACGCCATGTCTTGACTCATCAAGCATGCATTCTGTGGCAATTCAGCCTCCTCCTTGAACACGATCCTCTTGCAGTCACCAAACATCCCACAAGCGTGGCTAAAGTCCGATCATTCTGAGTTGTGCCCACGCCATGTCTTGACTCATCAAGCATGCATTCTGTGGCTCACACACCCGCACCGTAAACTCTAGTTCTCATACTTATGTTTTCTCTCACTTTCATCACCTCTTCACTATGTACTAAAATCATTAGAATCATGAATAAAAATCAAAGCTTTAGAGTTAGCCTCTCCACCAAACCGGACTTACTCATTTCATTTACACATGACCAACCTTGGCCTTCTTTTCAATATCATTTCATTTCATTCATTTCACTGCCGGGGGAGACTTAGCTACTCTTCGTTTCAATTTACAATTCACAATTTCCAATTTGAGCATTTCAAACTCATGAATTCATTTTTCATTGCCTCAGCATATCATGTTCTTAACTTTTATATTCATGTAATTCCCAATCCAAAACTATGATTCATTTCATGTGAATTTCTCAATTCAAACTATGATTCATTTCATATAAATTCATACAGCAATAGAAAGAGTTTATTAACACCAATCATAAAGTTCACAACTCTTAGCAGTAATCAAAATGAAATCTCAGACATATCAAATTCTACTCTGTACAGTCGACTTGGAAAAGACCAGTCGACTTATACAGTCAATACAAGTTCTTCATAAACACTCGGGAGAGTCGACTGCTACACATGGCCAGTCGGCTGTTCCGCAGCTTTCTATGTTCTAAAATCATTCATATGACAGTCGACTGTTATTCCATCAGTCGTCTGTCATGGGGGTTCTTAACAGTACATTTCTATGTTCAGCTTAGTCGACTTGCTACTCGCATTAAGTCGACTGGACAGATTCATATTTCATTTTGAGGGATTATCTTTCTTACAGTTCTTACATACACTTGCATCATGCTGTCGATTTACAGTCTACATACATTCATGTTCATAAACACGGAGTTTCTTACTGTTCAGTAACATCGCAACATGGAATTTCAAGTTACTAATATTGTCTTTTCTTCGAGGAAATGTTTTAATCGTGCATTGCAGAGACGAAAACATTAATCTCAAACCATTACACTAAAATAACACAATGGAAAGATACTTCATTTCATGAAACTACTGGATTATTCATAGTTTAAGCAGAGCATCGGTCGACAGTTCATATCACCAGTCGACTGTACCGATCATTCTTAGTTTTTGTTAATCATCACTAGTTCTTTTTCCACAGGCTCATGGCTCCTCATTCATATATATACCATGAAGAATATGAGTTTAGCCTTACTATTTCATTTTAATTGTACACATGTATGTCAACGAAAACTTTCTAACAAAATATGTAACGGATGTCTCGTACCAGTCGACTTATCCATCGACAGTCGACTGTACCGACCCAATCTCAATTTTTCTAATATCACTAGTTTCTTTCCACATGTTCATGTCCTCTCAGTCATATGCGACATAGAAGATACAAGATGGCATTTCTGTTTCATTTTAGTCCATACACATATACATCACGAAACTTTCTATCAAAATATGAGAGTATACATCTCGTACCAGTCGACTCGTCCAAAAGACAGTTGACTGTACAGACCCAATTCATTCTAATTTACAGTGCCATTATTTCGCCATTTGTCCTTCATGATTATCATCATAAACATACTCAGGCAAATTCTAATTTGTTGAATTTACTTTTCTGAAACATGGTAACAAATATCATAATCATGGTATAATTCCTACATTAGAAGTCCTGAGAAACACCCACCTTATTTGACGAAGTAATCGAATCCCGCAAAAGCTCCTTACTGCAGTGGACGACTCCTTGCTCCTTGCTCCTTGTTCCACTCCGAAGCCTTCAGAAATGCTGCTCGGCCTCCACAGAAAAGCACACACCACTCTCTCACAAAAATACCTCTCTTACAATATGATTCTAGTGTAAAAGAAATAATGAATGAGAGGGGGTATTTATACACAAATTTGAGTAGATGGAGGGCAAGGATTTAGTAGATAGTTATGGGATCAAGGGCTAGGATGGACTAGGGAGTTGTGAAAACTACCCACACCTCACATAACTACCCATGACTTACACCCACTTCTCTACCTCAAGTCCGGCCAAGAATAGTGCTCAATGCACGTGTATGTGAAATGCACGTGCATGCACAAATCACCCCTACAAGAACTTGTGCATAAAATAATAAGTCTCTTTAAAAGAAATGTTACACATACAAGTTGTAGAAAATAATAAAAGATTAATTTCGTGGGCTTAAAATTAAATGGGCCAAAATAGTTATTTTGTAGAAGTAAATAAGTAAATTAACATTTGGACTTTGGTAAAAAAAATGCTTTATAGGAAACAATATTCTTATTCATCATGTTGAAAATAATAGTCAACATATTACACAAGCACACCATATAAAAATAAATAATCTTTCATATATTTGAAAAAATCAGGGTATTACATCACTCCCTCCTTAGAATAGTTCCGTCCCCGGAACTACAGTCAAGAGCGAGAAAACTAAAAACACAACAACAAGAGCAAAAAAGATACAAAGATACAATCAAGCAAAAAGCTCAGGATAGTCCTTCAACATCTTCTCCTCAGATTCCCAAGTAGCCTCTTCAACCAAGTGGTTTCTCCAGACCACCTTGACCATCGGTATCATCTTATTTCTCAAGACTTTCTCCCTACGGTTAACAATCTCGACAGGAGACTCGATGTAATTCAGATCCAACTGCAAATCTTCCGGCACTTCAGGCAAATGATGACTCGGATCTGGAATATAACCTCTCAGCATAGACACATGGAAGACATTGTGCACCTGAGACAACTCTTCCGGTAATTCAAGCCGGTAAGCAGTTTTCCCGATCCTTTTCAATATCTTATACGGGCCTATAAACCTCGGGGCTAACTTCCCGCCTTTGCCAAATCGAACCACACCTTTACTGGGCGATACCTTCAGAAAGACGAAGTCACCAACCTCAAACTCAAGGTCCCTTCTCTGGTTGTCTGCATAGCTTTTCTGCCTACTCTGAGCTTCCACCAACCTTTTCCTGATCAGATCAATCTTCTCAGAAATTTGCTCAGGACCAAACAACTGACGCTCTCCAACCTCATACCAACAAACAGGAGTCCTGCACTTCCTGCCATACAAAGCTTCGTACGGCGCCATCCGATGCTAGTATGAAAACTATTGTTGTAAGCAAACTCTACCAAAGGTAAATGCCTTTCCCAACTACCTCCAAAGTCTAGAATACAACACCGAAGCATATCCTCAAGAATACGGTTGACTCTCTCGGTCTGCCCATCGGTTTGCGGATGAAAAGCAGTGCTGAAATCTGTCTTGGTACCCAAAGCTGTCTGAAGACTCCTCCAGAACTGTGAAGTAAACCGCGCATCTCGATCAGACACAATAGTTAAAGGAACACCATGAAGTCGGACAATCTCACCAACATACAACTCAGCCAACTTGTCCATTGAAGCAGTGAGTTTCATCGCCAAAAAGTGAGCGGACTTGGTTCGTCGATCGACTATAACCCAAATCGCATCATTGCCTTTAGAACTTTTAGGCAATCCCGTGATGAAATCCATACTGATGTTATCCCACTTCCATTCCGAAATAGGTAACGGCTGTAATAGACCTCCGGGTCTCTGATTTTCGGCTTTGACTTGCTGACAAACCTCACACTTCGCAACAAATTCAGCCACATCCCGCTTCAAACCTGACCACCAGAAATGCTGTTTGATGTCTTTGTACATCTTAGTACTTCCAGGATGTACAGACAAAAGAGTGGCATGCGCCTCCTGAAGAATACTCTCTTTCAGGTCCGCCTGATTTGGAACACACAGCCTATCTCCGAACCACAGCACTCCATCCCTGATTTGAAATCCGAGCAACCTGCCAGCCCCAACCTGCTCCTTCATCTCCAAAATATCAGCATCAAGCTCCTGACTTGCAATAATCCTTGCATTCAATGTAGGCTGAAGCCTCAACTGAGCCAAGGATGCTCCCAATCCTTGCAAGACAACCTCAATACCTGCTCGATCCAACTCCTCAATCAGATGCCTCTGAGTTGTAATCAAACTGGCCAAACTGCTCTTGCGACTAAGTGCATCAGCAACAACATTAGCCTTTCCAGGATGATACTTGATCTCAGGTCGCATATCCTCGAGCACTTCCAACCACCTCCGCTGCCTCAGATTCAGATCCCTCTGCTGATATATATACTTCAAGCTCTTGTGGTCCGTGTACATATTCAACTTCTCACCGTACACATAGTGCCTCCATTGCTTCAGAGCAAAGATAATCGCAGCCAACTCCAGATCATGAATCGGGTAATTCTTCTCATGTGGTCGTAGTTGCCTAGACCCATAAGCGATTACTCTTCCTTCTTGCATTAAGACACAACCAAACCCACGATGTGAAGCATCGCTATAAACATCATACTCAACACCTGCTCTAGGCAAAGCCAGGATAGGTGCAGTAGTCAGTCTATCTTTCAACTCCTGAAAGCTCGCCTCACATTGCTCAGTCCACTTGAAGTTCACATTCTTCTTGGTCAGTCCAGTAAGCGATACAGCTATCTGAGCATAACCTTGCATGAATCTCCTGTAGTATCCAGTCATCCCAAGAAAACTTTTGACTTCCTTTACTGTAGTAGGCCTATCCCAATCTCTCACTGCCTCTATCTTCTGAGGGTCAGTTGCCACTCCCTCCTTAGAAAGGATGTGACCTAGGAATGCCACTTCAGATTTTCAGAAATCACACTTGGATAACTTGGCATACAACTTCTGCTCTTCCAGCTTCTGCAAAACTGCTGCCAGATGCTCGGTGTGCTCCGCCTCTGACTTGGAGTACACGAGAATATCGTCGATAAACACCACGACGAAAGAATCAATGAACGGCCTCAGAACTCTATTCATCAAATCCATGAAGAATGCGGCACTCCAAATGGCATAACTAAGAATTCGTAATGCCCATGTCGAGTTCTAAATGCAGTTTTATGCACATCTTCAGCTTTCACTCGCACTTGGTGATATCCTGATCGAAGATCTATTTTGGAGAACACAGCTGCTCCTTGTAGACGATTGAACAAATCATCAATTCGAGGAATCGGATACTTATTCTGAACAGTGACCTTATTCAGCTCCCGGTAATCGATACACATTCTCATCGATCCATCCTTCTTCTTTACCAAAAGCACTGGTGCTCCCCAAGGTGACGCACTAGGTTGAATAAAGCCCTTCTCCAACAGTTTCTCAATCTGCCATTTCACCTCATCCTGTTTCATTGGAGCCATCCTATACGGTGCCTTAGAAATGGGTGCACTTCCCGGTTGAATAGTGATGCTGAACTCTACATCACGATGCGGGGGTAACCCAGGAAAATTTTCCAAGAACACAGTCGGATAGTCCCGAACCACAGGAATCCCTTGCAATTCCACAGGAGTCTCTTCCTTGCGGATAGGTGCCACCAGCTTAGAACATTTCTGCTTCCCTTGGAAAGTGACTTCAGGTCCACCTGGAGTCTTCACTGTTACTGTCTTGGTCTTGCACTCGATGCTCGCACTGTACACCGACATCCAATCAATGCCAATGATAACATCGACTCCCAAGATAGTCAGCTCGGTCAGATCAATGCCAAAGATTCGATCTCCAATCACAATCTCGCAATCAGCGTAATACCGATCAGTGGTCAAAGTTTCCCCTGACGGAGTAGCTACTGCTAAGATCTTGCCTGGAAAAACCTTCGGTTCAACTCCCAATATTTTAGCAAATCTAGGAGACACAAATGTATGAGAGGATCCAGTATCGAACAATACAACAGCTTTCATTCCATTAAGATAAAGTTCGCCTGTTACATAATACACACCATTACATAACAGTTTCACAATATAAACGGGAAGAAGAAATGACGAAAAACCACTAAACATCAGCCCTCGTACCAGAGATGACCTGATCTGCCTCCTCAGCATCAGCTTCCGTCAAGGCAAATACTCGCCCTGCTTGGTACGACCTCTTCCCAGTCTGCTGTATTGGCACATTGTGATTGCCAGCCCATGGTTTGAGACATCGAGATTGGTAATGTCCCATTTCACCACAGTTGTAGCAAGTGATTGCAGAAGGTCTCACCATATTGTTCCCAGGTCCTCCAGCTACACTGATAGTGTTCGTCCCTGTCGGTTTGAACCTCTGTGCAGATGGTTGGCCCTTGAAACACCCAGGATTTGCGGGCCTCTTCCCAGACTGCCAGTTGTTCTTCCGACTCTGAACAATATGGAACTGCTCCATATCTGCCTCCGTCGCTGCCGTCCTCTTGACCAACTTGTCAAATCGCCTGATACCAAGAGGTATCATCCGGGATCTCAAGCTTGGTCTCAGTCCATGCTCGAACTTACGGGCCTTCTTTGCCTCATCCATCACCAGTTCTGGAGCATACCTGGAGAGCTGAGTAAACTTAGTCTCATACTCCCTCACTGACATGCTGCCTTGCTGAAGTGACAGAAACTCCATTGCCTTCTTCTCTTGAACATCTGAGGGGAAATAGTGACTGCGGAATTCTTCCAGAAATTCCTCCCAGCCAAGCAACATGCCTCCCATGGTCTTCTTCATCGACTGCCACCAAACAGCCGCATCCTTCTCCAGTTGCAAAGTCGCCAACTTGACCTTGCTGCCCTCCGGTGTCTCCAATACCTCAAAGATTGTCTCCACTTGCCTAATCCAGTTGTCAGCCGCATCTGGGTCTATCCTTCCCTCGAATACAGGTGGTTTCATTCTCTTGAATGACTCCATTAGCTTAATCGCCTCAGGCACTGGATTCGCAGGCCCCCTTCCTTGGTTCATAGCCACTGCATTCAGCGTCTGGTAGACCCTTGCAAGCTCGGTCTCCAGATCCAAACCTTCCCCACTCCTAGCTCCTCTTCTCGACATATTCTGATGCAAAAGATCCATTAAATTCGAAGTATAAGACAAGAACTTAAATCAACTTGCATTTCATTGAATTTCAAAGTTTATACATTCGAATTAAAAACATTTTTGACATCAGAATGGAAGAAAATAGAAGCTACAACAATCTAACTCCTACGGGTCCTCTTCGCTGCTCGAAGTTCTTCCCGTAGTTCATCAACTTCATCCTTCAGCACATCAGTCAGGTTCTTCCTCTTCTCGAGTTCCCAAACCCGATGACTGAGAACAGAATAGTCGTCCTTTCGCTTCGCCAGTTGAGCTTCCAATACTCCAACTCTATCTCGCAGGGTCTCCACCTACCTCTGAAGAGAAGCCACAGTACTACTCAGAACTGGTCCCTCTTCTTCATCAGAAGAAGAATCGTCAGACGAGTCTGGGGGTGGGGTAATCTCTCGAGATTCAGGCCACTCCTCCTCATCAGAATCTGCTTGCCCAGGGTGATACTCATTCTCGGAATCAGCCTGTCCAGGATGGTACTCTTCCTCAATGATATGCCAGTCGTCATCTCCAGCAGGGTCGAAGTGATCAGCCATCTTAGAATAGAGAGGAGGAAACATAAATCTTAGAGCAACACAAATGTAAGTCACTTACATTTAAATCTCTAGACTCAAACACACACTCTAATGTCCACTTCTAGGGTGTTGTTCCTTATAAATTTGTACAAGTGTAGAAAGCGTAGAAAACGTGGCTCTGATACCACTCTGTAACGCCCCGAATCCCAAATACACTGAACTCGAGATGTTCTACAGGATCTTTTCACTTTCTTTAGTACAATTTTACAAGGAATTTAAACTTTTCACTTTACATCAGAGTTTACATCATATTTTACGCTTTTCATTTGCACAGCGGAAGTAAAAATATACAATATTTACATAAATGTACAACAACATGGTAAAATCTTTATGCATCCATTCCTCTTTAACATGTAATTTATCCTGCATACAAAACAGTGGGTACGTCAGTTTATTCAACCGACGATAATTATACATGGCCATCCTCTCTATGCCAGAAACAGTATAACGAATCTCATTTCTTAACAGATCATAAACTTGTTCACATAACAATTAAAGTAAGGGGGAAAATCTTAATGATGTCGTGTCGTGATCGTGCACTTAATCCTTAATGCAATTACTTAATTTACATGACACTAATGCGCACTTGTTCGGATTCTATGCATCCCATACTACATAGGTCCGAGGGCAAGCCTCTTAACCGTTCTTCATTTTTGTAGGGTTCAATCCCTCGCCATGACTTACTCTACTTCTGTAATTACAGTGAGTATCCTAGATGATCTATGAGTACAAGCACGTATCCTGGACACTGGAGGGGAACCCCACGCCATGTCTTGACTCATCAAGCATGCATTCTGTGGCAATTCAGCCTCCTCCTTGAACACGATCCTCTTGCAGTCACCAAACATCCCACAAGCGTGGCTAAAGTCCGATCATTCTGAGTTGTGCCCACGCCATGTCTTGACTCATCAAGCATGCATTCTGTGGCTCACACACCCGCACCGTAAACTCTAGTTCTCATACTTATGTTTTCTCTCACTTTCATCACCTCTTCACTATGTACTAAAATCATTAGAATCATGAATAAAAATCAAAGCTTTAGAGTTAGCCTCTCCACCAAACCGGACTTACTCATTTCATTTACACATGACCAACCTTGGCCTTCTTTTCAATATCATTTCATTTCATTCATTTCACTGCCGGGGGAGACTTAGCTACTCTTCGTTTCAATTTACAATTCACAATTTCCAATTTGAGCATTTCAAACTCATGAATTCATTTTTCATTGCCTCAGCATATCATGTTCTTAACTTTTATATTCATGTAATTCCCAATCCAAAACTATGATTCATTTCATGTGAATTTCTCAATTCAAACTATGATTTATTTCATATAAATTCATACAGCAATAGAAAGAGTTTATTAACACCAATCATAAAGTTCACAACTCTTAGCAGTAATCAAAATGAAATCTCAGACATATCAAATTCTACTCTGTACAGTCGACTTGGAAAAGACCAGTCGACTTATACAGTCAATACAAGTTCTTCATAAACACTCGGGAGAGTCGACTGCTACACATGGCCAGTCGGCTGTTCCGCAGCTTTCTATGTTCTAAAATCATTCATATGACAGTCGACTGTTATTCCATCAGTCGTCTGTCATGGGGGTTCTTAACAGTACATTTCTATGTTCAGCTCAGTCGACTTGCTACTCGCATTAAGTCGACTGGACAGATTCATATTTCATTTTGAGGGATTATCTTTCTTACAGTTCTTACATACACTTGCATCATGCTGTCGATTTACAGTCTACATACATTCATGTTCATAAACATGGAGTTTCTTACTGTTCAGTAACATCGCAACATGGAATTTCAAGTTACTAATATTGTCTTTTCTTCGAGGAAATGTTTTAATCGTGCATTGCAGAGACGAAAACATTAATCTCAAACCATTACACTAAAATAACACAATGGAAAGATACTTCATTTCATGAAACTACTGGATTATTTATAGTTTAAGCAGAGCATCGGTCGACTATTCATATCACCAGTCGACTGTACCGATCATTCTTAGTTTTTGTTAATCATCATTAGTTCTTTTTCCACAGGCTCATGGCTCCTCATTCATATATACCATGAAGAATATGAGTTTAGCCTTACTATTTCATTTTAATTGTACACATGTATGTCAACGAAAACTTTCTAACAAAATATGTAACGGATGTCTCGTACCAGTCGACTTATCCATCGACAGTCGACTGTACCGACCCAATCTCACTTTTTCTAATATTACTAGTTTCTTTCCACATGTTCATGTCCTCTCAGTCATATGCGACATAGAAGATACAAGATGACATTTATGTTTCATTTTAGTCCATACACATATACATCACGAAACTTTCTATCAAAATATGAGAGTATACGTCTCGTACCAGTTGACTCGTCCAAAAGACTGTTGACTGTACAGACCCAATTCATTCTAATTTACAGTGTCATTATTTCGCCATTTTTCCTTCATGATTATCATCATAAACATACTCAGGCAAATTCTAATATGTTGAATTTACTTTTCAGAAACATGGTAACAAATATCATAATCATGGTATAATTCCTACATTAGAAGTCCTGAGAAACACCCACCTTATTTGACGAAGTAATTGAATCCTACAAAAGCTCCTTACTGCAGTGGACGACTCCTTGCTCCTTGCTCCTTGTTCCACTTCGAAGCCTTCAGAAATGCTGCTCGGCCTCCACAGAAAAGCACACACCACTCTCTCACAAAAATACCTCTCTTACAATATGATTCTAGTGTAAAAGAAATAATGAATGAGAGGGGGTGTTTATACACAAATTTGAGTAGATGGAGGGCTAGGATTTAGTAGATAGTTATGGGATCAAGGGCTAGGATGGACTAGGGAGTTGTGAAAACTACCCACACCTCACATAACTACCCATGACTTACACCCACTTCTCTACCTCAAGTCCGGCCAAGAATAGTGCTCAATGCACGTGTATGTGAAATGCACGTGCATGCACAAATCACCCCTACAAGAACTTGTGCATAAAATAATAAGTCTCTTTAAAAGAAATGTTACACATACAAGTTGTAGAAAATAATAAAAGATTAATTTCGTGGGCTTAAAATTAATTGGGCCAAAATAGTTATTTTGTAGAAGTAAATAAGTAAATTAACATTTGGGCTTTGGTAAAAAAAAATGCTTTGTAGGAAACAATATTCTTATTCATCATGTTGAAAATAATAGTCAACATATTACACAAGCACACCATATAAAAATAAATAATCTTTCATATATTTGAAAAAATCAGGGTATTACAGTATGGCGTACTATCCGCCTAACTAATCATAGTCCCAGATTTAAATAAAAGCTCGCCTCCATCGGAAACAATCACAGTCCCGGAATCTACCACCCGACTGGGTCTATAGTCCCGGAGATCCACCGCTCGATTATATAGAGGCCCTCCACGCACGTTTGCCCAAGTTTACTACATATTCACTTAGTGCCTAATCCTTAAGTTCAAGACATGAATAAATTACAACACCTAGAGTTAGTTTCCCTCCTATCAGACTTAAAACAAAAACAGCGAGATAGCCCAAAATCAATTGTATTGCAAATTTTAATCTTCTTCTAGTCAAAATAAAGTCATAATCTTAAACAAAAACTCCGAACTCATTATCTATATCAAATTCCACTTTCATTTTCTCACAAAATACATGAAATATTGTGGAAATTATTTTTAATAAAACTAAATCATTTTAGGGAAATACTAGAATTTTTGCCAAATTTTTATTGCATTTTAAACTCCTCAAAAACTCAAAAATAACAAAAAAAATATCAAAATGGGGCTACCGGGTTTCGAACCCAAGCCCACGCCCTTGTTACAGTAACTAGCCTATGACGCCACCGAAGACCAAGAAGTCAAAGTGGGCTCACTGTCATAAAGGTTGGCTCAAAACTTTATGTAATGTGTCTTAGTACATAGGGTAATTAAAATCAACCAAAATAAAGGGGGAATACCAGGATTCGCACCCAGAACCAAAGACCACCACAGCTACAGTAACCAGACTGAGGCGCACCCAAACCAGTATGTCCAACAGAGACTACTGACATGAAATAGATTGATATATTTTTGTTTATACTGCACTGTTATTAGTTTTCTTTCACAAAAATCGATCTATTCTTTTAATATACTGTAAATAATTTTTCCAAACTGAGTCTCTTTGATAAAATAGTAAGCAACGATTATAAAACTCTTATTATAAACATATATATTTTGCAAATCATTTCTCTCTTAATTGCACACAGCAATTTACATTTTTCCAATTTTGAAAAATAAGAATTTGCGCCACTTATAAACAACTTTATAAACTCATACACCAGTTAAAAGTTTACTAGTGAGGCTAACACCATATTTCTTAACTACAATAGGGATTTTAGGTTCTTTCATGCAAAATTGTATTTTTTTGACATAATCGTTTTAACATCCATAAACTAGGAGACTTCATGCCAACAAGTTATTAGAAATTACTTTCCTCTCTCTAATCATCATGATATTTATCCATTCAATTGAACACAACATTATTTTTACAAGTCATGGCACATTCACTATATCATGGAGTAATCTACATTAATCATATCAAATAAATCTACATGACTTATATGTCAAAATCTAGCATGCTCATCCTACAATTTTAGAAAGCATTTAAGACCACCCACCTCTAAGAATACTTTCAAATGTAGAAATACAACTCCTAGAAAACTCCTAGAGAAACTCCAATAGAACTCCACTTCGCCTCCTCGAAATCCGCGCACAAAGAAAAACTTCCAAACTCCATTTTTTCCTCCACTCAAATTCAAACACTCACTTTTCCCTCCACTCAAATGAACAGTTTGGCCACCCTCTCTTCATGGGTAAAAACATGTGCACGTGCATAGCACTTGCACACACTTCACTCACACACACACACATATATATATATATAAAAGATATGTATATAATATTTAAGATGCATATAAAATTAGTTTAATTAAAAATTATAATTTTTCATGCACAAATAAAATAAACACACACATTCAAAATTTATTTTAAAAATGAATACGCCCAAATACGTTCGCCCAAAACATGTGCGTCGCACGTAAAATATCAAAATGCAAATTAGAATTTATCAATGGAAAATTATTAAAATATAATCGAAAACAACATAAGAAAAATATATTTATTAATTTTTATATAATCCACGACGTAATCACTAGAACACACGAACATTACACGTATAAAAGTATTTTAATCCAAATAATGGAAATGAATTTCCGTTTTATAAAAATGAATTTGAATACATAAAATAAATAATTGAAACACAGAAATATCACACGTAGCGGTGGAAAAATACGTAATTGATATATGCATCGATAATACGTAAAAAGCACGTAAAAATACAGAGGTTCAAATTTTATATTGAGTTAACTCAAATAGGATAAAATCAATACGGGAAATGCATAAATAGTCTGAATCTAAAATACGTAATGAAAACATGTTACAAATATTACCAGTAACGGTACAAAATACACGTGCGTAACACATGAGGGGGAAAATTGTCATTTTCAATTTTACGGGGTATTACACTCTTCAACCCTTTGAACAGTTCTGTCCTTGGAACTCGCTAGGATAAAAGTTGAATTTTTTACACACCAAAGAAAAATATTATTTTTCTATATAGAAAACTACAAATTTTAAGAAAAATAAATGTAGTATAAAAATAAGCAACGAGGAAAAACAAGACAAACTCTATATAAGAATACTATGAGTATCAAATTTCACAAGAACGGAACAAGAAAACTAAGAAAATAACATAAGAGAAGAAATGTAACAAAAAGAGAGGATAGATTGAGAGAATTTTCATATAAAATAATATTAGGTAAAGCATTAGATAAAGGAAAATAAACTTAGTCATTAATAGTGTAGTAGTTCGGAAAACAATGCAATAAAGAGAAACATAGTTAATGGATAATTTATAAATAGATTAAGTAATCAAAATTTATCTAAGTAATAAGCTGTTGAATGATCAAAATCGCAAACTGAATTGGTACTGTATGACAAAAATTGAATTAGCAATTTAAAAAAAGACTATTGGATAACAGTTTGAAAAATAAACGAGAATGAAATTTAGTTAAAATCATAGATAAATTAATATCATAAAATAATTTGTAAGGTAACTATAATAATTATACTTACGATTTGAAAATAACGATATAGAAGACATACATCGAAATATTTTCGAATTGTCAAGTAGAGTAAGGAAAACCAACATACAAAATTTATATACGTATATAGGCGTAAAAATTATAGAGTGAGACAACCAATATTATGACATGAAAATTATAAATAGTTTGTTGGAGTAAAACAAAGCATCATAGTAGTAATAGTAATAACATATTATTGAAATAGTGTGAAAACTAATCATATGGAAATAACTTACGAATTGAAGAAAAAGTATAAATACCAATTTGATTTTTGTTAGGTGAGTAGACACCAAATCTAAGATAAGTTAGTAGCAAAATAAAATACAATAAAGCGGTATGAAATGCTAAAAGATTCAAAATACTAGGAAGAAGATAGTTGATATTAAGTAGTAAATACACAAGTAGGATAGAAATCAGTTTAAATAATATAATGCTAGGTTGTAAATTAGTATAAGCTAGTATAAAAATAGAATAGGGGTAAGTAAATATCATAGAAAACAAAATAGGGGTTATCAAAGTAGAATTTTTTTTTCTGGTGTAGGTTCGCCCCGTTGGTGTCCAACTGCAGACTTCCTTCCTTGATCTCAAGTTGTAGAATTACCTCAACGACATCCGATTGCAATTTGCCTTCTGGACATTCGGTTGCAGACATTGCCTCCCCGACGTCCAGTTGCAGTTTGCCTCCATTGACGTCTAGTTGCAGATTTTTCCTCTCGACATCAGGTTGCACCAAAACGGGAAATGAAAAGATGTAATTTTCCATATATACTTGGATTTTGGCTGTTTAATAAAGTATAGTACTATGTTTGAAATCAGTGATATAAAAGTTGATGAAAAAGTTGTAAATAAAGTAGGAAATTACAACGAAAACATATCAAAATAGATATATAGACTTTAAATATAGCATATACATAATTTGTAGTAATGAAAATGATTTATAACATTAAGACGAAAATAGTGTAAAACATATGTACGAGATGAAAACACAAATGAAAATAATAATTATGTAGTGTATGTATTATATTGAAGAAGCGTAAAACTACAAAATTAATAAGTAGCGATTAATAGTAAAAGTAAATATAACAAAAAAATTAGCAAATAATATGTAATAATAATAGTATCGAATGTTGACAATAAAACAAAATGGTAGGTCATATTTATATGTGTAGAATATTTCAATCTTGTTAAAAATATATTGAAATATATAAGACAATATAAGATAATGAAAAATATAGTATCACAAAATCAAATCATATAAAATGAATGCACATAAGAAAATTTCATAAGAAAAATTCAAAATTTTTAAAAAAATAGAAAAGAAATAATAAGTGAAGAAAATAATAGTTGCAATATAAATTTAATAAGCGGCGATAAAATACGTAAAGTAATAGAAATGTAAACGGATAAAGTGACAGAAAAACACGAAGGACAAAACTTTAAGATTGAAAGATAGATAAAACAAATTCAAAAGATCAAGACTAAGGAAGATAGACAAAATAATAGATATTCAAGTGATTTAATAGTATAGGAAAAATATTGAATGATGAAAAATATTATGATAAAATTCACGTAGAAAAATTTGAGAGGGAAGTGTGTCTGCGTGTAAGGTATCATGAATGACGGTTCAAACCAACCACGCTTTCACTGCGCCACTCTGATACCAAGGAAAACGTAACTCCCCGATTTCTATACACTGGGAAACCGTGACATAAGCCAGAATTTTTTCTTCAATTAGCCATAATACACAGAAAAATATGAAAATTTAAAACTTTTTTTATTCAACACAAATGTATTACAAATCCGAATGTTACAAAATTGTAATACATTATAACAGTGCTACAATAATACCTTTACAATCCCAACTGTTACAACTTTCAACATATTACATCAGAGAACAATGAATAAAGAACAACACTTGGTATTCCACTTGGATGCTTTCCAACAATAAATAATTTACAACAATTATTACAAATGAAATTACAATATATTTACAGCGGAAAACTTTAATGAAATCGACTCTTTGCTCTCTCGTCTTGAGTCCTCTTGAGTCCTGTACCTGTACCTGAACTTGTACTTCTGCAATCCAGTACCTATTGAAGTGGGGACGTCAGTATTCACTGATGCTTTAAGGCTGATAACTAGCAGCGAATCTCAACTATAGCAAATAGATTGATGAAAAGAGAAACGTGTATATATATTTGATGTCTCAGTGTATGTTATGACTTAGACTCTAATGCAAGATTAATAATGCAAGGATGCTCTTATTCTAATGCAAGTAAGTCTCCGGAACAGTATGCATCTCATACTACATACGCCCCATATCAAGTCGTTTCTCCATATATAGGGATTTGAACCTATGCCATGAATTCTACTTTGTACCTACCCTGTTCCTGACATAATACTACATGACTGGCAAAGTTGCAGGTACGGTCTAATTCCGTTGCTACAATCAATAGTGGTGTCTTTATTTGCCACTATTGTCCGGTCACACCAGACCCCACTCAAAACTAACACGAACTACAAGATACTTGTCAACCTTCTTCTGTGCCCTTAACTGGTCATGAGAAGGCATAGAACCTGACGGAATCGTAGGGTTTGTTTCCCTAGGAAAACCACATTCAGAAATTAACAGGGGAGATACGGAACCTGTACTCCCAACTTGTCATGAAAAAGCACCGCCCATATCCTCTTCTCAGAGGGATACATCCCAATAACATCACGTAGTGTCAGCTTACAGGAGAGGTTGGAATATAGGGCATCACCCTTAACACCAACTCTCAACCTTTGGCAATTTATAGATAAAATGGTTAAGTAACTGTTACTACCCTAACGATGTCACCAAACCTAATCAAACAAGCGAGACATGCCACTGTGCTTCCAACTAGACATGAAAAAGCACCGTACGTGTCCCTCTTCTAACCAACAAGCGAGACATTGCACTGTACTTCCAACTTGACATGAAAAAGCACTGTACGTGTCCCTCTTCTAACCAAACAAGCGAGACATGTACTGTGCTTCCAACTTGACATGAAAAAACACCGTACGTGTTCTTCTTCTAACCAAACAAGCAAGACATGTCTGTGCTTCAAACTTGACATGAAAAAATACCGTACGTGTTCCTCTTCTAACCAAACAAGCGAGACATGTACTGTGCTTCCAACTTGACATGAAAAGCACTGTACGTGTCCTTCTTCTAACCAAACAAGCGAGACATGTACTGTGCTTCAAACTTGACAAGAAAAAGCACCGTACATGTCCTTCTTCTAACCAAATAAGAGAGACATGTATTGTGCTTACAACTTGACATGAAAAAGCACTGTATGTGTCCTTATTCCAACCAAACAAGCGAGACATGTACTGTGCTTCCAACTTGACATGAAAAAATACCGTACGTGTCACTCTTCTAACCAAACAAGCGAGACATGTACTGTGCTTCCAACTTAACATGAAAAAGTACCGTACGTGTCCTTCTTCTAACCAAACAAGCGAGACATGTACTGTGCTTCCAACTTGACATGAAAAAGTACCGTACGTGTCCCTCTTCTAACCAAACAAGCGAGACATGTACTGTGCTTCCAACTTGACATGAAAAAGCACCGTACGTGTCTCTCTTCTAACCAAATAAGCGAGACATAGACTGTACTTCCAACTTGACATGAAAAAGCACCGTACGTGTCCCTTTTCTAACTAAATAAGTGAGACATGCACTGTGCTTCCAACTTGTCATGAAAAAGCACCGTACGTTTCCTCTTTTAGAGAGTGTATCAATTTGTCGATACAATTAACTAAGTCTTAATCTAGACTTCTCAAGATCTCCTCAGATCTACTCACAGCCTACCTTATTCAAGACAATACCTACATACGAGTCCAATGAGCTTCGTACGAGACAATAACATACATACGTGCCAAATAAGCTACGATGAGACCAACAGCTACATACGGGCCAGGCGAGCGCGCATGAGACAACAACCTACATTTGAAAATAACTATACAGGTAATCAACCTAGAAGCAACCAAACATGCTTACTAGCAAAACTTGATCTTCTATAATTAGAAGCAACAGAAGAGTCTACTAACAGTCTAGTACAAACATACTACCACAGAAAAGCATGAAAAGCGACATAAAAACCTTCCGACAGCCTAAAAGCAACTAGTGCTGCGCTTGTTGGAATTTGACAGAAATATACTTTTTTAGAAAAGTACGAACTTCTGCCACAACTCTCTAGTGGAATACTATTTCAGATTCTGTAAGAAATCCAAAATTCGGTCCATTGAACACATGCAAACAGCTTAACCCAACTGCAGATTTTCAACAAAAGTTAAAACTTCGCAAGCTGGTAACTTTTGCTCCACTCGTCGGAATCTAACTAAACTGGACAATTTGAAAAGGTGAGAACATCTACTAAAACTTCCCAGTTGACTAGTTGCTTAGATTCCACAAGGAAATACAGGTTTCTATCCGTCGAACATACGCAAACAGTTACCAAACTAACGATTTTCAACAAAAAGTCGAAACTTCCGTAGCTTGTAACTTTTGCTCCACTTATCGGAATATAACAAAACTGGATAATTTGAAAAGGTAGGAACATCTACTAAAACTTCCCAGTTGACCAGTTGCTCAGATTCCGTAAGGAAATCCAAGTTTCTACCCGTCGAACATACGCAAACAGTTACAAAACTACCGATTTTCAACAAAAAGTCGAAACTTCCGTAGCTTGTAACTTTTGGTCCACTTATCGAAATCTAACAAAACAAGACAATTTGGAAAGGTGGGAACATATACTAAAACTTCCCAGTTGACCAGTTGCTCAGATTCCGCAAGGAAATCCAAATTCCTACCTGTCGAACATACGCAAACAGTTTCCAAACTACCGATTTTAACCAAAAAGTCGAAACTTCCGTAGCTTGTAACTTTTGCTCCACTTATCGGAATCTAACAAAAACGGAAAATTTGAAAAGGTGGGAACATCTACTAAAACTTCGTAGTTGACCACTTTCTCAGATTCTGAAAGGAAATCCGAGTTCCTACTCATCGAACACACACAACCGGTAACAAAAACAGCCAACTTGACCTAAGGAAAACTGAAACTTTGAAAGCCTATAACTTATACTCCGCTTATCGCAATCTAACCCGAGAGGCCAATTCGGAAAGGGGAGAACGTCTACTACAACTCCCTAGTAGGTCCGAACCTCATATTCAACCACTAAAATAATCTAAAACTACAAGGAAGTCAAACAGATACAATTTCAACCTGCTAAAATACACAGCGAGCTGAAATCTTTCAAAGCCAATAACTTCTACTCTGCTTGTCGGAATTTAACTCGAGAGGTCAATTCGGAAAGGGGAAGATGTCTACTGTAACTCTCTAGTTGGTCCGAACCTCAGATTCAACCACTAAGACACTCTAAAATCTCAAAGAAGCAAAACAACAAGAGTCCGGTAAAGACAACCAGTTGTTGTACTTTGCAAATGGCATAACTCTTTCTCCGCTTATCGGAATTTAGCCTGTGAGGCCAATTCGGAAAGGGGGAGATGTCTACTACAACTCTCTAGTTGGTTCGAACCTCAGATTCATCCATTCAGACACTCAAAAATGACAACCAAACAGAACAGTGAACTTCTCAGTCGGCTTGCGGTCCTGATTTTGTAATGGGCATAACTTTTGCGTCTCTTATCAGAATTTTATCCGAGAGGTTAATTTGGAAAGGGGAGAATATCTACTACAACTCTCTAGTTGGGCCAGATCTCAAATTCCGAGAGGAACACCCACTTCCAGTCCCTTAAAGATACTGCGACACAATCCCCAAAACAGTGAGTCCACTGTTTTGGCTCAAATGTCGCTGTTTTGGGGAAACGGCTCGTTTCACCCATCAAAATGACTCAAAAAAATCTATAAAAACTACAGCATGCTACTAACACCTAGGAGAAACTTCCACATAAATTTCGGGTCACGATTCCTCCATTTACGTAGGTTATTAAATTGAACCCTACAACGACAAATGTTGAATCTTTATGCCTAATTTTTGTTCTACTACTTAAATCTTTACATGCTCTTCTGTTCTAGTCCTCCATCAACATATGCAAATGATTTTATTCCAATATCTCATAACCACATACAATAATATAAACAAACAAAGCAAAACACATGAGTTGAGAAACCCCCACCTTTGAAGACTAGTAGGAAGGACTTGCTCTTCCTTCTCCTTCCTTGTTTGCTCCTTGTTCTTCTCCCCTTCAAGAACTCAAGAACTCCATGAAACCCATGAAACCCTAACTCTCTTTTCCTTGATTGATCCCTCTTTCTTTTCTTTCTTTTCATTTTTTTCTAAAACAATCTAAGTAGAAGAAGTAGAAGAGGTGAAATGAGATTGGAATGAGATGAAATGGAGATTGAAACACACAAATGAGGGTTTCTAACCCTAGAATGAGTTGGGGCCGGCCAAAATGGAAGGGGGAAGGGTTGGGGGTGTTTTATAAGGAAATGAAGGGTTTTTTGTGGTGGAAAATGAGTCCAAGTGCCATATACACTTGTGGCTCAAAACAAATGATGATTTATTTGCAAATAACCCTTACAATCAAGCCCTAATCCAATCCAAACCCTCCATCTCATCATGATGGATCTAAAATAAAATAAATTTTCTAAAATCACATACTACATGATTTGTAATGTAACACCCCGAATTCCAAAATACAACTGAATTCGAGATTCCACAGGATCTTTACACTTCTTTCGTACAATTTTACAAGGAATTTAAACTTTTCACTTTACATCAGAGTTACAAGAAATCTTTACACTTTACATTTTACAGCGGAAGCAAATTTACAACATTTATATAAAGTACAACAACATTTGAATAATCTCTAAGCATCAGTTCTCCTTTAATCTTTATCATGTCATTTACCTACATACAAAACTGTAGGTACGTCAGTTTATTCAACCGACGAAAATTATACACGGCTATCCTCTCTATGCCGGAAACAGTATAATTGATTTTCCATATTTAACAAACATAAACTTGTTCACATATCAAACTAAGGGGAATACCCTATTGATGTCGTGTTGTGATTGTGCACTTAGTCCCTTCATGCAGTTATTTACATTACTTGACACTAATGCACACTTGTTCGGATTCTATGCATCTCATACTACATAGGTTCGAGGGCAAGGCTCTTAATCGTTCTTCATCTTGTAGGGTTCAATCTCTCGTCATGACTTAATCTACTACTGTAACTACGGTAAGTATCCTAGATGTCCTATGAGTACGAGCTCTGTAACGCCCCGCACTCAACTCGTACGCACACAATTAACTAAATTCTAGCCACGCCCACCACAGGCTGCCTCAAAAGGGTGGTTAACCGTTGGGTACCCTTATCATTGGCAATTCCTAATATATACTCACATCTCTTCCTAATCCCAACCGATATGGGATATTACCACCCATGGTCAACCGGTCAAAGCACACCACACATTCCACTCTTTCATTCATTTATTCCATATCTAGCCCCATAGATAATCTCATAGGCTCATCATTCCATCAATTACCATAGGATCATCCTATAGTCCACCAATCATTAATACCTTCTCCACTTTCCATTCCTTCCTTCCACGTCATCACTTCTTTCTACCACCATTTCTTTCTTTCTTTCCTTATTAGTATATATACTCTATATGTATATATATAGTCTTCTAGAAATACAGGGTCTCACATTCACCCCCTCTTAAGAATCCAGCGTCCTCGCTGAATACGGGACGTGCAATATAGCACAGGATCGCCTTTCTAGTCGAATGTAGACATGTCTCCTAATCGTTGCCCACATAGGGTCTTACGCATCTCATACACATATCACTCACTTCCTATAGACAAGTCCTACATTCGATGTCGAAAGTTGGCTCTGATACCATCTGTAACGCCCCGCACTCAACTCGTACGCACACAATTAACTAAATTCTAGCCACGCCCACTACAGGCTGCCTCAAAAGGGTGGTTAACCGTTGGGTACCCTTATCATTGGCAATTCCTAATATATACTCACATCTCTTCCTAATCCCAACCGATATGGGATATTACCACCCATGGTCAACCGGTCAAAGCACACCACACATTCCACTCTTTCATTCATTTATTCCATATCTAGTCCCATAGATAATCTCATAGGCTCATCATACCATCAATTCCCATAGGATCATCCTATAGTCCACCAATCATTAATACCTTCTCCACTTTCCATTCCTTCCTTCCACGTCATCACTTCTTTCTACCACCATTTCTTTCTTTCTTTCCTTATTAGTATATATACTATATATGTATATATATACTCTTCTAGAAATACGGGGTCTCACATTATATATGTTAAATTATTTATGCATATTTTTATCCCGTACATATTTCGTGCATGTTTTTGGGTATATAGGCCGATATAGGTGATTTGGTATATGCGGAGCCTTGTGTATAGGCTAGCATGCTATGGATGGATGTTATAAGATGTAATTAGACGAAATTACTGATTGTGATCATGTTTTGGAAACCCATGAAATTATAGTTCACGTTTTGTGCATGTTTTGGGGCATACAGGCCCTTATAGGTGATTTTACTTACATGGAATAGGACGTATGAGCTAGTATGCTATAATTGGATACTATGAGATTTAATTAGAGGAAATAAGTGATTTTGGCCGCTTTTCTTGAAAACCTACATGTGTGGTGTATGTTTGTTTTATAGATATATCATGATATCGAATTGGGATGGGATAATTGATGAAATTAGTAAGTGGGTGTATGTTTACATTATAATTGTGTTCGAAGTGAATTAATGGGTAATAATATGATATTATAATGTGATGAAGTATACATTTTGATGCTTTTATGATATGGAATAACATAATGCAATTCTTTTATCAATGATATAACTTGGCGCATGCCTATATATGATACAATGAGGTAATGAATAACAGGGTATTCTTAATGTGAGATGTTATGGAAAAATAAATATCTTGGCGCATTAGTATTATGCAATAATATGTTATGATGTTTTTATATGCTTAATGACAGGGTGTATGCATAATGTGATATGATGATATGAGGGTTAATATTGTGCACACCGGATATGCATTAAATGGTAAGATAAAAGATAAGATGGTATGTGCTAATAAACTGTGTCTTTAATTCACGTGATTAAAATCAAGGTGGTGGCTATTATTGAATTCAAAAGTGTAATGTTGTGGAACAAAGTAAGCTGAAAAGATGAAATGATTAATGCTAATAACAGATGGTATCAGAGCCAACTTTCGACATCGAATGTAGGACTTGTATATAGGAGGTGCGCAATATATGTATGAGATGCGTAAGACCCTGGGAGGGCAGCGATTAGGAGACAAGTCTACATTCGACTAGAAAGAAGATCCTGTGCTAGATTGCACGTCCCGTATTCAGCGAGGATGATCCTATGGGATGTGATGACATGATGGACCTAGATGATTTCTTATGGGACATAGGAAAGAATTAAATGAATGAATGAAAGATGAAGAAGTGTGTGTGTGGTGTGTTTGACCGGGGTTGACCTTGGGAAACATACTCCCATATCGGCCATAAGAAGGGAAGAAAAGAGGGATATATTAGGAAGCCAATGAGAAAGGTGTACCCAACGTCCGGACACCCTTTTGAGGCAGCCTGTGGTGGGCGTGGCTAGAATTTAGTTAATTGTGTGCATACGAGTTGAGTGCGGGGCGTTACAAGCTCATATACAGAAACACTGGAAGGGAATCCCACATCATGTCACGACGCATTGTGAAGACTATCTATGGACAATTTAGCCTCCTTCATGGCACACGATCCTCTCGCAGTCACCAAATACCCCACAAGCATCACCAAGATCCCGATAATTCTAGAGTAGTTCCCATGTCATGTCACGACGCATCGTGAAGACAAACTGTGAATCACACCCACATCGTAGACTCAAGGCCCTCATACTTAAGTTTTTCTCTCACTTTCATCACCTCTTCACTATGTGCTAATCTTTAATTTTAATGAAATCATGAACAAAATCAATCTCTTAGAGTTAGCCCTCTCACTACTACCGGTCTTATTTCTTTCATTTCACATTGACCCAAACTTGGTCTTTTCATTTTCAATTATCATATCTCATCACTTTCACTTGCCAGCGTGAGTTTTGGCTACACCCTAATTTTCAATTTCAATTCACAAATTCACAATCTGAGTTGTCAAACTCAAGAACATTTTTCATTTTCAATCACATGATCTCTAATCTTTTCATGAGTCAATAATCATACTTGAAGTTCAATCATACATCATGCATTTCATAACCAACATTTATTTTCACATTTAAAATCATATCACAAAATATCTAGTCAAAGTGAATATTCACAAACTCACTATTGTCACACTATTCTTTAATAAGAATAACTCATATAAAACTTCACATTTATACTTTCTTTCTTTCAATTTTCCTTTTCTAACACTTATCTCAATTTCTTCGTAAAAACACATTTTTATGAAATTATATGAGTGTAAAACTATAGTTCCCATTACACTTTTACTTTCAAAAATGTACTTTATTTCATACTAATAACTTCCAATAATTTTTCATAAGTCACACATAATTTTAGAATAATAATAATATTTTTCCGGAATTTTTACACTTCAAAAACACCCAAAAAAATCATTATTTAAAAAAATTTACATTCTGGCCGCACCAGGAATCGAACCCACGACCCAAGAGAAGACAGCCGCACGCGCTAGCCATCTGGCTATTTGCGCTCAGTGATAAGAAAAGGAGACAGAGAGTTATATACTCTCTCTTCGGGTTTGGGTTAATTTTTTAACCGCGCACAAAAGAAGGTGGCCACAAGGTATCGAACCAGCGACCTCAAGACACACGCCCGCGCTACTGTAGCGCTAGAGAGCCCACCGAACACTTGAGCTATAGGCTCAAGTTGTCTTAACTACAACTCGCATTTCATTTAATTAAACTCTCTGTTCATTAGAACATCTCGATGTTTCAAAAGCTCTTATTTTAGTTTTGCTTTCACTAAAATTCCTGTAAATTTCCAGAAAGTCTATTTTAACATAACTTAACACTCCAGTATTTTAAAATAATTTTTCCAGTAATTAAACACACATTTCTCATACAATTTATTTAAATTGCATACTACTATTTTCATAAATCATTTTGACATTTCTCACACAACTTAGTATTAAAATTTTCTACATCAATTCCCTGTTTTTCCCCCTTTCATAAGCCCAAAAGCACATTATAATTTGTTCATTCCAACAATATCACGAATGTCCATCTAAGCACATAAAGCAACAATTTCATCTACTATATAACATTTTGTACTTAGTTTTTTATGTTAACAACAATTCTAATTCATATATTCCATCACTACAAAACGATTCGCATACAACTTAAGATTCATTACAAGATAACATGCAATCTATCAAGCAATCAATTCAATCAACTAGCAAGTCCTTTTTCCAATTAAGTATAATCTTATTAGTTTCTTTCATGCATTATCATTTCAATCACCCCTAACATGGTATCTAATTAGAAATATAGAAAAACAACCCACCTTATTTGGAGAGAAAAATTCACAACACCTCCTAAACGAAAGAGTCCTTCTCGAGCTTGCCAAATGAGTGCTCCTCCTCCTCCTTAATGTGCAACCCGAGCCTCCCCAATAGTGCAACCAGAGCCTTCCTAGTAGCCGGCCTCCTTGAATGCAAACACAAACACTCAACTCTCAATCTTTTATTCTCACTTCCTACTAATGACTCACTACTAATAATTGTATTTTCTTACTATAGGTTTGGAGAATGAAGAGTGCAAGAATAACTAGGCTAGGGGGGGTATTTATACTAAATTTTGGGACAAATAAAGGGCTAGGATTAATCTAGGAGTTAAGGACCAAAGGCTAGGATTTAAGGGGAAGTTGTTGTAACCAACCATGATCCCAAAACTACCTCCCACAAACTCCACTTCTCTTTTCCTTTCCCTCCCATTCAAAACTGGCCAAGGTGGAGTGCATAGTGCACATGTACGTGCAATGCACGTGCATTCAATAGTCCCACATATTTAAAAGTTGTACATTTTATTCTTTATAAAAAAATAATCTACAAAATTGTCTACATTACAAGTTGTATTCAAAAGAGAAAATAAATTTATGGGCCTTTATTTAATGGGCCAAATTAGTTTACAAAAATGAATTAAAATGGGCTATAAAAGAAACTTACGCTCATTAAAGAAAAATGGGCTTTAATAAAAACAAATGGAGGAGACCTATATATATATATATATATATATATATATATATATATATATATATATATATATATATATACTCATTTTTTTATAAAATGAAAATAATTATAAAATTTTATACTGCAAAATTGCACGTGCACAATACGTACAAAAATAAGAATAATTTTTTTCATAAATGAAAAATCAGGGTATTACATGTACAATCGCCTGAAATCGACACGTTTCAAATACGTGTATATATCTGATTATACAGATAATTTTTGATCGTGAAAATGAACAAATCAGTACAAAAATAATTTAATTCCGAGAAATAAAAAATATAATAATTTTATTATTGGCTCGAAAGATTTCTGTATCAATTTGATACAAAACAGTCATATATCGACTAGTATATTTACATATATAATGTCTATTGACAAAACCGGGTGATGTCCACCAAAAATATTTCATTTCGGGAAATAAAAATAAAATAATAATTTTTAATATCTGCCCGGTATTTTCCAGACATTTTCTCAAAAATGCGTTTTTCAAGATTTTGTACAAGTGCACAAAACTGATACAATACCTGTATATACTAACTAGTATATATGTCCAAGGTAACTTTTTATTTGAAAAACCAAGTTATTTTCATTAAAATAATTTAATTTCAACAATAATAATTATAAAAATGTAATATCCGTCCGGGGTATTACAATACCCCCTCCTTATAATAGTTCTGTCCTCAGAACTACGTTAAGTCAGGAAAACATACAAACATCCATACACTATATAACTCAGGGAAAAGAAAGCTTATACGGCTTTCTGGCTCCCAAGTGGCTCATCCACGAACTGGTTCTCCAAAGAACCCGACTTTGTTCCCAAAGCTACCTGCAGATTCTACCAAAATCGATACGTAACTCTCGAATCTTGGTCAGACCTACTGCCATTGGCACTCTCTGCTGCTTCTTTATGCCTTCAACGTGGACTTCCGCTAATTCCTCTAGCAACTAAGTCATCTTTATCGGAAGAAAAGTGTGCACTTTCGTCAACTGTGTCCCCAATAACCCAACTTCAGTCATACATTCCGAACAATGCTGGCCGCCTCCGCTATGCGTTGATTCACACTTAGCCCTTGCGGTGGTGAAATCTCCTTCAGCTCCTCACGCAAGATCATCGGATCATCCATCGAAATCGGCTCACTCTCTTCCATCAATACCTCCTCGGTTAGGATATCCTCGAACACCATCCTTAAAACACATATACACTGGAATTAGTCCAGATATAGAAAAATTATAAAACATAAGTTGAAAGAAACAACAATACGAATTATAATTGTCTACAACTAGCTAAAACCCGACTCCTAAAAGACAGCCAAGTTTAATTTTCCTACTGTGTTGGACTATAAATTGAAGTCGGCTCTGATACCTCTCCGTAACGCCCTGATTTCCATACACTGAAAAACCGTGACATAAGCCAGAATCTTTTCTTCAATTAGCCACAATACACAGAAAAATAGGAAAATTTAAAACTTTTTTTTATTCAACACAAATGTATTAAAAATCCGAATGTTATAAAATTGCAATACATTACAACATTGTTACAATAATACCTTTACAATCCCAAGTGTTATAACTTTCAACATCTTACATCAGAGTACAATGAATAAAGAACAATACTTGGTATTCCACATGGATGCTTTCCATCAATAAATAATTTAAAACAATTATTACAAATAAAATTACAACATATTTACAGCAAAAAACTTTAATGAAATCGACTCCTTACTCTCTCACCTTGAGTCCTCTTGAATCTTGTACCTATACCTGTACCTGTCCTTCTGCAATCTAGTACCTAATGAAGTGGGGATGTCAGTATTCACTGATGCTTTAAGGCTGATAACTAGCAACGAATCTCAACTACAGCAAACAGATTTATGAAAAGAGAAACGTGTATATATATTTGATGTCTCAGTGTATGTTATGACTTAGACTCTAATGCAAGATTAATAATGCAAGGATGCTCTTATTCTAATGCAAGCAAGTATCCGGAACAGTATGCATCCCATACTACATACGCCTCATATCAAGCCGTTTCTCCCTATATAGGGATTTGAACTTATGCCATGAATTCTACTTTGTACCCATCTCATTCCTGACATAATACTACATGACTGGAAAAGTTGCAGGTAAGGTCTTGTTCTGTTACTGTAGTCAATAGTGGTGTCCTTGTTTGCCACTATTGCCTGGTCGCACCGGACCCCACTCAAAAACCAACACGAATTACAAGATACTTGTCAACCTTCTTTCGTGCCCTTAACTGGTCATGAGAAGGTATAGAACCTGACGGAATCGTAGGGTCTATTTCCCTAGGAAACTCTCTCTTTCTTATCATGGCACATTCAGAAATTGACAGGCGAGATACGAAACCCATACTCCCAACTTGTCATGAAAAAGTATCGTCCGTATCCCTTTGATAAGGGGATACTTCCCAATAACATCACCTAGTGTCAGCCTATAGGAGAGGTTGGATTATAGGGTATCACCCCTAACACCAACTCTCACCCTTTGGCAATTTATAGATAAAAATGGTTAAGTAACTGTTACTACCCTAACGATGTCACTAACCTTAACCAAACAAGCGAGACATGCCACTGTGCTTCCAACTAGACATGAAAAAGCACCGTACGTGTCCCTCTTCTAACCAACAAGCGAGATATGCCACTGTACTTCCAACTTGACATGAAAAAGCACTGTACGTGTCCCTCTTCTAACCAAACAAGCGAGACATGTACTGTGCTTCCAACTTGACATAAAAAAGCAACGTACGTGTCCCTCTTCTAACCAAACAAGCGAGACATGTACTGTGCTTCCAACTTGACATGAAAAAGTGTTGGATCCTGTAGGCAAGACAAGAAACACTAGAAGGGGGGTGAATAGTGTTTTATAAAATATAATTGCGGATTTGAATTTTTTTCTGTCCAGTCGACTTGAAAAGAGAAACTAGTCGACTGTGGCGACAGTTAAGAAGAGTATTTTAAGACGAGTCTGATCAGTCAACTTATAGAAGAACCAGTCAACTTACCGGACAAGTTTTTAGAGAGTATGTAGTACAAGTCTGACCAGTCGACTTAAAAGGAGACGCAGTCGAATGTCCAGATAAGTTTCACAGAGAACTTAAAAAACAAGTAAATGAAATACTAGTTCAGAGAAATACAACTACAGAGTATACACGAAGTATCCTGGTTCGGTCCTCCCGACCTACATCCAGTCCCCAAGCAACCCACTTAAGATTTTCTACTATTCTTGAAAAAGTACAAGAATACCCGATGGCGTTAGACGACAACCTTGTCCAACCCGTAGTCCTCTCTCACAACTAGAGAGAGCAACCCACTCTTCCACCAAGAGTGAAAATCTGACTCTACAACCTAGAGTCCAAATCTCCAACCGAGATGACCAATCTCACAACTGAGAGTGAAAAGAAAACAATAAAATGTTTACAATCAACCTATAGCCTTGTTGTGAATGTGATTTTGTACATGGCTATTCCGTCAACTTCTGAATTCAGTCCAAAACGAATTCAATATTATGCTGGATTGAAAACAGAGAACCAAGACTTAGAAATTTTGGAGTGCAGTTAGAATGATTGTTCATTTGAAAATAATAGTCTTAAACTTTTTAAACAAAAATCTTGGAACCTATCAATGTTGATTCACAAACTCTATATATAGACTGGAATCCATTGAAACGTTATAAAAAAAATTTATAAAACTGATTAAAAACGGATATAAACTTTTGAATTCAAAAATTCAAGTTTTGAAATCAGTAAACTGTCGAAACAACTTGAACAGTCCACTGGGTTGCCATGATGAGTCGACTGGTCAGAGTTTGAAAGAGTTCAGACAGTTTCGTACTGAACAGTCGACTGATGCCATAAGGCAGTCGACTGGTACTCAACAGCTGATCTAAATCAAACTATTTCGACCTTTTAATCTTTTGAAAAAAAACAACACTCAGTTATAAAATAAGTGTGAGTGTGTGTGTGTGACAAGGCTATTACATCAATCTAAGACTCAAAGAAAGAAAAAAATTACAAATTGTTTACAAGACATATAAAATAACACATTTCAGCATTGGTCTTGTCTTGTGTCTTGAGTCTTGAGATGGAGCTTTAGCCTTTGTCTTTGTCTTTGAATGCTTGATCACACTTGAGCTTTAGAACCTTGTAGAGCTTGATCAATTTGCTTTGAGCTTGTTTGAACTGAATATTTTGCCTTTTTGTACATCCTGTAATATATAACAAATAGCACAACAACTTTGCATTGTGTTATAATCATCAAAATCAAGAATCAACATTCTCCCCCTTTTTGATGATGACAACACAATAGCTTACAATAATAGGAATATTACAAAAATATTACACATGCTCAATGTTCAATGCTCCCCCTAACAAATGTACAATATGCATATATTGAAAAAAAACTTGCACAACAATAAAAAAAAAACATGCACATAGCTATTTCTCTCCCCTTTTGTCATAAAAAAAAAAACAAAAAATAAGAGAGACAAGCATAGGAAGCATAAAGAAGCAAAAGCAAATTTATACATAGAAGGTGAAAAATACATAGTTCAAACGGGCTACATAAATACAAAATACAAAATAAGTAAAAAAAAAACATAAAAAATAAAAATGTCACTAATCAGTCTTCGTCATCTTCATTTTGAGCACCTTGAGAGGGAGCAGGAAACTGATAGGTGAACAACTGAGTGAGATGAGAAAAACTTGCTTCAAGAGCATGTTGACGATCCATAAGATAATTAAAAGAAGTGTAAAGACTTCTTGGATTATCAAAATCAGCACGAGGACGAGATGAAATAGAAGCAGAAGACCGACGAGTTGAAGTGGCTAAGGGGATAGGAGGTACATTCCTAGAAGGAGACCTAGGTGGAGAATTTAGCAACTTCATACATGCTAAACTAGCACGATCAATAGACTCATAGTGGTTAACTACACTCGTCTCAGATTCGAGATCAACATCATAAGCATAGAAGACGTGAGTGAGTAAAGCACCAAATGGAAAAAATGAAGTATGAGCCTTAGCAAGACGATTGAAGATAACTTGACCCCAATTTATTTTAATATTGCCGAATATTGCATAAGCAGCTTGTTGCAACTCTTGAGAATACTAATCATAACTTCCCGTTTTAAGAATAATATTATATGATAGTATGCATGCAACTAACTTAGCAATAGGAGAGATTGACCGATTGGTCATGGGAGGACCTTGATTCGGCAAATAAATTTGAGATAAGATCAGTCATCTCAATATCTCCTATGTCAACACCTTCGTCAAATAAACCCAAAATGAGACTCAATCTAGCAGGGTATATTTTCAAACATTTGTTTTTGACAGAATATAAAATAAAAGTCTCATTACCATCTTCTGAAGTAGTAATCTTCATATTTGTGTAAAACAAATATATTAGGTGAGGATAGTAAGAGGGTTGGTTTACAAGAGACAATAGATCAAATAACCCACATTGCTCAAACAATGGGGCTAAAGGGAACCTATCTAAAACCGGAAAATTCACAAACCTACCCGGAAAAATGATAATGGAACAAATAATGTACCATTCATCAATGAGATTAGGACTTCTCAAATATTGAAGATAGTCCCTAGATGATTGTCCTTCCTCTACATTAGAGGAACGGGATCTTTTTGGGGCCATTAAAAAACTTAAAAAACAGAGAGAATGAAAGAGTTAAAGGAAGTTATACCAACAAGGAGACACCAAAAGAAACACATAACTCTAATAGATCCTCTGAGAAGTACTGGAGATGGAGATAGGGCTTAGATTTGGGGCTTCAAAGCTTGAAATCACCAGCAGCAAATAGCAGCAGCCAACTGGAGAGAGAGAAAAATTGAACGTAAAAGTGAAATAAAGGGGTAAAAGTGTAGGGTTTTTACTCAAGATAGATGGTTGAGATTAAAATAAACAGGTATCAACAGCTCGGATTGGTCAAAGGTAAAGAGTCGCCTCAAAAGATGTGTCAAAATTTCGAATTTGACATTCGACTGATATGTAGGGCAATTGACTTAGTCGAGAGCAAAATAAAGAAACAAAAATAGCACAAATACAACTGGAAGTCGACTGGATTACTATTCATAGTCGACTTTCCAGAGCATAAAACTCAGAAAAATATATATGACTAAAAGTAGTTGGTCAGTCGACTGAAATAAGGTCTTAAGTCAACCTACCAGAGTTAAAATCTCAAGAAACATCAGAAAAACTACAAATTCCTAGTTCTCTTCTTAAAGTGATAAATTTGTCTTCCTTAAGTGGTTTAGTAAAGATGTCAGCTATCTGTTGGTCAGTAGAAATAAAGTCTGAAGAAATGTCTCCCTTTAAAACATGATCACGTAGAAAATGAAGTCTAATATCAATGTGTTTCATACGTGAATGTTGAACCGAATTTTAGATAAGTTAATAGCACTGGTATTGTCACATATTATAACAGGTTTTGAAAAAGAAATACCATAGTCAAATAGGGTTTGTTTCATCCACAAAATTTGGGCACAAGCCAAACTTGCAGCGATATATTCAGCTTCTGTAGTAGACAGGGATACCGAATTTTGCTTCTTACTGCACCAAGATACTGGGGAATGTCCCAAAAAGTGACATGTTCCGCTAGTGCTCTTGCGGTCAGTTTTACTACCGGCAAAATCCGCATCGCTATAAGACAAATGTTGAAAGTTATCGGTGCGCGGATAAAATAGAACATAATCAGACGTGCCTTTAATATATCTTAAAATGCGTTCCACAGCTTTTAAGTGAGACTCTTTAGGACTCGACTGATATCCAGCACACAAATATACACTAAACATAATGTCAGGTCTACTAGCAGATATATATAAGAGTGAGCCAATCATACCTCGATAGAGTTTTTGCTCAATACTCTTACCTAATTCATCTTTGTCAAGGGTAGTGGTAGTACCCATATGTGTGGTCTTACTACTCGTGCTATCCATTCCAAACCGTTTAAGTAATTTCTTAGCATATTTTGCTTGATTAATAAATATGTCATTAGGCGACTGTTTAATTTGCAGTCCAAGGAAATAGTTGAGTTCACACATGTGACTCATCTCAAACTCGTTTTTCATGGGGTTAGCAAACCCTTTACAGAGATTACTATTAGTAGAATTAAAAATTATGTCATCTACATATATTTGTATGATCAGGATATTTGTCTCTATTCTCTTGATAAACAGGGTAGTGTCTACTTTACCTATTTCAAAATCCGTTTCTAAAAGAAAAGTCTTCAATCGATCATACCAAGCACATGGTGCTTGTTGAAGACCATATAAAGCCTTTTTCAATTTAAAAACATGGTTTGGGAATTGTTCATATTCGAAACCAGGTGGTTGCTTAACATAAACATCTTTTATAAACTTATTAAGGAAAGCATTTTTCACGTCCATTTGAAAGAGTGTAAAATTCATGAAACAAGCAAAAGATAATAAAATACAAATGGATTCTAGTCTAGCAACAGGAGCAAATATTTCATCAAAATCTATGCCTTCTTCTTGATTATATCCTTGAGAAACTAACCTAGCTTTGTTCCTAATGACTTATCCTGATCCATCTAACTTATTCTTGAATACCCATTTGGTACCAATTATAGTATGATCAGGAGGTCATGGAACTAAATTCCACACATCATTCCTTATAAATTGGTTTAACTCATCTTACATGGCATTCATCCAAAACTCATTCTCACAAGCTTCTTGTATATTCTTCGGTTCAAAATCCGACAAGAAAGCTATATGAGAAATCATGTTACAATGAGATCTTATCTGAATACCACGGGAAATATCACCAATTATTAAGTCATGAGGATGATCTCTAACTTCAACAAAAGACTTTGGTAAAGTTGGAGACATCACAACAGGATCAGTCGACTTGACTTGTCCATCAGTCAACTGATTTACACCAGTTGACATGACTTCCTTGTCAGTCAACTTATCCACAAGGGTAAGTGATGAATCAGTTTTATCATCTTCAATTAAAGTTGATGAAGGCAGAGATTCATCAAATGAAACATGCATGGATTCTTCAATAGTCAATGTTGATTTGTTGAAGATCCTATACGCCTGACTCCTATTTGAGTATCCTATAAAGATACCCTCATTAGATCTAGGATCAAACAAATCTAAATTATCTTTAGCGTTCAGAATAAAACATATACATCCAAATATCTTAAAGTAAGAGACCTTAGGAATTCTATCAAAAAATAGCTTATAACATATTTTCTTTAGCTTAGGCCTAATCAAAATTCTATTTAAAACATAACAAGCTGTAGTAACGGCTTCACCCCAAAAATACTTAGGTAAATTGCTTTCAACAAGCATGGTACGTGCACATTCTTGCAAAATTCTATTCATCCTTTCAACCACTCCATTTTGTGGTGAATCTCAAGGAAATGCAAATGAATGAGTTATACCATTCTTGTTGCAATATTCTGTAAATGTTTCATTTTCAAATTCTCCACCATGATCACTTCGAATAGTGACTATTATTAGAGACATTTGGTTTTGAATTCGTTTACAAAAATTAGCAAATTCTACAAAAGCATCATTCTTATGTTTTAAAAAGAAAGTCCAAGTAAATCGTGAAAAATCGTCTACTAAAACAAATACATACCTACTTTTATTTAAAGAAGCAACTCTAGTAGGGCCAAATAAATCCGTGTGGATTAATTCGAGCGCCTACTAGTAGAAATTACTTCTTTTGTTTTAAAAGTAGATTTAATTTGTTTACCTAGTTGATATGCATCACATAACTTATCCTTTTTATAGGATAGTCTTGGGAGTCCTTTAACTAGGTTGTACTTAGACAATTTAGCAAGAGTTTTCATGTTCACATGGCCAAAATATTTATGCCATAGCCAAAAATCATTATTAGAAGCTACTAAGCAGAAATCATTCGAAAAATTATAAGACTTTAAACACAATTCATAAATATTATTTTTCCTACATCCTTCAAAAATTATATTTTGCATGGTAGAGTCATAAATTAAACATGCATCTTTTTCAAACATGATTTTATAACCTTTATCAGATAGTTGGCTAATACTTAACAAGTTATGCTTAAGTCCACTAACTAGAAAAATATCTTCTCTTAACGGGTTAATGTAATTACCGACCATGCCTATTCTAATGAACTTTTTTTTGTTGTTGTCACCGAATGTGACTGTTCCTCCATCAATGTCTTGAATGGAAGATAGGAGGTTGGCATGACCAGTCATGTGCTTTGAGCATCCACTATCAAGTATCCAACGATCTCTCTCAGGTACCTATATAATATTCAATGTGAATATGGTACCCTTTTCATTGGGTCCAAAAGAGATTAGTTTGTGGGAAACCAAACCCAAAGAGAGTTTGATTTTCCACCAAAAGCAGAAATATAATTAACAGAATTATATACAGAAAGAATGTATGAATTAATGTGTCACACCCTGCTTCCCAAAAAGAATACGGAATACGGATACGAGACAAAAGCCCAGCGAATGATTTTCATCATCCATAAGCTGTTCAAGAAATCTTTACAACATTCATAAGAATCATCAGAGTCGGAAGCAAAAAAATCAACCATATCCACATAAGAACCAAAATACCAACAAGAATACTTGAAACCAAATATATAATCTCAAATAGTCATGATCTGAATAAAACAAATGTCTTGGGTCACATTGCCCAAATACAAGAATAAATCCAGGTCTCAAAATACAATATTGTTCAAACAAGCTACAATAAATAGTAATAATAAAATCCAGCACTTATACTTCATGCCATCGATACCATTTGGAACCTGTTCTGCAAAATCTGCAATTTAACGAATGCAGGAAAGAGGAAAAGAGAAAAACACGTACCCGTCAATTGAAAGTTACGGGCCACATATAATATAGGATACAAGTACATGAGAAAACTAACTAGCAACATGATATAAGTATGATGTCAACATAAACAACCAGCATGGCAAAGTGAACAAGTGTAAATGGTATGAATCAAGTGTCAAGTAATCAAGTATCATGTAAACATGCATCAAGTATCAAGTATCATGTAATCATGTATCAAGTGTCAAGTTTCAAGTCTCAAGTATCATGTAGTCAAGTATCAAGCAAGCATGTATCATGTTCAAGTATCATGTTCAAGTATCATGTTCAAGTAGCATGTATCAAGTCCTGTAGTGATTACTATCTAGGTAGCACTTCATGCAGCCCACCTTAAATGGTTGCTACAACAAACAGTTTCTCTTTAGATTTCACAGTGGACCATAGAGGGCAGTATACTCAGGGACAAGTCAAGTAATCGAGCTCCAAGCTCCAAGTATCATGTATCATGTAATCCCGTGTCAAGTTGTGAAAGTGGCAAGTATCGTGTCTTGCGTGCAAGTATCAAGTAATCCTGTGTCAAGTATCATGTCTCAAGTAATCACGTAGGATCAGTGGATCCCCTTCCGAGTACACGTTTCTAAATTATCCACTATTTGATCTGTCCCTTAAATCCCGGCTTGGTTATTTATTATTAATATCAAACAAGCATGTATATGTGTAAAATATATCAAGAATAACATGGCATGATCATGTGACAAATACAAGTTGCAAGATAAATATGTACGAGTGCAAGATATCTCATAAAAGAATACAATAGACAAATCTCAAGTTTAGGACAGCAAGACCATACTGTAGTAAAACAGTGATTTCCAGTATTACAAACATCCAAACCTGGATCCATCTAAGGAACTGGAAAATAGACTTCCACACGAATCCAGCGAATATAAATAAGTCCTATATTAATTCACAAAAACATAGCTCAAAACTGATTTGAATACAGAAAATAGGTTCAGACATAAATCAGGAAATCGAATTCAAGAACAGGAAAACAGCATGAAAACACATTAAATAAATCTACAAAAAGTCTGGGGTATTTCCCTATATGTCCAATATCTAAATATAAAGTTTCATAACTTTCCAGTGAAATTAGATCAGTCATTAAAAATAAGAAAACATCAATAAACGAGAGTTTGGCAAATCTGGAATTCCCAACACTGCTGTACGAAAACTATGATATCTCACAACCAGTGAAATGAAATCCAATTCCACCAGAGGGATATGAAAATAGATAAAATACATTAACTTTTATATTTCACAAATATTTTTCATACAGTAAAAGGAATCAGGGTGAAAATACGATTCTTCACAGAACAGTGAGTAAAATACAGCAAGTATACTTTTTATAAACGAGCATGAAACAACACATAAAACTCACCAATAAAATCCACCAAAATTCTGGGTAATCCCTAACTAGATAAAGAAACACTTACTAGAGTTTTGGATCAAAATAATATATGTAGCATAAGTACCAAAATCATTTAGTCATCAAAATCATCCAAAAACGAAATCTGGAAAAGATCGACACCTCTGTAGTAAAACAGTCATAACTCACACATACGAAAATAAAATCGAGCAAGGTCAGAGGTGTTTGAAAATAGACGAAATTATCTAAAACTCATTTTATACCGAACTTAAGTTACTGATGTCAAGACAGTTCAAAACAGTAAACAAAACAGACCAGCGACAAAATACAGATTTTTCCCTTTAACAACAATTCAACATATATCATACAAAACTTGTTCAAAATACAACCAAACATGAAATCGAGTCTACTAAGTGTCCAAACATCATGAATTAGGGTATCTAGCATGTCCACACCAAGTATATCACACGGGTCTCAACAAAATCACGAATTCTCACAAAAGTCTCACATACATAATCAAAATCAAGAACGGATAGAACCTAAGTTAATCCATGTCCATATTGTGTCATGAGTCATCTATGGTCAAATTTTCATAATAGAGACAAAATCCATCAAACATAACACAAACAAGAGTCGTCTCTAGACCCAACTACACTATAGGTGGTATTTTTGACTTGTATCAAATAAATGAATTGGAGTACAAGTTACTTGCCTTAACCGAAGATGAAGAACAACGAAAATAAAGAGTAACGAGCAAAACTCTCGAACAAAAATCTACGAATCAACAAATCCAAGCAAACTTGAGCGAAAATCTCCACACGAACAAATCTCCAAAATAGAGAGGTGCCCACGAGGGAGAGAGAGACAGCGACAACTTGCGGCCAAGCGAGCACACCAAGAAACAGAACTAGGGTTATATATGGTGGTGTGTAGGTGGTCGGCCAAGAGGGGGGATGTCGGGTTTTGGAGGGGATGGGCTGTCGGGGTGCGCACACAAGCCGAAGGGGGAGGCTCGGCCTGGAGGTGTCGGGTTAGGTGCAGGCCAGAGAAGGGGGGGGCTGGTGTACGGTGGCGCAAGCAAGGAGGGGGGAGAGGCCGAGATTAGGCGTTAGGGTATTAGGGTTAGGGTTTGTGTGAGGGAGGGTGTATTTATATGGAGGGATTCGGTTTAAGAAGTATGAGTTGGGTTATTGGGTAATGGGTTGCGGGTAATTTTAGGAGTAGTAATAGGATTTGTATTAATGGGTTTGAAATAGGATACAAATTGAATAGGATATCAAATAGGACTAGGGATTTAATTTGGCTTTGGTAATCTTATTAGGGATCAAATAATAGGATTGGGAATAGGATAACAACCAATCACCACCACAAGCACCCAGAAATAAAAATAAAAAGGACAAGAACATAAAGAAAGAAAGAACAAAACAATGAAGAACGAACCCAAAGAGACAACAAATCAAAAACAAAGAGCTCAAAATGCAATAAAACGAATATATCTCGAAAACAACTCCAATATACGGTCCAGAAAGAATACAAGAGAGAAAATATACCAAATCAAAAAATACACTCCAAAAATACACAAAAATGAAAAACAGAGGTTACATAATGTAAGTAGTTCTATCTTTCGGACTCAGGTTGATTTGAACTCATATATTTTTGTTCTGTCCAGTCGACTTTATGTTACCTTTCAGTCGATTGTGCCTTAAATTCAGTCGTCTGGGAGGTAGATTAGGTCGACTTATGTGAGGTTTTCGTTTCTTTGAATGAAACTTAGAACCTCGGGAAAGGGGATTGATAATTGGGTTCACTCGACTGGTCTGAACTATAGACTTACTTTTATCATTAAAACTTACAGTTTTAGGTTTTTCAAAAAACTCATACAGTTTATTCTTAACACTAGAAATAGGTACATGTTTATTTACACTAGTGTTTTTAGAAACATGAGGTTTTTCAAGAGACTTTTGAAAACCAAGTCCAAACCTTTTATTGGATTGCACTTGATTTTGGAGAACATCATTTAACTTCTCCTTTCCTTTATTAAACTTAGATACATTCTTGGATATCTCCTCATAATTTTTCTTTAGAGACACAAGATCTATATCTAAACTAGAAAGACGAGAATTTAAAGATTTCACCTCTTTATCAAGATTAAGATTCTCTTGGGAAAGTGTTTGATTTACTTTCTCCAAGTTCTTAACTCTAATTTTTTCTTTCTTAAGTTCTTAAAAAATCTCGTTGAAACCATCAAGTAAATCATTAGAATCATAATCATCACTTACTTGATTTTGAGACGCCAAAAAGCAAACGTTAGCAACCTCATTTGTCTCTTCATTTTCTTCTTCCGATGAAGATTTGCTGTCGTCCCAAGTTGCTTGGTACGCCTTTTTGTTCTTTATGAACTTGTTCTTTGTGTATTTGTCCTTCTTGAAGTTGGATGCCTTTCCTTTAGACTTCACGTTCTCTAGTGGGCAAACCTTCTTCATGTGTCCTGTTTTGTTATACCTGAAACAAGTTGGAGGTTCATTAGATTCCTTAGATTTTGAATTAAACTTACCTTTCCTTAGGAACTTTTTGAAATTACTCGTGAACAGGGCTATCTCTTCCTCATATTCTTCTTCATTCTCGGAGTCTGACATGGCTTTGAATGCTAGTGTCTTCTTCTTTGATTTTTGTGGTTCAAGATCCTTCTTGTGCTCTTCAAGATGAACTTCATACGCCAAGAGAATTCCCACAAGATTCTCAAGAGAAAGTTATGTTAAATCGTTGGCCTCTTCTATAGCGGTGGTCTTCTTCTCCCATTCGGGGGTTAGTGCACGGAGGACCTTCTTCACCATTTCAGTTTGAATGTGCATCTTCCCAAGCGCCACAAGTGAATTTGTGATGTTCGTGAACCTTGTAATCATGTCAGACACATTCTCGTTCTCCTTCATGCTGAACATTTTGAACCTGTGAACAAGAATAGATATTTTAGATTATTTTACTTTATTTGTTCCTTCATGAGTTACATCGAGTGTGTGCCAAATTTGATGTGCGGTTGTTGCATTGGACACACGGTTCAACTCCTCTTTTGTAAAGGCACAAAATAGCGCGTTCATCGCCTTTGCATTGTTCATTGTTTGGTTTTTCATGCCGTCGTTCCATTGTGCATATGGAATGGTTGGAGCGGTGTACTCGGTCTCTGTCATGTTCCATATCTCATAGTTGATGGACTGATAGTAGATTTTCATTCTACACTTCCAATAGTTGTAATTGGTTCCATCAAAGAGGGGTGGCCTTTGTGTAGATTGGCCTTCATGGTATTAATTTGCATTAGAAGTATTTGCCATTGCACTCAATCAGGCTCTGATACCAAGTGTTGGATCCTGTAGGAAAGGCAAGAAACACTAGGGGGGGGTGAATAGTGTTTTATAAAAAATAATTGCGGAATTGAACTTTTTCATCTGTCCAGTTGACTTGAAAAGAGAAACCAGTCGACTGGAGCGACAGTTAAGAAAAGTATTTTAAGACGAGTCTGATCAGTCGACTTATAGAAGAACCAGTCGACTTACCAGACAAGTTTCAGAGAGTATGTAGTACAAGTTTTAGAGAGTATGTAGTACAAGTCAGACAAAAGAATATGATGAACCAAATTTCAACAAAACGGTTGCCTGGATTTCATATATATATAAATCCATTCGGTTACAAAAGTGTTACATCATATATTACTTTTTAGTCTAAATAAAATTCAAAGTACAATTTTTAAACTTAGTTGCAGTTCCATATGCACACACTGGTAATGGCTTCCTGCCTTCTTCAGCTTGCCTTTAGTAAGTGCGAACTCTTACTCTTGGTGAATAGGCTCCTTTCCTTTGTGGTTCATCTATGGGGCTGATATGCTGCTATTCTTCTGAAACTGGGGACAATCTGGTCGGATATGAGCAATCTTCTCACATTTGTAACGGACACGGGTATCTTTCTGAAGGTCCTTCCTTGGGCACTGGTGCAACCTATGTTTTCCCAAAAACGTATTTTTGTACATTTTCTATGTATTTAAAATTTTCGTAAATTATTTTTTCGCTTTCAAATTCTTTCGCCAAAATGTTTTGATGGATCTCCTATTAAAATCTGTTTTCGATTAATAATTTTATTTGTAACCATTTTCTATATTTTTTATATCTGTTTAATAAAATATAAAGAAAGCTATCAAGTGGCTTACAATCAATCCCCCCAAAATCAAAGGCCCATATCAAACCTTACAAAACACATTTTTCCTCCAAAATTTTAAACCCCAAAACCAAAATTTTTCCCCTAAAAAACTCATTACTTTATTACTATCTCTCTCTTCTCTCTTTACTTTTTCATATTTCTCTCTTTCTCTCTCTCTCTCTCTATCTCTCTCTCCCATTCTTTCTTTATTTATTTAGAATTTTGATTTTAAGATTTCGATTTTGTAAAATTTCAGAAATTTTAAAAGCAAATATCTCTTCAACAATTAAATTTCATTATTTTCCACACTTAAAGTTCTAAGAAGTTAGATTTTATACCCTCATTTATAATTATTTTTCAACATATACTAATGGAAACATAGACTTTTAATTATAACTAATTATTGTCATACTATTCAAACTTGAGCTACATAATTATTGTTTTATTGTTTACATGGCTTTTCGTGTTTTGTATCGTTCCGAAGACGTACCATAGGCACGTGCCTAAGGGCAAATCTAGTTGTAATATAATTCTTATTATTACTTTTACTATTATTATTTTTCTTAGTATTATTATTGTTATTATTGTTATTAATTTTGACTGGTTATTAAAGATCTATTTCTATGTACAAATTGTATTAGTAGTTGTTTCAAATTATTTCCACAATGTAGTACAAAATATATTTTTGTTATATAACCCTACATTTTATTGGTTAATTATTTTTCTATTAGTTTTTATAAAACCTATATTCTATTAAAAACCCTATAACCCGATTATATTTAACCCATACCCAAACCAACTACCCTTATACCTACCCCTGATTACCTAAACTACCCGTACCCATTTATACACTACCCCCTTCCCTGTGTATTTAACCCATGCAGATCCGAACTCACTCTCCCTTATCCGACCCGCTAAACCCTACTGTGCCGCCTCCCTTCTCCCAGCCGCAAACCCTAAACCATCCCCCTATATATATATCTAACCCATGCACCCATCATTTCCGATCCCCTTCATCCGCTCTCGTCTCTCCCTGTGCTCTCCTCTCTCTCCCCGATCTTGCTGTGAACCCGGAACCCCTCCCTTTTCTGTCCTCTCTCTCTCCTGAGCTTCCGATCGCTTGTGGTCCTGCCCTTGCCGCTTGCATGCCCCGATGTGGCCCTTGGGTCTTCTTCCCGTGGCACCCTGTGTTGCATCTGCGAGGCTGGACCATCGGCAGACAGCAACAACAAGCATCCTTGCTACCATTGCCGCGATGTCTTTTTGGCCGAAGCTCTTGCCGGTTGTTCTCGTCGTGGTATGTGCGTGCTTTCTCGAGCACGTGTCTTTCGGTGTGCATGTGTCGTTCTCTCGCTGTTGGGTGTGTGTGGGATTATTCGTTGTTTGGTTCGTTGGGTCGTATTCGTTATGGTTGCTCGCTTTTGGTTCGTCATGGTTCGTGGGTTCCGTTTAGTTCGTTGGGTTCGTTGCTCTGGGAATCCGTTCCCGTTATACTTGCTTGGAGTCATTTTCGTCGTCGGTTAAGGCAAGTAACTTGTATTAAATTTCATTGTAAATATAAGTACTAAATACTGCTTGTAGTGTAGTTGGGTTCTAGAGACAAATTATGTGTGAATTCTCTTGTTGATATTGTCTCTATAGTGATGATTTAACCATAGTTGCCTCACGACAAACATGAGATGATATAACCTAGGATTGACCACTTCTTTTTGTATATGTGCGTGTTGTTCATATGAGATCATGTGCTCATTCGTGTTATTCGTGATAGACTTGTTGTGGACTTTTGAAATACCCTATAACATGTTGCTTGAACATCTAGTATACTCTGTCTCATATTTGGTTGTGTTTTGGATGAGTTCTACGTGAACTAGTAGATTTTGTATATATGCGATATTTTCAGTTTTGCTGGCTTTTCTATTTTGATCAGTATTTTAGACCCTATTAAGGTCAGTATTTGAAAATATCTTGTGAACATGACTTGTAGAGAATTCTGTATATATTTTTCAACCCTCTCGACGGATCTCAGTTTCAATTTTTGGTTTGTGAGTTATGTCGATTTTACTACAGTGGTGTCAAAAGATTTTCAGATTTTGTTTTCTATGAATTCTGAAGAGTAACTATTTTTATTTTGGTGTTAAAATTATTATTTTGATTTGAAATTTTGCTCAGTACTTCTAGACTTGATCGGGATTTACCCAGAATTTTGGTGGATTTATTAGAGGAGTTTTACAAATCTTTTCATGCTCACAAATAAAGATTTTACATACAGAATTTTACTATTGTTCAGTAAAGAACTATATTTTTGACCTAATTCTACTTGCTGTTTCCAAAATATTTCTGAATATGAAAGTTAGCATATTGTATCTATTTTCTTAAACTTTTGGCGGATTTGGATTTCGATTTATGGTTGAGATATTGTTGTTTTCGTACTGCAGTGTTTGTGATTTCAGATTTACAAAACTATCGTGTCTTGCTGTTTTCTAATTTTTGTTAACTATTCTATTTTTGTTGGAAAATTATGAAACTTGGTATTCTATTACTACACATATAGGGGAACACCCCAGATTCTTCATGGATCTAATTTGTGAGTTTTCATGCTATTTTCCTGAATTTGAGTATAATCCTCTGATTTCTGGCTGAACACGTTTTCTGGTTTCAAATCAGTTTTGAGTTATTATTTTGTTAAATATTATATGAATTATACATGCTTGCTGGATTTGGCCGAGAGTCTATTTTCTAGATCTTCTGACGGGTCCAGATTTGTTGATTCTTGGTTGTGATGACTACAACACAATGCAAAGTTGTGCTACCACCTATATATATTGCAGGATGTATCAAAGACAAATACCATGGTGCAATACACAAAGGCAAAGTTGATCCAATAAAGCTTTCGAAATAATCGATCAAACTACAAAGATCTAAGTTCAAGTCTCATTTGATAGAGCAAGCTTCAAGACATAAAGACAATGACACAAGCTCAAGTCAAAGACTCAAGTGCTTCAAATGTTTTGTATTAAGTGTCTTGTAATAATTGTAATTTTTATTCTTTAAGTCTTAGAATGTTGTAATAGCCTTGTCACAAACACACTCACACTTATCTTTTAGTAATTGAGTGTTTTACAAAAGTTAAAAGGTCAAAATAAGCTCGAATAAGATCAGTTGTTGAGTACCAACCGACCACTCTTCGGAACCAGTCGACTGTCTTAGTACGAAACTATCTGAACTCATACAAGCTCTGACCAGTCGACTGTTCAAGCCATTTCGACAGTTTCTGTTTTTAAAACTTGTTTTTCAAATTCAAAACATTATTTCCGTTGGTTGATAGTTGGTGCAACTGTTTCTCAACGTCCGGTGAGTCTAACTCTGTAAATAGAGTGTAAAAATCACTTGATAATGGTTCCAAGCATTTTTTCTTAAGTTTCAAGCCTTTGTTTTTTAAAAGAACAAGCATTCTAAAAGCATTCATATTCTCTAAGTCTTGGTTCTCTGTAAATCAGTCTAGTATAACATCGAATTCATTTTAGATTGATTTCAGAAGTTGACCTATTAGCCATTATACAAAAATCACAAATCACAAACTAGGCTATAGGTTATTGTTTTTCACTCTCGGGTTGTGAGGGTGGTCCTATCGGTTGGAGAGTCGGGTTTTTCACTCTAGGTTGTAGAGTGGGTATGCTCTCTCTAGTGGTGAGAGAGGTCTACGAGTTTGACAAGGTTATTGTCAAACGCTGTAGGGTATTCGTGCATTTTTTTTTCAAGAATAGTGGAAAATCTCAAGTGGGTTGCTTAGGCACTGGATGTAGGTCGGGAGGACTGAACCAAGATATATCTCTATGTACTCTGTGGTTGACTCTCTCTGTTGTTGTATTTTCTTCACTTGCATTTCAATTTTTCTGTGTTTTATTCGAAAACTTGTCTGGCAAGTCGACTGAGTCTCCTCTATAAGTCGACTGATCAGACTTGTATAAAATACTCTTCGAACACTTGTCCGTTAAGTCGACTGAGTTTACGCTATAAGTCAACTGATCAGACTTGTAAAAATACTCTTCTTATCTGACACCCAGTCAACTGTATTCTCTTTTTAAGTCGACTGGACAGAACAAAAAGTTCAATTTCTTAATGCATATGCGATGGAATGATGACATGAAGAGTGAAACATTGAACAATGCAAAGGCGATGAACGCTCTATTTTGTGCTCTTAGCTAGGAGGAGTTCAATCGTGTATCCAATGCAACAATGGCGTATCAAATTTGGCACACACTCGAGGTAACTCATGAAGGTACTAATAAAGTTAAAGAATCTAAGATATATGTTTTTGTTCACAGGTTCGAAATGTTCCGCATGAAGGAGAATGAGAATGTGTCAGATATGATCACACGGTTCACGAATATTACAAATTCTCTTGTGGCTCTTGGAAAGACGTACACTCAAGATGAAATGGTGAGGAAAGTTCTTCGTGCCTAAACCCCCGAATGGGAGAAGAAGACCACCGCCATAGAAGAGGCCAATGACTTAACACAACTCTCTCTTGAGAATCTTGTGGGAAATCTTATGGCATATGAAATTCAACTTGAAGATCGCAAGAAGGATCTAGAACCTCAACAACAAAAAAAAAGACACTCGCGTTCAAGATTATGTCGGACTCCGAAGATGAAGAAGAAGATGAGGAAGAGATAGCCATGTTCACGAGAAAGTTCAAAAAGTTTCTAAGGAAAGGTAAATTTAATTCCAAATATAAAGATACTAATGAACTTCCAACTTGTTTCAAGTGTAACAAGACAGGTCATATGAAGAAGGATTGCCCACTAGAGAATGCAAAATCTAAAGGAAAGGCTTCCAACTTTAAGAAGGACAAGTACACAAAGAACAAGTAAATGAAGAACAAGAAGGCGTATCAAGCAACTTGGGACGATAGCGACACTTCCTCGGAGGAAGAAAATGAAGAGACAAACGAAGTTGCTAATGTATTCTTTAAGGCTACACAAAACGAAGTAAGTGATAACTTTGATTCAGATGACTTATTAGATGCTTTTGATGAGATTTTTCAATAACTTAAGAATGAAAAAAATAGAGTTAAAAACTTAGATAAAGTTAATCAAACACTTTCTCAAAAGAATCTTGACTTAAATGTTGAAGTCAAGTCTTTAAATTATAGACTTTCTAATTTGGATATAGATCTTGTATCTCTTAAAAAAAATTATGAAGAGATATCCAAGAATGTATCTAAATTTAACAAAGGAAATGAGAATTTAAATGAATTTCTCCAATCCAGTTCAAACTAATAAGAGATTTGGACTTGGTTTTCAAAAGACTCTTGAAAAACATCATGTCTTTAATAACACTAGTAGTAATAAGGCTGAATCTAATTCTAGTGTTAAGAATAAATTATATGAGTTTTTTGAAAAACCAAAAACTGTTGTTTTCAATGAAAAGAGTAATTCTGTAGTTCAGACTAGTCTATTGAACCCCAATTTCAGTCGTCTGTCCAGAGATTCAGAGTCTTATTTAAAACGACGAAAACCTCAGATAAGTTGACCTATTTCACCTCCCAGTCGACTGGATTTCAGTAATAGTCGACTGAAAGATCGATAAAGTCGACTGGGCAGAGCAAAAATATATGGGTTCCAGTCAACCAGAGTCAGAAAGATAGAATTACTTATATAAATTCATATGTTCTTACTGTATGTAATTCTGTAGATTATATTCCTGCATTTGGTGGTAAATCAAACTCATTTTAGGTTTGGTTTCCCAAAAACTAATCCCTTCCGGACCCAATAAAAATGGTACCATATTCACAATGATTTTTTTATAGGTACCTAAAAGAAAACGTTGGATACTTGACAGCGGATGCTCCAAGCACATGACTGGTCATGCCAACCTCCTATCTTCCATAGAAGAGATTAATGTAGGAACAGTCACATTCGGTGACAACAACAAAGGAAAGGTTATTGGAATAGGCATGGTTAGTAAGATCACTACCCCTAATATAGAAGAAGTTTTTCTTGTTAGTGATCTTAAGAAAAATCTGTTAAGTATAAGCCAATTGTGTGATAATAGATATAAATTTGTTTTTGAAAAAGACCCGTGTTTAATTTATGATTCTACCATGCAAAATGTAATTTTTCAGGGCTTTAGAAAAAATAATACTTATGAGTTATGTTTAAAATCAAATAATTTTTCGAATGATTTTTGCTTAGTAGCTTCTAACAATGATTCTTGACTTTGGCATAAGAGATTTGGCCATGTGAATATGAAAAATATTGCTAAATTGTCTAAGTACAACCTAGTTAAAGGACTGCCAAGACTATCCTATAAAAAAGGATAAGTTATGTGATGCATGTCAACTAGGTAAACAAGTCAAACTACTTTTAAGACAAAAGAAATGATTTCTACTAGTAGGCCTCTCAAATTAATCCATATGGATTTATTTGGTCCTACTAGAGTCGCTTCTTTAAATAAAAGTAGGTATGTATTTGTTTTAGTAGATGATTTTTTAAGATTCACATGGGTTTTCTTTTAAAAACATAAGAATGATGCCTTTGAAGTATTTGAAAATTTTTGTAAACTGATTCAAAATTAAAAATCTCTAACCACAGTCACTATTAGAAGTGATCATGGTGGAGAATTTGAGAATGAAATATTTTCAGAATATTGCAACAAGAATGGTATAACACATTAATTTGCATTTCCTAGAGCTTCACCACAAAATGGAGTGGTTGAAAGAAAGAATAGGACTTTGCAAGAGTGTGCACGTACTATGCTTGTTGAAAGCAATTTGCCTAAGTACTTCTGGGCTGAAGCTGCTTCAACAGCGTGTTATGTTTTAAATAGAATTTTGATTAGGCCTAAGCCTAAGAAAACATGTTATGAACTATTTTTTTATAGGATTCCTAAAGTATCTTACTTTAAAGTATTTGGTTGCAAGTGTTTCATTTTAAACACTAATGATAATTTAGATAGTTTGATCCTAGATCTAATGAAGGTATCTTCATTGGATACTCAAATAGGAGTAAGGCATATAGGATCTTCAATAAGTCAACTTTGACTATTGAAGAATCCATGCATGTTTCATTTGATGAATCTCTGGCTTCATCTACTGTTATTGAAGATAATGAAACTGATTCATCACCTTTAAATAACGTAATTAAATTACTAAAGCAAACTACCCTAGTAGATAAGTCGACCGATAAGTAGATTAAGTCGACTATTGTGAATTAGTCGGCTGATGGACTAGTCAAGTCGACTAATCCTATTGTGATGACTCAAACTTTACCAAAATTATTTGTTGAAGTTAGAGATCATCCTCATGACTTAATAATTGGTGACATTTCACGTGGTACTCAAACAAGATCTCATGTTAATATGATTTCTCACACCGCTTTCTTGTCAGATTTTGAACCGAAAAATATACAAGAAGTTTATGAGAATGAATTTTGGAAGAATGGTGTGCAAGATAAATTAAACCAATTTATAAGAAATGAGGTATGGGATTTAGTTCCACGACCTCCTGACCATACTAGAATTGGTACCAAATGGGTACTCAAAAACAAGTTAGATGAATCAAGACAAGCCGTTAGGAACAAGATTATATTAGTTGCTCAAGGATATAATCAAGAAGAAGACATATATTTTGATGAAACATATGCTCCTGTTGCTAGACTAGAATCAATTAGGACCTTATTATCTTTTGTATGTTTTATGAACTTTACACTTTTCCAAATGGATGTTAAAAGTGCTTTTCTTAATGGTTTTATTAAGGAAGATGTTTATGTTAAGCAACCACCTGGTTTCGAATATGAACAATTCCCAAACCACGTTTTTAAATTGAAAAAGGCTTTATATGGTCTTAAATAAGCACCTCGTGCTTGGTATGATCGATAGAAGATTTTTCTATTAGAAACTGGTTTTGAAATAAGTAAAGTAGATACTACTTTGTTTATTAGGAAAATAGAGACCGATATTCTAATCATACAAATATATGTAGACGACATAATCTTTGGCTCTACTAATAGTAGTCTATGTCAAGAGTTTGCTAATACCATGAATAAATGAGTTTGAGATGCGTCACATCGGTGAACTCAATTATTTCCTTGGACTACAAATTAAGCAGTCACCAAATGACATATTTATTAATCAAAGAAAATATGCAAAGGAATTACTCAAACGGTTTGGCATGGATAGCACAAGTAGTAAGACCACACCTATGGCTACTACTACTACACTTGGCAAAGATGAATCAGGTAAGAGTGTGGATCAAAAACTCTTTCGAGGTATGATTGTCTCACTCTTATATATTACTGCTAGTAGACCAGACATTATGTTTAGTGTATGTTTGTGTGCTAGATATCAGTCGAGTCCTAAATAGTCTCACTTAAAAGCTGTGAAACATATTTCAAGATACATTAAAGGCACATCTGAGTATGGTTTATTTTTTCCACGCACCGATAATTTTCAACTTTTGTCATATAGTGACGCTAATTTTGCTGGCAGTAAACCTGCTCGTAAAAGTACTAGTGGAACGTGTCACTTTTTGGGACACTCACTAGTATCTTGATGTAGTAAAAAGCAAAATTTGGTATCCCTATCTTCTACAGAAGTTGAATATATAGCTGCAAGTTTGGCTTGTGCCCAAATTTTGTGGATGAAACAAACCCTATTAGATTATGGTATTTCATTTTCAAAACATGCTATAATGTGTGATAATACCAGTGCCATTAATTTATCTAAAAATCCGATTCAACATTCACGTACGAAATACATTGATATTAGACATCATTTTCTACGTGATCATGTTTTAAATGGAGATATATCGTTAGACTTTATTTCTACTGATAAATAACTAACAGATATCTTTACTAAACCACTTAGAGCATCCACAGTCGTTTGCTATATACCCAAAATTTGGAAAAAATAGAAAAAACCGAGCTGCAGTCGTTGTCCAAATACCCAAAATTTGGGTGTACGATGAACAGTTGCGTGCCAAATATAGCAGGCGAAATGGCCAAATGCAAAATATAGCTAACGCAAGATAATATGCCGTCCGATCTAATTAACGGAAGATAATCTTCCGTCCCGTACAAAAAGTACTGAACCCAATGATTAAGAAGCTTTTGAAAAAGAAAAAAAAAAAAAGTCAACCGACGGTGGATAATGTTGCGTCAATCTCACTAGAAGGTGGATTATATTCCGTCCAGGAATTTTTCCATTTTTTTTTTTTTGTCTTCTAGTGCTTAAAAAAAAAAAAAAAATTAAATGCTCTTAAATTGGGACGGTTGATAAGCTTCCGTCAATGTTGTCACACGGTGGAATATTTACCGGGTGAGGAATTTTTCCTTTTTTTTTTTTTTTTTTTGTCTTCTAGTACTTTAAAAAAAAAAAAAAAAATTAAATGCTCTTAAATTGGGACGGTTGATAAGCTTCCGTCAATGTTGTCACACGGTGGAATATTTACCGTGTGAGGAATTTTTCCATTTTTTTTTTTTTTTGTTTTGTCTTTTAGTGATTAAAAAAAAAAAAAAGGGGGACGGACCATTATACTCCGTCATTCTTAATGGACGGTTGATAATCTTCCGTCCGGCTATATTTTAGCTTTCGACGACTGCAGCAACATTCTTTTTTCCCTATTTCTCAATTGCTATTTACCCAAAATTTGGCTTCAACGACTGTGGATGCTCTTAAGGAACACACTTTTATCACCTTAAGAAGTTAACTAGGAATTTGCATTTTTTATGATATTTCTTAATTTTTTTATCTTGTGTAAGTCGACTTAAAACTATTTTTCAGTCAATTGACCAAGTCTTTTTGTTTATATATTTTTGGCTAAATTTTATGCACTGGACATTCGAGTGTGTACAATACCCAGTCGACTTGATATTTTCGTTTGTTTTATTTGCTCTCGACTAAGTCGACTGTTCCTCCAAATCAGTCGACTGTCGCGACATCAATTTATTTTTCTGATTGGAAATGACGTATTTTTTGAGGCATCTCTCTTTACCCTTTCTTAGCCATTGGCTGATCATATTCTTTGGTTAACTCTAGTCTTGATCACAGCCCTCTATTCTACGTAAAACCCTAGTTTTTACCCCTCTTCTTTCACTTTCCCTTTTTTCACATTTTCTTTCTAAAAAAGAAGAAGAAGTGGGCTGTTACCTTCTCTTGGCAATTTCAGTGCTTTGGTGCTCAAAAAATTGAAGATTGTGTTCAGATTTCGAGTACATTTCACTTGCCGAAGTCTTTTTCGAGTTGGCTGAAGCTTTGTGCTTCTCTTTCTTTCTTCGTTGTTGGGTATAATTTCTTGACCTCTTTCCCTTTTAAATTTTCTAAAGTTGAATCATGCCTCCAAAGAGAGAGCTCGTGGTTCTAATGTTGAGGAAGGTCAATCCTCTAGCAATTACCTTCAATATCTTAGAAATCCCAACCTTGTTGAGAAATTCTTTCTCATATGTCAAATTGCTATCTTCCGGGGAGATTTGTCAATTTTCCTGACTTAGATAGGTTCCCTTTAGCCCCATTGTTTGAACAATGTGGGTTATTTGATTTTCTTTTTCTTATTAATCAACTTTATTACTATCCACAACTTATATATTAGTTTTATACAAATATGAGAGTTACCACTTCCGAGGATGGTAACGAAATATTTTTTACTACTACGGTAAAAAATATTCGTATGAGACTAACTTCTGAAAAATTAGGGATTATCTTGAGTATTCCTGATGAAGGATTGGATTTATGGAAAATTAAAATGGATGATGACTCTATTTTTTCAAAAATCTACTTGCCAAATCGCGGTCCCCCAATGACTAACCAATCAATTACAACGCTTGCTAAGCTAGTTGCAAGAATTTTGTCGTATAACATTATCCTTAAAACGAGGAGTTACGATCAATTTTCCCACGAGTTGCAACAAGCTGTCTATTCGATTTTTGGCAATATCAAATAAATTGGAGTCGAGTCATTTTCAGTCGTCTTCATAAGGCTCACACTTCTTTCCTTCCTTTTGGTTCAATACTTACTCATGTTTTCGACTTCTATGAAGTTGTTCTTACTTCTGAGTCTAGTGTTGTCACTCATTATGAGTCTTTTGATCGTGTGAGTTTAGCTAGTATGAAAATTCTTCACTCACCTCCTAGGTCTCCTCGAAGGAAATTCCCTCCTATTCCTTTAGCCACTTCAGGTCGTAGGTCCTCTGCCTTTAGTTCATCTCGTCCTAGAGATTTTTTTCCGATCCTGAGAGTCTTTATCATTCTGTCAACTATCTCATGAATCGTCAGGATACCCTTGAGGCCAGTCTTGCTCACCTAACCCACTTGTTCACTCATTAATTTCCACCTCCTCCTCCTACCTCCAAAGGTGCTGATGACGAAGACGAAGACTGACTTGTTGTATTTTCTATTTTTTGTTGTAATTTTTTGTTATGTTTTATGTATTTTTCTTTTGTGCAGTATTTGAAACCATGCACTTCAATTTTCTTTGTCTAAATTTGTTATGTTTTTGCACTGTGTTTGTTCTTTATGAAATGCTTTCCATTATGTTATTGTTTCTTTCCTTCTTTTTTTGTTGATGACAAAAGGGCAGAAAAGATGTGTTAGTTTTGGGGAGAAAAGGATATGTATTTGTTTTGTGCATATTTTTAACTTGTGCATGTTGTACATTAGTTAGGGGGAGCATTTTTAATTATTATTATTATTGTAAGCTATTGTGTTGTCATCATCAAAAAGGGAGAGAAAGTTGATTCTTGGTTTTGATGACTACAACACAATGCAACGTTGTGCTACCACCTATATATATTGCAGGATGTATCAAAGACAAATACCATGGTGCAATACACAAAGGCAAAGTTGATCCAATGAAGCTTTCAAAAGAATCGATCAAACTAGAAAGATCTAAGTTCAAGTCACATTTGATCAAGCAAGCTTCAAGACATAAAGACAATGGCTCAAGCTCAAGTCAAAGACTCGAGTTGAAGACAAGACTCAAGTGCTTCAAATGTTTTGTATTAAGTGTCTTGTAACAATTGTAGTTTTTATTCTTTGAGTCTTAGAATGTTGTAATAGCGTTGTCACGTACACAATCACACATATCTTTTAATAATTGAGTGTTTTACAAAAGTTAAAAGTCGAAATAAGCTTGAATAAGATCAGCTGTTGAGTACCAGTCGACCATTCTTCGGAACTAGTCGATTGTCTTAGTAGGAAACTGTCTGAACTCATACAAACTCTGACCAGTAGACTTATTATGACGACCCAGTCGACTGTTCAAGCCATTTCGATATTTTTCTGTTTTTAAAACTTGTTTTTCAATTTCAAAATATTTATTTCCTGTTGGTTGACAGTTGGTGCAACTATTTCTCAACATCTAGTGAGTCTAACTCCATAAATAGAGTGTAAAAATCACTTGGTAAAGGTTCCATGCATTTTTTCTTAAGTTTCAAGCTTTTGTTTTTGAAAAGAACAAGCATTCTAAAAAGCATTCATATTCTCTAAGTCTTGGTTCTCTGAAAATCAGTCTAGTATAACGTCGAATTCGTTTTAGACTGATTTCAGAAGTTGACCTATTAGACACTATACAAAAATCACAAATCACAAATAAGGCTATAGGTTGTTGTAAATCTTTTGTTGTTATTTTTCACTCTCGGGTTGTGGGAGTGGTCCTCTCGGTTGGAGAGTAGGGCTCTAGGTTGTAGAGTCGGGTTTTTCACTCTAGGTTGTAGAGTGGGTGTGCTCTCTCTAATGGTGAGAGAGGTCCATGGGTTTGACAAGGTTGTTGTCAAACACCGTAAGGTATTCTTGTATTTTTTTCAAGAATAGTGGAAAATCTCAAGTGGGTTGTTTTCATACTGGATGTAGGTCGGGAGGACTGAACCAGGATACGTCGCTGTGTACTCTGTGGTTGACTATCTCTGTGGTTGTATTTTCTTCACTTGCATTTCAATTTTTCTGTGTTTTATTCGAAAACTTGTCTGGCAAGTCGACTGAGTCTCCTCTATAAGTCAACTGATCAGACTTATATAAAATACTCTTCGAACACTTGTCTGGTAGGTCGACTGAGTTTCTGCTATAAGTCGACTGATCAGACTTGTATAAAATACTCTTCTTATCTGACACCCCAGTCGACTGTATTTTCTTTTTAAGTCGACTGGACAGAACGAAGAGTTCAATTTCTTAATTATTTTTTAAACAACACTATTGACCCCCCCTCCCCCTCCCCTCCTCTCTAGTGTTATCTGCCTTGCCTACAGGATCCAACAAGATTTTCATTCCTGTGGTAGCGGGAATCTCAGTTTTGGTACAACACGTCTTGCTGTCCAGAATTTGTATTTTGCTATGTTTAAACATTTGCATGTTGTTTCTTGCATTTTGTGATTTAGAACATGTTCCTTGCAGCATATGAGATCTTGATACATCCTTATCTTGTCCAGATTTTGTTCTTGTTGTCTCGTGATCATGTGTATTTGTAATAAAAAGTAACAAGCCGGGGTTAAGGGAAAGATCTAGTAGTGGACAATATAGAAAAGTATGCTCGGAAGGGGACCCGTATTTCCCACATTTGGAATTTGGTATATGATTTGGTTAATTTGAATTTGTTATATGATTTGGTTAATTTGTAATTCCAGATTTCGTTTCACGCTTTGCGAGATTTTACAGTTTTCGTACAGCTGAGTTGGGAATTCCAGATTTGCCAAACTATCGTTTCTTGATATTTTCTGATTTTTTATGACTGATCTAATTTTACTGGAAAATTTTAAAACTTTATATTATGATACTAGACATTTAGGAGATTACCCCAGATTTTTCTTGGATTTATTTGAGCAGTTTTAATGCTATTTTTCTGACTGAGAATTTGATTTGCTGATTTCTGACTGAACGTGTTTTCCTGGATTCAAACCTGTTTTGAGTTATGATTTTGTGAAATACGATATGACTTATATATACTCGCTGGATTTGTGTGGAAGTCTATTTTCCAGATTCTTCGACGGATCCAGATTTGCATTTCTGTAGTGACGAGATTCACTGTTTTAGTACTATACTGTCTTGCTGTCTTGAATATGAACATACACTGTTTTGCTCGTTTATGTGACTGTATATTACCTATGCATGTTTATTTGTTTCCCTGAACCTAATATTGATTATACCATGTTAGTTTGACACTATTTCGTGAACTATCATGTCTAATAAAAGTAATCAAGACGGGGTTTATGGGAAAGATCTAGTAGTGGGAAAGCATAGAAATGTGTACTTAGAAGGGGGCCCATGTTTCCCATATGATTATCTGTTATCTGTTCTCTGTTATCTAACCCTGTCTACATTACTTCCTATAGGAAGGTGTAGGGAAGAAGAGAACCACTAGGTTCTATCTGTCTGTCTGGATCTGTTATCTGACCCTGTCTACATTACTTCCTATAGAAGGTGTAGAGAAGAAGAGAACCACTAGGTTATATCTTATCTGATTATCTGATATCTATCTGAACCCTGAGTACACGGCCCTATATGATCCCCTAAGAAATCTAAAGGAAAAATGTTTGAATGTAGCAACCATGTAAGGTGGGCTGTATGAAGTGCTACCTAGATAGTAATCACACAAGACTTATAAGAACATGACATCTGTATTCTGTTATCTGTATCTGTTCATCTGATATTTGTTATCTGATTATCTGTTATCTGTCTGACTATCATATGACACTACCATCTGTATATCTGTCTGTATGCCATCTGACACTTGACACTTGACACTTGACACATGTTATATGTATCTGTTAGTATACCATGCTAGCAATTTTTTTCCTGATTCATGTTAGTTATCACATTTCTATTGACACATTTATACCATGCTATGTTGTTCTGTTGTTATGTTATATTTCTTATTAGTTAGTTTTCCCCATATACTTGTATCCTGCATTACAAGCAGCCTGTAACTTGCAATTGACGGGTACTTATTTTCTCTTTTCCTCTTCTCTGCAATCGTAAATTGTAGATTTTGGTGATCAGCTGCCCGACGGAGTATGTGATCTAAAGTTCTAGTTGGCTTTAGCTTTTGCTATCTTCATTTATTTCTTGTTGCTCATATTCAACATTGTATCTTGTACTCGGATCAATTTTGTATTTGCGCAGTATGACCCATGATTTTGACTTGTTCAGATCTGATTTATTTGAGATTAATACATTTTGTTTCAAGTAAATTCTGTTGGTTTATTAATTCAATTTTGCATGTATGTGGTTGATTCTTTTGCTTCCGACTCTGATTATTTTGTGAGATATTGTAAAGATTCCTGAACAGCTTATGGATGATGCAAATCATTCGCTGGGCCAATGTTACGTGCTCGTATTTTGTATTTTTAGGAAGCGGGGTGTGACAGGGTTTTTAATGGTATCAGAGCCCAGGTTTGGCTAATGTATTAGTTGCCTAATATATTAGACAAGCTTGGCTCAAACTAGGATCGGCTCAATATTTCACCAACCATGCATGCATGAATGAATTATAATCAACATTGATCTGGATACTAGTCTTATTCCATTCATTTGATCCCTTCTTATTCGATATCCTTGATTCCTTGATTCTTCCGTCTCTTTTTCAGTCATTCTCATTTGTTGATTCCTTATTGGATATAGTTTTGTTCTTTCCGTACCCATATTCTTTTCAATCTTTCATCTTCATTTGTTGACTCATTTTGAGTATCATGCTAATTATTCATTCCTGTCATTTCTCTTCAATTCTGCTTGTGCCCCATCGTTCCTCTTCCTTCATATTCAATTCTTTGATTTCTTATTTTCTTTCGTCCCTTGTAGTCGTTGTCCTTTGTTGACTCTTTATTGAGTATAAAATTCATTCTTCTCCTACCTATATTTTCTGTATATATACTAGGTTTGCCCGTGCACGTGCCTACGGCACGTTTCTGCGAACGATGCAACATATAAAAAGGCTGTAAAAAAATTAAATATATGCACGTCTTCGTGAAGAATGATTTATATATATGTGTATTTAGCTGCGACATTGATGTATTCTAAATTAAGTTGTTTATTGGTTTATATTTTGCAGGGTTATTTGTCAGGAGCTCGAGATTGAAAAGAGTACTGTGAATCTATAACAATAGTGGATCAAAATCAATTGCCATGTGTGACTTAAACATAAGATATTTCATATTTGATTTGTAGCATATTATAAGTAGCAATTTAGTTGGTAATGCAGTTATCGCCTCAAACTGCATGAGTTAATTCCCCGTTGTCATGTTTTCATGTAGTTAACCATATATGATTTTAAAAGAGGTTAAAATAAGAGAGTGGGAGAGAGAGAGAGATAGCGTGTTGTGATGTACATGTGAAGATCTTTTGTTAAATGTGATCAGGTACAATTACATCTCCATATTAATATATTTAGTATCCAGATACTAGAGAGCCTACTGCAAATTTGATCTAAAACAGGTTTGTTAGCCCCAATTTTTTATATATTTTAGTGTATGAGATATTTTACATGTTTTTTTTTTTAAAAAAAATCTATAACTTACATCATTTCATAATATTAAGTGAACATGAGAATTGCAGATGAAAAATCATTATAATGAAAAACAAATACTAATAGAAATTTTAGTAAAAATTTCGACATATCTCCCTTAAAATATTAGCCCTTTTACAGCAAATCCTCACAGGCAGTTAATATCAATCATCCCCAGGCCAATCCAAGCAACATCACACAGTCATTATATATATAAGGTTCTGGGGAAAAAATCATGATTTGATGCAAGATACAAAATAAAAACAAAAATTTGGTTTAAGGGGTCCAAAATATCAGACCCTAATTTAACTATATATATAAGGTTCTAAAAAAGATTAACTAAGTATTTAAGGTCCAAAATATATTCCTGATAACCACAACAAATGACAGTACTAATCTGCTATTCCTGATAGACACCAAAAGCACAAAATCACATCTTTTTTAGAACAGAATCGAATTAAACATTCACATGATTTTTTTTCTTTTTTTTTAATGCATGAAGCCAAGCTGTCACCAAGCTTTCAGAATTTTTCCCTGAAAATTCTTCACTATATTGGATATCCATTAAACTTGATCGTTAATTAAACAATTGTCCAACTACCAAAAAACAGATGTAAACTTGAACACATTGATCATCTTCATAATCATCTTCATAATCATACCTCACGACTTTCTTCCTGAACTCCAGGAAAAATTTCAAGAAAACCTATCGAAACAATTCCCCCCCCCCAAAAAAGTAAAGATTAAAGTAAGCAGATTATGTCCGACTTTTATTTTTCCTAATAACCTACCAATATATATACATGCACATTATCTCAGACTTTGTTTAAAACTTTGTTTCAGTTGTTTATCACATACAATAAAGATCAACATATGTCCGACTTTGTTTTAGTTGTTTAAAACTTTAAAGAAAACAGCAGCTTTCAAAGGCCTTCTTAGCCTACATTATCTCAGACCGGCATACTGGACACCATATCCTCTTCCTGAGCCATTTATCAATGCACTACAAAACCAAACAAAAGAAAAGGAGGTCAACAGTTAGCTAGTCAAAAAACTCAACTCCACAAACAGTTTAAACAAACAATATTATAGGATTCTGTACTTCTTTATGTAATTTATGTGTGCATGGCAAATGATGGATACTGTCTCCAACTGAGGGGTTCTCCAAGCATATAGCACAAATTTCTTCACTATTTTCACTCTGCACATAACAATGAAGAACATAGTCAAGATATATTGAATGTATGCTTCAAACTGTGGAGTCCATGCGGGAAACAAATAAACATGGAATCTGCACCTGGACCAGGAAACAGAAATAATAAATATATAGAAAAAGATTTATATAGCACAAAATAGAAATCGCAGGACCAAGAAACTATATTTCTCCACAATAAACAAATAATCATGATAAAAGAAAATTTGCATATAGGAAAAGGCATGCTTAACAATGTTATACTTATGCTAGTCATATAAAACACAGCCAAAAACTCATAGACAAAACCTAGAGCAAAAGAAAACGTCAACTAAGTAAAATACCAGTAAAATTAGTACAGAAACAAAACCAAAAAAAAAATAAAATGTAGTTTCCTTTGCATTTATTTTTGATGAATCTAGCTATGCTTTAATATTTGGACATTAAATATGTGAAAATTATGTAGGCTATGCTGTGGTGGAACTACAGGCATTTGAATTGACCTCCTCTCACATCTTGGTGGCATTGAAAAGAAGATTGAAAAGAAGTAGTTTCCCTCCTGCTATTAGCAAAGCCACCACGGAAACGTTCCCTTATCTGCACAAATCAACTATACAGGTTGAGCAACCTTAGCAAAATCAAGGAGGAGGACTGGAGGTGGAGGTGGAGGTGGAGGAGGAAACTATAAATGCAAGGATATTTAGAAGATAGAAGATTATCAGCTTTCCATTAGAAATACAGACTAAATTGACAGAATAATTCACAGGAAAGAAAAGAACTGAAGTTAATGTATAAAAGAAAAATGTTCCCTTATCTCCATGAAAGAAAAAATAAACTGTGAAAGTGGACATGAATTAACCAAAATAATAGTAAGGCCATCAACAGACAATGTGAATCAATAGCAGATAACTACAGTTCCAAGTAAAAAATAGTAAATATAGTCCTAGCTTACAAATAACGATTTTGCACAATATTAGTTGAAACTTTCCTTTGGAAAAAGAAAAAAAAGAAACTAACAAATTCAGAAACAGAGCTGATTTATCACTAAAAATGATATAACACTTCCAACTTAAGTGCAGTGCAATATGAAGGGTACAGATACTTACCTGTTAGAATAAATTAATATGCGTGCACAACTTGAAGAAATAAACTACATAGAATTAGAGAATATATGTCAATGAAAAGAAAAGAAAAACCTGATAGTATGATAATATTAACTACCAGGTATAAAATCCAAATCCATTCAGAAAAACAACTTACCTGATAGTTCTCCTCTATGACCTGCAAGACGTAGTTCATTAATGAACTCTGAAATCTTGAGGAGCTCTGAGTCAGTGAAGATGTCCTCAAACACCTTCAGCCCTTTTACAATATTGACCTGATTCCATACGGAGACACAGGATGAGCAATCAATTATAATTTAATTAGGTAAAAAAATGCCAAACATCTCAAAACAAACTACTACTACTAATTCTCCTACAGCTTCTCCTATTACATATCAATAAGAAATTTGAGGTGAGAATCGTGAAGAGATAGAACTCGCCATATGCCCTTTCACTGGTTCCCTTGATACAAAACCTTTACAGGTCTTGATTCTGTCCATTCCCGTCGCAAGCATCCTTCAATGTCCACCCTATGCTCTAGGGATACAAAAGAAATCTAGATAATAAGTAAAATACCAGTACAGAAACAAAACAAAACAAAACAAAAAAATGGAGTAGTTTCCATTGCAATTATTTTTGATGAATCTAGCTAAGCTTTAATATGTGAAAATTATGTAAACCAAATGCATACAACAACCAAAGTATTCGGAATTCTCATTTATACATAGAAAAAAAAAGGTATAGCTTTCTTCATCATTTATACACAGCAATAGTTTTCTCCATTGATGCTTTGGGATTAGAAATGTGTAAAATCAAAAAAAGTTAGCACTGAAATAGGTGGGGGATTTAAAGAAGTTGTTAGCCTACAACAAAAAGTTATTAGTTGTGCAAGGCTAGGATCTCATCTATATGGTAGTCTCTCAATTGGATGGATAGTTGTGATTTACTGAGTCACACAGCTATATGTCAACAGAATCATTCAATCAAAATTATGCAAGTAGAGATGAGAGATGAAATACTAAACAAACATGAACAGACGATAAAAAATAGACCATGCGAGAGATTTGTAACCTGATATAACTGAGCTAGCCCAAATTGTTGAACATCTTGGATTATAAAGTCCGCTCTCCACTATATTTGTACAGATAAGAATTTTAGTTTCTCCCAGAGCAAACTTTTCCATGGTGCCTTCCAGTTGCATTGAGTGTTTCTAACCAAGTTTCAAAGAAAGTAACCATTTTAGCATGACATAAACAAAGCAAATTAAAAAGGTAGAGTACAGTATCAATAATTTACACTTCAGACATACTAACCATGGTTCAAATGGTGGGAGATGCCAAGACATGTTAGATGTATTGGATAGGGATTTTGCCTAATGATACTTAACATGAACAATAGTACAATATATCACAGCTAATGCGAGATCCCACAAAAGTCTCTCTGAACCATCTTATTATATATCTATGCTAATGTATAATATGAGAAGGATGTATTTGGTTGGACCCTATGGGGAGAATAAATGAGGCTTCAATATGCACATGCCTTGAATACTGATGATAATCATTATGCATTGAGTGAACAAATGGGGTCTTCATCATGAAAGAAAAAGGATCTTGTGTTATATAGTATACTAAGCACTAATTTTCTGATACCAATATATATCATTCCCCAGTGTAGGAATTGGGGTATAGGTGATTGTTTCACATATATAGGTCTCCAAAGAAATGACCAGTTTTGAGCTTTTGAGTAAGTTGGAGATGATCTTTCTAAGTCATGCAATAAGATTAAATAACTCAAAAGAGAAACCCGGCATTTAAAATAATACGACGACAATACAGGGACTACCTTTCCATGAGCAATTGCAATTTCTTCATCAGGAAATGATTGCTCGAGAAACTCCATGACATCTTCCAGGCCTGTTATGCATGACAAAACTCTTCAGGACAAAAAAAGACCAAGCAAACTATTTTATAAAAATTTAATAAACAGCAAACAGTAAAATGGGCAAGGAGCAGGTGGATCAACGAAAACAATCTTCATCAAGCTCCAAATTTTCTCTGCCAGGCAATCACTGACATGGATCCCAGTGAGAAAAGAGACCATTTTGTTGGTCAGTTTTTAGGAGATAATTTTTTAAGGAGATAATCAACATGCCACATATGAATATGAGAACACAAAAGTAGGCTGAGCTCAATGCTCCAGCCAAAATCCTCAACTGTAACAAATGTAACAGAACACACCTTGACTGATTATGCTAAAGGGTTGTTTATGAAAGCTTGATGCACTAAATTCCTTAATCAGGTAAAATCTATCTCAAAATCTGTCTCAAACTGCAATAACTCGATTAATACATGTATATCTAAGGTAGGTTGCAGATTAAAACAAATTGCAATAATTCAATTAAAACAAAACTACAGTGATATCTAAGATAGGTTGCAGATTAGCTATAAAGGGTTGGGTTGATCCCAACCAACCCACCAGACATCCTAGTGCAATTTTTCAAGTTTCCAATTTCTTCTAACAAATCAACACATATGAGCTGAATGGCATCAAAGAATGGTAAACAACATCTATGCACTCAAACCAAGGAATAAAAGAACACATGACATAAAGTGGGAAATACCAACAAAAATGTGAAAGAATAATTCACTGAAGTTAAATAAATGACCTTTCAGCGACATTTGTTTTCACATTTGTTTTCACATTTACTCAAACTACTAATCTTTCAGCGACAGTTGGAAATAAAACAATGACTATAAGGCAAGGAACCTAATAGAGAACAAATTCAAAGATAAATATATCAAGCGACATCTCAGGCACTTTCAACTACTATTGCATATCAACAGCTTATACTTTACAATTCATCAGAGGAAACAAATATACCTTGTTACAATTCCTGTGCAGCCGAGATCATTTTTTTTTCTAAAAAGGGATCTAGCAAAAAATGACCGTAGCTTGCATATATCCTGTGTGACAGACTTAAAGTCTGAAATTTTAAAAAACATATAGCTGGATTCAATATCCTATTAACATACTGATATTATAGACATGACAAATTGACAATTATAACCTTCAACTTTCAACTAAGATGCTAATAAAAATGACAGGTTTTAACAATAACCTTGAACTTGAATCCCATCCATGTGGCCAAAGAAGATCAGTTCTATTCTCGATAAGCATTGCTCTTCCAGAAATAGAACTGCATGAACATCAAGCAACTTGTCAAAACCAAATCTGACTACGAAAGTAACAGTCCATTTAACCTTCTCAAACCCAAAGCTTCAAATAAACATTCAGTTACCTGAGGTATAACTTCTTTCACATGCTCACTGACTAATTTCAGGGGAGATCCTAATTTCAGGTATAACTCCTCTAATTTGTGTTGTTTTATTTGATTTTGAGTTTGTTGAAGAAGAAACTGTTTGTTGAAGAAGAAATTAGAGGAAGAAGAAACTTAGGAAAATAGATCTAAATACCTTCACTGTTGTCGCCGTAGCCGTCGCCTGAACCCCTTGCCGTCGCCGCTCCAGTCGCCGATCGTTGCTCCAATCGCAGCGTTAGGGGACGGGGAGATGGAAAGATGGAAAGACAGGGATTTGGGGAAGATGGAAAGACAGGGAGAGAGAAAGAGAAGGGGGCGGGGAGAGAGAGGGGGGTTCGGGAAAATGGAGAGAGAGAGAGCGGTGGAAGAGAGAGGGGGGTTCGGGAAAATGGAGAGAGAGAGAGCGGTGGAAGAGAGAGGGGGGGTTTGGACTTTTCGGGAGAGAGAGAGGGAGATCGGAGACAGTGAGAGAGAGAGTGTGCGGGAGAATGAGAGAGAGGACGGGGAGAATGAGAGAGAGAACGGGTGTAAGGGGTGTTTTTTTTTTTTTTTTTTTTTTTTTGAAAAGAGAGAGAGTGTGTGTGTGTGTGTTTGAATTTGTGGAGTTTGAAATTTGGGCGGGAAAATATGTTTTGTGAGAGTAGATCTGATCCATTGATTTTGGGATAGATTGAATGTGAGCCACTTGATAGCTTTCTTTGTGTTTTATTATATAGATATAGATATATATATATATATATATATATATATATATATATATATTTATGTATGTATATATTTCTCGAATACTTTGTCTATTTCGATTATTATTTGTTATATTTTGGATCTTCTATAAAATTGTTTTCTAAAAGTTTTGTTATTTCAAATAATTGTGTATTTTAATATCACAAATTTCAGAACGTAACTTCGTACTTACATTGAGCAATCAATATCTAAGTACGTGTGGAAGATGGCATCATCTCATTCAACATTTTGTTGCAACTGGATGTCGAGATGGCAAACATGCAACTAGATGTCAATAGAGGCAAATTACAACTGGATATCGGGGAGGCAAAATGTGCAACCGAATATCTTGATGGCAACCTGCAACCTGATATCGTGGAGGCAAACCTGCAACTTGATGTCGACAAGGCAAGTCTACAGATGGATATAAATGAGGCGAACCCACATTAAAGAACTTTTACTATTATTATTATTGTTTTACTTATTATTGTTAGTATTATTGTTATTATTGTTATTACTATTACTATTATTATTATTGTTTTCATTATTTTATTATTGTTGTTAATATTGAATTATTTTTACAAAAATGATGAACCCCAAATTATATTCCGTCTTGCATTATTATCCTTACCTGTATTGTTAATATTTTTATTTTTATTATTTTTATTATTATTTTTACCAGTATGATTATGATGATTATTATTGTTATTATTATTTTTATTATTTTTGTTATTATTATTTTATTGTTATTATTATTTTTATTTTTGTTATTATTATTTTATTGTTAATGTGTTGATTTTTGTATTATTAATATTATTTTTGTTAACACCTATTAGTTTTGACCAAATTATTTAAATTAAAGCCATCATCTAAAGCCCAATTTTATTCTGGTGTCTCATTCTTTTCTTCCTGCTCGGATCATCCCTTGGTGTCACGTGGTCTACAACGACATGTCTGCAGATTGGAACGTCACCATCAGAGTGGCGCAGCGAAAGCGTTGTGGGCCCATAACCCACAGGTCCCAGGATCTTATTGTTGCTTCTCCTTTCTTGCATTGTTTGCTTTCCCCTAGCTCTTGCATTGTTCTCATCCGTTGACTCGTCACTTGGTTCATCTTTTTCTTATCCATCCTTTCTTCGTTCCAGCCCTAGCTATTTCTTCATCTCTTTGCTTTGTTATCTTGCAAGTCTTGTGGTGTTCTTCTTCATTTTTGGATACCGGTTACTTCTTTCTTGCATTCCATTTTGCCATCATGCCCCCATTTATTATTTATTTTAATTCTTTCCTGTTCATTCTCTCTTTGATTCCAGTTCTGCCTAATCCCTATCTTGCTTTGTTACCTTGTGTTGTTTCTCTCCTTTTGATCCCATTTGTTTCTTTTCATGCATTCCCTTTGATATCGTTGTTATCCACTTCCTTCTTTTCGGGTGTTGCCTTTGCTTTGTTCCTTCCCCATTAGCCCTCTGTTTTGTTACCATTCCCCAGTTTGCTTTTTCCGTGTCCTATGTACCGCCTAAGCAAATTTTGAGGGCGAAATTTTGTTGTAAGGTGGGTAGGATTTGGATCCCCTATTTCTAGTATGAATGTATTTTGTGTGTATTTTCTGTAATTAAAATTTCTGTAAATTAGTTTTCTGTATTCAAATTATTTTTTTTAAAATATATTGTCGGATCTTCTATTAAAATCTGTTTTCGATCAATAATTTTATTTGTATCTATTTTCTCTGATATTTTTATACAATTCTTATTTTTTTATTATTAGTCTTATTATTTTTACTACTGTTATTATTAGTACGTGATATGGCTAAAAATAGGGGTTTAATCGAGACCGTCCAAATTGGGCACGAATCCTGAAGTCCGGGGGTAAGACAGTAATTTCACCTACAAATGGGTCAGAAACGGGTACTGGGTCTCCTTCTCACAGATCCAATAACCCGCGAACGGATCCACCTCAACTGGGTGCGGGTTTCAACCCGCAACAAACCCGGTCCAACAGGGTAGAATTAGGGTTTCTGATTAATGTTAATCAACGGCCCTGATTCATATCTATCCTTTCACTGAGGATTAGGGATTACATTCCTTATCTATACACAAGGAATTACATGCCTAATCTGTTCCCTAAGACGCCTATAAATACCCCCCACCCATCTCCATTAAGAGGTAATCAATCTTTCACCAGTTTTTGCGCTCTTTCATAGTCTTCCAGATTACTGACTTGAGCGTCGGAGGGTGCGTCGCCGGGAACAACCCCGGTGTCTCGCACTTTTTGCAGGTGTACGGCGGGAGCGACGATCACAACCCGACTGAACAGGTATACAGGTTTACTATTCAGTTTCCCTAAGAATCCACAAATACTGTTTGTTTGCCCCCACACCGAAATTAGCGGCAACAGATTGGCGCCGTCTGTGGGAAACTAACAAATAGAAATCTCTCCTCTTCCTGGTGAACAGATCTCCAGCCATGCCTCCTAGGAAAGTCAGATCAAGGGGGTCCAACCGAGGACCCAACCCTGATCAGCAACAAGAAGTCCTCCCTAATCCCGCTAAGCAACAAGGGCAGCTTCCCCCTACGGCGGAAGACCCGCTCCAACAAGACCTTCATCCTCCTAATCAGCCACCCCCGAAGGGTCCTAACCCTCAAAAACAGCCTCTTCACCAAGAGCACGTCTCCATCCACAACGCCTCTACGGACTCTATGGCTTCCCATCATCCCCGAGCCTCTGGTCGCCATAATACCGCTCTCAATCGCAAGAAAGATGATGATCTCCGCCGCCATCTGGATGAAAAGCGGGCCCGAGAGGGAACCTCCCGCCAACACCATCCGAGCGAGCGGTCTCCTCGCCACCGTTACTACAGGTCCCCCGTCAGGAGAGGGAGGAAAGAGTCCCCCGAGCATTACCGAAGAAGGCACTCCCCTGCAGGACGGCAACAGCCCAGGAACAATGAGGCACCAATCACCCGGGCCGAGTTCCAACAGTTCCAAGCGGCCGTCCTGCAGGCTCTCAACCTCCGTCAAAACCCTAATGAGCCAAAGGCCCCATCTCCTCCTCCAGTACGAAGCCCTCGCCGACGGTCCCCATCTCCTCATCCTGCTCTTAGCAACTCCCGACGTACCCCAAGTCCTCGTTGCTCTCGAAGTTACCATCGTCGTAGCCCCCACTCTCCCTCATACGAAGACGAGTCTAGGGGCTCAGCTGATTATCATCGGAGGGATGACACCATGTACCGTCGTCTTCATGAAGTAGAGAGGCGCCTGGGCCAGATAGACCGGGAAGAGGAGCTTAGGGGGAGGACCTTACGTCCTAGCCGCCCCCCTTTCTCCCGAACCATAGTGGATGCGCCTGTCCCGTTCGGCTTCAAACCTCCCCAATTTGAGACTTACACCGGGTAGACCGATCCAGTTGATCACATCGAAATCTTTAAGACTTTGATGCTCCTCCATCAAGCTTCCGATGCCCTCCTCTGCAAAACCTTCCCCGCAACTCTCAAAGGACCAGCTCGAGAATGGTACTCTCGCCTCGCCCCCTCCTCAATATTCTCCTTCGAGCAGTTCGAAACCCTCTTCGTCACACATTTTGTAAGTAGCCGTAGAGCTGAGAAAACCAGCATCTCCCTATTACACCTCCACCAAAAGAAGGGGGAGAGACTGAGAGACTATGTGAAGAGGTTCACAGCTGAAGCCAGGACCATAGCATCCCTCGACCAGTCGGTCGCTACGGCAGAATTTCAATCAAATGTCCTTAATTCCAACCTCCGCTCCTCCCTCGCCAAAAAGCCTCCACAGAACTTTTCCGACCTTCTCCTTCGCAGCGAAAAGTACATTCGGGCCGAAGAGGCCGAGAATCAACCCAACTGGGAGGGGTCTTCCTCCGGGTTTAAGAGAAAAGGAACAGAAGAAGAAGGGGCTAAGAAGCTCCAGAAGGATAATGCCGGCCAGCGCCGACCTCCTCCCAGATTCGAGAAGTTCACTCCCCTCACCACTAACGTCTCAACTACTCTGATGGAAGTCGAAAAGGAGGGGATCTTACCTCCAGCTCCGAGGATGAACACCCCCGCCAAGAGGAGGGATAAAGAAAAATGGTGTCGTTATCACCGGGACCATGGGCATGACACCAACGATTGCCGTGCTCTGAAAAACAAGATCGAAGCCCTTATCCAGAGGGGGCAGCTGACGAAGTTTGTAAGAAAATACCGAGCCGAACTTCCTCCCCAGCCTCGGGGGGCTAACAAGCGTCCGGAACGAGAAGAGACGCCAGACTTTGAGGAAGAGCGAGTCCTCTACCTCATCCATGAGGGTCCAATGGGGGGCTCCTCGAACTCCTCTCGGAAAGCATTTATAAGAGAGGTCAACTCAGTCCGAACCACCCCTCCTCCCAAAGGCCTCGGAGTGCCCGTCACTTTCTCTGACGAAGATCTTGAGGGTGTCCGCACCCCTCATTGTGACGCACTCGTCATCAGTCTCCACATGGCCAACTTCAAAGTGGAGAGGATCTTAGTAGACAACGGCAGCTCCGTCAACATCCTCTTCCTCGATGCTTTTAAAGGCCTAAAGCTCTCGCGGGACAGACTCAAGCCCGCCGGTTACACGCTCCACGGGTTCACGGGAGTGCCAGACTATTGAAGGGGTGATTACCCTCGACGTAACCGCTGGCAAAACTCCTACTACCCGGACGGAGTCGATGGACTTCATGGTCGTAGATGTCCCAGCAGCCTACAATGTCATTTTAGGTCGGCCCGGTCTGGCCGCCCTTGAAGCCGTCCCTTCCGTCTATCATCTCAAAATGAAATTCCCCACTCGAGCCGGAGTAGGAGAAGTTAGGGGCAATCAAGAGCAGGCCCGCAAGTGTTACATGACCTCTGCCCTCAGACCCGTCCTCTCCTTAGAAACACTGGAAATCCCCCAAGATGCCGCTCGGCCGACTTCCGAGCCGGTGGACGAGTTGGAGGAGGTACTCTTCTCTGAGCAGGAGCCGACCCGCAAGTTCTTTGTTAGCAAGACCCTCCCGTCCGCCCTATAGTCAGATATTGTAAAATGCATCCGAACCAATCAAGACCTCTTCGCATGGTCAGCAGCAGATATGCCCGGTATCTCCGAAGAACTCTTGGTCCACCGCCTGAGCGTTGATCCGGGGTCCAAACCGGTTCAGCAGAAGAGGCGCAAGTTCGCCCCCGAGCGTCAGCTCGCTATCAAATAGGAGGTGGACAAGCTGTTGAAGGCCCGATTTATACAGGAGGTAAACTATCCTGAGTGGTTGTCAAACGTAGTAATGGTGAAGAAGTCCAACGGGACTTGGAGGATTTGTATTGATTTCACCGACCTCAACAAGGCCTGCCCCAAAGATCCCTTTCCTCTGCCGAGTATTGACACTCTGATTGACGCAACCTCGGGACATGAGCTCCTTAGCTTCATGGATGCTTTCTCAGGTTACAATTAGATAAGAATGTTCCCCCCGGATATCCCGAAGACCTCGTTCGTGACCGACCAGGGGCTCTATTGCTACAGAGTCATGCCGTTCGGTCTAAAGAATGCGGAGGCAACATACCAGCGCCTCGTCAACATGGTTTTGCAGGCTCAGATCGGCCGGAACATGGAAGTGTACGTTGATGACATGCTTGTGAAAAGCATCCGAGGCACTGATCATGTGGCTGACCTCCAAGAAGCATTTGACGTTCTGAGAAAGCACAATATGAGACTTAACCCGAACAAGTGTGCATTCGGCGTCTCATCAGGGAAGTTCCTCGGCTTCATGGTTAGCCAACGAGGAATAGAAGCAAACCCGGAGAAGACCTGGGCCATATTGGACATGGCCCCTCCTAGAAATGTTAAAGAAGTTCAGAGATTAACTGGTCGCCTAGCCGCCATAGGGCACTTTCTGTCAAAGTCTGGGGAAAAGTGCCTCCCGTTCTTCAAGGCCCTCAGGGGGGCTAAAGGATTTGAGTGGGGGCAGCAGCAACAAGACTCCTTCGACCAGCTTAAAGCTTACCTCGTCAATCCACCTCTTCTCAGCAAACCAATACCTAGCGAACTGCTTTACCTCTACCTGGCAGCCTCCGAGCAGACCCTCAGTGCAGTCTTAGTGAGGGAAGAAGACCGGGCTCAGAAGCCTATCTACTACGTCAACAAAGTGCTTCGGGACGCCGAGCTCCGGTACCCGAAGATTGAGAAAATGGCCTATGCCCTGGTAATGGCCGCGAGGAAGCTTCGCCCTTACTTTCAGTCCCATTCGGTGGTCGTTCTTACCGACCAGCCGCTGAAACAGGTTCTTCACAAGCCCGAGACTTCCGGTCGCCTTATGAAGTGGTCGATCGAGCTGAGCCAACATGATATAACTTATCAGCCTCGGACCGCGATCAAGGCACAGGCACTGGCCGAATTCATAGTTGAGAGTACCATCCCCGAGTCCAGCCAAACAGTGAAGGGACCACCAGTCTGGTCGGTTTATGTTGACGGATCCTCCTGCAATGAGGCAAGTGGGGCGGGAGTCATTCTGGCAGGCCTGGACGACTTCATCCTTCAATACTCCCCCCGTATAAACTTCAAAGCCTCGAACAACGAAGCCGAATACGAGGCGCTAATAGCCGGTCTTGGAATGGCCCGCAATGCTGGGGCACAATGACTGCATATCTTCAGCGACTCTCTGTTGGTCGTCAATCAGGTCCTCGGCGAGTATGAAGCCCGCGATGATAGGATGGTTAAATACTTGGCCAAAGTCAAGAGCCTCATGGCGTTATTTGAAGAGGCCCTCATCCAAAGGATTCCCCGAGAAGAAAATGCTCAGGCCGACGCCCTATCCAAATTAGCCTCCTCTTCCCTTCAAGGTCTTGAGCAGACCGTATTGATAGAAGTCCTCTTGAAGCCGAGCATAGAGGACGAAACACCCGACTCCGTTGAAACATTGCTCGTCCTCCTCGAAGACAACTGGATGAAGCCCCTCGTCAATTTCTTAAGGGACGGACTCCTCCCTGAGGATCCGAGGGAAGCAAGAAGAATCAGAACCCGGGCCGAGCGTTATACATTAATCGAAGGTATCCTATATAAACACTCCTTCACCCAGGTGGACGGTCGGCCTTACCTGAGGTGCCTTTCCCCCGGGCAAGCCGACTACGCCCTGCAAGAACTCCACGAGGGCATCGGCGGGGCCCATTCTGGGTCCAGGGCTCTAGCGTGCAAAGTGTTGAACTACGGGTATTTCTGGCCCACTCTCCTACGGGACGCCGAACGACACGTCAGGCAATGCAGCTCCTCTCAGAAGTACTCCGACATCCGGCGCCTTCCACAAGCACCACTCACCTCCCTATCAAGTCCGATCCCCTTCGTAATGTGGGGGATGGATTTACTAGGGCCGTTCCCACCAGCTCCCGGACAGTTAAAGTTCCTAGTCGTGGCAGTCGACTATTTCTCGAAATGGATAGAGGCCGAGCCCCTGGCTACAATCACCAAGCACAGGGTCGTTCAATTCTTCTGGAAAAATGTGATCTGCCGATTCGGCGTTTCCCGGGTCATAGTTACAGATAATGGAACGCAGTTCACTGGGGCTGCCTTCCGAGCCTTATGTGAGGACCTCGCTATACAACACCGCTTCTCCTCCGTCTCTCATCCTCAGTCAAATGGCCAGGCCGAAAATGCCAACCGACAGATCCTCTCAGGCATCAAGAAGAGACTAGACAAGTGTTCCAAGGGCTTGTGGGTTGATCAGCTGCCCAACGTACTGTGGAACTACCGCACCACAAAGCAGACCCCAACAGGCGAGAGTCCGTTCAATCTCACCTACGGGTCCGAGGCCACCATTCCCTTAGAAGTCGGAATACCCTCTCCTCGTTTGATAGCTTTCGAAGAAGAGCAGAACGCTAGAGAGCTCAGAGCAAGTCTAGACCTGATAGACGAAATCCGAGAAAGAGCTGCCATACGGCAACAAAGCTACCAGAGAAGGATTGAGCAAGCATACAACAAAAGAGTCCACCCAACGGATCTCAAAGAAGGGGACCTAGTCCTCCGAAAATTGGCCATCTCGTTCCTCGGACAGAAAAGCAAATTGGCCCCAAATTGGGAGGGACCCTACAAGATCTCAAAAGTGATCCGCCCCGGTGCATACAAGCTAGAAGATCTCGAAGGCAGGGAGATCCCCAGGACTTGGAATGCCGACCATCTCTTGAAATACCAAGAGAGAGCAACGACGCCCCTCTAAGTAACTCGAGATGTCGAACCATTCCCTTCCTGTTACTAGTAGTGATTTTTCCTTTATTTTTCATTGTAATAATGGCTAGCAACTTTAGAAGCAGCCGATCATTGGATATTAATAAATAAAGTTTTTTCATATTTTTGATACTGTTACATCTCTCTGCTTTTCACTCCTCAATCTCACGATGGTTCGGAGTCCAACACTCGGCTCGACTCTTCTTCCTCAGTTTGCCCATAGACGAGCCAGAAGTAGATCGCCGTTCGAAATTGCTTCCGCAGCCGTTGAATGGTTCGGAGTCCAACACTTGGCTCGATTCTACTTCGCATGTTCGCACCTAAGCGATCTAGAAGTAGCTCGCCATTCGGAACTGCTCCCACAACCCTTATACCAATCTCACGATGGTTCGGAGTCCAGCACTCGGCTCGACTTTACTTCCTCGGCTCACCCACAGACGAGCCAGAAGTAGATCGCCGTTTGAAATTGCTCCCGCAGCCGTTGAATGGTTCGGAGTCCAACACTTGGCTCGATTCTACTTCGCATGTTCGCTCCTAAGCGATCTAGAAGTAGCTCGCCATTCGGAACTACTCCCACAACCCTTAAACTAATCTCACGATGGTTCGGAGTCCAGCACTCGGTTCGACTTTACTTCCTCGGCTCGCCCATAGACGAGCCAGGAGTAGATCGCCGTTCGAAATTGCTCCCGCAGCCGTTGAATGGTTCGGAGTCCAACACTTGGCTCGACTCTACTTCGCGAGTTCGCTCCTAAGCCAGCTAGAAGTAGCTCGCCATTCGGAATTGCTCCCACAACCTTAAACTAATCTCACGATGGTTCGGAGTCCAGCACTCGGCTCGACTCTTCTTCCTCGGCTCACCCAAAGACGAGCCGAAAGTAGATCGCCGTTCGAAATTGCTCCTGCAGCCGTTGAATGGTTCGGAGTCCAGCACTCGGCTCGACTTTACTTCCTCGGCTCGCCCACAGACGAGCCAGAAGTAGATCGCCGTTCGAAATTGCTCCCGCAGCCGTTGAATGGTTCGGAGTCCAACACTTGGCTCGATTCTACTTTGCATGTTCGCTCCTAAGCGATCTAGAAGTAGCTCGCCATTCGGAACTACTCCCACAACCCTTATATCAATCTCACGATGGTTCGGAGTCCAGCACTCGGCTCGACTTTACTTCCTCGGCTCGCCCACAGACGAGCCAGAAGTAGATCGCCGTTTGAAATTGCTCCCGCAGCCGTTGAATGGTTCGGAGTCCAACACTTGGCTCGATTCTACTTCGCATGTTCGCTCCTAAGCGATCTAGAAGTAGCTCGCCATTCGGAACTGCTCCCACAACCCTTAAACTAATCTCACGATGGTTCGGAGTCCAGCACTCGGTTCGACTTTACTTCCTCGGCTCGCCCATAGACGAGCCAGGAGTAGATCGCCGTTCGAAATTGCTCCCGCAGCCGTTGAATGGTTCGGAGTCCAACACTTGGCTCAACTCTACTTCGCGAGTTCGCTCCTAAGCCAGCTAGAAGTAGCTCGCCATTCGAATTGCTCCCACAACCTTAAACTAATCTCACGATGGTTCGGAGTCCAGCACTCGGCTCGACTCTTCTTCCTCGGCTCACCCAAAGACGAGCCGGAAGTAGATTGCTGTTCGAAATTGCTCCCGCAGCCGTTGAATGGTTCGGAGTCCAGCACTCGGCTCGACTTTACTTCCTCGGCTCGCCCACAGACGAGCCAGAAGTAGATCGCCGTTCGAAACTGCTCCCGCAGCCCTTAAACTAATTTAACTACGGTAGGGGTCCTATGGTTCGACTTTACCTCACCGGCTCGTCCCCAAACGGGCCGGGGCTAGATGGCCACTCCGGTCTGCCCCACTATCGAGCCGAGCCGGGGTGCCGAGGTACCGACCCTCGTATATGGCGAAAAAAACCCTCCGAGGCGAAACCACCGCCAGATCATCTCAAAATGTGTGCTAGAGCGTGATGAACGGATCTAATTCAGCCACGTGTCCACAAAACGACAAGATAACGTTTTCTTGGGAACTGGACCCGCCTCAAGATTCGTGCAACCATCTAATGGCTCTGATCGCTTCACTTCGCTCGGCACTAGAACAAGCCTTCGGCAAAAGTCACTCCGGCTATCAAGCAACAAAAGCGCAACCGACCCATGCCAAGCAAGTAGCCAGCCGAGCCTCGAAAGAGTTTAGGTTAAGATTTAGGGGACCTTCCCCTCGGATTCGGGCCTCGGTCATCACCGCTTCTACCACGAACTCCTCCTGACCCAGACATCCACATCGGAGCCATCAGAGTCAGGAGAAGACCTTAGTTGAAGAACGACCACCCGTCCTTCCGAAGAACCTTTCCCTCGGTCCGGACTACGGTCGCCAACTCTCCTGCCTTGTCCTTCCCTGCTCCTGACACCCACATCGTAGTCGTGAGGAACGGGAAAAGAACAAGGCAGTAGAGTGACCACCCCTCCGAACCTTTAGAGGCGAAAAATTTTCACAAAGCTGGCATCCGCCCAAGGGCAGACACCATCGATGCCACGAAAGTTCAAGACTACAATGACAAACTACAAGGGGGGTGTGGGATTTATAGCCTTCCCCCCTAAGAGACCGTCATTATGACCCTCAGGAGCCCAAAAGTCGCGCCTCAGGAACTGAAGCGCCACGCATTAATTGAGGGGCACCGTCCTCAACGCCCTTGGGAAGGGGAAACGCCCCCACGAATCCTGGGATGCCATTAATACTGTTAGGGGACTGGTCCCGTCCTTTCAGAACCACGCTCGGACATCCGAGGCATCGCACTCCCGATCAGGCCACGCGGCCACAGCCCAGAAACAGCCGCACCTTAGCGACCGAACCGAGCCGCACCTAAAGGGGCCCAGGTGCTCGACGAAGCAAACACCTGCCTCGCTGTTCATTTCGAGCCTACCCTAGCTAGCACAGTTACAGCACAATTAGAAGACAGCAGAAAACAGATCGGATAAATCAACTCCAACTTTATTAAAAACTTAGACAAAATTACAAAAAGATTACAACAACAAGAGTTCGAAAAACAGTCTGAAGGACAGTTCTAAAGACATCCGAGGATAAGACACGACCCGCTTACTGCCTCCGAGGAAGAGGTACGCTTCGGTTCAGCGATACCTTGGGTCGGCGCTTCTTGACCTCCGAGCTGGTCTCCAGACAAACGAATCGAGACGCCTCCTCGCCGCTGACCCTCACAGTCGCTCCGACCGAAGCACCACTTGAAGACACCACTACGCCACTTTGGGCGTCGGCTGCTGACCTGCCTACGATAGGAGTCCGGCTCGCCGCTTGATAGAACGTGATCCCTCGCTCAATCTCTTCGCGAGTGCACGAGGTGCTCCGGACGTTAGCCCTCACCGGCTGAGGCTTGAGCCGAGCAACCTCTTCCTCCAGTTCGACGATCCGATCCTTCAATGTGTCATCCTTTACTATCACTTTAAACCGTGGAAGTTTTGCCGAACCAGGGTACTCGGCGCTGTCGGATATAATGCGGCGCAAGTGGGTCACCTCGATGCTCTTGTCGACCGTCACCCTTTGCAACTGTTCTACCTTACTGGCGAAGTCGTCTCGTTCGGCCGAAACCCGAGCCAACTCTTCTTCCTTAGCAGATAGTTCGGCCTCGACTATCCGTAGATGGTGCAGTTCGGCCAACGCCTCACTATGCCTAATCTCCAAGTTGTGAAGTATCCTCCTCGTCAGGTGAACCTCACCCTCGAGACGATCCTCCCGAGATTGCTTAAACAACTCGGCTCGGCGCAGATCAGCCGAGGTGATAAGAGTCTGCTCGGCAATCTGAAATAAGAAAGGGATAGCATTGAAGTACTATATTGCCGAACCAAACACTTAGACAAAATTTCGAAGTCAAAACACTTTTCATTCATTAAAAGCGGTGGCCAGTCCGCAAAAGGCATTACAATGCTCGGAAGAAAAAACAAAACGAAAACTACAAAAATTTAACGAGGGGATCAGGGGTCCACCTGCATCGCCGCTTCGACCATGGGCGCATTGACAGATGGCCCCTCGATCCTCCCCTCGACCTGGCCGTCCGCCACAGGTGGGTCGGTCCCCTCCTCCTCGTCTTCATCTTCGGCCTCGTCGCCTTCGCCTTCCTCCCCCTCGTCGCCTGAAGGCGACCTTGGCCACAGTCGGTAGCCGACCCGCTCGAAGCCAGGGACCCGATCTTGGACATGATCGAGTGCCCTTTGATAAGACAACTCAATGTTCTCGGCCATGTGCTTCTTCGCCTCAGCATCGACTTCCTTCTCCACCTCGGTCCTGATCTTCGTCGCCAAATCCTCCTTCTCTGCCTTCTCTTCGGCCAAGGACTTCAGCGCCGCAGCCAGCTCCTCGGCAGCCTTGGCGGCCTTGGCAGACTCCGCGTCGATGCGCCCCTTGGCCTTCTCCAGGTCGGCAACAAGGTCGGCCACCCGAACTTCCAGGGCCTCGGCTCGCCTCTGCTCGGCCTCAAGTTCCTTGACCGCCCTGACCTTTTCCTGCCCTGTCTTTGTCACTGGCGGCCCTCAGCTCCTTCTCCTGCTCGGCGAACGCCTCGAGAAGGTGGCCGAAGTGGCAGGTTTCCTGCAAAAACAACGGTCGGGACAATATGCAAACCGGGCAGAAAACTTGAACGAATTTGCAGAAGAAAAACTTATCGACACGAGCGACCGAGCCACCTCGTAGGTGTCATCGCCGACCGTCCCCGCTTTCAGCGCGGCTCTGTCCTTCGGCGTCGCCAGATGCTTGACGACCTGAACCGACATCTGCGAGTTGCCGAGGAACCCATCGTGGTTCTTCACCCGCCAGTTCGGCACAAAAAGCTGCTTGTGCTGCTCGGTCAGGATTTCTTCGACCGCTTTAGTCAACGGCGGAGCCTCAAGCGACAGCGCCGCGTTGACGTCAAAGGCCCCCTCAATCACGCCAGGGGCCACAGGGGCCGAGGGATCCTCGGCAACAACAACCTCCGAGGGTGCCTCAGTAGTCAGAGGGGGCGAGGTGATGGTAGAGGCGACCGTGGGCTGCAGAGTCGACGAGGCAGTCGCGGCCGCCCTCTTCCTCTTCCTACCCCCGGCCAACTTCGACCTATCGGCCATCATGGCGTTAAAATCAATCTTCATTGCTTCTGCATTGGACAAAAAAAAAGGAGACGAGTTAGCGAGACGGAACTAAAGACTTGAAAGAAAATAAGTGAGATGTCAGGAGCATACTCGGGTCGATGGGGCTAAGGCCGGACCCGAACAGCACCTCCTCCGTCAACTCCCTCCAACTCAACAGGGGAAGGGCCATGATCTTCCTTGCCACCTCCTCCTCGGCCTCAGACAGTACGGGGTCGGCTCTGGCAAATTTTGGCACCTCCACTTTCCACCGGATCGGAATGTGCCGTATCGCCTCACCCCTTACTATAAAATACCTCAGTTTCTAACCCTTAATCGAGTCGGGGTTCTCTACGATCCTAACACCCTTCCTCGGCCCCAAGTAGTACCGGTGCTTCGTCTTGTGCTGCCGGTTTATACGATACATCCCTCGGAAGACTGTTAGGTCCGGCTCTACTTCGGCTCGGTAGCACTGAAGCAAGAAAGCGTTCACGTGACGCCATGTGTTCGACATGAATTGGGTCGGCGCGAGGCAGAACCAGCCGAGGATCTGAAGGACGAAAGGATGCAGCGGGAAACGTAGCCCGGCATTCAAGGAGTCGAAGTCGAACATGCACATATCCGACGACGGCAGCTTGGAATTCGCTTGCATCCCGGGACCGGGGAGTATTAGTTTATACTCCGGAGGGATGGCGAAGGCCTTTTTGATCTGAAGAAGATTCTTCTCGGATAACACCGAAATGAGCTCGTCGGCTTCGGTGGGAAGAGCCGGGTTAGGTTCCTCGACGATCTTCGACTTCCCATTGATCGCTTTCTCCAAAAGGTCGCCCTCGTACTGCCTAACCCCCGAATGCCCGGACAGGACAGAGGGATATCGTCCCATCTCGGGGGCTTGCTTTGGGTTCTCCACAATCACCGCCACTATGGGAGATTGGGTCTCCACCCTCTTCTTCTTCTCGCGTCTCGCCTCTGTAACCGATGGTTCGGCGATCTGCTTCCCTTTCCTCCGGGCTTCCGCCCTCCTTCTCTCCTCGGCGCCATCATCGCCCGAAGACGAGGCCCCACTCCCCGAGTTCACTCTTGACATCTCTAGAAAAAGCTAAGGCAAAGTAAACTGACCTTTGAGGTGACGTTCACGGTTGGAAAGTGCTCGCCAGAAATCGCCTGGCCCACGCGACAGCTAACGTCACCACCTTGGAGCGAAAGTCGCCGCTTGCAGAGAACTTTGAGAAGAAAAGTGAAATCGTGGAGTGAAAAGTAAGAAATGAGCTCAGGGGTGAGGGAGTGAAAACTTATAACCCTAGGGGATAGTGGGCCTCCTTGGGAACCTCAAAGGCCCACTAAGAAGCCAAAGCGCCAAGCAGAAAGTTGCGACGTTACGAGAAGCGAAAAACACCTCAAATTGCTCAAGTCAACAACTCGGCCACCAGTTTACCAAGCCGAGCTATCGAACAGCCGGCTAAGTAACCGAGCCGCTGAGTTCTCTCCAAACTCACAACTCAGCGCCTCGGCCAACAGCACTGAGTCTTCGAGCCGAGGTGCCGAGGTACCGACCCCCGTATATGGGAAAAAATCGTCCCGAGGCGAAGTCACCGTCGGATCTCTCCAAAATTCGCGACAGAATCTGATGGACGGTTCAGATTGCGCCACGCCCACAAAACGACAAGATAACGTTTTCTCGTGATCTGAACCCCATCCTCGTGATGCGCGCCAAGATGAACGGCCCAGATCCGAACACGCGTACCTTCCGAGCTACCTGCCATCGGCTTACTCGGCCGGGCTACCGAACAGCTCAGCCGAACGGCCGAGCTACTGGGCACGGAAGGGTGGAACCTTCAAGGAACACTGCCTCCAAAATGCCCAACTCAGTGCCTCGGCAAATAGCACTGAGTCTCCGAGCCGAGGTGCTGAGGTACCGACCCTCGTATATGGAGAAAAATCGTCCCGAGGCGAAGTCACCGTCGGATCTCTCCAAAATTCACGACAGAATCTGATGGACGGTTCAGATTGCGCCACGCCCACAAAACGACAAGATAACGTTTTCTCGTGATCTGAACCCCATCCTCGTGATGCGCACCAAGATGAACGGCCCAGATCCGAACACGCGTACCTTCCGAGCTGCCTGCCATCGGCTTGCTCGGCCGGGCTACCGAACAGCTCAGCCGAACGGCCGAGCTACTGGGCACGGAAGGGTGAAACCTTCAAGGAACACTGCCTCCAAAATGCCCAACTCAGTGCCTCGGCAAACAGCACTGAGTCTCCGAGCCGAGGTGCCGAGGTACCGACCCTCGTATATGGAGAAAAATCGTCCAGAGGCGAAGTCACCGTCGGATCTCTCCAAAATTTACGACAGAATCTGATGGACGGTTCAGATTGCGCCACGCCCACAAAACGACAAGATAACGTTTTCTCGTGATCTGAACCCCATCCTCGTGATGCGCGCCAAGATGAACGGCCCAAATCCGAACACGCGTACCTTCCGAGCTGCCTGCCATCGGCTTGCTCGGCCGGGCTACCGAACAGCTCAGCCGAACGGCCGAGCTACTGGGCACGGAAGGGTGGAACCTTCAAGAAATACTTCCTCCAAAATATTCAACTCAGCGCCTCGGCCAGCAGCGCTGAGTCTCCGAGCCGAGGTGCCGAGATACCGACCCCCGTATATGGCGAAAAAACTCGCCGACCCATATCAGCCGTTGGATCTCGTAAAAAAGCGTGCTCGTCATGATGGACGGTTCAGATCTTGCCACGTCCACTAAACGACAAGATAGCATTTTATGGGGATCCACGCTGAGATGGACGGCCAGGATGATGCCACGTCCCTCGGACCATCCGAACCGAGGCACCGACCCATCGAACCGAGGCGTTGATTCTCCGAGCCGAGGTACCGAGGTGCCGACCCTCGTATATGGCGAAAAAACTTGCCGGCCCATATCAGCCGTTGGATCTCGTAAAAAAGCGCGCTCGTCATGATGGACGGTTCAGATCTTGCCACGTCCACTAAACGACAAGATAGCGTTTTATGGGGATCCACGCTGAGATGGACGGCCCAGATGATGCCACGTCCCTCGGACCATCCGAACCGAGGCACCGACCCATCGAACCGAGGCGTTGACTCTCCGAGCCGAGGTGCCGAGGTGCCGACCTTCGTATACGACAGAAAAGCGTGCCGAGGAGCAGGGACCGTCTGATCATTAAGAAACTCGCGCTTCGCCCAGATCGATGGCCCAGATTCTCCTACGTCATAAATAAGTATTTAAAAATTGATTTTTATTTATTTAAATCGTTTTATTTATTTAAAAATTGCAAAAAAATTGCTAAAAATTTGAGAAAATTAGCAAAAAATTCTAGAAAATAATTAAAAATTCGGAGGGATATTTTCGAGCCCCCGAACAAACAATTATTGCCTAGAATATACGGCTGAGACCCACGAACGACTAGCTAACACATCGCAAAATTAAATAAATAGCCCGAAAAGATAGATAAAAACTTGATACACCACATGGCTTCAAAAAAGAAGAAGGAATTACCTTACCACCCACTTCGGGACTCAAAAACACCCATTCGGACTCCGATACAACTCCACTAGCCACTAAAACAGTCAAACTACTCCTCAAAGACTGATTGTCCTCAGCCCTTAGGAGTGGGGGGCTCGTGATATGGCTAAAAATAGGGGTTTAATCGAGACCGTCCAAATTGGGCACGAATCCTGAAGTCCGGGGGTAAGACAGTAATTTCACCTACAAATGGGTCAGAAACGGGTACTGGGTCTCCTTCTCACAGATCCAATAACCCGTGAACGGATCCACCTCAACTGGGTGCAGGTTTCAACCCGCAACAAACCCGGTCCGACAGGGTAGAATTAGGGTTTCTGATTAATGTTAATCAACGGCCCTGATTCATATCTATCCTTTCACTGGGAATTAGGGATTACATTCCTTATCTATACACAAGGAATTACATGCCTAATCTGTTCCCTAAGACGCCTATAAATACCCCCCACCCATCTCCATTAAGAGGTAATCAATCTTTCACCAGTTTTTGCGCTCTTTCATAGTCTTCCAGATTACTGACTTGAGAGTCGGAGGGTGCATCGCCGGGAACAACCCCGGTGTCTCGCACTTTTTACAGGTGTACGGCGGGAGCGACGATCACAACCCGACTGAACAGGTATACAGGTTTACTATTCAGTTTCCCTAAGAATCCACAAATACTGTCTGTTTGCCCCCACACCGAAATTAGCGGCAATAGTACTATTATTCTTTTTATTATTTTTCTTATTATTATTATTCGTATTTGTATTATTGTTATTATTTTTATTTTTGACTGGTTATTAAAAGATCCACTTTTATTTACTAACTGTAGTTGTAGTATTTTAGATAAATACTATTTTCTAATGCAAATTACATTTTTATTATAAACAATATTTTAATTGGTTAATTTATTTCTATTGAATTTTTAACCCTAATGGATTTTTTTAACGCAACTAACCTGTTTTAAAACCCATTATTAATATCCATACCTAATATCCAATCAACTAACCAATACCCTATTCTTTAACCCATTAACCAAATCCTATTAATACCCATAACCCTAAAATCCATTAAGCCCAACACCCAGACCTGTTTTCCTATAACCAAACCCATTTATACCAACCTAAGACCTGTTATCATTAACCTAAGTCCAATAACGCAAAACCCATAACCTGTTTAACTAGCCCGTTATCCTCACACCCTAACCCTACCTATTTATACAGTCTGTCTTCCCACCCCGTCTGTTCATCTTCTAAACCTAATAAATGTAAACCCATGCTGACCCTTCCGCTTCGTCTCCTTCTCTTCCGACTCTCTGTCTCCCCTCCCGCTCACCTCCTCCCGTTTCCTAGCCACTGCACCAACCTCCCCCAGTCTCCTCATCTCCTCCTTGCGGCACTGCAACACCCAGGCGACATCGCGCGCGACCTCGGTGGTCCCCCTGGCCAGTCGTGACGATTGCAGTGGCCCGCAGCACACCACCGCATGCACACCTCGCAGCAAAATAGCCAGCACCTTCAGTCGCCTCCCGGAGCTGCAGTAGCTTCCCTGCTGGCGTCCGCCGCCTTGCCACCCCTGTTCCGATGCCCCTTGCCAGTGCTGCCCCTGCATGCTGCTCGCCGTCTGTCGCCAAGCCCGCACAGAGCCAACATTTCTGTTTGATGTTGGTTTGATCATGGCTTGATTGGTGGCCGTCCATTTCCACCTTGATCATCTTGATCATCATCTTTGATTATGGACCGTTGGATTGCTTCATCATTATCTTGATCTTGGGTTGCTGCTATATGGGTTTTGATCAAGTTCATTCTTGGCCATCCGTTGGATCTTGATCACATTGCTTGATTGGATGTGGGCCATCGATCTCCTTTTGATCATCTGATTAGATCCTAGCCGTCCGATCTCTTCTTGATCGTCACGATCATGATGGTCATCAATTTCCTTTAATCATAGTCGTTCGATCGATCGATCTTGATCTTCATCATTATATGCACCATTAGGAAAATCTGACCGTCCGATCTGATCTGATCATCTTGATCTTGATCTTCGATTTCATCCGTCCGATCGTGTTCGCGATCTGTTGATCCCTTGTATTCGTGATTCATTCGATTGTATTCGTGCCTGGAAATCCGTTCCCGTTATTCTTGCTCTTTGCTTCGTTCCGTCGTCGTTTTCCAGGCAAGTAACTTGTACTCAAATTCCTTTGGATGATACAAGTCAAAAATAGCGCTTATAGTGTAGTTGGGATCTAAAGACAACTCGTGTGTGTGTTATGTTTGATGGGTTTTGTCTCTATTGTGCTATTTGACCATAGTTGCCTCACGACAGAAAAATTTGACATGAAACAACTTAGGATTTAACCGTTCTTAATTTTGATGATGTATAAGATATTTATGAGAATTTGGGCATTTGTTGAGATCCATGTGTTAGACTTGTTTTGGAGATGTTAATTAGCCTATTTCATGTTGTTTGGGCACTTGGTAGACTCGATTTCATGTTTGGTTGTGTTTGGATCAAGTTTCGTTGGGTCTATGTCGATTTTGGTTTTTGAGGAAATTCTGTGTTTTGCCGATATTCTGTCTTGATCAGTAATTTAGACCATATTAAGGTCAGTATCTTAATTTTTAGTATAAAACATGACTTGTAGAGAAATTCGTCTTCTTTCCAACCCCCCTGACCTTGCTTGATTTCGTTTTCGTATGTGTGAGATATGACTGTTTTACTACAGAGGTATAGATCAATTCCAGATTCGTTTCTTGATAATTTTGATGACTAAATTATATTGATACTTGTGCTACACATATTATTTTGTTCTGAAACATTAGTCAGTATTTCTATATCTATCTAGGGATTACCCATAATTTTGGTGGATTTTATTGATGAGTTTTATATGTCGTTTCATGCTTGTTTATACAGAGTATACTTGCTGGATTTTGCTCGCTGTTCTGTAAAGAAGTATATTTTCACCCTAATTCCTTTGACTGTATGAAAAATATTTGTAAAATATGAAAGTTATTTTATATTGTCTATTTTCATCTCCCTTTGGTGGATTTAGATTTCGTTTCTCGTTTGCGAGATATTACAGTTTCCATACAGCTGTGTTGGGAATTCCAGATTTGCCAAACTATTGTTTCTTGATGTTTTCTGATTTTTGATGACTGATCTAATTTTACTGGAAAATTATAAAACTTATTATTATGATACTAGACATATAAAGGATTACCCCAGATTTTTCTTGGATTTATTTGAGTAGTTTTAATACTGTTTTTCTGACTGAGAATTCGATTTGCTGATTCCTGACTGAACTTGTTTTCCTTGATTCAAACCTGTTTTGAGTTATGATTTTGTCAAATACGATATGAATTATTTATACCCGCTAGATTTGTGTGGAAGTCTATTTTCCAGATTCTTTGACGGATCTAGATTTGCATTTCTGTAGTGACGAGATTCACTATTTTAGTAATATACTGTCTTGCTGTCCTGAATATGAACATACATTGTTTTTCTCGTTTATGTGACTGTATATTATCCATGCATGTTTATTTGTTTCTCTGAACCTAATACTAATTATACTATGTTAGTTTGACACTATTTCATGCACTATCATGTCTGTTGATAACCATAATAAAAGTAATCAAGCCGGTGTTTATGGGAAAGATCTAGTAGTGGGAAAACATAAAAATGTGTACTTAGCATGGGGTCCGTATTTCCCCTATGATTATTTGTTATCTGTTTTCTGACCCTGTCTACATTACTTCCTATAGGAAGGTGTAGGGAAGAAGAGAACCACTAGGTTCTGTCTGTCTGGATCTGTTATCTGACCCTGTCTACATTACTTCCTATAGAAGGTGTAGAGAAGAAGAGAACCACTAGGTTCTATCTGTCTGATCTGATTATCTGATATCTGTCTGAACCCTGAGTACACGACCCTATATGATCCCCTACGAAATCTAAAGCGAAACTGTTTGAATGTAGCAACCATGTAAGGTGGGTTGCATGAAGTGCTACCTAGATAGTAATCACACAAGACTTATAAGAACATGACATCTGTATTCTGTTATCTGTATCTGTTCATTTGATATATGTTATTTGTCATCATCTGACACTACCATCTGTATATCTGTCTGTATGTCATCTGATACTTGACACTTGACACATATTATCTGTATCTGTTAGTATACCATGCTAACTGATTTGTTTTCTTGATTCATGTTAGTTGTCACATTTCTGTTGACACATTTATACTATGCTATGTTGTTTAGTTGTTATGTTATATTTGTTTAATTTTCCTAGATTTATTTAATGAGTTTTCAGACTTGATTTATGCATGTAAACACGACTTTATGAGTTGTGATTGAACACAAAATTTGTGTATAAAGTTAATTTAAACCCAGTTAATGTATCTTTTACATATCATGTTTATATGCGCTGGAACTGGCAGAGAGTCTTATTTCTATAACTTCTGACGGATCTAGATTTACATTCCTGTAGCAACGGGAATTCCAGTTTTGGTGCAGCAACGTTCTGCTCTCCAGAATTGAAATTCTTGTTCTTCTTGTTAATTATAAATTGTGTTGACACTCGAATATGTTTTCTACCTAGCCTGAACTTGTTTCCTGTCTTCTATCATGTTTCCTTGCCCTGTTTGCGCACTTTCATGCCCGTTTGATAATAATAATAAATAATAATATGGGGTTTAAGGGAAAGGTTTGAGTAGTGGACGATATAGGCAAGTGTACTCAGAAGGGTGCCTTGTTTCCCATTATGTGATGCCATGATTCATAATTAAATGATTCATGCCTGTTATTAACTACCTGATTATATGATGTAATGATTTCATGATTACATGATACATGCCGTTACTAGTATATGATTATATGATGTCATGATTTCATGATTATATGATTCAGGCCTATTACTAGTATATGATTATATGATGCCATGATTTCATGATTACATGATTCATGCATGTTCTTGATTACATGATGCCACGATTTCATAATTACATGATTCGTGCCTGTTTCTGTTTACATGATACCTGAGTACGTGGCCTTATAGAATCCACCATTAGGCCTAAACGTAACTTGTATGTATGCAACAACCATATGGTATATATATGGGGCGCATGAGTGGTGCATTAGATAGGATTAAACAATAGACTTAAGAATAACATGTTTTTCCTGTACACACTTGTTACCTGTCTCGCACTTGTTACATGATTCTGTTACTTGACTCAATTTACTTGCTTGCTAGTCTCATTGGACTCTATCAATAGTTGCATTCCTGCCATGACATGTTGTATATTCTTGATTCCAAATCTCTGTTTCATACTTTCTTATATTTGTTCCTATACCCGTTTTCTTGTACTACTTGTGGCCCATAGCTTGCACTAACGGGCATCTTGTCTCTTGATTCTCTATTTTCTTCCAATGGTTAAATACACATGTTTTGAAGATCATCTGCCTGACGGAGTGAGTGATCAAGTATTTTGAGCTTGGGCTAGAATCATTATGCTTTAGTTTACTTTTGTTTTGAGTTTATAAATTCCTTGTTTGTAACCCTTGTTTTCATTTTCTTGTATTTTTGTATGTATTTATTTTTCTGAGTACTTATTCTAATTGTATTCTTTTATTCTTTCTTAATTGTGTAATTGTTTCTTCGTTCTCAATAAAATCCATCTACCTAGTCGTCAATTCAATTCTGTGTTTTTAATCTTTTTTATTCAAATTTTTTGCCAATTATTTATCTCTCGATGATTTGTTTGATTCTAAAATTATTTGATTCATGGCCTAATTATTTATTATTTAATTCCTACTATAACCCCTGTTTTCCGTTTTCTGTATTTTGGGTATATTTTCTTTTTCTGTGTGTTATCTGGGTTTGGGTTCTTTATAAAAAAAATTGTTTTCTTAAATTCCTATTATTTCAAAAAATATTTTTTTTGTTTCTCCCGTTAAAAATCCATTTCTTTGCATTAATTGAATTTATTGTTATTTTCAAACGATTTTTATATTGTTCAAACCCTATTTATGTTGTTGTTATTATTATTTTCGGTATTATTATTATTACTGTTATTTTTATTTATTTATTTATTTATTTATTATTATTATTATTATTATTATTATTATTATTATTATTTTTGTTGTTGTTGTTGTTGTTGTTGTTGTTATTTTTATTATTATTATTGCCTTTCATTGTTTATTTCAAAAAATCTAGTTATTGATAATTGTATTTTTAGTTATTTCAAATTATTTCCATAATGTAGTACAAAATATATTTTTGTTATATAAACCTACTTTTATTGATTATTTTAATTTCCCTATTGGATTTTATTATACCCTATATTCTATTAAACCCTATAACCCATTATACCCTAACCCAAATACCCACCTAAACCCACTACCCGTTCAAATCCCTTCAGCCGAAAACCTTATCCTACCCAATACCCAATATAAAACCCTAACCCAAATCCTATATATTCTACAGCCCCCCCCCCCCCTCCCCCCGGTTCTCCTTCATCTACCTAGCCGCTATTAACCCTAAACCCATCCCGATCTCTACCCTGCTCTCCCCCTCTCATCTCTCCCGACCCTCCACCTATGTGCACCCCCTGCTTTCATCCTCCTTCTCACCTCTCCCTGTCACCTCTGCATGCGCCCTGTGCGCCCTGCTGCATCCAACCGTCGCGACCCACCTCACCACGACAGCCTGTCGACAGCGTCGCGACCTCACAAGCACCCCCCTGCACCTCCCTACCACCTCGTCAACGCGCCACAGTAGCCCTGTGCCGACCCCATCCCCCTGTGCTTCCTACGCCAGCCAGCATCATTACCGCGTCGTCCAGTGCGGCACTGCAGCATCGGCCGGCTACTCTCTGGTCGATGACGTAGCCAGATCGCCGCCAGCGAGCAGCCAAGCCAGTGCACCATTGACAATTGCTGTTTGTATTGGTTTTGATCATGTTGAATCTCGGTCGTCCCCTTCGACTACAGCAACCCGCAGCAATAGCAACAGCCAGTTGCTGTGCTGCCATTCCTCGCTACTGTTCCTCCTCGTTGCCGTTATCTCTCCCATCCGCTTGCTCTCTTGTGGCACGTACGTGAGTGCACGTGTTTGTGGTGCTGGTTGTTTGTTGTTTGTCTTGTTAGTTCGAGTTCTTGTTCATGGTTTCCGTTCGTTTGAGTTCGTTGCCCGGGAATTTGTTCCCATTATTCTTGGTTTTGCATCGTCGTTTTTGCCATTGGTTAATGCAAGTAACTTTTATTCTTTTCTTTGTGTAATACAGGTACTAAATACCGCTTGTAGTGTAGTTGAGTTCTAGAGACAATTTGTGTGTGAAACCCTCTTGTTGATATTGTCTCTATTGTGTTGATTCGACGATAGTTGCCTCACGACATACATGACATAAAATAACCTAGGATTGACCACTTCTTGTTGTATATATGCGTGTTGTTCATATGATATCATGTGCTCATTCATGTTATTCGTGGTAGACTTGTTGTGGCCTTGTGAAATACCCTATACCATATTGTATGGACATCTAATACACTATAGTTCATGTTTGGTTATGTTTTGGATGAGTTTCGGACAAATTAGTGGATTTTGCGCATATGAGATATTTTCAGTTTTGCTCGCTTTTCCCGTTTGATCAATATTTTAGACCCTATTAAGGTCAGTATTTGAAAATATTTTGTGAACATGATTTGTAGAGAATTCCTTCTATTTTCCAACCCTTCTGACAGATCTCAGTTTCGTTTTACGAGTTGTGAGTTATATCTATTTTACTACAGAGGTGTAGAGAGATTTCCATATCTTATTTTCTATGAATTTTGTAGAGTAATCTATTTCTATCATGATGTTAAAAGTATTATTTTGATCCAATATTTTGTACAGTACAAATAGACTTGATTGGGATTAATCCTGAATTTTTTTGGATTTATTTGATGAGTTTTACAAACCGATCTATGTTTCCAAACAATTACTATACTAGCAGAATTTTCTTGCTGTTCAGTAAAGAACCTGATTTTCGACCTAATTTTACTTATTGTTTGTAAAATATTTGTGAATATGAAAGTTAGCCTACTGTATCTATTTTATCATCCTTTTGGCAGATTTGGATTTCGATTTATGCTTTGTGAGATATTGGTGTTTTCGTATTGCAGTGTTTATAATTCCAGATTTACAAAACTATTGCATCTTGATGTTTTCTGATTTTTGTTGACTAAATCATTTATATTAAAAAATTATGAAACTTTATATTCTGATGTTGCACATATAGGGGAATACCCTAGATTTTTCATGGATTTAATTAATGAGTTTTCATGCGGTTTTTCTGACTTTGAATATAATCTTTTGATTTCTGGCTGAACACATTTTCTGGATTCAAATTTGTTTAGAGACTTGTTTTTTTGAATTTACCATATGACTTATAAATATTGAGGATAATAGAAGGCATGTATATCAAAGAATATGAACATGATCAAAGACAAAGGACAAAACAAAGACATGCAATAATATCAAAGGTGTACAATAATCACGCATGTAATGAGTGATGTCAAGTCAAGATCAAGCATGAAATGCAGGTTATTAAGTATTTTGTTAATCTATCTAGTGCACGTACTACTGCGTCCCATTTCACAGGTTCGGCGTAAGCACAGTGATCGTTTTAGACCGATGGTGAATTCACGGATCGTGCACACGGCATTGATAACAATAATTTTCATGCAAGAATTAACAATTAATCACTGCAATCAATGCTCCTCCTTCTATGTCAGGTATTCGTGCGGGCGAGAAGGCCTTATCGAGTGCATTTCCTGATCGTTCACTACCAAGTCTACCCATAATATTCCGGCTTATTAATAGTTTATTTTCATCCTATGTGAGCATGCAAGAGGGTGTCAATATTGTACAAGACTAAGTGTGACTAATTCTATGCGCTACAAACAAAGCATGAGGCAAACACATCAAATAAGCACAATTTACATAATCAAGACAGCATGACCTTGCTGTACTAAAATACAGATTACAGCCATTACAAAATAGAAAATATTAATCCGCCGGAAGGTCTAGAAAGTAGACTTCCACATGGTTCCATCAAATATAATTAAGGCATATAAAGGATACAGGAACTAGGGTGAAAAATCTATTCTATTCAGGTTTTATGTTCAGGCAGCATGCAGTAAGTTGTGTTCAACTAATTATTTCAGATCAGAGAGCTCATTAATAAAATCTATAAAAATTCACGGAAGTATCTATACATGTCTAGATCCAGCCTAATTTATTTCAGATTTTTGTTTCACTGTTAACAGGGTCAAATAAAATATAGAACAGCAGGATACGCATGCAATTGTGAGTCTGAAATTTCTAACATGGTTGTACTAAAATGTTGATATCTAGCAAATTACACATCGGAACTTTGATCTGTCAAAAGGATGTTAAACTAGACATCAGAGGCTAAAAATTCATGTTTTTAAAGGAAATTCAAATTATGGCATTAACATGGGTGAAAACTTGATTCAAAGTAAACAACTAACAAATTCAAAAAATTTTGTTAACATGAATAGGCAAATAAATAAATCATATGATCACACATAGCATGCAAATTGGCAACCAAAGTGATCCTATGTGTCAACATGCAAATGTCTAAGGTTAAGATACAATTATCACAATCATGGTATCAATTCATCAATTAAATTCAATCTAGCCCGTTCAATTTATCATGTCCAACTTATCAAGTAGTCCTATGCATGAATCTAGTTATTTAAATGTGCATATGCATGAAACAATAGGGACTAGGTTTTAGATCAAAGAGATAGCATGATATTAAGAGTATGAGGGTTAGCTCGTGTAAACCCTTGATAAACTTAACGGAATTTTCAAAACAGTATGATAATGAAATGGACGGGATCTACTTGCAGGAGATCAAATAAACTTGAACAGAATAAAATGCTAGTTCAAGAAGAGACTTGCTTGTTATACTCCAAATTCAAATAATAAGAATAGCGGGATCAGAATCCAGGGCAAAAATCACCAACGGCACGTGCAAAACCCGTGAGAAGAAACCCAAGCAAACAGAACAGCAACTCACGGCAAAAGCTCCGCACCGGATCTGGACCGAACAGCAAACAGCGGGATCGGATCCGCTGTGCGCCGAACACCAAACAGCGAGCTGGCCTAATCGATGAGCATCTTCAACCTCGACAAGGAGAGAGAGAGAGAACACGGTGGACTGCAGCGGCCCGGCACTGCGGCGGGGGCACCATGGCGAAGACGTCGGCATCACGGTCGGGAAGCGACGGTGGCGAAGGCAACCTCGACGAAGGCGAGCCCTGTTTTTTGGTTGGAAATAGAGAGCGACGACGTCAATGATCGGGGACTTGAACGGCGACGCTAGGGTCTTTGGTGGAGCGGCGAGGGATGGCGGGATAATGGCGGGGTGCACGGAGATGGGTTAGGGCGACGACGATGGGTTAAGGCAATGGGGAAAACACGGCGGATTGGGTTCGACGAGGAGAACGGGGTGACGACTGGGGGAAAATGACGGTGACGAAGGCGAGGGGATGAAGACGATGATGGTGGTGGTAACGGTGGTGGAAGATGATCGGAGAGGCCAACAGCAATAGGGTTTGGGTTTGGGTTTGGGTTTGGGGTGTAACGAAAACAGAGAGGAGAGGGATGGGATTGGGGAGAGAGAAACAGCGGAGGAGAGAGAGTGAGAATGGATTTACGGTTTATTTAATAGGGTATATATAGGGAATCAAGAATTAGGGTTTGGGGTTGAGATTATGTGGGTTCTGGGTATCAGTTTTGGCTCCAAAAAGAGAAAAATGAATGCAATGAGATGAGACAAACATAAAGGAGAACAAATCAGACTCAAAATAAAAAGAGCAAAATTGCAAAGAGAACATAATCCAACCAAAAGAACACAGATCGATCAAGAGAGAACAAAAGAACCCAAGAAAAGACAAAATACACTATAACAAATGAATCCAAAGAGGGATATGGGTTTGCAATTAACTTTGAGCAGTCCATCCCTGTTCCTTCAAAAGCGAATTCAAAAGCGATCGATACTGTTCCTTCATCCCTGTCCTTCAACCCCCAGATCCGGCCTCTCCTTCCTTCCTTTCCCCACCCTTCCTTCATTAATTCTCTTCAGCTCCTCCTCCTCTACAAACCCATATCCCTCTTTCCTCTTCCCCCCCAGTTCCGGCGAGCAGTTCTTCCTCTCTCCTGGATTCGATCGAAGCTCTCCGTCGGATCCTTGGTTGCATCGTCTCGCTGTTCAGCATTTCGAAGTCTCTTCCTATTGAGCGGCCCTTCTTCGTTGATGCCATTCCTGCAAGGTGCGGCCTTTCTCGGTCGGCCTTCGTGTTCCATCCCGGTGGTCTCCATCCTCCGGCAGACCTCATCCCCTTCCTTGATCAGAGAGTGATTTCCCGGTGGATCCGCCTTATCATCACTGTGAGTATCCCACTTTAATAGGGTGCGGTTTGTATTGTTTGGCTTTGGTTGAGCTTCTCGGTTCTCTAGTGGTTTCGTTATCGATTTTGTGGTGCTGTGATTGTGTTTGTGGTACTTGTGCTATTTATCACTACTTTTTTTCTCTTTCCCCGACGGCTCCGCTCCGTCAGTTGCTGGTTAACAGCATATTGTGATGCACTGAGCTTTAGCTCTCTCAAGATCAGTCATCTCTATTTTTCTTCCCTTATCGTTTCTTTTCACCATCCTTTGCTCTCTTTTTGGAGGGTGTTTTTAACCCCCATTGTGGGTAGTATTTTTCCCCGCTCGTACTCCACGGTTTTCCTCATCAGTGGTGCTACTTTGATGCAGTTGGAACTGTACTGTACCCCCCTACTTTTTGGTACAGTTGCCTTCCCTGCAGGTGATCATGGTTGTCAAGGTTGGTTTGGTTCATTCGATGCTCCTCGCCGAGCTTGATGCCAGACCTAATAATTTGGAGTCGGTTAAAGTTTCGCAAAGGGAGTTGCCTACTCCTCGTTCCGATATCTCCCATCGTTCTCCATGTTCTGCTGCCTCCACAAACCCCACTTCTTCTTGTAAGGCCGAGCCGCTTGTGGTTTGCTACAAATGCCTTCTACCCGGGCATTTTAAACGCTAGTGCAAGAATAAAATTAGATGCATTTTCTGTGATAAGTGTGGTCATTCTCGCAGTAGATGTTTTTCTCTTCAAAACCTTCTTGGTTTTCCTAAAGGTCATCTCCTTCCGGCCAAACTTCTTTCCGTTCTAAACTACCCCTTTTTAAAGCGCAAATTTCTTGCTAGCTTGGCTAGGAAGTTTCAGGAGAGGGTGGCTAGCAAGAGCAGTGTTGTCTCGGGCCAGAACCTCGTCTCTTCAGTTACGGTTTCGCCTTCAACGACGATCGCCTCCACTCCTTCATCCCCTTATGGTGAACTTCCTATTACTCTTCCCTATCCTAATTTTGCTATCCTAGTTAAGGATTGCAAAGCTCATTCTTCTCTGGGCTCCAACCCCTAGTTGGGTTCTTATAAGGGCAATACCCGTTCCAATTCTTTGTCTCCTTCATTGTTTTGGAAGCTGGATTACAAGTCTAACTTGTTTAAATCCTTTTCCCCTTCGCTTGAGTGGTCTCGATTTGCGAGGGGGAACGCTTTGCACTGCGTTATCTCTGATTCCCCTGCGCGTTCGGACAGGTCTATGGTCGACACCATGGATTCTTCGTTTTATTATTACTATCTGTGTGTTTTTAAGGTTTCTTCTCCCCATCTTGCTACATTCTCTTTTCATTTCCCAGGATGCTTATTCTCTTGGTATCAACGTTTAGGGGTTCACTCGGGACTCTTACTGCTTTTGACAGCTTTTAAACATCTCTTCCACTCCCTCTCCCGTAAGATTTCTCCGAGTTCTGATGATCCTTATCTCCCTCACTCGGACGTCTCGACCAAGGCCACCCCTTCTGTCACTTCAGACGCTCTCAGTTGCTGCGTGTCCCCGCCGTGTTCTATCAAAGTCGAAGCCTCGGCTTCGGTCTTTGCGATTTTTTTGCCCTCTTCGGTAAGGGATGACCCTCCCCCCGTCAAGCGGAGTTATAAAAAGAAAGTCACCAATAATTTGCCTACTCGTGTGAGTGCTCGCATTCTTGTGAGGAAATCTGATTCTGCGTCGTTTCATCAACTTCGGCTCAGTGGAGTCTTGCCTTCTTGCTGATTCCCTTCATTGCGGCTGCGCGTCGTCTCCGTTGTGCTGCTAGAGTGATTCTTTGGATTGCTAGCGGATTAGGATGCCTTCGTTGGGGGAGGGTTGTGGTGTTTTCTGTCTTGTTTCGGCGCGGGAACTTGCTGTAGCACTTTTATCTGTATTTTTGGCTCAATAGCCTTTGTTTGTTTATTTATTGCTCGCATTTTATTGTTTTACATCTTGTAAAGCCTTCGATTATTTATTTGTATACTGTTATTATTGATTAATATATTTTTGATGGCTGGAGCCTTTTGGCTCTATCCGATACATCAAAAAACAAATGAATTCAAATACAACAATCAAAAGAAAACAAAATACAGCAAAACCGAAAATAGGGCTTACAAATCCTACCCACCTTATAAGAAGAATTTCGTCCTCGAAATTCATACAAGAGGTACATAGGGCAAACCCCGAAACAACCAAAACAAAACAAAGCAAAACAAAACTTTACCCAAACAAATGAGGGAACCTCTTCCGAATCTCATCCTCTAACTCCCAAGTAGACTCCCCTGGAGAGCGAGGATCCCAATAAACTCGGACCAACTTGATGACTCTATTCTTTAGCACCTTCTCTCGACGATCTAAGATAGAGACGGGTCGAATTTCATAGGACAAATCCAGCCTCACAGACAAGTCTGAGTAGTCAACCACATGACTGTTATCTCTGATGTATTTCCTGAGCTGAGAAACATGGAATACATCATGGACACTTGCTAAAGCTGGCGACAGCACGAGCCTGTAAGATTCCTTGCCCACACGTTCTACAATATCGAATGGACCGATGAATCGAGGACTCAACTTGCCTCTACTGCCGAAATGGATAACACCTTTCCAAGGCAATACCTTGAGGAACACATGCTCGCCTGCCTCAAACTCTAGAGGTCTCCGACGACAATCAGCCCACCTCTTCTGCCGATCCTGAGCAGCTTGCAAATGCTTGCAGATCTGAGCCACGGCATCAACTGTCTTCGTGATCAACTCATGTCACGCCCCGCTTTTCAAAAAGAATACGAAATACAGATACGCAACAAAAGCCCAATAAATGATTTTCATCATCTTAAGCTGTTCAAGAAATCTTTACAACATTCTCAAGAATCATTAGAGTCGGAAGCAGAAGAATCAACCACATGCACATAATGAGCCAAAATACCAACAAGAATACTTGAAATCAAATACGTAAATCTCAAATAGTCATGATCTGAATAAAATAAATATCTTGGGTCACATCGCCTAAATACAAGAATAAATCCAAATCTTAACACAATATTGTTTGATCAAGCTATAAGAATAATAATAATAAAATGCAGCACTAATACTTCATGTCTCCAATACCATCTGAAACCTGTTCTCCAAAATCTGCAATTCAACGAATACAGGAAAGAGGAAAAGAGAAAAATAAGTACTCTTCAATTGCAAGTTACGAGCCACTAATAATATAGGATACAAGTACATGGAAAACTAACTAGCAACATGGTATCAGTGTGATGTCAAAATAAACAACTAGCATGGCAAAAGTGAACAAGTATCATGTAGCATACCTCAAGATTCAAGTAAACAAGTATCTTATAAACATGTGTCAAATATCGAGTATCAAGTAATCATATATCAAGTGTCAAATTTCAAGTTCATGTATCATGTAGTCAAGTATCAAGCAAGCATGTATCATGTTCAAGTATCATATTCAAGTAGCATGTTCAAGTCTTGTAGTGATTACTATCTAGGTAGCACTTCATGCAGCCCACCTTACATGGTTGCTACAGCAAACAGTTTCACTTTAGATTTCATAGTGGACCATTAAGGGCAGTATACTCGGGGACAAGTCAAGTAATTGAGCTCCAAGCTCCAAGTATCATGTATCATGTAATCATGTGTCAAGTTGTGCAAGTGGCAAGTATCGTGTCTTGCTTGCAAGTATCAAGTAATCGCGTATCAAGTATCATGTCTCAAGTAATCACGTAGGATCAGTGGATCCCCTTCCGAGTACACATTTCTGAATTATCCACTATTAGATTTGTCCCTTAAACTCCGGTTTGATTATTTATATTAATGTCAAACAAGCATGTATATGTGCAAAATATATCAAGAATAACATGGCATGATCATGTGACAAGAGCAAGTTACAAGATAAATATGTACGAATGCAAGATATCTTATAAAGGAATAAAATAGACAAATCTCATATTCAGGACAGCAAGACCATACTGTAGTAAAACAGTAATTCCCAGTGTTACAAACAAGAAAATCTGGATCCGTCGAAGGATCTGAAAAATAGACTTCCACACAAATCCAGCGAATATAAATAAGTCATATATTAATTCACAAAATCATAACTCAAAACTGATTTGAATACAGAAAATGGGTTCAGCCAGAAATCAAGAAAACGAATTCAAGAACAGGAAAACAGCATGAAAACACATTAAATAAATCCACAAAAAATCTGGGGTATTTCCCTATATGTCCATATCTAAATATAAAATTTCATAATTTTCTAGTGAAATTAGATCAGTCATCAAAAATAAGAAAGCATCAAGAAACCATAGTTTGGCAAATCTGGAATTCCCAACATTGCTGTATGAAAACTATGATATCTCGCAACTAGTGAAACGAAATCCAATTCCGCTAAAGGGATATAAAAATTGATAAAATATAATAACTTTTATATTTCACAAAAATTTTTCATACAGTAAAAGAAATCATAGTGAAAATAAGGTTCTTGACAGAACAGCGAGCAAAATACAGCAAGTATAGTTTTCATAAACGAGCATGAAACAACACATAAAACTCATCAATAAATTCACCAAAATTCTGGGTAATCCCTAAGTAGTTAAAGAAAAATTGACCAATGTTTCAGATCAAAATAACATGTTTAGAACTAGTATCAAAATATTTTAATCATCAAAATTTCCAAGAAACGAAATCTGGAAATGATCTACACCTCTGTAGTAAAACAGTCATAACTCACACATACGAAAACGAAATCGAGCAAGGTCAGAGGGGTTTGAAAATAGACAAAATTCTCTAAAACTCATGTTTTATACTGAAATTATGTACTGACTTCAAGGCAGTCCAAAACCGCAAATAAAACAGATCAGCGACCAAATACAGATTTTTCCCTTAAAAACAAAATCAACATAGATTCAAGAAAATTGATCCAAACACACCCAAACATGAAATCCAGTCTACCAAGTGTCCAAATATCATAAATTAGGGTATCTAGCATGCCCACACCAAATATATCACATGGTCTCAACCAAAACACGAATTCTCATAAAAGTCTCACATACATGATAAAAATCAAGAATGGGTAAAACCTAAGTTAATTCATGTCTATATTGTGTCGTGAGTCATCTCTGGTCAAACTTTCACAATAGAGACAAAACTCATCAAGAATAACACAAACAAGAGTCGTCTTTAGACCCAACTACACTATAGTTGGTATTTTTGACTTGTATCAAACAAATGAATTGGAGTACAAGTTACTTGCCTTAACCGAGATGAAGAACAATGAAAATCGAGAGTAACGAGCAAAACCCACGAACGAAAATCCGCGAATCAATAAATCTAAGAAACTACAGCGAAAATCTACACACGAACAAAACTCTACAAGGCGAGAGATCAAGAGGCGAGAGATGACGGCGATGGTGGCTTGCGGCCACGAGAGAACACCAAGAAGGGGAGATGAGAGAGTAAGAGGTGGTGCAAGGAGGTCGGGACGGCTAAAGGGAGAGGGGCTCGGGTTTGGGGGGTGTTACCGGGAGGTATGCAGGTCGGGAGGGAGGCTCGGCTAGCCTGGGTGCTGGCGTCGAGGGTGCACGACACCGGAACATAGCGGCAGGCCTCCGACACAAAGCATCCGGCACCGAATTTATTCTGCCCGGGTGATACTGCAAATTGATGTCAAAGTCTGCCATCAATTCCAACCATCTCCTCTGCCTCATGTTCAACTCCTTCTGCATGACACATACTTGATGCTCTTATGATCTGTGAAAATCTCAACTCTATCCCCAAGCAAATAGTGCCTCCACAACTTCAAGGCAAAAACCATAGCTGCAAGCTCCAGATCATGCGTAGGATAGTTCTTCTCATGAGTCTCAACTGCCTCGATGCATAAGTGACAACCCTGCCTCATGCATCAGCACTGCTCCCAGACCTCTCCCCGAAGAATCATAATGGATCTCAAAACCATCCGAACTGTCAGGTATAGTCAGCACAGGCGCTGACGTCAACCGACGCTTCAACTCGGCGAAAGCTCCATCACAAGCTTCATCCCATAAAAACTTCTGCTCCTTCCCGGTCAAACTGGTCAAGCGTCCAGCAATTTTGAAGAAATCCTGAACGAACTTCCGGTAGTAACCAGCCAAACCAAGGAAACTCCGCACCTCAGGAACAGACTTCGGAATAGGTCAAACCTTGAATGCAGAAACCTTCGACGGATCCACAGAAACACCACCACCTGAAATAATGTGGCCAAGAAAAGCAACCCGATCCAGCCAGAACTCACACTTCTTGAGCTTCCCAAACAGCCGATTCTCCCTCAATGTCTGCAGAACCACCTTCAGATGCTCAGCATGATCTGCCCTGTTCTGCGAGTACACCAATATGTCGTCGATGAAGACCACGACAAACTGATCCAAGAACAACGAAAACACATGGTTTATCAAACTCATGAACACAACAGGTGCATTAGTCACTCTGAAAGCATCACTAAGAACTCGTAATGCCTATACCTCGTTCGGAAAGCCGTTTTCGGAACATCCTTTGACTTCACCCTAACTTGATGATACTCGGAACGCAGATCCAACTTCGAGAACAATGAAGCACCTCCCAGTTGGTCAAACAAATCGTCAATCCTCGGCAATGGATACCGATTCTTGACCGTAACATTGTTCAACTCCCTATAGTCAATGCAAAGCTTGTGGCTTCCATCCTTCTTACTGACAAACAGAACTGGGGCTCCCCAAGTTGAAAAATTAGGTCTAACAAAACCCTTATCAAGTAACTCCTGAACTTGCACCATCAGTTCCGCCAATTCAACCGGCGCCATACGATACGGACTCTTGGAAATAGGGGTCATACCGGGTTGAACATCAATGCTGAACTCCACATCTCGAACTGGAGGCAAACTGGGCAATTCCTCGGGAAACACATTGTCACGCCCCGCTTCCCAAAATATGGGAACACAAGCACGTAACGAAGTCCCAGCGAATGATTATACATCATCCATAAGCTGTACCAGTCTAACTCAACAATATACAAGAAAACAACCACGCAGTCAAAGAATATAATCACATAAACATTAAATAAACTCAAAGATAATCATGAAATAAATTCACTGAATAATAATCCAACATCAGAGATAAAACAAACTCCAGGTCATAAACTCCAAGAATACAAAGTATGATAAAAAGAAATACAAAAATCAAATAACAAAAGTTAGCTAAGGTAGTCTAATAGTCAAGCTCCAATCTTCAGAGAGTTTGCTCACCAAGTTCTTCTAGTATTGCTCCTTCGGAACCTGTTAATACTGGATCTAAAAAGAAAGGAAAGAGAGTCCTTAGAGCAAGTCGTGGGCAGTAAGTAGAGAAAACAGAGGATAAAGGGGTGCATGAATAACAAAGAAAAGGAACATGGTCAAAGTCAAAGAACAAAGCAAGGAGCAGACAGTAATATCAAAGGGTTACAATAATCACACATGTAATACGCGATGTCAAGTCAATTCCAATACAAGATCAAGTATGCAAGTTATTAGTCATTTTATCAGCCTATCTAGTGCATGTACTACTGCGTTCCATTCCATAGGTTCCGCGCAAGCGCAGTGATCGTTTTAGACTGATGGTGAATTCACGGATCGTGTACTCGGTGTCGATGACGATAGTTTTACAATCAATAATTGACAATCAATAATTGCAATCAATACTCCTCCTTCCAATCAATATTTCTCCTCCTTCCAATACGATATAACGATCAGGCCTTGCTGAGTACATTTTCCGATCATTCACTACCAAGTCCTACCCATAATACCCGGGCTTGATATTAAGTCATTTCATCCTATGTGAGCATGCAAGATAGTGTCAATGTTGTATAATACTATGTGTGTCTAATTCTATGCGTTACAGACAAATCATGAGGCAAACAGGTCAAATCAACACACATCACATGATCAGGTTAGCATAACCTTGCTGTACTAAAACATGGATTATGGTCACTACAAATTAGCAAATCTGAATCCGCCAGAAGATCTAGAAAGTAGACTTCCACACGGTTCTAGCGAGTATAATTAAGGTATATAAAAGGTATAGGAACTAGGGTGAAAACTCTATTCTAATCAGGTTTTATGTTCAGTCAGCATGCAATGAGTTGTGTTCAACTAATTGTTTCAGGTCAGAGAACTCATTAATAAAATCTACAAAAATTCAGGGAAGTAGCTATACATTTTTAGTTCCATTGTAATTTATTTCAGATTTTTCTTTTACTGTTAACAGGGTCAAATAAAATCAGAAATAGCAGGATACGCATGAAATTATGAGTCTGAAATTACTAACACAGTCGTAGTAAAGTGATGATATATAACATATGACAAATCGAAATTTAAATCCAGACCAGAGAAAAATTATCTAGATATCAAGGGCTACATTTTATGTTTAGTAAGTTCTTTCAAATTAGGTCATTAACAGGGCTAAAAGTCTGATTTAAAGTGAAACTTACAGCAGTCCAGAAATCAAATTAACATGAAAAGATAACAAATAGATCATACGATCACATATAGCATGCAAATTGGTAATCAAAGCAATCCTATGTGTCAATATGCAAATTTCTAAGGCTTAAGATACATTTATCATGGTCATGATGTCAATTCATCAATCAAATTCAATTCTAGCATGTTCAATTTCAATGTCCAATCTATCAAGCAGTCCTATGCATGAATCTAGTTGTTTAATGTGCAAATGCATGAAACATTGGGGACTGGTTTAGATCGAAGAGAAGCACGATGTTAAGAGTATATCGGGTTAGCTCGTGTAAATCCTCGATAATCTTAACAGAATTGTTAAACCAGTTTTTGATAAATAAAAGGATAGGATCTACTTGCAGGAGATCAAAGGAATTTTGAACACAAATAATAAAAAAGGTTCAAGAAGAGACTTGCCTGTTATTGCAGATATTATTAAAATAGAATAACAGGATTAGAATTTCTAGCGAAAATCTCCCAAAAATGCACGAAGAATCAACAGCAAAAACAAGATCCTAGAGCAATTCCCACACACCAGATCAGGACAGAACGCAGAACACCGAAACTGGATCTGGCACACACAGAACACGGAACACCAAAACAACCTAATAGGGGCTCTGCCTCACACCGGATCGGGACGAACACCAAACAGAAATCGCAGGATCTGCTGTGCCAAAACACGGGACTGCGGATCCCACCAACCACAACACGACTCCACACCGGATCCAATCCAGAACAGGGAATAGCAAAAAGTGGATCAGGTGTGGCCAAACACGGGACGGTGAAGACGACCAATCACAATCTGTCTTTTTCCTTACTTCGGTAGAGAGAAAGAGAACACGTGGGAAAGTTGACGGTGAACTGCGGCGAGGCACTCGGGAGCAGCGATCACGGTGAGGCGGCGGCGGCTGGTTAGGAAGCAACGCAGCGGCCAAGAACGGCGGCTCACGACGGCAACCTCGATGAACTTCAAACTCTGTTTTTTGGTTCCAAAATGGGGAGACGTGCGACGGGGTGTCTTCATGCTTGGACGGCGATGACGAGACGCCGAGGTGATTTTCGGTAGTTGTGAGGGTGAGCGGAGAGGGTACACGGCGAGAATGAGGGTCGGGGAGTGGAAGCGACGAGGCGATGGTGCAATGGCGGCTCTGTGGATGGGTTCGGTGGATAGAATTGCGATGACGACCGGGCCGATGAGGTCGATGATAAGAGGTCGGGGGTGAGGGGATGCAAGCGAGGGGATGGTGAAGATGATGAAGAGTAGGCGATCGGAGGAGTGGGTTCGGCGGCGGAAATCAGAGAGAGGGAGAAGGAGAGCGGGATGAACAGAGACGAAGGGTTTGGGGGGAGTGAATGCACAGCAAGGGGGGGTTTAGGTGGCGGAAGGGTTATGGAAATAATTAGGGTTAGGGTTTAGTTAATTAGAATATTAGTATTTATATAGGGAAAATAGGATACTGGGTATTGGGCAATTGGGTATTAAAATCCAACAGATAAAAATACATTATATATGAATATAAAGATCAATATAAACCCAAATACAAAAGAATGAGATATCTGATGTGTTATGATTCATAACAAAATACAATTTGTACCACGTAAATTATTTGAAATAATTATAAATACATTTGTCAAATAAGAATTTAATAATCAATAATAAGTAATCATAGTAGAAATAATAATAATGATGATAAAATACTAACATTAATAATGGAAATCCTCAGGATATTGTCTATATATAAAAATAGGAATTTTTGTTGAAATAGTCGAAACAATAATAATACTTTTGAGGGTTAAAATGCAGTTAGTTGATCAAATAAAAATGGAAACAAAGTTTATTCAAATGATTACAATTATTGTTTAGAAAAACGTTTTAATAAAGAAACTAAAAACGAATTTAACAATAACAATTTATAAATATCGAGATACAAAAAATACTCGTGAAAATACGTATTTCCGGAATTAGGGGTTACAAATCCTACCCACCTTACAACAAAATTTCGTCCTCGAAATTTGCCTTAGGCGGTACATAGGACAAGGCAAAACTCAAACTGGAGGTACCAAAAACAGAGGGTTAAAGGGAAAGGAACAAAGCAATGGCAACACCAGAAAAGGAAGGAAGTGAATAACAATGAGGTCAATAGGGATGCAAGAAAGCAGTAACCGGTATCAAGAAAATGAAGCAGAAACAACACAAGGCTTGCAAGATAGCAAGCAAAGAGATGAAGAAATAGATAGAGTCAGAATCGAAGAAAGGATGGACAAGGAAGAGTTAGACCAAGCAAATGATTCAACGGATGAGGATGAATGCAAGGAATAGAGTGAAACAAACACTGCAGGGAAGGAGAAACAACAGGAGAACCCTGGGACTAGTGGGTTATGGGCACACCATGCTTCCACTGCGCTAGTCTGATGGTGATGTCCCTAGTAACATACATGACGCTGTAGGCCACATGACACCAATCGACGAACCGAGCAGGAAGACGAGAATGAGACACCAGGATCAAAGAGAGTATGGGCTCAAGATAGGTATAAGCAAATAATGCAAAAGGATATAAAGTTTGGCTTCAATTTAAATAATTAAAAGATATAATACAAATCAAAACTATTGGCTTGAACATAAATAATAACGACAACAAATATCAATGATAATAATATCAACAGTAATAGAATAATAATAACAATAATAAAAACTAATAATAACAATGATAATACTAAAAATAGTAATAATAATAACAATAATATTAAAAATATTAATAACAATAATAATACAAGTAATAAAAATAATAATAATAACAAAATAATAATAACAATAATAATAACAGTAATCCAAAATCATCATAATCATACAGGTAATAATAATATAGTAAAATTTTTAACAATACTGATAATAATGGTAACAGAATAGAATTCAACACATTCATGAAAATAACACAATAATAATAGCATAAAAAAAATAACAATAATGATAATAAAAATAATAGCAATAATAATAATAATATCAATAATAATAATATAACAGTAACAATAATAGAAATAAGAACACTAAAGATAATGAAAACAATAATAATAACAGCAGTAGAAATAACAATAATAATACCAATAATACATAATGAAAACAACAGCAATAATAAAAATAGTAGCTATAATAATGTATACACAAAATAGAGTAAAATCAACTATACTAGTTCAAATTGTATGCAAACATAAAGTGTAATTGTATAAACAAAATGTCATAAGGAAAATACTTTTTTACCATTAGTTTCATTATATAAGTAAAAAGTCTTGAAATATCAATTAGCAAATCAGTAAAAAATCTTGCCTCCTTAACATCAAGTTGCATGTTTGCCTTCACGACATCAGGTTGCAGATTACCATCTGGATATTCGGTTGCACATTTTGCCTCCCCGATATCCAGTTGCAATTTGCCTCCATTGACATCGAGTTGCATATTTGTTATCTCGACATTAGGTTGCACCGAAATGGTGAAATGCATATAAAATTGAGCATGTTCGGGCTCAAAACAAAATAATAATAATAATAGTACGATAAAAATAATAATACCAATAACAATAATAATAACAAAATATCAATACTAATAACAATAAGAATAACAATGATAATAACAATGATCATAACGATAATAATAACAATAATCGCAAAAATGATAACAATGATAATAATAATAACAATAATATTAAAATATTAATAACACTAGTAAAAATAATAATGCAAGACAAATTATAGTTTTGGGTCCAACATTTTTGTGAAAGTAATTCAATATTAACAACAATAAAAGGAACAACATTAAGCATATCAGTAGTAGTAACAATAATAATAATACTAGTAATGATAATGAAACAATAGTAATAATAATAATAGTAGTAATAATTGCATTATACAACGAAATGAGAATTTGTCTTATCAAAATAATCCAGTAGAAATATATAGTCGATAAAAAATGAAAAGTAAAGTTAAAAGACACCATTATTCGAAATAATGTAATCTTTATTGAGAAACATTTTTAAAAGGAGATCCAAAATAAATATAACAAATAACAAGCGAAATATAAAAAGTATTCGGGAAAATAATTATAAAGAGAAAAATTGGTAGGAGAAAAATAAATTAATACCCAATAAAAAGCCAAAGAAGAAGATGACTACAAGGGACGAAAGAAAATCAAAGAATTGAATATGAAGGGAAAGGAACAAGGGGCAAAATCAGAATTGAAGAGAATATGGCAGGGAGAAATAACTAACATGATACTCAATATTGAATTGACAAAATATGATAGATGCAAGCACAGAAGAAATAAAAGACGCAAGAATTGAAATGCAACAAAATACCAAAATACCTGCAATCGCACCTTCGACAGTCTCTACTTACTCGGCAATCAGGTTGTGGGCCTGTCCATGTTCTCCAGCCTGTCCTCCACTGAGAGCTGATCCTCCAACTGATGCATTTCTCCTATTATTTGGGTAGTCACGAACCTTGTGATCACTTGCTCCGCATACAAAACATAGGCGGTTGTCCATTCGGCAATCCTTGCGTATGTGACCAATCTTACGGCAAAAGTTGCGTGTCGGGCCCTTCCTTCTAGGGGTCTGTCCCATAATAGCGAAGGCATGATGCTGGGGCGCAATTACACACAGTCGGGTGAGCTGTGCATTCTCCTGGGCTCTTTCCAGACTAGCTCTCTTCAGCTCATTGTGCTCTCGCTGCAACTCCATCATTCGTTGCATCGCCTGGAGAATGGCGGAATTCTCTGATGTTTCAGCCCTGGGCGGGGGAGTCGAAGAATCTTCACGAGCCACAGTCTGCAAAACCATCCAGTTGGTGAGTACCCAGACATATGTGGGTAGATTGACAAATGATAATGAATACAAGGGACGGAAAGATACAAGGAATCATAGGATTGAATGCAAAGGAGTCAGATGTGGATCGAATAGGATTAATATCCAGATTATATTAAAGTTATTACATGTTCATGTGATCAACGTGGTGCGCATATTATTGAGTTAACCTGGCTTGAGCCAAACTCGACTAATATATCAATCCAAGCCAGACCTCCGTAAAGATAGTCATGTTTGATTGACATATTACTCACCCTGAGCTCTGATACCACTAAAAACCCATCACGCCCTGCTTCCCAAAATACGAGAACACGAGCACGTAACGAAGGCCCAGCGAATGATTATACATCATCCATAAGCTGTACCAGTCTAACTCAAAAATATACAAGAAAACAACCATGCAGGCAAAGAATATAATCACATAAACAATAAATAAACTCAAAGATAATCATGAAATAAATTTACTAAATAATAATCCAACATTTGGGATAAAACAAACTTCGGATCATAAAGCCCAAGAATAAAAATTATGATAAAAAGAAATACAATAATCAAATAACAAAAGATAGCTAAGGTAGTCTAATATTCCAGCTCCAATCTTCAGAGAGTTTGCTCACCAAGTTCTTCTAGTATTGCTTCTTCGATACCTGTTAATACTGGATCTAAAAAGAAAGAAAAAAGAGCCCTTAGAGTAAGTCGTTGGCAACAAGTAGAGAAAACAGAGGATAAAAGGGAAGCAAGAATAATAAAGAAAAGGAACATGGTCAAAGTCAAAGAACAAAGCAAGGAGCAGGTAGTAATATCAAAGGGTTACAATAATCACATATGTAATGCGTGATGTCAAGTCAATTCCATTACAAGATCAAGTATGCAGGTTATTAGCTATTTTATTTGGCTATCTAGTGCACGTACTACTGCGTCACATTCCACAGGTTCCGCGCAAGCGTAGTGATCGTTTTAGACTGATGGTGAATTCACGGATCGTGTACTCGGCGTCGATGACGATAGTTTTACAATCAATAATTGAAAATCAATAATTGCAATCAATACTTCTTCCAATCAATACTCCTCCTTCGAATCAATACTTCTCCTCCGTCTATTACGATATAATAATAAGGCCTTGCCGAGTACATTTTTCGATCGTTCACTACCAAGTCCTACCCATAATACCTCGGCTTGTCATTAAGTCATTCCATCCTATGTGAGCATGCAAGATAGTGTCAATGTTGTATAATACTATGTGTGTCTAATTATATGCATTACAGACAAATCATGAGGCAAACAGGTCAAATCAACATACATCACATGATCAGGTAAGCATAACCTTGCTGTACTAAAATATGGATTATGGTCACTACAAATTAGCAAATCTGAATCTACCGTAAGATCTAGAAAGTAGACTTCCACACGGTTCCAGCGAGTATAATTAAGGTATATAAAAGGTATAGGAACTGGGGTGAAAACTCTATTCTAATCAGGTTTTATGTTCAATCAGCATGCAGTGAGTTGTGTTCAACTAATTGTTTCAGGTCAGAGAACTCATTAATAAAATCTACAAAAATTCAGGGAAGTAGCTATACATTTCTAGGTCCAGCCTAATTTATTTTAGATTTTCTTTTACTGTTAACAGGGTCAAATAAAATCAGAAACAGTAGGATATGGATGAAATTATGAGTCTGGAATTACTAACACAGTCGTAGTAAAGTGATGATATCTAACATAAGACAAATTGGAATTTAAATCCAGACTAGGAAAAAATTATCTAGACATCAAGGGCTACATTTTATGTTTAGTAAGTTCTTTCAAATTAGGTCATTAGCAGGGCTAAAAGTCTGATTTAAAGTGAGACTTACAGCAGTCCAGAAATCAAATTAACATGGAAAGATAAGAAATAGATCATACGATCACATATAGCATGCAAATTGGTAATCAAAGCAATCCTAGGTGTCAACATGCAAATTTCTAAGGTTTAAGATACATTTATCATGGTCATGATGTCAATTCATCAATCAAATTCAATTCTAGCATGTTCAATTTCAATGTCCAATCTATCAAGTAATCATGTGCATGAATCTAGTTGTTTAATGTGCAAATGCATGAAACATTGGGGACTGGTTTAGATCGAAGAGAAGCACGATGTTAAGGGTATGTCGGGTTAGCTCGTGTAAATTCTCGATAATCTTAACAGAATTTTCAAACCAGTTTTTGATAAATAAAAGGAAAAGATCTACTTGCAGGAGATCAAAGGAATTTTGAACACAAATAATAAAAAGGATTCAAGAAGAGACTTGCGTATTATTGCAGATATTATTAAAATAGAATAACGGGATCAGAATCCCGGCCAAAAATCTCCCAAAAATGCACGAAGAATCAACAGCAACAACAAGACCCTAGAGCTATTCCCACACACCAGATCGGGACAAAACGCAGAACAACGAAACTTGATCTGGCACACATTGAACACGGAACACCAAAACAACCCAATAGGGGCTCTGCCTCACACCGGATCGGGACGAACACCAAATAGCAACCGCAGGATTTGCTGCACCAAAACACAAGACGGTGGATCCCACCAACCACAACACGACTCCACATCGGATCCAATCCAAAACAGGGAATAGCGAAAAGTGGATCAGGTGTGGCCGAACATGGGACGGCGAAGACGACCAATTGCGATCTGTTTTCTTCCTTACTTCGGCAAAAAGAAAGAGAACGCGCAGGAAAGTTGATGGCGAACTGCGGCGAGGTGCTCGGGATCGCCGATCATGGCTAGGTGGCGACGACTGGTCAGGAAGCGACATAGTGGCCAAGAACGGTAGCTCGCGACGGCAACCTCGACAAACTCCGAACTCTGTTTCCAGTTCAGAAATAGGGAGACGAGCGACGGGTTGTCTTCGTGCTTGGACGGCGACGACAAGACGACGAGACGACGAGGGGTTTTGCAGTGGTTGTGAGGGTGAGCGGAGAGGGTCCATGGTGAAAACGAGGGTCGGCAAGTGGAAGCGACAAGACGATGGCGCAATGGCAGCTCTGTGGATGGTTTGGGTTTGGTGGATAGAACTGGGATGACGACGGGGCCGATGAGGTCGATGATGAGAGGTCGACGGTGAGGGGATGCAGGAGAGGGGATGGTGAAGACGATGAAGATTGGGCAATCGGAGGAGTGGGTTCGGTGGCGGAAATCAGAGAGAGGGAGAAGGAGAGCAGGATGAACAGGGACGGAGGGTTTGGGGGAGGTGAATGCACTGTAAGGTGGGGTTTAGGTGCCTGAAGGGTTATGAAATAATTATGGTTAGGGTTTAGTTAATTAGAAGATTAGTATTTATAGGGGAAAATAGGATACTGGGTATTGGGCAATTGGGTATTAAAATCCAATAGATAAAAATACATTATATATGAATATAAAGATCAATATAAACCTAAATACAAAAGAATGAGATATCTGATGTGTTATGATTCATAACAAAATATAATTTGTACCACGTAAATTATTTGAAATAACTATAAATACATTTGTCAAATAAGAATTTAATAATCAATAATAAGTAATCATAGTAGAAATAATAATAATAATGACGATAAAATACTAACATTAATAATGGAAATCCTCAGGATATTGTCTATATACAAAAATAGGAATTTTTGTTGAAATAGTCGAAACAATAATATTATTTTTGAGGGTTAAAATGCAAATAGTTGATCAAATAAAAATGGAAACAAAGTTTATTTAAATGATTATAATTATTGTTTAGAAAAACGTTTTAATAAAGAAACTAAAAACGAATTTAACAATAACATTTTATAATATCGAGATACAGAAAAATACTCGTGAAAATACATATTTCCGGAATTAGGGATTACACACATCAAGGAAGTCCCGCACAACTAAGGGTGCAACAACCCCATCAGAACCCAGCGACACAAGAGAAATAGCCTTGGGGTCCATCGAGTTCTTAACATGCCCTGACGGATCCTCACCCGCATAGAAAACAAACTCTGGTTGACCAGAGAGCCTAAAAGTCACCTTCTTCTCCCGGCAATCAATCACGACACAGGAAACACCCAACCAGTCCATGCCCTGAATGACATCGAAACCAGAGTTGGGAATCACAATCAAATCAGCCGAGAACACCACACCACCAATCAGCAACGGGCTCTGCTTGCAAACCCTAGTACAGACAACGACACCTCCACCTATGGTGATGTCCCATGCTGCGGGCATAGCATCGCTAGCCAAACCATGTTGATCGACAAAGCGAGAAGAAATGAAAGAGTGGGTAGCACCCGAATCAAACAACACATGAGCTGGAAGAGAGAAGAATATCAAACAAAGAATAAGGTGCTAGCAGGATATATACACGAATAATTGTACAAAGGAGGGAAAAACAACATGCAGAAAAACTGAAAAAAAGAAAAGAAAGTACAACTACTGTACCTGCAACCACTCCAACAGAAACTTCCGCTTCCTCGGCTATCAGGTTATAAGACTGACCACAACCTCCAACTAGACATCCTCTAGGAGCCACACACCTCTGATCAAAGACCTGCCTCTGCGGAGGAAGAGACGGCCTGTCCTGACCACCCATCGGTGCTCCTAGCTGAGCAGCACCAGTAACCAGCGTAGGAGCTCTGTTCCTCGGACAGTCACAAACTATATGCTCACTGCTCCCACACACTAAACACAGTCAGTTAACCATCCTGCAGTCTCGCTGTGAATACCCAGTCTTATGGCAGTAGCCACAAGTCTCAACATTCCTCGGGACAACAGGTGCGTACGGCTGTGCTCTTGCGGGAGGGGGCAGAACTGACCTCCAAATAGGTCCTCCGAACCGCCGAGCTGCAACAGGGTGCGAAACTGTCCTCTAAGCTAGACCTACTAAGAGTATGCTCTTGGATCCGAGCCGCATCCAGAACATCGGAATGAGAATGAAGCCAAAGAGTAGCCAGACGGTCCTGGATGGGAAAGCTCAAGCCCGACTGAAATCGACTAGCCCGAGCCTCATCAGTGGCAACAAGGGTAGGGGTGATGCGACTGAGTCGAGTAAACTCTGCCACATACTCGTCCACGGAATGGTTTCCCTGATTAAGATAATGCTCAAATTAATATCATCACAAGTGAAGTAGGAAACAACAAATGACATTTAAGAACATTATCTAGCTGACCTGAGTTAGGAAAACAAACTGTCGCTCCATCTCTGCCTTGGTGATACTGGGAAAGAACTTCGCCATGAAGCTCTCAGAGAAAGTGGCCCACTCAATGGGTCGCGGCATCCTTTCGGATTCAACCCGCCACCAGATATGAGCGAGATCCACCTACTGGATGCGAACCACATCCACACGATCTGCCTCGGCAACACGAGCGGTGACCAACAGTTGCTCTGTCAAGATAAGACCATTGCTCAGCCTCCAACGATGACTCAGTACAGGAAAACTTATCCGGGTGCAGCCTCATGAAATCCGCTACCGTACTAGGCCTAGGTGGCAGAGCACCAGGTGTAGGTCCAGCGACATTCCCATTGGCTGCCAAAGTGGCTCTCATCAGCTCATTGTGCTCCTGCTGATGAGCCATCATCTGTTGAATCATCTGGAGAATAGCAGCATTGTCCGGCTGCCCATCCCCCGAGCGAGAAGAAGAATTCCCACGAGCCATAGCCTAAAACACGATCAAAGATAGTCAATACCTAGATTATATGTTGGTTATTATACAAGTATTCATGTGATTATCGTGGTGTGCAAATCACTGAGTTAACTCGGCTAGAGCCAAACTCAACTAATATATCAATCAAAGCCAAACCTCGTAAAGATAGTCATGTTTGATTGATATATTACGCAACCCTGGGCTCTGATACTACTAAAAATCCTGTTACGCCCCGCTTCCCAAAATACGGAGTACGAGCACGTAACGTAGGCCCAGCAAATGATGTAAACACCATCCATAAGTTGAACCAGACTAACTCAGCAATAAGAACAACAAAATACAACCACGCAAGAAATATAACCACATGAATCAAAGATAAATTCCAATAATAAATGAAATAATCCAACAATATAAATATCCAACATCTGGGATCAAAACAAATTACGGGTCATAAGGCCCAAAAATAAAGTACAAGTCATAACAATGTTCAAGAAAATAAATCTAGCAGCAAATAAAACTAAGCAGTGGAGACTGGTTCCATCTCTAGAAACGTTGCTGACCAATTCCTTCGGGAACAGATCCTTCAGTACCTGTCAAATCTTGATCTAAAAAGAAAGAAAAAAAGAGTGCCCTTAGAGCAAGTCGTGGGCAGCAAGTAGAGAAAATAGAGGATAATAGAAGGCATGTATATCAAAGAATAGGGACATGATCAAAGACAAAGGACAAAACAAAGACATGCTATAATATCAAAGTTGTACAATAATCACGCATGTAAGGAGTGATGAAAATTCAAGATCAAGCATGAAATGCAGGTTATTAAGTATTTTGTTAATCTGTTTAGTGCACGTACTACTGCGTCTCATTCCACAGGTTTGGCGCAAGCACAGTGATCGTTTTAGACCGATGGTGAATTCACGGATGGTGTACTCGACATTGATAACAATAATTTTCATGCAAGAATTAACAACTAATCATTGCAATCAATACTCCTCCATCTATGGGAAGTATTTGTGCGGGCGAGAAGGCCTTACTGAGTACATTTCCCGATCGTTCACTATCAAGTCTACCCATAATACCCCGCCTTGTTAATAGTTTATTTTCATCCTATATGAGCATGTAAGAGGGTGTCAATTTTGTATATGACTAAGTGTGACTAATTCTATGCGCTACAGACAAAGCATGAGGCAAACACATCAAATAAGCACAATTTACATAATCAGGACAGCATGACCTTGCTGTACTAAAATATAGATTACAGCCACTAAAAAATAGAAAATCTGAATCCGCCGGAAGGTCTAGAAAGTAGACTTCCACACGATTCCAGTGAATATAATTAAGGCATATAAAGGATAGAGGAACTAGGGTGAAAACTCTATTCTATTCAGGTTTTATGTTCAGGCAGCATGCAGTAAGTTGTGTTCAACTAATTATTTCAGGTCAGAGAACTCATTAATAAAATCTATAAAAATTCAGGGAAACACCTATACATGTCTAGGTCCAGCCTAACTTATTTCAGATTTTTGTTTCACTGTTAACAGGGTCAAATAAAATATAGAACAGCAGGGATACGCATGCAATTGTGAGTCTGGAATTTCTAACATGGCTGTACTAAAATGTTGATATCTAGCAAATTACACATCGTAACTTAGATCTGTCAAAAGGATGTTAAACTAGACATCAGAGGCTAAAAATTCATGTTTTCAAAGGAAATTCAAATTATGGCATTAACATGGGTGAAAACTTGATTCAAAGTAAACAGCTAACAAATTCAGAAAATTGTGTTAACATGAATAGTCAAATAAATAAATTATATGTTCACACATAGCATGCAAATTGGCAATCAAAGTGGTCCTAGGTGTCAACATGCAAATGTCTAAGGTTAAGATACAATTATCACATGCATGGTATCAATTCATCAATTAAATTCAATCTAGCACGTTCAGTTTATCATGTCCAACTTATCAAGTAGTCCTATGCATGAATCGACTTATTTAAATCTGCATATGTATGAAATAATGGGGACTAAGTTTTAGATCAAAGAAATAGTACGATGTTAAGAGTATGTCGGGTTAGCTAGTGTAAACTCTCGATAAACTTAACGAAATTGTCAAAGCAGTATGATAACAAAATGGACGGGATCTACTTGCAGGATATCAAATAAACTTGAACAAAATAAAATGCTAGTTCAAGAAGAGACTTGCCTGTTATATTGCAGATTCAAATAATAAGAATAACGGGATCAGAATCCTGGGCAAAAATCACCAACGACACGTGCGAAACCCGTGCGAAGAAACCCAAGCAAACAGAATAGCAACTCACGGCAAAAGCTCCACACCAGATCTAGACCGAACTGCAAACAGCAGGATCGGATCTGCTGTGCGCCGAACACCAAACATCGGGCTCGCCCAATCGGTGAGCGTCTTCAACCTCGGCAAGGAGAGAGAGAGAGAACTCGGCAGATTGCAGTGGTGCGGCACTGCGGCAGGGGCACCACGGCGAAGACGTCGACACCACGGTCGGGAAGCGACGGCGGCGATGGCAACCTTGACGAAGGCGAGCTCTGTTTTTCGGTTGGAAACAGAGCGCGATGACATCAATGATCAGGGACTTGAACGGCGATGCTAGGGCCTTCGGTGGAGCGGCGAGGGACGGCGGGACAATGGCGGGGTGGACGGAGATGGGTTAGGGCGGGGTGGACGGAGATGGGTTAGGGCGATGGGGAAAACACGGCGGATTGGGTTCGACGAGGAGAACGGGGTGACGATGGGGGAAAAGGGAAAATGACAGTGACGAGGACGAGGGGATAGAGACGATGGTGGTGGTGGTGACGATGGTGGAAGATGTTCGGAGAGGCCAATGGGGATAGGGTTTCGGTTTGGGTTTGGGGTGTAACAAAATAGAGAGGAGAGGGATGGGATCGGGGAGAGAGAAATGGCGGAAGAGAGAGAGAGAGAATAGATTTAGGGTTTATTTAATAGGGTATATATAGGGAATCAAGAATTAGAATTTTGGGTTGAGATTATGTAGGTTCTGGGTATCGGTTTTGGCTCCAAAAAGAGAAAAATGAATGCAATGAGATGAGACGAACATAAAAGAGAACAAATCAGACTCAAAATAGAAAGTGCAAAATTGCAAAGAGAACAGAATCCAACCAAAAGAACACAGATCGATCAAGAGAGAACAAAAGAACCCAAGAAAAGACAAAATACATTATAACAAACGAATCCAAATACAATAATCAAAAGAAAACAAAATACAGCAAAACCGAAAATAGGGCTTACACTTAGTCACGTATCCTGTATTCTGTATTCTCTTTTTGGAAAGTGGGGTGTAACACCTACCCTGTTGGATCCAAATTATAACCCATGCTACCCTATTTAGACCCAAAACCCTATAATCCATCTTATTGGATCCTAAACCCGCTACCCAATATCCTTTTTTACCCAGTCTCCCTCAAATCTCTCTATCATGTTCTCCATATCTATCTAACTAACAGATCTTGTTCACCATTATCTCCCCTTGATTATTCAATCTTAACTTACCAAAATTCCATTATAATCACAACCAAATTTGTTATTCCTCATACAATCATTATCTCCTAATCAATCCTTAATCAACATCATCTCTCTCTCCCCAACTCATCTCTCTCTCTCCCTTTGCATCCCGATCGCCCGTCGACCGGACCACCGCACTGCCCTCCGGCCTCACGACCCCCGTCGCGATCACCCCGGCGACCACCTCGGCAGTCGCCGCCCTGTACGCCACGCCAGCAGCACCCCCTCTTCGGCCTTCATCCAATCCCACAAACCTCCAACGATGAGACCCCTACTGCCGTGTGCCGCCATGTTCCTCATCCCGCCATTTCCATCAAGCCCCACTACCGATTCCGCCATCGACTTCCTCCCTGTCCGAGCTCATCGCCGTCCTTTGTGCCGTCGTCTTCAATTCTGCAAGCTCCCCGTTGTTGGTGCATCGTCGTATTGGTGTTCGTTGCCCGGGATCCGTTCCCTTTATTCTTTCTCATCGAATTCATCGTCTTCATCAAGGCAAGTAACTTGTATATCATTTGTTTGTGTACAAGTACAAATACCGCATGTAGTCTTGGTCTCATTTTTGTGTTCGTTCTCATGATGATCTCTTAAAAATGTTGGTCTCATTGCTTGATCCGTCTTCATAAATTCGTAGTTATGATCCATCACAATAAGTTGTCACACACACACACTATAAATTTAGATCTAGATAGACTCTTATATATTTATATGCTCTTTCATAATCCATTGTATGTTGTGGATTTTGCTATGTGCTTGATGTGCTAGATGTATTATCTCGTAGTAGACTTGTTAATAACCATGACATGTTGATTTGAATATCTAATATATCCTCTTTTACATCATACTCTAATTAGATCTTTTGTAGATGAGTTGTTTGATTAAATGCATGAAAGAATTTTGTTTTGCTGCTGCCCTGATTTGGTACAACAATTTAGACCAAGTTAAGGTCAGTAAAATGAATTATTTTGTGAATATGATTCTTAGGCCTCGATGTCTATTTTTCAGAAATTTCGACGGATCTCAATTTCGAATTTCTATGTGCGAGTTATCGCTGTTTTACTGCAGCTGTGTCGTAATTTCCAGATTCTGATTTATGAGATTGTTGCATGTCTTATTATTTTAAAACTGATGTTAAAAGTAAAATTTGGATTTAATATATTTCTGATACGTCTAGACATGACTGGGATCAACTCCTAATTTTTGTAGAATTGTTTAATGATTCTTACAACTGATTTCATGCTTGTGAAACAAATCAATACATTTCCAAACTGCTTGTTGTTCAGTGAATAACTCTATTTTCGACCTGATTCCAGTCAATGTTGATTAAAACTTTGTGAATATGAAATATAGCCTGGTATGTCTATTTTCCAACCCTTTTTACAGATTTGAATTCCAAGTTGTATTTTGTTATTAATCATTGTTTTAGTACTGTTTTGTCTAAGATTTCAGATTCATAAATTTGCTGCATCATTCTGTTTTCCAAATTAATTTGGCTATGCTATCTGTAATGGAACTTTATGAAATTTTATATGCTGAGACTAGACATTCTAGGGAACCTTACAGGTTTTTCTTAAATTTAATCAGTGTGTTCTTATACCTTTTTCATGCTTATAAATAAAACTTTACTTTTCTGTCTTAACTTGAATTCTGTGTAAACCGCTGTTTTGAACCCTGTTTCTGTAGTTGTTGTATGACTTGTGTATATGCACTAGATTCAGTACAGAGTCTAGTTTCTAGAATTTCTGATGGATCTAGGTTTGCATTCATGTGGCAACGGGAATCTCAAATTTGGTGCAGCGATGTCATGTTGTCCAGAATTGAAAGTCTCGTTGTCCTTGTCTATTATGAGTTGTTTGTCACCCGTTCATGTCTTTTATCCAACTTGAACTTGCTCCTTATTTCTTATCATGTTTTTCTTGCCTTGTTCATGCACGTTCATGCTTGCTTTAGTAATAATAACAAGTAATCATGTCGGGGTAAAGGGAAAGATCTAGTAGTGAAAATATAGAAATGTGTACTTGGAAGGGAGCCCGTGTTTCCCACCTGCTTACCCGACTACATACTTTCCTATAGGAGAGGTGTACTCGGAGGGAATCCTTAGATCCTACTTGGTACTTGACTACTTGACACGTGATTACTTGACACTTGACTACTTGATACTTGACTACTTGACACGTGATTACTTGACACTTGACTACTTGATACCTGATACCTGAGTATGGCTCTATATAATCCACTACGAAATCTAAACGCAACTCGTCTGAATGTAGCAAAACCATGTGGTCAAATTTGGGATGCATGAAGTGCTACCTAAATAGGATTAGATATAAGACTTGAAAATAACATGATAACTTGCACATTCCTGTTACTTGTACATGTTACTCGACACGTATTACTTGTTACTTGCTTGCATGCTACTTGCACCCTGTTATTTTATCATGTGACTTGATTCTATTTCTTGATTAAGAGTTAGTTGCTCTATTTTGCTGTCACATTTCTTCCATGCTTACTTCAGCACTTGCTTCTTGTAAATACTCTGTATTTTGTTTATTTGTTTCCCGTACTTGTTTTCTGTACTACATGCGGACCGTAACTTGCACTAACGGAGCATAATGTTTCCTGTTTTTCTTTTTCCTGCAAATTATCAAATTTGTAGATTTTGGTGACCAGCTGCCCGATGGAGTAAGTGACCAAGTGTTCTAGACATGGCTAGAGTTCCTGCTTGAGTTTATTTCCTGTTTTGAATAAATTGTATTTATTGCTACTTGGATCTTGTATTGGGCATTTTTGTACCAGAACTTATGACTTGTTGTTCTAGATTTGATTATTTGAAAATTATGCATTTTGTTTTCAAGTAATTCTGTTGGTTATATTAATTTGTTTCATGCATGCGTGGATGATTATTTCCTGTTTACTTCTTTTTTATTTCTTATGGACTGTTGAAAAGATCCTTACAGCTCATGAATGGTGAAAGTCATTCGCTGGACTTTGTCACGTATCCGTATTCTGTATTCTTTTTTGGAAAGCGAGACGTGACAGGTGTTTAGTGGTATCAGAGCCAAGTTTGGCTAATTTATTAGTTCGACTAATATGTTAGACAAGTTTGGCTCGATCAGGATTGGCTCAACAGTAAACAGTCCATCTATATAATAAATTACAAAGAAAGCTATCAAGTGGCTCACATTCAATCTCTCCCAAAATCAATGGACCAGATCTAACCTCACAAAACATATATTCCCGCCCAAAAATTTAAACTCCACAAATTCAAAACCCACACACTCTCTCTCTCTTTTCCCCAAAATAAACCCCTTTCTCTCTCACTATCTAATCCCACCCAGTCTCTCTCTCACTGTCACCCTCTCTCTATCTCCCCGCTCTCTCTCACTGTCTCCGTTGCCTCTTCAGCGCTCCCCCCACCTCCGGCACGTCTTCAGCGCCCCCTACCTCCAGTCCCCAACCCCCTGCTCCTCCCCTCATCCCTCCCTGTTTGCTATCAGCGACCACCACCTCTCTCTCCGCCGGCCACCTCCGGCGCCTCTTCAGTGCCCCACCACCTTCGCCGCCTCTTCAGCGCCCCCCCACCTCTAGTCGCCAACCCCCCTGCTCCTCCCTTCAGCTCTCATACCGCGACCCCATCCAACCATCGAACCCCTAACCGTCACCGATTTTGACGTGCCGAACACTTGAGTTCATCCCGTCCACCGATTTCACCATCTCAGGTATACTTAATTTTATAGTTGTTTGGGGTTTTGGGGTTTACAAAATGCTTTGAAATTTCCTTTTTTTTTCTTCAGAAAAGTATATTGGCAAATTAGCCTGAGTACATATAGTAACCTGCAATTGGCTATGTCTTTGTAAATATATAGCGTTTATTCTTTGTAATTGGCTATGTCTTTAACAATAGGCATAATCAAACATAGAATGCATAGTGTTTATTCTTTGTAATTGCCCCCAATTTCATTTTGGAATTCTAGGGTTTATGCAATGCAAGGATTTGTGATTTGGGTTTTGAATCTCACTGTAACTCATTTCTTAGTTTATTAGAAATGTAGCTTTTATGCAATGGTACAATTTCATTCCTTAGGTTTGCCAAATGGTACAATTTTATAAACCCTGGATATGAAATGGAAAATTGTATGAAAACTGATAACACCCAACTCCCCAAAAGGATACCAGTGTGGTATGTCCATATGCCAGCCAATATATAAAACGATGATCATTCAGGTGGTATGCTTACATATATCGTGTTCACTATAGAATAATTTTTGTATGCATGATATGACATTCGCCAAACACTGACATACCTGCATATGTATTCAACTAACTTTTTTTCATTAAGCTGTTTTATTTGTTTTATTGCCACTGCGGGTAGGTGTTTTTATTCGTACTTACCCTAACGCCGGCACTTTGAATAAGACATTGAGGTGTACATATCCCCACTATAAAATTTGCAGAATTGACAAAAAGAAGGAACTATATCAGAAGAATTCAAAAGATTGGGAAGTTCTTATCATCTGTATTTTGCTGATATTTGCCAATTTGGTGGGTTTCTGTGTTGCCATTCTTTTTTCTCCCTTCCTACATTATATCCAAGGTTCTGCAATTCTTATTAACAGTTTGTGTTAAACAACTTATTCAAACAATTATGGTTATGGGTTTGGTTACTGGCTCATGGCTGCTTAATTCAATTTACTTTTTAAATATACTTCAGTATCTTGATTTATTTTATTTTATTGGATAATGTGATCTTTAATATGAGGTGTAACTTGGAAATTTCTTCTTAAATATGACTGTATATGTGTTCAGTTTCATAAGCTTTTTCATGCTGTTTTGTTGAGCTGTTTTTTTACCATGCAGTAAATTTGTAAGGCTTTCATGAGTCATGAGTTACATGGTAAATGTTGCCTGGAATGAAATGTGAGTTCATGTGTTCTAGGGTTTATGCAATGGTACAATTTTAGGATTTAGGGTTTATGAGCTGGAATGAAATGTGAGTTCATTTCTTAGTTTATTAGAAATGTAGCTTTTTTTCCTCATTGGTGTGTTCAATTTTTTTGTGGATCATTGATTTGTGTTTTTGGGATAGTTTAGACTGAATGGGGATCTAGGGTTTATGCGATAAATGAAGTTTTTTTTCTTTTGTCGTCTAGGGCACGAAAAGATTGCATGTTAGGATGTGATTTTATGAGATGGAGCAAAATGTGGTGACCCCTTCCTTGCACGACCTGTAATTCATGTGATGTATGTCTAATTTTTGACAATGTGATTTGTGGGTGGGCATTGAGCTTTTCTTCGCATTTGATTTGTAGATTATGTTTTTGAGGCTTTTCCACTTGCTTGCGAGTATCTGTGTGCACTGATTTTTGTTTTATTTAATCCAATTTATTTTCTCGATGCTTAGTTCTTAATGCAATTTGGTTGCCTGCTGAGCTTTGAGTGGAGCTAGAGATTATTAGATGGAATGAAATGCGACAATTTGATGTATTTATGTTTGCTCAATTATGACCTTTTGTCTATTTTAGGGCTCCAATTTAACCTTAAACCATATTTAGTGATACTCTTATTATTGTCCTGTGTATGCACTCTTTTACTACTATCTGAAGGCTATTCGATTATGTAGATATGTGGATTCTCTTAATCTCCATTACTGAGCAATGTGTACTAAAATGATGGAATAACCTTGATCAAGGACATATTTCTTGATACTTAAAACAGTTCTGACTTGCCCACATTATATTTTTCCAGGGAAGTGAGTGTGAGTATCGTCATTGTGAGAATGCAAGACTCAACCCGAAAGATTGCTGATATTGGTCGAATCGCAGCTGTCGCAATCCAAACTGTGTATTTCGGCATCCAGTGAGTTTCTTTATACCATGCAGGATACTTTATTATGTACTGGTTATAGTGGTTTATAACATTCACATGTCATCACTAGCCATTATTTTATTGCATAATAGTATAATTTCATTGCTTTGTAAGGAACTCCCAAGTCCCAAAAGTTATGGTGTCTATGTTGCACAACCTTTTGTTTGATACATGCATTCCATGTGCTTATATGTATAGTTCAGTAACAAAACAAAAAACTTGACTTCGTTTTTGTTCTTTTTCTATGAATGAAATTTATTAAATTGGGAGAGATTTAAAATTTTTTGCTAATATTTATTCTCTATATCGTGTCTGCTAATATTTATTCTCTATATAGCATTTATTCATATAATTGTAGGTTTGTTTATTAGATAGAAGCAGGGGTTAGAATTGTTAGATAACCGCGGATATTACAAATTTGGGGTGAGTTAACCGTGATTATCTCAACTCCTCAAAAAGGATTATAAACAATTCAAAGTTTAGATAACTATTGATGGAACTGAGATGATTCCCAGGACTACGGATTGGTGTGCGTATCGATCATAAAAGATTAACAGATTAAATACGTGATCTAACCCTATATAGCGGAATCTAGGGTTCACGAATTATACCTGCGATGAGAAGAAGACGACAGCAACCCCAAGATCTTCTGCACGTATTCCTTCCTCGGGTTGGACGTCGTGTGGGCGACGATCTCCTAACCTTTCTTCTCCTTGGCTGACCTCTCTTTCTCTCCTTACGTGAATCACGAATTTAGAGAAAAAATCTTATATTTCAGATGATCAATGACGGCCAGAGAAATAGAGGATATATATAAGGCTACGGCAGGGACCATGAGGAGAAATTAGGGTTAGGTCTCCTAACGAATCTGGGTATCCCGTGTTCAGCCTGAACACACAACCCAGGCCATTAACAATAGCTCGGTCCACTAAGGAGCTATTGTTGCACTACCTTCCTAATCCCAAATTATATTTATGGGCTCCTTTTATTATATGCTCATTGAGCTCCCCATGTTAAGATATCAAATGTCCGTCGATCAAATTAAGTTACTGACAACTATATTGATCAAAATCTTTTATCCTTAAGTAGTACCACTCAACTTTATTTGTCATGTCGGATGTAATCCACCTGCAGGGTTTACATGACAATCCTTATGAGCTCCTTAAGGGGACATCATCAACCCGACGTATCGGGACATGGATTCCTTTTACAATCAACAGCCCATCATACATACAATGCTATTACCCAATTCATAGAGGTTGTTGATCCATAATGAATCTCACTCTTTTATGAGTCAAAGTAATGCACACTGCATATACATGTCTGTTATTATATCTAGATTAGGAGCATAAGCATCCATAATAACAGAGGTGTTTGTTCTCTTTTATAGTCAGTACAAAGAGAACAACCTCAAGTGGTCCTGTTCAATACACACAAAGTGTACTAGTGTAAACCTATAGTCAAGATAGACTAATACCATATTACACTACAACCTTTCCAATGGATTATCCAAGTCCGTCTAGGTTGTGAACTATTTATATATTCCATAGGAAACTGATAATATGATCTTCTGTGTGTCACCTCACACCATATTATCAACCTTATAGAATATCAGATACTTGCATATATAAACACAATATGCAAACATATGCCCATATGATTCTCACTCAAAAAAATAAGGAAATAAAGTTAATACAAAAGTGATGCTTTCAGTATATAACCCTAACAACTATATAGTTTCATGAGATAATTTCATTTCCAAGCATTCATGAGATAACTATATAGTTTCATGAGATAATTTAATAATAGAAACATTTAAGCTACCAAGCATGCAGTTGGTGAAGAAATCAATGGAATTGGTATAACAACAAATCAAGCATGCAGTTGCAATGAAAAATGAGTTCCTTTTTGCCGAGAGTTAATAGAGAAAATTAACTATCTTAGTTGCATTCATAGAACAGACCATGTTTCTTTTCTCTTATATATTCCATTCATCTCATAGTCATAATCTTAATAAATATACATACTCAGTAAACCAGTGAATTTGAAAAAAATATTGCAAAAAGAAACATCAGAAACACTGTCAGCAGTGATAGTAGGTTCACTAGATTGTTAAGGGTTGCACTCAAGATATTTTCTGCTTTTCAGATATGGAATCTTGGGATTTATTGAGATTCTCCCAAAAAACAGTGCTTAGTCATTCTACATTCTAGTAGTTGCAATGAAACGATTTAGTATGATAAATTTAGTATAGATTATAGATGAAGAAACTAACATTTAGTAGTTATACACAAATTTAGTATACTTGGTGGAGAAACTAACAGTTAGTAGTTATACACAAACTAACATTGACCATAGTAGATTACTTCAGTCCATTTCTATTTGCGTCCATATCTATGCTTCTTAGATTACTTCAATCCATTTCCTTTTTAGAAGAATTCATAGTAAATATTGCAGGTTACATTAAAGTGTAGTATTTACAACACATATGCTTATGCTTTTTCTCCTCTTTGTGGATTTTCTTTTTGATTCTAAAAGCTGTCAACTGTCAGGTCCTCTATGATATAGGTGTAGTTTCTACCAAGGATCCTTTCAAATGTCTTATTAATGAAGGCTTAATACTTGGTGAAGTAAGTATTGTTGCTTTTGAGTATCATAAGTTGCATAATTTGTTATCATATATTTCTAATTTCTGTAGTAACAGGTTGAGTATACGGCTTGCAGAGATCAAGAAGGCACATTAATTTCTGACTCAGTTAGTAATCATAGTGACAGTCTACAGGAGAAGATACCGGTTGAAAAGGTAAGTTGGTGACCTTCTCCTTTTAAGTCAACGCACATTGTAGCGACAAAAATCAACATGTTCTTTCTTTTAACCTATTGGTCTCTTAAATTATGTTCATTTCGAATTTGTTAATTGTTAGTATGTCACCCTGTTTTGCTACTGTCAGTTAAATTAATTTTTCATGTTTAATGAGTTCTGAAGTTCTTTATCTCATATTCTGGTTGGAGCTGACAGCTTCGGGATGAAAAAGGAGAGGGGTCTAAGACAAAATTCTTCATTTAAAACTACCAGAATTTGAACTAGGTAACTCCAATTTACGAACTAGGTGGACTATATAAACTGGGGACCTACTGGGATTTAGAAGTCTTAGAGGGATCTAACAGCAGTTATACTTAATTCAAGCAAATTAAAGCAAAAACCCTTTCGACATCACTTTTATAATCTCTCAACATTATTGTATAGGTCACAAAAGTTGGCGACTTTCTTGTCCTCAAAGATGATCCAAATATTCGTTTGATTGCTCGAGCCTACAAAATGAGTAGAGGTAGAGGAAATGTCATCAATCCTTATGACATTGTTTTTGAGTATGGTGCAGATTCCCTTCGCTTCTAATTGAGTATAGATTGTAGAACTTGAGCTTAGATTATAGAAATTGAGTTTAGATTATACTAATGAAACGAGTTATTACTAGAAATTGAGTTTAGATTATAGAACTTGAGCTAGAAGAAGAAATATGATAAATTTAGTAGTTATACACAAATTAAAAATGCAAAATAAGTTATACTATGGTACTTAGGGTTGGTTTTTACCTTTTTTTAAAGCCTAATTGTCATATTTATGGATTTGTGTAAATCTTTTATCCTGAAGCTTACTAGACCCTCATATGCATATTTTGAAACTACATGCACGATTGTAACTGGTACATATCCAAAAATATTCTACTACTAGGTATGCCCATGGCACGTGCCTATGGCACGTATTCGGAACTATATAAAAATTTATTTGTAGTTATTTGATTGTATGAACTGCATATAAATTTATACATTTATTTGGAGTCATTCACTATACCTCTTTAACAAACCTTCGTTAAATTGTTTCAGTTTTTTAATTATTCTACTATTATAAGCTTACTCTCCATACATGAAATATTCTACTATTATAGGTTATAACATGACAGTAAATCCAAGTAACTGGTACATATCCAAATATTGATTGTGATTTGTATAGATTAACCACCAACAATGCATTCATTACCTGAGTATTAACCTGAGCCACCTTATGCACATGCAAAAGACCAACCATGTCTTGAAACCAACCAACTAACAATGTCTTCAAGCCACCTTATGCACATGCATGTATCCATTACTCTGCAGTTTCTAGAAGATAGATCATAGTAGTTAATATTATGTTCGTATTTTCTACCCATTAGTTAACTTCAGCTAATTCTTTTAATTACAAGAAACACAAATGAATTTCTCTTCCATATTCTTCCTGAGTATATGATGTATGTGAGGTTAACTTCAATCCTTTTTCTATTTTTCCTAATCTGATGTCAAATGTGGATTGAATGCAAAGGTTAACTTCAATCCTGACCACTGATTTCACTATTTTTACATCTCAGGTTGCATTAGTTTTGTTGGGTTTTTGTTAGATTTATACTGTTTTGCATCTAATTTTGCATCTAATTTTAGGATTGATACTGTTTTCTAGCTTCGTCAACCCAACTGTCACCTCAGCGCAGATTTTAGGATTGTAAGTGTCATTTGAAATTTATACAATTTTCCATATAACTTTGCATCTAATTTTGCATTGAAATTTATACTGTTTTCCATCTATTTAGGGTTGCAGATTTTAGCTAATTGAGACTGTTTGGGGTTATATCTGTTTAGGGTTATATTCAATCAGATCGTTTTTCTTTATCTTTGTACTTTTTTAGATGATGAAAATTTTGGACAGTGGTCTGCCTTTTATATGAGATTAAAGTACCATCGCATCAGTGTTGGTTCTATTAGCTTTATCTGACCTCTATTTTTTCATGGCAAGTAATATGATGTCTATGGTTCATAGCACTAGAATTTGCTCATGATACGCTTTGCTTTTGTTTCGTTTTGTCAAGCCTTCTCAATCGAGGGTTGTATTGTTGTCCCTAACATCTAATTTGATGGGAAAAAAGCTTTAGTGACAATGAAAATATTAATAGAAAGTTCAATTTTTAAATAACATAAAAGTTACTGTTATTGGTTTGTTAATACAATTTAAAATTTTAGGTGTCATTCAAGCACAATGTTTCGATCATGCAGCTTACCAAACGAGAAAACGAAAATGGAATATACATGAGCAGGTGGACGGGAAGTTCTCATTGGATTAGGCAATTTTAACAAATTTTACTTTTAAAGTCTACTTTCGAGTTTTTCATAACAGAATGAATCAGTAATTGTAGAAATCTTATATTTAGCTTAGAAAAACAAAGCATATTTATGTTTTTCTGTTAAATTGGAAAGCACCAATTCTAAATGTCAAAGCTTAATTTTAATTTTTAAGAAGAGATAAGAAGTACAATTTTAATGTTAAAGCATATTTAAGAAGTGCAATTTACCGGAATATCAAAATATCCAAATTTCGTTCCAATCAATATATACATCCAAATTTTGTATGAATGATAATCCCACATCATATAATATTCCACCTTTTATTCGTTAATGAGTACACAAAATAAAACGTACATTAAAATCAAGATATAAATTACTTGCAGATGTTACAACTGAAACTGATACTGGAAGTCCAAAGTTCCAACCTGGAGATTTTGAAACCTTGACTACTAAAATTCACCGAATACTCTATGATCTACAAACTTAAATTTTACATAATGGAATGTTGGCAATTTGGAATGATGAAATGCACAGTACTGAATGTCTGACATTTCTCCGAGAGCAAATAATTTTCCTATTTTGTGACTTGCTTAACTGTGTTCCTAATTCTAAAAGCAAAGCACACTTGATTCTGATAGCTAGGATTCTAAAAATGAAATGTAGTACTGGAGGTTAATGGTGATGAACAAAAAATCTAACCTCCAGTACAGTACTAGCTAATGCTTTTAGAATCTAACAAAAAATCTAAAAGCAATAACAAAAAATCTAATGCTGCCAATAGCTAGGATTCTAAAAATGTAAAAGCAAAGCTCACTTCTGTATATTGACAGAGAAGTGCTGGAGGTTAATGGTGATGAAATTAAGATCAAATGTAGTTCGGAAGAGGCGGTGAGTGCAATAAATCAAATCGAATTGAAGCAAAAATTTAGTTTCACTGTTAAACAGATGAACAAAGTTGTCAAAATTTTATCATTATCAGGGAATGCTTTCCTAAGGATATATACATACGTTCCTCGCAATGCAGGTCATTGTTAAATTGTCGAGTGTGTATCCTTACGATCTAGATGCACCACCTTCTGGTGTCGAGGATATGACCAGGATGGCTTATCTCCGAGAACCAGGAGTGTTACAGAATTTAAGAGCAAGATTTGACATCAATGAAATTTATGTACGTGTATCATAAAGATCTTAGGATGCCTACTTTTGAATGTAATGCAAGCTACAACCCTCTTTCACTTTTTTTTCTCCTTCAGGTATTTGTTAAGTAATAGTCAAATCTCTATGCTCCTGACATGATGCAACAGTATAAAGGGGCTACACTTGGGGATCTAAAGCCACATCCTTTTGTTACTGCCAATTTTGCATACAGGTATTCAATATAAACTTATGAGCATAAAAATATACAATTGCCTAAAGGGGCCCTAGCTATCAACATCACTGTAATGTATTTGGTGATAAGAGACTGATTAAAAAAGATGGGATAAGCCAATCCATTCTAGAAATGATGGGATAAAAGCAAAGACAGAAAAATATGCTCTACACATAGAAAGCAAAAACGATAAACTTACAATTGCCAAGCAATGATATTACGACTGTAGACACTCTTAGTTATAAAGCAGCAAACCATCAGAAACAAGTATCCGTTAGAAGGTAGCTGGAATAGTACACAAGTGTGCAAGTTATGAAAAATACATCCTGAGAATAAAGTCTCTCTCATTACAATTATTATGCTTTCCTCAGCTAAAGCAAGAAGAGGGGAAAAAACATAACAACGCAGAAATTTAGAGAACAACAAGCTTGGTAGCAGAGCAGTGTGAGGAAGAAGTTGCCTTGCTTTCATGTTGAGTTGCCTTGCTTTCAGTCAACATATATTCAACTGCTCCAATTTTGCAAATGCATGTACAGGAAAAGAAGTACATTTGGCTCAATTATAGTAAGACTGAATGTTTTTTGTTTGGTGTTGCTAATAGTTTTGAACATCGCTTGATAAGTTTTTTTGTTCGATGCTGCCAATTTTATTGTTCTAAACATCGTTGATAAGTACCTTCAGATTTAAAATAACTAAATAATCTTTTTTTTTAATGTTCGGGGCTGCCAATAGTTTTGAGTTATTGTTTTGCATGCTGATTGCTGCACATATTTATGAGGATTGTCGTATTGTGCAATGTTGATTTATTTTTTAATTTAGCACATAAGTTCACAATCACCCCAGCATTATCTGCAAATTGCAAAAATAACATAACCATGTTAAAGACTTAGAGATGCATCCAAAACAATGGGCTCCAACAAATTTTCAGTTCTTTAAACTTTCAAATTGCAACAGTTAGTAGTGTTTCCCTAGAAAAAAACATGGTTAGCAAGTGGACAAATCGGAATATTTCATGCAACAACAAAATATTAAACATAACAAATAATAAACATGAAACCAACTGACAAGCATTAAAAAAACTGAGAAATGCAACTGCGCATGCAATAGATGTAGGCTTCAATGACTACAGTTTCTAGAAGATAGATCATAGTAGTTAATATTATGTCCGTATTTTGTACCCATTACTCTACAATGTCTTGATTACTCTAGAATGTCTTCATTGGTTAGTTAATTGGATGAGTTTATAGAGTTAGAGCTTCGAGCAGTTTTTAACTTGATGAGTTTTCTATTTTGATAACTTCAAACTGAAACTAATTTTTTTTAGCTGAACCAGAAACTGAGCTTCATCTGAAACTGAAACAAAAATTTTGAAAGTGAACCAAAATTTGAAACATACATGCTGAACCGAAATCTGAAGCTCAAACCAAAATTTAATCTGAAACAATCTGAAGCTCAAACATACAAATCTGAAGCTCAACAATTTTTTTTTCCATGCTGAACTGAAACTGAACTAAAATTGAACTTAATCTGAAACGGAACCAAAGAACTTAATCTGCAACTAAACCAAATAACTTAATCTGCAAAGTTAATCAATATCCAAGAACTAAAACTGAACTTAATCTGAACCAAGAACCAAGAACTTAATCCATACAAAATTTCTTATCTAAAATATATGGTTTGAACATTGTACAGTAGTATATGGTTAATGCAAAGGGTTAACACATTCAAATAAACAAAACTCAAACATAGAAATCTGATATATGGTTTGAATTACAGTAGTATAATGAACATACTCAAATATATTACATACAGTCGTCAAATGTACACAGTGAAAAAAAATACAGAGCTCATTTTGCCATAACGCATTTTCAGCATCACACCTTTAGTCACCTTCAGTCACTGTACAAACTGCATGCAATAAGAATGAAAGGGTTTAGATAGATGAACACAACTAATCTCAAAATATTTTAAGTAAATGTAGGCTCAGAACACAACCATGTCTTGATTAGTTTGTTAAAATAATTAGAACATCAAAGTTAATCATCATATATTTCCCCTTCTTTATATACAGATCAATTGCTTCTTTTTAATGCTTCCTTTTTTAAAGCTAATTTAATGCTTCTTCTTTTTTCCCAGATTGTCGTCTACACTCAGAACCGTTGTGTACATATTGACAGTTTCACTTTTGGTAGAGTGATGAAGAACATGTTTGGTTCAAGGCATTGTTCTATTTGAAAGGTAATGGTTTCAAAACTCTTACTATTGTTTTCAAACTTTCATTGTTTTAATTGTTTATTGTAAACTCTTACTATTTGATTCAAAACTCTTACTGTTTTTTTAGGCTTACTGTTTGGTCCCATTTTTGAAGACTTCAACCATTGTGTTCTCCTACAACCTGTAATTTTTTTTGGTTATTCAGTTGGTTGGTGTATATTATGGTGGAGGATGTAATAGCTGTAATATTTAGCATTTTTTTTGATGATGTAAGTATCTGTATACAATGATGATATAATATAGTTATGTTAATACCCGTACCCGCAATTTTGTGGAGTATTGGGTTTTGTGTTTTGTTTTTGAAAGGTTTTTCGATGGTTTTTCTAAAACTTCATTACGTTTTGAAATGATTTTTTGGTTTTTATTTTGTGTCTTGCATTATATTATGATTTTTCCCCCCAAAGCCTTATATATATGATGCATGTGTGATGCTGCTTGGTTTTGCCTGGGGAGGATTGATATTTATTGCCTGTGATATCATATTTTTAATTGTTAGCAGAATTCGGTAAGGAATTGCTGTAAAAGGACTGACATTTTAGGGGAGACTCTGTCAAAATTTTTACTAAATTTTCTAAAATCACTTATATTTTCAAACGATATCATGGTTTTTATTTTGTATCTTTAGTCATATGACGATTTTTTCACCCAGAGCCCTATATATATGATGCCTATGTGATGTTGCTTGGATTGACCTAAGGGGGATTCATATTCATTGCCTGTGATGTTATCTTTTTAATTGTGAGCAGAATTTCGTAAAATATTGTTGTAAAATGGCTAATATTTTAGGGGGGGATTCTGGCAAAATCTTTATTAAATTTTCTAAAATCTATTATGTTTTCAAACGATATCTTGGTTTTTATTTTGTATCTTTAGTCATATGACGATTCCCCCCCCCCCCCCCCCGAGCCCTATATATATGATGCATGTGTCATGTTGCTTGGATTGGCTTGGGGAGGATTCATATTTATTGCCTGCGATGTTATCTTTTTAATTGCGAGCAGAATTCCGTAAGGAATTGTTGTAAAATGGCTAATATTTTAGGGGAGATTCTATCGAAATTTTTTACTAAATTTCCTAAAATCTATAACATTGTTATATTTTTATTTTGTATCTTTAGTCATATGAAGATTTTTTCCCTAGAGCCCTATATATATTATGCCTGTGTGATGTTGCTTGCATTGGCCTTGGGAGGATTCATTTTGACTGCCTGTGATTTTCATTTTTTAATAATTATTCGTTATTTGTTAAGTTGTTTCAGTTTTATATGCAGTTCACCAAATCAAATAACTATAAATAAATTTATATGCAGTTCTGAATATGTGTTGTAGGCACGTGCCACGGGCATACCTAGTACTATAACATGAACAAATGATAATCAACTTGATCCATATGCTAATTGTTTTTGGAATTGTGCAGAACATGGCTCGCATAGGTCCCTCCACTTCCTGTCCTCAAGAGGAACAGCCTGGGCTAGAGGCTGCGATGCATGTGCTGGAGCGGCTGGTTCACATGCAGCAGAATCATAGTGATCTTGTGATGGCCGCATTGGAAGCTGCCCGAAACCTGACATCCGCTGTGCCCACTCAGGCGGCTCTTCCTCCTCGTCCGATTACAGTTGCAGACTTCATCAGGCTGCATCCTGACAAATTCTCCGGCACTGATCAGGATGAAGCAGCTATTGTTAGTAATGAGAGTTGGTAATGCAGATCGTGTGGATGTGGTTAGCATCCATTTGGTGGACCTTGCCCATATATGGTGGAGGGCTAAGTCCAAAAAGCTCGAACAGCCCATTGCTTCGACCACGTTCAACAGAAGCTTCTTAGAGAAGTTCTTTCCCAGCATCACTCGGGTAGAGATGGAGCAGCAGTTCCTTGCCCTGAAGCAGGTTGGTCAGTTTGTTCTGTGTTTTGGAACTTTGTTACATATTATTCATGCGATACTGTAACATGAGACTCTCTTGAAGCAAGGTGCCATATCAGTGGACAAGGACGCAAAAGAATTCACCAGGCTTAGCCGCTTCGCAGCCACCTTGGTGGCGAAAGAAGAAGATAGAGCCCAAAGATTCCTATTGGGGCTTGATCGAGATATTTCCAGATACATCTCGTTGCCCTTCGCCTTCGTACTTAAGCTGAGGCCCTTGAGGCAGCCCGAGCCCAGGAGCAGGCCGGCAACAGGTTGGCTACTTCCTAGCGGACTGTTCAGCACTCCGCTGCTTCTGCTGTTAGGCCTTCTGGTTGGCCGATTCGGAGGCCAATCCCGGCCCATCCGGTCAGGGCACTACCCTTCTGCTGCTCCTCAGAGAGTTGGGTTCTGCGACTTTTGCTGACTAGCTGGGCATGAGTGCAAGGACTGCAGAAAAGCGAATCACTATTGTTTTGGTTGTGGCGCTGCTGACCCCTCAGTACAGGATTTCCCACAGCAGAAGATGGCTCTTCCAGCCAGGGGACCGACTCAGCCGAGAGCACCAGTTTGTGGTCCGGTCAGGCCACCGCTTCCCCCTCAGCACCAGATCGTCAGTCAGAGGACCGTGGCTCCAAGGAGAGGTCAGGCCTACAACCTGACGGCAGAAGGAGTCATTACAGGTATTTTGCATTTCATTGTTTTGTTATTTTTCTTTACTTTTTTCATTATCTTGCTCTGTTCATTCATATTATCTTTTCTGCATTATTATTCCTTATTCCTTGATCGTCAGTCTTTTCCCCTTGCCTTTTGACTCTATCTTAGATATTATCCTAGTTCGTTCTTTCACTGCTCATGTCCTCTTTGATTCTGGGGCGATTCCATTCCTTCGACTCTTCCCGCTTTGTGGATCAGCATCAACTGGAGTGTAGTGTCATGCCAGTGGCTTGGAACATTGCTACAGTTGGTGGTGTTGTCGTCTGTTCCCGGGAGTTAGGCAGAGTCCCGTGGTTATTGGCGGTGCAGATTTCAAGGCTAACCTGATCGTAATTGAGAATTCTAGATTCGATGTCATTCTTGGTATGGATTGGTTGGGTAAATCCCATGTTGTCATAAATTATCGAGCCAAGAAAGTTTTATTCAGAATCCCAGGTCATGCAGAGTTTGAGTTCCATGCTGGGGAGACACCCCTTGGTCGAGCTAAGACTCCAGTTGATCAGGAGACTTGTGCTATGGAGTTGCACATAGGCTGTGAGGCTACACCTATAGTAGTGCGGGAATTTTTAGATGTGTTTCTTGAGGAGTTTCCTGGGCTACCCCCAGATAGGGATGTGTAATTCGGTATTGAGGTTCAGCCTGGTACTGCACCGATATCGAAGAGTCCCTACAGAATGGCACCAGTTGAGCTAGCAGAGTTAAAGGTGTAGATCCAAAGATTGCTGGATTTGGGATTCATCAGACCCAGTGTTTCGCCGTGGGGAGCTACAATCGTATTTATCAGCAAAAAGGATGGAAACCACCGACTGTGCATTGATTACCGAGAACTGAACAATGTTACTGTGAAGAACCGGTATCAGCTACCCAGGATTGATGATTGTTTGACCAGTTGGGTGGAGCGTCAGTCTTTTCAAAGTTGGATCTTTGTTCAGGGTATCATCAGGTCAAGGTGAAGCGGCTGATGTGCAGAAGACAGCCTTCAGAACAAGGTATGGGCATTATGAGTGCCTAGTGATGCCTTTCCGAGTCAAGAATGCACCATCTATGTTTATGAGTCTGATTAACAGGGTCTTTTCCCCATTTCTGGACAGATTTGTGGTGGTCTTCATAGATGATATTCTGGTGTATTCTCGGAACTGGGAGGAGCATGCATGAGCACCTAAGGTTGGTTCTACAAACTCTAAGGGAGAATCAGATCTATGGGAAACTCAGCAAATGTGAGTTCTGACTTGACCGAGTTACCTTTTTGGGGCATATCATCTCGGGCGAGGGAATGAAAGATTTGCCTATGACTAAGTCAGTTTCCGAGGTGAGAAGTTTCCTTGGACTAGCCGGGTATTATAGGAAAATTCGTCCAAGACTTTTCGAAGATAGCTGGGCCGCTGACTAAGCTGAAAAGGAAGGATCAGAAGTTCGTCTGGGATGTGGATTACAGCGAAGCTTTTGCAGAGTTGAAGAGCAGGTTGACATCAGCGCCAGTGTTGATTATTCCGGATGGTTCAGGTGGATTTGTGGTTCACTGTGACGCTTCTGGCAAGGATCTTAGTGTAGTACTGATGCAGAATGGTCGAGTTGTTGCTTATGCATCGAGGCAGTTAAGGCCGCATGAGAGGAGCTATCCGACTCATGATTTGGAGTTGGCATCGGTGATCTTTGCTTTGAAGCTGTGGAGACACTATTTACTTGGAGACTGAGTAGAAATCTTTACTGACCACAAAAGTCTCAAGTATGTCTTCACCCAGAAGGAATTGAACATGAGGCAAAGGCATTGGTTGGAGCTGATGGCCCACTATGATATTAATCTGCAGTACAACCTCGGTAAGATTAACTTGGTGTCAGATGCTGTGAGCAGGAGACTAGCCACCAAGTTCCTGACTCAACAGAGGGAACTTGTTGAGCAGATGGGGAGGTTAGAATTGGATGTGATCTTTCCAAGTTTTGATCAGAGTTACATGATGCTTTAGCTACAGTCGTCTCTTGTAGAGCAGATTAAAGAGGCTCAAGCTGGTGATGAGTAGCTGCAGAGATTCAGAGCAGTGGTTGAGGCAGGATCCAGATGCAATATGGTTGTTCATGAAGATGGATCGCTTCGTTTGGTTCCACGTTGTATGTTCTGAAGAATAAAGTTCGTCAGAAGCTGCTTGAGGAAGCCCACCAGTCGTCGTACTCTATTCATCCCGGTGGTACTAAGATGTATCGGGACCTGAAGCTTCACTTCTTGTGGCATGGTATGAAGAGGGTCGTGGCAAGATTTGTGTCTCAATGCTTGATCTGCCAGCAGGTGAAGGCAGAGCATCAGAGAACCGCTGGACTTACTCAGCCTCTTCCCTTTCCAGAGTGGAAGTGGGAACACATCACGATGGATTTTGTGACTACCTTACCGATGAGTCCCAAGGGTAACAACGCCATTTGGGTGATTGTGGACAGACTGATGAAGAGTGCTCACTTCATTCCCTTCAGAGTTGGGCAGTCTACTGAGAGCCTAGCAAAGAAGTACATGTAAGAGATTTTTAGATTTAAGTCAGTATTTTATCCGATAGGGATACGAGGTTCAGATCTCAATTTTGGAGAGTCTTCAGAGTAGTCTGAGGAGTAAACTGAAGTACAGCACAGCTTTTCACACTCAGACCGATGGACAGTCAGATAGGACCATCCAGACCCTGGGGGACATGTTGAGGTCCTGTGTGCTACAGTTCGTAGGATCTTGGGATGACTACTTGCATCTTGTAGAGTTCTCGTATAATTACAGCTATCAGGTCAGTCTTAATATTGCACCGTACGAGGCACTATATGGTCGAAAGTGCAGATCACTAGTGTGCTGGGATGATATTGGTGAGAGGAAGTTGTTGGGTCCAGAGTTGATCACCAGGACTGCTGATGCGGTGACTCAGACCAGGAAGCACCTTCAGGATGCATAAGACAGGCAGAGGATATGGGCTGATGTCCATAGAAGAGCCTTAGAGTTTGATGTGGGTGACCATGTCTTCCTTAAGGTATCGCCGTGGAGAGGTGTCATTCGGTTCGGTGGTGGGGACAAGCTAAGCCCTAGGTTCATCAGGCCGTTTGATATCGTAGAACGAGTAGGCAAGGTGGCCTATCGTCTTGTATTACCATCGGCTTTATCTGGGGTGCACGACGTCTTCCATGTCTCACAACTCAGGAGGTACATTTGAGATGAGAGCCACGTGATCGACTATTCAGAGTTTTCCGTGCAGCCGGATCTGACTTTTGAGATTCTGCCAGTTGCTATTTTGGACCGACGGGACAAAGTGCTGAAGAACAAGGTCATCAAGTTGGTTCGGGTCTCTTGGAATCCTCACTCGCCAGGTGAGTTGACTTGGGAATTGGAGGAGGATATCCAGCAGAAGTTCCCTCATTTGTTTGTGTAGCTTTTGTTTTGTTATTGTTCTTTCTTTTCTTTTCGGGGTTACCCTTTGCACTTTTTGTTTGAATTTCAAGGATGAAATTCTTCTTGTTAGGTGGGTAGGATTTGTAACCCCTGTGTTCCTTTTCTTGTATTTTTGTATGTATTTATTTTTCCTGAGTATTTATTCTGATTGTATTCTTTTGTTCGTTCTGAACCGTGTAATTGTTTCTTCGTTCTCAATAAAATCCATCTACCTTGTCGTCAATTCAATTTTGTGATTCCAATCTTTTTTATTCAAACTCTTCTGCAAATTATTTATCTCTAGATGATTTGTTTGATTCTAAAATTATTTGATTCATGGACTAATTGTATAGTATATGATTCCTACCCTATTAGATCCAAATTCTAACCCATGCTACCCTATTTAGACCCAAAACGCTATAATCTACCCTATTGGATCCTAAACCCGCTACCCAATAACCTATTTTACCCAGTCTCCCTCAAATCTCTCCATCACATTCTCCATATATGTCTAACAAACAAATCTTGTTCCCCATTATCTTCCCTTGATTCCTCAATCTTAACTTACCAATATCCCAATATAATCACAACCAAATTTGTTATATTCCTCCTACAGTCATTATCTCCTAATCAATCCCTAATCAACATCATCTCTCTCTCTCCCCAATTCATCTCTCTCTCTCCCTGTGCATCCCGATCGCCCGTCGATGGGGCCACCACGCCGCCCTCCGGCCATTGCGACCCCCGTCGTGATCACCCCGGTGACCACCCTGCCAGTCACCGCCCTGTACGCCACGCTAGTAGAACCCCCCTCCTTGGCCTTCATCTAATCCTGCAAGCCTCCAACGATGAGACCCCCACTGCCGTGTGCCGCCGTGTTACTCATCCCGCCATTTCTGTTAACCCCCATCGCTGATTCCGCCGTTGACTTCCTCCCCGTCCGAGCCCATTGCCGTCCTTTGTACCGTCGTCTTCAATTCTGCAAGCTCCCCGTTGTTCATGTGTCGTCGTATTTGTGTTCCTTTCCCGGGATCCATTCCCGTTATTCTTTCTCATTGAATTCGTCGTCTTCACCAAGGCAAGTAACTTGTATGTTATTTGTTTGTATACAAGTACAAATACAACATGTAGTCTTACTCTTGTTTTTGTGTTCGTTCTCAACATGATCTCTTGAAAATCGTGGTCTCATTGCTTGATCCGTCTCCATGAATTCGTATTCATGATCCATCACAATATGTTGTCACACACACACACTACATGAAAATAAATTTAGATCTAGATAAACTCTTGATATATATATCTATGTGCTTTCGTAATCTATTGTATGTTGTGGATTTTGCTATGTGATTGATGTGCTAGATGTCTTATCTCGTAGTAGACTTGTTAATACCCATGCCATGTTGATTTAAATATCTGATATATCATGTTTTATATCATACTCTAATTTGGATCTATTGTAGATGAGTTGCTTGATTAAATGCATGAAAGAATTTTGTTTTGCTGCTATCCTGATTTGGTACAACAATTTAGACCCTGTTAAGTTCAGTAAAATGAATTATTTTGTGAATATGAATAGTAGGCCTCGATGTCTATTTTCAGAACTTTCAACAGATCACAAGTTTGAATTTTGATGTGCAAGTTATCGCTGTTTTACTGCAGCAATGTCGTAATTTTCAGATTCTGATTTATGAGATCGCTGAATGTCTTTTTATTTTAAAAATGATGTTAAAAGTAAAATTTGGACTTAATATATTTCTGAGTACGTCTAGATATGACTGGGATCAACCCCTAATTTTTGTAGAATTTTTTAATGACTCTTATAACGTATTTCATGCTTGTGAAACAAATCAATATATTTCCAAACTGCATGCTGTTCAGCGAAGAACTCTATATTCAACCTGGTTTCAGTCACTGTTGATTAAAACTTTGTGAATATGAAATATAGCCTGGTATGTCTATTTTACAACCCTTTTGACGGATTTGAATTCCTCTTTGTATTTTGTGATTCATCACTGTTTTAGTGCTGTTGTATCAAAGATTTTAGATTCATAAATTTGCTATATCATTTTGTTTTCCAAATTAATTTAACTATTCTATCTATAATGGAATTTTATGAAATTTTATATGCTGAGACTAGACATGATAGGGAACCTTCCAGATTTTTTTTACATTTAATCAGTGTGTTCTTATACCTTTTTTATGCTTATAAATAAAATTTTACTTTCTTGGCTGAACTTGAATTCTGTGTAAAATGTTGTTTTGAACCCTGTTTCTGAAGTTGTTATATGATTTTTGTATATGCGATGGATTCAGCTGAGAGTCTAGTTTCTAGAATTTCTGACGGATCCATGTTTGCATTCATGTGGCAACGGGAATCTCAGATTTGGTGCAGCGATGTCTTGTTGTCGTGAATTGAAAGTCTCGTTGTCTTAGTCTATTATGAGTTGTTTGTCACCCGTTCATATCTTCTATCCACCTTGAACTCGTTCCTTATTTCTTGCCATGTTTTTCTTGCCTTGTTCGTGCACGTTCATGCTTGCTTTAATAATAATAACAAATAATCATGCTGGGGTTAAAGGGAAAGATCTAGTAGTGGAAAAATACAGAAATGTGAACTTGGAAGAAGGCCTATGTTTCCCACTTGCTTACCCGACTACATACTTTCCTATAGGAGAGGTGTACTCCGAGGGGATCCGTAGATCCTACTTGATACTTGACTACTTGACACGTGATTACTTGACACTTGACTACTTGATACTTTACTACTTGACACGTGATTACTTGACACCTGACTACTTGATACCTGATACCTGAGTACACTTCCTTATATAATCCACTACGAAATATAAACGCAACTTTTCTGAATGTAGCAAAACCATGTGGTAAAATTTGGGACGCATGAAATGCTACCTAGATAGAATTAGATACAAGACTTGAAAATAACATGATAACTTGCACAAACCTGTTACTTGTACATGCTACTCGACACGTGTTACCTGTTACTTGCATACTACTTGATACTTGTTACATGTTAATTGCACCATGTTATCTTATCATGCTACTTGATTCTATTTCTTAATTAAGAGTTAGTTGCTATATTTTGCTATCACATTTCTTCCATGCTTACTTCAGTACTTGCTTCTTGTTGCTATTCTGTATTTTGTTTATCTTTTTCTGTACTTGTTGCCTGCACTACATGCGGTCCATGACTTGCACTAACGAGTATTGTTTCATGTTTTCCTTTTTCCTGCAAATTGTCAAATTTGCAGATTTCGGTGACCAGCTGCCCAATGGAGTAAGTGACCAAGTGTTCTAGGCTTGGCTAGAGTTCATGCTTGAGTTTATTTTCTGTTTTGAATAAACTGTATTTATTGCTACTTGGATCTTTTATTGGGCATTTTTGTACCAGAACTTATGACTTGTTATTCCAGATCTGATTATTTGAGAATTATGTATTTTGATTTCAAGTAATTCTGTTGGTTATATTAATTTGTTTCATGCATGCGTGGATGATATTTGATGTTTACTTCTTGTTTATTTCTTGTGGACTGTTGAAAAGATCCTTACATCTCATGAATAGTGAAAGTTATTCACTAGACTTTGTCGCGTATCCGTATTATGTATTCCTTTTTGGGAAGCAGGATGTGACATTGTTACTACTTGAACTTGTATTGGGCATGTTGTCCCAAAGTTTATTATTGCTCCCAGATCTTGTTTTATTTGAGGATTTTGTATTTTTTTTCAGATAATTCTGGTGATTATGAAATTTGTTTCATTCATGTGTTGTTGTATATTTCTTGTATATTCCTGTTGTGTTGTTAAGTCGATCCTTATAGCTTATGAATGGTGAAAATCATTTGCTTGGCTTTGTCACGTACTCGTATTCTGTGATCCTTTAGGAAGCAGGGCGTAACAGGTTTTTAGTGCTTTCAGAGCCAGGTTTGGCTAATGTGTTAGTCATGTTTGGCTAATATGTTAGTCATGTTTGGCTTAGCCAGGGTTAACTCAACAATAAGTAGGCCATGCAAATCACATGAACAACTGATAATCAACTTGATCTCTATACTAGTCTTATTCCATTCAATTTGATCCCTTCTTATTCAATTCCTTGATTCCTTATTTTCTCTTGACTTTTACAGTCTCCCACATTATTGATTCCTTATTGGGTAAAAATTCATTCTTTTCGTACTCATATTCTTTTGATTCTGGTGTTATCCTTTATTTTTATTTCTGCTTGGTTCGTCGATGGCATCACTTGATTTGGTACAACAGGTCAGTGGCTTGAAACATCACCAGGAGATGAAGGAGATGAAACATCACCTGTTGATTTGGTACAACAGGTCAGTGGCTTGACAGATTCCCAGGATCTCAGGGAGTCTTCAGAATCTGAAGTTGCCAGGAGTTCGACCGTCATGCTAGAGAGATGTCATTTGGATGTGTCAAGGATATGGTGAGCCACGAGGCAGATTGCTGGAGTTAATGGATGCTGGTGTCAGAATCATCCCGATCAGAGTGGAGCAGCAGAAGCGTGGTGGGCCCATAACCCACCGGTCCCTGGATTCTCTCGTTTCTTCTTCATCCTTGTATTGTTGTTTCTCCTTCCTTGCATTGTTTGTTTCCTTCCATTCCTTGCATTCATCCTCATCTTTTGACTCATTAATTGGTTTAACTCTTCTCTACCCATTCTCTCTTCGATTCCAGTTCTACCTACTCCTTCGTCTTCTTACTTCGTTATCTCACAATTCTTGTGTTGTTTCTTTGTTTCTTTCCTCTAGATACCATTTACTTCTTTTTTTGCATTCCATTCGTTATCATGCATCGATTTATTATTTGACATCATTCTTATCCACTTCTTTCTTATAATGGTGTTGCCACCACTTTCCCTCTCGCCCACCAATTCCCTGTTTTGTTACACCACAAGTTTGCTTTTGCTTTATCTTATGTTCCGCCTGAATTGAATTTCGAGTACGAAATTCTGTTTATAAGATGGGTAGGATTGTAACCCCCTTTCCCGATTATACAGACTTTCATTTCTCTTTTCTTCATACTCTTGTATTTCAATTTCCCTAGTGTCCTTCTATTCTTTTGAACCGTATTGCAGTCATTGGAGCATTCGATTATTTTTGTTTAAGCCAAACTCATTTTTGATTATATTTTCCAATGTTACGTGTTTTCTGTATTCATGTATTTTGATTCTTTACAAAATCTTTTCGGCTCTTAAATGCATCTATTTAATTAGTTTTCAATCTCTATTAAAGTATTTTCTAATCAATCATTATATTGTAGCTAATTCCTTTTAAATGATTATTGATTTTCAAGCCAAAATTATATTCCATTTTATAATTTAAATTCTTGTCTTCTTAAGTATTTATTTATATTATAAAACAAAAATCATATTTCATCTTACGAACGGATTATTTTATTATTATTACTTTTGTATTCATTTATTTATTTATATAATGAAATCCTGAAATTTTTGAACATACTATTATATTATTACTAGTTAGTTATTTGATTATTTTGTGAAATCCAAAATCGAATTTCTGATTTCAACTTATTCCACATAAATTATTTGATTTTGTTACTGTTATTATTATTGTATATTTTGTATTGAATGAGCATAAATTTCATTCGATATTATATTATACTAATTGATTTATTAATACTGGTTTATATCATATGAGTTTATTATATATGTATTTTTAAATTAAATTATTAAACCCTATAGCCTATCTCTTGTTGGATCCATACCCTATTCCCATTACCCAATAACCTATAACCCATTATCCCCTGCTATATATATATATATATATATATATATATATATATATATATATATATATATATATATATATCTGTTAACCTTAATGCTAATCATCCTCTAAATAATCCCCAACCGCCTATCTCCTAAATCCCCGACCTTCCTTCAGCTCATCTTCATCCTCCCGAATCCGTCGCACCCCAGCTCCTCCTTTCCCCGTCCTCATCCCCTGCAGCCCCTCGTTGCACCTCCGCGACCACTCCCTCGCCCTCGCAGTCACCCCGTTCGCCACCATCGATCCCCCCAGTTGCCAGCCCATCCATCGCCATTACTCCCAACCACTTTGTCCCCCGTCCTCGACCATCCCCAGTTCTTCTTCCACCCTCAGTGACCCCCCATCTCGACAACCCCGAGCTCTGCCCCTCTGTCGCCAGCAACTAACCGAAGCTCCGATGACCCCATCATCAACCACCTCGACTGCCACCTGCACCGTCGCCAGCCCTATCCCCGACGCTCCCTTATCGTCACTACCCCTGCCAATCACCCGAGGTTCAGGGGTTGATCATCATCATGTCCATCCAGCCGTCCGATCACATCTTGATATCATTAAGCTCCTCTTTGATCTCCAGTCGTCTGATCATCCTTGATCATCACCATCAGATCCATGCCTGACTGATCCATCAGATCTTGATCAACATCATCATTAAGTTCAATCACTGACCGTTGACCGTCGTCTTGATCTTGATCCCCATTAAGATCCGCACTGGTCTCGATCTTCATCAACATCAACATTGGGTTTCGGCAACGTCGATCATGATCGTCATTGCGATCATCAAGGCAAGTAACTTGTATGAATTTTCTTGTTCCTCATACAAGCATAAATACCGCAAGTAGATCTTCACTATAACTTGTTCTTCATGTTCTTACTCATTGATGATCTTGGTTCGATTCGTTGATTGGCTTCTATCAACCCCATAGTCAAAAAAGGAGTTCCCAAACAATCCATTATTATATCCGTCACACAAACACTATGTAGATCTAGGAGATTTGTCCATATGAATGCATATTATAGATGCTTAGTTGTGTGATTAGCATGTGAATGATGTCTCCTTTGTTAATGAGTTGAAAATATACGTGGCTTGCTGATTAGATACTTGTTACACTCTGATTTACACTATACATCAACCCGAATCCATCATAAATACTAATCATGTTATAATCCATGCAAAAAGAAACTTTATATATTGTCGTCCTAATTTTGTCTGATGCCTGTTAATGAAAAAAATTTGAATTATTTTCTGAATATGAATTGTAGCCCCATGTGTCTAGTTTACAGACATTTTGACGGAATCGAATTCCGAATTATATTTAGTGAGTTATGGCTGTTTTAGTCTTGTTAGGTCTAGACTTCCAAAATCATAATTTCACTGCATCACCTTATTTTACAATTTAATTTGAGCATGCTATCTGTAATATAATAATGTGAAATTTAACATGCTAAGACTAGACAAGTTAGGGGACCTCCGTTTTTTTTTTTTTTGGATTTATATAATGAGTTTTCAAACCTGATTCATGCATGTAAACATGACTTTATGAGTTCTGACTGATCACAAAATCTGTGTAAAATGTTGATTTGAACCCAGTTGTTGTATCTTTTATACATCATGTTATATGCGGTGGAACCGGCAGAGAGTCTAGTTTCTAGAACTTCTTACGAATCCAGATTTGCATTTCTGTAGAAACGGGAATCTCAGTTTTGGTGTAGCAACGTCCTGCTGTCCAGAATTGAAGTTCTTGTTGTTCTTGTTAATTATAAATTGTGTTGACACTCGAATATGCTTTCTACCTATCCTAATCTAATTTCTTGTATTCTATCATGTTTACTTGCCCTGTTTGTGCACTTTCATGCCTGTTTGATCATAATAATAAATAACAAGCCAGAGTTTAAGGGAAATGTTTGAGTAATGGACAATATAGGCAAGTGTACTCGGAAGGGGGCCCGTGTTTCCCATTATGTGATGTCATGGTTCATGATTACATGATTCATGCCTGTTATTAACTACCTGATTATATGGTACAATGATTTCATGATTACTTGATTCATGCCTGTTACTAGTATATGATTACATGATGCCATGATTTCATGATTTCGTTATTCATGCATGTTACTAGTATATGATTATATGATGCCATAATTTCATAATTAAATGATTCATGCCTGTTACTAGTATATTATTATATGATGACATGATGACATGATTTCATGATTATATAATTCATGCCTGTTCTTGATTACATGATGCCACAATTTCATAATTACATGATTCGTGCCTATTTTTGTTTACATGATACGTGAGTACGTGTCCCTATAATGTAAGCCCTATTTCAGTTTTATTGTATTTTGTACTCTTTTGATCATTGTATCTAAATTTATTTATTATGGTGTATTTTTGTCTTTCTTGTGTTCTTTTGTTCTCTTTGGATCAATCTGTGTTCTTTTGTTTGAGATTCTGTCTTTTGTGGATTTGGCTTTTTTCTAGTTTGAATTCGATTTGTTCTCCTTTGTGTTCGTCTCATATTTTTGCTTTGGTTTGTCTCTTTTTGGAGCCAAAACCGATACCCAGAACCCAATATATTGACCCAAAACCCTAATTTTCTGATCCCTATAAATACCCTCATTAATTAACCCTAATTAATACCTAACCTCTCTCTTTTCGCCGCACTCTCTTTCCCCGTGTCTATCTCTCTCTTCTCTGTTTATAAACACCCCAAACCCATCACCGTAATCCCTCGACCCCCGCTTATCCTTCGACCTCCGTTCACCACCGTCATCGCCTTCATTACCATCTCCGTCTCCTCTCCATCGTCATCGCCGTCGCACGCCCCCGTCCTCGCCAATAACCACCGAACCCAACCACCGAAGTTTTCCGTCACCATATCTTCATCTCCGTTGCCCTATTCCATTGCCGTGCCCATTCACGGTCTTCGTCGTCCCTCGCCGCGCCTGTGCACCCCCCTAGCGTTGCCGTCCAAGCCCCGATCGTCGCCGTGTCGTCGTCCCCTGTTTTCAACCGCAAAAACAGAGTCTCGCCAGAGTTGTTGTCGCCATCGTCGCTTCCCCACCGTGGTCATGATGCCGCTCCGCCACCGTAGTCATCGCTGTTGCAGTCGTCGCATCGCTAGTCCGCTGCTCTCTCTATCTCTCTGATCCGCTGTCGGGAGGTTGAAGACGTGACGGGAGTGGTCGAGATCACTGTCCCGTATTTTTCAACACCAGATCCAAAGTCGTTGTCCCCTGTTCGGTGTGGATTCGGTGTGTGGTCGCCATCTGATTGGCTGGATCTGCTGTTCGCTGTTTTGCCACGCCAGATCTGAGGTTGCTGTCCACTGTTTTGGCCAGATCTGGTGTGAGGCAATGGATCTGATTGGTTCATTTGGTGTTCTGTGTTCTGCGTGTGCCAGATCCGATGTGAGACCCTATATTTCTAGAGAGTATATATATGCTAGTATGGTATATATAGTATATATATAGTAGTATATAAAAATGAGAAGTAGAAAGAAAGAAGGAATGGTGGTGACGTGGAAGGAAGAGAAGAAGGAAAGAATGAGTGGTTGATTGTGACCATAGAAGATCCTATGGGAATAGATGGTGTGATGGGCCTATGAGATGATCTTTGGGGCTATAGAGGTATTAAATGAATGAAAGAATGAAGAAGTGTGCTGTGTGTGTGTGTTGTTGACCGGGTTTGACGTGGTGAAAAATACTCCCATATCGGTGGTGTAAAGGGAAAGTGATGAGGATATATTAGGAATTGCCAATGATAAGGGTACCCAACGGTTAACCACCCTTTTGAGGCAGCCTGTGGTGGGCGTGGCTAGAATTTAGTTAATTGTGTGCGTACGAGTTGAGTGCGGGGCGTTACAGATGGTATCAGAGCCAACTTTCGACATCGAATGTAGGACTTGTATATAGAAAGTGAGTGATATGTGTATGAGATGCGTAAGACCCTGTGTGGGCAGCGATTAGGAGACAAGTCTACATTCGACTAGAAAGGCGATCCTGTGCTAGATTGCACGTCCCGTATTCAGCGAGGACGCTGAATTCTTAAAAGGGGGTGAATGTGAGACCCCGTATTTCTAGAGAGTATATATATATATATATATATATATATATATATATATATATATATATATATATATATATATATATATATATATATATATACACTATATACACTAGTATGGTATATATAGTATATATATAGTAGTATATAAGAATGAGAAGTAGAAAGAAAGAAGGAATGGTGGTGACGTGGAAGGAAGAGAAGAAGGAAAGAATGAGTGGTTGATTGTGACCTATAGAAGATCCTATGGGAATAGATGGTGTGATGAGCCTATGAGATGATCTATGGGGCTATAGAGGTATTAAATGAATGAAAGAATGAAGAAGTGTGCTGTGTGTGTGTTGTTTACCGGGTTTGACTTAGGGAAAAATACTCCCATATCGGTGGTGTAAAGGGAAAGTGATGAGGATATATTAGGAATTGCCAATAATAAGGGTACCCAACGGTTAACCACCCTTTTGAGGCAACCGGTGGTGGGCGTGGCTAGAATTTAGTTAATTGTGTGCGTACGAGTTGAGTACAGGGCGTTACATCCGAGCATGGTGTTCTGCGTTCTGTCCTGATCCAGAGTGTGGGAATTGCTCTAGGATCTTGCTATTGCGATTGATTCTTCGTGCATTTTTGGGAGATTTTCGCCCAGGATTCTGATCCCATTATTCTATTTTATTAATATCTGCAAATACAGGCAAGTCTCTTCTTGAACCCTTCTTTTATTTGTGTTCAAGATTTCTTTGATCTCCTGTAAGTAGATCCTGTCCTTTTACTATCAAAAACTGCTTTGACAATTCCGTTAAGATTATCGAGGGTTTACAAGAGCTAACCCGACATACTCTTAACATTGTGCTTCTCTTCGATCTAAACCTAGTCCCCAATGTTTCATGCATTTGCACAATGAACAACTAGATTCATGCTTAGAACTGCTTGATAGATTGGACAGTGAAATTGAACATGCTAGAATTGAACTTAATTGATGAATTGACACCATGACCATGATAAGTGTATCTTAATCCTTAGGAATTGCATGTTGACACCTAGGATTGCTTTGATTGCCAATTTGCATGCTATTTATGATTGTATGAATTATTCGTTAACTTTTTATATTAATTCGATTTCTGGACTGCTGTAAGTTTCACTTTCAATTGGATTTTTAGCCCTGTTAGTTACATAATTTGGAAGAACTTACTAAACATAAAATGTAGTCCTTGATGTCTAGATAACTTTTCCCTACTCTGGATTTAAATTCCAATTTGCTGTCTGTTAGATATCATCACTTTACTGCAACTATGCTAGTAATTCTAGATTCAAAATTTCATGCGTGTCCTGCTAATCTATATTTTCTTTGACCCTGTTATCAGTAAAAGAAAATTCTGAAATAATTCATGTTGAACCTAGACATGTATAGCTACTTCCCTGAATTTCTATAGATTTTAATAATGAGTTTTTTGATGCAGATTAATTAATGGAACATAACCTACTGCATGCTGACTGAACATAAAACCTGATTTGATTAGAACTTTCACCCTAGTTCACATGACTTTCATATACCTTAATTATACTCGCTAGAACCGTATGGAAGTCTACTTTCTAGATCTTCCAGCGGATTTAGTTTTGCTATTGTGTAGTGATCCTGACCCATGATTTAATACAGCAAGATCATGTTGTCCTAATTTTGTGAAATGTGTTAAATGATGTGTTTTGCTTCATGCTTTGTCTGTAGCGCTTAGAATTAGTCACACATAGTAGTATACAACATTGACACCCTCTTGCATGCTCACATAGGATGAAAATAAACTATTAACAAGTCGGGGTTATTATGGGTAGACTTGGTAGTGAACAATCGGAAAATGTACTCGGTAAGGCCTCATCATTATATTGCATTGTCTTGGAAGGAGGTGTATTGATTGCAATGATTTATTGATGATTCTTGATTGTAAATTATTGTTATCAATGCCGATGTACAATCGGGAAATGTACTCGGTAATGATTTAGTGAACAATCGGGAAATGTACTCGGCAAGGCCTTATCCTTTGTTTTGGGCTCTATGACCCATAGTTTAGTTTTGATCCCAGATGTTGGATATTTATACTATCGGTTTATTTCATTATTATTGGAACTTTAACATTGATTCATGTGGTTATATTCTTGCATGGTTGTGTATTTATTGATCTTATTGCTGAGTTAGTCTGGTACAGCTTGTGGATGGTATTTACATCATTCGCTGGGCCTACGTTACGTACTCGTGTTCCGTATTTGGGAATCAGGGCATGATAGGGTTTTTAGTGGTATCAGAGCGCAAGGTTGAGTAATATATCAATCAAACATGACTATCTTTATGAGGATTAGCTTTGATTGGATATTAGTCGAGTTTGGCTCTAGCTGGGTTAACTCAGTGATTTGTACACCATGATAATCACATGAATACTTGTATAATAACCAACATATAATCGAGGTACTGACCATCTTTGATCGTGTTTCAGGCTATGGCTGGTGGGAATTCTTCTTCTCGCTCGGGGGATCAGCAGTCGGAAAGCACTGCTATTCTCCAGACAATCCAGCAGATGATGGCTCTTCAGCATGAGCATAATGAGCTGATGAGATCCACTTTGGCAGCTAATGGGAATGTCGCTGGACCTCCACCTGGTGCTCTTCCACCGAGGCCTGGTACGGTACCGGGTTTCATGAGGTTGCACCCGGATAAGTTTTCGGGTACTGGGTCTCCGTTGGAAGCCGAGTAATGGCTTGTCCAGACAGAGCAACTGCTGGTCGCTGCTCGTGTTGCTGAGGAGGATCGTGTGGATGTGGTTCGCATCCAGCTGGTGGATCTCGCACATATCTGATGGCGATTTGAATTCGAGAGGATGCCGCGAACCATTGGGTGGGCCACTTTCTCTGAGAACTTCATGGCGAAGTTCTTGCCCAGTGTCACCAAGACAGAGATGGAGCGACAATTTGTTTCCCTAACTTAGGTCAGTTAGATAATGTTCTTAATTGTCATTTGTTGTTGCCTACTTCACTTGTGACGGTGTTAATTTGAGCATTATCGTAATCAGGGAACCCATTCCATGGGCGAGTGTGCTGCAGAGTTTACCCGGCTCAGTCGCTTCGCCCCTACCCTCGTTGCCACTGATGAGGTTCAAGCTAGTCATTTTCTGTTGGGCTTGAGCTTTCCCCTCCAGGACGGTTTAGCTGCTCTTCGGCTTCGTGCTTACTCCGATGTTCTGGATGCGGCTCGGATCCAGGAGTAGACTCTCAGCAGGTCTAGTGTTCCTCAGAGGACTGTTTCACACCTCGTTCCCCCTCAGCCTTTCGGAGGACCTATTCGGAGGCCAGTTCCGCCCCCTCCCACGAGAGCACAGCCGTACGCACATGTTGTCTCGAGGAATGTTGAGACTTGTGGCTTTTATCATAAGACTGGGCATTCACAACAAGACTACAGGATGGCCAACCGACAGTGTTTAGTGTGTGGGAGCAGTGAGCATATGGTTCGTGACTGTCCGAGGAACAGAGCTCTCGCGCCGGTTGCTGGTGCTGCTCAGCTAGGAGCGCCGACGCGTGGTCAGGGCAGGTCATCTCTTCCTCCACAGAGGCAATTCTATGATCAGAGGCGTGTGGCTCCTAGGGGAGTTCAGGTTGGTGGTCGTGGTCAGGCTTATAACCTGATAACCGAGGAAGTGGAAGTTGTTGTTGGAGTAGTTGCAGATATATCACAGTAGTTGTACTTTCTTTCTTTCTTTCTTTCTTTCAGTTTCACTGCATGTTATTTCTATTTATTTTTCTCTTCCCTTGTGCAATTATTCGTGTGTATATCCTGTTGGCACCTTATTCTTTGTTTGATCTTCTTATATGTGTGATTTTAGTCTTCTCTCTCCCTGCTCATGTGTTGTTTGATTCGGGTGCAACCCACTCTTTCATTTCTGCTTGCTTTGTTGATCTGCATGGTTTGGCTTGCAATGCTATGCCTGCAACTTGGGACATCACCACTGGTAGAGGTGTCGTTGTCTGTTCTAGGATTTGCAAGCAGAGTCCATTGTAGATTGGTGGTGTGGTCTTTGTGGCTGACCTGATCGTGATTCCCAACTCCGGTTTCGATGTCATTCTAGGCATAGACTGGTTGGGTGTTTCATGTGCTATGATTGATTGCCGGGAGAAGAAGGTGACTTTCAGGCCTCCTGGTTAGCCAGCATTTGTTTTCCATGCGGGTGAGACACCGTCAGGGCATGTCAAGAACTCGTTGGATTCCAAGGTTGTTTCTCTTGCGTCACTGGGTTTTGATAGGTTTGTTGCACCCTTGGTTGTGCAGGACTTCCTTGATGTGTTTCTCGAGGAATTGCCCGGTTTGCTGCCAGTTCGAGATATGTAGTTTAGCATTAATATCCAGCCCGGTACGGCCCCTATTTCCAAGAGTCCATATCGTATGGCACCAGTCGAATTGGCCGAACTGAAGGTTCAAGTCCAGGAGGTGCTTGATAAGGGTTTTGTCAGACCTAGTATTTCGCCTTGGGGAGCCCCAGTTCTGTTTGTCAGTAAGAAGGATGGAAGCCGCAGGCTTTGCATTGACTACAGAGAGTTGAACAATGTTACTGTCAAGAATCGGTATCCATTGCCGAAAATTGACGATTTGTTCGACCAACTGGGTGGTGCTTCAGTGTTCTCGAAGTTGGATCTGTGTTCCGGGTACCATCAATGCAGGGTGAAGTCAGAGGAATGTTCCGAACACGGCTTTCCGAATGAGATATGGGCATTATGAGTTCTTGGTGATGCCGTTCAGAGTGACTAATGCACCGGCAGTGTTCATGAGTTTGATGAACCGTGAGTTTTTGCCGTTCTTGGATCAGTTTGTCATGGTTTTCATCGACGACATATTAGTGTACTCGCGGAATAAGGAGGATCATGTTGAGCATTTGAAGGTGGTTCTACAGACTTTGAGGAGAACCAGCTGTATGGGAAGCTCGATAAGTGCGAGTTTTGGCTGGATCAGGTTGCTTTTCTTGGCCACATTATCTCTGGTGCTGGTGTTTCCGTAGATCCTTTGAATGTTTCTGCTGTCAAGGATTGGCCTATTCCGAAGTCTGTTTTTGAGGTGCGGAGTTTCCTTGGTTTGGCTGGTTACTATCGGAAGTTCGTTCATGATTTCTCCAAGATCGCTGGACCCTTGACCAGTTTGACCAGGAAGGAGCAGAAGTTCGTCTAGGATGAAGCTTGTGATGAAGCTTTCACCGAGTTGAAGCGTCGGTTGATGTCAACGTCAGTGCTGACTATACCCGAAAGTTCGGGTAGTTTTGTGATATTTTATGATGCTTCGGAAAGAGGTCTAGGAGTAATGCTAATGCAGTGAGGCGGGGTTGTCGCTTATGCATCGAGGCAGTTGAGACCTCATGAGAAGAACTATCCTATGCATGATCTGGAGCTTGCTGCTATGATCTTTGCCTTAGGGATAGAGTCGAGATTTTCACAGATCACAAGAGCCTTAAGTATGTGTTCACGCAGAGAGAGTTGAACATGAGGCAGAGAAGATGGCTGGAGTTGATGGCAGATTTTGACATCAATTTGCAGTATCACCCGGGCAAGATTAATTCAGTGCCAGATGCTTCGAGTCGGAGGCCTGCCACTATGTCCCTCACTCATCAGAAGGAGCTTGTAGAGGACATGAGGAGGCTTGAGTTGGATGTGTTGCTTCCCGGATCAAATCGGCAGCTTATGTTATTGCAGTTGCAGTCTTCCTTAGTAGAGCAGATCAAGGCAGCTCAAGGGAGTGATCAGCAATTGCAGGAGTTTTGGAGCGAGGTTGAAGCTGGTTAGAGATCTGATTTTGTTGTCCATGCTGATGGGTCGCTTCGGTTTGGCTCTAGGTTGTGTGTACCTAGAGGAGAGGTCAGGCAGAAGCTACTCGAGGAAGCTCACGGTCCCCATATTCTATACATCCTGGTGGTACCAAGATGTATAGGGACTTGAAACAGCATTTCTGGTGGCATGGTATGAAGCGGGGTGTGGCTCGATTCGTCGCCCAGTGCCTTGTCTGTCAGCAGGTGAAGGCGGAGCATCAGAGGACTGCAGGATTTTTTCGACCCCTTCCTATCCCTGAATGGAAGTGGGAGAATATCACGATGGACTTTGTGACAGCTTTGCCGAGGAGTCCTAAAGGTCATAATGCTATTTGGGTGATAGTGGATCGGCTGACGAAGTGTGCTCACTTCATTTCTTTCCGTGTGGGTCAGTCCACGGAGAGTTTGGCCGAGCAGTACGTTCAGGAGGTTGTTCGTCTGCATGGAGTTCCTATCAGCATCGTATCGGATCGGGATACGAGATTCAGGTCTCAGTTCTTGGAGAGTTTGCAGAGGAGCTTGGGTACTAAGCTGAGCTACAGTACAGCGTTCCATCCTCAGACAGATGGGCAGTCAAAACGGACAATTCAGATCCTAGAAGATATGTTGAGATTCTGCGTTCTTCAGTTTGGAGGTTCGTGGGAGGATCATCTTCACTTTGCCGAGTTCTCTTATAATAACAGTTCTCAGCCAAGTCTCATGGCTGCTCCATTCGAAGCTTTGTATGGGCATAGGTGTAGATTGCCAGTCTGTTGGGATGATATCGGTGAGAGAAAACTTTTAGGCCCTGAGTTGATTACGAAGACAGTTGATGTCAGGGGCTCAGATTCGCAAGCATTTGCAAGCCGCTCAGGATCGGCAGAAGAGGTGGGCTGATTGTCGTCGGAGACCTCTAGAGTTTGAGGCAGGCGAGCATGTATTCCTCAAGGTATCGCCTTGGAAAGGTGTTATCCGTTTCGGCGGTGGAGTCAAGTTGAGTCCTCGATTCATCGGTCCATTCAATATTGTGGAACGTGTGGGCAAGGTTGCTTACAGGCTCGCGTTACCGCCAGCTTTAGCGGGTGTCCAAGATGTATTCCATGTTTCTCAGCTCAGAAAGTACATCAGAGATGACAGTCATGTGGTTGACTACTCAGACTTGTCTGTGAGGCCGGATTTGTCCTGTGAAATTCATCTCTATCTTAGACCGTCGAGAGAAGGTGCTAAAGAATAGAGTCATCAAGTTGGTCCGAGTTTCTTGGGATCCTCGCTCGCCAGGGGAGTCTACTTGGGAGTTAGAGGAAGAGATTTGGGAGAAGTTTTCCCATTTGTTTGAGTAGTGTTTTGTTTTGATGTACCACTTATATGAATTTCAAGGACGAAATTCTTCTTGTAAGGTGGGTAGGATTTGTAAGCCCTATTTTTAGTTTTATTGTATTTTGTACTCTTTTGACCATTGTATCTGAATTCATTTATTATGGTGTATTTTTGTCTTTCTTGTGTTCTTTTGTTCTCTTTGGATCAATCTGTGTTCTTCTGTTTGAGATTCTGTTTTTTGTGGATTTGGCTCTTTTCTATTTTGAATTCGATTTGTTCTCCTTTGTGTTCGTCTCATCTTTTTGCTTTGGTTTGTCTCTTTATGGAGCCAAAACCGATATCCAGAAACCAATATATTCACCCAAAACCCTAATTTCCTGATCCCTATAAATACCCTCATTAATTAATCCTAATTAATACCTAATCTCTCTCCTTCCGCCGCACTCTCTCTCCTCGTATCTATCTCTCTCTCTCTTCGCTGTTTCTAAACACCCCAAACCCATCATCGTAATCCCTCAACCCCCGCTCATCCTTCGACCTCCGTTCACCACCATCATCGCCTTCATCACCGTCTCTGTCTCCTCTCCATCGTCATCGCCGTCGCACGCCTCCATCCTCGCCATTAACCACCGAACCCAACCACCGAAGTTTTCCGTCGCCATATCTTCATCTCCGTCGCCCTATTCCATCACCGTGGCCATTCATCGTCTCATCGTCCCTTGCCGCGCCTGTGCACCCCCTAGTGTCACCGTCCAAGCCCCGATCATCGTCGTGTCATTGTCCCCTATTTTCAACCTGCAAAAACAGAGTCTCGCCGGAGTTGTTGTCGCCGCCATCGCTTCCCGACCGTGGTCACGATGCCGCTCTACCACTGCAGTCGTCGCGTCGCCAATCCGCCGCTCTCTCTCTCCGATCTGCTGTCGAGAGGATGAAGATTCGACGAGAGTGGTCGAGATCACAGTCCTGTGTTTTGCCCTGCCGGATCCGAAATCGCTGCCCCCTGTTCGGTGTCGATCCGGTGTGTGGTCGCCATCTGATTGCCTGGATCTGCTGTTCGCTATTTTTTCGTGCCAGATCTGAGGTTGATGTCCCGCTATTTTGGCCAGATCCGGTGTGAGGCAGTGGATCTGATTGGTCCGTTTGGTGTTCCGTGTTCTGTGTGCGCCAGATCCGAGCTTGGTGTTCTGCATTCTGTCCTGATCCAGTGTGTGGGAATTGCTCTAGGATCTTGCTATTGCGATTGATTCTTCATGCATTTTTAGGAGATTTTCGCCCGGGATTCTGATCCCGTTATTCTATTTTGTTAATATCTACAAATACAGGCAAGTCTCTTCTTGAACCCTTCTTTTATTTGTGTTCAAGATTTCTTTGATCTCCTGTAAGTAGATACTGTCATTTTACTACCAAAAACTGCTTTGACAATTCCGTTAAGAATATCGAGGGTTTACACGAGCTAACCCGACATACTCTTAACATCGTGCTTCTCTTCGATCTAAACCTAGTCCCTAATGTTTCATGCATTTGCACATTGAACAACTAGATTCATGCATAGGACTGCTTGATAGATTGGACATTGAAATTGAACATGGTAGAAATGAACTTAATTGATGAATTGACACCATGACCATGATAAATGTATCTTAATCCTTACGAATTGCATGTTGACACCTAGGAGTTCTTTGATTGCCAATTTGCATGCTATTTATGATTGTATGAATTATTTGTTAACTTTTTATATTAATTCGATTTCTGGACTGCTGTAAGTTTCACTTTAAACCAGATTTTTAGCCCTGTTAGTGACATAACTTGGAAGAACTTACTAAACATAAAATGTAGCCCTTGATGTCTAGATAATTTTTCCTTACTCTGGATTTAAATTCCAATTTTTCATCTGTTAGATATCATCACTTTACTGCAACTGTGTTAGTAATTTCAGATTCGTAATTTCAGGCGTATTCTGCTATTGGTTATTTTATTTGACCCTGTTATTAGTAAAAGAAAATTCTGAAATAATTCATGCTGGACCTAAACATGTATAGCTACTTTCTTGAATTTCTGTAGATTTTAATAATGAGTTTTTTGACCCAAATTAATTAATGGAACATAACATACTGTATGCTAACTGAACATAAAACCTGATTTGATTAGGACTTTCATCCTAGTTCACATGACTTTCATATACCTTAATTATACTCTTTAGAACCGTATGGAAGTCTACTTTCCAGATCTTCTGGCGGATTTAGTTTTGCTATTGTGTAGTGACCCTGACCCATGATTTAGTACAGTAAGGTCATGCTGTCCTGATTTTGTGAAATGTGTTAAATGATGTGTTTTGCTTCATGCTTTGTCTGTAGCGCTTAGAATTAGTCACACATGGTAGTATACAACATTGATACCCTCTTGCATGCTCACATAGGATGAAAATAAACTATTAACAAGCCGGGTTATTATGGGTAGACTTGGTAGTGAACAATCGGGAAATGTACTCGGTAAGGCCTCATCGTTATATTGCATTGTCTTAGAAGGAGGTGTATTGATTGCAATAATTTATTGATGATTCTTGATTGTAAATTATTGTTATTAATGCCGAGTACACGAACCGTGAATTCACTATCGGTCTAAAATGATCACCGTGCTTGCATGGAATCTGTAGTATGCGATACAGTAGTACGTGCACTAGATAGGTTAATAAAATACTTAACAACCTACATAATTGATCTTGTATTGACATTGACTTGACATCACGCATTTCATGTGTGATTATTGTAATCTTTTGATATTGCCTACTCTTTGTTTTTTTCTTTGTCTTTGACCTTGTTCCTTTCCCTTGATATTCATGTTTTCCCTATTATCCTTTGTTTTCTCTACTTGCCGCCCCCTACTTGCTCTAAGGGCACTATTTTATTTCTTTTTAGACCAGAAATTTATAGGTACTGAAGGATCTGTTCCCGAAGAAATTGGTGAGCAACGTTTCTAGTGATGGATCCAATTTTCCGCTCCGTAGTTTATTACTTGTTGCTAGATTTAATTTCTGAGCACTGTTATCTCTTGTACTTTATTTTGAGCTCTATGACCCGTAGTTTTGTTTTGATCCCGGATGTTGGATATTTATACTGTTGGTTTATTTCATTATTATTGGAACTTTATCATTGATTCATGTGGTTATATTCTTGTGTGGTTGTATATTTGTTAATCTTATTGCTAAGTTAGTCTGGTACAGCTTATGGATGGTGTTTACATCATTCACTGGGCCTACGTTACGTACTCGTATTCCGTATTTGGAAAGCAGGGCATGACAGGATTTTTAGTGGTATCAGAGCACAAGGTTGAGTAATATATCAATCAAACATGACTATCTTTACGAGGGTTAGCTTTGATTGGTGTATTAGTCGAGTTTGGCTCTAGCTGGGTTAACTCAGTGATTTGCACACCAAGATAATCACATGAATACTTGTATAATAACCAACATATAATCGGGGTACTGACCATCTTTGATCATGTTTCAGGCTATGGCTCTTGGAAATTCTTCTTCTCCCTCGAGGGATCAGCAGCCGGACAACGCTGCTATTCTCCAGACAATCCAGCAGATGATGGCTCTTCAGCAGGAGCATAATGAGCTGATGAGAGCCACTTTGGCAGCTAATGGGAATGCCGCTGGACCTCCACCTGGTGCTCTTCCACTGAGGCCTAGTACGGTAGCAGATTTCATGAGGTTGCACCCGGATAAGTTTTCGGGTACTGAGTCTCCGTTGGAAGCCGAGCAATGGCTTGTCCGGACGGAGCAACTGCTGGTCGCTTCTCGTGTTGCTGAGGCGGATCGTGTGGATGTGGTTCGCATCCAGCTGGTGGATCTCGCTCATATCTAGTAGCCGATTGAATCCGAGAGGATGCTGCAACCCATTGAGTGGGCCACTTTCTCTGAAAGCTTCATGGCGAAGTTCTTTTCCAGTGTCACCAAGGCAGAGATGGAGCGACAATTTATTTCCCTAACTCAGGTCAGCTAGATAATGTTCTTAATTGTCATTTGTTGTTGCCAACTTCACTTGTGACGGTGTTAATTTGAGCATTATCTTAATCAGGGAACTCGTTCCGTGGACAAGTATGCTGTAGAGTTTACTCGGCTCAGTCGCTTTGCCCCTACCCTCGTTGCCACTGATGAGGCCCGGGCTAGTCGTTTTCTGTTGGGCTTGAGCTTTCCCCTCCAGGACCGTTTAGCTGCTCTTCGGCTTTATGCTTACTCCGATATTCTTGATGCGGCTCGGATCCAGGAGAAGACTCTCAGCAGGTCTAGTGTTCCTCAGAGGACTGTTTCCTCATAGGACTCTCAGCAGGAAAAGTGAAAGCTAGAGTATGACATTAGTCATGGAATGTCTTCTTGTGATAGATTTGGCCTTCTAAGTGTTCTTGGATGAGGTTGAGTATGTCCTCCTGAGTACGATGCTTAGAACTGGTTGGGAATGACGTGCCCTTGGGACCACAACCTATCCTAGCTAATACTCTAGGTTAGTTATTGTTTTGGATGTTGATGGAATATCTTGATAGACTTTCATTCATCGTACTAGGATTTGTGCTCGGATTTTGATAGACGATCACATATGTCTTTGAAGGTCCTTGGAGAGAATCGGGAAAGATATGTCTATGTCATCATCAGTCATTATGTGAGGACCCCCTTTGTTCTTATGCGCCAATGTGGGGTCTACCTCAGTATGTCATCACCTTGCCCTAATGGCATTCTATATGTGAATGGTTCATGTCTATGTGCATGCTCATGTAGTTATGCATTGTCCTCTGCATCGTACTGTTCATTTGCGGCTATCATATGTGTTCCAATGGGCCATGTCCTCATAGTACACTGAATATGGTTCTGCAAATGTTCTGTCTGTTGTTCATCTGCTTCAGCTTCAAGAAAGTCATTCATGTGATTCGGTTGTATTTCTACAAACTATTTGCAAGTACATGATTTTGGATACTGACCTAAAAAATTATCACATGTAATATCATCGAGCCAATATCATTGAGTACATGATGTAGGATACTAACCTGAGTAATACATGGGTTCCCCCATGATGCACAATCACACAAGGATGCTAAAGTAATAATTTGGTCAACAAGGCTTAGGTAGGCTACAACTTGGGTATGTGTCTGTGTAATCTAAACTACTCTGAGAAAAGGTACAACCCCACAATTGGCAGGGCCAGACGGTATCGTGCGAGGCCAGATGAGGCAGATGCAAACGGTTGTATTTTTCAACAACTCAATCCTCTTCCACACCTAAATTAGTCTTCCTAAACTTTTCCTACGTAGTATGAAAACACAAGTGTATAGTGAAGTGTAGGTGCAAAGTGGTAAATGAAAGCGATAATAAGCAAATGGTAGCCGGACGTGATTTTATTTAGTGTAGAATAATTTTTTTGACTTTCTTTTGAAATGAGCCCGACATGAGGATGGACTGAGTAGAGAAATGCATACAATCATGGGACTGGAGAAGCGCTAGCTAGTCCTGAGGTCCCATTGCATTCGCCAAGTATGTGGGCTCCGAAAAATCTCTGTAAATGTGGGAATGATGTAGTTTGAAAGGTCATGACGATCTCTCTGTGTGCTCGTGTGTCTGGACTCGAATGCTAGAAGGTATATGAAATAAGTTGTCGCACTGTTGGCCCACTGTAACATCTGTTTTTTTTAATTCCTCAATTATTTGATTTAAATTATTTTTAAATCTGTTTCTGAGTATATTTACCCCTATTAATTGATTTTATTAGCATTAGAATGATTAAATTGATATTTTGGGGTAAACGGGAAAAATTGAAAAGATAGGAGTTTTGAGATGAGTTTTCTCGGAGGAAACGAATCCGATTTGACCCGAAATTTTTCTGGGGTGTTTGTACATTATAGGGGGTCAGTAAAATACTAAAATTTTTAGTTTGTGGCTTTTAGTTGTAAACTTCTCAAAATCGAGCTGAAATAACCTATTTTGTGTCATTTTCTTAAGTAATTGGGCCTAAAGCCCATAACCCTAAACCCAACTTTATTAAAACCCTAAAAAAATCACAAAAATGCTATTCTCCTATCTCTCTCTTCCTCCTCCTTTCTCTGGCCGATCAGAACCCCATCCCTTTGGAAAACCCAACTAGGGTTTTGAAAACCCATCAAATTCCCACCTCCAAAATTTAATCTTTTGGTGTTTCAAGTAGATTTTTGGGTGCTCTTCCTCGTGGCATTGCCGGTTTTTCAACAAAGTTTCAAGAAGGTATGATAAATTGTATAATAGTTTATTGGATTATATGCTTTTCATTTATTTTACTAGAAATTGATGTAGGGAGATGGATAGAGCATATAGAACATGTTAGGAGTTAGAATTTGTGTTTATAATGATGAAATTTAGAAGTGGTGATTGTGGCATAAAGCCAAATTTTAGGGTATGTGAAATTGTGTAAGAAACTTGATTCCAGTGACTTTAGAAAATGCATTTGGGGTTGTAGAATGGTGAGAGAGTATTAATATGAATTTAAAATAAATTTTGTAGACTTAGAACTTAATGGAAAAGATCGAGAATGAAAGTATAATTTTTATGCACGCCGGGTGTTCGGTGGAATGCCCGAGCGAGATTTAAGTGAAAATTTGATAGGTTCGGAGGTGTAATTGAGTCTTATTATTATTATTAACTCTAATTTGAGAGATTAGGACAAAGGGGATTAAAGAAATTAGGAAATAGGGAATTTTCTTAGTAGAAAGCCTCCGATCAATATGTGAGTTCTTGTGTTGGGGTCCGAATTCGAAATTTATCAATGTAGCTCACCTACATATGTCATTTGTGATGCGTGGGTAAAGACGGATTCGAATTTGGAGGTCTGTAGGCCCAGTTTTGAGTTTTAAGCTAATCGGTTCTATAATTTTCCAATTAGGTGGAAAAAGTTGAACTTCGACTGGCTACCGGGTGGACGTAGGACATCGTTTGCTTGATCCATCAGGTGAGTATGTTGTATCTATAAATAATTTATATTGTGGCCAATTTTCGTGGCTTTTTGGTATATTTTATAGAAGTTATGCCAAAAATTGAATTTCAATGAAAATACGGAATTTTAAGGGTCCGGAAATGGATTTTTGAGATATTTGGTGAAATTAACTATTTTAAGTATATTAAACCTATATTATGGGTTAATGTGATGTGTTGATGTATAAAAAATAAATATATTAAATTGTTTATGCATATTTTTACCCCGTGCATGTTTTGTGCATGTTTTTGGGGATATATGCCGGTATAGGTGAGTTGGTATAGGTGGAGCCTTGTGTATAGGCTAACATGCTACGGAAGATGTTATGAGATGTAATTAGATGAAATCAGTGATTGTTGTCATATTTTGGAGACCCGTGTATATGTAGTGCATGTTTTATGCTTATTTTGGGGCATATAGGCACTTATAGGCGATTTTACTTACATAGAGCATTGTGTATGAGCTAGCATGCTATGATTGGTTGTTATGGAGTTCAGTTAGATGAAATAAGTGATTTTGGCCCCTTTTTCTTGGAAACCCGCATGTGTGGTGTATGTTTGTGATAAATATATCCTGATATTGACTCGTGATGTTATAATTGATGAAATTAGTAAGTAGGTATATGTTTACATTATAATTATGTTCGAAGTGTATTAATGAGCAATAGTATGATATTATAGTGTGATGAATTATACATTTGGATACTTTTACGATATGGAATAACATAAAGTAGTTCTTTTATTAATGTTATAACTTGGCGTATGCCTATATATGATACAATGAGGTAATGAATAATATGGTCTTCTTAATGTGGGATGTTATGGCAAAACAAATATCATGGCGCATTTATATTATGCACTAATATGATATGATGGTTTTAATTGTGGAATGACAGGTTGTATGCCTAATATGGTGTAATGATACGATGATTAATATTGTGGACAACGGATATGCATCAAATGGTAAGATAAAAGATAAGATGGTACGTGTTAATAAAATATGTTACTAATTCACGTGGTTAAAGTCAAAGACATGACTCGTTGTAAATCAAAAGTGAAATGCTTGTGTGATAAAGTAAGCTGAAAAGATGAAATGATTAATGCTAATAACAGAAGGTTTTGTTGACCAGTACCTACAGCAATCCTGGGGGTTTGGGCTAGACCTCCTAACACCCAAACTATGTTTGGGGTAAGTGGTTCCCTCGCTAGTTCGGCTAGGAGGAAGACGTAGCCTCGGATGAGTAAGACTCTGTGTGAGCATCGGACCGCGTGTTTACTGGGCTGTCAGCTTTCAGTATGTTGGGTTACTATGGCTCACTGGTCGATGGTTTTGTTGACCAGTACCTACAGCAATCCTGGGGGTTTGGGCTAGACCTCCTAACACCCAAGGACCGGCTTGGGGTAAGTGGACCCAAACTATGTTTGGGGTAAGTGGTTTTTATCACCCAAGCTATCGGCTTGCGGCCCGGTTTTCCCTCGATGATAGCTGTCGCGAGGAAGTACCAAGTTTATCTGGGGTTAGTGGTTTTTCCCTCTTGGCTTCGGCTGGGAGGAAGTACCCAGGTTACCTGGGGTCAGTGATTTTTCAGTGGCTTTTCCCTCTTGGCTTCGGCTAGGAGGAAGTATCCAAGTTCTACTTGGGGTTAGTGGTTTCCTCGCTAGTTCGGCTAGGAGGAAGACGTAGCCTCGGACGAGTAAGACTCTGTGTGAGCATCGGGCCCGTGTTTACTGGGCTGTCGGCTTTCAGTATGTTGGGATACTGTGGCTCACTTGTCGACAAACTAATAAAATAAATAAGTGTAAATAAGAATGTGTAAGTAAAGAAAGTGAATTGTGAATATGAAAGAAAGTGGTTGTGAATGAAATGAATACGAAGAGATACGAGTTATGAGTTGTGTATGAAAAGAAATGATAATTGTAGTATGTGGTTAATTTAAAATGAAAAAGTAAAAGAGATGTGTGTTAATATGAACAGTATGAAGTAATTATATTATGTAAATGATTAAAGTAAAATATAGTATGGAATAAGTTGTTACACCTTGGAATTGTGTCAAGGAACTGCCTGCCCGCTATTTCTGTGGAAATGGTGGGAACTACCTGTCTTGGCATAATTCGCAGGGTGAGTTGGCATGATAGTGGTAATGATTAATGAAAATGAAGAATTAAGTAAAGTGAAGATGAAAAGTAATTGAAGTGAATTAATAACCAAGCTATCGGCTTGAGATGTGATGTGATATTACCCAAACTGTGTGTTTGGAGTGCGGTGATTATTACCCAAGCTATCGGCTTTGGGGTGTGATATGTTGTGGCCCAAATTGTGTTTGGGGATATGGAGTATATTGTGATGAGAATGAAAGGGAAGCTAATGGCAATTTGTGTTATAGGTGAAAATGATAATAAGATATATTACTTATAAGAATGAAAAATTACTAAAGTGGTATACTGAGATGAAAATGAGCTATAAAACATGTTTTTGATGCAATGAGAATAAGCATTCTAATTAGTGATGTGCTATTGATGTGATGAAATGTGAGTAAATTGCAATGGGCGATGAGATATTATATTTATGTCATAAGACATGAAGGAATGTGGTATTATGAGAATAGATGCATATGTTTATGATGTGATACTCGTTAAAACACAATAAAATAAATACCCGTATTATGAGATTGGTTATGAAAATGGTTATTAAAGAAAGTATGTTGTGTTATGAGTTTGTATTCATATAAATGGTTATTAAAGAAAGGTGTAATAATAGCATGTAGTTATATTCATATAAATAGTGAAATGCTGCTATGACGATAAATTGTGGATAGATGAATATTCGTGTTAGGGAATTCAAATTGAAAAGTAACGGATTGTATGGAAATTCGTATTATGCGAATGTAAAATAAGATTATATATGAGGTTGATGTGAAGCATATAGTGAAATGTGTGAAGTTATGGATAATTATATAGTTGGATGCAGATTGGAAGAGTATTTTGATATAACCTCGTATTGGTGATGTTTTTATGTTCAGAATTCAGGTTGCATCTTCTTATTTGGATGTTTGTAAGTTTAATTTATTTTCTTTATACTATTTAATTTATTTATTAGATTAATAACTATACTCACACCAGAAATGGCTGACCCCTTAGTGTTTGAGGGGTTAGGGAGTCCCTGGACAACCCTAGATTTCCTACTGTTACAGGTCCTCAGCAGCGCAGAGGTGAGGTGTAGATTTATAGGGTGGAGTTTATTTTTAAAAATTTTTGTATAAAATTAGTTAGGTGAATAGTGAAATTTGTAGTTTAAATTATAATTTGAATTTATAAGCAGGTAGATGATGATGATGAGTATAGTACGAAGTGGTATGGTATGTTTGTGACCTGTACCCACCTCGTTGTGGTGTACCGGGCTCTGTGGTAGGTTTTACAAAGATTTTTCTAAAATTTTTACCTCGTTTTCAAAGAAATTTATGGTTTTTATTTGATATTTGATATTCTAGTATGAGTTTGACCCCCAGAGCATGATATTATATTGCCTGTGTTATTCTGCTCATTTTGGCCTGGGGAGCCCATGATTATATTGCCTGTGTTGTGAGCTGCAAAATTTAGAGCAGAATTCCGTAAGCATTTTGTGTTTCGGGGCAGAAATTTCAGGGGAGACTCTGCCAAAATTTTATTTGAATTATATATATCTTAGTTTATGTTTAAAGTGATATAGAAATTGAAAGAATTGAATTTAGAGGTTTAGTTTAAAAAAAAATGTGGTGTTACACCCACACCACTGGAAATAATGTCAAATGATCATGATCACCACCCAACCGAGTCCGGAAAAACGAGTGCCTATTAGGGAGATGATGTGGACTCGTCCTCTGTCTACATGCTCGTGGAGACTATGCTGGTCAACACGCCAATTCGGTAACTAGCTAGAGCTTCAAGCAATTTCAGTGAAGTGTGTACGAAATCCCTGCAAAACAAAAAAAGAAAGATGCCTAATCAATATAAGTGAAGTATAGTATCTATCAGAGAAAAAGATTCAAATAGGGAATCTTACCACGTTGGTGGTTCGGTGCGGGGAGGCCAGCAATAAGCCTCCCTACCCTCTAAAGAGTGAATATATGTGTGTGTGAAAACATGACAATGTAAGAAAAACATTTTGGTAAACTAAAGGTGCTAGCTTTGTGGTAAGAAATAAACTAAAAAATCTACTCCTGAACTAGCAACCTAAAGTGAAGATGTATATAAAAGTATTTGAAAATATGGGGGAAATATGGGAAGTGTGAAAAAGATATGATTTTTGGAATGAAAATATGATGAGAAATATGCAAGTATGAAAAAGACCAAATCTTTACGCTAAATATGCAAAATTAAGCAAGCAAATGTACAAAAGATATAATCCTTGTGAAAAGGATGTGTGAGTGCAACTACAAATATGCTAAATTAGAAAACTACGATGAAAAAGATGATAACTATAATCTAAAACGAGCAACCCTAAAATGTAGAGATCAAGTATAAACTAAAGAAAACTATAAAATATACTAGGTCTAATAAAAAAAACAAGAATAAAAAAAAAATATTAGAGAAAGTAGAGACTAACCCCAAACCATTAACATTCCTTAGCATAATCTTCATTAAAATCAGGACAGGGGTTACATCGGGGATGGGTTCAAGATTCAAGGCTAAGTTTAGTCTCTTCATTTCCCACAAATTATTCAACAGGAAAGCATTACGCACAATATTGCCTACTGTAAGACCCCAAGTTTCAACAAGATTAAAAACATCGAAATCATACATGAAATTAAAATTGAAAGCCAGAAGGCAACGTGTACCTCCATCTTAGCAAAGGATTCCCCATCTTGCGGCTACCACTATCACTAGGTAGTCCCCCAAGGACTCCCCATGAGCCTTCTTAGCAGTTTTGTGGACCTTCAAAACCCCACAACTTTCTCTGGTGATCTTATTCGTCTTATGAAACAATCAACGGTGATGTGAAGGTAGACGGAACAAAGTTTAGGGTAGGGTCTACTGTAACACGCCGGGCCCCGCCCATACAAATTCTAACAACTGCCCACCACAGGCTGCCTCTCAAAAGGTGTCATGACTAGTTGGTGCCTCTTGATCATTAGGCTTCCTAATATATTCACAAACAATCCTAACTCACCTTCCATGTGGGACTAAGTCACCACCACCTATCATGAACACCATGGTCCCATAGTAATTAATTCATTCTTTCTATATGCTCTATATACACACTACCAAATCTATAGGCTCATCCAACCATGAATTAATTACTAAGCCCACCATGAAGGCCCATCTCATACAGGATATTACATACACCCCATCCCATTCTAGCCGATGTGGAATGGAGTACCTTGATTCTGCTAGTGTACTACCCCTGGTCATACTACCATCATACTGACCTCAGTTCCCTCTCAGGTATACATCTCACTCACTCTTACCCACAGTCGGTGTCGAAAGTCAGCTCTGATACCATTTGTAACACCCCGGGCTCCGCCCAAACAAATTCTAACAACTGCCCACCACATGCTGCCTTTCAAAAGGTGTCATAACTAGTTGGTGCCTCTTGATCATAGGCTTCCTAATATATTCACACACAATCCTAATTCACCTTCCATATGGGACTAAGTTACCACCACCTGCCATGAACACCATGGCCCCATAGTAATGAATTCATTCTTTCTATAGGCTCTATATACAGACTACCAAATCCATAGGTCCATTTAACCTTGAATTAATTACTAAGCCCACCATGAAGGTCCATCTCATACGGGGTATTACATCTATAGTAGGACATAACTATGTATATTCTACATGCTCTTCTTCAAAGTCGGAATCTTTATCCTCGTAGAAGTCGTCCTCTTCCAAATCTAGATATAACTTATCGCCTTCATCACTTAGACTATATATTTTTGGAACTATTGGACCCCACATTACGCCAAATAACTGCTTCAAGCGCACCAAGACTAACCACATTGTTAATAACGAAGCTGAACCACACATTAAGCCCAGCTGCACTTTGATCCTCAACTAAAATATTAATAACATTAATAAGTGAGTTGGACTTCTCATTAATCCTAAGCCCATCAAATCTTGGCCCTTTACCATTTGAAATATATATCTCCTTAGCCCGCTCACTGCTCGTGCTTAGGAACGCAGTCTAGTCGACATGTGGCCACTATGGAAGGGTGTGGCTCGAGCAGCGAAGCGTCGAGGATCAGGGAGGTAATTTCACCCCCTCTGACGCTAAAACTTTCCACAGGTCTGCCATTTTGGTGCTTTGTTGCGAAAAGCTCGATGTAGCTAGCACCTGGCAGCTGCTGATTGGTTAACTCTACGGCATTCATGTGGAGCACGTAAGGCGCATGCTCCATCTCCTTTCTGCCTCTTCTGTCTTTCTCTTTACCTTTGAGCTCAGATTCAGTCTCTTTCATTCCCAATTTAGCATTTTTATGGATTTGTATCTTTTTCCACTTCTTTTTTGTTCCTCCAACGGTCTTTCATCAAAATGGGCCTTGAGACCAAGATCTCATTCCTTTTCTGCATCTCCACCTTCCTTATTGAGCAAAGTCTCGAAGTGTTCAGAGCTTCGTTGTGGCTTGAAACTGTCTTCCCCTTGCATGTTTGTCGCCATGGTTGACTAGGGTTTCAACTACTGTTTCTTTCCTCTTCCTTGTAAAATTTGTTGTTTCTCCAAAGATGGGGGGTTTGCAAGCATTGTAATACCCTAAACATTTTCCGTTATTATTTTTGCCCTCAAGTTTGCACATGCAACACATGTGCATTATAATGTGTTAGTGACACTTGTATTGATATTTATTTATTATTATTTTATTTATTTTATATATATTGAAGGAGGATATTTGGTTATGGGCTATTAATATTAATGAGAATTAGTATTTAATAATGAGACAATGTTATTTAGGCCCATAAAGCCCAGTCCAACATAAATGAGCAAAACCAAAATCCTAACCCTAACCCTAGTATGGCCGGCCATATAAATATAGAAGGAGAGAGAGCCTCTCTTTCACTTTGGTGGCTTTCTCTTTTGGAGTTACATTAGGGTTTTTAGAGGAGAAGGGCTTTTGGAGACTATACAATCCAGAATCCGACATTAGAAGAGGTGGGCGTTCTTCTCTTTTCTTGTATATTATTGTTATTGTTGTTTAGATTTTGTTGCATGTTAGATCCTTTTTATGTAGAGAGCGGGCTAGGATTTTTCGAAAATACTTTTCTAGATTATTGTGCTAAAAAATATAGATGCATGTTTGTTCGATCTTTTGTGGTATGAGATAGAAAGCATGATAGATCTTGTTTTGTATGTTTTAATAAAAGAAAAGCGTGATGAAATTGTTGTATGATATTTTTGTGAGAATTGAATAATTTGCATAGACAAGATGATCTAGGTGTATTGTTTTGTTCATGAAAATATACACATGTTGTTAGAATTCGTATCATGCAAACAAGAACTCATCTTTTATTCTAATTTCATGCTATAAATGATTGTGAGCTTGTGTAGTTCTAGATTATTGTCATGAAGATTTAAGGATTGTTATGTATTTAAAATATTAATTTTTTAGTTGTTTTAATTCTCAAATTTCATGTTGATAACTTATTGTTTTTATTAGGTTTTTTATTTAAAAGATTACGGTTTATAACCCTAGTTTTTGTCGGGATCTATCGAGTTTAGACCCGGGTAAGGTCGAGCAGGGATTCAGGTCTGACTATCACTCTATTCGGGTATGGAGTTGTTGGATTCGGGTTTGAACCCAGGGAGAGGGACTCGAGTCTGGTAAGAGTCTTTGCATGCAGGTTTGGCCATTGTTTGGATCAGGTGTGGGACTGTTTTGGATTCAGGTCTGAGTCTGGGAGGGCTCAGGTATGGTTGATGTGGTTGTCGGGTCTGATTGTGTGTGGCCGGGTATGGCTATGGGGCTACTAGTCTGAATATTTCGGAGGCTCCGATTTGCTTGGGTCTCGGGTTAAGACTAGTGTTTGGGTAGATTGGGATTAGAGTTTTTAGTCTTGTGGGGGCTCGGGTTAGGGTTTGGATTTTGGTAGATTTTAGTTTAGACTTAGAGTTGTGTTAAGTTAAGATGTAGTTAACTTAATTAATTTAAAACTAGTTGATCAACCAAGCTCTCTTTTATAAATTTAATAATTGATTAACAAGAGTGGCTTATCAAAAAAATTATAGTTAATAATCCTCATTAATATTTGGGAGGGAGAATCAATATTGGTTAAGAAATGATTCAATTATTCAACCCTGGTCTAATTATAGTCTAGCTAACTTTCTAATTTTAATAGTTAATGAGTAAGACCTAGACTTGAGTGCAGAGTGATTAATTTAATCGAATTAAAACTAGTTACAGACTAGCTCGCTTAATTTTTAATAATTGTTAGAGATTAGTTGTTAATTAAATAAAATCTAATAATATAATCCATTATTATTTGCAAATAAATTGAGATTTAGAGATGAGATTAGTTAGGTGTGAGAACAAGATTTATATGAGATTTGCTAGTTGTGTGATAACTAGAAGACACTTAGAGACGTGAATGAATCTACTTATATTGAGTTTCGACATCTTAGTAGTTAATAATTTTCATATATTGGGGGCTAAATTGGGTGGGGGGGGGGGGGGGGGGGGGGGGGGGGGGAACCCCTTGAACTATCTCCTCTATGCCTCACTGAAATTTTTTTGCGCAGAAAACCACACTTAAGTATGGTTGGAAAAAATCCCCCTGAAGTATATTTTCAAAAAACTACATCTAACTTTTCTGCTTGTATTAGATGACCCTATTCATCTTTGCAAGTTGGTTCAGAAAATATTATGTATCTTTCTCATTATTTTCAAAAGACCTCACTCAACTTTAGCAGAAAGCTCATGCCGTTAAAGTGGGTTTTTTGCAACTATACTTGAGTATGGTTTTCTGTGCAAAAAAAATATCAGTGAGGTTTTCTGCATAAAGGGGATAGTTCAAGGTGTTTTTTGCAAATTTAGCTTATATTGGGATTACATTAATAAATTAGGGTTTGTCGTAGAGAACCCTAGAATGTGATTCGGTGTGATATCCTAGTTGTGTGGGTATTTGGAGGGTGAGCAGACCCAGGATACTGCAGATTGTGATTTATTTTGAATGCGGAAATTATCCAGGCCAGTAGGGTGATGTTAGCTCTAGGTGGTAGTTGTTTATATTTGAATATAAGGAGAGGCACTAGACGGGAGTTGTGACAAAGCAAGAAAAAATATGAAAATAGGGCGCAAGGATGATCCACAGAGTGTGATATTCCCCAATATTCTGGGACAAGGGATGAAATAGGACCTAGAATATTCTATAGAGTGAGATCGATCTCCAGTATTCCGGGACGAGAATGACGCTCATGGGACGAATGTGTGATAAGGGCTCCAGAATGACCTGCAAAGCAAGATATTCTCCAGAATTCTGGGATGAGAGATGAAATAGGATCCAGGATGATCTGTGGATAGAGATTGATCTCTATTATTCCAAAACGAGAGCCAATACTCATAGGATATCTAAATCTTGAATTTTGCATTGTGATGGATTAAATCCTGAAATGAGGAGAAATGCTAGAAGCTTGCATTCGAAACCTATGTTGTATGGGCGACATATAATTCCAAACAAGCATGCATTACAAATGAGCATTGTGTGCATTTGTTTGTACAATAGATTTTAAGGATCATGGCATTCATTGTACACTTATAGATTTAGTTTCCTCATTTATTTTTATTTTTGCATCAAATCTTTTAGTTTTTGAGAATTAGAAGATCATTGTTATCACTAACATTGCGTCGGTTGAATTCAACTAACGTTCCCACAGTTTTGAAGTTTTGCAGGACTCTTATCAATGAGTGGCATGGACTTGAGTTTGACGTGGAGGAAGAATGTAGCTTGAATATTATAACAAGTTGTAATTTATTGTATGAAATACTCTGATATTTGTAATGAACAGTGATGTATTAAAGTTTTTAAGTTTTCCCTGTAATTTGTACTGTGTTTGTACTAAATTGAAGTAAAAGATTTTGGATTTTCTGTGTATGAAATTGGGGCGTTACAGCCACCCACCTCCTCTATCTCTTCTAGTTTGAGGACTTCAAAGTTGCAGCTTTTGCTTTGGTTATTGGGGAAGTTGTACTTCCATCTTTCTTTATCGGCAAAAGCTGCAACTTATTGTATGAAATACTCTGAAGATCAACATACAATGCTCATTGAGGAGTGTGTTGATCTTCATTTAAAATATGTGCATCTCGATCGTTGATCTTTGCTGATCTAGATCTAGACCTGTGATCTGAGCCATTGTTTTTCGACGCAAAAGTGGTGTTTGTCACCGTCGATGGTCGTTGCTCCAATAATTTTTTCACGTCCCGAATTCCAAACACATGTAATTTGTAGCACAAACATGATCTATTACTTCAAATTCGTACAAAAATACAAGAATTTAAAACTGTTTATTAGAACAAGGTTCTTTACAATAGCGCGGCAGAAATAAATGAATACAATACAATCTACGATAAATAAAATTCTTCAATCTTGTAACAACTCATCATAGTGACTTCAAGTCCATGCCAAGTTCAATCCTGCAACTAGAAAATTTTGGATACGTCAGTTGCATACAACTGACGCAATGCTATAATACGGCGATTCTTCTACTTTAACAATCACAAATTTGAATGCAGAAAAAAAATGTGAAAAGTGACTATCCTGAACATGTCAGTGTATGATATGACTTAATGCCTAATACAAACATTCATACTATGATGACACTAATGCATACTAGTTCGGATTCTATGCATCCCATACTAAATAGGTCCGAGGGAAAGCCCTTATCGTACTCCTAATTATAGGGTTCAGTCCCTCGCCATGCAACCTACAACTATGACAACTACAAGATTTAGATACTTTGCAAGTATTGGTTCTCACCCCGGAATACTAGAGATCAATCCCACTCCGCGGATCATTCTGTGGCCTATTTCATCCATCGTCCCGGAATACTGGGGATTGTCTACTCCGCGAGTCATCCTGGAACCCTCATTGTACAAATACCCTGTGAGCATCGCTCTCACCCCAGAATACCGGAGATCAATCCCACTCCGTGGATCATTCTGTGGCCTATATCATCCATCGTCCCAGAATACTGGGGATTGTCTCACTCTGCGAGTCATCTTGGAGTCCATAACTCACGTTTGCTCTTGTTTCATCATATCTCCAACTAGTGTCTGACCTTAAGTTTAAGTTACAGTTATTAAGACCAAGAGTTTAGCTTTGCTTTCCGGACTTAAACCAAAACACTGAGAATACTAGCCCATACTGACTACTTCTCAAAGAGAAAGTTAACCCACACAGGTTACTTCTCAAATTCCATTTATCACAACTACTGGCATTCTAGGTCGCACGTAGCCTCTAGAATCTACATATTTCATGTTCACAACATCATGGTTTATCCATACCCTCTTTATTCACTTTTTGAAATTTCATTCATTCACATATTCGATTATTCTCTTGCTCACACAACCCCATTTATTTGATGAACTAGTTATGTAATCTTAGTCAACAATTTCAAATCAACAATCTTTATATAATAATAGATAGTTTCTCCCTCTCTTGCAACAAAGTTGAAGATTGACAACCTTTACCAATTACTTTCAACTAATTTCCTCCTCCCAAATAATGTGATGCTCAACTTTCAAATTTTACTCTTTAACAACTCAAATTAACTCTAGATCGAGTTTAATCCAAATAATAAAACTTTTAAAATACCTCTAGTCAAAATGATCAAAATTTCCTTCTTATTCAAAAAATGTAAATTAGTATTTATTTTGTTCCAAACTCCATTTTTATATTCAACTCAGTCCCCACATTTTCTCCTTAATTCACATATTACACCTTATAATATAACCCTTGACAAGATAATTAAATGCCTCTTAATTTCTTATAAGTACATCTTACTAACATCCCAATTTTAAATCCAATTTTTATAGGTTGTAAAAATTTTGGATAACTAGATAAAAGACATCAACCCAATGGTATGGAGAAAACCATATAAATTAACATACTACTCCAAAAATAGATTTATTAGTTTCATAGGAAACATAAATGAGGCTACTACAACTGTCACGCCCTGCTTCCCGAAAATATGGAATACAAGCACATGACATTAGCTCAGCGAATGACTAACGTCACTCATAAGCTGTTTATCCGATCAACTCAACAATATAATCAATACAGAACAAATGCGCAGGCAATAATAATCCCATGAACAACAATACTTGGAATGAAATAATATAAAATATCCAAATACAATAATAATCCAACATCTTGAACGATAATAAAATCCGTAACATAAGCCCAATACAAAAATAAATCTCAATACAATAGTAAGTCTCAAACACAATAGCAATAAGTCTCAATACAATAGTTCATTAAAGTGGTGAGCAATTAGAAAGCATTAAGTCTTTAGAATGTTTGTTCTCCAATCCCAACAGGCAATTCTCCTTCATTACCTGTGTACACTTCATCTAAAAAGAGAAAAAAATTGTCTTTAGAGCAAGTCATGGACAGCAAGTAGAGAAAGAAAGGAACAATGGAATAATAAAATAACGATGAATCAATGGATCAATAGGAATTAATAACATGACATGATAATCAATAATCAATATCACGGTAATCGATGCAATGGCTATAAATAATGTTTCAATATTCGGTAACAATAATCATTGATCAATAACGGTAACACTTAGCCAACATTCAATATCAATAGAACAATGATGAACAATATGCAATATTGGTGATGTGTCAATGCTTATGTCTATTAATCATTTTAATCCTAACTAATGCACATACTACTGTGTCATATATGTTCCATACCACAGGTTCGATGCATACAATCAATTTCGTTTAAACTATAGTGGTAGATTTTATAGTTCATGTACTGGGTATGATGACGATAACAGTAATAACACGGGCCAAACTGTATTTTCTTACACGATGACAGTAACAGTAATAACACGGGTCATTGCTTAATTTCTTACACGATGACGATAACGGTAATAATGACAGACCATCATCCGAGTACAGTTTCTATATCATAAAATACTCTAGACAATCCCTTAAACCCCGGTTTATTAATTATTTCATCAATGCAACAATACAATATGCATTTAATAGACATTTCGGTGAACAATAGTATCAATAGGAGAACAGTAGGACGGTAACATGAATAGGAAAATTAGGATGATGAAAATAACCCATTAGGGTCATGCAATACAACATACATACATTAATTCGTGCAATAATACGATATAGGAATAATTAATCTATTAAAAACTGAAAAGTGAAATTCTGGACAGCAAGAGCAATTTGTACAAAAATGCAGGTGCCGCTGTTTTAGAACTCGAAAACTGAATCCATTAGAAATTCTAAAAACTAGACTTCCACACGGTTCCAATGCATATTTAAAGTTCAAAATCTGACAACAGTAGCTAGGTCAAATACATTGATCTTGTCATATTTCATATTTAGGCAGAAATTCGACATCATGTTATCATAATTTTAGAATCAGCAAAAACTCAATAATAAATTCATAAAAAATATTTTCTAGACTCCTAAACATGATTACTAACAATCTGGAATTTTTCATAGCAAAGTTTTAAAATTTGATCAGTCTTTTTACTGTTTAAGCATGGAAAATACATGAATATGAAAATCTGAAAGTAAAAACACAACTGTAGTAAAACGGGTATAACTTTTCCTACAAAATTCGGAATTAAGAAATTTAAGATGTTCTGGAAACTAGAAAGATAACGCTACAATTCATATTCATAAGGTAATTCATTGTAAGATCATTTACTGGTTCAAAAACAGCAGTCAACATACAGGTCAGCAAGCATTATATAGGTTTTGTGTAGTTTTCTTGAAATAAATTAATTTAAACATGATGGGTATCGATTTTTTAGTCAATAAATTGTGTAATCAACCTGATGGGTGCAATAACATGATGAATAAGACTAAAATCATATGCAAACACTAAATTATCATCGATCAAACAACAAACAATCAACCAAACATACAACCTAGTAGTTGTTTCTACAATAATTAATTGTGTCATGATTATACGGTAAACCCTATTATCAATTCTACATGAATGCATGAAAGATTATATCTTTAGAGTCAAAAGTGGCACGATGTCAAGAATATTGAGGTTAGTTCATGTAAACCCTCAATAGACCTAATGAAGAGATGAACAAAGTATAATACGATAACAAAGAGATCTACTTGCAAGAGTTTCAACAAAACTTGAATTTAATACAATTAACAATTCAAGAGGACACTGACTTGCCTGTTAGACCATGAAAATGAATACTAAGAATAACGGGATTAGGATCCCGAAGCAACGAACCCACGAACTAGCAATTTAACACGTGCAATATACGTGTAGAAGAGAACTCAGCAATAACAGCAAGAAGAGACAGCAACCTTAGCAACAACCAAGAACAGTAAGGCCAAGAAGGGGCTGGCCAAGGAGGGGTGGCGCTGGCGACCGGAGGGCAGCGACGGGGGCGACAGCGTCGGGGTGGGTCGACGGCGGCATCGTCGAAGACGGGAGAAGGGGAAATAGGATTGGGATGGTCGCTGTTAATGTTGAGGGCAGCAGAAGAGGAGGGCGGGGTGGGTTTTGGGTGGTGGTGCAGGTAGCTGAGGGGTCTCTGGCGGTCGTGGAGATGGTGGGGCAATGCTCAGGAGATGCGTCGACGGCAAGGAGCGCCAGAGAAGAAGAAGTCGGCGATGGGTTCAGGTGGATTTTGGGCGGGAAACATTCGAGGGAGAGAGAATGGTGAGGAGAAAGGAGAGATGAGAGAGTAGAGAGAATAAGCGGCTATGGTTTCGATGGTGTGGAATTTTTAGGGTTTGCAGTAGAATTGTATTTATATGGTACAATTAGGATATTGGGTTGGGAATTTAGGGTCTAATAATAGTGGATTTGGGTCAAGAACAAATGAAAAGATAGATCCAAATCAATATGGTTCAAATAAAAATGCCCACAATTAAATAGAAGAAAATAAAGTCAGCAAGAACAGTTCAACAAGAAGAATGGAGAATTTCATGAACAAGATTAAATAAAAATAATCAAGAAACAAAAAATAGAGTATTTTATTCAATTACAAATAAAATATTACAAAAAGGGAAAAATGAAAATAGCGGGAACGGTAGTTACAATCCTACCCACCTTACAATAAAATTTATTCCTCAAAATTTAAGCAAGTGGTAGTAGGGTAACCACGAAGAAAGAAAAGAACAAGAACTATTCAAAAAGATAGAGAAATCTCTTCCGAATCACACTTTCAAGCTCCTACGTCGACTCACCAGGCGAGTGAGGATTCCAAGCAACACGAACCAACTTGATAACTTTATTCTTCAAAATCTTCTCTTATCAGTCCACAATCGAAACTGGATGAATCTCACAAGACAAATATGGTCGAACTGACAACTCCGAATAGTCAATAACTTGACTATCATCCCGAACATACTTCCTGAGCTGAGAAACAAGGATGGCGTCATGCACTACAGAAAGAACTGGCGGAAATGCGAGTCTATAGGCCACCTTGCGTACTCGCTCCACCACATCGAACGGACTAATGAATCTATGGCTCAACTTGCCCCCACCACCAAAACGAATCACAGCTTTCCATGGAGACACCTTGAGGAACACATGGTCACCCACTTCGAACTCTAACGGTCTCCTATGCATGTCTACCCATTTCCTCCGTCTGTCCTGTGCGGCTTGCAAATGCTTCCTGATCTGGGCCACTACATCAACAGTCTTCGTGATCAATTCTGGCCCCAAAAGCTTCTTCTCATCAATGTCATCCCAGTACACTGGTGATCTATACTTCCGACCATACAAGACTTCATACAGAACTGCCTGAAGACTAGGTTAGTAGCTATTATTGTATGAAAACTCCACCAAGTGTAGATGATCTTTCCAAGATCCTCCAAACTGAAGCACACAGGACCTCAACATATCCTCCAAGATCTGAATAGTCATCTCTAATTGACCATCTGTCTGCGGGTGGAAAGCAGTACTGAACTTCAGCTTACTCCCAAGACTATTCTGAATAGGGGTGGGCATCGGTCGGTATCCGACCTAATATGGACCATCCACCACCGATCCAAAGAAGATCGGTTTTTTAATTTTTTCTTCCGCAACCAATCTGAACCTTAATTGGATCGGTTTCCATCCAAGCCGATTAAGCTCGGTTTGGATTGGATTGGATGGTCGGTTTGGCATGTTACTTTTCACCTTCAACATCATTCATAATGTTGTTGAAATTTAAAAGATCAACTTCAATCAAACTTAAGAAAACAACCTGCTATTTGTTATTCAGAAATAAATTTAAAATGAAGATTCATAAAATCACAAGTTGTTAATGAATTTTGCATTAACTGTTTGAGATGATGACGTTTAAATGGGTGAGATAAACTGCTTTTTCACTTGCATACTTCTGTAATCTTAGTTTATTATCATAAAAGTAACATCAATAACCATAGCTAATTGAATTTTAGCTACAATAAAAAAAGATTTAGAAAACAATTTCTGCTTAACTTGATTGAAGTAACTACTAAATGTTACATCAACTTTATGATTCTATTAAGTTGAACCACACTGTAAATCAAGCCTTTCTCAACAAAATAACACACAGAATTATGGACAATCAAAACATAGGTAGAACAACTGCTCGGTTTGTATTAAAAAATTAAAGAAGACCGTTTGTATCTCCAAGAAAATGAGAAGTGACTATTTGTATATTCAAGACATTAAAGGAGAACTATATTTTTTATGGACATATGCATAGAGGTACGGTCGGTTCGGTTTCATCGGTTATTTGAAATCCTCATCCAACAACTGAACCGGTCCGGTTGGTTTTTGAATATCAAGAACCGGACCAACCCAAACCCCTAATTGGTTGGGTTAAAAATCAGTTGGTTCGGGTTGGATTGGTTCGGATTCGTCGGTTCGGATAATAGTTGTCCACCCCTAATTCTGAAGACTCTCCCAAAATTGAAATCTGAATCTAGTATCTCTGTCTGATATAATACTGATAGGAACATCATGCAATCTCACAATCTCCTGCATATACCTTTCTGCCAGGCTCTCTGTAGACTGACCAACTCTGAAAGAAATGAAATGAGCACTCTTCGTCAAGCGGTTCACAATCACCCAGATGGCATTGTGACCCTTGGGACTTCTAGGCAAAGCAGTCACGAAATCTATAGAGATATTCTCCCACTTCCACTCTGGAATAGGAAGCGGTTGAAGAAGTCCAACAGTCCTCTGATGTTCTGCTTTCACTTGCTGACAGATCAGACATTGGGAAACAAATCTTGCAACGGCCCTCTTCATACCATGCCACCAGAATTGCAACTTCAAATCCCGATATATCTTCGTACCACCAGGACGAATAAAGTATGACGAGCAATGGGCTTCTTCAAGTAACTTCTGCCTGACTTCTCCTTTTGAAACACAAAGACGAGTCCCAAAACGAAGAGATCCATCCTCATGAATCACCATATAAGTTCTAGAACCAGCTTCAATTTCAGCTTGAAATTGCTGCAACTGCATATCACCAGACTGTGCCTCAATCTGATCCACCAAAGACAACTGCACCTGAAGCACCATACAACTCTGCTCTGAACTAGACAATACCACATCCAATTCCAATCTCCTCATAGCTTCCAAAAGCTCCTTCTGCTCAGTAAGAACCATAGCAACAGGTCTTCTGCTCAAAGTATTAGCCACTGAATTAATCTTGCCAGGATGATACTGCAAACTAATATCATAATCTACCATCAATTCCAACCATCGTCTTTGCCTCATATTTAGTTCCTTCTGAGTGAACACATACTTGAGACTATTGTGGTCAGTGAAGATTTTCACTCGGTTTCCAAGTAAATAATGCCTCCACAGCTTCAAGGCAAAAATCACAGCAGCAAGCTCCAAATCATGTGTGGGATAATTCTTCTCATACAGCCTCGGCTGTCTAGATGCATATGCAACAACTTTGCCTCGTTGCATCAAAACAGCACCCGAACCTCTACCTAAAGCATCACAATGAATTACGAAACCTTCAGACCCATCCGGTATAGTCAACACAGGTGCTGATGTCAACAGATTCTTCAGTTCAATGAAGGCTTCTTCACAGGACTCATCCCACACAAACTTATGATCCTTCCTAGTCAACTTGGTCAACGGCCCTGCAATCTTCGAGAAATCCCAGACTAAAAAAACTTCGAACTTTCGATACAGACTTCGGCGTCGACCAATCCTTAACTGCAGAAATCTTGGACGGATCAATAGAAACAACATCACCAGAAATAATATGACCCCAGAAAGCTACACGATCCAACCAAAACTCACACTTGCTAAGCTTCCCATACAACTAATGATCCCTCAAAGTTTGCAAAACAACCTTCAAGTGCTCAGCATGCTCATCCCGATTCCGAGAATAGACAAGAATATCATCAATGAACACCACCACAAACTTGTCTAGAAATGGACATAAAAATTGATTCATCAAGCTCATAAACACAGCTGGAGAATTAGTAACTCCAAAAGGCATCACCAAGAATTCATAGTTCCCATATCTCGTTCGAAAAGCAGTCTTCTGCACATCCTCGGCTCTCACTTTAACCTGATGATAACCAGAACGAAGATCCAGCTTAAAAAATACAGAAGTGCCTCCCAATTGATCAAATCGGTCATCAATCCTTGGCAATGGATACATGTTCTTCACTGTGACATTATTGAGCTCACGGTAGTTAATACACAACCTGCGACTATCATCCTTCTTATTGACGAATAGAACTGGAGATCCCCAAGGCGAAACACTTGACCTTATAAAACCTCTATCCAACAACTCCTGAATCTACTCCTTCAACTCAACCAACTCAACAGGAGCCATTCTGTATGGACTCTTAGAGATTGGAGCTGTACCTGGCTGAACATCAATACTGAACACCACTTCACGATCTGGCGGTAATCCCAACAATTCCTTAGGAAAAACATCCAGAAAATCCTGCACAACCAACGGTGTGACAGCATCATCAGCACACACTTCCTCCATATCTCCAACTTCCTGTCTAGCCAACTTCTCAACAAAAGCAAGTGGCGTTTCACCGGCACAGAATTCAAATTCCTGATGTTCTGGCATTTGGAACACCACCTTCTTCTTGCGGCAGTCAATCACAGCATGAATGGCACCAAGCCAATCCATCCCCAAGATCACATCAAATCCAGAATTGCTGATAACAATCATATTGGCAATAAAATCAACACCACCAATAACCAAGGGGCTCTGCTCACAAATCTGAGAACACACGAAAATACATTCACCTGTAGAAATGTTTCAAGCTACTGGCATATTGCTGCTAGCCAAACAATGCAGATCAACGAAATGGGAGGAAACAAATGAATGAGTAGCACCTGAGTCAAAAAGAGCATGAGCAAAAAAGGAATGGACAAGGATAATGCCTAGCAAGAAGTCAAAGTGAGAACACAAAAGGCAGAAATAGGATGTAAGAAACTGACATGAATGAGAGGCTAACATGAATAAACAATGGAATAGAAGAATGAAATAGCAGGAAAAAGGAAGCAAACAATGCAAAGAAGGAGAAGCAACATGAGAATCCTGCGACCTATTGGGTTATAGGCCCACCACGCTTCTGCTGAGCTACTCTGATGGTGAAGCTCCAAGCTATAGACATGTCTTTGTAGATCAAGCAATATCGATCGAAGGACCAAACAGGAAGAAGAAGAACGGATGCCACCGGAATCAAAAGAAAATGGGTATGAAAAGAATGAAATCATACCCAATAAGAAATCAATTAATGGGAGGGATCAAAGAGGAATCAAATAAGACCAGTTTTCAGATCATAAGTTGGATATCAATTGTTCATGCGATCACTGTATTGCACACATGTTGAGTCAAACCAATAAAAACACAAATCTGATTAATATATCAATCAAAGACAAACTTTCTTTCGTTAGTCACGTTTGACTGATATATTATCCAAACTTGGGCTCTGATGCCACTAAAAACCTTGTCACGCTCTGCTTTTCAAAAATATGGAATACGAGCACATGACATTGGCCCAACAAATGACTAACGTCACATATAAGTTGTTTATCCGATCAACTCAATAATATAATCAATACAGAACAAATGTGTGGGCAATAATAATCTCATGAATAATAATACTTGGAATGAAATAATATAAAATATCCAAATACAATAATAAATCCACATCTGGAATAATAATAAAATCCAGGACATAAGCCCAATACAATAATAAATCCCAATACAATAGTAAGTCTCAAACACAATATTAATAAGTCTCAATACAATAGTTCATTAAAGCGATAAGCAATTAGAAAGCATTAAGCCTTTAGAATGTCTGTTCATCAATCCCAGCAGGCAGTTCTCCTTCATTACCTGTGTACACTTCATCTAAAAAGAGAAGAAAAATTGTCCTTAGAGCAAGTCATGGAAAGTAAGTAGAGAAAGCAAGGAACAATGGAATAACGGTATAACGAAGATTCAATGGATCAATAGGAATCAATAACATGGCACGATAATCAATAATCAATATCGCGGTAATCAATGCAATTGCTATAAACAATGTTTTAATATTCGGTAACAATAATCAATGACCAATAACAGTAACACTTAGCTAATATTCGATATCAACAAAACAATGCTGAACAATATGCAATGTCGGTGATGTGTCAATCCTTATGTCTGTTAATCATTTTAATCTAAACTAAAGCACATATTACTGTTTTCCAAATGTTCCATACCACAGGTTTGATGCATACAATCAATTTCGTTTAGACTACAGTGGTAGATTTTACAGTTCATGTAGTGGTTATGATGATGATAACGGTAATAACACGAGCCATAGTGTAATTTCTTACACGATGACGATAACGGTAATAACACAGACCATGGTGTAATTTCTTACACGATGATAATAACGGTAATAATCACTGGCCTTCATCCGAGTACAGTCTCTATATTATCAACTACTCTAGACAATCCCTTAAAGCTCTGTTTATTAATTATTTCATCAATGCAACAATACAATATGCAAAATGGACATTTTGGTGAACGATAGTATCAATAGGAGAACAGTAGGATGGTAACATGAAAAGGAAAAATAGGATGATGAAAATAACCCATTATGGTCATGTAATACAATATACATACATTAATTCATGCAATAATACGATGTAGGAATAATTAATCTATTTAAAACTGAAAAAGTAAAATTCTGGACCATAAGACCAGTCCGTACAAAAATGCAGTTTGCGGCTGTTTCAGAACTCAAAAACTAAATCCATTAGAAATTCTAGAAACTAGACTTCCACACGGCTCCAATGCATATTTAAAGTTCAAAATCCGACAATAGTAGCTTGGTCAAAAACATTGTTCTTTTCAGATTTTATGTTCAGACAGAAATTCAACATCACGTTATTACAATTTTAGAATCAGCAAAATCTCAATAATAAATTCATAAAAAATATTTTCTAGACTCCTAAACATGATTACTAACAATCTGGAAATGAGAATCTGAAAATTTGAAAGTAAAAACACAGCTGTAGTAAAACAGGCATAACTTTTGCTACAAAACTCGGAATTATAAAATTCAAGATGTTCTGAAAACTAGAAAGATCAATGCCATTTCTCGTATTTTGACATTAGTGGCAAGAATGCTTGGCACATGTTGCCGAAGTCTAGGAGGACTTCGAGAGGGCGACACGTGACGTCATTAACCATTGACCGTTGACCGTTGACCATTGACCAGTCAACGCAATTTCTCGCATTTTGATGTCGGTGATAAGAATGCTCGGCATATGTTGTCGAAGTCTAGGAGGACTCCAAGAGGTCCACACATGTAACCCCTGTTTTTCATTTTATGCATCTTGGAGTGTATTGTTTATTTTTATGTATTTTTATATCTCTTGTATTTTTTCGGATCCGTATATTGGATTATTTTCAATATATATTCTTTTTCTTTCATTTTTGACCTCCTTGTGCTGATTATGCGTCGTTTTGTCCATTTTCGCCATTTTGAGTTCATTTTCTCATTTTCGTGGCCTCATTCATCATTATTATTTATTTTGGTGATGAGATAGATTTTTGGTGGTGTTTTGCCCAAATTGTGATTTTTGGCCCCTAAGGAGATTTTTAGGAGCCATAGAATTTATTGTATATTGTATTCCCATTTGAATTTGACCCAATACTCATTATCCAATTGTATACCTATTAATTCATATTGATATCCACTACCCATTAACCCACAATTAACTCATATTTATAACCCACTAATACCCCTTAACCCTAACCCTAATTGCTTTTACTCCTTTTCAAGTATCCCGGCCTCCTTCCTCTTGATTATTGCATCCGGCTGCTCCTCCCTACCCCTAACCGACCAGCAACCATCCTCCCATCCGGCCATCCCACCTTGCAACATCCCCTACTCCATCCATACTCCAATCTACTACAATACTACAACCCTAAACCTTCTCCTAGTGGCCGGCCATCTCTAAAACAGCACCTCCCCATCCAAAACAGCACCAAAACTCTCTCCTTTGCTGGTTTGTCAAGTAGGTATCCCCACTTTGGTTCATGCATTAAGGAGTTCAATCGTAGGGGTTTTTCGTGTTCGTGGGTTCGCTTGGAAATGCGTGGGAAGGATATTTTGTTCGTGGGTTTTGCACTTGGATTCATTTGCACCGTATTTCACTCCATTAAGAGGCAAGTAACTTGTACATAATTTTATTAGGTTGATACAAGTCAAAAAGTTCAGATATAGTGTAGTTGGGACTAGAGACGGCCAAAATCTGTATTTTTATTGATGGATTTTGTCTCTATTGTATAAATTGGCCATAGAAGACCTATAGCACCAAGTATGATTGGATTATACCATAGGTTACGCCCAAAATTGGATTTTTGTTCGTGTAAGTGATATATTGCATAATACGTGTTTGGTTGATTTCCCATCTGAAAATATTAGGCTTGGACATGTCAGAAACCCTTAATATTGATTTTTAGATGTTTGGTAGGTTGTATTTCAAATTTGGATGAGTTTGGTTCAATATTATTAAAGTTATGTTGATTTTAGGTAGAGGTATGAAATCTGTATGTTGCAGTCTGTTCTGTATTGTTTGCTGTTTTCACCTATGCTAAGGTCCGAATCTCAACTTCAAAATTAAAAGTGAATTCTAGATAATTGTGTCTATTTTCAAACCCCACTGGTTTTACTATATTTGGAGTTTGTATGACTGAGATATGATAATTTTGGTACGGCCGTGTCAGGTAGTTTTCAGATTCAGTTTTGTGTCAATTTTGCTAACTATTTATTTTCAAGATCTAGGCTATACATAATATCATGCTATAATATTTTGCTTAATGTTTCCTCATGACGTTAGGGACTTTTCAGATTTTTGGTGTATTTTAAAGACAAGTTTTATGTGGTGTTTCATATTCTTTTCTAAAATCTACTTATGCTGTAAATTGCGTGCTGTTCAGTATAGAACCCAGTTTTCACTCTAATTTCTTATGTTTTATGGAAATTATTTGTGAGATATGAAAGTTAGTAAATTTCATCTATTTTCACGTCGTTTTGGCGGAATTGGATTTCGATTCACTGTTTGCGAGATATCCCTGTTTTCGTACAGCAGTGTTGAGAAATTTCAGATTCGTCAAACCATATTTTTGTGTTACTTCTTATTTCTGATGACTTATCTATACTTACTGGAATATTATGAAACATGTTATTTTAAGTCTTAATCTATAGGGGATTACCCCAGATTTTTTGTGGAATTATTTGCTATGTTTCATGCTGTTTTTATGCTTTTGAAGTCATTCCCCTGTTTTCTGGCTGAACATAAATTCTGTATTCAAATCAGTTTTGAGTTGAGATGTTGTGAACTAGTATATAACTTAATTATACTCGTTGGATGTGTGTGGATGTCTATTTTCCAGATCCTTTGGCGGATTCTGATTTACATGTCTGTAGCTCTCAGAATCTCTGTTTTAGTACTGATTGGTCTTGCTGACCTGATTATGAACATACACCTTTGTGCTCGTTTATGTGACTCTATGTTACCTATACATGCTAATGTGATTCCCTGAACCTAAACCTGATTATATGATGTTAGTTGGACACTATTTCGCACACATTCATGTCTGTTTGATAACCATAATAAAAGTAATCAAGCCGGAATTTATGGGAAGGATCTAGTAGTGGGAAAGCACAGAAATGTGTACTTAGAAGGGGGCCCGTGTTTCCCATCTGTTGAGATCATTTTATATGATCGTCTGTTTGAGATCATTCTATATGATCGTCTGTTTGAGATCATTCTACATGATCGTCTGTTTGATATCATTCTACATGATCGTCTATTTGAGATCACTTACGTGATCGTCTGTTTGAGATCATTTTACATGATCATCTGTTATCTGTCTGAACCCTGAGTACACGGCCCTATGTGATCCCCTACGAAATCTACAAACGAAATTGTTTTGAATGTAGCAACCATGTGATAAAAGTATGGCGCATGAAGTGCTACCTAGATAGTAATCACACAAGACTTACATTAATCTGAAATCTGAATCTGAATCTGAATCTGTTTATGAATCCTAAAGTCTGAATCTAAATCTGTTATATGGAAATCTGAATATCTGTTATCTGAATATCTGATTATCAAAAATCTATTACCCGATTACCTGACATATCTGTTATCTGACACTTGACACTTAACACTTGAGACATATGCTAGGATACCATGTTAGTTGTTTCTGTCATACCATATTAGGTCTATTTCTGATATTAGTTAGATCTGTTTAGTTTTCCCATGTGCTTGTATCCTACTCTATTTGTGACCCGGACTTGCAATGAACGAGTACTTGTTTTCTCCTTTTCTCTTTTTCCTGCAAATTTACTTATTGCAGATCATGTTGGACAGCTGCTTGATGGTAATGGCGAAAGGAATTATTAAGTTGAAATTTCTGTTTTCTGCTTATTCTTAATTGTTGCTTGAACAATAAACAATTTGTATTTGGTTTATTTGGATATTATCTGTATTTGGGCAATGTGACCCAGAATATTGTTTTTCTCCAGACTCTGAATTTTATTTGGGAATATTGTATTTGATTTCAAGTAAATTTCTGTTGGTAATTTATTTCAAGTATTGCATGTTGGTTCCACTTTTTGCTTCCGACTCTGATATATTCTGTGATGTGTTGCAAAGATTTCTTGAAACAGCTTAAGGATGATAATAATCATTCACTGGGCTTTTGTTACGTGCTCGTATTCTGTATTTTTGGGAAGCGGGGCGTGACAACACGTGGCGTTGTTAACCGTTGGCCGTTGACCAGTCAATGCCATTTCTCGTATTTTGATGTCGGTGGCAAGAATGCTCGGCACATGTTGCCAAAGTCTAGGAGGACTTCAAGCGGACGACACGTGGCATCATTAATCATTGACCGTTTGACCATTCAACGCCATTTCTCGTATTTTGACGTTGGCAGTAAGAATGCTCGGCACATGTTGCCGAAGTCTAGGAGGACTTCGAGAGGGCGACACGTGGCATTGTTGACCATTGACCGTTTGACCAGTCAATGCCATTTCTCGCATTTTGGCGTCAGTGGAAAGAATGCTCGGCACACGTTGCCGAAGTCTAGGAGGACTTCGAGAGGGCGACACGTGGCGTCATTGACCGTTGACCGTTTGACCAGTCAATACCATTTCTCACATTTTGACGTCGGTGGCAAGAATGCTCGGCACACGTTGCCGAAGTCTAGGAGGACTTCGAGAGGGCGACACGTGGCATCGTTGACCGTTGACCGTTGACCATTCAACGCCATTTCTCGCATTTTGACGTCGGTGGTAAGAATGCTCGGCACATGTTACCGAAGTCTATGAGGACTTCGAGAGGGCGACACGTGACGTCTTTGACCATTGACCGTTGACTAGTCAACCCCATTTCTCGCATTTTGACGTCGTGTAACCCCTGTTTTTTCGTTTTCTGTATTTTTGATGTATTTTCTTTTTTCTGAGTATTTACTCATCTTGTAATCTCCGACTCTTTTTGAACCGTGTATTCGATCTTCATTTTCAATATATATTCATCTATTTGATTTGTCATCTTTTTATTTGATCTTCTTGATTCAACTGTTCGTCTATTATTTCATATCTATTTGAACGAGCTATTTTTTTATCCTCATTAGAAATTGTTCATGTCCTATTTTATTTATTCTTTTGTTTCAATCTCATTTTGGATCATCATGTACTCTATTTAATTATTCCTAAAACCCTATTGGATCCTTATATAATTAAACCCATTGAATACCCAATACCCAATATTAAACCCGTTAGCCTATATACACCTAACCCTAATATCTATACTACCCTGCATATATAAATACCCACCTGTTCATCTACCCCTGTTCATTAACCTAGCCGCCTACTACTTTTTCTGAAACCTTACCTCCTTAAACCCACTCCCAACCTCTCTTTCATCTTCATCCCGGTACCCCCCATCTCCCGATCCTCCACCTTCGACTGCAGCGACTCCACAGCGTCACCCGGACTCCCCCCTGCGCTGCTCAACCCCGACCAGGCATCAGATCCCCTATGTGTGCACCCTGGTCCTCCTCCTGCCTCGCGACGCAACAAACATCACCTCCCCGTGTTGTTCCCTGTGTTGTTTCCCCCTCCAACGGCAGACAGCCAGCAGCAACATCGGCATCTAGCATTGTCGCCACCCTCGCCGTTCTGCCATTCTCTCGATGCGTGCACACTCTTCTTCATTGCTCTCTCTTGTGTGCATGTGTTGATCTCGAAAGTTGTGATCGTTGCTCGTGTGTTCGTGATTTGTTCGCTTGAGTTCGTGCCCGGGAAATCATTCCCGTTATTCTCGCTCTTGCTTCGTTTTCGTGTTTGACTATAAGGCAAGTAACTTGTATACTTATCTATTGCATATACAAGTACTAAATACCGCCTGTAGTGTAGTTGCTTCAAGATCTATCCTCATGAAAACCCTGTTAGATCGCCCATATGTGTTGATTTGCCCGTAGTTGTCTCATTACACATACGACATGAAATTTAGATCTAGACCTAATTAATTCTTGTTGTATATATGTATGTTGGTTGTGAACCATAATTGTGTGAATCTTGCATGGTTAACGAGTTACTGGTAGTATATCCTGTTGTAGATTTGTTCAATACCTTATACTATGTTGCTTGGACATCTAGTATACCATATTTCACATTTCGTTATGATTTGGATGAGTTCCATATGAACTAGTTGATTTTATGCTTGAAGGAGATTTCAGTTTTGTTGTTACCCCGTTTTTGTTCAGTATTTTAGACCCTGTTAAGGTCAGTATATGAAAATTATTTGTGAATATTAATTATAGAGAATTCTGTCTACTTTCTAGAATTTTTGACAGATCTCAGTTTAGATTTGTGAGTTGCAAGTTATTGCTGTTTTACTACAGATGTGTAGAAAATTTTAGATTCTGTTTTATATGAATTCTGTATGGTTATTTATTTTTATGTTGATGTTAAAATAATATTTTGATCTAATATTTTGTTGAGTACAACTAGACTTGACTGGAATTAACTCCTAATTTTTGTGAATTTAATTGATGACTTTTATAAACTATTCTATGCTTGTAAACGATCACTATACTTGCAGAATTTCCATATTGTCCAGTAAAGAACCTTAATTTCAACCTGATTATTTGTTGTTTATAAAAACTTTGTGAATATGAATTGTAGCCTACTGTATCTATTTTATCACCCTTTTGACGGATGTGGATTTCAATTTATATTTTGTAATCTATTGTTGTTTTAGTACTGCTTTGTTTATGATTTCAGATTTACAAGCTTGTTGTATCTTGCTGTTTTTTGATTTTATTTGAGTATAATATCTATTTTGTAATATTATGAAAATTTATTTTCTGATACTAAACATACTAGGGAATAGCCCAGATTTTTCTTGGATTTAATCAGTAAGTTTTTATACCGTTTTCCTTTTTATTACAAACTTCTGATTTCTGGCTGAACATGTTTTCTGGATACAATTTTGTTTTGAGTCATGTTTTTGTGAAATACCATATAACGTATATATACTTGCTAGATTCGGCCAAGAGTTTACTTTTCATATTTTCTGACAGATCCAGGTTTGCATGTTTTTGTCAACGGGAATCCCAGATTTGGTGCTGAACTAGAATTTTCGTTGTCCTACCCTTTTATGAGTTGTCTGTCACTTGTGGATATTTATCTTTCAACCTGAACCTGTTTCTTGGTTATGCCATATTATTCTTGCCCTATTTTGTGACACATACATGCCTGTTTGATAATAATAATAAATAATCAAGTCGGGGTTAAGGGAAAGATCTAGTAGTGGAAAATATAGAAATGTGTACTTGGAAGGGAGCTCGTGTTTCCCATCTGATTATATGTTATCTGTTACGTATTCATGACTACATGATACACGATTCTGTTATCTGATTACCTGGCTGCACACTTCCCTATAGGAAGGTGTACTCAGAAGAGGACCCGTAAGTTCTATCTGTATCTGTTATCTGTTATCTGATACCTGAGCACACGGCCCTATACAGTCCACTACGAAATCTAAACGCAAACTTGTTTGAATGTTGCAACCATGTGGTAAATGGATGGGACGCGTGAAGTGATACCTAGATAGAAATAAATACAAAACTTGACATAACCTGACATCTGTTATCTGTTTACCTGTTTGCATGACACCTAACATCTGTTATCTGTTTACCTGTTTGCATGATACTTGACATCTGTTACATATTACCTGTATCTGTTAGCACACCATGTTACTTGATTCTGTTTTTTGATTCATGTTAGACAATCTGTTTTACGGTCATATCTATTCCATGCTATGTTTTTTCCGTTCTTACTCTATATTTGTTTATCTTTTCCAGTACTTGTGCCGCACTACAAGTGGCCCGTAACTTGCATTGATGGGCATTTTGTTTCTTTTTCCTCTTCCTGTAATTTATTAAATTGCAGGCTTTGGTGATAGCTACCAGACGGAGTAGGTGATCTGACTTTCTAGCTGTTGGAGTTCTTGCCATTATTATTTCCTGTTGCTTAGTTTGAATAAATGTATTTGCTACATGGATTATTTTGTATTGGGCTGTTTGACCCAGAATTTATGACTTGCCCAGATTTGATTTATTTGAGATTTATTAAATTTTTATTTCAAGTAAATTCTGTTGGTATATTAATTGATTCATGCATGCGTGGTTGGCTTCTCCTTGTTATCTCTTGATTTTTTCTGTGAAATGTTGTAAAGATCCCGACAGCTTATGGATGATGAAAATCATTCGGTAGACTTAGTCACGTATCCGTATTCCATATTTCCTTTTGGCATGCGGGGCGTGACACGTCGGTAGCAAGAATGCTCGGCACATGTTGCCGAAGTCTAAGAGTACTTCGAGAGGGCGACACGTGGCATCATTGACCGCTGACCGTTTGACCATTCAATGCCATTTCTCGCATTTTGACGTCGGTGGCAAGAATGCTTGGCACATGTTGCTGAAGTCTAGGAGGACTTCGAGATGGCAACACGTGGCATCGTTGACTGGTGACCGTTTGACCAATCAACGTCATTTCTCACATTTTGACGTCGGTGGCAAGAATGCTCAGCACACGTTGCCGAAGTCTAGGAGGACTTCGAGAGGGCAACACGTGGCATTGTTGACCGTTGACCAGTCAACGCCATTTCTCACATTTTGATGTCGGTGGCAAGAATGCTCGGCACATGTTGCCAAAGTCTAAGAGGACTTCGAGAGGGCGACACGTGGCTTCGTTGGCCGTTGACCAGTCAACGCCAATTCTCGCATTTTGACGTCGGTGGCAAGAATGCTTGGCACATGTTATCGAAGTCTAGGAGGACTCCGAGAAGGCGACATATGGCGTCGTTGACTGTTGACCGTTGACCAGTCAATTGTCTTGGTTTGCCCCGCTCTTCTTGTCGTCTTGCGATAAATGAGCCTGGCCTTTGTGCTCATGGGGACCTTTTAACCTTGGTGAATGTGCCAAGGACTTATCTCCCTATAAATCTCCACCATCACCCCTCATTTTCTCATTCTCTAATTATTACTCAGCGATTTTTTACTGTCTAATGGGAGCTTCCGGCAGAATTTCTGTCTCTGGTGATCTTTTCTGACCGTTGCCATCAAATCAAGGTAATCTTAGATAACTTAGCTTGCTTTTTAGAAAATGTCTATCTTTCCTTTGAGGCAGGAGACCTCCCCCATCGTCGACCTCTAGTCAAGTTCTTGCAATCGACGAGGGTAAGGCCTTGGTAGGGTCTTCTTCGGCGGTAGTGGAGACTATTATCGAGACGGAGCGAAGAATGGGAGAGTTCGGCAGGTTGCCCAGGCCTCTAACTAGGCTCCATAGAGTTCGGGATCTTCCGGATGACATGGCGGAATGTATCGTGTACGGTCTGGGGCGGAGCTTCGAGGAGAGCGCGGCTCGAGAGACTTCGGAGGCCGATGACACCATCTCTATTCTCTCCGAAATGGACCTAACACTGATCTGGGAGTGCTTTCAGATCCCGGGCAAATTTGACTTGATGTTGCCAGGACCCGGTGTGAGGGCCAACTCGCCGATGCCAGTAGACATGTGTTTTTGGCCAGTCGACGCCTTCTTAGCCGGTGTTCGATTACCTCTTCATCCCTTTATCGTCGAAGTCCTACGATGGTACCGGATCAGCCAAGTTCAGTATATGCCGAACGTGTGGAGGCTAATCAACAGGTTCATCCTTCATTGCCAAGCCGCGGGTTTCGAGCCTCGGTTGAGTGTGTTGCGAACGGTATACCGTGTGCACTAGGAGCACAAGTTAGAGTTTAGGTTCTACTTGTCTCCGAGGCATGGTGCAAAGCTCGTCAGCTGTCCCGACTCAATCAAAAATTGGAGGGATAAGTACTTTCTTATCCGAAGTCAAGAACCTTGGGTCATCTCGACTACTTGGGTCGGGGAAATTTTGAAGAGGGTGAAGGAGAGTCTAGTTCTTAGCCCCGAGGAGGATGAAATGCTCCAGACGCTCCTTGATCGACCGAAGTTCGATTGGAAGGACTTGACTGAGGAGGCGCTCTTCGGGGGGGTCTCAGCCTTATAAACCCCACGCTTTTTATCATTTTTTCTCGTCGTAACTCATATATATATATATATATATATATATATATATATATATATATATATATATATATATATATATATATTAACTGTCTAATTTTATTTGCCATTAAACTCGGTAATTTCCACCGTTGTAGAATTGATGGACTTTGACGAGATGCTAGCGGGGCGTGGTGTTCTGGGCAGCAAGGCCCATAAGAAGAGGAAGAGAGTGGCCAGCAAGGTTTCTTTGCCGAAGCCAAAGTCTTTTATCGCCGCCGTAGAGCAGTCCTCAAAGGTGGTCGCAGTGGTTCAGCAGCCAGAGGCTTCCATGACACCGTCGGTCTCTGTGGACACGGGCGCCTTCCCCTATTGGCTGCTTTTGGCTTGGAGGTGCCTCCCCTAACTGCCGAAGCTGAGGAGTTCCTGACCGAGGAGCATAAGAAGATATTCGTCCCTAACTGACAGGTCAGGAAGCTCGACAGATTTCTCGGCAATTCGTGCTCCTATATGCAAGCAGTTCGGCATCTTGCTACGCCGAAGGACAAGGCCTCCTTGGAGGTGGGGACGATTGGTGACGACGTGCTCGAAATTGCTCGAGCTTCTATGTCGGTTAGTCCCGTGTCATCCCGGAACCTTTTCTTTTTGCCAAGTCTTGGCTTTCTTTTTTAGCTCGGCATGATTGAGTTCCACCTTTTATGCAAATCACTTGCCACTTCGGTCATCTGATGGAGAAGATGACCGAGCTGGAGAAGGAGTTAAAGCTTGAGACCGAGAAGGCTCGGTCTGAAAGAGCTAAGATTGCCAAGGACCTCGAGCAATTGAGGGTTCAGGTCGAGCTAAAGACCTTGAGGGTGGAGCACCTCGAGGCGGTTGTTGCCATGTTGGAGGCGGACAACAGTCGGCTATTGAAGGAGCAAGAGCTCGCCGCAAAGGACAAGGAGGAGGATGTTGCCTCTGCAAAGATAGTGGCGACAAAGGAGGCCAAAGTCCAAGAGACAGAGAAGGCCAAACGGCACCTCTACGTGAACATGGCGAAGGAGTATGCCCGCACTATTGACCAAGTTCGGGAGAAATTCCTAGATGTCGACTGCGCCAGATGGCATCTTTTCCCCAACCTTGTCCTTGGTTTTGATGACGTCTCGAAAGAAGGCAAAGAGAACAAGGGGCAGAGGAGGTTGAGGTCGTGGTCGTGGTCGAAGAGATAGAGGCAGACACAGTTTTGATTGTTATGCCCCTAGTGATTATTGCTGAAGCATCATCAGCGACCGGGGATCATTCAAAAGAGGTTGACCTCTGACTTAGTTGTACTTTACTTTCTTTTCTAGTCTTAGGTGTTTTGTATTGAAGCCTAAATAGCGGACTGGCCACCGCTTCTTGTACATTTTTGGAGTTAATGAAATGTTACTTTTTGGACAAGTGTTGTGTGACTTTGGACTACTTGTAGGCCTACTTGGAATAGCCTCGTAGCAGCCTTATTTAGCTGTAGAGCCATTGCGTAGTTATTTTAGACTTAGTGATTTACGCTTCTTCTCTGGTTGACTTTCCCAGGGTAACGAATCGTCTCGTCTTCACGCCCAACTCCGTGTCACTAAGTTAGGACTTGCTGAATCTCGGGAGAAGCTCTCAAAGATGGAGTTGGAGCTCTGCCAATTAAGATTGGCCTTGGCTCGCCAAAATATCGAGATGAGGCCTCTCGAGGAGATTCTCCGAGAGGTACCCCCCGAAGGGGGAGAGGTCGGCCCCTTGATGGCTGCTGGCAAAGCTTCACGACAAATTTTTCTTCGGCACTCCTTATTCGCGGTGATGACTGAGAGGGATGAGCTGAAGAGCTCTTTATTCGAGGCGACATCGGAGAGAGATGAGCTGAAGAACGTCGTGCTTGAGAAAAGTTTAGAGGCGGCTTATTTGCGGAGGACCATCTCTGAATTCTCACTAGGTGGGGACACGAGTGGGATACCCTCAAAGAGTGATTTGTCAAATTGGAAGCAGAGAATCTTCGCTTGAAGCGACTCTTCGAAGGGAGCAACGTCAGGAGTACCTCTTGCCCGCATGGGGAGTATGCTCTGGGGAGGTCGTTTCATGAGTTGGCCCTTCGCATGCCTAGTGCTCTGCGGAACCCTGGGGATGCTCAAAGCGGAGTGGACGGCTCATCGAGCGGAGCATCTATCGGGGCGACAACTAGGTCCATGGGTCCTGATGGAACCACTTGGCTCGCAGGCTTAGAGGTCCCTTCGGAGGCCACGAAGGAGGGGCGCGGTGCTCGTCGTCCCCGGGTATCTCTTAATAGAAGTGCACCACTTCTTAGGAGGAGTTACAGCGAGACTTTTTGTTTTGTAGGTGTCTGTAGTCTTGAATAGGACTTGTATCTCCATTTTTTGCGGAACAAAATGTTTGTAGTATAGTCTTTGAATAAGACTTATATCTTGACTTTTAATGAAATTATTTGTAGTATTCGAGCAATGTTTTCGTTGATTGCATCTTCCGATTTTGTAATGAGTTTTTATCTCTTAATAACATTGTGTGTTCAAGAGAGTTTTAACAGTTGTGCGAGCAATTCCGAATGGTGAGCTACTTCGCACTTGCTTGTTTGTACGTAGCTAAAGTGGCATCGAACTAAGTGTTGGACTCCGAACTTGTCGTTAAGAGAGTTTCAACAGTTGTGGGAGCAATGCCGAATGGTGAGCTACTTCGCACTTGCTTGTTCGCAAGTAGCTAAAGTAGCATCGAACCAAGTGTTGGACTCCGAACTTGTCGTTAAGAGAGTTTCAATAGTTGTGGGAGCAATTCCGAATGGTGCACTTGCTTGTTCGCAAGCAACTAAAGTAGCATCGAACCAAGTGTTGGACTCCGAACTTGTCGTTTAGAGAGTTTTTATAGTGTATGCTTCATGGCGAGATAGCCAGAACATTTAGTCAACAAGTTTTCTAAGAAGTAAACTGCTTTTATATGACTAAGTGGTTGCTTCTAAGTTGCAAGCTATTATTACATTTGAAAAAAATTCAACTAAATAAGAAGGAAAAAAAACTTAGAAATGCTCTAGGATTTGAAGTTGCTTGGAGCGGTGTTTAAACACCCTCTTGGTACTTCAATAAGTGTTCTACATTCCATGTTCTTGGTACTCTCTTGCCCTCCGGGTCTTCAAGTTGATAAGCGCTAGGGCAAACAACTTTGGAGATCCTATACGGCCCTTCCCAATTAGGAGATAGTTTTCCTTTCTTGATCGAGAAAGAAATTGACAGTTTTCGAAGAACCAAGTCTCCTTCTTTGAGATTAGTGGGGCGGACTCTCTTGTTGTAGGACTGCTCAATCCTACGTCGATAAGTCTTCTGACGGATGGATGATCTTTCCCGAATCTCATCAATGAGGTCCAAGTTGCCCTGAAGCTGGTTCGAATTTTGCTCTTCATTGAATGCAATCAAGCGGGGGAAGGTAGGCCAACTTCTAGTGGGATGACGGATTCGGAGCCGTAATTAAGGTTGAAGGGAGATTCTCCTGTGGAGGTCCTCTTAGTAGTGCGGTAGCTGCAGAGCACGTTGGGGAGTTGCTCGACCCACAATCCTTTGGCAGACTTGTCCAGTCTCTTCTTTAGGCTGGAGAGAATTTGTCGATTGGCGTTCTCTACCTGACCATTGGATTGCGGGTGGGATACTGAGGAGAATCGTTGCTGGATACCGAAGTCCGTACAAAAATTACGAAAGGTTGCCCCCGTAAATTGGGTCTCATTGTCCGTTACTAAGATTCAAGGTACGTCGAATCGGCAGACGATGTTCTTCCAAAAGAACCTCTGGACTCTGTTCTTAGTGATCGTCGCTAGAGGCTCAGCTTCGATCCATTTGGAGAAGTAGTCGATTACAACGACAAGGAACTTCATCCCCCAAATTTTGAAAGGGGTTGGACTGGATAAGGAGGATAGATGGGCTTGTGGTAAGCGCCGGATTGTTAAGAACTTTTGGTAGGGGCACATTCACGAACGTGCTGTTTGGCATCGCTAAGGAGTGTAGACCAGAAACATCCATAATTTAAGATTTTGCGAGCGGGGGACCTTGCTCCCAAATGAGCGCTGCACATCCCTTCATGGGCCTCCTTTAAAGCATACTGGGTCTCCTCGGGGGAGAGGCATCTCAAATAGGGTCTGCCATCCACTTGAGTGTAAGAGCGCTTGTACGTAACCCCTTTCATCAGCGTGTTTCGCTCGGCTCTGGTTCTGATTCTTCTAGCCTCTTTAGGGTCTGAAGGGAGGATTCCATCTTTGAGAAATTCGAGCAAGGGCCTCATCCAATTCTCCCCAAGTGCTAGGAGCAGCATCTCCATCGGTTCAAGTCCTTCATTCTCGATGCTAGGTTTCAAGAGGACTTCTATCAAGACGGTTTGTTCTAGCCCCTGGAGGGAAGAGAAGGCCAGCTTTGAGAGGGCATTTGCCTGCGCATTCTCCTCTCGGGGAATTCGTTGGAGTTGTGCATCTTTGAAAGTGGCCAGCAGCTCTTTGACCTTGGCTAAATATTTGACCATACGATCATCTCTTGCCTCATACTCTCCCGATACCTGGTTCACCACCAGTTATAAGTCACTGAATATTTTGATGCGCTGGCCCCTGGCCTTGTGTGCCATACACAAACCTATTATGAAAGCCTCATATTTAGCCTCATTGTTTGACACCCGAAAATTAATACGGAGTGAGTACTAAAGAACGAAGTTATCGGGGCCAATCAAGATGACCGCAGCCCCACTCCCGTCAGTACATAGGACCCATCAACATACACAATCCAGAATGGGGGTTCCTTTATTGCCTTGTGGGGTCAGGGATAGTGCTCTTTACTATAAATCCTACCAGGGATTGTGCCTTGATAGCGGTTCGGTGATGATTGTTGATATCATGTTGGCTCAGCTCTATAGACCACTTCATAAGGCACCCCAAAGTTTCGGGCTTGTGGATAACTTGCTTGAGTGGTTGGTCGGTAAGAATGACCACTGAGTGGGACTGGAAGTAGAGGCAGAGCTTTCGGGCTTCCATGACAAATGCATAGGCCATCTTTTCTACCTTTGGATAACAGAGTTCGGTGTCCCTGAGGACCTTACTCACATAGTAGATTGGCTTTTGCGTCTTATCTTCTTCTCTTACCAGGACAGCGCTGAGAGTCTGCTCTGAGGTGACGAGGTATATCTAGAAGACTTCCCCGGGCTTTGGCTTGCTCAAGAGTGGGGGGTTGACCAGATAGGCTATGAGTTGATCGAAGGACTCCTGCTGCTGTTGCCCCCACTCAAAGCCGTTTGCCCCTCTGAGGGCCTTGAAGAATGGGAGACATTTTTCTCCTGACTTGGAGAGAAAATGCCCTATGGCGGCGAGGCGTCCTGTGAGTCTTTATACGTCTTTGACACTGGAAGGGGGAGCCATGTTAAGTATGGCCTGAATCTTTTCCGAGTTGGCTTATATGCCTATTTGGCTAACCATGAACCCAAGGAATTTTCCACCAGATGCACACTTGTTTGGGTTTAGTGTCATGTTTTGTCTATGCAACACATCGAAGGCCTCCTACAGATCGAAGACATGATTCATTTTGCTGATGCTTTTTACCAACATGTTGTCTACATAGACCTCCATGTTTCGGCCGATCTGTTCTCTGAAGACCTTATTGACAAGGTGCTGATAAGTTGCACCGGCATTCTTTAGCCCGAATGGTATGACCCGGTAGTAGTATAGACCTTGGTCAGTTACGAATGAAGTCTTCGGAATATCGGGAGGGAACATCCTGAAATGGTTGTACCTGGGAAAGGCATCCATGAAACTCAAGAGTTCGTAGCCGGAGGTTGCATCAATCAAGACATCAATGCTCTGGAGCGGGAACATATCTTTTGGAAAAGCTTTATTCAGATCGGTGAAATCAATGCAAATTCTCCAGCTCCCGTTAACCTTTTTGATCATCACAATGTTGGACAGCCATTCGGGATAGTTGACCTCCTGTATGAACCGAGCATTCAAGAGTTTCTTTACTTCTTCTTTGATTGCTTGCTGGCATTCTGGCGTGAACTTACGTCACTTTTGCTGGACAGGTTTTGCCCCAGGAGCAACACTAAGGTAATGTATGAGAAGTTCTTCAGAGATTCCAGGTATGTCAGTCACGGTCCAAGTGAATAGATCGTGATTTCCCCTTATACATTGGATAATGTTGGTATGGAAGGGAGGGGGAAGGACCTTACTAATTTGGAATGTCCTGATCGGATCTCCTTCTGAGAAGGCTATTTCTTCCAACTCATGGATCGGCTCTGAGATAGATTGGCTACTCCCTTGAGGGAGCTCGAGGGCTTCAAGGGAGAGGACCGATCCTCCTACCGAAGTCATGTAACATTTGCAAGTCGTCTCCTGGCTCCCTCTGACTTCTCCCACCCCTGCTGTGGTGGGAAATTTCATCTTCATATGGTAGGCTGAGGGTACGGCCTTCAGAGCAACTAGGCCGGGTCGACCTCCGATGACATTGTAAGCGGCCTTCACGTCTACCACCATGAAATCCATCGGTTCGGTTCAGGTCGGTCGGGATTTTGTCAGCGGTTACGTCGAGAGTTATAACTCCTTCAATCATCACTAGCACCCCGGAGAACCCGTAAAGAGTGTAGCCGTCTGGCTTGAGTCGATCCCTAGACAACTTAAGACCCTTGAAGACTTCCGGAAAAAGGATGTTAACAGACCTACCGTTGTCGACCAGGACTCGGCATACTTCGATGTTGGCCATATGGAGGTTTATAACTAGACCATCACAATGAGGCGTTCGGAAGCCTTCCAAATCCTTGTCACAAAATGTAACATGAACTCTAAGGCCCTTGGGTGGAGAATGATTCTGCACCGAGTTCACCTCTCAGACGAATGCTTTTCGGGAGGAGTTCGAATCTCCCCCCATTGGGCCTCCGTGAATGAGGTCTCGGGTGTAATACCCCAGATCTTGAGCGAACAGTCGACTGGTACTGGTAGCAGTCGACTGGTAGAGGACAGTCGACTGGTATACCTAGCAGTCGACTGCCATTGAGATTTGTGAGAGAATTTGAGAAACATAGTCCCATATCGGGAATTTGCAAAGATAATTTGAGTATAAATACTATTAGCCAACGATCAAGAGTCACCAATCCGGTTAAGCACCTTTTGAGAGGCAGCCTGTAGGTGGGCAGTTGTACTACATAGTATTTATAATTTGTCTGAGTATTGGGGCGGGGCGTTACAAATGGTATCAGAGCCGACTTTCGACACCGGTGCTGAGAATCATTGATCTCCGGGGTCGAGTATATTCTGCGGTATTGAGAGTCACAGGTAGTGATTGATAGCCGGGCATCCGATCTGCGGTGTTGAGAGTGATTGATCTACATCAGCTAGAAAGGGCGGTCCTACACGAGATGTGTGCCCTGTGCTCAGCGAGGACGCTGATTCCTAAGGGGGGTGTATGTAATACCCCAGATCTTGAGCGAACAGTCGAGTGGTACTGGTAGCAGTCGACTGGTAGAGGACAGTCGACTGGTATACCTAGCAGTCGACTGCCATTGAGATTTGTGAGAGAATTTGAGAAACATAGTCCCATATCGAGAATTTGCAATGATAATTTGAGTATAAATACTATTAGCCAATGATCAAGAGTCACCAATCCGGTTAACCACCTTTTGAGAGGCAGCCTGTGGTGGGCAGTTGTACTACATAGTATTTATAATTTGTTTGAGTATTGGGGCGGGGCGTTACAGTGGGACAGATTCAGTTTCGGAATTTGGGGGTCGCTCAGTTTGCTTATTAGCCCCTCAGGGAGGTGAAGGAGGATCTACCCTGTCCTTCCTTATGAACCTAGAAAGTTTCCCCCTCTGAATGAGGGCTTCAATCTCGTCTTTGAGGGCCCGACAGTCATCCGTGTCGTGGCCGTGATCCCTATGGAAGCGGCACCATTTTTCCCTGTTCCTCTTCTTGCCGGGTGTATTCATCTTCGGAGGTGGTGGGAGCAGCCCTTCTTTCCCGACCTTCATTAGGATGGCTGAAACACTAGCATTAAGTGGAGTAAACTTCTCAAAATGGGGAGGAGGGCGGCGCTAACCCCCATTATCTTTCTGAAGCTTCTTAGCTCCTTCTTCTTCAGAGCCCTTCCGTTTGTTCCCGAATATTGGCTCTTTTTTATCAAGAGGGAGGAGGGCCTCTTCTGCCCTAATATACTTCTCGCTCCTCAATAGGTGTTCCGAGAAGTCTCAAGGCGGCTTTTTAGCGAAAGATGCCTTTAAGTCAGCGTGGTTGATGTTGTGTCGGAAGGCAGCAAAGGCTATAAACTGGTCTAGGGAGGCGATCAACCAGACCATGGTGGTGAAGCATTTGACATAGTCCCTTAAACGCTTACCCTTCCTTTGATTGAGTGCTAGCAAAGATGTGAATGTCTTTTTGGCACGGATTCTACTCACAAAATGGGTAAGGAAGAGCCCCTTGAACTGATCGAAGGAGAAGATAGAGGCATGGGAAAGTCGGGAATACCATTCTCTCGCGGGTCCCTTCAGCGTGGCTGGGAAGGTTTTGCAAAGAAGTGCATCCGAAACCTGGTAGATCATCATGAGAGTTTTGAAACTCTCGATGTGGCCAGCGGGGTCTGACTCCCCATTATATGACTCGAAGTGAGGGGGAAGTTTTCCGAGACCGGGGCTTCCATGATGGTTCGGGAGAACAGAGGCCTGCTTGGGCAGAAATTCCTCGCCCGCTGTTCCTCTTCTCTATCAAGTCTGCCAAGGCTCCTCTCCATCTCGTGGAGACGGCAATAGACCGAGTCCTCCCTCTGGTCAAACCTTGCTGATCCCCGGGACTCATCCTCATGTGGAAAGGGACTGGGAGTGTGCTTGGGGCAGGTTGAGGGCTAGGTGCCCGTTGATCTCGGTTAGGAACAACATTGAGGGCCCGCAGAACGGCTTCTTGGAAATCCTGAAACTCTGCCCTCGTGACAGGTGCCTCCCAATCTCGGTGATCCCTTGGGGTGATTGACCGGTCGGGGTGCGGCTCCTCCTCTGACGGTGTAGGGGAGACTCCCTCTGTCTCCTGGAGAGTTCGATCTCTTGCAGGGATTAGGCTCTAAAGGACCGGGTCGCATGACCCTTATAAGGTTCATGGCGAGGGATTCCATCATGGGTCCACCTCCGTTCAAGTGAGTATGAAGGTTTATCCCATGTTGCTGATTGACAATAACGTGTTGGAGATCCTTTGGCTTTGGAGGGCTATAAGAGGCCATGGAGTCAGATGAGGGATTATGGACAGAGACATGGTCATGAAGAGGAAGTTGCTTTTGACGGCTTCGACAGGAGCCCCCGAGGCAGCCCTTTGAGGACCTTGAGGGGTGTGCTGGGGAGTGGTTGTTGAGGAAGAGGCTGTCCAGGCTGCAGTTGCTGGACGGGTTGAGGGAGAGGCTGTCCAGGCTGCAGTTGCTGAACTTGTTAGATGGTTTGAGGAAGGACGTCATGGAGTGGAGGAGAATGAACGGGATTAGCTCTGTGGCTGGAGACCGGTGCCTTCCCCTTCTTCGGAGGCATAACTTGGGAAACAACTTCACTGGTGCAGTAAGGTTGGATTGCTTTTTGTTTCCCACGAACGACGCCAATCTATTGCTGCTGATTTTGGTGTGGGAGCAAATAGATGAATTTGCGGATTTTTTTCGAAACAAATAAGGCAAACCTGTTGACTTTCACCGGTGTTTGACTGGTTTCTTGCCGCTGTCGTTGGCCTTCAAAAAGTTCGATACACCGGGATGGATCCCGGTGACGAACCCTCCGATGCTTAAGTCAGTAATCAGGAAGATTATGAAAGAGCGTTTATGTGGAAAAATATTGATTACCTTATTATGGTGGGGGGAGAGGGGTATCTATAGTCGCCTTAAGAGACAGTTTAGAGATAATCACTTATCTCTATGTCCCGGTGTTTTTGGATAAGATATAGAGTTTAAATTCGTTTCATGAAAAAAGATGTGGTAAAACCGCCTCTTAAAGATAACCATGAATTTGAATTACTCTTTGAATATCTGAATTGGTTTGTAACGGGTTGCTACCCATACCCAATAGGACAGATCCGTTTTTGGGTTATTTGAACGGTCTCGATTTAATCCCATTTTTAGCCATATCACCAACCATCTTTATTTCTAGCAACAAAGAAACTCATATTTTTCTATACTAATTCATTAGAATTACTGACATAAATGTTATTGCATCTATTAGCAAGAAGTAAACGAGAGTTATTGATATCTAACACAGTGCATGCGTTTTCTCATGCTAAGTTGTGTTTTAAGCCACTTACCAAAAGTACATCATCAATGGAGCATGATGAAGCAAAGTTTATTTTACCTTTACTAATGGTTTGTCCAGTAATATTGTCTCCAAAGATGATGTCCTTTCCTCTTTTCCATGATAGTGATGCAAAATATTTAGTGTCACTTGTCTTATGGTTTGAGTATCCACTGTCAAGGTACCACCGATCTTCAGGTTTGGCATGTTGATGCACCTATATTAAAATTGTAAGGTATAACTTTGGGTGCCCAAGTTGGTACTGTGTCTGCACTTACATTCTTTTTCACCCAAACAATATTAGTGTTCCTTTTTAATTAACAGTTATAAGATATATATCCTAATTTAAAGCAATAGTGACATGTAATGCAATTATGCATTGGGTCATGCACATTTTCATAGTTGTGTATTAATGTCACGCCCCGCTTCCCAAAAGAGAATACGGAATATGGATACGTGACTAAGCCCAGCAAATGATTTTCATCATCCATAAGATGTTCGGAATCTTTACAACACAAGAATAATCAGAGTCGGAAGCAAAAGAAGTCAACCAAGCATAACTGAATCAAAATACCAACAAGAATACTTAAAACCAAAATATTATAATCTCAAATAATCCAGATCTGAATAATTCAATATCCTGGGTCACATTGCCCAAATACAAATAAATCTAAGTAATCAAGTACAATTGTTCAAAATAAGCAACAAGAAATAATGATAGCAAAATTCCAGCAGCTAGTATCTCACATCACCTACACAATCTGGCACCTGATCTCCAAAATCTGCAATTTAACAAATTGCAGGAAGAGGAAAAAGAAAACAATCTCCCGTCAATGCAAGTTACGGGCCGCTTGTAGTGTAGGATACAAGTACATGGAAAAAATAAACAAATAGCATGGAATAGGCACGATAACAAAATATAACAACTAGCATGGCAAGATGAACAAGTGCAAGTGGCATGTAACAAGTGTCAAGTGAACAAGTATTAAGTGTCAGAATCAAGTATCATGTACAAGTAACAAGTATCAAGTGTCAAGTATCAAGTACAAGTAGTAAGTGTCAAGCAAGTAGGTAAACATGTAACAGGCAAGCATGTAACAGGTATTCATGTGTCATGTATTATGTCATGTCAAGTCTTGTATTTATTACTATCTAGGTAGCACTTCATGCATCCCGATTTTTACTACATGGTTGCTACATTCAAACAATTTCGCTTTAAATTTCATAGTGGATCATAGAAGGCAGTGTACTCAGGGACAAGCTCTCAAGTATCAAGTATCAAGCTTTAAGTAACCAAATAATCAAGCTCCAAGTAACCAAATAACAAGCTCCAAATAACCAAATATCAAGCTTCAAATACCCAAAATATCAAGCTCTGTGTCAAGTGTGCAAGTGTCAAGTAATCACGTGTCAAGCTCCAAATAACCAAATAACAAGCTCCAAGTAATCAAGTAGGATCTATGAATCCTCTTCCGAGTACACGTTTCTGTATTTTCCACTATTAGATCTTTTCCTTTAAACCCCGACTTAGTTTTTTATTATTATTATCAAATAGCATGTATGTGTCACAAACAGGGTAAGTATAACATGGTATGATCAAGTAACAAGTTCAGGTTGCAAGATAAACGTACACAAGTGAAAGATAACACATAAAAGAGTAGGACAACGAGAATTCTAGTTCAGGACAGCAAGACAGTACTGCACCAAATCTAGGATTCCCGTTGCTACAGATATGCAAACCTGGATCCGTCAAAGAATCTGGAAAATAGACTCCCGACCGAATCCAGAAAATATATATAAGACATATGGTATTTCAAAAAAAAACAAGTCTCAAAACAGATTTGAATCCAGAAAACACGTTCAGTCAGAAATCAGAAGATTGTATTCAAGAATAGGAAAACAGCATGAAAACTTAATAATTAAATCCACAAAAATTCTGGGGTATTCCCTAGTATGTTTAGTAACAGAAAATAAAGTTTCATAATTTTTCAATTTAAATAGAATAGTCAAGTAAAATCAGAAAGCAACAAAATACGACAGTTTTGTAAATCTGGAATTATAAAACTGCAGTACGAAAACAGCAATACCTCACAAACCATAAATCGAAATCCAAACCTGCCAAAAGGGTGATAAAATAGATAGAGTAAGCTAACTTTCATATACACAAATATTTTACAAACAGTAAGTAGAATTAGGTCGAAAATCAAGTTCTTTACTGAACAGTATGAAAATTCTGCATGTATAGTAATTGTTTGGAAACATAGAATGGTTTGTAAAACTCATCAAATAAATCCAAAAAAATTCATGGTTAATCCCAATCAAGTCTAGTTGTACTGTGCAAAATATTGGATCAAAATAATACTTTTAACATCATGATAAAAACAGATTACTCTTCAGAATTCATAGAAAATAAAATTTGGAAATCTCTCTACACCTCTGTAGTAAAATACACATAACTCACAACTCGTAAAACGAAACTAAGATCTGTCAGAAGGGTTAGAAAATCGATAGAACTCTCTACAAATCATGTTCACAAAATATTTTCAAATACTGACCTTAATAGGCTCTAAATTACTGATCAAAATGGGGAATCGACAAAACTGAAAATGTAACGCCCCGAATCCCAAATACACTGAATTCGAGATGTTCTACAGGATCTTTTCGCTTTTCTTAGTACAACTTTATAAGGAAATTCAAAGTTTACACTTTATATCAGAGTTTACATCAAGATTACATTTACATTGCACAGCGGAAGTAAAAACTTACAACAATGAAACAAATGTACAACAACATTGCGAAATCTTTAAGCATTTGTTCCTCTTTAATCTTTTCATGCCATTGATCCTGCATACAATACTGTGGGCACGTCAGTTTATTCAACCGACGATAATTATACATGGCCATCCTCTCTATGCCAGAAACAGTATAACGATTCTCATTTCTTAACAGATCACAAACTTGTTCACATATCAAAATAAAGTAAAAGGGAAAATCTTAATGATGTCGTGTCGTGATTGTGCACTTAATCCTTAATGCAATTGTTCATATTAGATGACACTAATGCGCACTTGTTCGGATTCTATGCATCCCATACTACATAGGTCCGAGGGCAAGCCTCTTATTCGTTCTTCATCTTTGTAGGGTTCAATCCCTCGCCAGGACTTAATCTACTACTGTAACTATGGTGAGTATCCTAGATGATCTATGAGTACAAGCTCGTGTACAGAAAACCTGGAGGGGAACCCCACGCCATGTCTTGACTCATCAAGCATGCATTCTCTGGCAATTCAGCCTCCTTCATGGCACACGATCCTCTTACAGTCACCAAACATCCCACAAGCGTGACTAGAGTCCGATCATTCTGAGTTGTGCCCACGCCATGTCTTGACTCATCAAGCATGCATTCTGTGGCTCACACACCCGCACCGTAAACCCTAGTTCTCATACTCGTGTTTTTCTCTCACTTTCATCACATCTTCACTATGCACTAATCCTCAGTTTTTATTAGAATCATGAACAAAAATCAAAGCTCTAGAGTTAGCCTCTCCACTAAACTGGACTTATTCATTCATTTCAATACATGACCAACCTTGGTCTTTCAATTCTCATTTCATTTCATTTCATTTCCAATGCCGGGGGAGACTTAGCTACTCTTTGGTTTCAATTCCCAATTCACAATTTTCAATTTGAGCATTTTCAACTCATAATTCAATTAATAGTCTCACAGACTTTCTTTATCATGATCTTAGCTTTTCATATTCATTAAATTCTCAATTCAATCTATGATTCCCTTCAGGTAAACTCTCAATTCAAAACTATGATCCATTTCATGTAAATTCATGCAACAACAAATAGAATTACCAACATCAATCACAGGATTCACAACTTTTAACAGAAATCAAATGAAATCTCTGACATATCAAAATATGCTCTGGACAATCGACATGGAGAAAGCCCAGTCGACTTGTTCAGTCAAATCAAGTCCTTCATAACCACTCGGGAGAGTCGACTGCTGCACATGGCCAGTCGACTGCTCCGCAACTTTCTATGTTCAAAATATCATTCACGTGACAATCGACTGTCATTCCATCAGTCGTCTGTCCTGGGTTTTTAACCGTACATTTTCATATTCCGCCCAGTCGACTTGCTACTTGCATTAAGTCGACTGAACCGGCTCACATTTCAAATTAAGGGATTATCTTCCCATCTGTTCTTCCATGCACATACATCCTTATGTCACATTACAATAAATATATATTCATTCTGTAAAACACGTAATTCCTTAGTTGTTCACTAATACCACAACATGGAATTTCACATAACTAATATTTTTCTTTCCTCAAGGAAAAGTTTAACATGCAATTACATTTGTTCATCACTTTCTTGCAGAGATGAAATATTAATCTCAGATTATTCCACTAGGACAACACAGTGGGAAATACTTCATTTCAAGGAATTACCGGAATATTCATAGTTTAAATCAATGCATCGGTCGGCTGTTCATATTAACAGTCGACTGCACAGATTAATCTCAGTTTTACTAATTATCACTAGTTTCTTTTCATACGTTCATGCCTCGTCAGTCATGTACAACATGGAGGTTACGAATTTAGCATTCCTATATCTTTTAGTTTGTACACATGTACATCATGAAACATTCCAACAATCATGAGAAAACTTACGCCTCGTACCAGTTGACTTGTCCAAACGGCAGTCGACTGTACAGACCCAATTCGTTCTTATTTACATTGTCATTACTACATTATTAGCTCTCACAACCATCATCATAAACATACACAGGGCAAGCTAATATGTTTGAATTTACTTTTCACAAGCATGGTAACAATCATCATAATCATGGCATATTTCCTACATTAGAAGTCCTGAGAAACACCCACCTTATTGACGAAATAACCGAATCCAGAAAAGCTCCTTAAGGCAATGCACGACTCCTTGCTCCTTGCTCCTTGCTCCTTGCCGAAAATCTTCGGAATTAATAACCGGCCTCCAAAGAACAGTCACACACAACTCTCTCACAATATATCTCTCTTACAAAAATAATCTTAGTGTAAAAGAAATAGATGAATGAGAGGGGTATTTATACACCAATTTGGGTGAGATGGAGGGCTAGGATTCAGTAGATAGTTATAAGATCAAGGGCTAGGATGGACAGGGAGTTGTAAAAACTACCCACACCCTAAATAACTACCCATGACTAGGACCCACTCTCTTCCAAATCCGGCCAAGAGGAGTGTGCATTTGCACGTGTATGCAACATGCACGTGCATGCACAAATTACCCTAACAAGAACTTGTACACAAAATAACGAGTCTTTAAAAGTGTACACATTACAAGTTGTAGAAAAATGAAAAGAATTAAACCATGGGCTTAAATTGATTGGGCCAAGATAATTTATTTTAAAAGAAAAATAAATAAACTAAATTTTGGGCTTTAGGAAAAAGACTTTATAGAAAACAATATTCTTACTCATCATGATGAAAATAATAGCCAAAATATTACACGTGCACACTACGTGCAAAAATAAATAATTTTTTATTAATTTGAAAAATCAGGGTATTACAACACTCCCTCCTTAGAATAGTTCCGTCCCCGGAAGTACAGTCAAGTGTGAGAGAACAGAAAATACAATAACAAGAACAAAAGATACAAAGATACAATCAAGCAAAAAGCTCAGGATAATCCTTCAACATCCTCTCCTCAGATTCCCAAGTAGCCTCTTCAACCAAATGGTTTCTCCAGACTACCTTGACCATCGGTATTGTCTTATTCCTCAAGACTTTTTCCCAACGATCAACAATCTCAACAGGAGACTCGATGTAATTCAGATCCAACTGCAAACCTTCCGTCACTTCAGGCAAATGATGACTCGGATCCGGAATGTAACCTCTTAGCATAGACACATGAAAGACATTGTGCACCTGAGACAACTCTTCCGGTAATTCAAGCTGGTAAGCAGTTTTCCCGATCCTTTTCAATATCTTGTACAGGCCTATAAACCTCGGGGCTAACTTCCCGCCTTTGCCAAATCGAACCACACCTTTACTGGGTGATACCTTCAGAAAGACGAAGTCACCAACCTCAAACTCAAGGTCCCTTCTCCGGTTGTCTGCATAGCTTTTCTGCCTGCTCTGAGCTTCCACCAACCTTTTCCTGATCAGAACAATCTTCTCAGAGGTTTGCTGTACAAGCTCAGGACCAAACAACTGACGCTCCCCAACTTCATACCAACAAACAGGAGTCCTGCACTTCCTGCCAGACAAAGCTTCGTACGGCGCCATCCCGATGCTAGCCTGAAAAGTGTTGTTGTAGGCAAACTCTACCAAAGGTAAATGCCTTTCCCAACTGCCTCCAAAGTCTAGTATACAACACCGAAGCATATCCTCAAGAATACGGTTGACTCTCTCGGTCTGCCCATCGGTTTGCGGATGAAAAGCAGTACTGAAATCTGTCTTGGTACCCAAAGCTGTCTGAAGACTCCTCCAGAAATGCGAAGTAAACCGCGCATCTCGATCAGACACAATAGTTGACGGAACACCATGAAGTCGGACGATCTCGCCAACATACATCTCAGCCAACTTGTCCATCGAAGCAATGAGTTTCATCGCCAAAAAGTGAGCGGACTTGGTTAGTCGATCGACTATGACCCAAATCGCACCATTGCCTTTAGAACTCTTAGGCAATCTCGTGATGAAATCCATACTGATGTTATCCCACTTCCATTCCGGAATAGGTAACGGCTGTAATAGACCTCTGGGTCTCTGATTTTCGGCTTTGACTTGCTGACAAACCTCACACTTCGCCACAAATTCAGCCACATCCTGCTTCAAACCTGACCACCAGAAATGCTGCTTGATGTCTTTGTACATCTTAGTACTCCCAAGATGTACAGACAGAAGAGTAGCATGTGCCTCCTGAAGGATACTCTCTTTCAGGTCCGCCTGATTTGGAACACACAGCCTATCTCCGAACCACAGCACTCCATCCCTGATTTGAAATTCGGGCAACCTGCCCGCACGAACCTGCTCCTTCATCTCCATAATATCAGCATCAACTTCCTGACTTGCAATGATCCTTGCATTCAAGGTAGGCTGAAGCCTCAACTGAGCTAAAGATGCTCCCAATCCTTGCAAGACAACCTCAATACCTGCTCGGTCCAATTCCTCAATCAGATGCCTCTGAGTTGTAATCAAACTGGCTATGCTGCTCTTGCGACTAAGTGCATCAGCAACAACATTAGCTTTCCCAAGATGATACTTGATCTCAGGTCGCATATCCTCGAGCACTTCCAACCATCTTCGCTGCCTCAGATTCAGATCTCTCTGCTGATATATATACTTCAAGCTTTGATGGTCTGTGTACATGTTCAACTTCTCACCGTACACGTAGTGTCTCCATTGCTTCAGGGTAAAGATAATCGCAGCCAACTCTAGATCATGAGTCGGGTAATTCTTCTCATGCGGTCGTAGTTGCCTAGACCCATAAGCGATTACTCTTCCTTCTTGCATTAAGACACAACCAAGCCCATGATGTGAAGCATCGCTATAAACATCATACTCAACACCTGCTCTCTGCAAAGCCAAAATAGGTGCAGTAGTCAGCTTCTCTTTCAACTCCTGAAAGCTCGCCTCACATTGCTCAGTCCACTTGAAGATCACATTCTTCTTGGTCAGTCCAGTAAGCGGCACGGCTCTCTGAGCATAACCTTGAATGAACCTCCTGTAGTATCCAGTCATCCCAAGAAAACTTCTGACTTCCTTCACTGTAGTAGGTCTTGCCCAATCTCTCACTGCCTCTATCTTCTGAGGGTCAGTTGTCACTCCCTCCTTAGAAAGGATGTGACCTAGGAATGCCACTTCAGATTTCCAGAAATCACACTTGGATAACTTGGCATACAACTTCTGCTCTTCCAGCTTTTTCAAAACTGCTGCCAGATACTCGGTGTGCTCCTCCTCTGACTTGGAGTACACGAGGATATCGTCGATAAACACCACGACGAAAGAATCAATGAACGGCCTCAGAACTCTGTTCATTAAATACATGAAGATTGCGGGTGCATTCATCACTCCAAATGGCATAACTAAGAATTCGTAATGCCCATGTCGAGTTCTAAATGCAGTCTTGTGCACATCTTCAGCTTTCACTCGAACTTGGTGATATCCTGATCGAAGATCTATTTTGGAGAAAATAGCTGCTCCTTGTAGACGATCGAACAAGTCATCAATTCGAGGAATAGGATACTTATTCTGAATAGTGACTTTATTCAGCTCCCGGTAATCGATACACATTCTCATCGATCCATCCTTCTTCTTTACCAAAAGCACTGGTGCTCCCCAAGGTGACGCACTAGGTTGAATAAAGCCTTTCTCCAATAGTTCCTTAATCTGCCGTTTCACCTCATCCTGTTCCACTGGAGCCATCCTATATGGTGCCTTAGAAATGGGTGCACTTCCCGGTTGAACAGTGATGCTGAACTCTACATCACGATGGGGGGTAACCCAGGAAAATCTTCCAAGAACACAGTCGGATAGTCCCGAGCCACAGGAATCTCTTGCACTTGCACAGGAGTCTCTTCCTTGCGGATAGTTGCCACCAGCTTAGAACACTTCTGCTTCCCTTGGAAAGTGACTTCAGGTCCACCTGGAGCCTTCACTGTTACCGTCTTGGTCTTGCACTCGATGCTTGCACTGTACACCGACATCCAATCGATGCCAATGATAACATCGACTCCCAAGATAGTCAGCTCGATCAAATCAATGCCAAAGATTCGATCTCCAATCACAATCTCGCAATCAGCGTAATACCGGTCAGTGGTTAAAGTTTTCCCTGACGGAGTAGCTACTGCCAAGATCTTGCCTGGAAAAATCTACGGTTCAACTCCCAACACTTTAGCAAATCTAGGAGACACAAAAGTATGAGAGGATCCAGTATCGAACAACACAACAGCTTTTATTCCATTAAGATAGAGTTCGCCTGTTACATAATACACACCATTACATAACAGTTTCACAATATGAGCGGGAAGAAGAAATGACAAAAACCACTAAACATTAGCCCTCGTACCAGTGATGACATGATCGACCTCATCAGCATCAGCCTCCGTCAAGGCAAATACTCGCCCTGCTTGGTACAGCCTCTTCCTAGTCTGCTGTGCTGATGCGTTGTGATTACTATTCCGTGGCTTGGAGCATTGAGATTGAAAATGTCCCATTTCACCACAGTTGTAGCAAGTCACCGCAGGAGGTATCACCACATTGTTCCCAGGTCCTCCAGCTACACTAACAGCGTTCGTCCCTGTTGGTTTGAACCTTTGTGCAGATGGTTGCCCGTTGAAACTCCCAGAATGTACGGGCCTCTTCCCAGACTGCCAGTTGTTCCTCCGGTTCTGAACAACATGGAACTACTCCATATCTGCTTCCGTCGCTGCCGCTCTCTTCACTAACTTGTCAAATCTTCTGATACCAAGAGGTATCATCCGGGACCTCAGGCTCGGTCTCAGTCTATGCTCGAACTTACGAGCCTTCTTAGCCTCAGTTCTGGAGCATACCTAGAGGGCTGAGTAAACTTAGTCTCGTACTCTCTCACTGACAGGCTGCCTTGTTGTAGCGACAGAAACTCCATAGCCTTCTTCTCTTGAACATCGGTGGGGAAATAGTGACTGCGGAATTCTTCCAGAAATTCCTCCCAGCCAAGCACTATGCCTCCCATGGTCCTCTTCATCGACTGCCACCAAACAGCCGCGTCCCATGGTCCTCTTCATCGACTGTCACCAAACAGCAAAGTCGCCAACTTGACCTTGCTGCCTTCAGGGGTCTCCAACACCTCAAAGATTGTCTCCACTTGACGAATCCAGTTGTCAGCCGCATCCGGGTCTGACTTTCCCTCAAATACAGGTGGTTTCATTCTCTTGAACGATTCCACTAGCTTAATCGCCTCGGGCACTGGATTCACCTGGCCCCCTTCCTTGGTTCATAGCCACTGCATTGAGCGTTTGGTAGACCCTTGCAAGTTCTGTCTCCAGATCCAACCCCTCACCATTTCTAGCTCCTCTTCTCGACATATTCTGATGCAAAAGATCCATTAAATTCGAAGTATAAGACAAGAATTTTAAATCAACTTGCATTTCATTGAATTCCAAACTTTATACATTCGAAGTAGAAACATTTTTTAACATCAGAATGGAAGAAATAGAAGCTACAACAATCTAACTCCTACGGTTCCTCTTCGCTTTTCGAAGTTCTCCCCGAAGTTTATCAACTTCATCCTTCAGCACATCTGTCAGGTTCTTCCTCTTCTCAAGTTCCCACACACGGTGACTGAGAACTGAAAAGTCGTCATTTCGCTTTGCCAGCTGAGCCTCCAATAATCCGACTCTCTCTCGCAGTGTTTCCACCTGCCTCTGAAGAGAAGCAACAAGACTGCTCATAACTGGTCCCTCTTCTTCATCAGAAGAAGAATCGTCGGATGAATCCGGAGGTGGGGTAATCTCTCGGGATTCAGGCCATTCCTCCTCATCAGAATCTACTTGCCCAGGGTGGTACTCTTCCTCGGGATCAGCCTCTCCAGGATGGTACTCTTCCTCAATGATATGCCAGTCGTCGTCTGCAGCAGGGTCGAAGTGATCAGCCATCTTAGAAAGTAGGGAGGAAGAAGCATAAGTCATAAAGCAACACAAATGTAAGTCACTTACATTTAAATCTCTAAACTCAGACACACACTCTAATGTCCACTTCTAGGGTATCGTTCCTTATAAATTTGTACCAATATGGAAAGCGTAGAAAAAGCGTGGCTCTGATACCACTCTATAACGCCCCGAATCCCAAATACACTGAATTTGAGATATTCTACAGGATCTTTTCGCTTTTCTTAGTACAACTTTACAAGGAAATTCAAACTTTACACTTTACATAAGAGTTTACATCAAGATTACATTTACATTGCACAGTGGAAGTAAAAATTTACAACAATGAAACAAATGTACAACAACATTGCGAAATCTTTAAGCATTTGTTCCTCTTTAATCTTTTCATGCCATTGATCCTGCATACAACACTGTGGGCACGTCAGTTTATTCAACCGACGATAATTATACATGGCCATCCTCTCTATGCCAGAAATAGTATAACGATTCTCATTTCTTAACAGATCACAAACTTGTTCACATATCAAAATAAAGTAAAAGGGAAAATCTTAATGATGTCGTGTCGTGATTGTGCACTTAATTCCTTAATGCAATTATTCATATTAGATGACACTAATACGCACTTGTTCGGATTCTATGCATCCCATACTACATAGGTCCGAGGGCAAGCCTCTTATTCGTTCTTCATCTTTGTAGGGTTCAATCTCTCGCCATGACTTAATCTACTACTGTAACTATGGCGAGTATCCTAGATGATCTATGAGTACAAGCTCGTGTACAGAAAACCTGGAAGGGAATCCCACGCCATGTCTTGACTCATCAAGCATGTATTCTGTGGCAATTCAGCCTCTTTCATGGCACACGATCCTCTTACAGTCACCAAACATCCCACAAGCGTGACTAGAGTCTGATCATTCTGAGTTGTGCCCATGCCATGTCTTGACTCATCAAGCATGCATTCTGTGGCTCACACACCCGCACCGTAAACCCTAGTTCTCATACTCGTGTTTTTCTCTCACTTTCATCACATCTTCACTATGCACTAATCCTTAGTTTTTATTAGAATCATGAACAAAAATCAAAGCTCTAGAGTTAGCCTCTCTACTAAACCGGACTTATTCATTCATTTCAATACATGACCAACCTTGGTCTTTCAATTCTCATTTCATTTCATTTCATTTCCAATGCCGGGGGAGACTTAGCTACTCTTTGGTTTCAATTCCCAATTCACAATTTCCAATTTGAGCATTTTCAACTCATAATTCAATTAATAGTCTCACAGACTTTCTTTATCATGATCTTAGCTTTTCATATTCATTAAATTCTCAATTCAATCTATGATTCCCTTCAGGTAAACTCTTAATTCAAAACTATGATCCATTTCATGTAAATTCATGCAACAACAAATAGAATTACCAACATCAATCACAGGATTCACAATTTTTAACAGAAATCAAATGAAATCTCTGACATATCAAAATATGCTCTGGACAGTCGACATGGAGAAAGCCCAGTCGACTTGTTCAGTCAAATCAAGTCCTTCATAACCACTCGGGAGAGTCGACTGCTGCACATGGCCAGTCGGCTGCTCCGCAACTTTCTATGTTCAAAATATCATTCACGTGACAGTCGACTGTCATTCCATCAGTCGTCTGTCCTGGGTTTTTAACCGTACATTTTCATATTCCGCCCATTCGACTTGTTACTCGCATTAAGTCGACTGAACCGGCTCACATTTCAAATTAAGGGATTATCTTCCCATCTGTTCTTCCATGCACATACATCCTTATGTCACATTACAATAAATATATATTCATTCTGTAAAACACGTAATTCCTTAGTTGTTCACTAATACCACAACATGGAATTTCACATAACTAATATTTTTCTTTCCTCAAGGAAAAGTTTAACATGCATTTACATTTGTTCATCACTTTCTTGCAGAGATGAAATATTAATCTCAGATTATTCCACTAGGACAACACAGTGGGAAATACTTCATTTCAAGGAATTACCGGAATATTCATAGTTTAAATCAATGCATCGGTCGGCTGTTCATATTAACAGTCGACTGCACAGATTAATCTCAGTTTTACTAATTATCACTAGTTTCTTTTCATACGTTCATGCCTCGTCGGTCATGTACAACATGGAGGTTACGAATTTAGCATTCCTATATCTTTTAGTTTGTACACATGTACATCATGAAACATTCCAACAATCATGAGAAAACTTACGCCTCGTACCAGTCGACTTGTCCAAACAGCAGTCGACTGTACAGACCCAATTCGTTCTTATTTACATTGTCATTACTACATTATTAGCTCTCACAACCATCATCATAAACATACACAGGGCAAGCTAATATGTTTGAATTTACTTTTCACAAGCATGGTAACAATCATCATAATCATGGCATATTTCCTACATTAGAAGTCCTGAGAAACACCCACCTTATTGACGAAATAACCTGAATCCAGAAAAGCTCCTTAAGGCAATGCACGACTCCTTGCTCCTTGCCGAAAATCTTCGGAAGTAATAACCTGCCTCCAAAGAACAGTCACACACAACTCTCTCACAATATATCTCTCTTACAAAAATAATCTTAGTGTAAAAGAAATAGATGAATGAGAGGGGTATTTATACACCAATTTGGGTGAGATGGAGGGCTAGGATTCAGTAGATAGTTATAAGATCAAGGGCTAGGATGGACTAGGGAGTTGTAAAAACTACCCACACCCTAAATAACTACCCATGACTAGGACCCACTCTCTTCCAAATCCGGCCAAGAGGAGTGTGCATTTGCACGTGTATGCAACATGCACCTGCATGCACAAATCACCCTAACAAGAACTTGTACACAAAATAACAAGTCTTTAAAAGTGTACACATTACAAGTTGTAGAAAAATGAAAAGAATTAAACCATGGGCTTAAATTGATTGGGCCAAGATAATTTATTTTAAAAGAAAAATAAATAAACTAAATTTTGGGCTTTAGGAAAAAGACTTTATAGAAAACAATATTCTTACTCATCATGATGAAAATAATAGCCAAAATATTACACGTGCACACTACGTGTAAAAATAAATAATTTTTTATTAATTTGAAAAATCAGGGTATTACAGAAAATATCCTTTATGCACAAAATCAACTAGTTCACATAAAACTCATCCAAATCATAACCAAACATGAAATATATTGTACTAGATGTTCAAACAACATGGTATAAGGTATTTCACAAGTTCACAATAAGTCTACCACGAATAACACAAACGAGCACATGATATCATATGAACAACACGCATATATACAGCAAGAGGTAGTCAACCCTAAGTTATTTTATGTCATGTATGTCGTGAGACAACTATGGTCGAATCAACACAATACAGACAATATCAACAAGGGGATTCTCACACGAATTGTCTCTAGAACCCAACTACACTACAGGCGGTATTTTGTACTTGTATTACACAAAGAAAAGAATACAAGTTACTTGCCTGAGAGACAATGATGAAAACAGCACACGAGCAAGAATAATAGGAACGGATTTCCGGGCAAACAAACACAACGAACGAACTCCGAAACACGAACCACGAACGAATCACGAACCTAACAACGAACACAATACGAGCACACGAACACGACGAACACACAGGCCCAAAAACGAGCACAACTCACGAACCACAGATAATAACCACCCACGATCAAAACACCCAACTCACGCACTCAAGAGAGCAGTCGGGGTTGCTAGTTCTGGCCGTGGTGGCTGCTGTCGAAAGAGTCGTCTGTGGTTCTCCGATGTGGCGTTGGGGAGGTGTGGAGTCGTCTGTGGTGCATCGCCGGAAGAGCGACACAGGGAGGTCGCGACTAGGGCACTGACGCTACTGTCGTCAAGAGCGGAAGACCGGAGGGTGGTCGACTGGTGGAGGGTAGACGAGGGCAGTGCAGTAGGGGACAGGGTGGTGCGGGAGTGACTGGGAGATGCTGCAGTCGAGGGAGAAGGGCGACTGCGGTGGATGAGCAGGATGAGGGAGGCAGAGCGATGGGTTCGGGAGAGGGTGCAGTCGGGGATAGGATCAGAAGCAGCGCGAGGGTGAGAGGGTGAAGAGAGAGCGGAAGATGAAGAGGCAGTTGGGTATTAGGGTTGCACAGGAACTCGACGGGGGAAAGAGTATATATATGGGTTTAGAGTAATATAGGGTTAGGAGAGTAATCAGAGGTGGTGGCTGAATAGGTGAGTTGGGTTTTAAATGGGTACGAGTAGGGTAGTAGAGTGCAAACAGGTTTGGGGAATAACCAATAGGTTTTGGGTATGTTAGGGTTTTAAGTATACACAGTGGGTAATGGGTTGGGTATAGGAGAAATATGATAATGGGTTTATGGGACTTTAGGTTAACGGGTATAAGGGTAGGGTATCCAATAGGGTTTTAAAATGGATTAGGGTTTTAAAAATTCAATAGAAAAAATAAAACAACCAATAAAAATATTGTTTATAATAAAAATAAAATTTGCATTACAAAATAGAATTTATTTAAAATACTACAAATATAGTTAGTAAATAAAAGTGGATTTTTAATAACCAATCAAAAATGTCAATAATAACAATAATACTAATAACAATAATAATAAGAAGAAAATGATCAAAATAATAATGGTAATATTAATAACATAAATAATAATAATAAGAGTAATAATAACAAAAAAATATGAATTGTGTTGCAATAAAAAAAATCATAGGAATAGTTACAAATAAAATTATTGATCGAAAATAGATTTTAATAGGAGATCCAATAGTACAATTTGGCAAAAGAAATCGAAAGCGGTAAAAAAATAATTTACGAAAATTTTAAATACAGAAAATACGTATTTGAGAAAACAGGGGTTACAATTAATTTGTAACTGTTTTGGTGGCTATGCATATGTGTGTAACAAGATTTTCAATAGCTATGCACATGTGTATGACATGATTGCTTAGTATTTTGACATTGTAGTGGCTCAAACCAAGTCCTCGATTTGTCATGATATGATCTTGAATTCCTTGACATAAGATAATTGGGGCCTTCATATTTTTCAACGAGTTTTTAGAACTCAACTATTCTACTACAAAGTCATTTTCTAGTTTTCTCGTCGTCCTTAGTGTTCCAACAAAGAGTATCTAGAATAGCATCAAATATCCTATTTTGTTTGAGTGCTTCCTTACAACCTTCTACTACCTCGTCAAATTTTCTTTTGCATTCATTTAGATTATCAGTGAGTTTAGCAATATAAGCAGATTTTTCATAAATTTCCTTTAGATTTTCATTATGTATTGCCCGAATATTTGAATTTGTTGTTTTAGGCATTCATTTTCTTCTATCAATACATCATGATCATTCCTAAATGACTCAAAATTTTCAATAATCAAGGAATTTCCATCTTTTAGCTTTTTATTTTTGATAATACAGGAGTCATGTGATTCATTAGACATTTGCTTATATTATTTCAACTCACGACTTAATTTCTTTGCATAATCTTTTAGGGAGTTACACATGTCTACTAGATCATCATAGGTGAGTTCTTCGATTACATCTTCTTGGAGTGGTGATTGCATCTCACCATCTCCAAGAGACATGAATCCGAAGTCGTTGTATTCTTGCTCTTCATCGCTCGAATCTGAATCGAGTCATATTGCCTTTAATGCCTTCTTTCTGAATTCTGAGTTGGAGTGAAGATAATCTTTGTTCATATCCTGTGAGAGGGGACAATTTGCTTCTTTCATTTGTAATATATGTCCTCTTTGTCTTTGTTTCTTTCTCCTTGAGATCTGACATACTTTTTGCGTTTGAGATACTTACAAAATTGTTTAGTTAGCAATGCGATATCTTCATCTGATTCTTCATGATCTGATTCTGATTTTGATGGTCGTGAAGTTTCTGCTTTCAAGGCAAAGGTCTTCTCTTCAGTTTTGGGTATAATCTCAATATTCTGCTAGGTACCTCTTTGTTTCGACCATCTCTATCTCATACATCTTCAATTTTCCTTGAAATGTGTAACAATCGAAACCTTTCTCTTCAAGTGTCTCCTTCATTGCAGCAGTCATGATATCCCATTCAGGTGTGAGACAGCTCATAAGTTTTTCGACCTTTCCGTAATCATCTAACCCCTTACCAAAGCTCTCAAGTTCATGTGTGAAAATATCAAATCAGGCTAGCATCTGATCTACGGTCTCTCCTGGAAGCATACGAAAAACACCAAACTTATAAAAACATAAAGTAACTTTGGTCTTTACCTCAGATGCAGTTCCTTTACGACGTTTTAACATGTTGTTCCATCACTCGAATCTGAATCGAGTGATATTGCCTTTAATGTCTTCTTTCTAAATCCTGAGTTGGAGTGATGATAATCTTTGTTCCTACCCTGCGATAGAGGACAATTTGCTTCTTTCATTTGTAATATATGTCCTCTTTGTCTTTGTCTCTTTCTCCTTTAGATCTGATGTACTTTTTGCGTTTGAGATACTTACAGAATTGTTTAGTTAGCAATGCAATATCTTCATCTGATTCTTCATGATCTGATTCTAATTTTGATGGTCGTGAAGTTTCTGCTTTCATAGCAAAGGTCTTCTCTTCAGTTTTGGGTATAATCTCAATATTCTACTGGCCACTCTTTATTTTGGCCATCTCTATCTCATACGTCTTTAATTTCCCTTGAAATGTGTAACAGTCAAAACCTTTCTCTTCAAGCGTCTCCTTCATTGCAGCAGTCCTGATATCCCATTCAGGTGTGAGACAGCTCATAAGTTTTCCGACTTTTCAGTAATCATCTAACCCCTTACCTAAGCTCTCAAGTTCATGTGCGAAAATATCAAAGCAGGCTAGCATCTAATCTACGGTCTCTCCTGGAAGCATACGAAAAATATCATATATAAAAACATAAAGTAACTTTGGTCTTTACCTCAGATGCAGTTCCTTTAGGACATTTTAACATGTTGTTCCCGATTTCATAGGATATTTTGCAGTTGCGTCCACATCGCATCAGTTCTTCATTATTCAGACCTGCATAAAGTGTTATCATGACTTTGGAGGCTGCAGTCTTCAATGATAGTTCAGTTGCTGTGAAGGTCCTCTTTCCATCACTGACAGAGATCTCTATTTTATAGACACAAACGTTTCATATTTCTTCTCTCAACATCTGCAAAAAGTAAGACATACATACTTTTCTAACATCATAACATTTTCCATCAAAATAAGGTGAACGTGTTAAAGTTGTTCCATTGGAGATGAATGGCTCCGATGTGTACAAGTTTTTAGGAGGAGGGATTTTGGCCATTGGACCTGTTTGCTGTAGGCTATTTATGAGCACCTTGCTCTGATACCACTGTAAGTCACCCGGGGGGGGGGGGGGGGGAGGGGGAGGGGGGTTGAATAAAGTGATTGTGCGGAAATTAAAAACTTAAATAAACTGCATAAATTAAGGTGATAGAGTTAGAGAAAGCAAAAATATCAAGCATGGAAGACACAGCGATATAACGTGGTTCGACCCTAAGTGTACGTCCACATCACCTACTTGTCGCAATTCTCCGCCACAAGCATTCCACTATACTTTTAAACCCTTGTACAGTGATTCTCAGAATTCAGGCCAAGAGTCTTATTACACCCACATGACTTCTATGAATAAGCTCCGTAACACTCACCGAAGTGGAAGAAAAGAAAAACTCTCAAGGTCTATAACGATCTTAACTGAAGAAAATAATAAAAGCTCACACACTCGGATCGTTGATTGAATGATTAGTTCAGAAGAATAATGATAGCAAGGGTAAAGAATGCTCAGTGAATTCACCTTTATTTATAGAGTGATGAAATGTATCTTTCCAAAAACGAAAGATATTTCTGAAATAGTAAAAACTGTACGAGTACGATTGACTGCTCTTTTGAGCAGTTGAACGTTCACCTTTTAACTCGAGAGTCGGTAGGTGACTGGTCGACTGACTCACTTTTATACTATAGTGAACGGTCGGCGATTGTGACGGTCAACCGACATGTTGTACGGTCGACTGTTATCGTGCAAATTCAACATTTATTTGGCGAATCCACTTTATATTACTAATTAGTCAATCAACGACTCTTTACATAGTATTTTCTTCCAAAAACAAAATAAAAAATTGATCATTGCTGGCTTTCTTGAGGATTTGAAGCACATGTTTCTTAAGTTGAAATCTTCTTTGATACATTCCTCTTTTGCTTGATTGCTAATCCTTTTGCCTTTTTATTTTGAATTACCATCTCTGTAAATCCTGTAGATCTCAGCTGAAATATTAGTCTTAATAATACATTTGTGCGCACCAAACTTAGTGTCAACACTTGGCTACCACTAAGTATGTTTACACCATCACATAACTCACAGCAAAAATATTGAACAACTGCCCAGCATCACATGAATAAAGAAATTTGCACCAAATCGAACAAGAAACATAATTAGGGTTTCAAAAATGGAGAAAATCATACAAACCTCTGTGGTTCTAAACGACTGGGAATGACCGGCGAGATATAAAGAAAATTCTTGAGTGTCTCGTAGCTAAGAAGGTCAACCTGGGGAGGGGAACGGCGATTGGGGGGGCACAGTTGCCGATCGGGGCTAGGGTTGTGAGAGAGACTCGGAGACACGACTACGTGGGGGGGGCGATGGAGTGGCAGAGGTTGACGTTGGCGACGGTGAGGAGGGTTTGGGTTCGTTAGTGGGAGAGAGAGAGCAAAGAAATTTGAGAGGGGGGTGATAATTTGGGGGGGGATACAATTTCTTCTATCCCCCAGCGTGTTTTAGACCGAATGCCGGGATAGTCACCCCTACTCCGGTGTTTTGCAGAAACGTCGGCGTAGGGGGTGGTTTTTATCCCTCACAAAAAAGGTCTACCCCGGCGTTCGACACAAACGCCAGAATAGAAACGCCAGGGTAGGGTAATTTTGATGTAGTGTCAAGCATAAAATAAACTCAACAAGATTAATAATAAAACATGAATTACTTATTCAACACCATTGATGAACACAATATTATTCACATTTTAGAGCAATAACTTTAGTGCAATTAGACATTTAAATGCTCCATATATGGTATTTTACTCTCATTTTCTCTTTTCCACAGGAAACAGCATAAAAGTGCGAAACAAAGCAAATTCAGGATTTCAAGGATGACACATAAGGAACTGAAGAGATCAGTCGACTGATTATGCTAACAGGCGACTGGACAGAGAAGCTGAAGCTGCTCGGCACAGTCGACTCCTCCAACAACAGTCGACTGCGCTGATGAATCATGAAACTACTGAAGTCTCGACACAGTCGACTTATCTCCAACACCAGTCGACTGATCGGCAGCAGAGTCAACAGATAAGATAATTAAAGATTCATCCAAATCCAAATACAAATTAAAGCAGATACGGAAAGAAAGAAGAAAAGAGAAAGATATATATATCGCCAATCAGATAAGGAAAGAAATAAATAAAAGAAGAGGGCGTTTATGCAAAAGAGTAAAAACCCTAAATCTCTAGCCGTGTTCTATAAATACCAACCAAGATACAGGGGATAGAGGATGCTAGATCTCTGGAGACGGCTGGAACCGACCAAGAAAGGCCATCGACCAGAAAAGCATCAAAGAGAAGAAGGGAACTACTGATTGTGCTCAACTTCAACATCATACAAATCAGAGTTTTTCTTATCTTCCTTTTAGTTCTTATTTTCATTGTAGTCATGAACTCTATTATATTAATCAATAAAAGTTGTATTATGTGCAACTAATTTCATAGTTGGGTAGATTGAAACCATAGTCGTGTAATGCTTATACTTTTCTAAAAACTTCTCTATTATTTATTGATTAAACCTGAAAGTATTGGAATAGATTTATAGTAATCAAACTAGTTCAGAAACCTAGGGCAGTCGACTGAAGTGACAGCCAGTCGACTGATCCGAACCTGGGACTATAAGTTTGTGAATTATAGATCTGAATCTGTTATGTGAGCATATTGAGACGACCCGTATCTCGTGTTCATAACTTGTAACAAGGGAATCTTTAGGGGTTCTTGGTTTAATCAACTTAAGGGATCTAGATCTGATACCAATTTCTAGGACCTTGAGTGTTTGTTCGTTTCCACTGATCTTATGTTTTCTTCAAGTACAACTTAGCAGATACCATGCTAAACACTTGATGAAAGAAACGAATTAGAGTAGATACCATGCCTAATTCTTGGCTTAGGGAAACAGTACTTTAAGGAGTAGATACCATGCCCTTGAAGGGAACAAACATGAGTAATAAGAGTAGTGGATAACTTCGCATTACTGACTATAGGTGGAAGTCAATGCCCAACTACTTAAATAGATATTCGTGACTCAACTTGTGACACTTCTTACTTTAGTTTAATCTTTTTATTTCTTTTAGACTTTCAAAACAACTCTTTATGATTTTTATTCTTTTTATTGATTAGTAAGTTAAAGTCTACAATCTCTGTGGGATCGACCCTTGCTATTGCTACGCTTTGTCAAACGATTCGTGCACTTGCGAGGTTTTTAATTTGTATCTAGTTTTATCTATTTATTTAGGGAACTAGAAACCAACAACAAGTTTTTGGCGCCGTTGCCGGGGATTGTTTAGTATTTTAACTTACAAATCAGTAAAATCTTTTTCTTTTTATTTTATTTTATTTCTTCTTCTTCTTTTACAACATTTTCTTTCAGGTTACATTCTGCACAGGCAGACCAGTAGACTGTCCCAAGGATAAGTCGACTGTCCAGAGGATTTTTCCAAAGAGCAACAATGGGTGAAAAATTTTTAAACCGAGTACCAATGCAAGACAATTTCATTCCTAAGAATATTGAGAACCCTTATTGCATAGCTTTTCAACCCAAAGTCACAGGGAATATGCATCTGTCACCTCAATTACTCAGCATGGTGCCCCACTTCTTTGGTAGAACAGACGAAGATCCGCATCTACATTTACAAGACTTATTTGATCTCTGCAGGACACAAAGCATCCAAGGGCTTACCACTGAACAAATCAGGTTAATCTTGTTTCCTTTTTCTCTAAAACTTAATGCTAAGTTGTGGTATAATTCTTTGGAACCAGGATCAATTAATTCATGGGAGCAATTGGCAACAAAATTCTTGAAAGAGTTCTATCCAGCCCAGAAAACCAGACAACTAAAAAGGGAGATTCTACTCTTCCAACAAAAGGATGATGACTTGTTTTTCGAGACATGGAAGGACTTCAAAAACAGGCTTTTCAAGTGTCCTACGCATAACATACCTAAGGATGACCAGGTACAATCATTTTATGAGGGTTTAAATGACGCTAACAAAGCAATTGTAGATGCAGGTTGCAATGGAATGTTGATGAGGAAGAGTGCTGAGGAGGCCATAGAGTTATTTGAAGAACTCAGCGAGAACTCACAACAATTCTCAACTAGGAGGGGTCTCTCGAAAAGACTGGGAGTACACAAAATTTCTCATAATAATAACATGCAATTAGAAATGGAAACCATGAACAAAAAAATTGATATGCTTGTGAATTCAACGTTGGGTGGCGTAAAAAACCAACCAAAAGAAATTTGTGCAAATTGTTTTCAATCTAACCATACAACTAATTCATGTCCCATGTTTTCTTTCGCAGATCAGGAGCACACAAACTACGAAGAACAGGGAATGTACCCGCCCCAGAACAATTTTTTTTCAAACACGTATGACCCAGGGTGGCAAAACCATCAAGACAATCAATTCGCACCAGGGCATACACAGCAGTTCCAAGGTGGGAATGGGTATGATAAGCCAGCACAAGAACAGACGAAGTTGGATTTCGAATCCACCATTCTTCAACTACTCCAACAGCAACAACAAACAAGCAATCAACAACGACAGGCCATTCAAAAATTGAAAATGCAAATTGGTCAAATTGCTACGGAGTTAAGTGAAAGAAAGGCAGGAGAATTTCTATCACAAACCATACCTAACCCTAGAGGACAAGAACAGCTTCAATCAAGGACAACACGAGAGGAAGAGATTGAGTTTACAATGTTTGATGCACCACAATTTCCACACGATAATCATGAATGTTGTAATGTTAATGTGGTTCAGGAAATTTGTGACCAAACATTTCAGGAAAATAGTGTTGATCTAGTACAAGAAACAATTACACACCCTCTAACATTATTTCATGTTGAACAGGAATATGATGATCGGAGGATTGCAGAGACAGAACATCATCATGAAACTCCAGAGTCATATCCAGGTAAGCTTGCATCTGTATTTGAAGAGTTGGTATCTGATAACACTTGTGTGTTGCAGGACGAGTCGACTTATGAAGAGGAACAGTCGACTGAGGAAACATACAAGTCGACTGATGACCAGGACAAGTCGACTGCTACCAGGACACTAGAAGGGGTGCTGAAGCCACTATATGAACATCTGAAGCCACTACATGAACACCTGAGGCCACTACTTGATTATTTGGGGAAAAACCAGACATTACCTGTGACAGTTGCTGCAAAGTTCAAGATGAACGAAGAAGCAAGGCTGCAGGGAGTCTTGCAAAACCACAATGGTGCATTAAGATGGACAATTGCTGATAAACTGATGTCAAGATGGTACGGTCCATAACATGTTACAAAGGTTTCCCCCACATGGAGCATTGACGAAAAAATCAAACGTTCATGGTGAATGGGCAGAGGGGGGAACCTTATAATAAGATGAGTTGTGAGCCGCGAGTCATTCAATACATGGCACAACTCATCAAGTCTAGCTGAAGATAAGAAACACAGCGCTTATTGGGAGGCAACCCAATTTTTCAGGGGAGTATTTACACTTTCCCTTTATTTTCTTTCAGTTAATCATTATTATTTTTATTTAGTTATTTTTACTCTCCTTACTAGATGGTAACACATGCCTATTTATTTATTTTAAATTTTTGTGCGAACATTGAGGACAATGTTCCATCTAAGTTTGGGGGTATTAGGGGTATTTAGTTATATAGAGTCTTTTGAATTTTTTAGGATAAACAATTTCTTATAAAGTAAGAAGAAGGATACTTATTTACTTTAGGATTGTTGAGTTTCATAGTTCCCTACAAAGTTGTATAAGTCATGCGATTATACATAATAAACAAATGTGATACCTTTTTCTGGTGATTATTCCTTTAGATCTAGTCCTAAATTGAGTTTAAGTAAATAGAGTGATAAAAAAAATATATATATATAAATATATATATATTTGAATAAAGTCAATCTACTCCAATGTTTTGAGTGCTTAGTAACTAGGGGTATTCATCACCAATGTTTACCTTTACGTCAAACGGCAACTTGAAATATGAGTATGCAAAGCACTTTAAAGTTTGTGACTTGTTGAGTAACCGGGTGGATTCATCACAAATGTTTTGCATTCGCGTCAAAAGGCAAGTGACCACTTTAGAGAAGAGGCAACTAAAAAAAAAAAAAAAGAGAGAGAGAAAAAGAAACCTCTAGTTTGCTACTCGGTTTGTAGTAGAGGAAAGGGATAATCACAGATTGAGTAATCGCATACTATACTTATATTAATTGCATGACAAATATGATTGAGTCTGGGGATTATGACTAAACAATTGCACTGGAGAAAGTGGGTATGCTTAGTTTTACTTCATCTGAAATTGTTTATACTTTTTACTTTGATGCTCATGAGAATTCTTGGTCTGATAGTTGAGTCTATTATTACTATTTCCTTGTTCATAAATTCACTCTTTGCTTGAGGACAAGCAAAATCTAAGTTTGGGGGTATTTGATGAACACAATATTATTCACATTTTAGAGCAATAACTTTAGTGCAATTAGACATTTAAATGCTCTATATATGGTATTTTACTCTCATTTTCTCTTTTCCACAGGAAACAGCATAAAAGTGCGAAACAAAGCAAATTCAGGATTTCAAGGATGACACATAAGGAACTGAAGAGATCAGTCGACTGATTATGCTAACAGGCGACTGGACAGAGAAGCTGAAGCTGCTCGGCACAGTCGACTCCTCCAACAACAGTCGACTGCGCTGATGAATCATGAAACTACTGAAGTCTCGACACAGTCGACTTATCTCCAACACCAGTCGACTGATCGGCAGCAGAGTCAACAGATAAGATAATTAAAGATTCATCCAAATCCAAATACAAATTAAAGCAGATACGGAAAGAAAGAAGAAAAGAGAAAGATATATATATCGCCAATCAGATAAGGAAAGAAATAAATAAAAGAAGAGGGCGTTTATGCAAAAGAGTAAAAACCCTAAATCTCTAGCCGTGTTCTATAAATACCAACCAAGATACAGGGGATAGAGGATGCTAGATCTCTGGAGACGGCTGGAACCGACCAAGAAAGGCCATCGACCAGAAAAGCATCAAAGAGAAGAAGGGAACTACTGATTGTGCTCAACTTCAACATCATACAAATCAGAGTTTTTCTTATCTTCCTTTTAGTTCTTATTTTCATTGTAGTCATGAACTCTATTATATTAATCAATAAAAGTTGTATTATGTGCAACTAATTTCATAGTTGGGTAGATTGAAACCATAGTCGTGTACTGCTTATACTTTTCTAAAAACTTCTCTATTATTTATTGATTAAACCTGAAAGTATTGGAATAGATTTATAGTAATCAAACTAGTTCAGAAACCTAGGGCAGTCGACTGAAGTGACAGCCAGTCGACTGATCCGAACCTGGGACTATAAGTTTGTGAATTATAGATCTGAATCTGTTATGTGAGCATATTGAGACGACCCGTATCTCGTGTTCATAACTTGTAACAAGGGAATCTTTAGGGGTTCTTGGTTTAATCAACTTAAGGGATCTAGATCTGATACCAATTTCTAGGACCTTGAGTGTTTGTTCGTTTCCACTGATCTTATGTTTTCTTCAAGTACAACTTAGTAGATACCATGCTAAACACTTGATAAAAGAAACGAATTAGAGTAGATACCATGCCTAATTCTTGGCTTAGGGAAACAGTACTTTAAGGAGTAGATACCATGCCCTTGAAGGGAACAAACATGAGTAATAAGAGTAGTGGATAACTTCGCATTACTGACTATAGGTGGAAGTCAATGCCCAACTACTTAAATAGATATTCGTGACTCAAATTGTGACACTTCTTACTTTAGTTTAATCTTTTTATTTCTTTTAGACTTTCAAAACAACTCTTTATGATTTTTATTCTTTTTTATTGATTAGTAAGTTAAAGTCTACAATCTCTGTGGGATCGACCCTTGCTATTGCTACGCTTTGTCAAACGATTCGTGCACTTGCGAGGTTTTTAATTTGTGTCTAGTTTTATCTATTTATTTAGGGAACTAGAAACCAAGAACAAGTTTGCAGAGAGCAAAGAAATTTGAGAGGGGGGTGATAATTTGGGGGGGGGATACAATTTCTTCTATCCCCCAGCGTGTTTTAGACCGAATGCCGGGATAGTCACCCCTACTCCGGTGTTTTGCAGAAACATCGGCGTAGGGGGTGGTTTTTTTCCCTCACAAATAAGGTCTACCCCGGCGTTCGACACAAACGCCAGAATAGAAACGCCAGGGTAGGGTAATTTTGATGTAGTGTCAAGCATAAAATAAACTCAACAAGATTAATAATAAAACATGAATTACTTATTCAACACCATATGATAATCTTGCAAAACACACAAATATCAATGTTTACTAATCATGGTTAGAGCGTCAATTGAGCCCTAACAAAAGAGTTAGTTACTCATAAGCATAAACATCTTCTCAATGGATAATGACTACATTATAGAAAATAAGGAAAAGAATTAAAAACTCTTGATGGCAGCCTCTTCACTCAACCCCTCTATTAAAGTTTTATCCAAGTATCCAAGCATCCAATGATCTCCAATGATTCAATGATAATCCTAGAGTTCACTTCTGCATTTTTATATAACACCCAAAGAATCTCTAAAAAGATATACACTAATACAACCAACTTGGACCTGAAATCCGCAACCCACATATAGCATCAACCTGATGCAGTAGAATGTGACATTGTGCGGTCGACTGCTATTTGGTCTATTTCGAATTAGCAGTTGAGTAGTCGACTACTGCCTTAGCCAGTCGACTGCTTTTTTTTCTTGCTTCTGGTTTCTGCGCGCATCTGCTGAAGAAATGATTTTCCCGGAGCTACAAACTCCATTCATGACGTATAACCACTCGTTTCGAAGAAGACTCGAACACCGACATCTTTCATTTGAGACAAAAGTTAAGATTTGTCCATCTTCTGGGTCAGAACAGCCCCAAATGTTTTTGACAAGTTGATGACTGGCTGATTTTCTTCTCGTTACTTTTGTCTCTTTCCCCAGCTCCAAATTCTTCTTGCTACATGTATTTGAGTTTGTAGAACTTAATGACTTCTTTCTTTGTCTTTTGTATGCTCGAAATCCTTCTTTTGCAAATATTGGTCGTTCTATCTGCAAAACGAAGAAACTATCATTAGTTGCTATATTTTAAAGAGTTAAGCGCTAACATTATGAAACTCGGAGGGATAAAATATAAACATTTAGGACCCAGCAGCTTTGTGTTGTTTTTTACTAGTTTAACAGATTTGTTTCATTACTTTCTTATTAATAAAACAAGGTTGTTATCACTCTCTTTTTCATTAAAAAAAAAAAGAAAAAAAATATTTTTTCACAATCAATGCTAAGATTGAAAACATTACTAATGTTACAGATATATGCACATCTGAGTGACGAATAAAACAAATTTTAAGTGTTAAAATATGTTTTTGGGATATAGATCTTAAGCTGACACGAGAGACCTGAACTCCAGACCGCTTGTCGAGTTGTCATTGTTAGAGCATCTGTTGTCGTTGGCCAAATTTCCAACAAAATTTGGCCCAAAACGAGATGTAGTTGTTCCCTAAATTTCCGAATTTTGGGTTTTGGAGAACAGTAACATTCTATATTTGAGAGATGATATAGAAATTTCCAAAATATAGAAATCGAAAGATCGTTTCATCCATGGACAAATTTATCTAAAAAGATGATCGGACACAATATAATTTTTCGTCCCACAATTATTTTTTTAAAAAATTATCGAACGTTAAATGATTTTTCGTCGCACAATTTTTTCGGAATGAAGAAAGACGGACGATGAATGATTTTTTGTCGGAAAAAAATCATTTATCGGACGGGATATCAAATCCCGTCCGTCACCTTTCTTTACCTCAATCAACATTTTTTTCTATAGAATTTGCCTATAAAAATTATTACAGGTACTTTTTTGGGGGGGGGGGGGGGGGGGGGGGGTCGTATATTAATTAAGAATTAAGATATAAATAAGTTATAATTAAGATTAAAATAATATTTTAATTAAGATTTTAATTTTAAAATAGGATTTCCAATCCCGTCCGATACCTTTCTTCCCTTTCAAAAAAAAAAATTCTTAGACGGGATTTCCGACCAAATTTTGAGTTGAACGACTACAGCGAGAACACAAAATTTCTATTTCTAAATCCTATATTTGGAAATTTTGAGTCTCAACAACTACAGATGCTTTTAGAAGGCTTTACAAGTGTACTAGTGGGACATTTGTAAGTGTCGTAAGTTTTTCTTCTTGACTCATGCAAGTCTTAAAGTAGTTGAGAATTCTCAAAAGTAGTGGGTTTATATATATATACTAGGTATGCCCCTGGACACGTGCCTACGGCACGTCATCGCAAAGAATGATAAATTAATTAAGTTGTTTAGTAAAAATTTCGACAGTCTCCCCTAAAATTTCACTGGCAGTTAATATTAATCCCCCCCTAAAATTTTCATATTAGCCAAGATACAAAATAAAAACCAAGATTTCGTTTGAAAACGTAATAGATTTTTAGGAATTGTAGTAAAAATTTCGACAGAATCTTCCCTTAAATATTAACCCTTTTACAGCAATTCCTTACGGAATTCTGCTCACAATTAAAAAATTAACATCACAGGCAGTCAATATGAATCCTCCCCAGGCCAATCCAAGCAACATCACATCAGCGTCATATATATGGGGCTCGGGGGGGGGGGGGGGGGAAATCTTCATATGACTCAAGATACAAAATAAAAACCAAAATTTCGTTTGAAAACATAATAGAATTTTAGGAATTTTAGTAAAAATTTCGACAGAGTCCCCCCTAAAATATTAGCCCTTTTACGGCAATTCCTTACAGAATTCTGCTAACAATTAAAAATATAATATCACAGGCAGTCAATATCAATCCTTCCCAGGCCAAATCAAGCAACATCACATAGTCATCATATATTTAAGACTCTGGGGGGGAAAATCATAATATGATGCAAGATACAAAATAAAAACCAAAAATTCGTTTGAAAACGTAATGGATTTTTAGAAAAACCCTTAAAAAACCTTTCAAAAACCAAACACAGAACCCAATACTCCACAACTTTGCGAGTACGGGTATTAACATAACTATATTATATCATCATCATATACAGATACTTACATCACTCCCAAAATACTAAAAATTACAATTATTACATCCTCCACCAAAATATACACCAACCAACCGAATGACCAAAAAAAAGTTTACAGGGTTGTAGGAAAATGCAATGCTTCGAGTCATCAATATGAGACCAAACAGTGAGCCTAAACAAACAGTAAGAGTTTTGAAACAAATAGTGAAAGTTTAGTGTTTTTTCCAGGTCAATATCAACCTGTAAGGTATTAAAGTAAACATTATAATGTAAGGAACCTATTGTTATATCAAGAGTTGTAGATGTAAAAAAAAAGATACTTACATGGCCATATATAGTGATATTATCCATTGCTGTTCTTTAATTCTGATGAAGCAATTGATCTATATATAAAGGAGGGGAAATATTTGATGAGTAATGGGTACAAAATACGAACATAATATTAACTACTATGATCTATCTTCTAGAAACTGTAGAGTCATTATCTAGATATGTTTATAAATATTCATGCATTTAAAGCTTACATATGTTGCATCCGCAGTTGCATTTCTTATTATTTTTAATGCTTGTCAGTTGGTTTCATGTTTATTATTTGTTATGCTTAATATTTGGTTGTTGCATGAAATATACCGATTTGTCCACTTGCTAACCATGTTTTTTTTCTATGGAAACACTACTAACTATTGCAATTTGAAAGTTTAAAGAACTGAAAATTTGTTGGAGCCCATTGTTTTGGATGCATCTCTAATTTTTTAACATTGTTATGTTCTTTTTGCAATTTGCAGATAATGTTGGGGTGATTGTGAATCCAAAGGGAGAAATGAAAGATAAGGCGATACACTTATCTATTTGAAACTTGTCTTGTTAATACCACGGGCACAACGTTCATCCTGCCAGTTGACAAAATATTTAACTATGAAGATAGGCAGTCTCTTGATTTGAGTAATTGAATGCATTTTACTATGAAAAATACCAACTAATCAATTCTTGGTACATGTTACTCACCTAACCTTTTTTTATTAAGATACAGAATTTCGAATTTAAGATCTTTAGAGCTATTTTGTTTTCTTTATTAGAAGTGGATATATACAGACTGTAGCTTGCATCATTTGATCTTTTCCTTTCCCTTTCTGGCTACGAAATTGAGTTTTTCCCTATTTATATATGAATATAATTTTTCGCCCTCCTAAAGTTCTCCCCTCTCCTCTCACTCTCACCCAAGGATTATCTAAATAATTTGTAAATATTTTGAAATGCATATCTTATTTTTTGACCTTATTCTGTTGAAATTGACCTCGAAAAGATTATTAATTGGTTACTTGCTTTCTCTTTGATTAGTCTCAGATCCATAAATTTAATGAGTTCTATTGGCTATAATTGTAGGATCTTCTATTACTGGGCCCATTGGAAAAGAATGTGCTAACTTGTGGCCAAGGATCGCTAGTGCTGCCAATGCCATTGTTTAACTGTTGCTGCTATTTCATGAATTTTGGCCTTGTGTTCTTAATTTTGTGATCTCTAGACTTTTGCTGTTTGTGTTATGCTTGATTTTGGTTGTTATGAGGATTTAATTTTTCTGTTATGAGGATTTAATTTTTCTTAATAGATATAGTTGTCTGGGTTGGAGTTTAAAATTCAGTGTTTATTGATAATGATAATATGCTATGTTTATAATCGGAAGTGCGGTTTTCTAATGACTATATTTCAAATTGAACATGTGACATTGGAGCCAAATGTGTAGCACTCTGCATGAAGTTCATTGAGACTACTTCAGGTGAATCCCAGGTTTTGGAAAGTTTCATGAATGCATCCTCTGAAATTATTGTTTTGATTGTAAATCTTGTTTCTTCCAAATTTGATTGTTTGTGAGTCTTAAAAATTATTTTGGTTGGTTTGGAAGGGACTACTGAATATATATTTCCAGGGACAAAAGTGTTAATAACCTTCATTTGCGAATTTCTGATTCATAATTTATGAAGCCAGTATGCCCATAAAAAATATGTGTGTGAACCTATGGATTATGTTGGATTTATGTCTTTCATCAAAATTTCAATGATTGGTAACGAACCTGTTCACTTTGCAGAGTTAACATTGCGCTTCCCTAAACTTTATTCCTGGTTAAGATTATGGATAGGAATTTGATCAGGGTTATCATTGCGATGGGTGTTGGCGAAGGAATGGCTTGTTACTGGTAGTGGCGATGGTGGCAACGACATTGTTGAAGATAGAACGGAGTGATTGGAGGTTTGGGAAGAAATGCATCGGTGATGGGGTGGCCATAGTGCAGGCCAAGATAAGAAGAAGAGAGAAGAGTTTCAGGGTGCTAATAGTAGCGATAGCTATAATGCAGTGTTCAAAGAGAACGGTGTATCAAAATATTTACATTATTATGAACTGTATCAAAATGTTTACATTATTGGTCGGTCTCTACTTAGTAAGTGTGTGTATCTTATTGACAACCAACTCGATGCCTCGGGATGATATAGTCTATGGTTTGGAGTTATCCTTGACTGGGCACAACAAATGCAATCAGTTTCCGTATCACACAATTGATGGTGGTCTCTGTCTTCTAGGCATGGATGAGAAGGCGAAACTCATCTTTGAATAGCTAAAACGTGTTTATTATGTGTGTTTATTATATATTTATTATGGTGGTTTATACAGCCAAATAGGTTTCAAGTGGTTTATACAGCCAATGACTTATGTGCTAAATTATATTTGAAAGATAACTTAAAAACTAAATCAACATTTCAAAATACGATTATCCTCATAAATATGGGCAGCAACGAATATATAGAAAAAAAGATTATTTAGTTATTTTAAATCTAAAGGTACTTATCAAGCGATGTTTAGAACAAACAAATTAAAGGGAAGGATGTTTAGAACAACCAAAAAACTATTGGCAGCACCAAACAAAAAAACTTATCAAGTGATGTTCAAAACTATTGGCAGCACCAAACAAAAAACATTCAGTCTCACTATAATATGGAAGGATGTTTAGAACAACAAATATTAGCATCAACCCTCGTGAATAAAATCCTAAATCAACCCTCGTGAGTATCAATCTAACAAATACAATCCTAAAAAATTTAAAATCTGCAACCCTAAACAGATACAATCCTAAAATTAGATGCAAAATTATATGGAAAATAGTATCAATTTCGAATAACACTTACAAACAATCAATCCTAAAATTAGATGCATAAATTATGATGGAGTACCATTTTTGACATTAAATACAAAGGAAAGAAAGAAGTAGAAAAGGTCGAGAAAAAAGAAGTAGGAATTAGAGAAAAGATACTCAACTATAGAATATTAACTTGAGAAAATGCAATATGAAAGAAAAAGAACATTTCAAGTTTTCACAAAGTAAATGGTCAATCTTTTTATATGTATTACTTTTGCATAAGCAAAAAATGGTAGAACATAATGTACAAAATACCTGATTAGCAGACGAAAATTGAATTAGGGGGTTGTTACCAACAATCCATCGAAGTCCTGCTTAAGAGGAATAAAGAAGTAGGAATTAGAGAAAAGATAATCAACTATAATATATACTCGAGAAAATGCAATATAAATGAAAAAGAACATTTCAAGTTTTCACAAAGTAAATGGTTAATCTTTTTATATGTATTACTTTTGCTTAAGAATATAACTGAGATACCTACGAACTAATGTCAGTTTCTATAAATGTGACACACCCAATTTTGAAACTATATTCATTCTATTATTAAAAGTTGAGAAGCTAATGGAAACAACTGTAGTCATTACCTTCAAAAAAATTGACGGAAAGAACTACACTAAATTTGTTTTTAAATTCTAACTATCTTTTCTACATAAATTTTGATGGAAAAGAGAAACTTTATAGTTGTTTTTTGCATTAAAAAAAATTGATAGTAGCTTTTAGTGTTTCGGTACTTTATGGTAGATTTTTTGCATTTTAGCAAAAAATGTAAAATCATGAGAAAAAAATTGCTACTCTCGTGAAACTGGAAAAAATTGCATCAATCCTAAAATAAATCTAACACAAACCGAACAAAATGAATGCAATACCTGAGATGTAGAGACGGTGAAATCTGAGCTGATGTGCTGGATCACCTTCAGGGGTCATAGCAATGAAGTGCTCGACATGAGCAACTGCCTCCTCATTGGTGAAGTACTGGTAAAGCCCATCGGATGAGAGAATCAGAAACTTATCTATCGGTCTGAGCCTGTCATGATGGAGAAATGGGGTGCAAGTGATGTACGGTGAAGTGCCCACGTAATCAATTCTGAACACCTCTAAGAGTGCATCATTCCACTTAGGCTGCAGAATTGGCTGCAGAATTGAGTAAGCACTATATAGTAGTTGGAATAGTTAATTATGTCTAGATAGAAAAAATGATGTCAAACAAAAAAAATTGGAAGATTCACTCCATCCAATTTGATCAACATGTCATGTACAGTTGGTTTTTTAAAAAGAAATTTCTTACATATTAAGGATGTTTTCTGTGAACAAATTTTCAATAGCATAACCACAAAATTGTCTCTTGAATCATGATCAAGCTATCCGTAAGGCAGTTTGTTTCATGTAAAACTGACTCTGTGTCTACCTCATGCGTGAACATACTCTTGATTTCTCAAACAAAGGTACAAAGCCACAATACTATATCAGTTATCAACTAAAGTTGTGTAAATTTAATTGTTGATTGGCTCACTGGATTAAAATTTATAAAAGAGAAAGTTCTATCACTGGAAAGAGATAAGAACTTTGACACGTCATGCCCAACTGAGAAAGAAAGATAAGTAAATGCAAGAAGTCAAAAATGTATCTTTAGAAAATTAACTGAAACTTGCAAAATTTGATAAGAGAAGATTTCTCCGATGGTACGGCGGATAATTATCATCTTCTCCCCCCTTCAAACATGTTGATTTCCTGCCAATGGCATAAATGTACCACAGATCACAACAGAAGCAAGCACTGTGCTGATAGTCGCAAGTTCAGTATGAACTTGATATATAGTTAGACATTTTTAACAACGTTAACATGTTTAGTTCAAATTTAAGCCAATTTCTTAACAATGAGATCAATTCGTCTAATTCTTACCTCTTATTGGGGCCAAAAGGAAGAAAAAACAATAAATCAAAAGAGTGTCAGCTCTAGTATGATGAGATGAATACCTGCTTCAAAAATCCAGCCCCGAAAGCCCTGGTCATCTTCAACGGCCCCTTCATTCGATTGTTCACCACCGCACAGTCATCATCAGGATGCTCGCTCCTTATTCTTTGAACCTCCTGAAACATAACCACAACCAGTCAAAAAAATAAAATAAATATATATTAAATAAATAAAGGTAATGTACAAAATATATTTTGGTAGAAGGTAATGTACAAAATACCTGATCAGCGGACGAAAATTGAACTGGGAAGTTGTTACCAACAATCCATCGCAGTCCTGCTTAAGAGGAATAAAGAAGTAGGAATTAGAGAAAAGATACTCAACTGCAGAATATAAACTCGAGAAAATCTAATATGAAAGAAAAAGAACATTTCAAGTTTCACAAAGTAAATGGTCAATCTTTTTATATGTATTACTTTTTCTTAAACAAAAAATGGTAGAACGTAATGTACAAAATACTTGATCAGCGGACGAAAATTGAATAGGAGGTTGTTACCAATAATCCATCGAAGTCTTGCTTAAGAGGAATAAAGAAGTAGGAATTAGAGAAAAGATACTCAACTATAGAAAAGATACTCAACTAAAGATACTTAGTTCATAATACTCAACTATATTCTCGTAAATTGCACTTCTTTAGATTTTTATTAGAACGAAATATGGATATTTTGATATTTTGGTAAAAATTAAAATTAACCTTTAACATTTAGACTTGGTGCTTTCCAATTTAACGGAAAACATAAATATGCTTTGTTTTTCTAAGCTAAACATAATATTTCTACAATTACTGATTCATTCTGTTATGAAAAGCTCGAAAGTACACTTTAAAATTGCCTAATCCAATGAGAACTTCCCGTCCACCTGCTCATGTATATTCCATTTTCTTTTTCTCCCTTGGTAAACTGCATGATCGAAACATTGTGCTTGAATGACACCTAAAATTTTAAATTGTACCAACAAACCAATACCAATAACTTTTATATTATTTAAAAATTGAACTTTCTAGTAATATTTTCATCGTCACTAAAGCTTTTTCCCCATCAAATTTGATGTTAGGGACTACAATACAACCCTCGATTGCGAAGGCTTGACAAAACGAAACGAAAGGAAAGCGTATTACCTGCAAATTCTAGTGCTATGAACCAGAGACATCATATTACTTATCATGAAAAATAGAGGTCAGATAAAGCTAATAGAACCAACACTGATGCGATGGTACTTTAATCTCATCTAAAAGGCAGACCACTGTCGAAAATTTTCATCACCTAAAAATGTACAAAGACAAAGAAAAATGATATGATTGAATATAACCCTAAACAGATATATATATGTGGGGGGGGGGGGGGGGGGGGGGGGGTGGATATTAGATTTTTATGACTTGATTTAGTGTTTGTTAGTGGTTCTTTAATCATTGTCATTTCTAATTATAGAAGTGGAAATTATGCATCATAAAAAGAAAAAAAAGATTTTTTTTGGGTTAAATATCGAAATTTTTGAAGTGTTAGATTGATAATTAATGCAAAAGGAGTTCTTTTTAATAATATAAATATCTTTTTGGTTATAAGTAATTGGTTTTTTTTGGGTTGCTAATAGCTAACTACTTAGTGCTAGATTGTTAATTAATGCAAAAAGAACTTTTTTTTTCAATAATGTAAATAGTTGGTTTGTTTGTTATAGAATTTACCCTGTATTTGATAATGTTATGATATTTAGTAGACAATGAGAAATTGTGGCCTATAGAATTCTCATATGTGATGCTAAAAAAATTATTTTGACCAGATGAGTTGAAACCTCGTGCTCTTGGTAATAGAGCGGAATCCAAATTGAGTATGAATAAAAATTTTATTTTGAGCAAATGAGTTGAAACCCCCTGCTCTTTGTTGGTAATAGAGCAGAATCCAAATTGAGTATCATTTATAGGAAATATTTTTTATTTTTGTGTTATATTTTTGGAAAAAAGCAGAAACTTGTATGGGTTGTACAACTCAGTAGTAGAACAAAAGCCATGTGGTAGAGAGGTGAACTAATTTCCATGATTAGTTAGATAAATAACTGTTTTTTACTTGAACTCTACTGAGTTTTAATGTAACATGGGTACGTCTAAACTTTATAAATTATAACTATTGACTAATAATATTATGTATGAATCATGCTTCATGAGATATTTAAAGGTAAATATTGAGAATGGGTTATGTTTCATAGTAAGTAATATCTTGTCATAATAGAATTCCTAGTTCCTTCTAGGTTTATGACATTGTTCTTATCATGATCAATGCTCTGAACCTTTCAAATAAATTTTTATCCTTGCAAATTTATCACTTGAAAATTAAGAGATAATACATTATGGAATTTTTTTGTCAGTTTTGACATTTACTGTCCTGTTCATTTACTGGATGAAAGAATTTATAGTTTCTCCTTAATCCCACTGAGTTCTCTTTCTTTATATTCAATTAGAATCTCCTGACCAGTCTTCCAAACAATTAAGCAAACCAAAACCCAAATGTATACTCCATCTAGATCTAATATAACCTAACCAACTATATATATTATAGCTAACAAAAGATTGGCAGTTAGTATCATTCGACTTGTATAGCCAGGGATGCAAGTATGCGGATAATAAACTAAATCAGATTGAGATTGTACTGAAAATAAACTAAATCAGATTTGGTTTATTTTTTGAATCTACAATCACTTAACAAACCCAATAAATGCATCTACCTCAATTGATGATTCACACAATCAGCTAAAAAATTGAAATTTAAAACTTTAAAAATTTAATCAAATCACAACCCAATACTTACCAGTTTAATAACAACTTCCTCATGAGTCTGAACATTAGTACCTGCAACCAAAAGCAACCCACAACCAATGTGGGGGATGGATTTACTAGGACCGTTCCCGCCAGCTCTCGACCAACTCAAATTTTTATTCGTGGCGATCGACTACATCTCGAAGTGGATAGAGGCCGAGCCCTTGGCCGCAATCACTGAGAACAAAGTACTCCAGTTCTTTTGGAAGAACGTCATCTGCAGGTTCGGCATCCCACGAGTCCTCATAACCGATAATGGAACACAGTTTATAGGGGCCTCCTTCCGAGCTCTGTATGAAGACCTCGCCATCCAGCAACGCTTCTCCTCTATCTCCCATCCTCAGCCAAACGGCCAAGTGGAAAACGCCAATCGACAGATCCTCTCCGGTATCAAGAAGAGGTTGGATAAGTCCGCTAAAGATTTATGGGTTGATCAGCTCCCGAACGTACTGTGAAATTACCACACTACGAAACGGACCCCCACAGGAGAGTCACCGTTCAACCTCACCTACGGGTCCGAGGCTGTAATCCCCCTGGAATTCGATGTACCCTCTCCTCGTCTTATTGCTTATGAAGAAGAGCAGAATGCCAGAGAGCTCCGAGCAAATCTGGACTTGATCGATGAGCTCCGTGAAAGAGCTGCCATTCGTCAACAAAGCTATCGGAGAAGGATCGAGCTGGCCTATAACAAGAGAGTCCGTCCTACCGATCTCAAAGAAGGGGACTTAGTCCTCAGAAAGTTAGCTATCTCCTTCTCCAGTCAGAAGAGTAAGCTAGCTCCAAATTGGGAAGGACCCTACAAGATCACCAAAGTAGTTCGGCCTGGAGCCTACCGTCTAGAAGATCTTGAAGGCAGAGAGATCCCAATGACTTGGAATGCCGACCATCTCTTGAAGTACCAAAAGAGCGCATCAACGCCAACCATCTCTTGAATGTAATCCCTAATTTCCAGTGAAAGGATAGATACGAATCAGGGTCGTTGATTAGGATTAATCAGAAACCCTAATTCTATCCTGCTGGACTGGGCTTGCTGCGGGTTGGAACCCGCACCCAGTCGAGATGGATCCGTTCGTGAGTTATTGGGTCTTTGGGGAGAAGATCCAGGACCCTTTTCAGACCCGTTTGTCGAGTAAAATTACCATTTTGCTCCTAGGCATTAAGATTCGCGCCCGATTTGGACGGTTCCGATTTAATCCCATTTTTAGCCATATCACGAGCCCCCCACTCCCGAAGACTGAGTTTGATCAGCCTTTGAGGAGTAGTTTTGCTGTTTTAATGGCTTGCGGAGTTGTATCGGAGTCTAAATGAGGGGTGACGATTTTTTGTATGGGGCAGTATGGTGATTTTCTGGGTTAGTTGCGTACTCTAAGTTGTTCTTGAGCCCCTCTGGTTTTCTAGCATTTTTCCTTAATTTTTATCTATCTTTCGGATCACTTATTTAATTTTGCGAAGTGTTGATTCGTCATTCGGGGGTCTTAATCAACCACTCTAGGCAATAATTATTTACTTAAGGGCTCAAAATATTTTCCCGAATTTATAATTATCTTCTAGAATTTTTAATTAATTTTCCCTAATTTTTAATCGTTTATTTCGCAATTTCTTAAATAAATAAAACGGTTTTAATAAATAAAAATTAATTTTTAATACCGAATTATGTCGTGGTGCGATCTGGACCCTTCATTGTCGCCGAGTGCGATTTTGTGGAGGATCGGACGATCTGAGTGGGCCGATTAGTATTTTCTCCGTATGTGGAGGTCGGTACCTCGGCTCGACTCCTCGGCAGCTCGGCTCGGAGCGCTGGGATCTACCGAGCTACATGGCACGATCCTGAGCATCCATTATGGTGCAAATCCCCACAAAATGCTATCTTGTCGTTTTGTGGGCGTGGCGCGATCTGAGCCGTCCATCACGTCGAGCACGTTTTTTGGCAAGATCCGATGGCTGATGAGGGTCGGCTTCATCTTTCTCCATATGTGGAGGTCGATACCTCGTCCCCTCGGCTCGGTAGCTCGGTTGCTCAGCCAAGCTGTTCAGTAGCTCGGACATGCACTCCGGTGGCCGGCAGCTCGGAAGGAACTTGAATGGCTAAAAATGGGGTTAAATCGGAACTGTCCAGATTGGGAACGAATCTTGAAGCTCAGGGGTAAAACGGTAATTTTGCATATAGATGGACCCTAAGCGGGCACTGGATCTCCCCTTCATAGATCCAATAACCCGCGAAACGGATCCACTCCAGCTGGGTACGGGTCCCGACCCAAGACAAACCCAGACCAGCAAGAGGAGATCAGGGTCACTGATTTGACTAAATCAACGGGCCTGATTTGCAGTTATCCTCTCACCGGGAATCAGGGATCAGTTTCCTAAACTAATTATGAGGATTTTACTCCTAACGGTTTCACAGGAAATCAGGTCCCTAATCAGACTCCCATGGCGACTATAAATACCTCCTACCTACCACTGTGACCAGGTGATCACTCTTTTGCCAACTTAAACTCTTTCTTAATCGTCACTGGTTACTGATAAGAGCGTCGGAGGGTGCGTCGCCGGAATCAACCCCGGTGTATCGCACTTCCTTGCAGGTGAGCGGCAGGAATCGGCAGCCCAATTCCGACGAACAGGCTTGGATCCGCTATTCAGGTTTTTCCACGAACTCACAAATCTCATCTGTTTACCCCCACACCAGATTCAGCGGTAACAGATTGGCGCCGTCTGTGGGAAACCATACGAATAGCAGCCTCTCCTTTTCCCGTCGACTAGCTCTTCTCCAGACATGCCTCCCAGAAAGGTCAGGTCTAGGGGGTCCAACCGTGGACCCAACCCCACCGATCAACAAGAAGAAGTCCCCGTGCATCCTGCTCTGCGGCCCGAACAACTTCCTCCCCCGGTCCAAGACCATTTCCAACAGGGCCAGCCCCCTCTTCTGAATCAACAACCCCCTAATGGTCCCACTGGTCAGAACCAGCGGAGGCAGAAGCAACCTCTCCACCCAGACCATGTGTCAGTACACAATGCCTCCTTGGATTCTATGGCCTCCCATAATCCCCGAGCTTCCGACCTCCGCAACACCGTTCTAAATCGGCAGAAGGATGAGGACCTTCGCAACCGCCTAGATGAGAAGCGGGCCCGAGAGGGAGTCTCCCGCCAACATCAAGGTGAGCGATCTCCTCATCGCCGAGATGGCAGGAGGTCTCCAGACCGAAGAGGACGGGGGGAATCTCCCGAGCGTCGTAGGAGGAAGCCACATTCTCCCGCTGGTCGACATCATCCGAGGAACGATGAGGCACCCATCACTCGTGCCGAGTTCCAACAATTCCAGGCAACGGTGTTGCAAGCTCTCAACCTTCGCCCCAACAACAATAATGCCCAAAGGGTTCCAAGACCCCCACGGGTCCCAAGTCCTCGCCACCGATCCATAAGTCCTCCCCCGGCTCCTAGTCACCAGCAACACCCTCTTAGTCCTTGCCGATCCCAGGACTATCGATGCCGTAGTCCCCACTCCCTTCCTATGAAGACGAGTCCAGGGGATCGATTGACTACCACCGGAGGGACGATGCCCTCTACCGTCGCCTCCACAAGATAGAGAGGCGCATCGGTCGAATGAATAAGGAGGAGTCGAGAGGAAGAACCGTCCGCCCCAGCAGACCCCCCTTCTCTCGGACTATCATGGAGGCTCCCATCCCGAGGGGTTTCAAGCCTCCGCAGTTTGAAACGTACTCAGGGGAGTCGGACCCTGTTGATCATGTCGAGAGCTTCAAGACCTTGATGCTAATCCACCAAACTTCCGACGCCATGCTTTGCAAAACCTTCCCTGCCACTCTCAAGGGTTCGGAGCGGGAATGGTACTCCCGGCTCGTTCCCTCTTCCATCTTCTATTTTGAACAGTTCGAAACGCTCTTCATAACCCACTTTGTGAGCAGCAGAAGAACGGAGAAGACCAGCCTCTCTCTACTCCACCTCCGACAGGAGAGGGGAGAGAAGTTGAGGGACTATGTGAGGAAATTTACTGCGGAGGTCAGGTCCATCGCCTCCCTCGACCAGTCTGTGGCGACCGTCGCATTCCAATCCAACGTCCTCAACTCTAACCTTCGGTCGTCTCTCGCCAAAAAGCCCCAGCACAACTTTGCCGACCTTCTCCTTAGATGCGAGAAGTATATTCGGGCTGAGGAAGCCGAGTGCTTCCCGGGCTTCGGAGGATCCGCTTCCGGGTCGAAGAGAAAGACAACGGAAGAGGAAGGGGCCAAGAAGCTACAGAAGGATAATAGCGGTCAGCGCCATCCTCCTCCCAGGTTCGAGAAATTTACTCCTCTCACTACCAACGTTTCCACCATCCTGATGGAAGTTGAGAAGGAGGGAGTTATACCTCCCGCTCCGAGGATGAACACCCCGGCCAAGAGGAGGAACAAGGAGAAGTGGTACCGTTACCACCGGGATCATGGCCACGACACCAACGATTGCCGAGCGCTGAATAACGAAATAGAGGCCCTCATCCAGAGGGGGCAGTTGGCTAAGTTTGTGAAGACAAATGATCGGGGAGTTCGTACCACTCCTCTGCCTCGGGAGGCTAACAAGCGCTCCGAGCGATGAGATGAAACCCCCGAGTTCGAGGAGGAACGTGTTTTGCACCTTATCCACGGGGGTCCAATGGGGGGATCTTCCAACTCCTCTCGGAAGGCCTTCGTCCGAGAGGTCAACTCAGTTCACGGTGCCCCTCCCTCCAAAGGCCTCAGCGTCCCAGTAACTTTCTCTGATGAAGACCTCGAGGGGGTCCGAACTCCCCAATGCGACGCACTTGTTATCGACCTCCGCATGGAGAACTTCAAAGTGCAGAGGATCCTAGTAGACAACAGGAGCTCTGTGAACATCCTCTTCCTCTCGGCCTTCCGAGGGCTGCAACTATCCCGGGATCACCTCAAACCGGCCGGCTACACGCTCCACGGGTTCATGGGGGTACCAGTAACTGTCGAAGGGGTTATCACCCTGGACGTAACTGCTGGGAAGACCCCTACCACCCGGACAGAGCCGATGGACTTTATGGTCGTCGATGTCCCGGCTGCATACAATGTCATCTTGGGCCGACCTGGCCTAGCTGCCCTGGAAGCCGTTCCTTTGGCGTACCACCTCAAGATGAAGTTTCCTACCCGGGCGGGAATGGGAGAAGTCAGGGGCAGCCAAGAGACGGCTCGGAAGTGCTACATGACTTCCACTGGGGGTCCGGTGCTCTCTCTCGAGACTTTAGAGATCCCCGAGCCGAACTTCCCACCCACGTCCAAGCCAGCGGACGAATTGGAAGAAGTGCTCTTCTCGGACGAGGACCCGAGTCGAAAGTTCCTCATTAGCAAGTCCCTGCCGACTGCCCTATGTTCCGACTTGGTGCAGTGCATCCAGAAGAACCACGACCTATTTGCTTGGTCCGCCACGGATATGCCCGGGATTTTCGAGGAGCTTCTAGTGCACCGCCTCAGCATCGAATCGGGGTGCAGACCGGTTCAGCAGAAGAGGCGTAAATTCGCTCCCGAGCGACAACAAGCCATCAAGGAGGAGGTGGACAAGCTCCTAAAAGCTCGGTTCATACAGGAGGTGAACTACCCCGAGTGGCTCTCCAACGTCGTCATGGTTAAGAAGTCCAATGGTTCCTGGAGGATATGCATCGACTTCACAGACTTGAATAAGGCGTGTCCGAAGGATCCGTTCCCTCTCCCGAATATCGACACCCTCATCGATGGCACCTCAGGCCATGAGCTCCTCAGCTTCATGGATGCCTTCTTCGGCTACAACCAGATCCGAATGTTCCCCCCGGACATTCCGAAGACTTCCTTCATTACCGACCAAGGCCTCTACTGTTATAGAGTTATGTCGTTCGGATTAAAGAACGCTGGAGCCACCTACTAGCGCCTCATCAACAAAGTCTTCCAAAGCCAGATAGGCCGCAACATGGAAGTATACATCGACGACATGCTCGTGAAGAGCGTCCGAGATACCGACCACGTGGCCGACCTACAGGAGGCATTCGGCGTACTGAGAAGGCACAACATGAGGCTTAATCCGAACAAGTGTGCGTTCGGGGTCTCGTCAGGAAAGTTCCTCGGCTTCATGGTCAGCCAGTGAGGGATCGAAGCAAATCCTGAAAAAATTAAGGCCATACTGGACATGGCCCCGCCCCGGAACGTCAAGGAAGTGCAGAGGCTTACGGGTCGCCTCGCCGCTATTGGGTGATTCCTTTCGAAGTCTAGGGAAAAGTGCCTCCCCTTTTTTAAGGCTCTCGGGGGGCCAAGGGTTTCGAGTGGGGCGAACTGCAACAGGAGTCGTTCAAACAACTGAAAGCCTACTTGGTCAATCCTCCCCTGCTCAGCAAGCCCGTTCCAAGGGAAACCCTCTTCATCTACTTAGCTGCTTCCGAGCAGACCCTAAGTGCCGTCTTGGTAAGGAAAGAAGACCGGGCTCAGAGGCCCATTTACTATGTGAGCAAGGTGCTTCGGGACGCCGAGCTCCGCTACCCGAAGGTAGAAAAGATGGCCTACGCCCTGGTTATGGCGACAAGGAAGCTCCGCCCATACTTTCAGTCCCACTCGGTTGTGGTCCTTACCGACCAACTGCTGAAGCAGGTCCTCTACAAGTCGGAAACCTCAGGCCGGCTTATGAAATGGTCCATCGAGCTGAGTCAACACGACATCTCCTACCAGCCCCGGACTGCGATCAAAGCTCAAGCCCTCGTAGACTTCATCGTCGAGACCACCATTCCCGAAGTCAGCCATGTCCCGAACGGACCCCCTATTTGGACGGTTTTTGTGGACGGTTCCTCTTGCAACGAGGGAAGCGGCGCCGGTATCATCCTAACGGGTCCAGATGACTTCGTCCTCCAGTTTTCCCTCCGCATGAATTTCAAGGCCTCAAACAACGAAGTAGAGTATGAGGCACTAATCACGGGCCTCGGACTTGCCCGAAGTGCTGGGGCGCAGCGCCTCCGAATCCATAGTGACTCTCAGCTGGTTGTGAACCAAGTCTTGGGCGATTACGAGGCACGAGACGAACGGATGGCGAAGTTCCCCGCCAAAGTCCGAACCCTCATGGCCCGGTTCGAAGAGGCACTCATCCAACGAGTCCCTCGAGAAGATAATTCACAGGCCGACGCCCTCTCCAAGTTGGCCTCATCCTCCCTCCAAGGTCTCGAGCAGACCGTCTTGATCGAGGTCCTCTTGAAACCGAGCATAGAAGACGAGACCTTCGACTCAGTGGAGTCATTGCCGGTCCTACTGCAAGATAATTGGATGAAGCCGTTAGTGGAATTCTTAAGGGACGGACTCCTCCCCGAGGACCCCAAGGAAGCATGCCGAGTGAGAACCAGGGCCGAGCAGTACATCCTGATCGAGGGGATCTTGTACAGGCGCTCCTTCTCGCAGATAGACGGCCGACCATACCTGAGGTGCCTTTCCCCAGAATAGGCCGACTACGCCTTACAGGAGCTCCACGAAGGCATCCACGAGGTCGTAGAAGTGGTAGGAAGATGTGTCGAACCCCGGGTTCCGAGTGGCGATATGAAGCAGGGCTCGGCCATACGCGTCCTCCATGTTCTTAAACATGTGCTGCTCGGCCTCTCGCTGGACAGCCCTCTTCGCCTTCGCCACCTTCGATTGGTGCTTGGCCATGATCTTCTCGGTCTTCTTCCGAGCTTTCTCCGCCTCTGACCGAGCTTTCTCCGCCTCCGACCGAGCCTTGGCCAGCTCCTCCTTCAGCTCGGCATTCTTCTTCTCCGAGGCCTCGAGCTTGGCTGCCTCGTCCTTCGACCGCTGAACGGCTTCGGCCAGCTGTGCCTCCAACCCTGCCACTTCGGCACCGCGTTTTGCCGAGAGGAGTTGCTCAGCATCGAGCAGCTTCATAGCTTTTGCGTGCTTCGACCTCTCCCGGTCGTACTGTGCCGTCAGCTCTTGTTCTTTGCTCGCAAACTCTTCGAGCAAGAAGTTGAAGTGGCAGAGGGTCTGAAAAGAGAACAAACCGTTAAGGTCCGGACCTAGAAACTTAGAAAATTTCGGAAAAAATGCTTCAAGAAGAAAGTGTTCGGTCCACTTACCAACATCGTGTTCCGAGCAATCTGTATTGTGGCGTCCCCGACCTCCCCAGACTTAAGGGCCGCTCGGTACTTTGGGGTCGGCAGGTGCTTCACCTCCTGCATACAAATATTGCTGTCGCCCAAAAAACCGTCGACCTTCATCACTTGCCAGTCGGGGACGAAGATCTGCTTGTGCCCCTCAGGTCAGAATCTTCTCCGCTTCGGCAGTGAGGGGCGGAACTTGGAGGGATAACACCTTGCTCACGTTGAACGCACCGCTCGACAAGCCGGGAGCATCTGCCTTCGCCGTTGGAATCAGCGCATCCGAGACAGGAGGATCGGAGGCCGCGACCTTCTCCTGCTCGGGATCGGCATCCGGAACAACGACCCCCTGCAGGTCGGCGGTCTTCGGGACCGAAGGCTATCTTCGGCGCTCGGCCACCCTGAGGCCCTGTCGAGGGTCTCTTCTTTCTCGTCTCCTGCTCCCTAGCCACCTTGTCCTTCGCCATCAACGCCCTATAGTCCATCTTAGAAGACTCTGCACAAACCGAATGAAAAAACTTAGAAAAATTTTCAAGAATTTCAAGCAAAAAGTAAAAATACTAGAAGCATACTGGGGTCGATCGGACTGAGACCCCCTCGGAACAAAGCCTCCTCGGTAATGTCTTTCCAACTTAGCGTCGGCAGGCCGAGGAGTTTCTTAAGGACTTTCGTCTCCTCGTCACTCAGCACCGGCTCCTTCTTCACTCGCTTGGGCAGGCCTTCCCTCGACCAAGCTATCGGAATTGCCCAGGGTGCGGGAGCTCGGACAATGAAATACTTCTCCTTCCAATGCTTGATCGAGTCTGTGTTCTCGATCAACTTCATGCCTGTCCGCGGCGAAAGGTAGAACCTCTGCTCATTCCTGTTCGGCTGACAAGGGCGGTAGAGACTCCGAAGGAGGAACAGACTTGGCTCGGCGCCGATCTCTTGACACTGAAGAACAAACGCCAAAATGTGCTTCCAAGTGTTCGGCATCAGCTAGGCGGGGCACAGGCCGTACCAATTGAGGACCTCGGCAATGAACGGATGCAGCGGAAAGCAAAGCCCAGCGGCCAAGGAGTCGACCGGAAAAACGCATGCGTCGGCCGAAGACGATGTGCAGGCTCAGAAACCAGGCCCCGGGAGAAGCAGCCCATATTCGGCAGGGATCTGGAATCCAGTCCGGATCTGATGCAAATCAGCCTCCGTAAGAACCGAAATGATATGGTCCACCTCGGACAACTCTCTCGGCTCGTTCTCCTCTACCGACTTGGTGGTGCCCTGGGTCACCTTCTCCAGCATCTCTTCGGAATAGCTCCGAACACCCCCCACGCTCGACAGAACGATCGGCTGCCGACCGAACGCCCCTGTCGTCTTCGGCTGCTCAATGATCGTAACCACTCCCTTACCCTTCTGGGACTTCGCCACAACCTCCTGGGGTGGCTCGGCGACCTCACCACTCTTGCTCGGCCGAACAACGGTCTGCTCGGTCAGCTCTACCACCTCCTTTCCTTTACTCGCTCGGCTAACGACTTGGTCCGAGGCGGGGGTCTCATCCGAAGAAGTAATCTTAACCATTTTTTCTAAAGAGAAAGGAGAGAGACTGACCTTGAAGTGACTGTTACGGTCGGAAAAGTTCGCCGGAGCAAAGAAACGCCTTGCCGCGACAGCTAGCAGCACCACCCAAGAGCTAAAAACTTCGATGGTGAAAAGTAAAAACTTGAGAGAGAAAGTAAAAGTGAATAATGAGATTTGGGTTGGGGGAGTGAAGATTTATAGTAAGAGAAAAAGTCTCTTGGGCTTCCTAACGTAAGGGCGCGACTCTTCGCCTGCTATTGGAACGTTACGAAAGCCCAAACGACTTTGTGACCGAGCAGCTACTGTTGGCGAAAAGACAAAACGTTTCGATACAAGTCAAGTAGCTCGGCACACACGGGATCAAAATCCGAGCGACGTGCGAGCCGACCCCAACATCAAAGGGCCCGGTCGGCTAACCGAGCAAGTGCCCATCCGAGCCCCAAAATGGAGAAAATTCACTTTCTCCTCAACCTTCGTGTAAGATCTCGATCAGATGGCTCAGATCTTGCCAGCGTCGCTAAAAGACAAGATAACGTTTTCTTGAGAACTGGGCCCGTCTCGAGATTCGTGCCACCATCCAACGGGTCAGATCGTGCCACGTCGCCCGGATGAAGCACTTCGGACCCGGACACCCCGCATCTGTCCCAGGAAGCAAGAGAAAATTTGGATTAAAAGTTTTAAGGCACCGCCCTCGGCGAGCCCCCCGGGCCCCAGGACTCGGTCGATTCCCCTCTCACCCGTGAGCAACTCGAGGCTTACGACCTCGGAAGCCGAAACCACAAATCGTTCAAGGGTTGGAGAAAAACCACCATCGCGTGGGGCCCGGTCAGAAAGCAGATCGGCACACCTCCCATCTCTATCTCCTTTGGGCTGACAACCATCAGAAGCCGTCAGCCCGGAAGGAAGACAGAGATCAGAGGAGACCCATCCTTCCGAAGCACCTTGTCCCCCGGGTCCGGACTCCGGTCGTCATCACTTCTGCCCTGATCCCCCTTGACCCTGACATCCGCACCGGGGCCGTCAGAATCAGGAGAAGATCACGGCGGAAGACTGACCACCCATCCGACGCTCTCAGGGTTAGAATTTTTCAAAAAACAGGCATCCGCCCAATGCAGACACCTCCGATGGCTAAAAATCAACATTGCTGTGACTGAAACTACAAGGGGAGTGGGGTATTTATAACCTCCCCCCAAAGACCAGCCATTATGGCCCACGGGAGGCCAAACGATGGAAGCCCAGCAGTCACGCCTAGGGAGCTGAAACGCCTCGCATTAAATAGAAGACACCATTCTTAATGAACCCGAGAAGTGGGGACGCCGCACAAATCCTAGGGGCGCCATTAATGCTCTTGGGAACTGAACCGTCTCGAGATTCGTTCCGCCATCCAACGGCCTAGATCGCGCCACCACGCTCGGATTGCCGAACCCTTAGACCTCCGGTCGGCTAACCGAGCAAGTGCCCATCCGAGCCCCAAAATGGAGAAAATTCACTTTCTCCTCAACATTCGTGTATGATCTCGATCAGACGGCCCAGATCTCGCCAGCGTCGCTAAACGACAAGATAGTGTTTTCTTGGGAACTGAGCCGTCTCGAGATTCGTGCCACCATCCAATGGCTCAGATCTTGCCAGCATCGCTAAAAGACAAGATAGTGTTTTCTTGGGAACTGGGCCCGTCTCGAGATTCGTGCCATCATCCAACGGCTCAGATCGCGCCACGTCGCTGGAACAGCCGAACCCTTAGACCTCCGGTCGGCTAACCCAGCAAGTGCCCATCCGAGCCCCAAAACGGAGAAAATTCACTTTCTCCTCAACGTTCGTGTAAGATCTCGATCAGACGGTCCAGATCTTGCCAGCGTCTGTAACACCCCGCAAAATTGGAAATTACAATTTTGTCCTCGTGTGTTATGCACGTGTATTTTGTAACGTGTTTTCATCCCTGTATTTTGATTATCAACTATTTATTTATTTTCAATATTGATTTTTCCCTATTTTGAATCAACAAAAATATAATATTTCAATCTTCATATTCTACGTGCTTTTTACGTGTTTTGATGCACGTGTTTCCATCACTACGTACGATGTTTCTATGGATTTAAATTATTCATTTTATGTATTTAAATCTATTTTATAAAACGAAAATTTATTTTCCCCTTATTTTGATTAAAATGCATTTTTCGATTTTTTTTGCACGTATAGTGCACGTACAAATTTTTATTCTCATTTTGCTACTCTCATTTTACTATTTTTAGCATGCATTAGTTTTATTTAGCCTTTCTTTTGATCCATGGACCTATAAACTAAAATGTAGCCCATTAGGAGAGGAGCCCACTAGATAATTAAATAAATTAGTTAGTAATGAGCCTATGTAGCAAGCCCACTAGATAATTAAATAAATTAATTAGTAATGAGCCCATGTAGCAAGCCCACTATTAAAATCACATTTTTAGTTAAACATGTACTAATACATGACAAGTTACACATATTAGTATACATTTAGAGTTATAGAAATGTGTTCATATTTGTTTATGCATGTGTGCATGCATACATAAATGTATTTGGACCATTTTTTGGGCAAGGGGAGGAGAAGAGTTGGTAGGTTGAGTTAGTGGAGAGTGGGGAGATGAAGAGATGAAGGTTTTAGGAGTTAGGAAAGTGGAGAGTTGTAAAATAAATTTGAAGAGTTATTAGGGTGAGATTTTTGCACTTTAGACCCTTCCAAAATCCTATAAATAGAGTCTCATTTCCTACATTTCTCTTGCACCAAAAACATTATAGAAAGAAAGAAAGAAAGAAAGAAAAGAAAGAGAGTGAGGGTCCTTTTGCTTGGAGGAATTGCTAGAGAGAGGAAGTCATTGCTAGGGAAAGGGAGCTTTGCTAGGAGAAGGAACCATTGCTAGGAGTTTGTCTTGGAGCTAGAAGAAGTGTCCCATCCTTCCCTTCAATTGATCAAGCTTCAATAAGGTGGGTGTTCTCCTACTTTCTAATGTTTTTTGAATGTACATGCTAATAAAAGTGAATGAGTAGTTTTGATAAAATAGAATAACTATACTATGATTGTGGTGAGATTAATAGTGAATCATGCTATGTTGACAAATAGATTAACATTGTGTTAGTGGGTGATTTCATTATTGTCTAGTGTAGGATATGCATACAAAAAAGAGTAGTATAAGAAGATATTGTTTGAGAATTATAAGATAAAATTTATGCTAGTATATCATGTTTTGAATGAGGATGATTTTGTTGTGACATCATGCTAATTAAAAAGAAGAATTTCTTTATACCATGAATCATGTTAATGTGATTGCAATTTTTGTACTTGTTGAGTATGTGAGAATTTTAGTGATGAATATCATATGATAAACATGCTTTATGATTTATTGACTAAGAAAGAAGAAAGTAAAATTTTGTTATTATTGACATATGTATAATTTTTATTGTTATATTTGGAAAATAACAATTTGTTCATGAAAGAGATTTTGTAAAATTCTTATGATTTGAGACTTGTTGGCATGCTATAAATTCCCAAGTTTGTATAAGAGAAATTAAACAATTTTTTTTTTCATTCAAGTTTTGAGAAATGCAAGTTTATGTGTAAATTGAAAAGAAGAGTTTAACTAAAGAATTATTACTATGAACAATGTTAGAATACTCGATATGTATGAGAAATTGTCAAAGAATGCTATATTTCGACATATGATTAGAGATATGATGAAAAAGAAAAGAGAAGGAAATAATTTTTTATGAAGTATGTTGACATATGTCGAAAAATACAATTTTCTTTTGTATGAAAGGAATTCCTTTGAGACATCCATAATCGATTAAAAGATATGTTGATTCTTAACACAAATTTCTATTTGTAGGATGTTGGGCATAAACTAGTTTTTTAGAAAATCATGATTTTAATTTTCGAGTTTGAAAAGAAGTGTAAATTTTGTAAAGAAAGGAAAATCTTTTTTTTAAAATGAGATATATGCTAAAAATAAGTTTGGACTTGTTGATTACTATTTAAGATTTCCTTTTAGTCCAAAGAGAAGTTTATTCCAATATCCTAAAGGATTGGATTATTGGGTAAACAAGTTTTATTAAAAAGAAACAATTTCAGAAAATTGTGAACAAAAGTATATGAATACAACTTCTAAACAAAAAGCACACTAGGACTTACTAGGTTAGTCAATGAGCACCTCTTATAAGAGATCTTGGATTCAAATCTTGATAGCCATCTTTTATTTTTTTTGATTTGGTTTTAATAGAATAAGATGTTTTTTTTTAGTATGAATAAATTCCTATTATGGTTATAAGATAAAATGGAAGCTATTAGAGATTGTTATGAAAATTTTATTGTCTATTTTAAGAAAGTAAAAAATGAGACTTTAAAAAGGGGGCTTTTGATTAAAACTCATACTTTCTTCATATAAAATGAAGTAATAAATATTAAAGTTAATCATAACTTTATTGCATATTTTGAGGAAAAATGAAATGAGAAATATTAAGATTGTTTTCTTGTATATTTTGAGATATAAAGAGAGATGAAATTGTGAGTATGAAACTTTGTAGTGAACAAAAACAAAGTATTATTTTTGTGAAGTGATTTTTTTAAGAGAATTATACTTTGATTTTGTTTAAGAAATATTTTAAAGGGAATTGAGATATTGTGATAGTTTGAATTGGTTATAAAATTTCATGTGATGAAATTGTGTTCTTAAAAAGGGAATCCTTTTTGCTTATAAAGACTATGAGTGAATAACTAGATTATGAATAGTGTAAAGACTAAGAAATGATTGCTTTATGGATAAGTGCTAATACAAGACATTAATCATTGTGAATAAGTAGAAGATGAAAATTATATAAGTTTAAGACATGATTAAGAAAGGGTGTGAATACCCATGTTCCTTGTACATGAAAGTTTATGATTTAGAGTTAGTACGACCTCGGTACCGGCATTATTGAAAGAAAGGATTTGAGAAATGATTTGGAGATATGGCCGTGGAGCTATCTCGTATTTGTTGTTTAAGTCCGGTGGGAGGTAAGACTAATTCTTTGAATGGAAATTATTCATGTCTTGAATTTAAGAAAATTTAGGCACATAAGTGAAGATGTAGTAAGCTTAGGGAAACGTAAGTGGGGTGCTCTATATAGTCGGCGGTGGACTCCAAGACTATAGACCCAGTTGGTGGACTGAGGTTGCCCTGTGGGAGACGGATTATTATATTTTGATCTGGGACTATGAGGACGGGTCGGCGGTGGACTCCAAGATCTTGAGTAGTCGGACGGATGGATTTTTGTGTTTACCGTTTCCAATGTATATATATATATACTGGGCTAGAGGGTCACATACGGGACGGTTCGTACGATGTGGAATCTGTTATAACAGCTGGCGGTGGACTCCAAGGCTGGGATTCACATTCGTGGAATAGTCTGAACTTTGTTTTGCTACCGGGTAGTTTTCATGGCGAGAGATCGAGCCCTGTATTGTGAAGAACGTAGGCACTTGCTGTAGCGCCCCGATTTCCGATACCGGAAAACCGAGACACAAGCCAAGATCTTTGCTTCAATTAGTCACAATACACAGAAAAACAGGAGAATTTAAAACTTTTTATTCAATACACAATGTGTTACAAGTCTGAATACTGTACAACTGTAATACTTTACAATGGAGTTACAATATTGCCTTTAAATTTCTAAGTATTACAACCTTCACATCTTACATCAGAGTACTTCTTAACTAATACAGAATCAATACATATTTTACAGCGGAACTAACTCAACACTGACTCCTTGCTTTCCTTGCCTTGAGTCCTCCTGAATCTCGCCTTTGTACCTCGGCGATCCAGTACCTATGGAAGTGGGGACGTCAGTATTCACTGACGCTTAAAGGCTGATCATATAGCAGCGAATCTTCCAAACAATATACAAAATATACAAACATAGCAATGGTGTCGGTGTAGTTTAAGTGTACGTGAGTGCTATGACTAGACTCTAATGTGATACTTAAGTAGAACTAGGACACTCCTATTCTAATATCCGGGATTTGAACCCGCGTTATGAATTCTAACTATACACAACCCGTTCCTGACACCCACCCACGGCAGTTCAGGAATTAACAGCGCGAGATACGCAACCCGTGTCCTCAACTTGTGAGACGGCACCGTACGTATCCCTTTGACGGGAAGGTAGAACTAGGATGCTTCCTATTCTAATGTCAGCAAGTCTCCGAAAGTAACATGCAGCCCATAAATACATGCGACTCCATCTCAAGCCGTTTCTCCATATATAGGGATTTGAACCCGCGTTATGAATTCTAATTGTACACAACCTGTTCCTGACACCTACACGTGACTCGCGAGGCTGCAGATGTGGTCATGTGCCACTGTTGCATTTCGCCCGTGGTGTCTATGTTCCCACCGCGACCCGGCTAACCGGACCTCACTCAAATTAGACGATCCCGACGTATCGGGTGTCATTACACACAAACCAAACCATAGAGTTTCGCAAGCGCAGGGTAGCACGAAGCCTACCCTGTGGCACTCTCTGGGGTATCGCAAGCGCAGGACTGCACAATGCATCCTGTGGCACCCCTAGCCACGGTACTTCAGGAATTAACAGAGCGAGATACGCAACCCGTGTCCTCAACTTGTGAGACGGCACCGTACGTATCCCTTTGACGGGAAGGTACAACCCGGTACACCACCTATGATCTGCCTCAAGAGACGAGTTAGTGTCGGGGCCCCCTACAACTGACCCCTCTCTCCCGGCAAAAGGTTTTAAGTAAACTGATCCTTATAAGTCACTATCCTAGTGATGTCCCTGACTCGAACAATCCTAGGGATGACGATGTTATAACACAACATGCTAGGCCTTAAATTAGGCTTCGCAAAACAACTCTACTAGGCCGCTCAACCTAGATTTACCAGAATCCTTCAGGGCCCGGTTTGTGGCTCATCGATCCAAGACTTTGGCCGTCGCGAATATATACGCACGCCGCTACCCTAGACTTGGATTCTGTCTATACTCTGGTCCTCGATCAACCTACCCTGGTTAAGATTCGACGGTACACAAGGAGCGACTCCTCCACAGTTCCTTAGGATAGAAACACATGTCTTGATGGTCGATAGCCCTTAGGGTGGTAACATCACCCTAGATAGCACAACTAACTGTGTACTAGCTAACAAGCTATACACGAGTAATAACCACATACGAACCAACTAAGCTACGTATGAAACAATAACTACCTACGAGCCAGGCGGGCCTCGCAGGGGATAACCACGTACATACCAGCCAAATAAGCCGCGTATGAGACCAACAGCTACGTACGGGCCAGTCGGGCCGCGTACGAGACAACAACCTACATACGAGCCAACTAAGCTACGTATGAGACCTACCGCTACATACGGGCCAGTCGAGCCACGTACGAGCATGACCGTGTGCAAACAACCATACAGGTAATCAACCCTAGAAGCAACCAAACGAGCTCACTAACAAACTTAATCTTCTATTGTTAGAAGCAATAGAAGAATCTACTAATATTCTATGGTCGGTATTCCACTAAGGAAGGATCCGAAGGCGACCTAACGGCCTTTATCGGACCAACTATCACTAGTGGTCTTCCCAATCCTTATTACTTCAACCTATAGCGCCTTAAGTATGGCATACAATTACAAGCAGCTTCCTACGACAATCAATCATATAACACAACCACCATGATATTCCTATGTATGAATGTGATTAATGCTTATGCTTACATTGAGCTCAAGCATGAAAATCACTAACGACCTTAAACATAAAATTCTCTATAGTCAATCGTAGGTTACAAGTTGAGCATGGAAGCCTACTACTTATCATAACCAACCACCACCACCCAACTAAGCAACATTCCAAGGTATAGTAGGTAGTCCTAACACTACTCCTACAACATTCTAAGCAAGTATTACTCTAGCATGGTATAGAACCCCACATAAATCACTACAACTAGCCATGGGTAGTTTCTTTACTCTAAGCATGAACATCATAGTATGGGTATCCTTAACTTAACATGATTAATACTTTGCATGATACCTACTTACTTAGCATAAGTCATGATCATCTACTAATATAACATACACTTCTCTACCATTTATCTAGCATGGTATACAATTTGCATTCAATTTAAACTAGCATGATATGCAAAATACTTACAATTAAGCTAGCATGGTATATCGCTTTCCAACAATTAAACTAGCATGGTATATGATTTTATCATGGATCCTACAACACTCTAGGCACAATAAAATTTATCCAAACATTGTAGGAAACTTTTGGATTGAATCCTACACATTCTAAGCATAACTAAGTCACTAAACATAATAGGAAAGTTTAGGAATGAATCCTACAAAATTCTAGTATAAGTGAGTTACTAAACATGATAGGAAAAGAATCCTACACATTACCAAGCATGCTAGGAAAAGAATCCTACAACATTCCAAACGTTAAGCATGGTAGGATAAGTTTATAAAACATTCTACAATTAATTAAGCATAGAATCATGGTAGGATATTTTTATAAGTAATCCTACAACTAATTAAGCATAAATATGGCTTCTAATTATTTTTTTGAAGCAAAGCTACAACTAACTAAGCATGGTAAGCATGGTAGGATATTTTTAAATGCAATCCTACAACTAATTAAGCATAGATATGGCTTCTAATTATTTTTAGAAGCAAGCTACAACTAACTAAGCATGGTAAGCATGATAGGATATTTTTAAATGCAATCCTACAACTAATTAAGCATAGATATGGCTTCTAATTATTTTTAGAAGCAAAGCTACAGCTAACTAAGCATGGTAAGCATGGTAGGGTATTTTTAAATGCAATCCTACAACTAATTAAGCATAGATATGGCTTCTAATTATTTTTAGAAGCAAAGCTACAACTAACTAAGCATGGTAAGCATGGTAGGATATTTTTAAATGCAATCCTACAACTAATTAAGCATAGATATGGCTTCTAATTATTTTTAGAAGCAAAGCTACAACTAACTAAGCATGGTAAGCATGGTAGGATATTTTTAAATGCAATCCTACAACTAATTAAGCATAGATATGGCTTCTAATTATTTTTAGAAGCAAAGCTACAACTAACTAAGCATGGTAAGCATGGTAGGATATTTTTAAATGCAATCCTACAACTAATTAAGCATAGATATGGCTTCTAATTATTTTTAGAAGCAAGCTACAACTAACTAAGCATGGTAAGCATGATAGGATATTTTTAAATGCAATCCTACAACTAATTAAGCATAGATATGGCTTCTAATTATTTTTAGAAGCAAAGCTACAACTAACTAAGCATGGTAAGCATGGTAGGATATTTTTAAATGCAATCCTACAACTAATTAAGCATAGATATGGCTTCTAATTATTTTTAGAAGCAAGCTACAACTAACTAAGCATGGTAAGCATGATAGGATATTTTTAAATGCAATCCTACAACTAATTAAGCATAGATATGGCTTCTAATTATTTTTAGAAGCAAAGCTACAACTAACTAAGCATGGTAAGCATGGTAGGATATTTTTAAATGCAATCCTACAACTAATTAAGCATAGATATGGCTTCTAATTATTTTTAGAAGCAAGCTACAACATTCTACTACTACTACTACCCCTACTTTAATCAAAACATAACACACCATTATCTACTACTACTACTACTTCATTCACAACAAAATCATCACATACAACTATCCATTACTACTACTACTTTATGGACATAAGCATACTACTACTTTATTAATTACATACATGCTACTACTACTTCATTTATTACATACTACTACTTATTATTTTAGCTTACTACTACTTGGTTGCTTACTAATCTTTGTTATTACTAGTGATAAAAGAAAGATCCTTTTTTATTAAGTTACAACTAGTGATTAGAAATAAAAGAAGATCTTTTTATTTATTAGCTACAACTAGTGATTAGAAATAAAAAGAAGATCTTTTTATTTATTATTTACAACTAGTGATTAAAAATAAAAGAAAGATTCTTTTTAATTAGTTAGCTACAACTAGTGTTTAAAATAAAAGAAGATCTTTTTGATTAATAGCTACAACTAGTGATTAAGAATAAAAAGAAGATCTTTTTAATTTATTAGCTACAACTAGTGTGTAAAATAAAAGAAGATCTTTTTGATTAATAGCTACAACTAGTGATTAAGAATAAAAAGAAGATCTTTTTAATTTATTAGCTACAACTAGTGTGTAAAATAAAAGAAGATCTTTTTGATTAATAGCTACAACTAGTGATTAAGAATAAAAAGAAGATCTTTTTAATTTATTAGCTACAACTAGTGTGTAAAATAAAAGAAGGTCTTTTTGATTAATAGCTACAACTAGTGATTAAGAATAAAAAGAAGATCTTTTTAATTTATTAGCTACAACTACTGTGTAAAATAAAAGAAGATCTTTTTGATTAATAGCTACAACTAGTGATTAAGAATAAAAAGAAGATCTTTTTAATTATTACACCAAGTCCTACAACCAACAATGGTTGTATATTTCAACAATATGCAATATGTGAGTCCTTTGGTCCAATATCATACAACAAAAACTACAATACTAAAGCTATGAACTTTTTTGAGTTAGTAGTCACTACTACTAACTTTCTTTCTCTTTCATTCAACACAACCTCATAACCACACACCCACAAAAAGAACAAAGAAAACAAAACAAGAAGGTGAGAAGAAGAAGAAGTCACACAACAAACAACAAACAACCAAACAAACAATCAAAGAAACAAACACAAGAAGAAACCAAGTGTGAAGAAACCCCCACCTTCTCTAACTTTGGTGGAAGAACTAGCTAGCTATTCCTTCTCCTTCCCCTAGCTTGTTTAGAACTCTTCTATTACCTACAAAACAAAACTCTCTAGTTAATATGTTCTCTCTTTCTTTTCCTTTCCTTCTTTCTTTCTTTCTTTTGTTTTTTCTAAAATGAGAGAAGGAGGTGAATGAGGGGAGTTTTATAAAAGAGAAGGGAGGAGGTAAGTGCACCTATTGGCACAAATTACCCTCAAAACAAGGGCCGGCCATGCTCTAGGGGGGGGGGGGGGGGGGGGGGAGGGCATGGTGTAGAGTAGTGAGGTGGAGTGATAAGGGTTCTAGAAGAGTATTAGTTCTAATCTTTGTGCATACAACTCTTCTTTCACCCTCTTAACCACCCTAATTCTCTAATTAAGTTACCATGACAAGAAATAGTGTATTGTCCTAAAGTACATACCATATACTAGGTATAATATACTAAGTACCATACAATTTTCATGTATGTGTACATGTATGTGTATACAAAAGTTTCTTATAAAAATCCTTACAAAATTCCCAAAAATAGTTTAATTTGAAAAATAATAGTAAAATAAATTTTATTATTACTTCGGAGAGTCGCGCTATTAATTTGATGCGCTTTGGATGCGCACCGATCGACAGATGCGCGTAGGCACTGTTCGTGGGCGACCCGGCGAAAACCGCCAAAATAATCCGATTTTGGAATAAAAATAAAATAATAATAAAATAATAATAAAATAATAATTTATATGAGTTAATATCCGTCCGGGATATTACATTACTCCCTCCTTAGAATAGTTCTGTCCTCAGAACTACTTTAAGTTAGGAGAACGAATCGACAAACATGAAACAGTATAGTCGGAGAACAAGAGATGAACCGAAATTTTTCATTAATCATTCACCCAAAGGGTTACATTTATATGTACATCAACCCCTGGTTTACAAAATGTCATTTCTTTCTAAGTACTAACCTTCCTACCTATACTTTACAAGAGTAGGAGTCAAAATAACAACACCGTCTTCCTAGACCTACCTGTTTACAAAGTGTCACATTTTTCTTAGTGACATCCTCCCTATCTATACATCATACATGTAGGGGTCAAAATCCACAAAATGACAAAAACAGCTTCTAGGTACCCGACTGCCTAGTCGGTACTGCTGGCTCCTTCTGGCGGGTCCTGCCCGGTGATCAGCGCCAGTAACTGTGCAACCTGGACCTGAAGGTCCGCGCATCGGCGCTCCAAGCGCTCAAACTGTGCCCTGTAGGCACGGTCCCGGATCACCATACGGCGCTGCGCCCTGGCGTTGGCGCTCCTCAGTCTCTCCATCTCCCTGGCGTGGTGGTAGATGACGAACTCCGAGGAGTCCATCTTCGTCTCCAGGTGGATGTGCGACCACGTCAGTACGGAGATGTCGTCGAAGACCTGCTGGAAGGCCTCCTCGACGGGAGTAAGCTGGGGAGGTGGCGGTACCGGGGCCTGACCTCCAAAAGCGAAAGGCCCCTGCTGTGGCAGCTGCGGGGCTCCGGGGGCCAGTCCGGCCTCTACCGGTGGCTGTGCCTCCTCCATGACAGGCTCGGTATCCGAGTCTATCTCGATCACCTCTCCCTGTCCCCACCCACTTCCCGTGGGAACTGAGCTGTCCGTCATCCTGCAAGGAGTGGATACAGAAATTAGCATTGATATAGAAATATTATAAAACATAAGTTGAAAGAACAACAATATGAGTTATAATTATCTACAACTAGCTAAAACCCAATCTCCTACAGGCATCTAAGTTTAAATTTTCCCACTGTGTTAACTGTAAATTTAAGCTAGCTCTGATACCACTCTGTAGCGCCCCGATTTCCGATACCGGAAAACCGAGACACAAGCCAAGATCTTTGCTTCAATTAGTCACAATACACAGAAAAACAGGAGAATTTAAAACTTTTTATTCAATACACAATGTGTTACAAGTCTGAATACTGTACAACTGTAATACTTTACAATGGAGTTACAATATTGCCTTTAAATTTCTAAGTATTACAATCTTCACATCTTACATCAGAGTACTTCTTAACTAATACAGAATCAATACATATTTTACAGCGGAACTAACTCAACACTGACTCCTTGCTTTCCTTGCCTTGAGTCCTCCTGAATCTCGCCTTTGTACCTCGGCGATCCAGTACCTATGGAAGTGGGGACGTCAGTATTCACTGACGCTTAAAGGCTGATCATATAGCAGCGAATCTTCCAAACAATATACAAAATATACAAACATAGCAATGGTGTCGGTGTAGTTTAAGTGTACGTGAGTGCTATGACTAGACTCTAATGTGATACTTAAGTAGAACTAGGACACTCCTATTCTAATATCCGGGATTTGAACCCGCGTTATGAATTCTAACTATACACAACCCGTTCCTGACACCCACCCACGGCAGTTCAGGAATTAACAGCGCGAGATACGCAACCCGTGTCCTCAACTTGTGAGACGGCACCGTACGTATCCCTTTGACGGGAAGGTAGAACTAGGATGCTTCCTATTCTAATGTCAGCAAGTCTCCGAAAGTAACATGCAGCCCATAAATACATGCGACTCCATCTCAAGCCGTTTCTCCATATATAGGGATTTGAACCCGCGTTATGAATTCTAATTGTACACAACCTGTTCCTGACACCTACACGTGACTCGCGAGGCTGCAGATGTGGTCATGTGCCACTGTTGCATTTCGCCCGTGGTGTCTATGTTCCCACCGCGACCCGGCTAACCGGACCTCACTCAAATTAGACGATCCCGACGTATCGGGTGTCATTACACACAAACCAAACCATAGAGTTTCGCAAGCGCAGGGTAGCACGAAGCCTACCCTGTGGCACTCTCTGGGGTATCGCAAGCGCAGGACTGCACAATGCATCCTGTGGCACCCCTAGCCACGGTACTTCAGGAATTAACAGAGCGAGATACGCAACCCGTGTCCTCAACTTGTGAGACGGCACCGTACGTATCCCTTTGACGGGAAGGTACAACCCGGTACACCACCTATGATCTGCCTCAAGAGACGAGTTAGTGTCGGGGCCCCCTACAACTGACCCCTCTCTCCCGGCAAAAGGTTTTAAGTAAACTGATCCTTATAAGTCACTATCCTAGTGATGTCCCTGACTCGAACAATCCTAGGGATGACGATGTTATAACACAACATGCTAGGCCTTAAATTAGGCTTCGCAAAACAACTCTACTAGGCCGCTCAACCTAGATTTACCAGAATCCTTCACGGCCGGGTTTGTGGCTCATCGATCCAAGACTTTGGCCGTCGCGAATATATACGCACGCCGCTACCCTAGACTTGGATTCTGTCTATACTCCGGTCCTCGATCAACCTACCCTGGTTAAGATTCGACGGTACACAAGGAGCGACTCCTCCACAGTTCCTTAGGATAGAAACACATGTCTTGATGGTCGATAGCCCTTAGGGTGGTAACATCACCCTAGATAGCACAACTAACTGTGTACTAGCTAACAAGCTATACACGAGTAATAACCACATACAAGCCAACTAAGCTACGTATGAAACAATAACTACCTACGAGCCAGGCGGGCCTCGCAGGAGATAACCACGTACATACCAGCCAAATAAGCCGCGTATGAGACCAACAGCTACGTACGGGCCAGTCGGGCCGCGTACGAGACAACAACCTACATACGAGCCAACTAAGCTACGTATGAGACCTACCGCTACATACGGGCCAGTCGAGCCACGTACGAGCATGACCGTGTGCAAACAACCATACAGGTAATCAACCCTAGAAGCAACCAAACGTGCTCACTAACAAACTTAATCTTCTATTGTTAGAAGCAATAGAAGAATCTACTAATATTCTATGGTCGGTATTCCACTAAGGAAGGATCCGAAGGTGACCTAACGGCCTTTATCGGACCAACTATCACTAGTGGTCTTCCCAATCCTTATTACTTCAACCTATAGCGCCTTAAGTATGGCATACAATTACAAGCAGCTTCCTACGACAATCAATCATATAACACAACCACCATGATATTCCTATGTATGAATGTGATTAATGCTTCTGCTTACATTGAGCTCAAGCATGAAAATCACTAACGACCTTAAACATAAAATTCTCTATAGTCAATCGTAGGTTACAAGTTGAGCATGGAAGCCTACTACTTATCATAACCAACCACCACCACCCAACTAAGCAACATTCCAAGGTATAGTAGGTAGTCCTAACACTACTCCTACAACATTCTAAGCAAGTATTACTCTAGCATGGTATAGAACCCCACATAAATCACTACAACTTGCCATGGGTAGTTTCTTTACTCTAAGCATGAACATCATAGTATGGGTATCCTTAACTTAACATGATTAATACTTTGCATGATACCTACTTACTTAGCATAAGTCATGATCATCTACTAATATAACATACACTTCTCTACCATTTATCTAGCATGGTATACAATTTGCATTCAATTTAAACTAGCATGATATGCAAAATACTTACAATTAAGCTAGCATGGTATATCGCTTTCCAACAATTAAACTAGCATGGTATATGATTTTATCATGGATCCTACAACACTCTAGGCACAATAAAATTTATCCAAACATTGTAGGAAACTTTTGGATTGAATCCTACACATTCTAAGCATAACTAAGTCACTAAACATAATAGGAAAGTTTAGGAATGAATCCTACAAAATTCTAGTATAAGTGAGTTACTAAACATGATAGGAAAAGAATCCTACACATTACCAAGCATGCTAGGAAAAGAATCCTACAACATTCCAAACGTTAAGCATGGTAGGATAAGTTTATAAAACATTCTACAATTAATTAAGCATAGAATCATGGTAGGATATTTTTATAAGTAATCCTACAACTAATTAAGCATAAATATGGCTTCTAATTATTTTTTGAAGCAAAGCTACAACTAACTAAGCATGGTAAGCATGGTAGGATATTTTTAAATGCAATCCTACAACTAATTAAGCATAGATATGGCTTCTAATTATTTTTAGAAGCAAGCTACAACTAACTAAGCATGGTAAGCATGATAGGATATTTTTAAATGCAATCCTACAACTAATTAAGCATAGATATGGCTTCTAATTATTTTTAGAAGCAAAGCTACACCTAACTAAGCATGGTAAGCATGGTAGGGTATTTTTAAATGCAATCCTACAACTAATTAAGCATAGATATGGCTTCTAATTATTTTTAGAAGCAAAGCTACAACTAACTAAGCATGGTAAGCATGGTAGGATATTTTTAAATGCAATCCTACAACTAATTAAGCATAGATATGGCTTCTAATTATTTTTAGAAGCAAAGCTACAACTAACTAAGCATGGTAAGCATGGTAGGATATTTTTAAATGCAATCCTACAACTAATTAAGCATAGATATGGCTTCTAATTATTTTTAGAAGCAAAGCTACAACTAACTAAGCATGGTAAACATGGTAGGATATTTTTAAATGCAATCCTACAACTAATTAAGCATAGATATGGCTTCTAATTATTTTTAGAAGCAAGCTACAACTAACTAAGCATGGTAAGCATGATAGGATATTTTTAAATGCAATCCTACAACTAATTAAGCATAGATATGGCTTCTAATTATTTTTAGAAGCAAAGCTACAACTAACTAAGCATGGTAAGCATGGTAGGATATTTTTAAATGCAATCCTACAACTAATTAAGCATAGATATGGCTTGTAATTATTTTTAGAAGCAAGCTACAACTAACTAAGCATGGTAAGCATGATAGGATATTTTTAAATGCAATCCTACAACTAATTAAGCATAGATATGGCTTCTAATTATTTTTAGAAGCAAAGCTACAACTAACTAAGCATGGTAAGCATGGTAGGATATTTTTAAATGCAATCCTACAACTAATTAAGCATAGATATGGCTTCTAATTATTTTTAGAAGCAAGCTACAACATTCTACTACTACTACTACCCCTACTTTAATCAAAACATAACACACCATTATCTACTACTACTACTACTTCATTCACAACAAAATCATCACATACAACTATCCATTACTACTACTACTTTATGGACATAAGCATACTACTACTTTATTAATTACATACATGCTACTACTACTTCATTTATTACATACTACTACTTATTATTTTAGCTTACTACTACTTGGTTGCTTACTAATCTTTGTTATTACTAGTGATAAAAGAAAGATCCTTTTTTATTAAGTTACAACTAGTGATTAGAAATAAAAGAAGATCTTTTTATTTATTAGCTACAACTAGTGATTAGAAATAAAAAGAAGATCTTTTTATTTATTATTTACAACTAGTGATTAAAAATAAAAGAAAAATCCTTTTTAATTAGTTAGCTACAACTAGTGTTTAAAATAAAAGATCTTTTTGATTAATAGCTAAAACTAGTGATTAAGAATAAAAAGAAGATCTTTTTAATTTATTAGCTACAACTAGTGTGTAAAATAAAAGAAGGTCTTTTTGATTAATAGCTACAACTAGTGATTAAGAATAAAAAGAAGATCTTTTTAATTTATTAGCTACAACTAGTGTGTAAAATAAAAGAAGATCTTTTTGATTAATAGTTACAACTAGTGATTAAGAATAAAAAGAAGATCTTTTTAATTATTACACCAAGTCCTACAACCAACAATGGTTGTATATTTCAACAATATGCAATATGTGAGTCCTTTGGTCCAATATCATACAACAAAAACTACAATACTAAAGCTATGAACTTTTTTGAGTTAGTAGTCACTACTACTAACTTTCTTTCTCTTTCATTCAACACAACCTCATAACCACACACCCACAAAAAGGACAAAGAAAACAAAACAAGAAGGTGAGAAGAAGAAGAAGTCACACAACAAACAACAAACAACCAAACAAACAATCAAAGAAACAAACACAAGAAGAAACCAAGTGTGAAGAAACCCCCACCTTCTCTAACTTTGGTGGAAGAACTAGCTAGCTATTCCTTCTCCTTCCCCTAGCTTGTTTAGAACTCTTCTATTACCTACAAAACAAAACTCTCTAGTTAATATGTTCTCTCTTTCTTTTCCTTTCCTTCTTTCTTTCTTTCTTTTGTTTTTTCTAAAATGAGAGAAGGAGGTGAATGAGGGGAGTTTTATAAAAGAGAAGGGAGGAGGTAAGTGCACCTATTGGCACAAATTACCCTCAAAACAAGGGCCGGCCATGCTCTAGGGGGGGGGGGGGGGGGGGGGGGGAGGGCATGGTGTAGAGTAGTGAGGTGGAGTGATAAGGGTTCTAGAAGAGTATTAGTTCTAATCTTTGTGCATACAACTCTTCTTTCACCCTCTTAACCACCCTAATTCTCTAATTAAGTTACCATGACAAGAAATAGTGTATTGTCCTAAAGTACATACCATATACTAGGTATAATATACTAAGTACCATACAATTTTCATGTATGTGTACATGTATGTGTATACAAAAGTTTCTTATAAAAATCCTTACAAAATTCCCAAAAATAGTTTAATTTGAAAAATAATAGTAAAATAAATTTTATTATTACTTCGGAGAGTCGCGCTATTAATTTGATGCGCTTTGGATGCGCACCGATCGACAGATGCGCGTAGGCACTGTTCGTGGGTGACCCGGCGAAAACCGCCAAAATAATCCGATTTTGGAATAAAAATAAAATAATAATAAAATAATAATTTATATGAGTTAATATCCGTCCGGGATATTACACTTGCCCTCGGACCTATGTAGTATGGGATGCATAGAATCCGAACAAGTGTGCATTAGTGTCATCCTAGTGTAGAATTGTGTGCATTAGGCATTAAGGCATGATATACACTTATAATTAGAATAATCACTTTTGACACTTTATATGTTCATTCAATCTTTTTGTGATTTGTTAAAGTATGAGATCGTTATACTATTCCCGGCATAGAGAGGATAGTCGTGTATAACATTTCGTCAGTTGTAAGTAACTGACGAGCCCACAGATTAACATGCAGGTAATGGACTATTCATGAAGCTATAAAGTGGATATGCTGGTGCTGTTTTATTTTAAAGATGTTGTAAATGTTTTATTGTAAATTTCATTCTTCTGCTGTGTAAAACCAAGTTGTAATTGAACTCTGATGTATTGTGAATAAAAAGTTTTAAATTTTCCTTGTAAAATTGTACGAAGTGAAGTAAAGATCCTGTGAAATCTCGAGTTTGTCCTTATTTGAAATTCGGGGTGTTACAGCGTCGCTAAACGACAAGATAGCGTTTTCTTGGGAACTGGTCCCGTCTCGAGATTCGTGCCATCATCCAACGGCTCAGATTAGCACCACACCGCTCGGACAGCCGAACCCTTAGACCTCCGGTCGGCCAACCGAGCAAGTGCCCATCTGAGCTCCAAAATAGAGAAAAAAGCCGCCTGAGCGACCACGACCGTTGGATTTTCTAGAAATTCGCGCTTCTGATGATGGACGGTCCAGATCGTGCCACGTGCGCTAGACGACAAGATAGCGTTTTCTTGGGAACGGGGCCCGTCTCAAGATTCGCGCCACCATCCAATGGCTCAGATTGCGCCACGCCGCTCGGACAACCGAACCCTTAGACCTCCGGTCGGCCAACCGAGCAAGTGCCCATCCGAGCTCCAAAACAGAGAAAAAAGCCGCCAAGCGACCACGACCGTTGGATCTTCTAGAAATTCGCGCTTCTGATGATGGACGGTCCTGATCGTGCCACGTGCACTAGACGATAAGATAGCATTTTCTTGGGAACGGAGCCCATCTCAAGATTCGCACCACCATCCAACGGCTCAGATTGCGCCACGACGCTCGGACAGCCGAACCCTTACATCTCCGGTCGGCTAACCGAGCAAGTGCCCATCCGAGCTCCAAAAGCGAGAAAATGACTGCCGAGCGACTACAACCGCCAGATCTTTAGATATTCGCGCTCGCGCGAGATCAAGGGCCCAGATCAAGCCATGCCATAAATAGGTATTAAAAATTAGTTTTTATTTATTTAATCGTTTTATTTATTTAAAAATTGCGAAAAAATTTCTAAAAATTCAGGAAAATTAACTAAAAGTTCTAGAAAATAATTATAAATTCGGGAGAATATTTTTGAGCCCCTGAATGAACAATTATTGCCTAGAATGTATGTTAAGGCCTCCGAACGATTGGTTAACACATCGCAAAATTAAATAAATAATCCAAAAAAATAGATAAAAACCGTCGAATATTCAACAAGGCTTCGGAACAGCTTACAGTTTCAAAAATCACCTCACTACCCCTGTAACGCCCCGAATCCCAAATACACTGAATTCGAGATGTTCTACAGGATCTTTTCACTTTCTTTAGTACAATTTTACAGGGAAATAAAAACTTTTCATCATACATCAGAGTTTACATCATAATTACATCTTTCTTTTGCACAGCGGAAGTAAAACACAACAATTTGATATAAATACAACAGCATAATGTAATCTTTAAGCATCCATCCTCTTTATTCTTTAACATGATATTTACCTGCATATAAGACTGTGGGTACGTCAGTTTATTCAACCGACGAACATTATACACGGCCGTCCTCGCTTTGCCGGAAATAGTATAACTTAACATTTCATATTTAGCAAACACAAACTTGTCACATTCAAACTAAAGGGACTACCCTATTGATGTCGTGTTGTGATTGTGCACTTAATCCTTAATGCATTTATTAATGTTACATGACACTAATGCGCACTTGTTCGGATTCTATGCATCCCATACTACATAGGTCCGAGGGCAAGCCCTTATTCGTTCTTCATCTTGATAGGGTTCAATCCCCCGTTATGTCTTAAACTACTACTGTAACTACGGTAGTGTCTTAGATGTCCTATGATCTATGAGCCCATGTCCAGGCAGCCTGGAGAGGAATCCCACGCACTGTCACGACGCATCGAGCAGGCAACCTATGGACAATTCAGCCTCCGCCATGGAACAATGGCACCACCCATAGCCACTCGAACATCCCACGAGCGTCGCCACCGGGACGATAATTCCGGAGTAGCGCCCACGCACTGTCTTGACGCATCAAGCAGGCAACCTGTGAATCGCTCTCACACCGCTATCCGTTGGCCCTCATACTCATGTTTTTCTTCTACTTTCATCACATCTCCACTATGTACTAGTCCTTAGTTTTATTTAAAAATCATGAACAAAATAATCACTAGAGTTAGCCTCTCCATTAACCGGACTTATTCATTTGTTTCATCATGACCAACCTTGGTCTAGTTTCAATTCAATTCATTTTTCTCAATGCCGGGGAGACTTAGCTACTCTATTTCAAATTTCATTTCACAATCTTTAACTCCTGACAATTTCCATGTCGAGTTTTTATACTCATTCTTTTTCAATTCATGATTACACTTTATTCACAAGTCCACAATGAATACTTTTTAATTCACGAGTTCATAATGAAAACAATTCATACTTATAGCCAACAATTTCTTTTCCTCTTTCATAAATCATGGTTTTAATTTCATAACCATACATGAATTAATACAACTTCATAAAATCACATTTCAACCTTCATATTTCATATCTTGCACAATACTCATAATGAAAATAAATAAAATCATGTCACGCCACAATCACTTATGCCAAGTACTTTATAATAGCCTATCTTTATAAGTTATAAAATCCACAAGTGTATATCTCATAACTCAAAGCTCCATTTATGCCTTTTATTCACAAACCATATTGTATTTCATTCTAAAAATACCCAAATCACTCTTAGAAAATTCCTTGTATTTTTATGAGAATTACCATATTTATTTCATAATTTTTGGACTTCAAAAACACCCAAAAAAATTATTTTTCCCTATATGCCGAAGGCAGGAATCGAACCAGGCGCCGCACCAAGACAGCACAGAGCTCGACCGCTAGGCCGTTCGCCGAGCACGTCATAATAGCGACTGGGGTCTATTTATACCCTGAGTTCGCTGTTATAGTTTTTTAGGGAATTTAACCAAAAAGAAGTGTTCTGCTCGGATTCGAACTGAGCAACACAGAGAAGCCAACCGGCGTCCAAGACCACCTGAGCCACTGGCTCGGGTTGTCACAAACCCAATAAAAATTCTTATATGTTTTATTCGTACTGTTTTGATAATAACTCGACATTCAAATAGCCATAGTTGCTTATTGCTTTGATAAAATTTTCTAAAAACTTCCAGATTAGATCCTCAATCATATAAGTTCATACCAGTAAAATAATATAATTTTTGGTACTAATGAAATGTAATTTCACATACAAAACCCAAAAATTATTTATTAAAATACATTATTGTATTTTTCGACATTGCCATATAATCAATCTACTAGTCTTTTTATTAAATAATTTCATGGAGAAAATTTACTGTTATTAGTTCTTAATTCAACCATCACATATGATTTCCATAGTCCACATTCATATCAACATGAAGGTCCATCTATCACAATTAACAAGTGTACATTATGTCTCTAATCATAATAACAACACTCTTAATTTAATTTAATCACTATCACAACTTCACAATAATAAACATGGGGTAATCTACACACAATTTAATCTTAACACTAGAGCCATATAAGTTAATCAATACATTTCAATCAATTCACATGCTAACTACTCAATTTAGGTGGGCTCTTTATAATATTTTTCATGCATCTTTAATGGTGTAAAATTAGCATGGATCTACTTTAGAAATATAAAATGTTTTACCCACCTCAATTGGAGAGAAACACAAACAAAAGCAATCGAGTCCTTGTAGATGAAAGCACCACCTCCTAGCCAAAAGCGCTCAAGCTCCAAGCCTATGCCGAATGCTCCTTCAAATCCACACCGAAAGCTTCCTTGATGCCGGCCACTCCAAGTAACAACACCCACACAATCTCTTATCTTTTATAACTCACACAATGATAATACTATAACTTAGAGATTATACTTTGCATATGAAAAATTAGCCATGAGAAGGGGGGTATTTATACTAAAAAATGAGGGGAATGGAGGGCCAAGATCATTTGGTTAGTTGTAGGATGAAGGGACTAGATCAAAGTAGAAGTTACAAGAACTACCCACTTCCTTGAAACTACTCCCATGTTCTCCACACCAAAAATCAAAATTTCCCTCCAAGAGAATGATACCCGGCCATCCAAAGTGAGTGTGCATTGCACGTGTACGTGTAGTGCACGTGCATGCAACTAGGCCAAATTTGTACATTCTAAAATTGTATAAAAAATAATTTTGTTTAAAAAGGTCTTCTACATGACAAGTTTAATTAAAATAAATTAATTCATGGGCTTTCTTTTTGGGCCAAAATAATTTTATAAAAATAATTAAAATAAAAATGCTTTTGGGCTTTTTAAGAAAAGGCTTTTTAGTTAAATCAAATAAGGCTTTTAAAGAAGGCTTTTTGGACTAAAATAATTTGAGAAAAATATATTAAATAATTATACACATTATGATAAAATAATCCAAACAGAATATATTGCACGTGCACAACACGTGCAAAATAAATAATTTCTCATTAATTGAAAAATCAGGGTATTACAACCCCCTTCGAGATTCAAAACCCTCCATTCGGACTCCGATACAACTCCACTAGCCACTGAAACAGTTAAACTACTCCTCAAAGGCTGATCACACTCAGTCTTTAGGAGTGGGGGGCTCGTGATATAGCTAAAAATGAGGTTAAATCGGAACCGTCCAGATTGGGAACGAATCTTGAAGCTCAGGGGTAAAACGGTAATTTCGCATATAGATGGACCCTAAGCGGACACTGGATCTCCCCTTCACAGATCCAATAACCCGCAAAACGGATCCACTCCAGCTGGGTACGGGTCCCGACCCAAGACAAACCCAGACCAGCAAGAGGAGATCAGGGTCACTGATTTGACTAAATCAACAGGCCTGATTTGCAGTTATCCTCTCACCGGGAATCAGGGATCAGTTTCCTAAACTAATTATGAGGATTTTACTCCTAACGGTTTCACAGGAAATCAGGTCCCTAATCAGACTCCCATGGCGACTATAAATACCTCCTACCTACCACTGTGACCAGGTGATCACTCTTTTGCCAACTTAAGCTCTTTCTTAATCGTCACTGGTTACTGACAAGAGCGTCGGAGGGTGCGTCGCCGGAATCAACCCCGGTGTATCGCACTTCCTTGCAGGTGAGCAGCAGGAATCGGCAGCCCAATTCCGACGAACAGGCTTGGATCCGCTATTCAGATTTTTTCACGAACTCACAAATCTCATCTATTTACCCCCACACCAGATTCAGCGGTAACAGAAATCATGGCTTAATCTGGAGCGTTCATCACGGCGCGAATCACGAGGACGGGGTTCAGATAATGAGAAAACGTTATCTTGTCATTTTGTGGGCGTGGCGCGATCTGAGCCGTCCATCAAGTTTTGACACGAATTTTGGGACGATCCGACGGTGAATTTGGCTCGACAGAATTTTTCTCCATATGTGGAGGTCGGTACCTCGTCCCCTCGGCTCGTGTAGCTCGGTTGCTCAGCCAAGCTGTTTAGTAGCTCGGCTATGCACTCCGGTGGCCGACAGCTCGGAAGGAACTCGTGGCTCAATCTGGAGCGTTCAACACAGGCACGAATCACGAGGACGGAGTTCAGATCAAGAGAAAATGTTTTCTTGTCATTTTGTGGGCGTGGCGCGATTTGAGCCGTCCATCAAGTTTTGACACGAATTTTGGGACGATCCGATGGTGAATCTGGCTCAGCGAAATTTTTCTCCATATGTAGGGGTCTGTACCTCGTCCCTTCGGCTCGGAAGGATGGTGGCTCAGACGAGCTGTTCAGTAGCTCGGCTATGCACTCCGGTGGCCGGTAGCTCGGAAGGAACTCGTGGCTTAATCTAGAGCGTTCATCACGATGCAAATCACGAGGATGGGGTTCAGATCACGAGAAAATGTTATCTTGTCGTTTTGTGGGCGTGGTGCGATCTGAGCTGTCCATCTAGTTTTGACACGAATTTTGGGACGATCCGACTGTGAATCTGGCTCGGCATAATTTTTCTCCATATGCGGAGGTCGGTACCTCGTCCCTTCGGCTCGGGAGGATGGTGGCTCGGACGAATGCTCAGAAGTTCGGACCGAGTGTTAGAACCACACGGTGAGATCTGAGCCGCTCATCAGGGCGCGCATCACGAATTTGGGGGTTCAGATCACGAAAAAATGTTATCTTGTCGTTTTGTGGGCGTGGCGTGATCTGGACCGCCTATCGTGTTTTGGAGCGCATTTTGAGGCAATCCGACGATGAATCTGGCTCGGCAGAATTTTCTATATATGTTGAGGTCGGTACCTCGTCCCTTCGGCTCGGGAGGATGGTGGTTCGGTGGCTCTTCGAGGTGCTGGTCGCCGAGTGATGGAGTTAAGCGGATTGACGAGTTCTTGCCTTGAAACGTTGTAACTCTCCGTTTTATCGTTTTGCCTTCCTTTGGTGGGCCCTTAAATGCCTAGAGAGCCCAAACGTCGCTCTCTTGGCTATAAGTCCTCACTCTTCTCACTTCCTAGCTCATCTCTCGCTTTCACTCTAAATTTTTACTTTTACTCAGTTTCGCTCTGCTAGCGGTGATTTGTGCTCCAAGGCGGTGGTGCTGGCTGTCGCGTAGGCCAGGCGATTTCTGGCAAAAAAATTCCGACCGTGCACATCACTTCCAAGTTTACGTCACATCAAGGTCAGTGTTTTTGCCCTAGATATTTATTAGAGATGTTAAGGGTAAACTCGGGAAGCGAGGCATCGTCCTCTGGAGATAGTGGTGCCGAGGAGAGAAGCCTGTGACCGAGCCGCCGCCCCAGGTGGATCCTTGATCTCCCCGTCTTTTGCATAAATCCTCTTCTCCTTTTTTGTAAAGCCTTATAGCAGACTGGCCACCACTTCTTTTTGATATGAATGAAAGATTTCTTTTTCGAATTTGTCCAAGTGTTTGGCTCGGAACCCGTCTTCCAATGAAATGCTTTGGTTTTTCAGATCGTCGGACTCGGTTCGGACGCCATAGCGGCTCGGCGGCGAACAGAATTATTTAAGCAATCACGCGAAGCTCGTCTCGAGGGCGAGATTGAGTTAATCAGGAGGGTGTTATTCAACGTGGAGAAGACGAACAGCGAGTTATTGGCTGAGATTCGTCACTTGCAGATAGTCGAAGGAGAACTCTCGGCGAAGGAGGATGAGTTAACCTTGGCGCTGGCCGAGCGCGACGATCTAGCTTCGAAGGTTGAGCAGATAAAGAGGGTTACGGTCGACAAAAGCATCGAAGTGACCAACCTTCGCCGAATCATAACTGATTGCGCCAAGGACGCAAGCTCGGCAAAACTTCCTCGGTTCAAGATGTCAGTGAAAGACGATACTTTGAAGGATAGGATCGTCGAAATTGAAGAGGAAGTCGCTCGCCTTAAACCTCAGCCTGTGAGGATTAACGTCCGAAGCACTTCGTGCACCCGCGAGGAGAGTGAGAGGGAGATCTCCTTCTACGAGCTCGCGACTCGTCCACCTATCGTTCGTCGCAGCCCGGTCGACGCTCAGAGTGGTGTGGCCATCTCGTCTAGCGGAGCCTCGGTTGGAGCCACTGTCAGAGGCAGCACCGAGGAGGTGTCTCGGTTCGTTGGTGTAGAGACGAGCTCGGAGGTGAAGCGGCGCCGCCCTCGCGTTTCTCTAAACCGGAACGTCCCTGTCCCGAAGAAGCGTTGAAAGAGTTGTATTATACTTTGGAATTTTTATAGCACCTCGTTGTAATAGCTTGGCCTTGTAACTTGAATGTTTTTGTCCGTTGTACTCCTTAATTAAAGTTCGTTTTTTTTTTACCGCTCGAGTGTTAGAGTTTGTTTCAACGGTTGTGGGAGCAATTCCGAATGGCGAACACTTCTAGCTCGCTTTAGAGCGAGCCTACGAAGCGAAGTCGAGCCAAGTGTTGAACTCCGAACTCGTCGTTAGAGTTTGTTTCAACAGTTGTGGGAGCAATTCCGAATGGCAAACCACTTCTAGCTCACTTTAGAGCGAGCCTACGAAGCGGAGTCGTGCCAAGTGTTGGACTCCGAACTCGTCGTTAGAGTTTGTTTCGACGGATGTGGGAGCAATTCCGAATGGCGAACCACTTCTAGCTCGCTTTAGAGCAAGCCTACGAAGCGGAGTCGAGCCAAGTGTTGGACTCCGAAGTCGTCGTTAGAGTTTGTTTCGACGGTTGTGGGAGCAATTCCGAATGGTAAACCACTTCTAGCTCGCTTTAGAGCGAGCCTACGAAGTGGAGTCGAGCCAAGTGTTGGACTCCGAACTCGTCGTTAGAGTTTATTTCGACGGTTGTGGGAGCAATTCCGAATGGCGAACCACTTCTAGCTCGCTTTAGAGTGTGCCTACGAAGCGGAGTCGAGCCAAGCGGTGGACTTCGAACTCATCATTAGAGTTTGTTTCGACGGTTGTGGAAGCAATTCCGAATGGCGAACCACTTCTAGCTCGCTTTAGAGCGAGCCTACGAAGCGGAGTCGAGCCAAATGTTGGACTCCGAACTTGTCGTTTAAGTACGAGGAACGTAAAAACAGAGAGATACAAACAATTCACAAGTAGAATATGAAAAAATATCCTTTATTGAAAACTACTAGCCGACTGCTTCTAAGTTGCGAGCCATTATTACATTGGAGAAAACAAAATCAAAATACAAGTGAATGGAATGGGACGGTTCAGCATCCGAAGGTACTTAGAGAGGCGTTGATGCGCTCTTTTGGTACTTCAAGAGATGGTCGGCGTTCAAAGTCCTTGGGATCTCTCTGCCTTCAAGATCTTCTAGACGGTAGGCTCCAGGCCGAACTACTTTGGTGATCTTGTAGGGTCCTTCCCAATTTGGAGCTAGCTTACTCTTCTGACTGGGGAAGGAGATAGCTAACTTTCTGATGACTAAGTCCCCTTCTTTGAGATCGGTAGGACGGACTCTCTTATTATAGGCCAGCTCGATCTTTCTCTGATACCTTTGTTGACGAATGACAGCTCTTTCATGGAGCTCATCGATCAAGTCCAGATTTGCTCGGAGCTCTCTAGCATTCTGCTCTTCTTCATAAGCAGTAAGACGAGGAGAGGGTACACCGACTTCTAGGGGGATTACAGCCTCGGACCCGTAGGTGAGGTTGAACGGCGACTCTCCTGTGGGGGTCCGTTTCGTAGTGCGGTAATTCCACAGTACGTTCGGGAGCTGATCAACCCATAAACCTTTAGCGAACTTATCCAGCCTCTTCTTGATACCGGAGAGGATCTGTCGATTGTCGTTTTCCACTTGGCCGTTTGATTGAGGATGGAAGATATAGGAGAAGTGTTGTTGGATGGCGAGGTCTTCACACAGAGCTTGGAAGGAGGCCCCTGTAAACTATGTTCAAGAGACTAAAAATTTGAGTTGGCCGAGAGCTGGCGGGAACGGTCCTAGTAAATCCATCCCCCACATTGCGAAAGGGATAGGACTTGATAGGGAGGCGAGCCGAGCTTGTGGGAGGCGGCGGATGTTGGAGTGCTTTTGACAAGAGCTGCATTGCCGAACATGTCGCTTGGCATCTTGTAAGAGGGTAGGCCAGAAATATCCATAATTCAACACCTTCCGGGCAAGGGACTTGGACCCTGAATGTGCTCTGCCTATGCCTTCGTGAAGCTCTTGCAAGGCGTATGTGGCTTGTTCGGGGGAGAGGCACCTCAGATAAGGTCTGCCGTCAACTTGTGTGAAGGAGCGTTTGTACAAGACCTCCTCAACAATGGTGTACCGCTCCGCTTTGGTTCTGACTTGGCGAGCTTCCTTAAGGTCTTTGGGAAGGAGCCCATCCCTTAGGAATTCTACCAGGGGTTTTATCCAATTATCTTGAAGTTGAACCGGCAGCGACTCCATAGAGTCGGGAGTTTCTTCTTCTATGCTCGGCTTCAGGAGCACTTCAATTAAGACGGTCTGCTCGAGACCTTAGATCGAAGAGAGCCATGAGATTTTGGACCGTGGCTAGATGCTTAGCCATTCGGTCATCTCGCGCTTCATACTCGCCCAAGACTTGATTCACGACCAGCTGAGAGTCACTAAATATGCGGAGGCATTATGCCCCTGCCTTGCGAGCCATTCCGAGACCGGCTATAAGGGCTTCATATTCCGCTTCATTGTTGGAGGCCTTAAAGTTGATGCGGAGGGAGTATTAGAGGACGAAGTGATCGAGGCCTGCCAGAATAACCCCGACTCCGCTCCCTTCGGTACAAGAGGATCCATCAACATATACCGTCCAAATAGGAGGTCCGTTTGATGCTTGACTGACCTCGGGAATGGTGCTTTCAACTATGAATTCAGCTAAGGCCTGAGCCTTGATCGTGGTCCGAGGTTGGTAGGATATATCATGCTGGCTCAGCTCGATCGACCACTTCATGAGGCGGCCAGAGGTCTCCGGCTTGTGCAGAACTTGCTTCAGCGGTTGGTCGGTAGGAACGACCACCGAGTGAGACTGAAAATAGGGGCGAAGCTTCCTAGCTGCCATAACCAAGGCGTATGCCATCTTCTCTAGCCTTGGATAACAAAGCTCTGCATCACGAAGTACCTTGCTTACGTAATAGATGGCCTTCTGAGCCTTGTCTTCTTCCCTCACCAAGACAGCACTGAGGGTTTGTTCGGAGGCAGCTAAGTAGAGGTAGAGTGTTTTCCCGGGGATAGGCTTGCTGAGGAGAGGGGAGTTGACTAGGTAGGCTTTAAGCTGATCGAACGACTCCTGCTGTTGCTGACCCCATTCGAAGCCCTTAGCCCCCCTGAGAGCCTTGAAGAAGGGAAGAAACTTCTCCCCTGACTTGGAAAGGAAGCGCCCTATAGCTGCGAGGCGCCCGGTTAGCTTCTGAACTTCTTGATCATCTCGGGGTTGGCTTCAATCCCACTTTGGCTGACCATGAAGCCCATGAATTTTTCCGACACGACTCCGAACGCATACTTGTTCGGATTGAGCCTCATATCATGTTCTCTTAACACGTCGAACGCCTCCTGCAGGTCGGTGACATGGTGGCCCCACGAATGCTCTTCATAAGCATATCATCAATATACACCTCCATGTTACGGCCGATCTGATTTTGAAAGACTTTGTTAACGAGGCGTTGATAAGTGGCGCCTACATTCTTCAACCCGAAAGGCATCACCCTGTAGTAGTAGAGGCCCTGATCGGTAATAAACGAGGTCTTCGGGATGTCCAGGGAGAACATGCGGATTTGATTGTATCCGGAAAAAGCGTCCATGAAGCTGAGAAGCTCATGGCCCGAAGTGGCGTCAATCAGGGTGTCAATGATTGGAAGGGGGAATGGATCTTTGGAGCATGCTTTGTTCAGGTCGGTAAAGTCGATGCAAATTCTCCAGGTCCCGTTGGCCTTCTTTACCATCACAACGTTTGAGAGCCATTCGAGGTAATTGACCTCTTGTATGAATTGAGCCTTTAGGAGCTTGTCCACTTCCTCTTTTATAGCTTGTTGGCGCTCGGGAGCAAACTTGCGCCTCTTCTGTTGGACCGGTTCAGACCCCGGAGCAACGCTGAGGTGGTGGACTAGGAGTTCTTCGGAAATTCCAGGCATGTCGGTGGCCGACCAGGCAAAGAGATCGTGGTTCTTTCTAATGCACCGGACTATGTCGGAGCATAGGACTGATGGGAGGGTCTTACTGATAAAGAACTTGCGGCTCAGATCTTGCTCAGAGAAGAGCACTTCCTCTGATTCATCCACCGGCTCGGACGTTTGTCGGACACTTTCTTGGGGGATTTCAAGTGTTTCGAGGGAGAGGACTGGACCTCCAGTAGAGGTCATGTAGCATTTGCGGGCCATCTCCCGACTGCCTCTTACTTCCCCTACTCCTGCCCGGGTGGAAAACTTCATCTTGAGGTGATAAGCGGAAAGGACGGCTTCGAGAGCAGCTAGACCGGGTCGACCAAGGATCACATTATAAGCGGCGGGGACATCAACGACCATGAAGTCCATCGGCTCCGTTCGGGTAGTAGGAGTTTTGCCAGCGGTCACGTCGAGGGTGATCACCCCTTCGACAGTCACTGGCACTCCCGTGAACCCGTGGAGTGTGTAGCCGGCGGGCTTAAGTCTATCCCGGGATAGCTTGAGTCCTTTGAAAGCATCGAGGAAGAGGATGTTAACGGAGCTGCCATTGTCCACTAGAATGCTCTCCATTTTGAAATTCGCCATATGGAGGTTAATGACTAGTACGTCACAATGGGGGGTTCGGACGCCTACCAGGTCTTCATCTGAAAACGTGACGGATACTCCGAGGCCTTTAGGAGGAGGCATGCCATGTACTGAATTGACTTCCATTATGAAAGCCTTCCGAGAGGAGTTGGAGGTGCCCCCCATTGGGCCCCCATGAATGAGGTGTACGACACGCTCCTCTTCGAATTCAGGTGTCTCACCGCGTCGTTCCGGACGCTTGTTAGCCCCCCGAGGGGGAGGAGGAAGGTCGGTTTGGTCTTTTCTCACGAATTTTGCCAGCTGCCCCCTCTGGATGAGGGCCTCGATCTCGTTCTTCAGTACCCGACAATCATTGGTTTCGTGGCCATGGTCCCGGTGATAGCGGCACCATTTCTCTTTGTCCCTCTTCTTGCCAGGGGTGTTCATCTTCGGGGCAGGAGGTATCACCCCTTCCTTCTCTACTTCTATGATAATAGTGGAAATGTTGGCATTAAGAGGAGTGAATTTCTCAAATCTGGGGGGAGGGCGGCGCTGACCGCTATTATCCTTTTGGAGCTTCTTGGCTCCTTCTTCTTCTGTTCCCTTTCTCTTGGATCCGGAGGAAGGCCCCTCAAAGTTGGGGCGGTGTTCAGCTTCCTCGGCCCGAATATACTTCTCGCTTCGGAGAAGGAGATCAGAGAAGTTCTGCGGGGGCTTCTTGGCAAGGGAGGAGCGGAGGCTGGAATTGAGAACATTTGATTGGAACGTTGCTGTAACGACCGACTGGTCGAGGGAAGAGATAGACTTAGCTTCCACGGTGAACCTTTTTACATAGTCTCTCAGCTTCTCACCCTTCTTCTGGTTGAGGTAGAGTAGTGAAATGCTGGTCTTCTCAGTTCGGCGGCTACTCACGAAGTGGGTGACGAAGAGGGTCTCGAATTGCACGAAGGAGAATATCGAAGATGGGGCGAGGCGAGAGTATCATTTCCGGGCCGGACCCTTGAGGGTAGCGGGGAAGGTCTTACACAGCAGAGCATCGGAAGCTTGGTGGATGAGCATGAGGGTCTTAAAGCTTTCGATGTGGTCGACGGGGTCGGACTCCCCGGAATAAGTCTCGAATTGGGGAGGCTTGAAGCCTATTGGAACGGGCGCCTCCATGATGGTTCGAGAGAAAGGAGGTCTACTTGGGCGGAGGGTCCTTCCTCTAAGCTCTTCTTCTCTGTCTAGCTGACCCAAACACCTTTCCATTTCGTGGAGACAACGGTAGACAGTGTCATCCCTTCGACGGTATTCAAACGAGCCGTTGGACTCGTCTTCGTACGAGGGAGAGGGGGGCTACGACGACGGTAGCTCCTGGAGCGGCGAGGACTAGGAATGTGCTGGGGGTTGCTAGGAGCTGGGGGAGGAGTTAGGGACCATTGGCGAGGACTTCGGATCGGAGGAGTGGGGACCCTCTGAGCATTGTTGTTGTTGGGTCGGAGATTGAGGGCTTGTAAGATGGTTGCTTGAAATTGCTGGAACTCGGCACGGGTCATGGGCGCCTCATCATTGCTCGGGGGTTGCCGACTAGCAGGAGAATGGGGTCTTCTCCTATGGTGTCCTGGGGACTCTCTCCGCCCTCTGCGAGGAGGGGACCTTCTGTATTCTCGGCGATGAGGAGATCGCTCATTTGGACGGTGTTGGCGGGAGGCTCCCTCTCGAGCCCGCCTTTCATCCAAACGGCGGCGAAGATCCTCTTCTTTGCGCTGATTGTCCAGAGTGTTGCGGAGGTCATCGGACGCTCGGGAATTGTGAGATGCCATGGAATCAGTAGAGGGGTTGTGCACGGAGACGCGATCATGTTGGAGAGGTTGTTTCTGAGGATTGGGACGGGAGCCCCCCGCACTGGCATTCTGGGGCCCGGTCTGACCCCGAAGGGGTTGAAGATTCTGAGGAGGAGGTTATTCCTGCTGCGGGGCCTGATCAGGTAGAGGGGGAAGTCCCGCCGGCTGGATGGCTTGGAGAGGGATCTCCTATTATGGTTGAGGAGGAGTGGGTCCACGGTTGGACCCTCTAGATCTTAGTTTCCTTGGGGGCATGGCTGGAGGAGATCTGACCGACGGGAAGAGGAAGGATCGCTATTCGTTCGATTCCCACAGACGGCGCCAATCTGTTACCGCTTAATCTGATGTGGGGCAAACAGATAATATTTGTGGATTCTTAGGGTAACCGAATAGCAAACCTGGAACCTTTCCACCGGAGTTTGACCATTGACTCCCGCTGCTCACCTGCAAAAAGTGCGAGACACCAGGGTTGATCCTGGCGACGCACCCTCCGACGCTCAAGTCAATAACCAGAAAAGATTATGAGAGAGCGTAAACTAGCAAAAGATTGATTACCTCTTAATGGTGGTGGATGGGGGGTATTTATAGCCGCCTTTGGGATCAAATTAGGAATGTAATCCCTAGGAACAGATTAGGAATGTAATCCCTAATTCCCAGTGAAAGGATAGATACGAATCAGGGCCGTTGATTAGGATTAATCAGAAATCCTAATTCTATCCTGCTGGACTGGGCTTGCTGCGGGTTGGAACCCGCACACGGTCGAGATGGATCCGTTCGTGAGTTATTGGGTCTTTGGGGAGAAGACCCAGTACCTCTTCATACCCGTTTGTTGAGTGAAATTACCATTTTGCCCCTAGGCTTTAAGATTCGCGCCCGATTTTCACGGTTCCGATTTAATCCCATTTTTAGCCATATCAACTATCGTTCGCTAAAAACCCAAATTTTAGAATAGGAGTAAACAGTCGTTCGCTAAATATAGAAGCTGCGATAGAAGAAATGCTAAATATAGAAGACGGAAGAAGATGATCCGTTTGAGGAAAAAAATGGACGGACGGAATATGATGCTCCGTCCGTCGATTAATTTGAATACAAAAAAGTGAAAAAATGAGACACAGATGAAGAAGCTCTGTTTTTTAAAAAAATTGTTAATGTATTCAGAAATTTTTTGTCAAAAAAATTACGAAAATGTCATTCAAATATTATTAAAATGTTATTATTAATTACGAAATTGTCATTAAAAAAAACCTCTTCCAAGCACATATGCCAATTTGGATCATTTAATATTTACAAAAATGCTATGGGATAATTACGAAAATGTCATTTAAATTTTTTTTAAAAAAAATCGATGGACGAAGGAAGAAGCTCTGTCTGATTTTTTTTATTTATTTATTTTATTTATTTATTATTATTATTATTTTTTTGGTGACACCAACGATAGTCCTCTCATTGTTATTTGCCCAATTGCTAAAGTGCAAAATTTGGCAATGACGATTGTGGATGCTCTTAGGACTTAGGGCATCCAATTAATCAGCCGTCTGATTCTCCCTCCCCTCTTTTACTTTTCCCCCAAAAATCGCCCCTTTTTATCCCAGTCCCAACCCTAATTAGGGTTTTTTTGTAATGTCCGTTTGATGCCCGTAATCAGAGAGGATGGCGATCGTTGCTGTGTCATCCTCTTCCGCGTTTGCGTTTGGTTCTCTAATCGAATTGGAGGAGATTGGGACCATCTCCATGGAATCTATAGCGAAGCTCGTAGAGTCGCAAAGGGAGCTTTTCCACAGTCAGATCGATCAGCTTCAGAACATCGTCGTTACCCAGTGCAAGCTCACCGGCGTCAACCCTTTGTCTCAAGAAATGGTACTTTATTTTATTTTTTTTTCTTGATTTTTTTTTTCTTGAAATTTTTAGGCGATTAATTTGGAATTTGGTTTTCAATGCAGGCTGCTGGTGCATTATCGATTAATATAGGTTTAAAAAAAAATTCTCCCTTCGCGTTCTAATTTTTTTATATGTTTAATTATAACCTTCAATACTGTATTGTAAAGTTTAAGTTTTTTGTTACTAGATAAGTTACGATCGGGATTGTCTTGTTTTATGTTTAAGTTGTCTTCTTTTTGCAGGGAAAAAGCCGAGGGATTTGCTGAACCCTAAAGCAGTGAAGTACTTTCAGTTGCTTTTCTCGATTAAGGACACAATTGGCAAAAAAGAAACTCGCGAAATTAGTGCTCTATGTGGAATTACAGCTACACAGGTTGTTTCTTCTTTCATATTTGCTTCTATCTCTTTATATGATTGTTGATCAAGTTAAATCTGAAAAACAATAAATTTTACATTGTTATCAAGTCTGTCGAAAGTATTATGTCATAGAAGTCTAATTACTAGTGAAAATGACTGGTACTATCAAGTGTTCTTATTTGTAGTATTGTCCATATGTTCTTGGAACATAATTTTGCAGTTCATTCTCACTTCTTTCTTACTGTTTCCTTTGCCATCCTTTTTAATGGAGGCCGTAGCTATTACCATATGCCTTTGTGTACCCTAATGTTAATAAATGTGAACCTTTGTTGGGAAAGATCTTTGGTTCTGTATTAATCTGCATGTAGTGATAGACGGCCTTTTCTGTTTATTATATATACCAATCAATGGTTCTTGTATACTATTAGACTCCTCCTTATATCCTTTTCCAGTACATTCTACTCTTCCGTTCTTTTTTTTCTTTATCTCTTTCCTCTTTTTTAAAAAATAAATAAATTTTGATAAATCTTTGGTCAGTTATAAGAGTTTATTAGTGAAATTAAACTTCTTTGGTAATGGTTACTGGCAAGTAGGTTAAGGATTATTTTGCTAGTCAGCGGTCAAGAGTGAGAAAGCTTGTTCGCTTGTCCAAGGAGAAAGCAACCAGATCTGATACATCTAAAGAAACTATTTATGGATGCTCTGCTATTCCTAATCAGTCAGAACTTGCCTACAAGGATGTACCCATTCATACTACTGAACATAGCACACCTGCTACTGAGAGTTCGGAGAATGTTACTCCTATTTGTATGCAATATCCTGGTGATCCGGTGAATATTTACCCCGTTTTTACACAACCTTCTGGAAACTTGAGTTATGTTAGTATGCCAGATTCTGTGAACTCTTCAGATGTTACAACTTTATGTACAGCTGTTCCCGGGGTCTCTGGGAATTTTGCATTGCCTCTTGCGGTCTCAGGAAATTTTAGCAGAGTGTGTACAGTTGTTCCCGGAGTCTCTGGAAATGCTACTACTGCATGTACACCAGTTCCTGGGGACTCAATATTTCGTACCAGTGTATTTGCACCAGTTCCTTTGAACTCGGTGAGTGTTCCTGCTGCCGATACACATACACTGGTTAATGGGAACTCAATGACTGTTTCTACTGTTCGAAATGGTCAACCATTGCTGATGAAAACTGGCCTTAAGCCGGGAGAAGCAGGCCTTTCATGTCCATTACCAGAAGAAAACACTCCTGGCATTGATAATGATGATAAAAAGTTTTTGGAGAATATTTTCAATTTAATGAGGAAAGAACAGACATTTGCTGGACAGGTTAAGCTTATGGAATCGGTTCTCCAAATCCATAATTCAGCTGTCTTGAATTGGTACTTAAATGCATCTTTATTCTGTGCCCTTAATCAAAAGCTTATGATATGAGAAGATATACCATATACCTAATTACTGATGCTTGTATATAATCTCAGGTTTTCAACCAAGGGAGGTGTCACTATTTTGGCTACATGGTTGAGCGAAGCAGCTCTTGAAGAGCAAACCACTGTGCTTCTCGTTATTTTTAAGGTTCACGACTCGAAATGGGTTTACACCATCTTTATTTTGACATAATTTTCTAATTTACGTTGGTTTTTTCCAGGTCCTTTGTCACTTGCCACTAAATAAAGCTCAGCCAGTACAAATGTCAGCTATCTTGCAAACGATTAATAGGTTGCGCTTTTACAGGAACTCAGGTGTTTAAGTACAGCTTATGCTATGGCTCAGCAATTTTCCTTTACATTTGCCTCACATTCTTGTAGAAAACAACAATTCCTTTTTAAGAACTAATCTAGTTTTTAAGATAGGCTCGGATGTGGAGAGTGCTTTCAGCTGTATATCTGTCCTTGGACATGGAATTATTCTTTAGTTTAACAGGATAAGGTGCTTATAATATAGTTGTCCATCATTAGTTGGAGATTCCTGTAGACTTAACTATGGTGAATATTATTTTAATTTATCATTGATTGCAGGAATTTGTACCTCTTCCCGCCAGTTTTATAAAGTTTAGAGACAACGATTATTTCTTTACTACGTGGAACAGTAACTGATTTGGTGAAAAGTCTCAGGACATGGCATGAGACTTTCCTACGTGGAAGAAATCCCCTTGTTCACACTTTTCTTAAAGAAATTAAGATAATTTTTAACTGGTTGATTGAACCTTGACTGATTCTGATAGTTAGCAAGCGAATTTGACTCTTTGCCTGATTCATTCGGTTTTGGACATAATTGGAATGTGCAGTCAAATCCGGTTCAATGTCCATCTAATCCTGTTCTAAGACATCTTTAGGCATGAAAATGTGACCTAAAGTCATTTTCAGTAAATAACGTTGTCATCTGCCTCCTCATTCTGTTTATTATAGGAAATGATTAGAATTGAAAAATATTTGGAAACTGTCTTCTAATTTCAATCCTGACAAATTCCAACAGTTTTGGACAAGAGTGTCTGGCCATAAGTTTGATAAGACACATGTCGCAAGTAATAGAACCTCCTTTATGTAAAGGTGAAGTTTATGTATGTGATATTACATTATTAATATAGGGAACCTTACAAATAAAATGAATGTGGTTGAAAAAGCTACAATGAATGAATGCAACCACAACTTGCCCAAGACTTGTTGGGGGGTGGGGGGGAAGGGGGATAGGATATGATTTGCAAAGCTTTTTTTTTTTCCGAAGGAAAAGGTGGAGTATATGATTTGCAAAGTTAACATAGCAGATGACTCAAGTTGAGCTGAATTTCTAAATGGATAAAAGCCGTCAGAAGGAATTTTTTTAGCATCAAGTGACATACTGATGATTAGAATAGTTGTCATAGGTGTGACTTCAAATTGAAGTTAAGATTTTAAAGAAGCTTTTTGCCAGTCACAGCTGATAGAAATATATTGTTCCCTTGCATCTAATACAACTCACTTCGATGATAGGAGTTAGGAGTTTTAATGCCTTATTTTGTTTTTCATCATTATGTAACCTGGCCAGAAAACAAGTCAGGTTCCTTGATTTTTTTTAACATCTGTTTATGATAATGCTTTTGCATTTTAATCCTTATTTTTCTTGATTTTTCATTGCTTGTAGATTCGTCATTTTGATATTCCCATATTTAGAATTTTTCTTTAGTTAAAAGACTTACTTTGTGGGCAATAGTTCGAATACTCTTGTTTCTCTCATGTATTAATGGTTAAACTTTGGAAAAATCCTCATCCATCTTATGTAACTTATTCAATTTTCCGCCACGTGCTGTTTCCCTAGCATTACTTTAGACAGACTATTTCAACTACGTTAAATTTAAACAATTGTTTTGCCTTTCAAATATTTCTCATGGTGTCTTTCCGGTACTCACTTATCTGATTTGAAGATCAGACATATCAAACAGGGCTAAAGTCCTTTTATCAAGATGGAGCAAAATGTTTGTTAGAAGCCAAGCTCTAAGGAATTCTTCTAAGAATGCTCCTAAGAATGGTCAAAAAGAGATTCAGAAACAGAGGCATAGATTTTCCTTCTTCCATACTTGATTTTTTTTTCGTTCTTTCTTGGTCCTTATCATATGATCTTATTATTATTATTATTTCAAAATTGTTTTTATAGGACTAGTGAAGTTCTTGGTGATGAATCATGGTCATCTGAACTTGATATTCCAGTGAGTAATTTTAATATCTAAGAGGTTGTTGAAAGTTTATTGAATTACTGGGAACATGTCTTTTAACTTTTTCCTCCTTTTGTCTCCTAATTTATAGGGGGGGATCCTTGCTCTGGCAGAAAGCACTGAAGATAGCAGGTATTTGTCGTTCCTCATTAATGTATCGCCGTTTGCGGGTCAACTGGCAATATAGATCTCATTACCTAGCCAAAGCCCAATTTAAAGTACCGAACTTCGAACTTGAGAAATCACCTTCAGCCTTTTTCTTTTTTTTCCCGAAGAAGGCCATAGCCACACATGCATACCACACTCACATCCGCTCACTCTTTTCCCCCGTTAGGAATGGATTGGTGCAGGCGGGATGCAATTCCCCTACCTCTCACTAGCAAAGAGGCTTGCTACTTGGCCGTGGTGGCACTTACGAGAAATCACCTTAGCTATTTGTATAAAAGTACCTCATGACTGAGAATGATTCTCATCTAATTTACATTGCCTAGTTTTGAAGGCAAGTAGTAGTAGGGCATATTGAAGTAGGATTAGGGAATAGGCTATTTTCAGTAAGTTTTGAGCCTAAGCAAGGAAATTACAATTTGCCATGATGTGACATAGAAATTGTGTTTTCTTTGGGGGTAAAACGTGTATGCATGAGAGCTTTTAATAGAAGGTTGAGGTTTATATTTAATAGTTTCTAGGTTGTTTATGAGTTTGTTTAGAGGCCCATCAACAGCCTTCCTGTAACCTTAATTTAATGTTGCAATGCTCTCTTTTGAAGTTTCAATATTATGTGTATAACAGTGAGTTTGACCAATGCTACAATGGTTTTTTGTTCAGGGAAACTGAGCCTAAAAAGGCATTAAAGCTACTTACAGAATCTGGTGAAGGTTTGTCCAAAAAGCATGAACGAAGCGTCTCTGTGACGAGTATCCTTCTGCAATATCTAAAGAATTTTTTATCTTGGCTTTACGTTATCATAATTATTATTCACCTGGAATATTTAATTTTGTTTGAATATTCTTTAGTAGCATTATCTAAATTATAAATAATTTCCACACTGCTTCTAAGAGTAGTTGCTTCTGACTTATCAGCTTTAGTTGAAACTATGCATAGGGTATGAAGATAACAGGTAAAAAGAGGAATTTACTGCAGTTTTTCCAATTTTCTAAGATAGGAATTTTCTATACCTTCGAATTATTGAACCAAGGAATTCTTATTGAACTGGAGGAAAATACTGCATTAGTGCAGAGCTTTCCTGTCAATTTGTAGTTGCGGTCTTCTTGAATATGATATTCACTTCAAAAGAATTTTATCATATTGTGATCCTGAGAGGAAGCTGATATTTTTTTTTTCCTGTCCTCCTTATTTTAGTGTTTTTTATTATAATTTTTTTTCACTGATAAGCAAAATTCGGTCTTCATGGATTTTGTTTAGTTCCAGGAAAATTGTATGGCAACCTAAGCAGGTCATTCTTTCATTTCTATTGCTAAAATTTGTGCTAGTAGTTTCTAATTAGATGTACCCGTCTGGTCTACGTTTTCTTCCCTCTTACCTCCTATGCAGTGCCCCTGCTTAAGTTAATCAGTGAATTCGCTACTCTTCTGATTTTCGCAAATGAAAGTCTAGTTTGTGGGGGAAAACTTCTTGGGGAACAAATGCTGTAGGATATTGCATGAGCAGCTAACAAATGCTGTAGGATATTACTTGAAGAGGTGAATTTTCAGTGCAAACTTCATTGATCAACTATTAGCTCCAAATTATTCATCGAGTGATGATTTCTCAACTATCTTGAACCTTTACTTATGTTAGGAATTTCAAATTTTAGTCGGTGCATGAGAAACTAAAGGTTTTTCTGCTGGCTATAGGCTTAATTGTATTCATAGTTTTGTCAATTTCCTTTTGATTACAATGAAATTCCTTAGCAAACTACAGAAATCAAAGAACGCAGGAAAGTCCTACTGGTTGAGCAGCTTGACAGTAAAGCAGGAAGAAGTGTTCAGATGGCAAAAGCAGTACCTTCAAATCATAGCCGACCAATGTCAGTCGATGATATCCAGAAAGCTAAGATGCGAGCTATTTACATGCAAGACAAGTATCGAAAGAATAATGCTTCCACCAGCGAAAATTATCTACCGAAACTTGAAGATCAAAAGGTGTTGTCTCCTCCTCAGAATGGGAGTGATTCGCATGTGAAGAAATTACCTTTGCCTCAACCTAGAAGAGAAGAAGCTAAAAAACCCTCAGTGACTGCAGCCGAAAATTTATCAAATAAGCTGGAAAATTCCATTAGTCAAAAGTCAAAATTGACTTATGAGGAACTGTTGAGGGAGAAGCTAAAGAAGAATCAGATTCAATGGTGTACGTCGTCAGGTACTTTTTGCTTTATGGTTCCTCATATATTATCTTTGCTATTTGTTCAGTGGTTTTCCTATTGGAAAAAAGGTGAGGTTTGTCACCGATGGCAACTCAGTATTGCACTAATATTATTGACAGGCATGAAAATAATACGATTCAATTTGTTTGTGGCATTTTTTCTTTTTCCTCCTTGTCTAACTTTTGGTGTGGTTTTGACAGATCTAGTATCATTTAAGTGGGGCGTCCACTAAATATGAGAAATCCAATTGATCTTGTTCGCTAAAATATGAATATCCCATGGAGAGTAATGACGTGATATTGTTGTTGTGCCAAGGCTTTGGTCCCTTCACAAGCTTAGGTTACCGAGACATTTAAAAAAAAACATGAGCATCTTCACTGTACTGAAATAAGAAGAGGACCAAATCAAATTTAACATGTAGGTTTGAAACTTTTAAAGGGTGAACAAAAACACTAGAGAAAAAATAATTACGATGAGAGGAGATAGATGCAATTATTTCTCTGGCAGCATTAATGTTTGGTCACAGCTAGTTTTCTCTTGACTTGGTCCATTTCCTGGATTCCATATGGAACTACGTTACATTTTTAGTTATTATTACTATTATTTTCAATCTTAAGCCAATGAGGCTTAATGGGTTTTAGTGGTTCACTGCTGATGTTGTTGCTCAGTTTCCTTGCTAACTCAACAAAACTCATTCTCTTACTCGCAACAATTAGTGCTCTCATTTTTGGTTTGAGAGACTTGCACATCGGGGCTCCAAGAATTATTTCTGAATGAAGTTGTCCAGGGCTGCTATGGTACTGGTCTTCAAACTCTATCGGGGTTCTCATTTGTTGATAACAAGGTTACAAATATGGAAACATGATCAATATGGTTTGATCGGGGATTAAGCTAAAAAAATTGGCTTTATGTTTTTATATATTTCAAAAAAAATTGGAGGAAGAACCAAGGAAAAATATAGAAAAATTGGAAGAAAGGAAGTTTATGGGAAAAAAGTAAATGACCTTTGATTCTGAATTGTCAGAGATTCTCATTTAGACCTTCCCTTCGAGCATGAGTACTGGAGAGATTTGAGGAGAAAGTGGAAGTCGAAGAATGAATCACTTTTAGTTAAAATGTTGGCTAATCACACTCTGTTAGATGGGTGGATAGGAAACATAATGACTGCGGCATCTTGTTCAAATTATTGTTTTCTTGATCGATGGTGTTGAGTGCTTGCTGAGCAGAAAGAGATGCAAGGAGGAAAATGGTGGTGAGGACGACAAAGTGCACGACAGAACGAGAAAGTAATGGAGCTGTCCAGATTGAGTTAGGGATTTTGGCTGCTAGGTTAGGAGCTGGCAAATTAGGGATTTGCGTCGATAGACTTTGATATGCTAATATAAATGTGTGTGACAGGTCAATGTTCAAAATAATAAACAAATGATTCTCAAACCGAAACCCAGAGCCATTTATATACGAAACTATTTTGATTCATTTTCCTCCTAGCCCCTGTTTTGGACCTGTAAAATAGCAGCGGTTGTATTTCATCTCCGTTTGCCCCCCAGATGAGATGGCTGTCCTATTCTGACTATTTGGGTCGTGTTTGCCTCTTTTCTGCGGATAGTGGAAGATAATGAAATTTTCAGTGGATAGTGGAAGATAATGAAATTTTCAGTAGTTCTATTTTCACGCTTATTTGTCAACACTTATCCTAAGAAATTAAAGATGTGGGAAGGTAAGAGGTAAGACAGTTACTGTTAGTTGAAGAAGGAATTTATTGTTTTCAGATGTTAATTTTTGTCGCTGCATACAGTATATGTTTATATTATAGTATTATGCACGGATGTGCCTCTGGATTCACAATTGAAGAAAGGATGCTACTTTGCCTTATTGTCTATTATTTACATCAGTTTTTTCAATTATATTCATGTAATTGTCGCCTAAATTGGAAGTTGTCTTTGAATAGATTAATCTGAATTATACTATCTTGAAGCATGTATGACGAAGCATTCTGAATGACCAGGAGAACATGGTTCTCAGAAAGTGGATGACTACAGAACAAATGATGTAATATAGAGGCTGAATCCGACATCAAATCCATATTTGTCTAATATAGGTATTTAGATAAGCTGTTGTTTATTCATTCAAAGTGTGCAAATAAAGTTCTCTTAATAACGGAGTTCATATTGAGTATGCAATCTTAATGTAGAAGATCTTGTTGAATGGCTGATAAAGCTAACAGTATTGCATTATGTAATGGGATTATTAACAGCGGAACATTAATATATGTTTCATTTTTTTCCCGACCATGGCGAATGAGTCAAATAGGACATTGAACTATTTTTTCTTCTCCACTCATTTCTGTTGTACAATAATATTCAAATAATATTCATATTTAGTTTAAATCCAATCCTAGATTCATTAAACAAGGATGTTTAGTCATGTATCTGAATGATATCTTTGTTTTTATATTTTCTGGAAGGATGGTAGAACTCATTTCTTCTGCTATTGTCCTTCAAGCTAATTTCATTTGCTCCAAAGCTGATGCAGTGAAAGAATCAATTTTATCTAATAAATTTAAAACTACTGAGTTATAAGGAAAATTAAAATAGAAGATATTACCTTATAAAATACTGCGAACTATACAAAACTGCAGTGATCAACATGGTTCTTCGTCATCTAAGCAAATGAAGAAACAGAGAATTCTTGTCAACGTTGGAGCTGCAATGTAATCTAAAAGTAGCCCCTTCATCTGACAAGTGTTAATGTCTACAAAGGTTTTAGAATCTGATCAGGAATTCTAACACGTTATCTGCTATTGATTGATAGTTCTACAGTTGAAATTATCTTTTGTCTTCTAGTCCTTCGATTATGCTTCTCTGTGATGTCACAGCACACCCTTGTTCCTACGTGATTGCTGGGTTTGTGTGGGTTCTATATGATTGATTTATGTGGTGTTTTCAGAATGTATGCTTGTTTTAAGCGTAGAATGAAGATGGAAATTAATGTCTGCAGCAAATCATTATCCTTGTTTCTTATTTTCTATTTTACTTTTGTGCATCTTGCTAAATGGCTTTTCAATTGCCTAATGTTCAATTTTTTCTTTAAAAAATTAATTTTGTTACAGAGGTCAGAATAAGCTCCTCGTGGAGAGTCAGAACAGGGGAGAACAGCAAAGAAGTGCAAATCCAGACTGAGAGGAACAAGAGAGAGAAGGAAACATTCTACAAAATTGTCCGAGATATCCCTCCCAATCCCAAAGAGCCTTGGGATATTGAAATGGACTTCGACGACACCCTCACACCTGAAATCCCAATCGACCAGCCGCCGGATTCTGAAATTATCGTCGAAACTGCCAATGAAAACCGAGAAAGTGTCTCCTCCATTGTCCTCGATAGCGACCCATTAACTTCATCAATGTCAACTACTGCTACTACAGTCGCCACTAATCATGTACCTGAAAGAGCATTGGGAGTGGTAGGACCGACGTTAGCTGCAGAGCCTGATGCTGAGCTGCTCCAAGTGCTTCTGAGAAACCCAGATGTGGTCGAGGCACTGACGAGGGGTGAAGGGAGGAACCTGACCGAAGAACAGCTGGTGGCTTTGTTGGATATGGTCAAGAAGGCCGGTACTGGGCTGGCTATTGGAATGACGAGCCAGCCTCATCCAGATCCTGAACCTACTTCTCTTCCATCACCGACTCCTCCTACAGATGCTGAGAGGGTAAATAGAACTTTCCAGAATCTTTGGTTCCTTTGCTTCTATTCTCATATGGCTGTATACAAATCTTTTTGTTCTTTCCACAGATTGCTTGGAGGTCTCCTTCAGCATTGCAACCTCAGTTTTCGGGCAATAGAGCTGCTACTACGCTTGCCCCTTCCATTCCCTATCGTGTGCCTTCGTCCTCTCCATCTACTTATGCTGTTAACAGTCAAACTCCAGTCCATATAGCTGCCAACAAGGGCTACATGCAGACTCCGGGCTTGGCCTCTCAAGCCCCAAGCACCATTCTGTCTCATCCGTATTTAACGGGGACCCCAAACCCTACAGCACAACAATATCAACCCATACAGGACTCACTGCCAACAAAGGTTCCTTCAATGTATGTGTCGTCTCGGTATAGCCCAAGGCCCGAAACCTTCATACCATCAACGAATAATCATCATCATCACAAAGTTAATAACAACTCTTCATTCCCAACCCTGCATCCCGGCCAATGGAACCAGCCTCAGTCGGAACCACCTGTTTGGAGGGATCCAGTACCCGACCCGGGTTACTGTGCTAACAATAATAACTATAATACTACTAGTGCACAAAATAGTCATAGTAATATGTATGGTAGGAGAAATGGGTTTGTGGGTAGGCCAGATATGGAGACATGGAGTGAGGAATCTCCAGTGAGGCTGCCGGAGTTTCAGTATGACCATTCGACCTATTTGGAGCAGAGAAGGGGAGGTGAGTGGTCAGGTGAGTGGTCGAGGCAGAGACTATGGAGTTCAGGCCAATGGAATGAGTATCAACAGGGTGGAGCAGCCGGTGGTTCTGCTGGTAATAACGGTGGTGGGAGATGGCAGGATCACAGTGGTGGTCGTGGGCGTGGGCGCTAATATTTATGTAGAGATTAGAGATGTGAATAGATGTTTGAAGAGACTCTCAGAAAGAAGAAAGCTAGTATCTAATGACATTAGTGAAGATCAAATTCAATTGTTAATTTACATCTAAAGTGGGCCACGTGCCCCAATGTTTTGATTTTGGAGAATATTTTCAATTTAATGAGGATACACCATACAATTGCTGATAGGTCAAGCTTATGAATGTGCTAGCCAGGGAAAAAAAGATTTCTAAAAATAAAAAAAAGGGGGTAAATAAATTGATAAAATGGAAGGACGAGGATTAATAATTATATTTTAGTAATATTCTATAAAAGGATTGTCATAATTGGCGAAGTTGAATTATCTTGAAAGTAGCTTTACAAATGGGGAAGAGAGTATGCTTCTCGTGCGAGAGATTTTAGTTCAGATACGCCAACATATCACACTTCAATACCTTCCTTTCTTTGAGCCAATGGAAAATGATCTGCACCTCCAAGGAGGAGGGGGGTCTTGGTGTCTTAGACATTCGTAATCACAACATAGCTCTTTTAGGAAAATGGTTGTGGAAACTCCATAATTTTGAGCATTTTCCATGGGTCAGGTGCATTAAAGGCTATCTTTCCACCTCCTCCAAATGGTGGGAGTTTTCCGTGGCGACTTCTCGTCACGCCTCCCCCTTCTGGAAGGGTATCTGGAAAGCTGCTCCTGCTTTTCAGTGTAGTATTTTCCGCAAATGCTTTGACGGTTCTAGGACCAAATTATGGATGGATTTGTGGATTGGCAATTCCATGCTTGCCACAGCATTCCCTTCTCTATTTAGATTGGCTGTCTTCCCGACAGTATCTGTCGAGGACTCTTTTGCTCTCTTCGACAATACTCGTTTCTGGTTTATTCCTTTCACAACCGATCTTCCTCCATCTTTAGCTGAGGATTTTGATAAGCTCATATCATCTCTCAATAGTTATGAATGGAAGTCTTCCGAGAGCATAGGGTGGCGATGGTCGGTAACTGGAACTTTTTCAGTCAAATCTTTTTATAGCTTCATTAACTCAAGGGGAGTTCGTTCTCCGGTGACTAAGTTTTTCTGGGATTTTTGGGCTCCTCTTAAGGTGAAAATCAATTCTTGGCTTGCCTTTAATAACAAGTTACTTACAGTTGAAGTTCTTAATAAAAGAAATTTAGCCTGGGGTCAGCTCTGTGCGCTGTGCGATCAGCATGCGGAGGATGTTAACCACCTCTTTATCCATTGCCCTATTAGCCTCCCATTGTGGAAGATCTCCTCTCTGGCTTGGGATACTGGATATATTCCTCCAGTTTTGGCCGCTTGCTGGGAGGCTAAGCCATCGAACTCCTCTTTCCGTAAAGTTTGGATTTTGTCGATTCATATTATTATTTGGATTATTTGGAAGGAGAGAAATTCTATTTTGTTTCAGCATCGTAGATCTTCGAGAGCTGCGATGATTGAAGAGTTTTTTTTCCTTTTCAAACTCTGGTCATCGGAGTTGAAACCCACTGGATTGGTCATTTCAGCTAATCTTAAATTACAAGAAGCTTTCCTTTGTCTTCGTACTCTTCAAAGTTTATAACTTGTCTGGTCTTTTATGTTTTATTCTTTATCTTATTCTTTCTCCTTAACTTTTCTTTTGCAGGCTTAATTTCTCCTAAAGTGTGCAACTGCCAGTTCAGTTCTTTTGTTTACCTCGGAGTGCAGGTTTCTTCATCTGAAGTTGCTTCTTTGGGTTTGTTTTTTGCGTCTTGACTGCGCTGGTAGTGGGTGTTAATTCTATCACTCTTCTTAACATGCTCAAATGTTTCTCTTTTGATCCTGATGTTTATCTATCTTCAGCTTTCATAGCTGGTTATGTTAGCTAGCTCTGCTGGGTGACTTGTTTATTAGTTGAGCTTTTATGCTCTAGGTTTATTAGCGTTTGGCCTTTGAGAGGACTATGTTTTTCTCTTCTTGCACTGGGCTTTACTGATGGTTATCTGTGGCTGTTTGTTTCTTTATTTAACTATGGTCAATTTTTGTTTGATGTTTACTGACTGAGCTATGATCTGTTTATTCTGCTTTTCTATTTATCTTTACTTCTTCTGTGCGATTTTTGATTCTGTGCTGAGGCCGTTTCTTTCGTCCACTTCAGTTGCTAGCTCTGTTTCTATGGTGTTTTGTGTTATGATTTTAGCTCAGGATTGTCTACCATCAGTTCGGTCTATTGCATTTTTGGATGGTGGATCATGCTACTGAATCGCCATTTCAGCCAACGCTCGATGGTTCGGGTGCTAGCTTTGATACTTCTTCCCTGCGTAGGAGTTGGATGGTGTTCTCCTTTTTCCGAAGCCAGATCAGTGCAGCTAGCTGGACTGGATCAGCGGATACATCGGATTTCTCTCTTGCGTTTCCCTGTTGTATTGTTGTTTTTTTGTTATTGATGTCATCTTTTGTCTGCTTTTTCCATTTTACGGCTTGTAAAATAGACTTTTATTTGCTTTTATATAATGTGATTATGATGGCTGGGGTCGTAAGGCCCTATCAGGTTCATCAAAAAAAAAATACCTTCCTTTCTTTATTACTTTTTTTTTGTTTTGACCGATCTTCTAAACTGATGTGGACTGATGTGGTGTGTCACAACTTGGTTGCCTCCCCCCCTTCAGGGCTACGGTAGAGTGACATTTTTTATTTTGTTGTACTCGTTTCAATGCTCTTATTTTGTTGTACTCGAGATCTGGGGAGAGCTTATCACAGACCGTTGAGCGTAGAGTACAACTTACCGTTGAGCGAAAAAAGAGGCGATTCAAAATCCACAAATCCCTTCTTCCTCGGCATCTACTCTCCCCAGATCCCGTCGATCCTCACTCCTTCTCGCAGCCTCCTTTCAATCAAGATTGTAGAGCTCCCCAATCCCTTCCGACCCATCTCAGCCTTTCCGATTTTGAGTCGGTGCCCTTCTTCCTCTCTCTCCATTGGAGGCCTAGACTCACTTCCTTCTCCCAGCGCCCCCTTCCTTCCGGCCGCGCTCCTTGGGCCTCTCTTGGCGTTGCGTGGCGCTTCTCCCCTTGCGCTCTCCTATTGGCCATCGCGGTGGTTGCTAGACCCGAGCTGCCTTCTCTGCTCAACATCGACTCGCCTTCCTCCAGCCCTGAGCGGTGTTGCTCCTCCGTCCGTTCGCCGGTGTTCCCTTTCAGAGAGTGCTCTTCAGCCAGGAGTGTCCCCCCTCCCAGCTGCGATCCAGTCTCCCTATTCAACAGCTCTCTGTGAGTTTTTGTCCGTTTTAATCTTTAGAATTAGTCTCGATAGTTTTGATTATTTGGGTGGATCCCTGGAGCCTTTCTTTTGCTTTGTTGCTTATTCTATGCGCGGTGTAGTGTTCTGTTAGCAGTTATATCTTTCGGGCTATCTGATTGTTAGTGCTGGCTTTGTGCTCCCCCTTCCCTGGGGACCTTTTTGCCAGCGATTACTTCAGCTCATGTCGGTGTTCTGACTGAGATATTCTGCTAGATCGACCGTTCTATCTATCCTCTCTTTCTCTCTATTTTCTCCATTCTTGTTCTCCTGATTGGAGAGTGCGGCTTCTCTTCTTTGAGAGGCACTGTTTTGTTATAGCACTGGTGTCGATTTTCTTGTGGGAGTGTTTCCATTCTGTTAGTGGTTTCTCTATACACTTCCTTTCCTTTATTGGAGCTTAGTTTTATTCCATTCTTGGAAAGGTTTCTTCCATGAATCTTTTCAAGGCTGTAGCGAGCTCTGATCGTTCAGCTTCGGATCAGGAGTCGCAGAGGAAATTTTCTTCGTCTTCTTGGGATTTCATATACCCCTCTCAGGGTTCTCCCATTTGCTTTAACTCCCCTTCGCCTTATAGGCCCGATCTTCATCGGGTCTGCTTTAGGTGCCTCCTTCCCGGGTATCTTAAGCGTGAATGTATGAATAAAATGAAGTGTTTATTCTGTGATAAGCTCGGTCACTCTCGTAGTCGATGCTTTTCCCTTCAAAAACTTCTGGGATGGCCTAGAGGTCATCCCTTACCGGCCAAACTCCTATCCTTCCTTAATTACCCCCTCTTAAAGCTCAAGCTTCTGAATAGCTTGGTTAGTAAGCACAGTAGGGTGAGCAAAGACCTCGACTCCTCTGTCTTGGCTGTTAGTTCAGCGTCGAATTTCTCCCCATCTAGTCCTTCTCCTCACGCATCTCCAGTCTCTCTTAATCGGCCTAATATCACTTTCCTTTTTAAGGATCGTAAAGTTTTTACGAACTCTTTCAAGGTTCGCCCCCGACCTGTCTCAGTGGTTCCGTCATTGTTCGGGAAGTTGGGTAAATATCCTGACTGGTTTAAATCCTATTTCTCGTATCTTTCGTGGTCTCGTAGTGCGATGGGGACTGCCCCACACTCCCGCACTTCTGACCCCCTGTGCATCCTGACAGAGCTATTATCGATTTTAAGGCCCTCTCTCTATACTATAACTATCCTTGTGCTTTGAAGTTCACTAATCCCGTATGTTCTGCGATCTCGTTTCATTATCCAGGCTGCCTTTACTCTTGGTATCAACTTTTAGGGGCTCAGTCATGGCTCTATCAGGTCCTGAGGGCTTTCAAACTCTTCTTGCTCTCCCTTCCCCTCAAGTATTCTATAAGTCTTGTTGTTCCTTCATTGCCCCTTAGGGCCGGCACCACCAAGACCATCCCATCTATCTCTTCGGCTGCTCCCAGCAGTCATAGTTCCCCCCCGTGTCCCATCTCTGTACATGTTTCTTCATCTGACCTTGAGGCGTTTTCGCCCCCTTCTGCAAGGGCTGCCCATTCCCCTGTCAAGCGCGGTTACAAAAAGAAAGTTTTCGATCTTTCAAAGATTCGAGTGAGCGCTCGCCTTCTTGCGAGGAAAGCAGGCTCTGTGTCAGCTTTTCAGCTAGGGCACAGTTGAGTATCGCCTGCTCGTTGACATCCCCGGTGTTAGCAGTGCCTTACCGCCGTTTCACCACTAGAGTCCCTCTAGACTGCTAGTGGAGTTGGATATCGTCGTGGAGGGAGTTTTATCTGCCAGTTTTCTTGGATCGGTTGCTTAGATCCAGCTCCTCTTTCGGATTCGGAATTTTGATTTTGGTCTCCTTATTGCTTGAGTCTCTGGGCCGTTTGCTTCGCTCTCTGGTATCGGGATGGTGATTCTTGCCGTGACTTTGCCCTCTATGTTGATGCTTGTTATTGTATTTCCTTTTTATTCGTTTATTTCTGTTTTACCTCTTGTAAAACCCTTGATGCTTGTTTGTATTATTACTGTTTTATTGATTTATATATTTTTTGATGGCTGGAGCCTTTTGGCTCTATCCGATTCATCAAAAAAAAAAAAATAATTTTGTTGTATTTGTGACACCCTTCTATGCATTTTGGAAGTACTATATTTTATTCTCTATTTTGTAGTTTTTATAATTGTGTTAGATACTTTTTAATTATTTTATTAATTCCTTATTAATAAACATGTTTGCTATACATCTTTTCTTTAAAAAAAAAAACTTCTTCCTCAAGTTGCAGATATAAATTTGATTTGATCAAGAAATGCTGATGAAAGGAGTCTTACTCTGATTTGATTACTTTTTAATTTTTCTTTTTTTACCATTAATTCTTTTGGGATTTGTAAATTTTAAAGCTGGTTAATTTAATGGAAAATACTAAACAAATTGAGAGAATAAGATAGCAAAATTTAATAAATTATAGAAATAGTTAGTTAGCATGTGCAATGCAAATGACAGATTGCACATTAAGAGATAATTGACATAATCCTGACTTCTCTTAGTTATACAATGAGGACAAGTATATCCACCCATTACATTTACTACCTTTGATCAGATACAATTTACATGTCTTAGAATATAGGATTTAGAATAAGTGGATAGAAAAACACATGTATTACATGTACTAGTTACTTCATAATAATGTCAGGTAAAAGGTCTCTTTAAAGTTGTTCGAATTTTTATAACTAAGTGATGTGGCTAAAAATGGGGTTTAATCGGAACCGTCCAAATCGGGCGCGAATCTCGAGACCTGAGGATAAAACGGTAATTTCACCCACAAAAGGACCAAAACGGATATTGGATCTGCCCTCCTAGTGCCCAATGATCCGCGAATGGATCCACCACCAAGAAGGTGCGGGTCTCCACCCGCTGCGTACCCAATCCATCAAGATAGAGTCAGGGTTCCTGATTAAATATAATCAATGGCCCTGATGAACGTCTATCTCTTCACGGGGGATTAGGGATTAAATTCCTTATCGGATTACGGGGAATATATATTGTCAGATTACCTTCCTCATCTGATTATGGAGGACATTCCTTATCGAATCACGGGGATTACATTCCTAATCCGCTCCCTAAGACGCCTATAAATACCCCCCATCCATCTCCATTAAGAGGTAATCAACTCTTCACCAGTTTTTACGCTCTTTCATAATCTCTTTGATTACTGACTTGAGCGTCGGAGGGTGCGTCGCCGGGATCCCCCCCGGTGTCTCGCACTTTTTGCAGGTGCACGGCAGGAATGTCGAACGAGGCCCGACGGAACAGGTACGCAGGTTTTCCTATTCAGTTTCCCCAAGAATCCACAAGTTCTATCTGTTTGCCCCCACACCAAATTTAGCGGCAACAGATTGGCGCCGTCTGTGGGAAACTAACGAATAGGGACCTCTCCTCTTCCCGGTGAACAGGTTCTCTCCTACCATGCCGCCTCGCAAAGTTAGATCTAGGGGCTCCAACCGAGCGCCCAACCCTGACCAGCAAGAAGTCCATCCTGATCCCGCTCAGCAACAAGGGCAACTCCCTCCTACCATGGAAGAGCCGCTTCAACAGAACCCCCCTCCTGATCCAAAGGGTCCTAACCCTCAGAAACAGCCTCTTCACCAAGAGAACCTCTCCATCCACAACGCCTCCAGTGCCTCCATGGCCTCCCATCATCCCCGAGCCTCTGGTCGCCACGATGCCCATCCCAAACGCCCGGAGGATAAGGACCTTCGTCGCCATCTGGACGAAAAGCGGGCTCGGGGAGAAGCCTCCCGCCAAGAGCGATCCCCCCAACACCGGGGACACAGGGGGTCCCCCGCCCGAAGAGGGAGAAAAGACTCCCCCGATCACTACCGAAGGAGGCACTCTCCGGCAGGTCGGCAGCAGCATCGGGACAATGAGGCACCCATCACCCGTGCCGAGTTCCAGCAATTCCAAGCAATGGTACAGCAGGCCCTCAATCTCCGTCAGAATCCCAATGAGCCGAGGGCCCCCTCCCCACCTCCGGTCCGGAGCCCTCGCCAACGTTCCCCTTCTCCTCGACCCGCTCCTACCAATTCCAGATGCACCCCAAGTCCTCGTCGTTCCCGAAGCTACCGTCGCCGCAGCCCTCGCTCCCCATCATACGAAGACGAGTCCCGTGGCTCGGCAGATCACCGCCGGAGAGATGACACCATGAACCGCCGCCTGAACGAGGTGGAAAAACTCTTGGGACAGATAAACCGAGAAGAAGAACTCAGGGGGAGGACCCTCCGTCCTAGCCGACCCCCGTTCTCCCGGACCATAGTGGATACTCCTGTTCCCTTTGGTTTCAAACCTCCCCAGTTCGAGAACTACACTGGGGAGACCGATCCAGTTGACCACATCGAAGGCTTTAAGACTTTGATGCTCCTCCATCAAGCGTCCGATGCCCTCCTCTGCAAAACATTCCCTGCAACTCTGAAAGGCCCGGCTCGAGAATGGTACTCTCGTCTTGCCCCGGCGTCAATATTCTCCTTCGAACAGTTCGAGACCCTGTTCATCACCCATTTCGTCAGCAGCCGAAGGACCGAGAAAACCAGCATCTCACTATTGCACCTCCGTCAGCAAAAGGGGGAAAAACTGAGGGACTACGTGAAGAGATTCACAGCCGAAGCTAGAACTATTGCCTCCCTCGACCAATCGGTCGCTACCGCAGCATTCCAATCCAACATTCTCAATTCCAACCTCCGCTCCTCCCTTGCCAAGAAACCCCCACATGACTTTTCCGACCTTCTTCTTCGCACCGAAAAGTACATTCGGGCCGAAGAGGCCGAGCGACCCCCCAACTGGGAAGCGCCCGCCTCCGGGCTCAAAAGGAAGGGGGCAGAAGAAGAAGGAGCCAAGAAGCTCCAGAAGGATAATGCCGGCCAGCGCCGACCTCCCCCTAGATTTGAGAAGTTCACTCCCCTCAACGCTAACCTCTCGGCCATCTTCATGGAGGTCGAAAAAGACGGGGTCTTGCCTCCAGCTCCCAAAATGAATACTCCCGCCAAGAGAAGAGATAAAGAGAAATGGTGCCGTTATCACCGGGACCACGGGCATGACACCAACGACTGCCGTGCTCTGAGGAACGAGATCGAAGCCCTTATCCAGAGGGGACAGCTGACGAAGTTTGTAAAAAAGGACCGAGCCGAGCCCCCTCTCCCGCCTCGGGGGGCTAACAAGCGTCCAGAAAGAGAAGAGACGCCAGACTTCGAGGAAGAGCGAGTCCTCCACCTCATCCATGGGGGTCCGATGGGAGGCTTCTCGAACTCCTCCCGAAAAGCATTTATCAGAGAGGTCAATTCAGTCCGAACCACGCCTCCTCCCAAGGGCCTCGGAGTGCCAGTTACCTTCTCCGACGAAGATCTCGAGGGAGTTCGTATCCCGCATTGTGACGCTCTCGTCATCAGCCTCCACATGGCAAATTTCAAAGTGGAGAGGATCTTAGTCGACAACGGCAGCTCCGTCAACATCCTATTCCTCTCCGCTTTCAAAGGCCTAAAGCTCTCCAGAGACAGACTCAAACCCGCCGGTTACACTCTCCATGGGTTCACGGGGGTTCCGGTAACTATAGAAGGGGTGATCACCCTCGATGTAACTGCCGGACAAACCCCTACCACCAGAACGGAGCCAATGGACTTCATGGTAGTGGATGTTCCCGCTGCCTACAACGTCATTTTGGGCAGGCCCGGCCTCGCGGCTCTGGAAGCGGTTCCCTCGGCATATCATCTGAAGATGAAATTTCCCACCCGATCCGGGGTCGGAGAAGTAAGGGGAAATCAGGAGCAGGCCCGGAAATGCTACATGACTTCGACCCTTGGGCCCGTCCTCTCTTTAGAGACCCTGGAAATTCCCCAAGATTCCACAAGACCGACCTCCGAGCCAGCGGACGAATTGGAGGAGGTGCTCTTCTCCGAACAAGAGCCGACCCGCAAGTTCTTCGTAAGCAAGGCCCTCCCGTCCGCCCTATACTCAGATATTGTGGAATGCATCCGAGACAATCAAGACCTCTTCGCATGGTCCGCAGCTGACATGCCCGGTATCTCCGAAGAGCTCTTAGTCCACCACTTGAGTGTTGATCCGGGGTCCAAACCGGTTCAGCAGAAGAGGCGTAAGTTCGCCCCCGAGCGACAGCTCGCTATTAAAGAAGAGGTAGATAAATTGCTGAAGGCCCGATTCATACAGGAGGTAAACTACCCTGAATGGTTATCGAACGTAGTAATGGTGAAGAAGTCCAACGGAACATGGAGAATTTGCATTGATTTCACCGACCGCAACAAAGCCTGTCCCAAAGATCCCTTCCCTCTACCGAGCATCGACACTCTGATTGACGCAACCTCGGGACATGAGCTTCTAAGCTTCATGGACGCTTTCTCGGGTTACAATCAGATAAGGATGTTCCCCCCAGATATCCCAAAGACGTCTTTTGTAACCGACCAAGGCCTTTATTGCTACAGGGTCATGCCATTCGGCCTAAAGAACGCGGGGGCAACATACCAGCGCCTCGTCAACAAAGTTTTTCAGGCTCAGATCGGCAGAAACATGGAAGTGTATGTCGATGACATGCTGGTGAAAAGCATCCGAGGTGCTGATCATGTGACCGACCTCCAAGAAGCATTTGATGTTTTAAGAAGGAACAACATGAGACTCAACCCGAACAAATGTGCGTTCGGCGTCTCATCAGGCAAGTTCCTCGGCTTTATGGTTAGCCAACGAGGAATAGAGGCGAATCCGGAGAAGATCAGGGCCATACTGGACATGGCCCCCCCTAGAAATGTCAAAGAAGTTCAGAGGCTGACTGGTCGCTTAGCCGCCATAGGGCGCTTCCTGTCGAAGTCCGGGGAGAAGTGCCTCCCGTTCTTCAAAGCCCTCAGGGGGGCTAAAGGATTCGAGTGGGGGCAGCAGCAACAAGACTCCTTTGACCAGCTTAAAGCCTACCTCGTCAATCCCCCTCTCCTTAGCAAACCAGTACCCGGCGAACCGCTCTACCTCTACCTCGCGGCTTCCGAGCAGACGCTCAGTGCGGTCTTAGTCAGAGAAGAAGAAAGGGCTCAGAAGCCCATATACTACGTCAGCAAGGTGCTCCGGGATGCCGAACTTCGGTACCCGAAAATTGAGAAAATGGCGTATGCCCTGGTAATGGCCGCAAGAAAACTTAGACCCTACTTTCAGTCTCATTCGGTGGTCGTCCTTACCGACCAGCCACTGAAACAGATTCTTCACAAACCCGAGACTTCTGGTCGCCTCATGAAGTGGTCGATCGAGCTGAGCCAGCACGATATAACTTATCAGCCTCGGACTGCAATCAAGGCGCAGGCACTGGCCGAATTCATAGTTGAGACTACAATCCCCGAGTCTGGCCAAGCAGCAAAGGGACCCCCCGTCTGGTCGGTCTATGTTGACGGGTCCTCTTGTAATGAGGGTAGCGGGGCAGGAGTCATCCTGGCAGGACCAGATGGCTTCGTCCTCCAATACTCACTCCGGATAAATTTCAAAGCCTCGAACAACGAGGCCGAATATGAAGCACTAATAGCCGGGCTTCGAATGGCCCGAAATGCTGGAGCACGTCGGCTACGGATTTTCAGCGACTCCCAGTTGATTGTTAACCAGGTCCTCGGCGAGTATGAAGCCCGCGACGATAGAATGGCTAAATACTTGTCCAAAGTAAAGAGCCTCATGGCGCTGTTCGACGAGGCTCTCATCCAAAGGATCCCTCGAGAAGAAAATGCTCAGGCCGACGCCTTATCCAAGTTAGCCTCCTCCTCCCTTCAAGGTCTGGAACAGACCGTTTTGATAGAAGTCCTCCTAAAGCCGAGCATAGAGGACGAAGCGCCAGACTCCGTTGAAGCATTGCCCGTCCTCCTCGAAGACAACTGGATGAAACCCATTGTCGAATTCCTGAGGAACGGACTCCTCCCTGAAGACCCGAGGGAAGCACGAAGAATTAGGGCCCGAGCCGAGCGTTTTACTTTACTCGAAGGCATCTTATACAAACGCTCCTTCACCCAAGCGGATGGTCGACCGTATCTAAGGTGCCTCTCCCCCGAGCAAGCCGACTACGCCCTACAAGAGCTCCATGAGGGGATCGGCGGAGCCCATTCTGGATCCAGGGCTCTGGCGCGCAAGGTATTGAACTATGGGTATTACTGGCCCACTCTCCTACGGGACGCCGAACGACACGTTCGGCAGTGCAGCTCCTGCCAAAAGTATGCAGACATCCGACGTCTTCCGCAGGCACCGCTGACCTCCCTATCAAGTCCCGTTCCCTTCGCTATGTGGGGGATGGACTTACTGGGACCATTCCCTCCAGCCCCCGGACAGCTAAAGTTCCTAGTCGTGGCAGTTGACTATTTCTCTAAGTGGATAGAAGCCGAACCCCTGGCTACGATCACCGAACATAGGGTCGTTCAGTTCTTCTGGAAGAATGTGATTTGCCGGTTCGGCGTTCCCCGAGTCATAGTCACAGATAACGGGACACAGTTTACTGGAGCCGCCTTCCGAGCCTTGTGTGAAGACCTTTCCATACAACACCGATTCTCCTCCGTCTCCCATCCCCAGTCGAATGGCCAAGCTGAAAATGCCAACCGACAGATTCTTGCAGGAATCAAGAAGAGGTTAGACAAGTGTTCCAAGGGACTATGGGTCGATCAGCTGCCGAACGTACTCTGGAATCACCGCACCACCAAGCGGACCCCAACAGGCGAGAGCCCATTTAATCTCACCTATGGGGCCGAAGCCATCATCCCCCTAGAAGTCGGGATACCCTCTCCTCGCCTGATCGCTTATGAAGAAGAGCAGAATGCTAGAGAACTCAGAACAAGCCTAGACCTGATAGACGAAATCCGAGAGAGAGCTGCCATACGCCAGCAAGCTTACCGAAGAAGGATCGAGCTGGCATACAACAAAAGAGTCCGCCCAACGGACCTCAAAGAAGGGGATTTAGTCCTTCGGAAGTTGGCCATATCATTCCCCGGGCAGAAAAGCAAGCTGGCCCCGAACTGGGAGGGACCGTACAAGATCTCGAAAGTAATCCGCCCCGGTACCTACAAGCTAGAGGATCTCGAAGGCAGAGAAATTCCCCGGACTTGGAACGCCGACCATCTTTTGAAATACCAGGAGAAGGCAACTACGTCTCTCCAAGTAACTCGAGATGCCGAACCGTTCCCCTCCTTTCTCTAGTCATAGTTTGTCCTTTTTGTGCTTTCTTTTATTATTGTAATAACGGCTAGCAACTTTAGAAGCAGCCGATCGTTAGATGTTAATAAATGAAGTTTCTTCATGTTTTCACTACTATTACATCCGTCTGCTTGTAACTCTTAAATGTCACAATGGTTCCGGAGTCCAACACTTGGTTCGACCCTACTCCGCAAGCTCGCTCCTAAGCGAGCTAGGAGTAGCTCGCCATTCGAAATTGCTCCTACACCCCGTAAACTGACAATGGTTCCGGAGTCCAACACTTGGCTCGATTCTACTTCGCGAGCTCGCTCCTAAGCGAGCTAGAAGTAGCTCGCCATTCGAAAATGCTCCCACAGCGGTTGAATGGTACGGAGTCCAACACTTGGTTCGACCCTACTCCGCAAGCTCGCTCCTAAGCGAGCTAGGAGTAGCTCGCCATTCGAAATTGCTCCTACACCCCTTAAACTGACAATGGTTCCGGAGTCCAACACTTGGCTCGATTCTACTTCGCGAGCTCGCTCCTAAGCGAGCTAGAAGTAGCTCGCCATTCGAAAATGCTCCCACAGCCGTTGAATGGTACGGAGTCCAACACTTGGTTCGACCCTACTCCGCAAGCTCGCTCCTAAGCGAGCTAGGAGTAGCTCGCCATTCGAAATTGCTCCTACACCCCTTAAACTGACAATGGTTCCGGAGTCCAACACTTGGCTCGATTCTACTTCGCGAGCTCGCTCCTAAGCGAGCTAGAAGTAGCTCGCCATTCGAAAATGCTCCCACAGCCGTTGAATGGTACGGAGTCCAACACTTGGTTCGACCCTATTCCGCAAGCTCGCTCCTAAGCGAGCTAGGGGTAGCTCGCCATTCGAAATTGCTCCTACACCCCTTAAACCGACAATGGTTCCGGAGTCCGCCAAACGAGCTAGGGACAGCTCACCGTCCTAAAAAACGCTCCGACGACGTTAACCTAATCAAGCAAGTGCACAACTCGGCTCGACGTTACTTCGCGACTCCACTCATGATCGACCTAAAAGAAGCTCGCCATTCGGAGTTCGACAGTTCAGAAGTTACCCCACGACAAACAACATTCACAGCAATGAAACACGCAAGTTCGGCAATAACGCATTTATTAATGAAACAGATGTGATACAAAGGCAAACACAAACAGGAGCACGACTCAACAAGGGTATTTACAATACCGACTCGTCACACTTAGAAAAAAAAAGGAGAGAGCAAAGAACGCGCAGAACCGACCACTTCAGCGCTTCTTCGGAGCTGGAGCATTCCGCTTCAAGGACACTCGAGAGTGACGACGCTTGTCCCCGGAGCGCGACCCCAAGCCGGCAAACTGGGACGTATCCTCGGCACCGCTCCTGGCAGCTACGCCGACAGACGCCCCGCTCGAGGAGATTGCCACCGAGCTCTGCGCGTCCCCCGGGCTGGGTTGGCCGATCCGCTGACGGGTCGCCATCTCATAGAAAGTGATGCCCCGCTCACTCTCAGCACGAGTGCATGACGTGCTTCGAACGTTGATCGGCCCTGAATGTGGCTTCAGATGAGCCACTTCCGCCTCCAACTCTGAGATCCTGTCCCGCAACGAGTCGTCTTTAACGTCGACTTCGAAACGTGGGGGTATCGCGGAGTCCGGCACTCCAGATCGACTAGCGACGAGGCGCCGAAGGTGGGTGACTTCGATGCTTTTATCCACCGTCGCCCTCTTGAGCGCTTCGACTTCAGCAGTCAACTCGACTCGTTCGGTCGTCAACTTGGCCACCTCGGCCGTCAGCCCCTCGCCCTCACTCCGGAGCTTCGCCTCTACGGACTGCAGATGCTGTATCTCGGAAAGCAACTCGTCCTTCTCCGCTGTTATTTTGGACAAATTATGACGAATGCACTGAACACGAATCTCATTACTGAAATCAGTGGGCAAGTGTTCACCTTCGGGTATGAGCTCGGCGATTCGGCTTTCCAAACGACGAATCTCGATATCACGCCGGTCAAGGACGAGCTGGAGATGCTTCCTCTCGCTCTCGGCTCGGCGCAATCCGAGCTCGACCTCATAAAGTTTCTCCCTACACCTAGCCAGACACAGCCTCGTCGCCCCTAGGCCAGCTTCGGCTTTAACCTCCTCGTCCGGGCAGGAAAGCTCGACGCCTTGGGGGATCACCATAAGCTGCAAAGAAATCGGAGCAATCAGCGAAAACGTTGAGCGTGGCCGAAGCACCGCACTTGGAAAAATTTTCATCTCTAAAAACAAAGTTTGACAGTTCGGCAAAAGAGGGGGCATAAAACAGAAATTTCCGAGCACCAACACTTGCAAAAATTTTGATTTCATTTACGTCAAAAGAAGCGGTGGCCAGTCCGCTATTAGGCATTACAAAGTTCGATAAAAAAAAAAAAGAAGAGAAAAAGAGCAGAAACAGCCAAAAACAATAAAACGAGAGGCGGATCAGTGCTCGACCTCTTTCCCCGGGCGACGAGGCGGAGTAGGGGTCGACTTCGCCGAAGGAGACGCCGCCGCCAGTGGAGTGGCCGTGACGCTCGGGACCTCGCCAGTAATCCCGGCATCGGCATCAGCGCCGTCCTCCTCCTCCTCCTCCTCTTCCCCTTCGGACTCGGGGTCGAAGCCCTCGACGTGTCCGGGGAAGAGTCGCCATCCCGAGACGTCCACCCCGGGGTACGCCTCTCGCACCCGGTCGAGGGCAGTGGCGAAGGCCTTCGCCATGTTCTGCGCGAGGTACCCCTGGGCCTTCTTCAAGGTGGCGTCCTCCACCTCCTTCACAGCCGCCGCCTGCTTCGCCTCGGCCTCGGCCAACTGATTGGCCGACCCCTCCTTCTCCCGACGCAGCTCGTCCTCCAGCCTCTTCACTTCGGCCTCGAGGTGCTGGATCCTTGCAGACCGGCCTTCATGCTCGACTCGGAGCTTGTCGAGCTGGTTCGACATCCGAGCCTTCTCGTTCCGAGCCTGGTCGGACTCCTGCTTCAGCTCCTTCTCGAGGGCGGTCAGCCGTTCGGTGAGGTGACCGAAGTGGACGACGATCTGCAAGGGAAAGAGGAAGAACTCAGAGAGTTAGAAAAATTTTGTGATTCAAGATAAAACGAATGAAGGGAACTCGGGACTTACCGATACCGCCGAACGAGCGATCTCGATCACGTCGTCGCCCTGCCTCCCCGCGTCCATGGCGGCGCGGTCCTTCGGGGTGGCGAGATGCTTGACAGCCTGCATACTCGCCAACGAGTTCCCGAGGAACCCATCGTGCCTCCGGACCTGCCAGTCCGGAATGTGGATCCGCTTGTGCTCCTCCGTCAGGAGCTCCTCGCCTGCTACGGTTAGCGGCAGGGTCGGCATGGCGAGCGCGGCGGCAATGGGGAAATCCCCCTCAGGAGCAGTAGCCGAAGGCCCCGCCACGGTGACGACCGGGTCGTCAGCAACCTCCACCGCCTGGTCGGGTGCCGCAATCCTCGGCACCTTCGGAGTAGAGGGCAGCTTCGACGCGACCCTCTTCCGCTTCCTCGGCGCCTTACTGGCGAGCCCAGCCCGGAGCGCCAACACCGCTTCGTAGTCCATAGATTCTACATCAAATAAAAAAAAAAAAAAAAAATGATTAGCACAAAAGAAGAACAGGACAACAAGTACAAAAAAAAGAACTTGGCGAAAAGCCGCGTACTAGGATCTACGCGGCCGAGCCCTCCCCTGTAAAGAACGTCTTCCGTCAACTCTTTCCAGTCGTACTTCGGCCGGTCGAGAAGGGTCCGAACCGCCCCTTCCTCTTCTACTGAGAGTCTCGGCAGCGCCGTCGCCCTCTTGGTCACCCCCTCTGCCCAATTGGTGGGGATCGGCCAGGCCTCTCGACTCCGCACGACGACCCACTTCTCTCGCCAATGCTTGATAGAGTCTGGGCAGACCACGAGCCTGCCGCCGTGCCTCGGAGTCAGATAATACCGGTACTCCGACTTGTTCCCTTGGTGGAGCCGGTATATCGTCCGAAGCACGTTCAGCTGCGGTTCGATCCCCGCGGCCTGGCAATGAAGAACGAAGCCATTAATCACTCGCCACGCGTTCGGCATGAGCTGGATAGGGCAGACCCCATACCAGCTCACCACGGTAATTGCGAACGCGTGGAGAGGTAGCCGGGCGCCGGCGATAAAGGCATCAACCGGCCAGCAACACATGGTCACTGGCAGCGGAGAATTGGCCCTAACTCCGGGGCCCGGCAACATGATTTCGTACTCCTCCGGGATGAAAAAAGCATCCCGGATCGCCGCCAACTCCTCCTCGCGAAGGATCGACGCTGCATCATCCGCCTCCGTCGTCTCCCTCGCTTCATTCTCCTCGAAGGTCCTCTCCCTCCCATGGACAATCCGCTCGGCCTGGTCCTTCGGGAGCTCCCTGACCCTATGCAGACCCGTCAACGGACCCGGTAGCTGTCCGAACTCCCCCATCCTCTTCGGCTCCTCGACGATGGAATCCTTCCCGAACACCTTCCCCTTAGGCGGGTTCGGAGACGAGGCCTCGGCGCCTTGAAGGGAGGGCTCGGACCAAGAGACTTCATCTGAGACAGAAGCTACAGACATAACTTATAAATTACCTTGAAAAGAAGGAGCTGCCGAAAAACCTCGCCTGAGTCAAACGCCGGTGCCGGAAAAACTCGTCTGAGACACTAGAGAACGCCTGAGCAAATGAGAGGAGAAGTGAGAAATGAGGGGGGGGTGAGGATTTATAGAAGGGGGGCACGCCCCACGAGGCTAATGGGCTTGTACGGCCGGCCCATCTAAACCAAGCGGCGGAGCGATCCCAATCGTCACCTCGTTAACCGTAGCGAATCATGAGATGCATTTAATGCTATCCCATCTGATGGAATCCCAGAGGTCACAGCATTTAATGGGCGTCCCATCTGTCAGGTTTGTCAAAATTGTCAGACGTTCAAATGGCGCACAGAAGAGACAAACTCACGTAAACGACAAGTCTGCACGCTCGGCACCCACTGCCGAGCATTCGTGACACCGACCCTGTTATAGGGGAAAAAGTCACGCTCGGCAACCACTGCCGAGCATTCGTGACACCGACCCTGTTATAGGGGAAAAAGTCACGCTCGGCACCCACTACCGAGCATTCGTGACACCGACCCTGTTATAGGGGAAAAAGTCACGCTCGGCACCCACTGCCGAGCATTCGTGACACCGACCCTGTTATAGGGGAAAAAGTCACGCTCGGCACCCACTGCCGAGCATTCGTGACACCGACCCTGTTATAGGGGAAAAAGTCACGCTCGGCACCCACTGCCGAGCATTCGTGACACCGACCCTGTTATAGGAAAAAAAGTCACGCTCGGCACCCACTGCCGAGCATTCGTGACACCGACCCTGTTATAGGGGAAAAAAGTCACGCTCGGCAACCACCGCCGAGCATTCGTGACACCGACCCTGTTATAGGGGAAAAAGTCACGCTCGGCACCCACTGCCGAGCATTCGTGACACCGACCCTGTTATAGGGGAAAAAGTCACGCTCGGCACCCACTGCCGAGCATTCGTGACACCGACCCTGTTATAGGGGAAAAAGTCACGCTCGGCACCCACTGCCGAGCATTCGTGACACCGACCCTGTTATGGGGGAAAAAGTCACGCTCGGCACCCACTGCCGAGCATTCGTGACACCGACCCTGTTATGGGGAAAAAAGTCACGCTCGGCACCCACTGCCGAGCATTCGTGGCACCGACCCTCTTATAGGGAAAAACCGGTTCGGCACCGCTGCCGAGCGTTCGTGGCACCGACCCTGTTATAGGGAAAAAACCGGTTCGGCACCGCTGCCGAGCGTTCGTGGCACCGACCCTCTTATAGGGAAAAAACCGGTTCGGCACCGCTGCCGAGCGTTCGTGGCACCGACCCTGTTATAGGGAAAAAACCGGTTCGGCACCGCTGCCGAGCGTTCGTGGCACCGACCTTCTTATAGGGAAAAAACCGGTTCGGCACCGCTGCCGAGCGTTCGTGGCACCGACCCTCTTATAGGGAAAAAACCGGTTCGGCACCGCTGCCGAGCGTTCGTGGCACCGACCCTGTTATAGGGAAAAAACCGGTTCGGCACTGCTGCCGAGCGTTCGGGCACCGACCCTCTTATAGGGAAAAAACCGGTTCGGCACCGCTGCCGAGCGTTCGCGGCACCGACCCTCTTGTAGGGGAAAGACGAGTTCGGCGGACCGCCGAACTCGCTCCTGACGCTCGCCGTCCTGCCGAACTCACTTCCCTCTCTGGAAAAGCCCGTCGAGCCGCATATGGACCTCGGCCCCTTCGCCAGCGAACTCTAGGGGGGTCTAAAGCATACTCCAAGTAAACAAGACCATCGAATGACGAATTGACACTTTGCGAAGTTAATAAGATATCCCTGCAAGAATACCACATGACCATCGGAGTTCAGGAGCGACCCAGAGTTCAATCCGCTTGAAAAATCACCAAACTGCCTCCTTCAAGATTCAAAATCTTCCGTTTGGGCCCCGATACAACTCCACCAGCCATTAAAAAACTGCTAAACTACTCCTCAAAGGCCGATCAAGCTCAGCCTTTAGGAGTGGGGGGCTCGTGATATGGCTAAAAATGGGGTTTAATCGGAACCGTCCAAATCGGGCGCGAATCTCGAGACCTGAGGATAAAACGGTAATTTCACCCACAAAAGGACCAAAACGGATATTGGATCTGCCCTCCTAGTGTCCAATGATCCGCGAATGGATCCACCACCAAGAAGGTGCGGGTCTCCACCCGCTGCGTACCCAATCCATCAAGATAGAGTCAGGGTTCCTGATTAAATATAATCAACGGCCCTGATGAACGTCTATCTCTTCACGGGGGATTAGGGATTAAATTCCTTATCGGATTACGGGGAATATATATTGTCAGATTACCTTCCTCATCTGATTATGGAGGACATTCCTTATCGAATCACGGGGATTACATTCCTAATCCGCTCCCTAAGACGCCTATAAATACCCCCCATCCATCTCCATTAAGAGGTAATCAACTCTTCACCAGTTTTTACGCTCTTTCATAATCTCTTTGATTACTGACTTGAGCGTCGGAGGGTGCGTCGCCGGGATCCCCCCCGGTGTCTCGCACTTTTTGCAGGTGCACGGCAGGAACGTCGAACGAGGCCCGACGGAACAGGTACGCAGGTTTTCCTATTCAGTTTCCCCAAGAATCCACAAGTTCTATCTGTTTGCCCCCACACCAAATTTAGCGGCAACACTAAGTTAATTTGTTTTGCTAATTTTATAACTAACTTTAGGAGCATGTACAATTTTATGTCGTACTCATATATGAAAATTATGATAAGCAAGAAAATTATGGATCGAGTTGATTAGGTTAAGTTAGGGCTTTGGTTAGGTTGTGTTAGTAGTTGATCGTTATACTGGTAGGTTTAATAAATAACACCACAAAACAAAATTTGTATATGCGCACACACCTAAAAATTACATGAACTAAATAGGGTTAAGCTGTAACCGGGTTATTAGGGCCGGGGCGGATCGGACTTAAGCAAAACCCTCTCTAAGCCCTATTTCTTAACGAGCTTGGTTTAGTGGCCTTGCCCTACCCTTTATTTAATTGGGCTAGTGCCGGGTCAAGGCTCTTAGGGCGGCCCTAACCATTATCATTTTGTCATTTAAATTTCTTTCTTTTTTCTTTTTTTTACCCCTTTCAATAATATCATTGGTCCTGTTATTTTTAGTGATCAAGTTGGTCATGTTACACTCAATAAAAAAATAATAATAAAAAGAGCAGCACATTTGACCGTATTCCTCATAGGCCCAAATTGAAAGCTAAGTCGGATTTTCTCTATTAAAGAGTGGGTTGTTCTGTTAAAGGCCGGACGATAAATTTTATTTCAGTTCATCCATGAACATTCTTTAACAGGTAATCTTAGTTTATTTAATTTTAAAGTCTGTTGTTTTAATATTTTAAGTTTTTCTTCATCCTTTGGGGTCCATTCCCATTTCTTAAACTTATTTAGTTTTTGTTGTAACCAAATTGTTTTTGCTGATAAATTTGATATGTATCATCTTGTTTGATTTAGTAACCCGATTATGGATTGTACTTCTCTTTTTTCCTTTAGGACGTTAGGAAATGTCCTTATTTTTTCTGCTATATGTGGCTGTAGTTCTATTTCTTCATGTGATAATTTTGTTCCTAAGAATTCTATCCCAGTTTTGAACAATTCCATTTTTTATATAGTATAATACCTACATTTTTTACAATTTCTATGAATTTTAGTAGATGTTCTTTATGTTGTTCTTCATTTTCGGATTCTATTAGAATATCATCTACATATACTAATATGAAATTGTTGTATTTTTCAAATATCTTATCCATATATTCCTGAAATATTCCTGGCCTGTTTTTATAATCGAATGGTAATACATTCTATTCATAGAATCCTTGAGGTGTGCTAAATGCGGCTAACTGTTTTGAGTTTTCTGTTAGTTTTACATGACAAAATTCTGATTTACATTCAAATTTCGAATATATTTTTCTTGTCCTTACCGTGTTAAGTAGTATTTGCATATCTGGTAGTGGATATCCAAATCACTTAGTATTTTTATTTAGTTCCTTATAATTTACTACCATTCGAGATTTACCTCTTTTTTCTTTTGAATGTTTTCTTACTATGAATGCTTGTGATGAATGTGGACTTTGTGATTTTCTTATGTAATTATTTTCCATTAATCCTTTTATATGTATTTTGAACTCTTCTAGATCTGTTGGAGTGTGCCTTTTGGTTTAATTTTTATTATTTTGTTCTTATCTATTAACTCTATATGTGCCGTGGGTTTATTTAAGTCCCATTTTGCCAAGAGGGTCTTCTCCGCACAGATCTTCTAATTAATTTTGAAAAATTTCTTTTGTAGTTATTTCTTGGACTTGTTGTATTCTAGTTTTGTTTGGTAAATATTGATATTCACCACGTTGGGTTAAAGAAACTCTGATATGCGGCAGGTCGGTTCTAGAATAAGGTTGAGTTATTCTAATTGCTATTGCTTGGTGTTTACAAGGTGTTGTAAATACAACTGATTTATGTGATATGGTTATATGATAGTATTGTTGGAAAACGTCATTTCCTAATAGCACATCATTATTCATATCATCAAACTGGTATATTATTGATATTTTTAGTATGTAATTTCCTATTTGTACATTAACATTTTTTTGATACTTATCAAGTATGATAGTTTCTTGATTTGTATCCTTCGTAAATAAATTCTGTTAGTATATATAATGTGTTCTTTGTTGCTCTTAATGGATTCATTTGTCTAATATTCTATTTATTACTATACTTTTATTGTTTACTATTATTGTGATTTTTTCTTCTTAAATTGAGTAAGGTTGCACCGATGTAAGGAAGTCCGTTTCTAATAACATTTTATTAACATGGTGTTCTGGGTCTACATGTAAATGTAATAACATTTCATTTCTACTATTTATCCCTAGTAGCAGTATTATTTTATGTATAATTGGATGTCTATTATTGTAATAGTCTAAGTAGTAATATGAGTTTTCTAATGGCATTAATTCAGTTGTTTTTATATTTGTTTGTTTAATATGAGAATTAGTAACTCTTGTATCTACTAAGGCTATTTGTTTATTCCATTTTCCATTGTCATAATATTCTATTTCTATTTTAAATTGGTTATTGTTCTGGTGTTCTAAAGTATTTATTATTGGTATTAATTTCAATGCTTGTTGTTTGTTTCTTATTGATAGTGATCTCTTTCCGAACATTATTTGTGGTGATTTTTCTTTTGCAATTTCTTTTGCTTTATTAAAGTCAAATTCTATATAATTTGGTATAGTCATTTCAGGATTTTCTCTAGCTGGTTTGTATCTTATAATTTTGCTGAATAGCTGTGTTCTATATAATTTGCAATTTCTTTTGCTCTTCTCTATCATTTCTATCCTGATAATCTGTGGTACATGACTATACTTTTGTCTTTATTTTCTTTGGTCATGCTTATAAAGAAATTAGGTTTTATTGTAAATTTTAGCCTTTGGTACATTAAGTTTCCTTGTACTATTCCTATTAAGGCATCATGTGTACTTGCTATTATTCTATCACCCATTAGGTATATTTTCAGGGGTGTATTTATTCCTTCCTTAAAATAGGCTTTTATTATTATTTGTACAGCTCCTAAACGTATGTGTCTTAATATTTTTCTGGTTTTCTCACTTATTTTTCCCATCACTTGTCTTATTATTCTTTCGGTTATTAATGAGATTATGGTTTTTTCTTGTGCTCGTTCAATGTCTATAGGTCGTTCATTATTCCTGGCTATTATGATGGTACTTTTCTTCCTTTCGAATATTGGTAGTTTAAATACCTCTGTTGGTTTTATATCTAATTTGGGTGCTCTTATTTTATCGTATTTTTGTATGTCAAAGCACATTCTTTCCTTTACTTCTTCATTGTTTTCTTTTCTTTCTAATTGTTCTCCTATTTCTGTTATTTCTGTCATCATATTTATTTCACATTCTTCTGTTTCACCTTCACTACTTCCACTATCTTCTTCCATTACCATTATTTTTCATCTTCACTTATTTCTGACTAGTCTTCCTCATATTCTATGGGTTCATAATTTATGTTATTCATTTCTTCAATTTCTTCTACGTATTTACATTTTCTTTTTTCATTCTTGTACGAAAATTTGGTGATATATGTCCTACCTCTCCACATATATAACAATTACATTTCTTAGGATTTTTCGTATATTGTCTATTTTTATTTTTATTTATTCTTCTAAAGTATTTTTTTATAGGATTTTTTATATCTCTTAAAAGTATTTCTATATTTTGGTTTATATTTTTGAAATTTTTGTTTATTATTCTTTGTATAATTATAGTTATTATTACGTCCCCAATGATTCGGTCCTGCATCCTCACAAAAAATTCTTTGTTTATATGTTCTGTAGTATTTTATTGTTACTCTAGCATCTTGGCACACTTTATCCTTATAATCTTTTACAAATTGTGTTATATACCCTAAAGTATCTACTTCTGGTTTTACTTTCTCACCTATGTATGCACTCTATATGTTTATACTCCATGGATTAGATAGTTTTAGAAAGAATGAGTCCAAGATTGGACTCATTTCTTCTTTTGTATAATAACCATCTTGAAAATATTCTCAAAATTCACAAACATAGTTGTCAAAATAATACATGTCGCATATTTCTAAGTTACTTAGTCTCCATCTTGCTTGATTCTTTTTGTATATAGCGTATTTTTCTCTTTTATCGTAGACACTGAATTCTGTTCTTATTTCTATTTCGGAATTTGTAATTATTTCATTCAGACCTAAGGTTCATTGTGCTGAGGTTTCTTCAGTTCCTTTATCATCAATTGGTCTTGATTTTCTTATAGTGTTTCTTTCTTCTTCCTTTAGTCCATTCCGCCATTTTGCTACCACTCCTATAAAAGTAGCTTCTATAAATTTCTCAAATGCATTTCCTGAAAGATTTTGCCTAAAACCTACTATTAGTGAGGTCTTTATCCATTCGTCTATTGTTCTATCTATGTCTTTTACGCAGTCTAGATCTAGCCATTCTCTTTTTCCTGCTATTCCTTTTTTGTAGTGTTCTGTAGGTTCATATTTTGGGGTTTCTTTTTCTTTATCTTTTCCTAACTTATTATTTTTTGAGTTTTGCCATTTCCATGACAATTGATAAGGTCTTTTGTTAGGTGGCGGTCTTAAGATTTTGTACATGTTAGTTTGAGTTTCTGTAGGTTTTACTATAATCTTTTCTTTATCTTGATCCGTTTTTATTTCTTCATTCGTTATATCTAGGCTTTTAAGGCTTCTTCTACTTCCATTGAATTGAGATTTGCCATTAAATCTTCTATTTCTAAAATATTTATATTAAGTTTTGTTATAGCTTCTAACTCCTTCATACCTTATTCCGTTATGCCTAATTCTTCCTTTGTGTTATCAGTTATATATCTACCTAGCTCTTTTATGTTCTTATTTGTGATTTTTAAATCTTTTCTTATAATTCATACAAACTCAGGACCATTGCAATATTCTTCCAACTTTTGTATGTTTATCATATAAATTTCTGGCCCTATATTTGGATTTAATCCTACTGCTCCGTTGGCCATACTTAGCCTAATATTTTGTATGCTAGTAGGTGTTGGTAATACCAACTTGCTTCTTCGTTTCTGTAATCTAATACTTTGTATGCTATCTCTTTTTGTATTTCCTTAGCTAGTTTATTAGTGATTTCACTTGTTATTAACAAATATTGTTATATTTTCCTATCAGTAATATGCTTTCTTTCTGTTAATCTTCTATCAATGTATCTAATTTTAAATTTTGAAAGATTTTTTAATTTTAGTTTCTTTATTTTCTGTGAAGTATCCACTTTTTATAAGGTTAAGAGATATTATAGTTTATGATCTCTAAAGCAGGGTTATATAGAAAGTTTTGTTTTTAGGTTATTATATTAACAGGGTTAGTTAGATATAATATTTTTTGAAAGTAGGTCAATTGGCTAAATGTTTTGAAAAGTGGGTTGGTTTGCTAAATATTTGTTGAAAGTGGGTTGGTTAGTAGAGTTCACTCTCATCTCTCTTCTATATCATTATGACCCCAACCTCGAAATCACAAAGACTACTTCTGTGTTCTTGAAGTACATACAACTCTTCCTCTCTCTCTTCCCCATCAATCATATTTGCAAATTCTCCATCTTTTCACAACTAATTGTAAGTTCCTTTTCCCATTCTGAATTATCGTGCATTAGACTGTTGCAGATTAAGTATTTGATCATGGAACTAGCATCAGGTAATCTATAGTTTCTTTGTTAGCTTTAACTTTTTTTACCGTGAATTTCAGTGGATATTTTTTGGGTTTGTAGAAGAATCATGACTTCTGCTTTCGGAGTAACTGCTGCTGAATTGCCTGAGTTCGTCCTATAAGGACGTGCCCTCGCACTTTATCTTTTTACTATAAGTATGTATCTTGGTGGTGTTGTTAATTTCTGTGTGGGAGAAAATAAATGATATGAGTTCTTTAGAAACAATAAAAAGCTGACCTTTTTTATTTTCACCGATGTTGACTGTTTCCAATTAATGTTTTTTTTTAGGTAAAAGGTGGAATAAGGGCACCCTGTTTCATTAATAAGAAGTTAATAAAACAACCCTGGCGTACCAGGGGAAAACCACAATACAAAACAAAAGTACAATGCAAGAAAAAAAGAACGAAAACAAACATACACCCCCAACAAACCCTGGGGGGTGGGTCAAACTACAAAAACATCAAGCAACTAGAGAGTCCAGTAGGTAGAAACAAAAGCTGGAAAAAGCACTATCATGACTGGTGAAGCCAGTCCCTCAGTCCAGCGTCGGCCCGATCTCTACCTCCTCATCGTCAAACTCCTCTACCTGGAAAACTTTGGTTATCCTTTCTCTTGCCCCCGTGGCCGCAGCTGTAGCCCAAAAAGAGATAAGATGCATGATGTGAGTCAGGTTACCAGAAATACTATTACAAGAAGCACGAAAATAAAAATTATTTCTGTCAAGCCATAACACCCATGTTGTTGCTGTTATTGCGATGTACCACGCATCCTTCATATCATGTCGAATCGTTGCAAATTTGGGGCCAATCCACAAATCCTCATATACGCAGGGGTAGTCGCCTGTTCCTAAGGCTCGGAGCCCTCAACCATAGTTGCCTTACTTCTTGGGTAGTGAATGAAAAGGTGGTTTAGGTCTTCCACATGTACGTCGCAGAAACCACAGTTGGTCGCTACATGTGGTTGTCTTTTGGCGAGATTTTGCCTAGTGAGGATAGCATTATTGAGCACTAGCCATAAGAAGACTCTGACTTTAAGGGGCGTTTTCGCCTTCCACAGGACATGTGCCCAGCTGGGTCTGCATCCTCGAAAGTAGATCCGATGATACAGGGATCTCACCGAGAAAGCACCCTTGCTCTCGAGTCCCCATCGCTTCTGATCTGGGCCTTGTGTGCATTTTGTGCCTGCCTGTGTGATGTGTGCTTGCATGTCGAGAAATTTCTGTTGCAAGTTTGGGGTGAGCGTTCCTTGGAACGCTGGTCTCCAGCCTCCCCTTTTCCAACCATCAGCCACGGACATATTCGGTCTACTCGACCTCTTATACAGCTCTGGAAACGTTTCCTTCAGGGCATGGGCTCTACACCACCTATCCCACCAGAATCTGGTGGAGCGGCCATTGCCGATAGTCGACGAAACTGCTGAATTGAAGGGGCCGCTAGCCTTTGCAATTCCTTTTCAGAGTCACAAAACTTTAGCCCCTACTCGGAAGCCAAGGTTTCTCGTGCCTTTTCCCCTAAGATAAGGTTGAATGAAGTTCTGCCAACCTTTTCCGCTGTTGTGGAATACCTTCCACCACCATTTCCCCAGCAGGGCAAGGTTCATATCTCTGAGGTCAATGATGCCTAGCCCTCCATGCTTCTTCTTCATGCAAGCGATACTCCATTTGATGAGGTGGTAACCTCCCTTATCCGATTCTGCCCCCTTCCAAAGGAATCGTTTTCGAATCCGGTCAATCCTCTGAATCACCCATCTTGGCAGCTCAAAAAATGACATGTAGTAGATTGGCAGGTTAGACAACACTGAGTTGATGAGCACCACTCTGCCCCCGAGGGACAACGATTTACCTTTCCAACCAGACAGTCTGTCCTCCACCCTGTCAATGATAGGCAGCCAGTCTACTTTAGATAATTTCCCTGGTCTGAGTGGTAACCCTAGGTACTTGATAGGGAAGCCACTCATCGTACAGTTCAAAATAGTAGCATGTTCCCCTGCTTCATCATCGGAAAGGGAAATCGGAGTCAGTGCACTCTTGTGAAAATTAATCCTAAGGCCTGACCAGGCCTCAAAACACTAAAGAGTCCCTTTGAAGCAGACCGTTTCTCGTCTAGACCCATTACCAAATAGCAGGGTGTCATCTGCGTATTGCAGGATCGTACACCCTGTAGTGGACGCGGAACTGGCCACTGGCGTGATCCAACCTTTTCCCTGGCAGTTCTCCAGCATAACCCTCAGCACATCCGCTACGATAGTAAATAGGAGTGGTGATAGTGGGTCCCCTTGTCTGAGACCCTTCCAGCAAGGGAATGGCTGTCCCGACCTACCATTCACTGATATGGCCATTTTGCTAGTCTGCAAGCACTGCCTGATCCAACAAATCCATTTATTCCCGAAGCCCCTACCCCTGAGAGCTTCCAGCAAGCACTCCCAATCGACCGAGTCATACGCTTTCTCAAAGTCCAGCTTAAGCAGAAAACTCTTAGAGTTGGTCGTATGGCAGCGGTGGATAACTTGTTCCGCCGTTGCCACACAATCTAGGATATTTCTGCCCTTAATGAAGCCCGATTGAGATTTGTTGATAAGGCCATCCATAAAACACCCTAGGTGGATCGCCAGGATTTTTGTAATAATCTTTGCGGAGCAATTTATTAGGCTGATGGCCTAAAATCTCCCACTTTCGATGCCTCTTCCCGTTTGGGAATGAGGACTACATCCGCAAAATTAAACATGCCCAATCTGAGCTTGTTGTTAAAAAAATCATCCAGCAATGCCATATAGTCCCTTTTAATTTCTTCCCAGAAAATTTGGAAGAACATCATTGGAAAGCCATCTGGCCCTGGCGACTTGTCTGCTCCCATTTGACTGATAGCCTTTTTAACTTTCTCCTCCGAGAACGGAGCTTCCAGGCAGGATAGGGAAGGCAATGACTCGATTTGGTAAACCTGCCAGAAATCATTCCTGAGTGGGACCCGGAAGTCATTCTTCTTCCCCAAGAGGTCCTTATAGTATCCTTGGAAGGCTTGGGAAATCATTTGTTCATCTTGTACTGTCCCCGAGCTTGTTTCTAAGGATAAATAAGATTGGACCTGCGCCTTGCACTTGCCACACGATGGAAGAAGGCCGTGTTCGCATCTCCCTCTTTGAGCCATGAAATTCTAGATCTTTGTTGCCATTTAATTTCTTCCATCTTATAGAGATTGGCAATATTCTCACGGAGCTCCAGGAGTCTATTTCTTTCCTCCTGTGACAGGACTCTCGATTCCTCCACTCTTTCGAGTTCATCAATTCCTTCCAGCAAGGAATCTTTTGCACGCCAGATGGTCGAGAACCTAGATCGGTTCCATTTACGTAGTCGCTTTCTTAATCTGCGAATTTTTTTACACCATCGGCTCGCAACATCTGTGCCAGTCACTGGGAGCGCCCAGTTTTCCATCACCAGGTGGTGAAATCCCTAATCTCCAGCCAGGCCTTCTCAAACCGGAATTTTCTATGTCTTTTGGTCCCTTGAAGCCCAATGTCAAGAAGGATTGGAGTATGATCTGACGTTGGTCTAGGGATCGATCTAGCAGTTGCAAGGGGGAACATAGCATCCCAATCCAACGATACGAGAATCCTGTCCAATTTTGCCATAATCGGAGTCGACTGCATGTTGGACCACATAAATAGTCGATCATTAACGGGGATATCTATCAACTCAAGATCCGTAATCACCCTATTGAACTCTGCTCTGTGCCTGTCGCTGGATCCTCTACCCTTGTGTTCGAACGCAAAACGAGTAATATTGAAGTCTCCCCCTACAATCCAGGCCCCGGGCCACCGGAGTCGAATATTGACCAGTTCTTGCCAAAAAGCGTCACGCTCTGAAGCCACGTTTGGCCCATAAACAACTGTGATAGTCTGCATATACTTATCAGATCGTCGTTCCAGTCGTGTAGTCAGGGAGAATGTACCATTATAGACCTCTGAACAAGTGAGCAGGTCCGTGTTGAAGCCAATGGCAATTCCCCCTGAAGCTCCTGCGGATGGGCGTAAAATCCATTCCTTGATTATGTTCCCCCCTATTCTCTTGAGTTTGGTCCCATGAATAAGTTTTGTCTCTTGAAGCCCAACCACTTCCGCCTTGGATTTCGTGATAACGTCTCTAACCATATCTCTTTTACCTCCCCCAGACCCCGGACGTTCCAGAATAGTGTATTCATTGGGGAACCATGTCCGAGTTGACAGTGTGTGGGAGATTTGGGTGGGTTTCGCCCTTAGAAACCGTTATCCCCTTAGAGTTGGATCCTAGTTCCTTATGACCACTATATTTAGTCCTTTCCGTTTCCTAACCCCTCATTTTGTTAAGAAGTAACGCGCTGCGTTCTTTATCACAAACTTCCAAACCACAGGTCATAGCTAATAGAAAAACTTCGCAGTCGGACATGAAATTTAAAATATTAGCAAGAAAAATTTTTGTACCTCCATTGACGTGTTTAGCCGCTTTGGCACTCGCAACTCTCTCCAAAAAGTCATCCAAGGACTCCGCATGAGCCCTCTTAGGTGACCACTGCACCTTAAAACCAACCGTCCTGAGAGACGATCCAGTGCAGACTCGCGGGCCCGACTCTGGTAAAGTGGAAAGCACCATCTCTGGCGAAAACTCCTTTTGTGTATCAGCAATAAATTCTGAGTCCCCTGAATCCTCGTCTGTAAATGAGAAGTCAACGTCGAGGTTCAGACGCTCTTCTATGTCCTCCTCACTACTAGCATGCTGAATTTGAACTTGAGGAGGGGCCTCTCTAAATGTGGACTCCTCATTGTGCCCACCGACAGCTATCTCAATTGTAGTAATATCGTTGACTTCCGTCGCGGTCCCCTCATTGGGCCCGCTATCTGCCCGACCATTTTCCTCATAGGTCGAGAGTGTAGAGAAACAAGATCCAAGAGCAATAGGCTTCTCTATGGGCCCGTCGATGGGCCCATTAGCATCACAAATTGTAGAACCCACACGTGGACCTTCGCTGGATCCCTTTAAGCCTCTAACCCTATCCCTGCGCTCCACTAAACCACACGAAGCCAAAGCCTTAACTCCTAATCGCTGAACATTGGGGGTAAGCGTACCCCCTCGCCAGCTGGCTCTTCCTGATAGGGGGTGCATGCGGTAGCGTCAGACGTTGCGACTCCTGAGGGGAGCTTTGATATCAACGAAGCATTTGAAAACCCTTCGTATTCCAAAAAGAGCCCAAAACTCTCTTTGCCTTTCTCTTCTTCCCCAAACTCACCGTTGTCTTCTTCCCTAAAATCGCCCAACTACAAAGTATGAGCTTTGTTACCTACTCTCACATCTTCAGTCTGTGGCTCCTCTGAGTCCTTTCCTCTATTGTTGGGCAGATCCAAAGCCAGCGTAACCTCTGGTGCTGGTTCTTGTTGCCTTGGCTTTAGAGCAGTCACCTTTTCTTTTGTTTCATTACTGTATTTGGGCACCTTGACCCTCTGAGCGTCAGATGACCCTCTCTGCTCTTTCCCCCTTGAGATTTCCACTCTGGTCGCTCCCTCCTGTCTCCCCAGCTCCAAAGCAGTATCTTTGTTTCTTTCTGGTGTTTTCCACACCTTCTCTACCCACTCTCTGGTCGAAAGAGCTTTCTCGTTTGGCTTCTTCCCCACGCCAGCACTGCCCCTCACCCACTCCTGTCCCGATTTGCTCTTTTGGAGGCCTGTTGGCCCTGACCCTCTACTTTGCTCCGCAGTCTGTACCTCTACCCTGGCATGCAGCTTTCGGTTGCCATTTTGGGTGGTCTGTTGTGATTCCTTTGTCTGGTTTAGCTCTGATGCTGTGAAGCTTACTAAATCGGGGATATGATCTTCATGGCCGTTGGATCCTCTGGTCTGGCTACAAGCTCGACCACCGGTGTCCCGCCCTGATCTCAGTCTCTCTGATCCTCTCGCCCTGGCCTTTTGAGGCGCTACCAACTCTCTCGCCGCCTTGATGACCTCTCGATGGGCCCTCTCCACCTCATGACTCCCATCTATCGAGAGCTCCCAAGTTGGCGATGCAACGTCCCTGTAACTCCGACCGTCTGTGAGAGCGGTTGAAGGCGAGTGAGGCGTGATAGAGTTAGGGACTGCATCACTATCTGTGCTCTTGTCAAGGACGAAGCGGATTAGGTATGAGTCCTCATAAGAAAAAACTTTGGCAAATCGCGGCATCAAGGTTATGTCCTTACTCCTGATTAGTATTCTTGCCGATACAATTTGTGATCGATGGACAGTTTTCTCGTTGATCTCTTCCACCGTACCGAAGTCGGAGACCAACTCTTGCAAGGCCTCCTTCTTCCAAAAGTGTAGGGGTACATTATGGATCCATACCCAGTATCTCTCCCCCTAGGGCGTCTCGGCTCCGAAGCTTGGTGTCCAAGCTTTGAAATCCAATTGAAAGTGGCCAAAATCCACCATCGTCGTAGAGCCAGTGATCTCTACCATCTTTTGTGGTGAGGGGCAAGAGATTAGAAATTGAAGATGGCATAAATGCTTGACGACCCATTCCCGATCTGCCTTCATTGGCCATCGCTCATTCAGCGCTTGGAGTACATGTGCCTCCGATGGTCTACCCTCCGTCACCCTTGCTATTGCGCACCATTGACGAAGCCAGGCTTCTTCCTTTTTGATGGTAGCAAGACTGTTAGCTAGCTTAATCGGTGCTGGATTATCAGGTGACCTACCCCTTACCACTCGTCTTTCTTCATCGTCGTTGGTAGTGATGACGTTTGTGCAATTGTACGACATATGCCCCCACATCATACATCTCAAGCATCGAACTTCTTTGGTGCACTCCGTTCTAAAGTGGCCCAACTCACCGCAGTTGAAACACGGTACCGGCCTTCGCTTTCCAGTTCTTTGTTGTTTCTTGAGATTCATTGGAGTTGGCGATGGTGATTTGGATTTTCTTTTCCTCCTGCGAACCACCTCCTGCCACTTTTCATCCTCTCCCCCAACTGGAGGTAGACCCTCAGTCTCCCCTAGTTCCTCATTTGGTCCCCTTCTTTGGGCCCATATGGCGTTGGACCTTGGGGGTTCGATGGTCAGCTGCCTTGGAGGTAGATGGTTGGAGTTGCGGAGGGGGGGGGGGAGCAGTGGGATGGAGATGCTTGTTGGGTGTTAACGGTGAGGTAGTCGTAGGAGGAGGATATAGGTGGTGAGTTGTATCACTTGGTCTTGGCGGAGTGGTGGAAAACTTTTGCTGCTGGTGAGGGTGTTGTTGCTGGAAAGGGTCCCTATGATGCCTTATCTGTTGTGTGCATTGGCGAGAGTATCTGGTGTTCTCTCTGTAGCTCCTTTCTCTATTTCTTTCCTGATTGTCCCTGTGATTGTCTATTTGGTAACCAACCGTGCTGTAGCGCTCTTGGACATGATGCCGGCTCAAGGTTGGGGTTCTCTTACGCCGTGAGTGGCCTGTAGAGGGACCCCCTCTTTGGGCCCTCCCGTCCACTAGCCGCTCAATAGCGGGGCGATGATGAGCAGAGCCATTCCCCTCTTGCCGTGGTAGCGCATTTTGATGTGCCCGCGGAGGGGATTGTGCCCTCCTGAGCCCTGAGGGTTCTCCCTCCGATACAAAAGGTTGCTGGATATTGAGTGGGTTTTGGTTCTGGTTTTGATTTTGTTTTTGTGTTTGAACTTTGGGTTTTGGAGGCGTTGTCACGTCGGAGTAGGAAGGAGGTTGGGGGGGTGGTGGAGGTGGTGGTGGCTCAGTCGGAGTGTGGCGGACCCTCTCTATGGGTCCGCACCCACTCATCTCAAGTTCGGAAAGCATAGTCACTTGACGAAACTATGTTCTTCTTCTCCTTATTTTTGGCAAGGTTGGGGATGAAGGTTGGGGGTGAGGAGAGGAGAGGTAGAGGGTTCTTCAGAGGTACAGTGAGGGAGCAGAGGAGTAAGGAGAAGAGGGAAGGCCGGGGAAGGTGACGGACGGGAGAATGGAGAAACTCAGAGTTGGTGGGAGCTTCATTTTTTGGGGGAGATTAGTTTCACTTGTTGTTTACCATTGAGTTGCAGCTCCGATCCAGTGGTAAGGATCTGGGATGGACATAATAACTGTTTCCAATTAATGTTGACTTCTGAATCTGACTCATTTGCTTGGTTGGATCTGATCTGAATGGTGACGATCACTCTGATTGACCTGCAAAAGTCTGAAACACCTGGGAGGACTTCGGCGACAGACCCTCCAACGCTAAAGTCAGATGATAAGAAGAATACGAAATGTTTTTAGTGGCAAAATACTGATTACCAGATTTCTGTGGAAGTCATGGGGTATTTATAGTCGCTTTGGGGGTCAGTTTCAAGATAACCATTTGTCTCTACTTCCTAGTATTTTTGGATTGAATTTGTTATGTCTTCTTCAGGAAGAAATTAGAGTGGTTGTGGAGAATGAGTTAGAACTTTTCTCATAATAAGAGATATAGTTTTTCAGCTATTTTTTATGGATAATTATGAGTTTAAATCATATTCAAATAATCATGGACTCATTTGTGTTGGGTTGTTATAACAACCCAGTTAGACAGATCTGTTTTTGGGCTATTGGGTTTGAAAGAGGCCTAATTCCCATTTACAAACCCGTTTCTAGTAAAAATTACCGTTTTACCCCTGAGAGCTTTAAGATTCGTGCCCGATTTGAACGGTCCCAATTTGGTTCTATTTTTACCTATATAATTTGGTTTCATGATTACTCCAATTCAGTTTCTTATTTATGGTCCACTGATATTTCTCACAATGATTTCCTTGCTGTATTTTTACTGTTCATATTGGTGAACTCACGTATCTTCATCCCTAATTTTCTGGTATAATTTATCACCTCTATTTTGCAACTTGAATTTCCATATTCTCTTTGTTGTATTACTAAGGGTGGTGATCGGGCCGGTTTGGCCCGTGGCCCGCCTGGACAGCCCAGGTTAGGCTGAGGACCAGCTAGATGCGCCTTTATGCGGTCTGAGCCAGGGCTGGCCTGCCTAAACTAGGCGGGCCGGTCTGGTTCCGAAAATCCAAAAAAATGCGAGTATGGGCCAGGCAGGCCTCTAACCGGGCCGAACCGCTATGGTGCAGTCCGGGTCGGCCCAGTTGAGCTCAACAGTTGGCCCGATCCAGGCCGACTGTTACCACTAAATCTGGTGTGGGGGCAAACAGATAGTATTTGTGGATTCTTAGGAAAACTGAATAGCAAACCTAAAACCTGTTCCGCTGGAGTTTGAGCGTTGACTCCCGCGGTTCCCCTACAAAAAGTGCTATACACCGGGATTGATCCCGGCGATGCACCCTCCGACGCTCAAGTCAGTAATCAGAGAAGATTATGAAAGAGCGTAAATTGGCAAAAGATTGATTACCTGTTAATGGTGGGGGATGGGGGGTATTTATAGCCGCCTTTGGAATCAGATTAGGAATGTAATCCCTAGGATTAGATTAGGAATGTAATCCCTAATTCCCAGTGAAAGGATAGATATGAATCAGGGCTTGATTAGAATTAATCAGAAACCCTAATTCTATCCTTCTGGATCGGGTTTGCTGCGGGTTGAAACCCGTACCCAGTTGAGATGGGTCCATTTACGGGTTACTGGGCTTTTGGAGAGAAGACCCAGTACCCACTTCAGACCCGTTTGTAGGTAAAATAACCATTTTGTCCCCAGGCTTTGAGATTCGCGCCAAGTTTGGACGGTTCCGATTTAACCCCATTTTTAGCCATATCACGAGCCCCCCACTCCCGAAGACTAAGTTTGATCAGCCTTTGAGGAGTAGTTTCACTATTTTAATGGCTTACGGAGTTGTATCGGAGCCCACTTGAGGGGTGTCGAATCTTTAAATGGGGTATCGTGGTAATTCCTAAGTTAGTAGTGCACTCTAGATTATTCTTGAGCTCTCTTTGACTTCTGATGATTTTTCCTAACTTTGCGAAGTGGTGATTTGTCATTCGGGGGTCTTTAATTAACCTTTCTAAGCAATAATTATCGACCTAGGATTTCAAAAATATTTCCCCGGATTTATAATTATTTTTTAGAATTTTAATTATTTTTCCTGAATTTTAAATCATTTTTTCGTAGTATTTAGGTAGATGATTTGATGTTATTTACGTCGTTTCATGGCTTAGACGCTCCGATTAAGTCGCCGATCCCGTCCGAACTTATGCCATGAAGAAGGCCGAGGTCCATGGGGGTTCGGCCCCTTTTGCCGAAGCGCACTGATACTTCGGCCAGGCTATAAGCGCGTTCGGGGGACCTTTGCCGGAGTTCGGTGTGGTCTCCCGCCTGTAAGAGGGTCGGTGCCGAGAGCGCTCGGCAGCATGTGCCGAGGTCCATTTTTTTATATAACATGGTTGGTGGCAAGAGCGCTCGGCAGCATGTGCCGAGGCCCAATTTTTCTATGTAACATGGTCGGTGGTAAGAACGTTCGGCAGCGTGTGCCGAGATCCGATTTTTTCATGTAATATGGTCGGTGGCAAGAATGTTCGGTAGCATGTGCTGAGGTCCAATTTTTCCATGTAACATGGTCGGTGGCAAGAACGTTCGGCAGCATGTGACGAGGTCCAATTTTTCCATGTAACATGGTCGGTGGCAAGAATGTTCGGCAGCATGAGCCGAGGTCCAATTTTTCCATGTAACATGGTCGGTGGCAAGAACGTTCGGCAGCATGTGCCGAGGTCCAATTTTTCCATGTTACATGGTCGGTGGCAAGAACGTTCGGCAGCATGTGCCGAGGTCCAATTTTTCCATGTAACATGGTCGGTGACAAGAACGTTCGGCAGCATGTGCCGAGGTCTTGGGGTGCAATTTTTGGTAGCATAGGAAACGTCAGGCTGAGTTGGCTACTACTAAACTTCTAATGGATGTAACAGTCATTTAATGCGACGGTTGCTGATCTTCTGACGACTCTGACAGATGTGCCAGTCATTAATGCGATAGTGCAGCTAGGCGCGGTAAATAATGTGACGGTTCAGGTCGTTTTGTCGCCTTGTGTAAATGGGCTGGCTCTGTGGGCCCATTAACCTCGTTTTGTGTGCCCAGCTCTATAAAAATTCAGCCCCCCTCTCATTTCTCACTTCTCCGAATTTTTACTCAGGCGGTAATTTCTACTAGTGAGAGCTCACGGTGATTATCGATTGCTTTTCCGGTGAATATTCCGACCGTTCCCATCAACTCAAAGGTAATTTATACTTAGTCGTTTTTCAAGTATAAATATGTCTCTTTCTCCTATATCCGAGCCCTCCCCTTCTGCCGCCGACGTCCCTTCTCCGCGTCGCCAAGATAAAGGCAAGAAGGTATCCGGTCGAGACAGTATAGTGGAAGATCCGAAGCGCATGGGGCCGTTCGGCAGGTATCCAGGACCACTGGGCTTTAGCGGGTTCGAGAGCTTCCTGAGGAGCATGCCGAGCGCATCATTCATGGGAGGGGAAGAGCCTTCGAGGAAAATGAGGCAAGAGAGACCTTCGAGGCCGATGAGACGGTCTCTATTCTCAGCCAGGAGGACTTGGTAGTGATCCGGGGTTGCTTCCAAATTCCGGAGGAGTACGAACTTATGCTGCCGGGACCCGGGGTTAGGGAAAATTCGCCGAAGCCAGTAAACATGTATTTCTGGCCGGTCAACGCCTTCATCGCCAGGGCTCGGCTACCTCTCCACCCGTTCGCGATCAAAGTGCTGAGGTGGTTTGGGGTCAGCCCCATTCAACTGATGCCGAACGCGTGGAGAGTTATCAATGGGTTCGTACTCCACTGCCAAGCAGCTGGGATCGAGCCGGAGCTGAGGGTACTCCGGACTATCTACCGGCTTCATCAGCAGAACCGGTCAGAGTTCTGGTACTACCTAGCTCCGAGGTACGGAGTTCGGCTCGTCATCTGCCCCGATTCCATCAAGCACTGGCGAGATAAATACTTGATAGTCCGGGGCGTTGAGGCGTGGCCCATACCCACCAGTTTCGTGGAGGAGGTGTCGAGGTGAGCGAGGGAGTCGCCGGTGCTTCACCCTCAAGAAGAGGAGGCAGTGCAGACTCTTCTTGACTGGCTGAAGTACGATTGGAGGGAGCTTACCGAGGACATTCTCTTCAGGGGAGGGCTCAACAACGTAGACCCCAGTACGCGGCTTTTTCTATGCTCTCATTTTTTTTACCCTGTCTATTCTAACTTGTGTCTTTAACCGGCTTCTTATTTGATGCAGAGGTAATGGATTTCGACGCGGTGATGGCGCAGAGGGTTGCCCTAGGAAGTAAGGCGCCGAAGAAGCGCAAGAGGGTTTCCACCAAGCTGCTGCCCGCGAAGGCTCCGAGGGGTGCGAGCGAAGCCGAGGCGGTTGAGCCTCCGGTTGTGGTGACCCCAACCTCGGCCGCAGGAGTAGCCTCGGCGTCGAAAGAGGCAGGGGACTTCCCGATCTCCGCAGCTCTCGGGATGGAGCCGCCACCGCGGACGGTGACGGCCGAGGAGCTCCTCACTGAGGAGCACAAGAGGATCCATGTTCCGACTGGCAGGTTTGGAAGCATGATGGGTTTCTAGCGACTCCTTGGCGAGTATGCAGGTGGTCAAACACCTGGCGATGCCAAAGGATCGAGTGGCCATGGAGGCCGGTCTGGCGGGCGACGACGCCATTAAGATCGCGTGCTCGGCGGTTTCGGTAAGTGTCGAATTTCTGCTCTCGTTGGTCACTTTCTCTTTCGATTTTTCTAACTCTTGGCACTTTTTTTTTAGTTGTAGATCATCGTCCACTTCGGTCATCTTTCGTAAAGATGACGGAGTTGGAAAAGGAGCTGAAGCAGGAGACCGACCGGGCTCGGGCCGAGAAGGCTCGAATGGGCACAGAGCTCGACAAGCTGAGGGTCGAGCTCGAGGGGAGGTCGACGAGGCTTGAGTACCTCGAAGGCCAGGTCGCGAAGCTCGAGGCCGATCTTCTATGGCAGAAGGAGGAGTCGGCCAAACAGCTGGCAGAGGCGGCGAAGACCAAGGATGCCACGGTGATGGGGGCCGAAGAGGCCACCATGGCGAAGGTGCAGGGCTTCCTTGCCGAAAACATGGCTAAGGCCTATGCCCATGCCATCTCTCAGGTGTCAGAGCGATACCCTGAGGTGGATTGCTCGGGGTGGAGGCTGTTCCCCGGCCATGTTGAGGGCTTCGACCCTGAATCGGAAGGAGAGGAAGAAGAAGGCGAGGATGAGGATGACCACGAGGTTGAGGTCGTCGGCGAGGTGCAGATCACTGAAGTAACCTCGCTGGCGATTCAGCCCCCATCGGGGGGGGGGGGGGGTCTGTCCCCATCCACACTCGACGCCCTAGGAAAGAGGTCGACCCTTGATTTCACCTCTTCTAGTCTTTTTTTTTTTTTTTGTGCTGTCCTGTATTGCCTAATTGCAGACTGGCCACCGCATTTTTTGTGATAAATGAAAGAAACTTTTGAACTCGACCCCACGTCACCTTTAAATAACCCCCCCCTTTTGTTTGCTTGAAATTTGGCTAAGTGTTTAGACGAAGAACTTCCGCTTTAGTGCTTGTAGCTTTTATTCAGGGGTTGGACGAGGAGTGAACTTTTGACTATTTACTGAGCTCTGTTATTTGCCTTGATCTTTTCAGCTTGCCGAGGCGACCCTCTCAGCCGAACCCACTCGCTCCAAGGAGGAGTTTGGTTCTAAGGATAGCTTGGGGTCGACGAGGTTGAGTCTGGCCAGGTGTCGAGAGTGCCTTTATGAGGTCGAGTTAAGGTTGCGCAGGGCTGAGTGCGAGCGAAACCACTTGCAGGTGATCTTGAGCCAACGGGACATCGAGATTCGGCGATTGGAGGGTCGGCTCGCCGATATCCCCCCCGTGGACGAGGAGGATGGCTCATCGACAGCCTTCACCAACGGGCTAAGGTTGAACTGTCTCCAGCTTTCCCTGTCGAAGATGACAGCGGAAAGGGACGATCTGCTCACCAAAGTGCACCACTTGCAGATTGTGGAGGTCGAACTTCTGGAGGAGGAAGAGGAGCTGACCAAGGCAGTGGGCAGGCTGATGACCGAACGTGATGAGCTGACGGCGGAGGTCGATGCATTGAAAAGAGCCATAGTGGATAGGGGCATCGAAGTCACTCACCTCCGCCGGATTATCGCCGGTCACCCCAGCATTCCGAGCTCCGCCGTGCCTCTTCGCTTCGAGGTAGATGCAGGAGACGAGTCTCTTGAACAGAGGATCGCCGAGTTGGAGGTTGAAGTGGCTCGCCTAAAGCCGCACTCGGGGCCAATTAATGTCAGGAGCACTTCATGCACTCGCGAGGAGGGTGAGTAAGGCATTTCATTTTATGAGCTCGCGACACGTTCTCCCGTAGGTCGGCTAAGTCCGGGTGATGCCCAAAGTGGTGTGGCGATTTCATCGAGCGGGGCGTCTACCGGGGCAACTGTCAGGAGTTTTTGCTTTTGGAAGTCTTGTAGCTCGGTTGTAGAGAAGATGCCGCTCTGTAATTGTCTCCGCGCACTTAATCGAAATGATGTTTTTTCTTTCTTGAACTTGTGCATTTTTGAACCCTTTTTATTGTTGTGTTACTCGTGACTGTCTTTACCGTGCCGAGGTCCGGAGATAAACTTTCGCTCGTTTGGGCCTCGGTGCCAAGAGTGCTCGGCAATGTGTGCCGAAGTCGAGAGCAAGGTTTTTTGCTTGTTTGGGCATCAGTGCCAAGAGCGCTCGATAATGTGTGCCGAAGCCCAAAGCAAGGTTTTTTGCTTGTTTGGGCGTCGGTGCCAAGAGCGCTCGGCAACGTGTGCCGAAGCCCAGAGCAAGGTTTTTCACTTATTTGGGCATCGATGCCAGAAGCGCTCGACTAGGCGTGCCGAGGTCCATAGCAAGGTTTTTGCTTGTTTGGGCGTCGGTGCCAGGAGCGCTCGGCAAGGTGTGCCGAAGCCCAGAGCAAGGTTTTTTGCTTATTTGGGCGTCAGTGCCAAGAGCGCTCGACTAGGTGTGCCGAAGCCCAGAGCAAGGTTTTTTTGCTTGTTTGGGCATCGGTGCCAAGAGCGCTCGGCAACGTGTGCCGAAGTCTACACTAAGACTAGGCGGGCTGAGCACTGCTTCGAACCTCTTGGCTCCTGAATCCGTGAGGACGAGTTCCTAGCAGTGGAGAGCCGCCTATAATAAGCGAAAAACCTTGCTCTGGGCTTCGGCACACCTTGCTGAGCGCTCCTGGCACCGACGCCCAAACAAGCAAAAACTTTGCTATGGACCTCGGCACGCCTAGTCGAGCGCTCCTGGCACCGACGCCCAAATAAGTGAAAAACCTTGCTCTGGGCTTCGGCACACGTTGCCGAGCGCTCTTGGCACCGATGCCCAAACAAGCAAAAAACCTTGCTCTGGGCTTCGGCACACATTGTCGAGCGCTCTTGGCACCGATGCCCAAACAAGCAAAAAACCTTGCTCTCGACTTCGGCACACATTGCCGAGCACTCTTGGCACCGAGGCCCAAACAAGCGAAAGTTTATCTCCGGACCTCGGCACGCTAAAGACAGTCACGAGTAACACAACAATAAAAAGGGTTCAAAAATGCACAAGTTCAAGAAAGAAAAACATCAACTTTTAAACGAACTATAAGAACCAGAGGTTAGCTCCTCAGGGTCCTGGTCATGGGTCAGCAATATACGAGATTCTAGAGGTGATTCCATAGTCCGGTATTTGCTTAAGGACTAGGGGCGGTCGGGGACCTTCGACTTTGCCTTCTCTTGAGGAAACATGAAGAATATAGCAAATTCATATAAATGACCTTCCAATCCGCGAGGATCAAGAGATGCATACGAGTGGTAGACCTAGCATCAGCTTCTCCCAGGTATAGTTTAGTTGTAAGGATTTCGTGCTCGGCGGCGAAACGAGGGTATATTTCAATGGTTGTGGGAGCAATTCCGAATGGCGAAACCACTTCTAGCTTGCTTAAGAGCGAGCTTGCGAAGCGGAGTCGAGCCAAGTTTTGGACTCCAAACTCGTCGTTAGAGTTTGTTGCAACGGTTGTGGGAGCAATTTCGAATGGCGAACCGCTTCTAGCTCGCTTAAGAGCGAGCCTGCGAAGCGGAGTCGAGCCAAGTGTTGGACTCTGAACTCGTCGTTAGAGTTTGTTTCAACGGTTGTGGGAGCAATTCCGAATGGCGAACCGCTTCTAGCTCGCTTAAGAGCGAGCCTGCGAAGCGGAGTCGAGCCAAGTGTTGGACTCCGAACTCGTCGTTTGAGTTTGTTTCAACGGTTGTGAGAGCAATTCCAAATGGCGAACCGCTTCTAGCTCGCTTAAGAGCGAGCTTGCGAAGCGGAGTCGAGCCAAGTGTTGGACTTCAAACTCGTCGTTAGAGTTTGTTTCAACGGTTGTGGGAGCAATTCCGAATGGCGAACCGCTTCTAGCTCGCTTAAGAGTGAGCTTGCGAAGCGGAGTCGAGCCAAGTGTTGGACTCCGAACTCGTCGTTAGAGTTTGTTTCAACGGTTGTGAGAGCAATTCCGAATGGCGAACCGCTTCTAGCTCGCTTAAGAGTGAGCTTGCGAAGCGGAGTCGAGCCAAGTGTTGGACTCCGAACTCGTCGTTAGAGTTTGTTTCAATGGTTGTGGGAGCAATTCCGAATGGCGAACTGCATCTAGCTCGCTTAAGAGCGAGCCTGCGAAGCGGAGTCGAGCCAAGTGTTGTACTCCGAACTCGTCGTTTTCAATAAAGAAGGTAAAAACAGAGAGATACAAGCAATTCACAAGTAAGATAGGAAGCAAGATGTTCTTTATTGAAAACTAATAGTCGGCTGCTTCTAAGTTGCGAGCCGTTATTACATTGGAGAAATAAAGAAGCAAAAGTAAATTACAAGTGAAAGGAAAGGAACGGGTCGACATTTGAGTTTACTCGGAGAGGCGTTCATGTGCTCTCTTGGTAATTCAAGAGATGGTCAGCATTCCATGTCTTGGGAATCTCTCTTCCTTCAAGGTCTTCTAGACGGTATGTCCCGGGCCGAACCACTTTGGTGATCTTGTAGGGTCTTTCCCAATTTGGGGCCAGCTTGTTCTTCTGACTGGGAATGATATAGCTAACTTTTTGAGGACCAAGTCCCCTTCTTTGAGGTTGGTGGGACGGACCCTCTTATTGTAGGCCAGCTCGATCCTCCTTCGGTAGCTTTGTTGGCAAATCGAGGCTCTTCACGGAGCTCATCAATCAGATCCAAATTCGCCCGAAGCTTCTTGGCATTCTGCTCTTCTTCATAGGCAATGAGGCAAGGAGAGGGTACACCGACTTCCATGGGGGTCACGGCCTCAGACCCATAGGTGAGATTAAATGGCGACTCTCCTGTAGGGGTCCGTTTGGAAGTGCGGTAATTCCAGAGTACATTAGGAAGCTGATCGACCCGTAAGCCTTTAGCGGACTTGTCCAGCCTCTTCTTAATACCGGAGAGGATTTATCGGTTGGCATTTTTTACTTGACCGTTTGACTGTGGGTGGGAGACGAAGGAGAAGCGTTGTTGGATGACGAGGTCTTCACATAGAGCTCGGAATGCGGTCCTTATAAATTGTGTTCCATTGTCAGTTATAAGGACTCGAGGGACACCGAACCTGCAGATGTTGCTCTTCCAGAAGAATTGAAGTATTTTGTTCTCGGTGATTGTGGCCAAGGGCTCGGCCTCTATCCACTTTGAAAAGTAGTTGATTGCCACGACTAAGAACTTGAGCTGGCCAGGAGCTGGGGGAAATGGCCCTAGTAAATCCATCCCCCACATTGCAAAGGGGAAATGAGCTGTGCTTGAGGTAGGCGACGAATGTTGGAATGCTTTTGACAAGAGCTGCATTGCCGAACGTGTCGTTCGACGTCTTGGAGAAGGATAGGCCAGAAGTATCCATAATCCAACACCTTTCGAGCAAGTGATCTGGAACCTGAGTGTGCTCTGCCTATGCCTTCGTGAAGTTCTTGCAAGGCGTATGTGGCTTGTTCGGGGGAGAGGCACCTCAGATAAGGTCTGCCGTTAACTTGTGTGAAGGAGCGTTTGTCCCCCCCTCAACAATGGTGTATCGCTCCGCTCTGGTTCTAACTCGGCGAGCTTCCTTAGGGTATTCGGGAGGAGCCCATCCCTTAAGAATTCTACTAGGGGTTTCATCCAATTATCTTGAAGTTGAACAGGCAGCGACTCCATGGAGTCGGGAGTTTCTTCTTCTATGCTCGGCTTCAGGAGCACTTCAATCAAGACGGTCTGCTCGAGACCTTGGAGGGAGGAGGAGGCTAACTTGGAGAGAGCATCTGCTTGGGCATTTTCCTCCCTGGGGATCCGCCGAATAAGTGCCTCTTCTAAGAGAGCCATGAGATTTTGGACCTTAGCTAGATACTTAGCCATTCGGTCATTTCGCGCTTCATACTCGCCCTGGACTTGATTCACGACCAACTGAGAGTCACTAAATATGCGGAGGCGTTGTGCCCCGGTCTTACGAGCCATTCCGGGACCGGCTATAAGGGCTTCATATTCCGCTTCATTGTTGGAGGCCTTGAAGTTGATGTGGAGGGAGTATTGGAGGACGAAGTCATCGGGGCCTGCCAGAATAACCCCGGCTCCGCTTCCTTTGGTACAAGAGAATCCATCAACATATACCGTCCAAATAGGAGGTCCGTTTGCCGCTTGACTGACCTCGAGAATGGTGCTTTCAACTATGAATTCAGCTAAGGCCTGAGCCTTGATCGCGGTCCGAGGTTGGTAGGATATATCATGCTGGCTCAGCTCGATCGACCACTTCATGAGGCGGCCAGAGGTCTCCGGCTTGTGCAGAACTTACTTCAGCGGTTGGTCGGTAAGAACGACCACCAAGTAAGACTGGAAATACGGGTGAAGCTTCCTAGCTGCCATAACCAAGGCGTATGCCATCTTCTCTAGCCTTGGGTAACGAAGCTCGGCATCACGAAGTACCTTGCTTACGTAATAGATGGGCTTCTGAGCCTTGTCTTCTTCCCTCACCAAGACAGCACTGAGGGTTTGTTCGGAGGCAGCTAAGTAGAGGTAGAGTGTTTTCTCGGAGATAGGCTTGCTGAGGAGAGGGGGGTTGGCTAGGTAGGCTTTAAGCTGATCGAACGACTCCTGCTGTTGCTGACCCCATTCGAAGCCCTTAGCCCCCCTGAGAGCCTTGAAGAAGGGAAGACACTTCTCCCCTGACTTGGAAAGGAAGCACCCTATAGCTGCGAGGCGCCCGGTTAGCTTCTGAACTTCTTTTATATTTTTGGGAGGAGCCATATCCAGTATGGCCTTAATCTTCTTGGGGTTGGCTTCGATCCCTCTTTGGCTGACCATGAAGCCCAGGAATTTTCCCGACGTGACTCCGAACACACACTTGTTCGGATTGAGCCTCATATCATGTTTTCTTAACACGTCGAACGCCTCCTGCAGGTCGGTGACATGGTCGGCCCCACGAATGCTCTTCACAAGCATATCATCAACATACAACTCCATGTTACGGTCGATCTGGTTTGGGAAGACTTTGTTAACGAGGCATTGATAGGTGGTGTATGCATTCTTCAATTCGAAAGGCATCACCCTGTAGCAGTAAAGGCCCTGATCGATAATAAAGGAGGTCTTCGGGATGTCCGGGGGGAACATGCGGATTTGATTGTATCCAGAAAAAGCGTCCATGAAGCTAAGAAGCTCATGGCCCGAAGTGGCATCAATCAGGGTGTCAATGCTTAGAAGGGGGAATGGATCTTTGGGGCATGCTTTGTTTAGGTCGGTAAAGTCGATGCAAATTCTCCAGGTCCCGTTGGCCTTCTTTACCATCACAACATTCGAGAGCCATTCGGGGTAATTGACCTCTTGTATGAACCCAGCCTTTAGGAGCTTGTCCACTTCCTCTTTTATAGCTTGCTGGCGCTCGGGAGCAAACTTGCGCCTCTTCTGTTGGACTGGTTTGGACCCCGGAGCAACGCTGAGGTGGTGGACTAGGAGTTCTTCGAAATTCCAGGCATGTCGGCGGCCGACCAGGCAAAGAGATCGTGGTTCTTTCTAATGCACCGGACTATGTCAGAGCATAGGGCAGATGGGAGGGTCTTACTGATAAAGAACTTGCGGCTCGGATCTTGCTCAGAGAAGAGCACTTCCTCCAATTCATCCACTGGCTCGGACGTTTGTCGGACACTTTCTTGGGGGATTTCATGTGTTTTGATGGAGAGGACTGGACCTCCAGTAGAGGTTATGTAGCATTTGCAGGCCATCTCCTGACTGCCTCTCACTTTCCCTACTCCTGTCCGGGTGGGAAACTTCATCTTGAGGTGATAAGCGGAAGGGACGACTTCGAGAGCAGCTAGGCCGGGTCGGCCTAGGATCACATTATAAGCGGTGGGGACATCGACGACCATGAAGTCCATCGGCTCCGTTCGGGTAGTAGGAGTTTTGCCAGCGGTTACGTCGAGGGTGATTACCCCTTCGATAGTCACTGGCACTCCCGTGAACCCATGGAGTGTGTAGCCGACGGGCTTAAGCCTGTCCCGGGGTAACTTGAGTCCTTTAAAAGCATCGAGGAAGAGGATGTTAACGGAGCTGCCATTGTCCACTAGGATCCTCTCCACTTTAAAATTTGCCATATGGAGGTTAATGACTAGTGCGTCATAATGGGGGGTTCGGACGCCTACCAGGTCTTCATCTGAGAATGTGACGGGTACTCCGAGGCCTTTAGAGGGAGGCATGCCATGTACTGAATTGACTTCCCTTATGAAAGCCTTTCGAAAGGAGTTGGAGGAGCCCCCCATTGGCCCCCCATGAATGAGGTGTAGGACACGCTCCTCTTCGAATTCGGGTGTCTCTCCGCGTCGTTCCGAACGCTTGTTAGCCCCCAAGGAGGAGGAAGGTCGGTTTGGTCTTTTCTTACGTATTTGGCCAGCTGCCCCCTCTGGGTGAGGGCCTCGATCTCGTTCTTCAGGGCCCGACAGTCATTGGTGTCGTGGCCATGGTCCCGGTGATAGCGGCACCATTTCTCTTTGTCCCTCTTCTTGCCAGGGGTGTTCATCTTCGGGGCAGGAGGTATCACCCCTTCCTTCTCTACTGCCATGAGAATAGTGGAAATGTTGGCGTTAAGAGGTGTGAATTTCTTGAATCTGGGGGGAGGGCGGCGCTGACCGCCATTATCCTTTTGGAGCTTCTTGGCTCCTTCTTCTTCTGTTCCCTTTCTCTTGGACCCAGAGGAAGGCCCCTCAAAGTTGGGGCGGTGCTCAGCTTCCTCGACCTGAATATATTTCTCGCTTCAGAGAAGGAGATCGGGAAGTTCTGTAGGGGCTTCTTGGCAAGGGAGGAGCGGAGGCTGGAATTGAGAACGTTTGATTGGAACGCTGCTGCCGCGACCGACTGGTCGAGGGAAGCGATAGACCTAGCTTCCGCGGTGAACCCTTTTACATAGTCTTTCAGCTTCTCACCCTTCTTCTGGTTGAGGTAGAGTAGCAAAATGCTGGTCTTCTCATTTCGGCGGCTACTCACGAAGTGGGTGACGAAGAGGGTCTCGAATTGCTCGAAGGAGAATATCGAAGATGGGGCGAGGTGAGAGTACCATTGCCGGGCCGGACCCTTGAGGGTACCGGGAAAGGTCTTACACAGCGGAGCATCAGAAGCTTGGTGGATGAGCATGAGGGTCTTAAAGCTTTCGATGTGGTCAACGGGGTCAGACTCCCCGGAATAAGTCTCGAATTGGGGAGGCTTGAAGCCTATTGGAATGGGCGCCTCCACGATGGTTCGAGAGAAAGGAGGTCGACTTGGGCATAGGGTCCTTCCTCTAAGCTCTTCTTCTCTGTCTAGCTGACCCAAGCGCCTTTCCATTTCGTGGAGACGACGGTAGACAGTGTCATCCCTTCGACGGTAGTCAAATGAGCCTCTGGACTCGTCTTCGTACGAGGGAGAGCAGAGGCTACGACGACGGTATCTCCTGGAGTAGCGAGGACTAGGAATGTGCTGGGGGTTGCTAGGAACTCGGGGAGGAGTTAGGGACCGTTGGCAAGGACTTCGGACCGGAGGAGTGGGGACCCTCTTAGCACTGTTATTGTTAGGTCGGAGATTGAGGGCTTGTAAGATGGTTGCTTGGAATTGCTGGAACTCGGCACGGGTGATGGGCGCCTTATCATTGCTCGGGGGTTGCCGACTAGCAGGAGAATGGGGTCTTCTCCTATGGTGGCCTGGGGACTCTCCCCGCCCTCTACGAGGTGGGGACCTTCTGTATTCTCGGCGATGAGGAGATCGCTCATTTGGACGGTGTTGGCGGGAGGCTCCCTCTCGGGCCCGCCTTTCATCCAAACGGCGGCGAAGATCCTCTTCTTTGCGCCGATTGTCTAGAGTGTTGCGGAGGTCATTGGATGCTCGGGGATTGTGAGATGCCATGGAATCAGTAGAGGGGTTGTGCACGGAGACGTGATCATGTTGGAGAGGTTGTTTCTGAGGATTGGGATGGGAGCCCCCCGCGCCGGCATTCTGAGGCCCGGTTTGACCGTGAGGGGGTTGAAGATTCTGAGGAGGAGGTTGGTCTTGTTGCGGGACCTGATTAGGTTGAGAAGAGGGTCCTGTTGGCTGGACGGTTTGGAGAGGGATCTCCTGTTGTGGTTGAGGAGGAGTGGGTCCACGGTTGGACCCTCTAGATCTTAGTTTCCTTGGAGGCATGGCTGGAGGAGATCTGACCGACGGGAAGAGGAAGGATCGCTATTCGTGGCTTCCCACAGACGGTGCCAATCTGTTACTGCTGAATTTGGTGTGGGGGCAAACAGATAGTATTTGTGGATTCTTAGGAAAACTGAATAGCAAACCTGAAACCTGTTCTGCCGGAGTTTGACCGTTGACTCCCGCGGTTCCCCTGCAAAAAGTGCGATACACCAGGGTTGATCCCGGCGACGCACCCTCCGACGCTCAAGTCAGTAATCAGAGAAGATTATGAAAGAGTGTAAATTGGAAAAAGATTGATTACCTGTTAATGGTGGGGGATAGGGGGTATTTATGGCCGCCTTTGGGATCAGATTAGGAATGTAATCCCTAGGATTAGATTAGGAATGTAATCCCTAATTCCCAGTGAAAGGATATATATGAATCAGGGCCGTTGATTAGGATTAATCAGAAACCCTAATTCTATCCTGCTGGACCGGGTTTGCTGCGGGTTGAAACCCGCACCCAGTTGAGATGGGTCCATTTGCGGGTTACTGGGCTTTTGGAGAGAAGACCCAGTACCCACTTCAGACCCGTTTGTAGGTAAAATTACTATTTTGTCCCCAGGCTTTGAGATTCGCGCTAAGTTTGGACGGTTCCGATTTAACCCCATTTTTAGCCACATCACCAACCATTGAGTTCTAGCCCTTTTAAATTTTTTTTAATAGGTTAATTAAATTACAATTTTACCCCCCCTATGAAAATCTATAAATACACACCTCTTCCATACCATTTTCTTAACTCAAAAAATCTCCAAACAATTCTTTCAACCCTTTTAATTCATTGAAAACATATTTCTCTCAAGTTTCCAATATTTTCCAAATTAAGTTCAACAAGAATAAGTGAAGAAACATTCAACAAGCTCCTACTTCTCTCTTAACTCTCAAGCTACTACACTTGTAATTTTTGAAGAATTGTTCAATAAGATGCTACTACTCTCTCACGACTCTCAAATTACTGCTCTTACAACTTTTGAAGAATTGTTCAACACGAAGCTACTACTCTTGCAATTTTTTAAGAAAAGAAGTGAGGAAACATTCAACAAGAAGCATTTTTCTTTATCAGTTCTTCAATTACAGTATCAGTTTAATTTTTGATATACTTGTTAGTTGTGAAATTATTTACTTGTTAATTTCTTATATGTATATTTTCATATTAATTCTATATTTTTCATACAATAAAATGACATTATCTCGTTCACGTAGAAATAGCCAAAAGAGTGCACAAGAATCCACATCCTGCACCGCTTATGTTCCACAATTAGAGTCCAATAGTATTGGAGAAGAATATAGTTTTTCTGAGTTTACCCAATCTGGTAATTCACAAACACAGTTCGATAAAATCTTGTAGAAGATATGAAAACCTAAAACACTGAAAACCAAAATTCTTCCCGAAATTATAGAGAATCTACTTCTGATGTCCCCCAATTAGGAAGAGGATTAAAAGAGATGTAAGTATTGTGGGAATAGTTTATAGATGGGTAAAGGGTATGGGGACGGGTACACTTGCATGCCTTTTAAACAATAAACACCATATCTGAAAAAAAAGAGTTTACCCAACAAAAGATCAACCATAAGACCGGTCGTGTAGATAGTTTTAGTTACGATCATGATCTCGTTCGCAGTGAAATGATAAAAATAGTTATTAAGGACAAGTTATCAAATCTGTAGCCCCCCGAATTCCCCAAATCAGAATCTCGAGACACAAGCCAGAATCTTACTTCAAATGAATCAATAACACACACAAGAAATAAAAACTTTTATTGCCACAAATGTTATTACAAATCTAATGATTACAATAAAATGTTACATCATAAATTACATCGATATTGTACATATTACAATTGATCAGTAATCTTTACTTGAAAGCTCCACACAGCTCGAGTTCCCCGCTCCGCAATTCGCCAACCTGCAACTAAAATCTGTGGGCACGTCAGTTGAATGCAACTGACGCAATGCTATAATACAACGAACCTCACTATGCTATAATATAGCGATTCCAAATCTCAACAACCAAAATTTGATGCAAAAGAAAAGTGATGTCAAACCAAGTGTTGGTGTATGCCATGGCCTAGCTCTAATGCACACAAAAATGCACACGATGCTCTTATTCTAATGCACGCCTAGTTGGAGAGATATGCATCCCATACTATACATTTCCTAATCAAACGGCGTACTTCAATTGATGGAGTTCGATCCCTTGCTATGCATCCTACTCTTGCGCTCTCTCCTGTCTCTGATACTCTAGTGATGATGAGGTTGTAGTCGTCCGGTTTACTCCAGTTGTTGCCATGCTAGTGGTGTCCAATACTTCATATTTTATCCACTGTGCCGGGGTCGTAGTCACTTGGTTTACTCCATCGCGGCTAAAACCCATAGTAGGTCGCGGTAATTCCGCATCCTCGAACCTCACCAAAAGCTGATGTACGGACACTAGGGCTCCTCACTAAGGACGTGTTTTAGAGCCCTTACAGAGTTTACTCACAAAGCAGTCTCTAAGTTCCCTGCCTGCATTGGTCAACATAGAACCTGATGGATATGAAGGGTTCCCCAACACTCTGCTGCCCTCGTCCTTACACTAGACCAGAACTTGAGGTCGAGACGAAGACACCAATCCAAACCTCCTCAAAGGTTGTTACAGACATAAAGGCGCTCACGCCGAAGATAATAGAGCTCCCACAGAGTTCACTTACAGAGCAGTTTCTAAGTCCCCTGCCCGCATTAAACGAACCTAGGATTCAACCAGAAGTGAAGACGCCACGCGTCCCCCTAACAGGCGAACACAACACCTACTACTGCCTGTCCTTATATTCAACAACGACTCAAACTAATCCTACAATACCACAAACCCAAGGCATAAGTGCAAACCCACTCTAGGACCAAGATTAAGAATATGGTTAATTAGACGATTACAAGCTTTTTATCTGCTTATCTGATTTTCGTGACTCTAATCCATCTCTAATCCTCTTTTATTATCTCATTAGATGTATGAATTATTAGGCGAGTCTAGGTGTATTTTATTTTAACCAATTCTCTCAGTTAGACGATCTATCAAGTATTTCCAAGCCCTAACTTAGTAAACAACTTTCTTTATTATGAACAATTAGTTAAGTTCTACTTGTAGAATCTTTTCTAGTTAATTACCTTTTCATTATTAGGACTTAACCCATCACACAATAGAGCTCAACTTAGCCCTCGAATCCGGCCCAAGGGTTGGCCCGCCTCGGCCCAAGGGTTGGCCCGCCTCGGCCCACACTTGGCCCGAACCAATGATGAACCGAATCTGTCGATCGCCGCAACCACCATTTACGCTTGGAGTTCGATCGCAACCTCGGCTCGACCTAAACACGTTGCTCCCGCTATCCTCATGCTCTACGGTCCTCGATAAGTGGTTGCATCAAACACAACTATAGAATCCTTCCATGAATGGTGAGCACGTCAGCGCATGGGTCGTCTCCTCTCACACGTTCGATGCAATACGGGTTCCTATTCTACCCGTCAAGATATACCATAGGACTTAATCCTAGAGTTTCAAACCCAACCAATGAAGCGTAATAAAGGTAAACACTATAGGAATGAACCCTATACCATGAATAACCCAAAAAGAGTGCTAAAAAGATCTAAAAATGGAACATTACATTTCCAAACAAAGGCATACAATTTGCATTCATGCCAAAACAAAGTCATTTCTGGTCCCGTTTCATTAAAGAAACGCGATCGGGTGCTTCCCATACTTCTAATTAAAGTAGATAGCAAGCACAAGCACTAATTGAGCATGATTCTCATCCCAAAATGGTCCACATCAACACACAATCATTTAACACAACATCTATCTTAAAACAGTGAATAAGTATGTTTAGATAGTAGTTCCACAAGTACATTTGAGCTACTCACAATATAAAGCTTTGTAAATTCAAGTCTTAATTCATTTTCACATCCACAACATGATTCATAACTCACAATAGCAACTAACAACTCAAATCTACAAGTTCTAACTCAATATCATAGGCATAGTGCTAAACAGTGAGCTTTAAGAATCTGTGTGTTTCTGTCATCACTTGTACAATTCATTATAATTCGTGTACTTATCCAAACCTTGAGTTCTTGGGCATTACAAAAAGATCTGTGTCTAATACAACTTTCTAGCTACATGCTTTTTCAGATTGAATCGTTTAAATAGTCAAATAAGTCAATGTTTAACATGTATGCAATAATTTCCAGAAAAGAGCAACAATTAACCACTGCTAACATAAAAATTCTTCAAAAATATCAAATGACCTCTAAACTTCATGAAATTTGAAACATAAGTTCTTCATACATGGTAACAACACATATTTTAATTTTAAGTGATTCCACTAAGTATTTTTCAAGTTATGATTTCTTGAAAATTAGCTAAAAACAGAACATATCATCTTCACTCTGTCTTTTCTTTTCAGAACAGCCAATGGTTTCAGATTTAATAAAAATATCAAACAATGTCCAAAAATTATAAAATTTTTTATTTAAGCACTTAACACATATTAGAAGCTCGTACTAAAATTTCAGTAATAGTTCTCAAGTGATTACAGAGTTATGAGCTTTGGAAAATCATAGTCAGAACCTAAGCTAGATCTATTTTCTGCACAATCAATATTTAAAGTTCCTATTTAATTAAAATAGCAAATAAATTCCAAAAATTAGGAAGTTTGGAAGGAAGGTGTATAACGTGCATAAGATTGTACTTTTAAAATTTCAACTTCAAACTCCAAGTATTATTCAAGTTATAGCATACAGACCTAACACACTTTTCTGTTTATTTTTTTACTGTGTTTTTATTTAGTCTTCTATTAATAAATTAGCATGCAACGAATTTTATCACTCAACCACACACTTCATGGCCTACACATGTTGTCAAGACCAGATCAAGATTTCACCATACAAATTTAAACACCACAAAGGTTTAGAAACACCCACATTTTGTTTGTAGTTGAAATGTACTCTCCAAGTTTGACCTCCTTGTTCTTGCTCTTCCTTACTAGCACTTCTTCCTCCTACTCTCCTTCTCCTTGGCTCCTCTTGGCTCATTCTTGCCTCCAATTTTAGAATGTAGAGAAGTAGGCGAGGTATAGGAGTGATTTTAAGGATATGAGAGATAGTTGGATGTAGTAGAAAATGAAAAAGTGAGCTAGGGCTTTTAGGGAGGGGTATAAATAGAGAGAGGGGGAGTTTGGCCTGATGTTGAGAGAGAGAGTAAGGGTGAGGCCAACATGCATTGGAGGGGAGGGGAGGGGAGGTGGAGTGTGAGAGTGGTTGCCTCTTAGGGTTTCTCAAATACTCAAGTGTTTTGAGTCCCATCAAAAGCCCTAGATTCTAATTTGAAAAATCAAAATCCTATCCCTCATTCCATCCACATGGTGGCTGACCAAAACTAGTGCATGTGCACAAAATTTTATTCATGCCATGCACAAAACACGTTAAGTTAGGATGGATCAACTTGGGTTCAAGCTAGAGTGTGTTTGTTTGGATCTAGTTGAGTCATATTGGGTTTAATTAGATGATTTAAATCACAATAATCTTACACACAATTTCAATCAAATAGAAATTAAAATACACACAAATAATGTCAATACAATTTGTACATACAATTTGTAATAACACACATGAAATCAATCGTGTTATCACCATACAAAATAATAATTCAATATTATACGTCCGAACTCAATTATAGTTAAGACTAATATACAACTTAATTGGAAAGATATCTCAACTCCGGTTCTACAATTGCACCTTCATTGAGTTCAAAATATATCGAATAATAATATGTTTCAATGCTTACTTAATTAAAATTGAGAAAATTCTATTAATATGTGCAACTCTTAATCGTGCACCGATTAAAAATATAATATAGATATATACTATTTGCGGGGTCTTACAATTTTCTTATTCCGAAACTAGGAACATATAAGCCTTTAAACAATCCGTTCTAACCCTCATTTAAAGCGAATTCCTAGAAATACCATTAAATTCGATTGTTTTAAAGTTTATCAAAACCCTAAGGATTTTTTACTTGCTACTTTGATTAGTTTAACTTCTAGGATTTCGTTATCCTCCGGCTGTTGAATATGTATTAACGATTTTCAATTATGTGCATAACATGTCATTGGATTAATAATGATTGGATTCTCCAAATGAGGATCATATATTTTGGATATACCTTTATAATGCACATGATATAACATCACATGTCATACAAGCATGCACTAATTTTTCTATTATTAATAAAAAAAAATTCTATTGGTTTTGATAATGTTTCAAATAATACGAAGGTAATTTTTTCATTAAATGACGCATTACATCCAATAGAGGCTAAAAATTTTCATATTCGATGTGCATGTCATATTCTAAATTTTTGTGTTCAAGAGGCATTGAAAATGGCCGAATCATACTTGAGTGCACTAAGAGATTGTGTGAAATTCATACATTTGAGTGGTTCTAATATGCAAACATTTTGTCACGCCCCACTTCCCAAAAGAGAATACAGAATATGGATACGCAACAAAAGTCCAGCGAATGGTTTTCATCATCCATAAGCTGTTCAAAATCTTTACAACATCTCACAGGAATAATTAGAGTCGGTATCAAAAGTCTCAACCAAGTATGCACAATCGAATCAAATATACCAACAGAAATTTACTTGAAACCAAAATATAATAATCTCAAATAAATCAAGTCTGGACAGTTAATAATATCCTGGGTCACATTGCCCAAATACAAATAAATCCAAGTATCAAATACAATTGTTCAATTTAAGCAACAGAAATAATAAAAGCAAAACTCTATCAATTAGTATCTCATATTACCAATTCCATCTGGAAACTGGTCATCCTGATCTGCAATTAATAAATTGCAGAAAAAAGGAAAAGAAAAAAAAAACTCCCGTCAATACAAATTACGGGCCGCTTGTAGTGCAGGATACAAGTACATGGGAAAGATAACAAATATAAAGTAATAACAGAACAAACATGGCTTGGTATAGTCATATAAACAAAATATAATCTCTAACATGAATCAGGGAGACAGAATCAACTAGCATGGTATACTAACAGGTATAAGTAACATGTGTCAAGTGTCAACAGTATGCAGACAGGTATACGGATAACAGTATCATATAACAGTCAGACAGTAACAGATAACCGTGTCCAGTAGCATGTAACAGATAACAGTTAACATGTATAAGTTCTTACAGTCTTGTGTTTATTACTATCTAGGTAGCACTTCATGCGCCCCAGCTTTTATCACATGGTTTCCACATTCAAACAGTTTCGTTTAGATTTCGTAGGGGATCATATAGGGCAGTGTACTCAGGTATCAGTAACAGTAACAGTAACAGTAGCAGTAACAGTAATAGTAGCAGTAACATTAATAGTAGTAGTAACAGTAACAGTAGCAAATTGCTCAGTATGGAACACTGGTCCCCTTCCGAGTACACATTTCTATATCTTCCATTCTAGATCTTTCCCTTAAACCTCGGCTTGGTCATTTTATTATAATTATCAAATAGGCATGAATGTGTATGAAACAGTGCAAAACTAGCATGGTAAAACAAACAAAAGATTCAGGGTAACAGATAAACATGCATAGATGGTAAACAGTCATATAAAAGAGTGAAACAGTGTAAGTTCTAAATCAGGACAGTAAGACAGTACAGTACTAAAACAGGGATTCCCGTTGCTACAAAAATGAAAATCTGAATCCGTCGAAGGATCTGGAAAATTGACACCCTTCCGAATCCAGCAAACATATATAAGTTATATATTATTTCACAAAATCAAGTCTCAAAATAGGTTTAAATCTAGAAAACACGTTCAGTCAAAAATCAGTATTTTGCATTCACAGTCAGGAAAACAGCATGAAAACTCTTTAACTAAATCCACGAAAATTCTGGGGTATTCTCCGATATGTTTACTATCAGAATATAAAGTTTTAGAATTTTCCAAAATAAATAGTTTAGTCAACAAAAATAAGAAAACATCAAAATATAGTAGTTTTGTTAATTTGGAATTGTAAACGCTGTAGTACGAAAACAACAATATCTCACAAACTATAATTCAAAATCCAAATTCTCTAAAAGGGTAATAAAATAGATACAGTAGGATAACTTTCATATTTAGAAATATTTTAGAAACAGCAAGTAGAATTAGGCCGAAAATCAGGTTCTTTACTGAACAGTAGTAAAATTCTGCATGTAAAATCTTTATTTGCAAGTATGAAAAGGTTTGTAAAAATCCTCAAATAAATCTACTAAAATTCTGGGTCAACCCCAATCAAGTCTAGAAGTATTGAGTAAAATTTCAGATCAAAATACTAATTTTAACACTAGAATAAAAATATATTTCTCTTCAGAATTCATAGAAAATACAATCTGGAAATCTCTTTACACCTCAGTAGTAAAATGGACATAAATCACAACTCATAAATCAAAACTGAGATCCGTCAAAAGGGTTGGAAAATAGATAGAATTCTCTACAAATCACGTTCACAAAATATTTTCAAATACCGATCTTAATAGGGTCTATAATACTGATCAACATTAGGAAAACAGAAAAATACAGATTTGTTCTTCCTACACAAAACAACATAAATCATACGAGATTCATCCAAATCAACCCAAACATGAAATATAGTGTACTAGATGTCCAAACAACATGGTATAGGGTATTTTGCAAGTATTCGACAAGTATATCACGCACAACACATCAAGCACAGTTATCTCAAAGTAGTATGAACATATACATCAAAAGTTGTCAACCCTAGGTTAATTCATGTCATATATGTCGTGAGCCAAATACGGTCAGTCATCACTATAGAGACAATATCAACAAGGGGATTCACACATAAATTGTCTTTAGAACCCATTTACACTACAGGCGGTATTTCGTACTTGTATTTGCAAAGAAATTTAATACAAGTTACTTTCTTAACCGACGATGAAGACGATGATGATCAAGAATAACGGGAACAGATTTCCGGAGCAACGAACACAACGAACCAAAAACGGAAACTACAAACTAAACGACAAACAAAACCCACGAACCACGACGAACACACGAACTCCCAAAAAATACAACCATGAGCCAACAAGAACACCCGCCTACAACCACACTCGCACACGAAGAGGGACGAGAAACGACGGCATAGCATAGTACCGGTGCTGCTTGCTGTCAGAGATGGCAGGAGTACGGTGGCGCGACTGAAGGCTGTCGCAGCTCGCTGTTGGGTCAACGCAGGGAAAATAGATACACCGAGGGGTCTCCTGAGGTGGCGCGCGACGACGGAAAGAGAAAGCAATGGAGAGAGGAGTACGATTTTGGGTTGTAGCTGAAGGTAAGGGAGAGAGGGAAACAGGGTAGGCTTCAATATGGTGTATATATAGGTATAGCATTATTAGGGTTTTTGGAGTGATGGCTGGAGCATGGGTTTTCGGGTATAGGGATGCTAACGGGTAGGGTTAAAATGAGTATAGGGTCTGCAATATAATAGCATGGGGTTTGGGTATTAAAATGGGTACTAGTATTTAATTGGGTTGAAGTATAATTGGGTATAACTAAAAAAATGAGTCTTGGGGTTTATTTAAATGGGTATAGGTAAATGAATTACGATTTATTAGAATGGGTTTTGGGTATTGAGATCCAAAATTTCAGATAGGGCAAAAGAATGAATTAAAATAATAAAATGGAAATAAAAATAAATTTAACAATGATGATAAAAAATACTGGCACGATCAAATAGAGACAAATCAAAAGGAGACAACCGAATCAAGAATTCAAATAAAAGATGATAAAAAAAATGAATATATTGAAACAAAAGATCCAATATACTGTCCAAGAAATGATACAAAGAGAGAAATACACCAAAACGAAAAATACACTAAAAAATACACAAAAATGAAAAACACGGGTTACACATTCAAACAATGGTGTAAGCTTCAGGGGATGAATTTTAGAAAATTCCCTAAATATGTTAAACACCGTTGCAATTCTACTTTTGATCCACTTGTTTTGGCTTTATAATACAAATATGTTATAAATGAATTTTATATTGCAAAAAATATAGAAATTTTTTAAATGAGTGATTATACTTGGGCTAATACCCAAAGTTTGTGTGCATTTTTACAATCTTTTAAAATTGCAACTTTTGAATTTTTAAAATCTTGCGAGTCCACTTCTAGCGGTATTTTAGTTACATTATTTACGGTGATGAAAAATCTTTTGAACGAATATTGAATGTACTTACATTTATCTTACTGTTGTTCCCGCTTATGATAAATTTGTTAAATATTTTTCTCCTTTTTAATGTTCTACTGTGTTGCTAGTGTAATAGTTCCTCATATTAAGGTAGATGGTACGAAGAATTTGATTAATATATTTTATAGTTTGGCAGAAGATAAGGCTTTTGATTCTGATGAATTTGTTGTGAACTTCGAGTTAATATTGAATAATTTGTATAATAGTTTTGATAAAGAATTTCGGATTTACTTCTCACACCCAACACACATCTAGTACTGCATCTTCTTCAAGAGGTCAGAGTATTGCAACTGATGATACATATATATGGAGTCTTATCCAGACTAAAAAAAATCTAGGATTGCACTTAATGAATTTCACTGGTATAATGCACAACCTCAACTGCCATTTGAACAAGATATTGATGTGGTCATTTGTCTAATATAAGATATTGTGTTAAACCGAGCCGAATGGAAAACCAAAATTCTTGTAGCTGACCCTAACTAATGGAGAAAAAGGTTTTGTTGTTGTTGTTGTTGTTGTTGTTATATTGATGTGGTCATCTGATGGCAAAACAATGCCAGATCATATCATATTCTTTCTCATATGGCTAAAGATATACTAACCCACGGTGTCCACTGTCACATCAGAAAGTATTTTTTTCTCTTGGTGGCAAGTTATTAAACAAGAAAAGGAATCACATGACACCGAAAACTTTGAAGATACTATTGTGCAACGAATATTGGATGAAAGCAGAGCAGATGACCTATGATATTACAGAAGGCTCAAGCAGTAATACTCCAGAAGACGAATCATGAAAATAAACTTCCAGAGAATGAAGAAGACTAATGATTGAAGATTTGTACAGTAAGAAACTTATTAGGAAATTTAGAGCAATGAGATCCTAAGTTTAGATTAAGTTAATGTGCACGATAGCAGTCGTCTGCCTCTTTTCAACCTAACTCTAGGCTATCTCAAACTTTATGTAATACCCCCAAAATAATTACAATTATTTTGGTATAACAATATTGTGTATACAAATAGTATTGCATTATTTTATAATAATAGTTTTCTAACACAATTGTATTTACATATATATTAAAAGTATTTGCATGTATATATTATTATAAATTGTATGTATGGTTAGTAATCAACCACATCTCTCAACAAACACCCACACATCCAAACCTAATCCTAACCCTACCTAACCTATTTGGCCGGCCAATTCTTCACCAAACCCCTCCTAACTCTCTCTATATATATGAGTATGTGTATGTGTATAAAGAAAACCCTAGCTCACTCGTCACTCCATTTCCATACGATCTCTCATTTTTCTAAAGGTGCTAGCTGGCTATTTTAGAGCAAGAAGCAAGCTAGGAGGAGGAGAAATAGCTAGTGAGGTGTTGTACTCTTCAATCTTGGGGTGGGTGTTCTCTAAATTCTCAAATTCTCATGGTTTGTTAGATAGAAAAGTAGTATAGACTCTTTTCATTGCATGAAATTGCATGTGTATATGCAGAGTCATAACTCCTCGAATATAAGGAATTTAGGTTACCAAATTTTTTTGGTAGCATCTCATATGTGTCTGGAATAAAATCCAAAACCACTGGTGGTCTAGAAGAAAACAGAGCTTATGTTGTCCTGTTTATTACCCCTAATTCAAAAAATCTTATCTCACCGAATATTTGAAATTTCAAGTAGAAATTTTTATATGTGATACTTGTATGTGAATCATGCTAACAAAATTTTATGAATTTTGGACATTGTTTAGTATTTTAAATTAATTTCGAACTCATGACTGGTTAGTAGTTTTTGGCATCTGTATATTTGTGCACCTTTCGGTTATTGAATATTTGGCCTCTTAAATGAAGTATTTTGAGAAAACTTTCATCTAAGAAATTGTAGTAGACCCAGAGTCACTGACCTTTCTTTAGAACCTAAGATATCGAAATTTTGAGAAGTATGTGATTATTAGTGATTTTTAGAAGTTGCAAGAACTGCATTTTGGTTTGAATTTGTTGTTTTGGAGCATGCAAGTTATCGTCACTTTTAGTGCCTCTCAATGGACTTATAAATGTTGTTTATTAACTCTTTGACATTATGTAGAACATACCCGATGTGAAACAATTTGGTATAAAAGAATTAATGAGTTAGTACATAATCATGTGAGAGAGAACGTAGTGTAGGGAATTCATACAAATATGATTCCCAATGAGGTGTTGATGTCATGTTTGTGTATGTTTGAACAAGTGCATATGTGTGATAAATGGTGTTGAAGAATAATCATTAAAATCAGGTAAAACATGGTGTAACCATATTTGCTAATTCTGGATTGTAGTAACCCTGGATTGTGTAACCAATGATATAAAGACAGTTACGAGTTGGACGTGTACTCACCTATCAAGGGGATATGTGCGGCGTCGTCTAGTCTGGGATAGTGCGGCATTATCTCGACTGTTAATTTCTAGGATCTAGTGTAAAGAACGAATGGTCGGGGCTAGGGAATGGACCCTTAAGCATCCATCTAAAGGTTTATATTGTTTAATGCAGACTGGGAGCAAGAGCAAGATTCTAAGACTCTCGGTGGGAAGGGGGATGTCCTACAGCGGCACATTTATGTTCGTAATAACTTTTGGTGAGGCCCAGGGGTGGAAACGGCCAACAGAGACCGGTATTGTCCTAGGGTGGAAAAGGACCACAGGGACCAGACGGGGCAAACTATATCAAGATCGGGGAGGTGGAAACGGCCAGCAGAGACCGAAACTGTCCGGGGACGAGAAAGTCCAATAGGGTTATGACATAATGGCATAATAAGGTGACCATTTTTCCGACTGTAAGCAGAATTGGACCAAATGACTACAACCTCATCTGTCACTAGATAAATGTCAGAAACAGGAAAGAGTACAAGAGTAGGATGCATGGCGATGGACCAAAGCCCTATAATCTAAAGTACGTTCAGCTTGATTGGGAAGTATGTAGTATGTGATGTATATGTTTCCAATCAAGTATGCATTAAACTAGGAGCATCGCGTGCATTTGAGTTCTGCATTAGATTTTAGGTCATGACATACACCAACACTTATGTTTGTACGACCTTCACATTTTCTATAGCATTAATATTGGTTGTTGAGGGTTTTAGGAGATCGCGGGTTTCATCAGCATTGCGTCAGTTGCATTCAACTGACGTACCCATAGTTGGTTAGTGTGCTGGACTATCTGATCATGGGAGCATGGAACTCGAGCTGCGGGAAGCATCCAAGTGGAGGATATAGTTTCTTGTAGAATGTATATATTGGTGTAATTCATGATGTAAATTATATGTAAGACTACATTGTACATTATGATGATGTAATAAAAAGTTTTTAATTTTCTGTGATTTTCTGTGTTGTGTACCCATTGAAGTAAAGATTCTGGGTATGTGTCACGAGTTTCCAGTGTATGGAAATCGGGGTGCTATATATACTTTAAACATCTCTTATCATGTAATTTTCAAATTATGTAACTTGTATGTATTATAACATTTTTTTTTGACTATTGTAAATCATTCCATAGTTGTAAAATGAACAAAAATAATACATAATTTTGTATTGATTAATAATTCTTATACATCCGAATCTCTTACAATATTTATATATATTGTATGCTTAGAAAAACTGAAAAATGTGTCAAAAAAATTAAGAAGATACAAGTATATATAAAAAAAAAACAAAAAAAATTTAAAAAATCCGGGTTAGACCGATCTAGCCTGGGACCTGAGTGGTCAGGCTGGTTCGGGCTGACCACCCCACTTTTCGAACCAGCTCGGGAAAGGACTGGTTTCCAGGCCAGCCGGGCCCGGACACAAACCACTACAGCGGTAGGCCCGCCTAGCCTCGGTCTGGACTTGTTGCCACCCCTATGTATTACTGATATTATACTTAGATTCAAAGTTTCAAGGTTCCACCATGTAAGGCCCCTGCCTCAAACTCAGACAATTTATACAATTTATCAGAAAAATTATTTATTATTTAGTACCATTGCCCATCATAGGCTGCCTCTCAAAAGGTTGTTAACTGGATTGGTGACTCTTGATTATAGACATTATTATTTATAGTTAATTATTCTATTTGTATTCCCGATGTGGGACAAATTCATTCACATTCTCTCTCTCTCCTCGGGAGCTGCAGAGCCGAAGCCCCCAAAGGGGCCCCACGCCACGTCACTCGCAACTCAGAGAGAGCATAGCAGCATTAGCTTCTCATCTTTCTGTAGGTGGGCCCCTACCACGTGTTGGCCATGTCAGCACGGAACCAAGCAGCCAAAGCTGCATCTTTATACTGGGTGGGCCCCCTCCATTTTCAAATTAATTCCATACAAAGCCCTTATAGGAACTCCTTATAGGGCAAACTCCGACCCCTTATATATATATATATATATATATATATTAAAGCTCTTTGAAATTACGGGGTGTTACACACACTCCCTTCAGAAATCAGCGTCCTCGCTGAGTACGGGGCATGCAATCTAACTCCCTTCAGAAATCAGCGTCCTCGCTGAGTACGGGGCATGCAATCTAGCGCAGGATCCTCTTTCTAGCCGATGTAGAGAGGGAGTACTATCACGCCCCACTTTCCAAAAGAGAATACGGAATACGGATATGCGATAAAAGCCCAACGAATGATTTTTATCATCCATAAGCTGTTCAGAATCTTTACAACACTTCACAATAATAATCAGAGTCGAAAGCAAAAGAATCAACCACACATGCATAATCGAATCAAATATACCAACAGAAATTTACTTTAAACTAAAATATAATAATCTCTAATAAACTAGATCTGAACAAGTCAAATATTCCTGGGTCACATTACCTAAATACAAAATGAATTCAAGTATCAAATACAATTGTTCAAGTAAGCAACAGAAATAATAATAATAACTCCAGCACTAATATTTCATATCACCAACACCATCTAGTACCTATTCTCTAATGTCTGCAATTTAGCAATTGCAGGAATGGAAAAAAGAAAACAAACTCCCGTCAATGCAAGTTACGGGCCACTTGTAGTGCAGGATACAAGTACATGTGATAACTAACAAATATAAAATAACAACAGAACAAACATAGCATGGTATAGGCATGCCAACAGAAATGTAATATCTAACGTGAACCAGGAAAAACAAATCAGATAGCATGGTATACTAACAGATACAGATAACATGTGTCTAGTGTCAAGTGTCCGATGGTATGCAAAAAAATATACAGATGATAGCGTCAGATGATAGTCAGACAGATAACAGATAATCAGATAACGGATGTCAGATAAACAGATACAGATAAACAGAGAACAGATGTCATGTTCTTATAAGTCTTGTGTCATTACTATCTAGATAGCACTTCATGCGCCCCAACTTTTTATCACACGGTTGCTACATTCAAACAATTTCGTTTAGATTTCGTAGTGAAGTCCATAGGGAAGTGTACTCAGGGATCAGGATAATAGGAATAACAGGAACAGGTAGAACCAAGTAGTTCTCTTCCGAGTACACCTTCTTATAGGGAAGTATGCAGTCAGGTACAGAAACAGGCAAAACCTAGTGGTTCTCTTCCGAGTATATCTTCCTATAGGAAAGTATACAGTCAGGTACAGGTAAACAGGATCATGAATCATGTAGTCATGAACACGTAACAGGCAGGACACAGGACCTCTTCTCAGTACACGTTTCTATATTTTCTACTACTAGATCTTTCCCTTAACCCCTGCTTGATTATTTTATTATTATTAGCAAACATGCATGTATGTGTCGCAAATAGATCAAGAATAGCATGATATAAACAAATAACAATTTTAGGATGAAGAATAAATATGTTCAGGTGAAGATAACTCATAACAGGATAATACAACGACAATTCAAGTTCGGGACAACAAGATAGTACTGTACTAAAACTGAGATTCCCGTTGCTACAAAAATGCAAATCTGAATCCGTCAAAGAATCTGGAATATAGACTCCCGGCCGAATCCAGCAAACATATATAAGTTATATATTATTTCATGAAATCAAGTCTCAGAACAAGTTTGAATCTAGAAAACACATTCAGTTAGAAATCGGAAGATTGTATTTAAGTCAGGAAAACATCATGAAAACTCATTCATTAAATCTACGAAAATTTGGGGTATTCCCCTATATATGTAGTAACAGAAAAACAAGTTTCATTATTTTCTAGCAAAAATAGAGTAGTCAAGTAAAACAAAAAAACAATAAGACACGACAGTTTTGTAAATCTGAGATCGCAAACACTGCAGTACAAAAACAAAAATATCTCACAAACCATAAATTGAAATCCAAATTTGCCAACAGGGTCATAAAATAGATACAGTAGGCTAACTCTCATATTCAGGAACATTTTAGAAAAAGCAAGTAGAAATAGGTCGAAAATCAGGTTCTTTACTGAACAGTAGTAAAATTCTACATGTAAAATCTTTATTTGTAAGCATGAAAAGGTTTGTAAAACTCCTCAAATAAATCCACAAAAATTCTGGGTAAACCAAAATCAAGTCAAGAAGTACTAAGAAAAATTTCAGATCAAAATAATAATTTTAACACAAGAATAAAAATATATTACTCTTCAGAATTCATAGAAAACACAATCTGGAAATCTTTCGACACCATTGTAGTAAAATAGACATAACTCGCAAACCGTAAATCGAAACTGAGATCTGTCAAAGGGGTAGGAGAATAGACATAATTCTCTACAGTTCATGTTCACAAAATATTCTCAAGTACTGACCTTAATAGGGTCTAGAATACTAAACAAACGAGAAAAACCGGCAAAACTGAAAATATCGCATATGCACAAAATCCACTAGTTCACACGAAACTCATCCAAAACACAACCAAATACAAAATGGAGTATACTAGATGTCAAAGCAACATGATATATGATATTACACAAGTTCAAGACAAGTCTATCACGAATAACACGATCGAGCACAAGATATCATATGAACAGCACACATATATGCAATAAGATATGGTCAACCCTAGGTTATATCATGTCATGCAAGTCGTGAGGCAACTTTGGTCAAATCATCACTATAGGGACAATATTAACAAGGGGATTTACACACAAATTTTCTCTAGAACCCAACTACACTACAAGCGGTATTTAGTACTTGTATTACACAAAGAAAAGAATACAAGTTACTTGCCTGAAAGACGACGACGAGAACGGAGCAAGAACAAGAATAATGGGAACGGATCCCGGGGCACGAGCACAAACACAACGAACGGATCACAAACCAACCATGAACACACAATCATAAGGCACGGATTTCGATGATCAAGAGGATGATCAAGATGATGGAGAGCAAGAGATCCACAGCAAGACCCAAGAGCGATGATGATCATGATCAGATCGGATGGATCAGATCGAAGATCAAGATCAAGATTAAGATGAATATCAACAAGATCGGACGGTCCAGATCAAGGTGATGATGAAGTTGATGATGATCGCGATCGAACGGTCAATAAAGATCAAGAGATCAAGATCACAATCAAACGAACGGATCACATGCAACATGATCAAACCATGATCAACGACCCACATCAAAGGTGATCAAAACCCACTTGATCAACACAGCAAATGGCAAGGGGGCACTGGAGGCTCAGACGGCGGATGGCGGCACGTCGGCGGAATAGGTTGCTGGCGGGACGATGGCCAAGGGGGGCTGATGCCACTGACGCAGAGGTCGCGGGTGTTGCAGCTGCTCTTGCTGCGGTGGCTGTAGACGGCCGGAGACAGGGAGGGGGACAACAGGGGGATGAAGGTCGGAGAGCAGAGTGACGGCACTGGGAAGCTGTGCTGCACACGGGAGACAACAGTGGCCAAGATGGCTGCCACTGGCTGGCATCACTGTCGGAGTCGCGTCGAGGCGAGGGCACAGGGTTCAGGCCCGTCTACGGTGGGTGCTGCTTTCCGGAGGGTGACAACACAGGGGAGCGGCGCGACTGGCTGGAGGTGCTGGTGGAGTTCGCAATAGGGAGAGACGAAGAGGAGGATCAGAGAGGGCGGAGGTGCAGCACACAGGGACGATGGGGAGAGGAGAGGGGAGGTGCAGGGAGAGAGAGGGAGAGGGTTCACAGGGTTCAGTCTAGGTGGGTAGGAGATCGGGGAAGCACTAGGATGGGGTTAGCGGTGCTAGGTTTAAGGTAGGGGCTCAGGGAAAAGTGTAGGTTCAGTATATGGGGATGAAAAGCACTAGGGTTAGGTGTTAGGAGATGGATAGCGGCTGCACAGTGGGTTTCGGGTGTTGGAGGTGCACAACCGGGTTTGGGTAGTTTTAGATAATGGGTATTGGGTTTTATTAAATAGAACAGGGTAATTGATATTGAAACAGGTTATATAGGGTTGGGGATTATAATGGGTTTGGGTTAGGGGTTTTAAAATAGGATTTAATTGGGTAATAAAATCCAATAAGAAAATTAAATAATAAAATATTAAGTTAGTTAACACTCAAAATAATAATAATAATAATAATAATAATAATAATAATAATAATAATAATAATAAAATAATGATACTGATAATAATAATAACACAAATAATAGGATTTGTATTATAATAAAAGAATCATTTGAAAATAACAATAAGTACAATTAATCAAAAGAACGAATTTTAACAGGAGAAACAAAATATTTTTGAAATAAAAAGGAATTTAAGAAAACAAAAAATTTTATGAGGAACGCAAACCTAGATAATACACAGAAAAAGAAAATATACCCAAAATACAGAAAATGGAAAACAGGGGTTACAAGTACCTTGATTCAGCTAATTCTGAGCCAGTGCAATAACCAAACCTCCCTCTCAGGCATACCCTGATTCAGCTAATTCGAGCTAGTGCATTGACCACAGCTCCCTCTTAGGCATACATCTCGCCGATGTGGATGGGGTACCCTGATTTAGCTAATTCCGGGTCAGCTCACTGACCACAGCTCACTCTTAGGCATACACTGCACCCACTCATTTCCCACACAGTGTCGAAAGTCGGCTCTGATACTATTTGTAACGCCCCTGCCCCAAACTCAGACAATTTATACAATTTATAACACAAATTATTTATTATTTAGTACAACTGCCCACCACAGGCTGCCTCTCAAAAGGTGTTTAACTGAATTGGTGACTCTTGATCATAGACATTATTATTTATAGTTAATTATTCTATTTGTATTCCCGATGTAAGAGAAATTCGTTAACATTCTTTCGCTCTCCTCGCGAGCTGCACAGCCGAAGCCCCCAAGGGGGCCCCATGCCACGTCACTTGCAACTCATAGAGAGCACAGTGGCAGCAGCTCCTCATCTCTCTGTAGGTGGGCCCCTCCCACATGCTAGCCACGTCAGCATGGAACCAAGCAGCCAAAGCTGCTTCTTTATACCGGGTGGGCCCCCCTCCATTTTCAAATTAATTCCATACAAAGCCCCTTTAGGAACTCCTTATAGGGCAAACTCCAACCCCTTTATATTATATATGTAACATCCTGAATTTTCATTTATAATTAAATAAGAGTTTGTCGATTTTACATGTTTTTCACGTACAAATTCTTGTGCATATTTTTCCTTAGAAAAATTATTTCTTTTCATAACATGAACAAGTATTTTTAAATCCTTCTCTTTTATTTTTTTAAAAGCCTAGGCCTAATTGTCTAATCTAGCCCACCCCAATTAATTAATTATTTTTCTATTAATAGCCCATGGGTCTAAGGCCCACAAATTTTGAGCCCACTAGTTAATTTATCTTTTAATTGTCGTAAAATTTAGAGTAGACTAATTTGGTAAACAATTAATTAATTAATCTTGTACAACTAGTAACTAGGGGTACTATGGGAGACACGTGCATTGCACTAGCACGTGCCTTGTGTGCATGGGGGTGCTGGCCGGATGGAGGCAAGAGAGAAGGAGAGAGTGGTGTAGTGGATGGGGTGGTTATGGGTTCATGGGTGGTTGCTACAACTCCCTAATACATCTTAACCCTTAATCTTTAACCATCTAGATCAATCCTAGCCATCTATTTTGCTTTCAAAAGAAGTATAAATACCCACCCTCATTCTTCTTATGTAGTACATTAGAAAATTTGATAAAGAAAGAAAGAAAGAAAAGAATTATTGTGAGAAAAGATTGAGAGCTTTGGGTGAGTACAAGATTGAGGGATTTTTGTGTGTGTTCTTTCCAAGAGGAGGCCGGCCATACATCAAGGATCAAGAGAGGAGCTCGGGTAACATATAGAACAAGGAGGAGGAGGCACTTTTTGGTGGCACAATCTAGGAGGAGAAGGATCCATTCGTGTATTCTAGGAAATTCCTAGGAGCCTTATATTTGTTTTCTCCAAAAGGTGAGTGATTTCTCATGCTTCTACTTTAGACATCATGCTAGGTTTTGGATTAATAAAATTGCTAAGAAAAACTAATTAGATTGGCCACATGTTTGTTTAAATAGAGATAAATTGTAGATAAAGTGAATGCTTGGTAAATTGATTGCTAGTTGATAAAATTGTGATTACTATGCTAGAATTTATCATGTTGCCATGAAATATATGTTTGAGCCATGCTAAATTGAGAAAATTGTGCTTATGAGATGACTAGTTGATTAAATGCACCATTGAAACCTTATTGTCTAAATTAATGTGATAATAATGTGGAAAGGGAAAATTTGTGTTCTAAAGATATTGTAGAATAACAAGTAAAAGGGTAGTCTTTTGTGGAAATTTGGATTATAAATTATGTAAGAATTGTGATCGTTCTCAATGTCGAAATTATGGACATAGAACATAAAATAGAACTAACAATTCATGTTTTTCAAGTCAAATAATGATTATTAAAATACTGTTTTACTGTAAATCTCTATCGTTTATAATCTGGAAATTTTTGATACAAAAAGAGAAGAAAAGAACTAAAAAGTTGTTGAATTATGAAAAATTAGTAATAAACAGAGAACTGGATCACAAACACCCCAACTCATTTTTATGACGTGTGAGTCACTTGGACCTACTGGTTTTCGGGTGCATTTTGGAGCGCTTACTGTAGCGCTGGGTTGGTCTTTGGTTGCGGGTTCAAAACTGGGCATAGCCTTTTTATTTCTTTTAAAAAAATCCAAATGATGCGAGAATCGACCTATATGAATTATAGCCCCTCTCTTGTCACCTTGGCGCCTTGGACTCTGTTGTCTTCGGTGGCGCCACAGTGCACTTGCTGTAGTGCGGTGTGGTCTCGAGTTGGGGGTTCGAAACCTGACCCTGGGGTTTTTTTGATTAGAAATATATTTTTTGAGTTTTATTATTTTTAAAAGCTTGTAAAAGTGAAATAAAAAAAATTGAGGAAAAATTCTAGAAAAATTCTAATATTGTCTAGAGTTCATGAGAAATTTTCTATAACTTTTGGCTTATTATAAGTGAGAATTTAAGACTATTTCAAGAAAGATTTTGATACAAATTGTTATGTTGAATTATCGATTTGATAAAGAAATGAATATTTTTGCTTAAGAGACTTTAATAAAGAGTTGAAATGAGATTTGTGTGATGGAAAATTTGTAAGTGTGATTTTGACCTTAATATTGATACTATGAGAATAAAAGAAATTATGTGAAACAATGAAAGATGAATGTGACAAGTTGAAAAATGTATTTATTGTTTATGCATGAAATTGTGCATGAAAGTGAAATAGAAAATCATATTGAATTACGAAAGATATTATGAGTATGAACATTCAATTCTAAGAACATAAAACGAGATTGAAAGTTAGAGTGTAGCTAAGCCTTATACCGACATTGAATAAAATCTTTTGAGATGAGATACTGAAATGGAAAACCAAGTTTGGATCGTATTGTTGAATTGATGGTTAAGACCGGTATAGAGGGAGTGCTAACTCTAGGGTATTGATTTTATTCATGATTCAAATAACTAAGGATTAGATACATAGTGTAGTTGTGATGAAAGTAAGAGAAAAACACGAGTATAAGGGCCTCGGAGCTACCACGTGAGAGTATTCACAGGCTGTCTACACGATGCGTCGTGTCATGACGTGGATACATCTCCAGGAGTTCGTACCGCAGGCGACGCTTGTGGGGATTTTGGTGACTACAGGTGGTGTCATGTCCCATGACGAAAATAGACGAAATTATCTAAAACTCATGTTTTATACCGAAATCATGATACTGATTTTAACCCAGTCAAAAATAGCAAACCAAACAGAACAACAACAAAACTACTGATTTTTCCCCTAAAATAAAATCAACATAAATTCAAGAAAATTGATCCAAACACAAATTAGGGTTATTAACATGTCCATGCCAAGTATTTCACATGGGTCTAAACCAAAACACAAATTCTTGCACAAGTCTCACATACATGATCAAAAATCAAGAACAGCTAAATTCTAAGTTAATTCATATCCATATTGTGTCGTGAGTCATCTATGGCCAAGTTTTCATAATGGAGATGAAATCCATCAAGCATATCACAGACAAGAGCCGTCTCTAGACCTAACTACACTATAGGTGTACTTTTTGACTTGTATCAAACAAATGAATTGGAGTACAAGTTACTTGCCTTAAATCGGGATAAAGAACGACGAACTCAAAAGTAAGAGCAATTCCCACGAACGAAAATCTACGAACATACGAACGATCCACACGCGCACTCGAGCATGCGCAACAAAAACCCAAGAGCAAGAGAGCGCGAGACAACGGATGGAGAGAAATGGAAGAGATGAATCACGGAAATAGGGTGCAATGGTCTGGATAAACTAGGTTTAATGTGGTGTAAATAAAATTAAAAAAATGTATAAGGATATATATACCCTCGGTTGAAGAAGGGGAGGTGAACACCTGGTGGCGGCTACAAGAGGAAGAAAAAAACAAAGAGAAAAATAAAATGGGCCGGGTGCTTGGTTTTTGGGTAGACCGTGGGTTACGGTAGAGGATGCTAGGGAGTTGAAACTTAAAGGAAATGAATAATTTGGATGGTATAATAGGTTTGGAATGGTTTGGACTTAACTGATTAGGATAGTTTATAATGGGTAATAGGTAAAAATTATAAGAAATTAATCGGATGGCAATAATTGGTATAGGATTAGTATTAGGAAGGTGGAGTATCCAGTACAGGTATGGAAGAATATGATAGGTGGTTAGTAAAGAATTTCTATTGTCTGGGAATATAAGTATGAGGTGATATAGTTATAGGTAATGGATAAACAGAATGGAAAGGTTAACGGGTAGATGGGTTAAAAATTAAGATTGGGTTTTAAATAAAGAATCCAATAAGAAAATTAATACAATAACTAATAAATATAATTTATAAAATAATATAATTTTAACAATAAAAATAAAATAAAATAATAATGCAAATAAAAAATAGCAAAATAATACAGATAGTAACAATATTGATAATAATAAAAATGATAAAATAATAAAAGCAATAATAACAATAATAAGAACTGTATTAAATACAAAAATCATAGACATTTAGTTACAGCTAAAATTATGGATCAAAAATAGATTTTAATAGAAGATTCAAAAAAATACATTTTGACAAAAGAGTTTGAAAGCGAAAAAGAAAAAAAATAATTTGCGAAAATTTTAAATACAGAAAATACAAAAATACATTTTTGGGAAAACAGGGGTTACAGTGTAGTTGGGTTCTACAGACAACTCGTGTGTGCTATCTTTGATGGGTATTGTCACTATAGTGCTATTTGACCATAGTTGCCTCACGACACAAATTTGACATGAAACAACATAGGATTTGACAGTTCTTGATGTGATCATATATGTGAGTTAATTATGAGAATTTGTGTGTTTGTTGGGATCCATGTGTTATTCTATTTGTGGACATGCCATATACCCTATTTCATGTTGTTTGGACACTTAGTAGACTCTATACCATGTTTGCTTGTATTTGGAACGAGTTTAATATGATCTATGTTGGTTTTGTTTCTAAAGGAAATTTTGTATTTTGACGACGATTTGTTTTGATTGGTATTTTAGATCATATTAAGGTCCTGTCACTGATTACCTGACTGCACACTTCCCTATAGAAAGGTGTAATCGGAGGAGGATCACTAGGTTCTGACTGTTACTGCTACTATTACTGTTACAGATACCTGAGCACACGGCCCTATGTGACCCCCTACGAAATTTAAAGCGAAACTGTAACCCCTGTTTTTTATTTTTGGTATTTTGGAGTGTATTTTTTTTTGTATTTTTATATCTCTTGTATTTTTCGGAACCGTATATTGGATTTATTTTCAATATATATTCTTTTTTTTTTCATTTGAGTCCTTTGTGTTGTTTGTTCGTCGTTTTGGTTCATTTTCTCCATTTTGGGTTCTTTTCTTCATTTTTGGCCTCATTATCTTCATTATATTTTTCCATGGTGATGCGATGGATTTTTGGTGGTGTTTTCCCAAAATTATGATTTTTGACCCTTAAGGAGATTTTTAGGAGACATATAATTTTTTATATATTGTATCCCCATTTGAATTTGACCCAATACCCATTACCCATTTGTATACCTATGTATTTATATTGATATCCACTACCCATTAACCCACAATTAACCCATATATATAATCCCTAATCTCTCCTTACCCCTAACCCTAATTATTTTCTCTCTCCCTCTCCAAAATCCATCCGGCCTCTTTCTTTTCCCCTTCCAAACTGATCCTGGCCTGCCATGTCCCCCTCCAAAACTGGCCCTCTCCCTCCCTCTAGCCTCCAAGCCGACCACCACATCATCTCCACTCCATACTTCATCCACCATACTTCCTCCTACAACCCTAACACCATCTCCTTGTGGCCGGCTACTCCAAAACAGCACCCCATCGTCCAAAACAGTACCAACCCCCTCTCTTCGTGGTGTTTTTGAAGTGGGTATCATCCACTTTGGATCGTGCATTAAGGAGATCGTTCGTAGGGCATTTTTGGTTCGTGGGTTCGCTTGGATTCGCGTGTGGAGGCTTTTCGCTCGTGGGTTTTCTTCCTAAGGCTCGTTGGCATTGTTTTCACTCCATTAGAGGCAAGTAACTTGTACATAATTTTATTAGGTTGATACAAGTCAAAAAGTTCACACCTAGAGTAGTTGAGACTAGAGACGGCCAAAAATTGTATTTTTATTTGTGTATTTTGTCTTTATTGTGTAAATCAGGCCATAGATGACTTAGGATGTTAGAATTGATAGGTTGATGCCCTAGGTTTCACCCAAACTTGATTTTGATCGTGTATGTGACATATTGCATACCATGTGTTTGATTGATTTCCCATATGAGAATTATTAGGTTTTGACATGTTATAAACCCTTCATTATGATATTTAGATGATGGGTAGGTTGCATTTCAAATTTGGATGAGTTTGGTTTATTTTTGTAGAAGTTATGACGTTTCTAAGATAAGTTGTGAAATCTGGAATTTCGGGCTGTGCGGTATTGTTTGCTGTTTTCACCTAGGTTAGAGTCCGAATCTCAATGTGGACATTTCACAGTAAATTGTAGAGTACTGAATCTATTTTCTAACCCCACTGGTTTTACTGCGTTTGGAGTTCGTATGAGGGAGATATGATAATTTTGGTGCATGTGTGTCGGTAGTTCTAGATTCAGTTTGGGGTAGATTTTTGTTAACAAATTAATTTCAAGATCTAGGTTATACATAATATCATGCCATAATATTTTTTCCAATGTTTCATCATGATGTTAGGGACTTTCTAGATTTTTGTGATATTTTAAAGACAAGTTTTGAGCGATGTTTCATATTCTTTTCTATAATCTACTCTTGCTGTAAAATGCGTGCTGTTCTATGTTAAACCCAGTTTTCACCCTATTTCTGTATGGTTTATGAAAATTTATTGTGATATATGGAAGTTGGATAATTTTATCTATTTTCATGTCGTTTTGGCGGAATTGGATTTCGATTCACTGATTGCGAGATATGCTTGTTTTCGTACAGCAGTGTTGAGAAATTCCAGATTCGTCAAACTACGATTTTGTGTTACTTCTTATTTTGATGACTTAACTATACTTTCTGGAATATTATGAAACTTATTATTTTGATTCTATATCTATAGTGAAGTACCCCAGATTTTTCGTGGAATTCTTTAATGAGTTTACATGCTATTTTTATGTGTTTGGAGTCGTTCCCCTGTTTTCTGGCTGTACATGAAATCTGTATTCAAATCAATTTTGAGTTGAGATGTTGTGAACTAGTATATAACTTTATTATATGCGTTAGAATCGTGTGGATGTCTAGTTTTCATATCCTTCGACAGATCGTGATTTGCATGTCTGTAGCTCTCAGAATCTATGTTTTACTACTAATTGGTCTTGCTGACCTGATTATAAACATAGACTAACTTGCTCGTTTATGTGACCCCTTATTACCGGTACTTGCTGATGTGATTCCCTGAACCTAAACCTGATTATATGATGATAGTTTGACACCATTTCGCGCACATTCATGTCTGTTTAATAACCATAATAAAAGTAATCAAGCCGGAGTCTATGAGAAAGATCTAGTAGAGGAAAAGCATAGAAATGTGTACTTAGAAGGGGGCCCATGTTTCCCATCTATTTGAGATCATTTTACATGGTCGTATGTTTGAGATCACTTACGTGATCGTCTGTTTGAGATCATTTTATATGATCGTCTGTTTGAGATCACTTACGTGATCGTCTGTTTGAGATCATTTTATATGATCGTCTGTTTGAGATCACTTACGTGATCGTCTGTTTGAGATCATTTTACATGATCGTCTGTTATCTGTCTGAACCCTGAGTACACGGCCCTATGTGGTCCCCTACGAAATCTACAAACGAAATTGTTTTGAATGTAGCAACCATGTGATAAAAGTATGGCACATGTCGTGCTACCTAGATAGTAATCACACAAGACTTATATAAATTTGAATATGAATCTGTTTCTGAAGTCTACAATCTGAATCTGAATCTGTTATATGAAAATCTGAATCTGTTACCTGAATATCTGATTATCTGAGATCTGTTATCTGATTACCTGACATATCTGTTATCTGATTACCTGACATATCTGTTATCTGATTATCTGAAATCTGTTATCTGATTACCTGACATATCTGTTATCTGACACTTGACACTTAACACTTGACGTATACTAGGATACCATGCTAGTTGATTTTGTCATACCATGTTAGGTCTGTTTCTGTTAGTAATTAGATCTGTTTAGTTTTCCCATTCCATGTGCTTGTATCCTACTCTATTTGTGACTCGGACTTGCAATTAACGGGTACTTGTTTTCTCATTTTCTCTTTTTTCTGCAAATTTACTTATTGCAGATCAGGATGGACAACTGCTTGATGGTAACGGCAAAAGGATTTATTAAGTTGGAATTTCTGTTTTCTGCTTATTATTAGTTGTTGCTTGAACAATGAACAATTTGTATTTGGTTTATTTGGATATTATTTGTATTGGGCGATGTGACCCAGAATTTTGTTTTTCCAGACTCTGAATTTTTATTTGGGAATATTCTATTTGATTTCAAGTAAATTCCTGTTGGTAATTTGTTTCAAGTATTGCATGTTGGTTCCACTTTTTGCTTCCGACTCTGATAAATTCTGTGATGTATTGCAAAGATTTCTTGAAACAGCTTAAGGATGATGAAAATCATTCGCTGGGCTTTTGTTACGTACTCGTATTCCGTATTTTTGGGAAGCGGGGCGTGACAGAAACTGTTTGAATCTAGCAAACCATGTGATAAAAGGATGACACATGAAGTGCTACCTAGATAGTAATAACACAAGATTGTAAGAACATGACACTCATATACTGTTACTGACTGATACTGTTATACTGTTATACTGTTACACTGATATACAGAACATACTGCTACTGATGCTGTTATCTGATACTATTACTAGAAAATGTTAGTTGCCATATGACACTGTACTTGACACATGTATTTTTACTGTTAGTATACCATGCTAGTTGATTCTATCTTACTGATTAATGTTAGACCTTACTGTTGGTTTTATTATGACTATACCATGCTATATCTGTTTGTTCTGCTATTACTTTATATTTGTTATTTATCCCATGTACTTGTATCCTACACTACAAGCGGCCCGTAACTTGCATTAAAAGGAGTTTGTTTTCTATTTTCCTCTTTCCTGCAATTGTTAAATTGCAGATTTTAGAGAACAAATACCAGATAGTGTTGGTGATGTGCAATATTAGTGCTGGAGTTTTGTTTGCATTTATTATGATTTCCTGTTATCGCTTGAACAATTGTATTTGATACTTGGATTTATTTTTTTGTACTTGGACAATGTGACGTAGGATATTATTAACTTGTCCAGACTTGATTTATTTGAGATTATATTATATTTTGAATTTCAAGTAAATTTCTGTTTGTCTATTTGATTCAATTATGCATACTTGGTTGATTCTTCTGCTTCCGACTCTGATTATTTCTGTGAGATGTTGTAAAGATTCTGAACAGCTTATGGATGATGAAAATCATTCGCTAGACTTAGTCACGTATCCGTATTTCGTATCCTCTTTTGGGAAGCGGGACGTGACATCTGTCCAAAATTGAGTTTCCATGTTTTGATGATATAATCGAATTTATGTTGTTGTATTTGATGCGTTGAATTGTATGAATTGCATTGTATGATCTTAGTGTTGCATTATCATCGTTCTAGTATTCCCTATTGATCGTCTTATCGTTTCCACACTGATATTATTGTCCCTATTGTTCCCTACTAGTATCGTGATATTGCTAACCGTTATTTTATATTGATTGAACAAAGAATTGTTAATCAAGCTGGGGTTTAAAGGTGATTTAAGTAGTGGACAATGTAGAGACTGTAATCGGAGGAGGGGCCTGTGTTTTCCAAAATAATGTTATCGACTAGAGTTTTATCGATTGATTGTGGCTTACGGAAGTAACCGAATCTTTCGTTTATTGTATCGTGACCAAATTATCGTATCGTACATCAAAGAGTGAATCGTGATTAGTGAATAATGATTAACGTTACCAAGTACATGATCTATAGAGTACACCGCTTAAGTCTAAATGACATGGATTGTATGCATCGAACCTGTGGAATGTAACGCAGTAGTACGTTCATTAGTTAGGACTAAGTTGAATAATAGACTTAAGACTGTAATCGCATCGTCATTGCATATTGTCATCATTATTGAACTTTATTATCGTTATTGTTTACCGTTATTGTTATCGTTTATTGTTATCGTTATTGATCATCGTTATTGCATATTGTATCGTCATCGTTTTGCCATTATTCATTGTTATCGATCTTATTGTTTCATTGAATTCATTGTTATATCGTTATTGCCATTGTTCACTACTTTCCTCTACTTGATGTCATGACTTGCTCTAAGGACATATTATTCTCTTTTTTTAGATGAATAGCTTACAGGTCATCAAGGAGAATTGCTTGATAGATTGGAAGAGCAACACTGGTGGAGGAATTAATTGCATCGCCACTTATTTATTTATTTATCATTTATGTATTCGAGAACTAAATCATTGAATGTTGTTATTTTTATTGTATTGTAGGTATTTGATTCCAAATTGTTACTTTTCCCAGATTTTGTTATCTTATTGCTATTTCATGTTGCAATTCGTTTTGTGATTATTTTTAAATGCTTGTGTGGTTGTGTTGCTTTCTTGTTTATATTGTTGAGTTGAATCGGTAACAGCTTATGGATGACGCAAGTCATTCACTGGGCCAATGTCACGCACTTGTGTTCCATATTTTTGGGAAGCCGGCCGGGTTTTTGGATAGCCAATCGCCAGTTCCCACTATGTGGAAGTAATGACCACATGGTTCGTGATTGCCCAAGAGCCAGACCCCTTGCACCTGTTGGAGGTCCCGCTTGTAACACCCCGAATTCCAAAACAGGCTGAATTCGAGTTCCACAGGATCTTTTCACTTCACTTTGTACAATTTTATAAGGAAATCAAAACTTTAATTTACATCAGAGTTACATTTACATTAACATTTATATAGCAGAATTTATTTTTACAACAATGAATGAAATACAATAACACTTGAATAATCTTTAAGCGTCAATTCCTCCTTAGTCTTTTTCATGTGTTTTACCCTGCATAGAAACTGTGGGCATGTCAGTTCATTCAACTGACGAAATATTATACATGGCCATCCTCTCTATGCCGAAATAGTATAATGATTCTCAAAACTTAACAAACCACAAACTTGTTCACAAACAAAGTTAAGGGAACTACCCTATTGATGTCGTGTTGTGAATGTGTACTTAGTCCTTAATGCAATTATTTATGTTATATGATACTAATGCGCAGTTGTTCAGAATCTATGCATCCCATACTACATAGGTCCGAGGGCAAGCCCTTAACTGTTCTACATCATGTAGGGTTCAATCCCTCGCCATGACTTAATCTACTACTGTAACTTCGGTAAGTATCCTAGATGTTCTATGGTCTACGAACTCACGTCTAGACGCCGTGGAGAGAATCCAAACGAACTGACACATGACTCATCGTACAGGCATCCTGTAGTAATTCACCTCCTACCATAGACATGACACCACCCGTAGTCACCAAACACCCTACGAGCGTCGCCACCGGGACGGTACTCTGGAGCAGTATCCACGTCCTACTCATGACGCATCATGGGACATCCTGTGAATACTCTCACGCCGCCAATCCAGTGGCCCTCATACTCATGTTATTCTCTTACTTTCATCACATCTTCACTATGTATCTAGTCCTTTATTTAATTGAATCATGAATAAAATCAATCCCTTAGGGTTAGCACTCCCACTATACCAGTCTTATTCATTCATTTCACATGACCCAAATCGTGGTCTTTTCATTTCAAATATCATTTCAATATTTCTTTCATTGTTGGTGTGAGGCTTAGCTACGTGCTAGTTCTTAATTTCAACTCATAATTACAACTTCAAGTTTTTCATACTCATAAGTTCTCTTCTTCATGATTAACAATAATTTTCTTTTCATGTTCATAGCATTTATGTATTCATATTCATAAGATCTTTCATAATTCATCATGACATGCAATTTCAATTTCATGTACAATCTCATGCATAAACAAAAGAAGTCATCTTTCTAACTTGTCACATTCAATAATTTATTCTTTCTAATAATTCTCTTATTCTCATTTTTAATCAACACTAAATCCAAAATTCACACTTTCAATTTTTCCATTACCAAATCTCATTTCAAAACTCCTTTAAAAAAAAGCATGTATTTTTTTTCTCCCTTTATTCGAAGACAATTTAAACTAACAATAAGTTTTTTCTTGCAAAAGTAGTCTCAAATTCTCATTTATACTAGGCCACAGATCATAGAAAATTATCTCACGAAAAATTCAGATATTATTTGAACTTCAGGGTAGTCGACTGTAAAAACATGGCCAGTTAGCTGTTCTGTGGGGATGTTAAAAAAAAAACTCGAAAACCAATAGTCAGGGCAGCCGACTGTGACTTATAGTTGGTCGACTGTTCTGTGAAGATTTAAACTCGAAAACAGATAATCAAGGCAGTCGACGGTTACAATATAGTCGGTCGACTGTTCTGCGAGGATTTAAAACTCGAAAACAGATAATCAGGGCAGTCGACTGTTCTGTAAGTAAAATCCAAAATTTATTAGCTGGCAGTCGACTATCGACTCTAATTCGGTCGACTGTCGATTGCACCAGGACAGAGTAAATCATGGACATATTTTTGACTGTGAGAACATGATCACAATTTCCACATTATTTATAATCTAGACTTTCAGAAAACTACTTTATTTCTTTATTCTTCTACTTTTTATCATCCTACCATATTCTTGGAATGCAAATCTTCATATTTCTGCATTAGTGTTGCTTTAATTTAGAGGATCAACTTTTCATGATGCATTTAATCAACTACTTGTCTCATAAGCACAAATTTCTCAACAAAGCATATTTCAAAATACATGGCATGGCAACATGATAGATTCCTAGCACATTAACTAGCAATCAATTTGTCACACATTCTCTAAATTACCATTTTCTCTAAATAAGCAAAACATAAGGCCAATTTTACTTAGTTTTTCCTTAGCAATTCTATCAATCCATTCCTAGTATGATGTCTAGATTAGAAGCATGAGAAGCACCCACCTATTTGAAGAAGAACACTACAAAAACTCCTAGAATCTCCTTGAACACATGAGCGGTTCTTCTCCTCCTAGTTTGAGCCACCACAATCGCCTCCTCCTCTTTGCACTAGTGAACCCGAGCCTCTCTCCCTCCTTGATGAAGTGGCCGGCCTCCAAGAATGGAACACACACACAAACTAAACACTCTCAATCTTTTTCTAACTATCTCTCAATCTTTCTTTTACTCTCTTATGTATTTCTTCCTTTCTTTCTTTTCTTTACAAAATTTTCTAGTGTGTTGTATGCATACAAGGGAGGGGTATTTATACTAGCTTTATGGGGAAATGGAAGGCTAGGATTGCATTAGATGGTTGTAGATAAATTGCTAGGATACATTGGAAAGTTGTAGTAACCACCCATAAGCAAGTAACCACCTATCCACTAAGCCACTCCTTCACTCTCCTTGACTCCAATCCGGCCTAGGTAGAAAGGGTGTGCAATGCACACTCTAGTGCATGCACGTGCCAAATGTAGCACCCCTAATTACAAGTTGTGCATGATCATTTAATTAATTGTCCAAAACAATAATCTACACTACAAGTCATGGTATTTAAAAGGGAAATAAACTAGTGGGCTCAAACTTCAATGGGCTAATTAAAATAAATCAAATAATTAGGATGGGCTTTAAAATAAACAATTAGGCTTTCAAAAATAAAAGAGAGATAGGAAAAATTTTATTCATGCTACAAAATAAATAATTCTTATAGAAAAGGCACCTGAATTAGTACGTGCAGTACACGTAAAATTCACAAACCTTCATTTAATTAAAAATTAAAGAATTAGGGTATTACAACACTCCCTCCTTAGAATAGTTCCGTCCCCGGAACTACACATACAGAGTGGGAAAAAAAGAAATACAACAAGAAGAAAAGGAGGAAAGAGAAAAGAAAAAGAAAAGAAAATACAACTCAAACAAAGAGCTCAGGATGGTCTCTCATCATCCTCTCTTCAGATTCCCAAGTAGCCTCTTCAACCAACTGGTTTTTCCAGACTACTTTGACATTCGGTATCGTCTTGTTCCTCAAGAATTTCTCCCGACGATCCCCAATCTCAACCGGGAGCTCAATGTAACTCAGATCCAACTGTAAACCCTTCGGCACTTCGGGCAAATGATGACTTGGATCTGGAATTTACCCTCTCAGCATAGACACATGAAAGACATTGTGCACCTGCGACAACTCTTCTGGTAATTCCAACTGGTAAGCAGTTTTCCCAATTAGCTTCAATATCTTGTACGGGCCTATGAATCTCGGGGCTAACTTCCCACCTCTGCCAAATCGGATCACACCTTTAGTAGGTGAAACCTTCAGAAAGACAAAGTCACCAACCTCGAACTCAAGGTCCCTCCTCCGGTTGTCTGTATAGCTCTTCTACCTACTCTGAGCATCCACCAACCTCTTCCTCAGATCAATCTTTTCAGAGGTTTGCTGCACAAACTCAGGCTCAAACATTTGCCATTCCCCGACTTCGAACCAACAAATAAGCATTCTGCACTTCCTACCAAACAGAGCTTCGTACGGTGCCATCCGGATACTAGTCTGAAAACTATTGTTGTAAGCAAACTCCACCAGAGTTAAATGCCTTTTCCAACTACCTCCAACACCTAGAACACAACATCGAAGCATATCCTCAAGAATACGGCTGACTCTCTCGGTTTGCCCATCGGTCTGAGGATGAAAGCAGTGCTGAAATCCGTCTTGGAACCCAAAGCTGTCTGAAGACTCCTCCAGAAATGCGAAGTAAACCGCGCATCTCGATCAGACACAATGGTTAATGGAACACCATGAAGCCTGACGATCTCACCAACATACATCTCAGCTAACTTGTTCATCGAAGCAGTAAGTTTCATCGCCAAGAAGTGAGTAGACTTTGTTAGTCGATCGACTATAACCTAAATCGCATCATTGCCCTTTGAACTCTTGGGCAAACTCGTGATGAAATTCATACTAATGTTATCCCACTTCCATTCCAGAATAGGTAATGGTTGCAATAGACCTCCGGGTTTTTGATTCTCGGCTTTGACCTACTGACAGATCTTACACCTCGACACAAATTCAGCCACATCTCGCTTCAGACTTGACCACCAGAATTGTTGCTTAATGTCTTTATACATCTTGGTACTCCCAGGATGTACAGACAAAAGAGTGGCATGTGCCTTCTAAAGAATACTCTCCCGCAATTCTGCTTGATACAGAACATAAAGCCTCTCCCCAAGGCACAACACTTCGTCCCTGATCTGAAACTCCGACAATTTGCCAGCACCGACCTGCTCCTTCATCTTCTTAATCTCTGCATCTTCCTTCTGACTTGCGATAATCCTTTCATTTAGTGTTGGTTGAAGCCTCAACTGAGCTAAAGACGATCCCAAGCCTTGCAGAATGACTTCAATACCAGCCCGATCCAACTCCTCTACAAGATGCTTCTGAGTTGTAATCAAACTAGCCATACTGCTCTTGCAGCTCCGTACATCAGCAACAACGTTAGCCTTCCCAGGATGGTTCTTAATCTCCGGACGAATGTCCTCAAGTACTTCCAGGAATCTCCTTTGCCTCAAATTCAGGTCCTTCTATTGATAGATGTACTTCAAGCTCTTGTGGTCTGTGTACATGTTCAGCTTCTCACCATACACGTAATGTCTCTATTACTTCAGGGCAAAGATAATCGCAGCCAACTCTAGATCAAGAGTTGGATAATTCTTCTCATGCGGTCTTAGTTGCCTAACCCATAAGCGATCACTTTTCTTTCTTGCATTAAGACACAACCAAGCCCACAATGTGAAGCATCGCTGTAGACATCATACTCAACACCTGCTCTAGACAAAGCTAAAATGGGAGCATTAGTCAGCCTCTCTTTCAACTCCTGAAAGCTTGCCTCGCACAGTTCAGTCCACTTGAATTTCACATTCTTCTTGGTCAGACCAGTGAGTGGCACGGCTATCTGAGCATAGCCCTAAATGAACCTCCTGTAGTATCCAGTTAACCCAAAAAAACTTCTGATTTCCTTCACTGTAGTAGGCCTTGCCCAATGCTTCACTGCCTCTATCTTCTGCGGATCAGTTGCCACTCCCTCCTTAGAAAGGATGTGACCAAGGAATGCCACCTTAGATTTTCAAAAATCGTACTTGGATAACTTGGCATACAACCCATGCTCCTAAAGCTTCCTCAAAACTGCTGCCAGATGCTCTGTGTGCTCCTCCTCCGACTTGGAGTACACAAGGATATCGTCGATAAACACCACGACGAAAGAGTCAATAAACGACCTTAGAACTCTGTTCATCATATCCATGAAAATTGCAGGTATATTCATCACTCCAAACGTCATAACTAAGAATTCGTAATGGCTGTGTCGAGTTCTGAATGCAGTCTTATGCACATCTTCAGCTTTCACTCAAACTTGATGGTAACCTGATCGAAGATCGATTTTGGAGAAAACGGCTGCTCCTTATAGAAGATTTGTCACGCCTCGCTTCTTAAAAGAGAATACGAAATACGGATACGTGATAAAAGCCCAACGAATGATTTTCATCATCCATAAGCTTTTCAAAAATCTTTACAACATATCACAATATAATCAGAATCGGAAGCCAGAAAAGTCAACCACATGCACATATGAATCAAATACCAACAAGAATACTTGAAATAAAATATATTAATCTCAAATAGTCATGATCTGAAATACATAAATAATCTTGGGTCACATTGCCCAAATACAAGAATAAATCAAAGTACATAAATACAATTATTTGTTCAAGCAAACTACAAGTAATAATAACTGCAAAATTCCAGTATCTAGTACATCATGTCACCAATACCGTCTGAAACATGTTCTCCAAAATCAGCAATTCAACGAATGCAGGAAAGAGGGAAAGAGAAAAACAAATACCCGTAAATTGTAAGTTACGGGCCACTTATAATGTAGGATACAAGTACATAGGGAAACTAACTAATAATATGGAATAAGCATGATATCAAAACAAACAACTAGCGTGGTAATGTGATCAAGTATCATGTAGCATATATCAAGAGTCAAGTAAACAAGTATCATGTAAACATGTGTCAAGTATCGAGTATCAAGTAACCAAGTGTCACGTATCGAGTCTCATGTATCAAGTGCAAGTTTCAAGTTCAAGCAAGCATGTATCATATTCAAGTATCATGTTCAAGTCTTGTAGTGATTACTACCTAGATAGCACTTCATGCATCCCATACTGCATGGTTGCTACAACAAACAGTTTCGCTTTAAATTTCATAGTGGACCATAGAGGGCAGTATACTCTGGGACAAGTAATCTAAATCATATACCAAATTCCAAATTAACCAAATCATATACCAAATTCCAAATAATCCAAATCATATACCAAATTCCAAATAATCCAAATCATATACCAAATTCCAAATAATCCAAATCATATACCAAATTCCAAATGTGGAAAACACGGGCCCCCTTCTGAGTACATGTTTCTGAATTATCCACTATTAGATCTTTTCCTTAAACCCCGGCTTGATCATTTATTATTATAATCAGGCTTGCATGTATGTGTCGCAAAACAAAGTAGGAATAACAGGGTATAAACATGTATTAGTTTCAGGGTGCAAGATAAACAAGTACAGGTACAAGATAACACATACATGGTAAAACAACAAGTTTTCTAATTCAGGACAGCAAGACAGTGTTGAACTAAAACAGTGATTCCCGCTACTACAAACATCCAAATCTGGATCCGTCAAAGGATCTAGAAAATAGACTTCCACAAAATCCAGCGAATATAAATATTTTATATAGTAATTCACAACATAAAAACTCAAAATAGATTTGAAAATATAAAACATGTTCAGTCAGAAATAAAAAAAATGAATTCTCAATCAGGAATACTGCATCAAAACCTCTCAAATAAATTCATAATAAATCTGGGGTATTCCCCTATATGTCTAGAATCAAAATATAAAGTTTCATAATATTCTAGTAAAATTAGTTTAGTCATCAAAAATAAGAACACATCAAGAAACGACACTTTGGAAAATCTAGATTCCCAACACTACTATACGAAACTGAAGTATCTCGCAATCAGTGAAACAAAATCCAAATCCGCCAATAGGATATGAAAATAGATAAAATATACTAACTTTCTTATTTTACAAACATTTTTCATACAGTAAAATGAACCACAGTGAAAATAAGATTCTTTACAGAACAGCGAGCAAAATACAGCACGTATAGATTTTATAAACGAGCATGAAACATCACATAAGACTTGTCAATAAAATTCACCAAAATTCTGGGTAATCCCTAACTTAATAAAGAAAACAATGGCCAAAGTTTCAAATCAAAATAATGTGTATAGCATGGTTCTTGAAAATAGTTTGTTATCAAAATTACCGAAAAACAGAATCTGGAAACGATCGACACCTCTGTACTAAAACAGCCATAACTCAGTCATACAAAATCAAATCCAAGCAAGGTCAGAGGGGTTTCAGAATAGACAAAATTATCTAAAACTCATGTTTTATACTGAAATCAAGATACTGACTGTAGCACAGTCGAAAACAGCAAACAAAACAAAATAGTGCCAAAATACAGATTCTTCCCCTTAACACAAAATCAATATAGATTCAAGAAAATTGATCCAAACACATCCAAACTTGAAATCGAGTCTACCAATTGTCTAAACATCATGAATTAGGGTATCTAACATGTCCACGCCAAGAATTTCACATGGATCTCAACCCAATCACTAATTTTCACAAAAGTCTCACATACACGATAAAAAATCAAGAACGGGCGAATCCTAGGTTAATTCATGTCAAGATGTGTTGTGAGTCATCTATGGTCAAGTTTTCATAATAGAGACAAAACCCATCAAGCATATTACAAACAAGAGTCATCTCCAGACCCAACTACACTATAGGTGAACTTTTGGACTTGTATCAAACAAATGAATTGGAGTACAAGTTACTTGCCTTAACCAAAGATGAAGAACGATGAAAATCAAGAGTAACAGGAATGGATTCCCGACAACGAGCAAAACCCACGAACGAAAATCTATGAACGAATGAATCCAAGCAAACTTGAGCGAAAATCTCCACACAAACAATTCCACCAAAAGAGAGATGATCCAAGAGGAAAGATGACAATAGTGGCTTGCAGCCACAAGAGAACACCAAAGGAGAGAGACTAGAGTGGTATATGGTGGTGTAGGAGGTCGGATGGATGAGAGATATATATATATAAGGGGATTAGGGTTAATGGGTAATTGGGTTGTGGGTAATTAGGAGTAGTAATAGGGTTGTTTAATGGGTATGGATAATGATCAATTTCATAGGATAACAAATAGGATTTAAATAAAAGATCAAATCGAATAGAGAAAGTAATAAATAAAAGTAGGATTATATATCAAAATATATATTGATCTACAAGATAGAAATTAATTGAAATACTACAAATACAAATAACAATAGAAATAGATTTTTAAATCAACAATCAAGAATAAAAGATAAAATAACACGAATAACAAAAATAACAATAGTCATAAAAAATCATAAACATAAATATAATAATCCAAAGCATAATAAAAATATTTGTATTATAAAAAAATATCATTGGGAACTAGTTATAAATAAACTATTGATTAAAAATATATTTTAACAGAAGATCTAACAACACATTTTAACAAAGAATTTGAAAGCAGAAAAATTAATTTGCAAAAATTTTTAATATAGAAAAATACACATAAAGTATGAGTTTGGGGAAACAGGGGTTACACGATCGAACAGGTCATCAATTCTTGGAATCAGATATTTATTCTGAACAGTGACCTTATTCAGTTCTCGGTAATCGATGCACATCCTCATCGAACCATCCTTCTTCTTTACCAATGGCACCGGGGCTCTCCAAGGTGATGCAGTCGGTTGAATAAAGCAACAGTTCCTCAATCTGCCATTTGATCTCATCCTGCTCCACAGGCACCATCCTTTACGGTGCCTTGAAAATAGGTGCACTTTCTGGCTGAATAGTGATGCTGAACTCTACATCACGATGCGGGGGTAACCCAGCCAAATCTTCCAAAAATACACTCGGGTAATCCCGAACCACCGGAATTTGCTGCACCTCTACAGGAATCCCTTTCTTCTGGCTAATAGCAGCCACCAGATCTGAACATCTCCTCTTCCCTTAGAAAGTGACTTCAGCTCCACCTGGAGCCCTCACTGTTACTATCTTGGTCTTGCACTCGATGCTCACACTGTACACCGACATCCAATCAATGCCAATGATAACATCGACGCCCGAGACGTTCAGCTCGATCAGATCAATCCCGAAAATTCTATCTCCAATCACGATCTCGCAGTCTACATAATACCGATCAGTGGTTAAAGTCTCCCCTGACGGAGTAGCTACTACCAAAACCTTGCCTAGAAATATCTTCGGTTCAACTCCCATAACTTTAGCAAATTTAGGCGATATAAAGGTATGACAGGACACATTATCGAATAAAACAACAACTTTCTTTCCATTCAAATAAAGTTCTCCTGTTACATAACACACACTCATTACATAACAGTTTACTAAATAAGTGAGAAAAGAGAAACAACAGAAAAGCACTCCTAAACACCCTCACTCGTACTAGTGATGATGTGATCCACCTCATCAGTGTCAGCTTCAGTCAAGGCAAATACTCGCCCCTGCTGGTACAACTTCATCCCGACCTGTTGAGTTGGTCCGTTACGGACGACATCCTGCAGTTTGGGGCAATGAGACTTGTAGTGACCTGTCTCTCCACAGCTGAAACAAGTCACAGGAGGTCTCACCAAGTATTCTCAGGTCTTCCCGCCACATGAACAGCATTCGCACCTGTAGGCTTGAACCCTTGAGCCAGCGGCTGTTCCCTGACATTTCCAGCAACTGCGGGCCTCTTCCCCACATTCTAGTTGTTCCTCCGATTCTGAACAGTGTGGAACTGCTCCATGTCCTCCTCCGTAGTTGCCGCTCTTTTGACCAGCTTGTCAAACCTCCTGATACCGAGAGGTATCATCCCGGATCTCAGACTTGGCCTCAAACCATGCTTGAATTTCTGAGCCTTCTTCGCCTTGTCCATCACCAGTTCGAGGGCATACCATGAAAGCTGAGTGAATCTTGTCTCATACTCCCTAACCGACATGCCGCCTTGCTGTAGCGCCAAAAATTCCATGGCCTTTTTCTCCTGGACGTCTGATGGAAAATAGTGATTGCAGAATTCCTCTAAGAATTTCTCCTAGCGAAGAACAATATCTCTCATCGTCCGCTTCATCGACTGCCACAACACAGCCGCATCCTTCTCGAACTGTAGTGCAGTTAGCTTCACCTTGCTGCCCCACGGAGTCTCCAAGATTTCGAAAATAGTTTCTACCTGTCTGATCCAATTGTCAGTCGCGTCAGGGTCTGACTTCCCCTCAAACATTGGTGGTTTCATCCGCTTGAATGATTCCATGAGTTTGATTGCTTCGGGTACTGGATTCGCAGGTATCCTTCCTGGATTCTGATTCATGGCAATGGCATTGAGTGTCTGATAGACCCTCGCTAACTCCGTTTCCAAGTCTAGACCTTCCCTATTTCGAACTCCTCTTCTAGCCATATTATGATGCAAAAGATCCATTAAATTCAAAGTATGAAACATGAATTTTAAATCAACTTTTCATTTCATTGAATTTCAAACTCTGTACATTCGAATTTAAAACATTTCCGACATCAAATGAAAGTAGTAAAAAGATACAACAGTCTAGTTCCTACGGTTCCTCTTGGCTTCTCGAAGCTCTTTCCGTAGTTCCTCAACTTCTTCCTTGTAACCCCTGTTTTTCATTTTTTGTATTTTTTGTGTATTTTTCTTTTCTTGTGTATTTGTACTTTCTCCTGTATTTTTTTTTTCTGAACCGTATATTGAGTTGTTTCAATATATTTTCATTTTCTTTTCTCATTTTAATTTTTGCGAATTATTTCCAGATTTCTTGGTTGTTCTTGATCATGGTTGTTGTTTCGCTCTTTATTGTTATCTCGTTCTCTTTATTGGTTTTTTTTGTGCGCTTGGAGATTTGGTGTTCTCCCCCATTCCTAATCCTGTTGTTTTGATCCCTAATTGATTACCAAAGCCATATTAACCAATCCTAGTTTGAATCTTATTCAATTTGATCCCCGTTTGTCTTATTGGGTCAATCCTATTCATACTCCTATTATACCCATTAACCCAAATACCCAATAAACCTAATCACCTCTCTCTATATATAATTGTATCTCTCCCCCTCAAACGCTAACCTCACACCTCAAACCCTAGCCCCCAGTCTACCTCTCTCTCTCCTTCCCGGCTGCACACCCGGCCACCCTAACCCGAGCTCCTACCCAGCATGCACCTTGGCCGAGACCCCCCTCCTCTTCCCGGCTGCTCCTCCAACCCGCACACCCCGAGCCCTCTCTCGACCATCTCCGGCCACCTTACACCCCCTCATCCCGATCATCTACCCCCTTGCCGATCAACACCCTCCAAACCACAAGCACCGCAAGCACATCATCTTTCTTGTTGTGGGTTTTCTCATCTCTTGCTTTGAGAAGCGTGCCGTGTGTTCGTACGAGTTGTTCGTGGGTTTGTTGCTTGGATTCGTTGATTCGTGGATATACGTTCGTGGGTTTTGCTCGTTACTCTTGGTTCGCGTTGTTCTTCATCTCCGATTTAAGGCAAGTAACTTGTACTCCAATTTATTTGTTTGATACAAGTCAAAAATACTACCTATAGTGTAGTTGGGTCTAGAGACGACTCTTATTTGTGTTTTTCTTGATGAGTTTTGTCTCTATTGTGAAAACTTGACCATAGTTGCCTCAAGATACAATATGGACATGAATTAACTTAGGGTTTTACCTGTTCTTGATTTGAACTTGTATTTGAGACTTTTGTGAGAGTTTGGATATTTGTTGAAAACCATGTGATAGGCTTGATTTAGATATGTTAATAACCCAAATTCATGATGTTTGGAAACATGGTAGAATCGATTTTATGTTTGGTTGTGCTTTGAACAAGTTTTGTATGATATATGTTGAGTTGTCGTTAAAGGGAAAAAATCTGTGTTTTGTCGCTGATGTGTTTTGTTTGCTATTTTGGACTATCTTAAAGTCAGTAACTTAATTTCGGTATAAAACATGAGTTTTAGATAATTTCGTCGATTTTCAAACCCCTCTGACCTTGCTAGATTTTATTTTTGTATGGTTGAGTTATGACTGTTTTACTACAGAGGTGTTGATCTTTTCCAGATTCTATTTTTAGGTAATTTTGATGACAAATCATTTTAAAGAAATATGCTACGTATATTATTTTGATCTAAAACTTTGGTTAGTATTTCTTTATCAAGTTAGGGATTACCGAGGATTTTGGTGAATTTTATTGACGAATTTTATGTGTTGTTTCATGCTCGTTTATGAAAACTATACATGCCGTATTTTGGCTATTGTTCTGTAAAGAATTATGTTTTCACCCCATTTCCTTTTACTGTATGAAAAATATCTGTGAAATATGAAAGTTAGTTTATTTTATCTATTTTCGTCTCCTTTGGCAGATTCGGACGGCTTGTGAGATACCTCAGTTTTCATACAACAGTGTTGGAAATTCCAGATTTTCCAAAGTGCCGTTTCTTGATGTTTTCTTATTTTTGTTGACTAAACTAATTTTATTGGAATATTATGAAACTTTATATTTTGGTCCTATACATATAGGGAAATAACCCAAAATTTTCCTGAATTTATTTGAGAGGTTTTGATGTGTTTTTTCTGACTGAGAATTCGTTTTCCTGATTTCTAACTAAACATGTTTTCTGTTTTTAAATCTGTTTTGAGTTATGATATTTTGAATTACTATATGACTTAATTATATTTGCTGGATTCATGTGGAAGTCTATTTTCCAGATCCTTCGACAGATCCAGATTTGGATGTTTGTAACAGCGGGAATCACTATTTTTGTACAATACTGTCTTGCTGTCCGAAATTAGAAAACTAGTTGTTTTACCCTGTTATGTATTGTCTTGTACCTCTACTTGTTTATCTTGAACCCTGAACCTGATACATATTTATATCCTGTTATCCTTGCTTTGTTTTGCGACACATACATGCATGCCTGATTATAATAATAAATGACCAAGCCGGGGTAATGGGAAAGATTTAGTAGTGGAAAATATAGAAACGTGTACTTAGAAGAGGACCTGTGTCCTACCTGCCTGTTACGTGTTCATGACAAAATGATTCACGATCCTGTTACCTATACCTGACTGCATGCTTTCCTTAAGAAGATGTACTCGGAAGATAACCACTAGGTTATACCTGTTTCCTGTACTTGACTGCATGCTTCCCTATAGGAAGATGTACTCGGAAGAGAACCACTAGGTTCTACCTATTCCTGTTATACTTGTTATCCTCTACCTGAGTACACTGCCCTATGGACTCCACTACAAAATCTCAAGCGAAACTGTTTGTTATAGCAACCATGTGTTATGTTTTTGGGGCGCATGAAGTGCTACCTAGATAGTAATAAAGCAAGACTTGTCGTAATCTGATTTTATATACTTGTACCTGTTACCTGTATATCTGATTACCTGTTACCTGTTACATGATTACCTGTTTACCTGTACACCTGTTACCTAGTACCTGTTATATGTTTACCTGATTAACTGTTTACTTGACACATGATACATGTTACCTGTGCCTGTTAGTATACCATGCTACTTGTTTCTATTTTCCTGATTCATGTTAGATATTATAATTCTGTTGACACACTTATACCATGCTAGACCTGTTACTTAGAATTTCATATCCCCTGTACTTGTATCCTACATTATAAGTGGCCCGTAACTTGCAATTGACGGGTACTTGTTTTCTTTTTCCTTCTCCTGCAAATTTACTAATTACAGATCAGGATGGTCTACTGCCAGATGGTATTGGCGAGATGATGTACTAGTGTTGGATTTTCTGCTTTATTATTATTATTTGTTGCTTGAACTTGGATAAATTGTACTTGATGACTTGGATATTTATTTGTATTTGGGCGATGTGACCCAGGATATTTGACTTGTTTAGAACCTGATTATTTGAGATTATTGTATTTGGTTTCAAGTAATTTCTGTTGGTATCTTGTTTTAATTATGCACGTCTGTTTGTTTCTTTGCTTCCGACTCTGATTATTCTTATGGTATGTGGTAAAGATTCCTGAACAGCTTATGGATGATGAAAATCATTTGCTGGGCTTTTGTTACATATCTGTATTCCGTAATCTTTTTAGGAAGCGGGACGTGACATTCCTTCAGTACATCGTACATGTTTTTCCTCTTCTCGAGTTTCCAAACACGATGACTGAGAGTTGCAATGCTCTCCTTGCACTTCGCACACTATTCCTGCAGCAGCTCCGCTCCCTCACTCTGAGTCTCTACCTCCTCTAAAGAGACGCAATGAGACTACTCGGAACTGGTTCTTCCGCGTCAGAGGAATCATCAGATGAATCCAGAGGTGGAGTGATCTCCTGGAACTCAGGCCATTCCTCTTCGAATTCTTTAGGATCTTTTTCATCTAAATCAGCTTGCCTGGGGTAGTAATCCACCTCAACTATGTGCCAATCGTCACCTCCAGTTGGGTCAAAGTAGTCCGCCATCTTAGAGAAAGGAGAAGAAGAAACATAAATCGTAGAGCAACACAAATATAAGTGACTTATATTTAAATCTCTAGACTCTACACACGCTCTAATGTCCACTTCTAGGGTGTCGTTCCTTATAAATTTGTACTACTTGGAAGCATGGCTCTGATACCACCCTGTAACACCCCGAATTCCCAAACAGGCTAAATTCAAGTTCCACAGGATCTTCTCACTTCACTTTGTACAATTTTACAAGAAAATTAAAACTTTACTTTACATCAGAGTTACATTTACCTTAACACTTATACAGCAGAAGCAATTTTTACAACAATGAATGAAATACAACAACACTTGAATAATCTTTAAGCATCAATTCCTTCTTAGTCTTTTCATGTGCTTTACCCTGCATAGAAACTGTGGGCACATTAGTTCATTTCAACTGATGAAATATTATACACGGCCAACCTCTCTATGCTGAAACAGTATAACAATTCTTAATACTTAACAAACCACAAATTTGTTCACAAACAAAGCTAAGGGGACTACCCTATTGATGTCGTGTTGTGAATGTGCACTTAGTCCTTAATGCAATTATTTATGTTATATGACACAAATGCGCACTTGTTCAGAGTCTATGCAGCCCATACTACATAGGTCCGAGGGCAAGCCCTTAATCGTTCTTCATCTTGTAGGGTTCAATCCCTCGCCATGACTTAATCTACTACTGTAACTACGGTAAGTATCCTAGATGTTCTATGGTCTACGAACTCACGTCTAGACGCCCTGGAGAGAATCCAAACGAACTGACACATGACTCATCGTACAGGCATCCTGTAGTAATTCACCTCCTACCATAGACATGACACCACCCGTAGTCACCAAACACCCCACGAGCGTCGCCACCGGGACGGTATTCTGGAGCAGTATCCACGTCCTACTCATGACGCATCATGGGACATCCTGTGAATACTCTCACGCTGCCAATCCAGCGGCCCTCATACTCATATTTTTCTCTTACTTTCACCACATCTTCACTATGTATCTAGTCCTTAATTTAATTGAATCATGAACAAAATCAATCGCTTAGGGCTAGCACTCCCACTATACCGGTCTTATTCATTCATTTCACATGACCAAAATCTTGGTCTTTTCATTTCAAATATCATTTCAACATTTCTTTTATTGCCGGTATGAGGCTTATCTACACCCTAGTTCTTAATTTCAATTTATAATTACAACATCGAGTTTTTCATACTCATAAGTTCTCTTCTTCATGATTAACAATAATTTTCTTTTCATGTAGATAGCATTTATGTATTAATATTCATAAGATCTTTCATAATTCATTATGACATGCAATTTCAATTTCATGTACAATCTCATGCATAAACAAAAGAATTCATCTTTCTAACTTGTCACATTCAATAATTTATTCTTTCTACATAATTCTCTTATTCTCATTTTTAATCAACACTAAATCCAAAATTCACACTTTCAATTTTTCCATTACCAAATCTCATTTCAAAACTCCTTTAAACAAAGCATGTTTTTTTTTCCTTTATTCAAAGACAATTTAAACTAACTGTAAGTTATTTCTTGCAAAAGTAGTCTCAAATTCTCATTTATACCAGCCCACAGATCATAGAAAATTATCTCACGAAAAATTCAGATATTATTTGAACTTCAGGGCAGTCGACTGTAAAGCCTGGCCAGTCAGCGGTTCTGTGAGGATTTTAAAAAAACTCGAAAACCAATAGTTAGTGCAGTTGACTGTTACCTATAGTCAGTCGGCTGTTCTACGAAGATTTAAACTCGAAAATAGATAATCAGGGCAGTCGACTGTTACAATATGGTCGGTCGACTGTTCTGTGAGGATTTAAAACTCGAAAACAGATAATCAGGGCAGTCGACTGTTACAATATAGTCGGTCGACTGTTCTGCGAGGATTTAAAACTCGAAAACAGATAATCAGGGCAGTCGACTTTTACAATATGAACGGTCGACTGTTCTGTAACTAAAATCCAAAATGTATTACTTGGTAGTCGACTGTCGATTTCACCAGGTTAGAATAAATCATGGATATATTTTTGACAGTGAGAACATGATCATAATTACCACATTATTTATAATCTAGACTTTCACAAAACTACTTTATTTCTTTATTCTTCTACTTGTTTTCATCCTACCATATTCTTGGGATGCAAATCTTCATATTTCTACATTAGTGTTGCTTTAATTTAGACGATCAATTTTTCATGATGCATTTACTCAACTATTTGTCTCATAAGCACAAATTTCTCAACAAAGCATATTTCAAAACACATGGCATGGCAACATGATAGATTCCTAGCACATTAACTAGCAATCAATTTGTCAAACATTCTCTAAATTACCATTTTCTCTAAATAAGCAAAACATAAGGCCAATTTTACTTAGTTTTTCCTTAGCAAGTCTATCAATCCATTCCTAGCATGATGTCTAGATTACAAGCATGAGAAACACCCACCTATTTGAAGAAGAACACTACAAAAACTTCTAAAATCTCCTTGAACACACGAGCGGTCCTTCTCCTCCTAGTTTGAGCCACCACAATCGCCTCCTCCTCCTTGCACTAGTGAACCTGAGCCTCTCTCTCTCCTTGATGAAGTGGCCGGCCTCCAAGAATGGAACACACACACAAACTAAAGACTCTCAATCTTTTTCTAACTCTCTCTCAATCTTTCTTTTACTCTCTTATGTATTTCTTCCTTTCTTTCTTTTCTTTACAAAATTTTCTGGTGTGTTGTATGCATACAAGGGAGGGGTATTTATCCTAGTTTTAGGGTGAAATGGAGGGCTAGGATTGCATTAGATGGTTGTAGATAAATGTAGGATACATTGGGAAGTTGTAGCAACCATCCATGAGCAAGTAACCACCTATCCACTAAGCCACTCGTCCACTCTCCTTGACTCCAATCCGGCCTAGGTAGAAAGGGTGTGCAATGCACACTCTAGTGCATGCACGTGCCAAATGTAGCACCCCTAACTACTAGTTGTGCATGATCATTTAATTAATTGTCTAAAAAAATGATCTACACTACAAGTCATGGTATTTAAAAGGGAAATAAACTAGCGGGCTTTCAATTAGTGGGCTCAAACTTCAATGGGCTAATTAAAATAAATGAAATAATTAGGATGAGCTTTAAAATAAACAATTAGGCTTTCAAAAATAAAAGAGAGATTGGAAAATGTTTATTCATGCTACAAAAGAAATAATTCTTATAGAAAAGATACCTGAATTAGTACGTGCAATACACGTAAAATTCACAGTCCTTCATTTAATTAAAAATAAAGAATTAGGGTATTACACTGCTCCCCTTGAAACCGTGACACCCCGATATTTTTTTTCTTCCCTTCTATTTACTTATAACTCTTAGAGGACTTTGATTAGCATTTCTATGCTATCCTTTACTTTTTCGTTCTCATTTTGTATTATACACTTTCTGTACTTTCTAATATTCATTTCATAACACACCTTCTTTACTTTCTCAATCTCATCTTATAATATAACTTATTTTACTCTTTATTCTGAACTCATAATACATTTACTTTAACTTCTCATTCTCATTTCACATCAATTACCTTCTTTTCTTTCTCATTCTCATATCACATTATATGCTTTGTGTACTTCCTCATTTTCCTTTTCATTTCACATTTATTAATTTTATTGATTTATCGACCAGTGAGCCACAAGTATCGCAATATACTGAAAGCCGACAGCCCAGTAAAACATGCGGATCGATTCTCACACAGAATCTTACACATCGAGGCTACGTCTTCCTCCCAGCCTATGCCAGCTAGGGAAACACCGCACCCCAAGTAGAACTTGGGTACTTCCTCCCAGCCGAAGCCAGTGAGGGAAAAGAAAACACTGCACCCCAGTGAAGCTGGGTACTTCCTCGTGGCAAAGCCAACGAGGGAAAGAAAACACTGCACCCCTAGTTTCACATGGGTACTTCCTCGTGATATCTGTCATCGAGAGAATATCACCGCACCCCAGCTGTGCTGGGTAATAACCGGGCCTCAAGACGATAGCTTGGGCGATAAATACACCGCACCCCAAACATAGTTTGGGTAATAAACACCGCACCCCATACCGGTCCTTGGGTGTTAGGAGGTATAGCCTAAACCCCCAGAATTTCTGTAGGTACTGGTCAACAAAAATTATCAGTTATTATCATTTTCATTTCATCTTTTTATCTCATTTCACCACCACACAGCATCTCATCTTTTACTTCAATAATTTACCACATCTTTGCTTCACCCATGTGATTTATTATCTCATTACCACACATTCACATTTACCCGATTATTCCATTTATAAGATAATTACTTCATATTATTCCGTACATTAATTGCACCAAAGTATTTATTTAATCACATTATCATATCTTATGAATAAGCCAAATTAAGTTGATGATTATATCACAATATTGTCCATTAGTTTCATTTTGAACATCATTATATTATACACATACGCACTCATTAACTTCATCAATTATCCTATCACAACTCATTATTACTCATACATATCACAAACATGCACCATATTAATCAACTAGGTTTGCCTATTGACACGTGCCTACGGCACGTCTTCGGAATGGTGCACCTAATTTGATTATATAAAATAGTTTTGGAGGTCCAGCAAATTAATTGAAGTAGAAAACATATTATATGAGGAAGCAGTATATCTACCTTTAAGCTCAACCATCGCCTTCTTGATCATTAGCTTGAACATACCTGGAATGCATATAGTTTGTTAGAAACACTGCATAATGTTTTTTTTAACTTCAGCATCACTTTTAGATGCTTGTAATAGTAATGCAAGGACATTATCATATAGGTTTTATAGAGCTTACTCTAATCCCATAACCACTTTGAGCATGTCTAAATATAATGGCAACGTAAGTGCAGGTCTGACAATACCAATAATCTAAATATTTATTTGTCTGAGACTCAATTTGCAATTGAAATACCTCTTATTATTATTTCAACCAAAATGAAATACATGAAGTTCTCAAAACTCTAAACCAAGCTAATCATTTCTTTTATCTCCACTTTGTCTCCGCATTGCACCTTTATAAAAAAAAAATCAAAATGGTTAAATAACAAACTTACTTTAGCTGTCTTTCTTGAGTGCAGAGTTTGCACACTTCACTGGTAAACTCCAGTCATCCCAATCCTATATATCCAAACATACACTAAAAGTTCTTATATGTTATGTAATCCATGGATTCTAATAACTAATGAAGGGAACACTTCACGATAGTATTTTCTCTTGTAGTAAAGAAATTAATGTTGCATATTTGCCAAGTTATTTTAGGTTGCTGGTCAGCTTACCTATCCTGCTATGGTTTGAATGCCCAAATTGAGGCCACCAAATAATCCATCTCTCACTTGCGTACACCTTAAATCAAAACCAATAAAAAACTCATTAAATAAATCACCAAATTAAAATTTTTAAACCCAAAAATAAAACAATCATACCTCTCTGAACTTAGATCTCATGCACACAAAAAATTTGAGTCAGCAAAAAACTAAGTAATCCCCTGCACACACAAAATGAAAAATTAGAATGAGAATTTGGATAATGAGATGAAATTAGAGTCGTCACATCGCATGTAGAGCCTTTCGATTCGGTGGAGGGGAGTTGTCGATACAGAGTCACTTGATATTCGCGCTCGATTTGGTGGAGGGGAGTCACCGACACAGAATCAGCAGCGGATCAGATATCGGCGATGATCGCTTGATTGAGGTTCGACATTGGATTTGGATTTGCTTTGAGATTTTCAAATTTTCAAATTTTCAAAATTTAAATTTAAAATTTTGAAATTTAAAATTTAAAATTTTTAAAATATATAAACTTTTAAAATTTTCAAAATGTTTTTAAAATTTAAAATTTTTAAAATTTTTATTTTTTTTTAATTTTTTTAAGCTTTAAAAATTTTAAAAATTTGAATTTTCTTTAAAATTTTTATTGAAAATTTTGAAATTTTCTCTATTTTTTACTTTTTTTATTTTATTAATATTTGAAATTTTTTGATTTTTTAAAGTACTTTTAAAGTTTTTAATGTTTTAATTTTTAAAATTTTTAATTTTTTTAAAATTTTTTATAAGTTTTTGATTTTTTTGAATTATTTTTAAAGTTTTAAAACTTTTAATTTTTTGAGTTTTTACATTTTTAAGTTTTTTATTTTTTAATTTTTTAAAATTTAAAAAAAAATTTTCATAATTTTTTGAATAGGGGAGAGAGAGAGAGAGAAAATATTTAATAAATAAAGTAGTTGTTTTAGGTTGGGGGATTTGAATTTGAGTTTTGGAAGTAAAATGTGTTTTGTGAGGTTAGATCTGAGCCTTTGATTTTTTGGGGATTGAAGGAGAGCCACTTGATAGCTTTCTTTGTGTTTTATTATATAGATACATCATAACACCACATATGTATATGTCGTTCTTATTTAACTACCGAATATTATATGTTTATCAACCCCACTTACTCAATATTATCATATATTATAGCACCCATTACACCAAAAGTTCACAATCATGTAAATTTACCATATAACACAATTTCCACTTATAAAAAATTCATATTTTCGGTTAATTCTTCATTTGGTTATAACCCGCACAATTCACTTCGTATAACTGTTTTAAATAAATAAATTAATCATAACAATTATCCCACCTTTTAATCACCACCACATTCCCAATATATAAATATACATTACTAACCTTCATTATCGAATATATATTACTTCACTCCATTACTAATAATCATAATAATATCTTGGATAATGAGATGCATAAGGTGGATTTGCATTAACTATATTGTGGGCTATTTGATGATGATGGAGTAGATCTTGATGGAGATCAATGGTGGAGATCATATGGTGCTTATGTGCATGATTTGGCTAAAGGATAAAATCCCATATCGTCTAGGATAAGGGTGATTAAGGGATTATATAGGATTTGCAAAGTGATTAAGGTTACCTAACGGTTAACCATCCTTTTGATGGCAGCCTGTGATGGGCAGTTGTTAGAATTTAGTTGTTTGTGTGCGTACAAGTTGGGTACAGGGCGTTACACCACCGCTCCCACATTAGAGGCAGGATTTCGATTAGAGGAGAGCCGCTCCTAACGGAGGTCCATCTGGAGGATGTGGTCCGGCCTATAACCTGACAGCGGAGGATGCTGAGACCGCTTTGGGCGTTGTTGCAGATATATCTTTAGTTGTGTTTTATTTTGATTTTCCTTGCTATCTTGTTATTCTATTCTGTTGTGTTATCCTATTACCCTCTGATCCATGTCTGTTTCTTGCATTTTGCTTCTGCATATTCATGTTCTCATCTTTGACTTCTTGCTAGGCATTATCCTTGTTCACTCCTTTCCCACCCATGTTCTCTTTGACTCCGGGGCAACTCATTCATTTGTTTCTTTCCGCTTCGTCGGCTTGCACTGTTTGGTCAGCAGTTAGATGTCAGCAGCTTGGAGCATCACTACAGGTTGAGGTACCATTGTGTGCTTTCAGATCCAAGAGCAGAGCCTGATGTTTATTGGAGGTATTGATTTTGAAGCCGATCTGCTTGTCATCAACAATTCTGGTTTCGATGTTATCTTGGGGATGGATTGGGTTGGCATTACTCATGCTGTGATTGACTGCCGTAAGAAGAAGGTGGTGTTCCGAATACTGAATATCCAGAAATTTGAATTCGACGCTGGTGAAACATCACTTGGTCATGTGAAGAAGTTGGCAAGTCTTGAAACTAGAGTAATGTAGGAAGTGCGTGCTGATGGAGTTGTCGCACCTTTGGTTGTGCGAGAGTTTCTTGATGTGTTCCCGAAAGATTTGCCAGGACAATTGCCATAGCGAGAAGTTGTGTTCGGGATTGACGTCCAACCAGGTACAGCTCTGTAACGCCCCAAATCCCTATAGAAGAAATCTGAGACACTACTCCAGTAGACGAACTTCAAAATAGTCGCAATCACAGAAAAGTTAAGGAAAAGTAAAACTTTTATTCCATATAATTGTTACATTTACAAGTGTTACAATATCCAAATAAAAATTACAAGATTTACAAATAATATAATAACACTTGAATATGTCATTTGGATGCTTGGACGGACTCGAGCTCTGTTGTACCTGTGAATCGGCTCCGGATACCTACAAGGTGGGGAACGTCAGTATTTTGATTGACGCAAGGCTGATAATAATAGCGATGTCCAAACTAGCAATCACAACCATAATTTATGCAAAAGAGAAAAGTGATGTGAAAACTAGGGGTTAATGGATTCAGGTTATAGTGTTGTAGTATGCCATGATCCTACAACTAGATGCATCAATCACGTGGCTACTTCTAATGAAAGCAAGACTTTGGAGAACGCATGCATCACATAATACATAGGCCCCCAAATCTAGCCGTCTTTCTCCACTTTTAGGGATTCGAACCCTCGCCAAGCATCCTACTCTTGTACTCATCTTGTTCCCAATAGATTTCCGTGTCTGAGGAGGTTGCAGTCATTCGGTCTAGTCCCTTACTGTAGTCCCTAAAGTGGTGATCGCGTTTGCCACTTTGTCCCCACGCATAGACCTCACTCAAAAAGCCGTGAAAAACCTTCCGGTACAAAACCATGTACCCACGACATCAAGATATTAAACAACACCCATGCGCATAGGAACACGACGACCTCGAGGGTCAAATCCCCTTATTCGATAGGAGTTACTCTCCCGTTCCTTACTCCGGCTCTTTGGGAATTAACATATTGAGATACGGGACCCGTGAACTCAAAAACTGAGAACAAAAACCGTATCCCTTCGACAGGAAAAGTAAAACACACGACTATTTTCTGCTAGTACTAATGAAATGTTCATATCGAACACAATCACTATAATCAATCAGGTGACATAAAGTGTTCCTCCCACAATCTTGCCTATCGACTCATTGTCCCGATGACACAATGTCTTGCTCACCACTTCCCTTAGCTTGGAATTCGTCCTTCACCACGCCCGCATTCATCTTTAACCGGCATGAATACAAATCGACGGCACCAATTCGGACATCCAACACCTCGGCGGAAGTTCAAATCTTAGGGTCGATAGACGTAGGGTATCACCCTACTCTTGTAACTAACTCGAGTCACAACATCCTCAACAAGAGTCAAATACCATCAAGACCAGTAATAAACACCAATCATCCCCAATAACAGGTTAGCAACTCTCATTTACAAGAGGGGAAAGATACTTCCAACACTTAGTCAAAAACCATGACTAATTCAAACTATGGTGTTTCTGCCTGAAACTTAAAAAGGTCATAATTCCCACAATACAACTCAAATTTGGGTGTTCTAGCCCAATCTGGAAAGCTAAGAACCTAGGATACAACTCTCTAGTTGATCATCACCTCAGATTCAATGATCACATTGCTCAAAACAGCCTCACAAACCTTAGCCCGTGTACTTCATGTACACTGGCTGCACCTTACGGATAGCATAAAAATCAACTCGTTCATCGGAATGGTACAAATCCAGGTTCTATGGAAAGAAGTGAATGTCCACTACAACTTCCTAGTTGCTCATCAATTCAAATTGTTTCATTTGAATACTGTAAACTAGTCATCTCTCTCAGGTATACGGAACCACACATATTGCACTACACAAACAGTGCCTATAGCTCAAAATCTGGGTTATGTCCCAACTTGCAAAAATAATATCGATTATTCTACTTTTAAGACTTCCATGAAATAGAACTTTTTGGAAAGATCTAGATGTCTACTACAACTTCCTAGTTGTACACTTCCTCAAATTTAGCTCATACAGAGCCATAAAGGTACCATCTTACCAAGGTGTCAATACTGACTGAGTTATGCACAGTGCTCACTTAAATATTCATAATTAACCACATGCATAACCAGTGGTCATCAAAATTGCATTTCCAGAAACTAGACATCATCATTGTATAACATGCAAAAAACATTACTTCTAGTTTCCAAGTATTTAATGAGTTCTACCTATTATAAACATGCAAACAAGTTATACTGTTCTTCAGTCATTGCCATGAGTACTCCTACGTAATTAATTTTGAACATGCATCCAATTTTGTCCAAATAATTATAATATTTTTCTGTAGAGTGTAGACACATACATGATAACATGGTAAAAATTTCAGTAGTATTTCATGTGTCAACTAATTCCAAGAATTCCCACAAGTTCAGCTTCTACAATAGACAAAACCAGCCTCTGCCTTACAACTCAGTCATCAAAATTGATTTTATTAAAATATCAAATAACATTAGAAAAATCCGAAATAAATTATGTAGCTTCTAGACATAGATGAGATCATTCTGTATAAATTTCATGATCAAATTCCAATTATTTTGCTCTCTGGAAATTTGGGAATATAGCATGCAGATCAAGTTTTCTATTTCCATTTCCAGATTCTAACAAACTACTCATAATCAATCATTCTCTTAGCTATTACTACTTGATTCATGCAAGAAATCAACAAGAGAAACAAGAATAAAGTTCAGAGAACACCCTACCCTTGGTTGTGGCTTGAGAAGATGAGATTGGCTTTGGCTTCCTCCTCCAATTTCCTTCTCCAAGAGCTCTAGAACACCTTCTTCACTTGACCTCTTTCACTCTCTCCTTCTCTTTTTCTTTCTAAAATTTCAGAACTGAAATGAGGGTGAAGGGAGGGGTTTTTAAGAAGTGAGAAAGAGTGATAGGTGTGAGGGGGTAGGCCGGCCAGAGGGGGAGGGAGGGGGGTGATGTGGCGTAGTGGTATTTTTCGAAAACTAGCTCCTTGCTCATGGTTTTAGGAGATATTTTTGCATGCTTCATTTTCTAGCCATTGGATCTTTGATGAGATGAGATGAGTGGCTAGATGTGAATGCATGTAAATGAGAGAAAATATATTTGTAGTATAGTACTATACATTTCACCATTGCATATGTACCGTACACATATACTAGTACATATACTAGTGTCGATTCTCTCGTTCTCGTGCACCACCATGAACGTAACCATCCACATACATAATCAAGCAATTTAATCACACTTTATCATTTATATATATATACAAAAGTATTATATTATCCGGGGTATTACATTACTCCCTCCTTAGAATTGTTCTGTCCCTAGAAGGACACTAGTGGGAGAAAAGAAAAGAAAAGACAAACAACACCTAAAACAAATCTGGATACAAAGTCTTCATACGGATCTCTGGATCCCAGGTGGCTTCTTCCACAAATTGATTCCTCCAGAGAACCTTAACCATCGGGATGACCTTGTTTCTCAGTGTCTTGACCTGATGACCAAGTATCCTGATTGGTTGCTCCTTGTATGAAAGATTAATCTGCAGATCTTCCAGAACCTCTGATAATTGATGACTCGAATTTGGTACATACTTACGTAGCATAGAGACGTGGAACACGTCATGCACTTGAGATAACTCGTCCTGTAGCTCCAACTTATAAGCCATCCTGCCAATCCTCTTCGAAATCTTGTCTGGTCCAATGTATCTCGAAGCTAACTTCCCGCCCTTTTCGAACCTGATAACTCCATTTGTCGACGACACCTTGAGAAACATGGAGTCTCCTTCCTTAAATTCCAGCTCTCTTCGGCGATTGTCCGCATAGCTCTTCTGCCTGCTCTGCGCTCCTTGTAGTCTTTTCTAAATAAGCTCGATCTTTTCTGAGGTTTGTTGTATGATCTCTGGCCCATACATCGGCCGCTCTCCTACCTTGTACCAACACACGGGTGTTCTGCATCTTTTGCCATACAAAGCCTCATATGCGGCCATACCAATGCTTGCCTGATAACTGTTATTATATGCACTCTCCCAAGGCTAAGTATTTTTCCCAACTTCCTCCGAAGTCCAAAATACACACCCTTAACATGTATTCAAGAATCCGGTTGACTCTCTCATTCTGTCCATCAGTCTGTGAATTAAAAGCTGTGCTGAAGTCTGTTCTGGTACCCAATACTGACTGTAGACTCTGCCAGAATTGGGATGTAAATCTTGCATCTCGGTCGGATACTATTGACACTGGTACTCCATGTAGCTTCATTATGCTCTCAATATAGATATCGGCCAGCTTCTCGATTAACCAGGTTGTCTTTACTGAAAGAAAATGTGTCGATTTTGTTAATTGGTCTACAATCACCCATATCGAGTCATTTCCTTTAGGGCTTCTGGGTAATCCAGTAATAAAGTCCATACCGATGTTCTCCCATTTCCACTCTGGAATGGGTAGAGGTTGTAGCAATCCTCCCAGCTTCTGATTCTCGCCCTTAACTTTTTGGCACGTCAGACATTTGGCCATGAATTCTGCTATGTCTCGCTTCATCCCTGACCACCAATAATACTGTTTTATATCTCGATACATCTTGGTGCTCCCGGGGTGAATTACAAGCAATGTGGAGTAAGCTTCCTTCATGATGTCTTCTGTTAACTCCTTGACCTTTGGTACACAGTCTGTTGCCAAACCATAGTGATCCTTCTTTTATACTGAATTCGGGTAGTTCTCCTTCGTGCACTTGCATCTTCATGGCTTCGATCTCCGGGTCTTTAGCCTGAGCCTTCTTCACCCGCTCATTCAAGCTTGGCTGCAAAACCAATTGTGCCAAAAATGCACTTAAGTGCTGAGCAACTACTTCAATTCCTGCTTGACTGATCTCCTCATCTAGGTCCTTTCGGGTCACTACTAGTGTAGCCATACTTCTCTTCCTGTTGAGCGCATCTGTTACCACGTTGGCCTTTCCTGGATGATATATGATTTCTGGCCTGATGTCCTCGAGAACTTCGAACCATCTCCTCTGCCTTAAATTAAGGTCCTTCTATTGGTATATGTACTTTAAGCTCTTATGGTCAGTGTATATCTCCACTTTTGCTCCGTAGTTGTAATGTCTCCATGATTTTAAAGCGAAGATTATGGCTGCAAGTTCCAGGTCGTGAGTCGGTGGTCGGAGCTGTCTTGATCCATATGCTATAACCTTGCCTTCCTGCATAAGCACACATCCGAACCCCAAATATGACGCGTCACTGTAGATGACATAGTCTTTATCCTCCTGAGGTAAAACCAATATTGGTGCAGAGATCAATCGTTTCTTCAGTTCCTGGAAACTATCTTCACACTTCTCCGTCCAGTCGAAACTTTGGATCTTCTTGGTCAAAGCAGTAAGGGGTATAACTATCCTTGCATAATTCTGGATAAACTTTCGGTAATGCCCAGTCATACCCAGAAAACTCCTTACCTCTTTCACCGTCTTCGGCTGTAGCCATTCTTTTACCGCTTCAATCTTCTGGGGATCCGTTGCCACTCCCTCCTTAGAAAGGATATGGCCTAGAAATGCAACTTCTGATTTTCCGAACTCACACCTGGACAATTGGCCTATAACTGATGCTCTTATAGCTTGCTCAAGACTGCTGTCAGATGTTCAGCATGATCCTCTTCCTTCGTTGAGTACACCAAAATGTTGTCGATAAAGACCACAACAAAAGAGTTAATAAATGGATGTAGAATTCTGTTCATCAAGTCCATGAAGATTGCTGGAGCGTTAGTCACTCCGAATGGCATTACCAAGAAATTATAGTGTCCGTGCCGAGTCCGAAAAGATGTCTTGGGTACATCCTCCTCCTTAACTCGCATTTGTTGATATCCGGACCGTAGATCAATCTTGGTAAATACTGCTGTTCCCTGAAGCTGATCGAACAAATCATCGATCCTGGGAATCGAGTACTTGTTCCGAATAATGACCTTATTCAATTCCCGATAATCGATACACATCCTGGATGATCCATCCTTCTTCTTAACAAGCAATACTGGTGCTCCCCAAGGAGAAGCACTTGCTCTGATAAACCCTTCATGCAAGAATCCTCAGTCTGCTTCATGACTTCATTCTGCTCTAATGGTGCCATTCTACAGGGTGCCTTTGATACTGAAGCACTACATGATTGAATTTTGATGCTAACACACGACATCCCGGTGTGGGGGAAGTCCAGGTAATTCCTCCAAGAATACGAGTGGAAAATTTCTCACCACTGGTATCTTGTTCACCTCTTCAGGTACTCGTACTTCACTAGTAGCTGCAATGATCGTTGCTCTCGACCTCTTCTCCCCGTGGAATACAAGTTCCATTCCTTCGGCTGAGATAAATACCTCCTTCTCCTTGCAGTCAATGCTTGCCTTGTGCTTTGACATCCAATCCATATCGATAATGACATATGTTCCGGTAAAACCCAATTCTAACAAATCGATACATAGAGTTTCCCCGTTAATCTGGAGTTTATATCCCCTATAGCATAGATCTGTAGTGAGGGTTGCCCCCGATGGTGTAGCCACCATTAAGGCTAACACTGGAATTGCCTCTTGTGTGCATCTTAATTTTCTCGAAAAAGATTTTGACACAAAAGAATGAGTTGATCCACTATCGAACAAGACTATAGCCAAAATTTCATTTATATATATATATGTCCTATTACAAAAGTTTATCTTTCATCAACTTCCCACAAAAACCCAAAATACAACTTAGAACTTCATTACATCACTTCTTTACATACCCGTGATTACCCCTTCATCTTCTTCAGCATCCGTCTTGGTCAAGGCGAACACCCTTCCTTGACGCATTGGCTTCTTTCCATTGTCGGTTGCTCCCGACCCTGCCCTGTTGCTGTTCCTTGGATTTTGGGGACAATTTGGCTTGATGTGCCCTTCTATCCCGCACTAGAAACATCTCTGTGCATTCCTCCTGGGGCATTGGTCCTTGAACTATCCTTGCTCTCCACAGTGGAAGCACCTTCTGGGCTTGTGTTCTCCTGTCTTGGCACTGGTTTTTTGAAATTTCTGGCTTTTGCCCTTGTTCTTGAATTTGGATGTCGGGGTGGATCTCTTTCCTTTGTTCCAAAACTCCATTCTTCCTTGACTGAACACAGATTTCATCATGCTGATTGAACATAAAATCTGAATAGAATAGAGTTGTCACCCTAGTTTTTGTATCTTTTATGTGCCTTATATATATTTGCTGGAACCGTGTGGAAGTCTAGTTTCTAGGACTTTCGACGGATCCAAATTTGCTACTTCGTAGTGACAGTAATCCATGTTTTGGTACAGCAAGATCATGTTGTTCTGATTTTGTGAATTGTATGTAATTGACTTGTTTGCTTCATGCTTTTTCTGTAATGCATAAAAATAGCCACACTTAGTATCATACAACATTGACACCTTCTTGCATGCTCACGTAGGATGAAATAAAATGATAACCAGCCGGGGTAATATGGGATGACTTGGTAGTGGACAATCAGAGACTGTACTCGGTCAGGCCCTACTGTACTGACCTGTACTGTATGGCCATAAAACCCTGCCTGATAAACACTGGCACTGAACATTAAACACTGATTTACTGGGCCAAGTACACGAACCGTGAATTCACCATCAGTCTAAAGCGTACACTATGTGCTTGCGCCGAATCTGTAGTCTGGGATGCTGTAGTACATGCACTAGATAGGCTAATAAAATGATTAATAACTTTCATTTATCATGTCATGCTTGATCCTATATATAATTGTTTACACGTAGACCTATGATACTATTGCCTGCCCTTTGCTTTGCTATTTGACTTTGATCATGTCCTTTCCTTTGATATACATGTTTTCTTTATCCTTTGTTTTCCTCTACTTGCTGCCCATAACTTGCTCTTAGGGCACTCTTTTCTTTCTTTTTAGATCAAGTATTTACAGGTACTGAAAGAGCTATACCAGAAGGAATTGGTGAGCAACGATTCTAACGATGGAGCTGATCTTCGCTGCTTAATTTACTTTCTTGCTAGTTTATTGTTTTGAACATTGTTATGACTTGTACCTTTTTTGGGCTTATGTTCCCGGAGTTTGTTTTTCCCAGATTCATGTCTGCCTCTATTACCGCGGCTCGCCTCACTAGCTTGTCGATTCGGCTAATACCTAACGGAATCATTCTCGACCTCAGTCCAGGCCTAAGCCCTTGCTCAAACCTCTGGGCTTTCTTTGCTTCCTCCTGGACCATCTCTGGTGCATACCGTGATAGCTGGGAAAACTTCGTCTCATATTTTCTGACAAACATATTTCCCTGCTTCAAATTGTGGAACCCCATCGCCTTTTCTTCTTGCACTTCCATGGGAAAGTAGTGCTGTCGGAACTCCTCAAGAAAATCTTCCCAAGTGATCGGACCTTCTCCAAGACCACGCTTAACGGACTGCCACCAAACTTCGGCGTCCTTCTCCAACAAGGTTGTGGCTAAACGAACCTTGTTGTCCTCTGGAGTCATCAGCACTTTGAATATAATTTCCACCTGACGTATCCAGTCGTCAGCAGCCGTTGGGTCGGCCTGTCCTTCGAAGAATGGCGGTTTCATCCTCTTGAATGATTCCACCATCTTCACCAAGTCTGCATTTACAACAACTCCTGGTGCTCCCTTGTGGCGGTGCTTGGTTCCTGCTAGTCTCCACAAATGCTCCATTAATCTGATATACCCGAGTGAATTCTTCCCTCACATCGAGGCCAGTACCGTTGGCTCCACTACCTTCAGCTTCAGTCTGATCGCTCCGGTTGCTTCTGGTCCTTCCTGCCATCTGATGCTAACACTGATATCCTTAAATAGAAATAGTAATACAAAACCCATAACACAGTAGCATTGGTCAGAAAACATTCTAGTTTCATTCATTCAAAAAGGGTTACAATGATATTGCCATCAATAGAATCATGTCATCATCATAATGGGTTCATACTACACCCATAAAAAAAATAGCAAGTCAGCCTAGCCATTCAAAAAGATTGTCGTCTATACACATCAAAAAGATCGCACAACAATAAGGGAGGTCACTGCTCTCCTGCTCCTGGCTGATCGCCAGTGTCAGAACTATCCTCCAACGTTCATCTTGTCCAGCAGGTCCTGTATATTGGCAACCTGAGACCTCTATTCCAGATATCGACTATGCAGTTGTCCCAACCTCTCCTCATACCGGTGGTTCAACAATATCACCTTCGTCTTCCACTTCTGCTTGGTCCTCTCCAGCTTGGTCACCCTTCACTCGACGACTATCAACACCTGAGCGAGATTCTCAAAGCGATCCTCCAGCTGTCCATGGCTCCATTTATAGGCTGCCAGCTCTTGGCATAACATAGTGATAGCTTACTCTACGGCCATGGGCTGTGGGGGTGGAGGTGGGAGTGGGGGTGCATGACCATTTCAATTGGCCCAACTGTTCAAGTGTCCATTATCCATGCCCGGCATATGCAAGAGAAAATATCGAAATCAGTCCACATGAAGAAAAAATTATAAAGCATAAGTTGTAAAAGCACCATTATGAATTATAATCATAAGCTATCTGACTAAACTCATCTCTCGCAGCGCATCCAAGTCTAATTTTCCTGCTGTGTTGGACTAATATTTGAAGTCAGCTCTGATACGATCTTCTGTAATGCCCCAAATCCTGATACAGAAAATTTAAGACACTACTCCAAGAGTCGAACTTCAAAATAGTCACAATCACAAAAAAGTACAGGAAAATTAAAAATTTTATTCCATATAATTATTACATTTACAAGTGTTACAATATCCAAATAAAAATTACAAGATTTACAAATAATATAATAACACTTGAATATGTCGCTTGGATGCTTGGACGGACTCGAGCTCTGCTGTACCTGTAAATCGGCTCCGGATACCTACAAGGTGGGGAACGTCAGTACTTCGACTAACGCAAGGCTGATAATAATAACGATCTCCAAACCAGCAATCACAACCACAATTTATGCAAAAGAGAAAAGTGTTGTGAAAACTAGGGGTTAATGGATTCGGGTTATAGTGTTGTTGTATGCCATGATTCTACAACTAGATGCATCAATCACATGCCTACTTCTAATGCAAGCAAGAATTTGGAGAAAGCATGCATCCCATACTACATACGCCCCCAAATCTAGCCGTTTTTCTCCACTTTTAGGGATCTGAACCCTCGCCATGCATCCTACTCTTGTACTCATCTTGTTCCCAATAGATTTCTGTGTCTGAGGAGGTTGCAGTCATTCGGTCTAGTCCCTTACTGCAGTCCCCAAAATGGTGGTCGCGTTTGTTGGATCCTGTAGGCAAGGCAAGAAACACTCGAAGGGGGGTGAATAGTGTTGTAGTCGACTTGAAAAGGGAATAGAGTTGACTGGGGCGTCAGAATAGAAGGGTATTTTGTACAAGTCTGATTAGTCGACTTATAGCGGAACTCAGTCGGCTTGTCAGAAAAGTTTTCAAAGATCATGTGATACCAGTCTGATCAGTCTACTTATAGAAGGGGACAATTGACTTGCCAGACAAGTTTCACAAAGATATTAAAATGCAAGTAAAGAAAATACAACCACATAGAGAATCAACCACAGAGTATACAGCAATGTATATATCCTGGTTCGGTCCTCCCGACCTACATCCAGTCCCCAAGCAGCCCACTTGAGATTTTCCACTATTCTTGAAAAAATACAAGAATACCCTACAACGTTAGACAGCAACCTTGTCCAACCTGTAGACCTCTCTCACCACTAGAGAGAGCAAACCCACTCTTCAACCAAAAGTGAAAACCTGACTCTACAACCTAGAGCCCACCTCTCCAACCGAGAGCACCACTCTCACAACCCGAGAGCGAAAGAAAACAATAAAAGAGTTACAACAACCTATAGCCTTGTTGTGATTGTGATTTTTGTATGGAGGCTAATGGTCAACTTTCGAAATCAGTCTAAAACGAATTCAATGTTATACTAGACTGATTTCAGAGAACCAAGACTTGAAGATTATGAATGCTTGTTTGAATACTTGTTCTTTTTCAAAAGCAAAAACTTAAACTTTTGTCAAAAATGCTTGGAACCTATCCATGGTGATTCCTAGGCTCGATTTATATAGAGGAATCACTAGGACATTGTAAAACAGTTTATAAAACTGATTTAAAACGGATATAAAACTTTTGAATTCGACAAACAAGTTTTAAAATTTGAAAACTATCGAAACGACTTGAACAGTCGACTGGGTTGCCATGATGAGTCGACTGGCCAGAGTTTGAAAAAGTTCAGACAGTTTCGTACTAGTACAGTCGACTGGTGCCAAACGGCAGTCGACTGGTACTCAACAGCTGATCTTAATCAAGCTTGTTTTGACCTTCAAACTTGTGACAAGCACTCAATTATAAAGATATGTGTGAGTGTGTGTGTGTGTGTGTGTGTGATAAGGCTATTATATCATTCTAAAACTCAAGGAAATAAAATTACAATTATTTACAAGACATTTAATAAAACACATTGAAGCACTAAATCTTGTCTTGATCTTGAGTCTTGAATTTGAGCTTGAGCCATTGTCTTTAGTTGTTGAAGCTTGCTTGATCAATCTTGTCTTCAACTTAGAACTTTGTAGCTTGATCAAATTTTCTTTGAGAGCTTCATTGGATCAACTTTGCCTTTGTGTATCACACATGGTATTGACATTGATACATCCTGTAATATATAAGAAGTAGCACAACTTTGCATTGTGTTGTAGTTATCAAAACCAAGAATCAATATTCTCCCCCTTTTTGATGATGACAACACAATAGCTTACAATAATAATAAAAATACAAGTGCCTCCTCCTAACTAATGTTCAATATGCATAAATTAAAAAAAAACATGCACAAAAATATGCACCAAATGCAAACAACATATACACATATAACATACACAAGCTTCCCCCCTGGCATCAACAAAAAATAGAAGGTGAAAAATAAAGAGGAACATATTGCAAGAGAACAAACACAAGTCAAAACCAAAGCAAATTTATACATATAAAATTGAAGTACATTGTTCAAAAGACGCCATAAAATAGAAAATACATAAAATATAGAGAAAATAGAGAAAAAATATAGCTAATCAATCTTCGTTTTCATCATCGTTTGCGGCACCTTGAGAGGGAGGAGGTGGAGGTGGAAACTGGAAAGTGAACAAGTGAGTAAGATGGGAAATACTGGCTTCAAGGTTGTCCTGAAGATCCATGAGATAATTTACAGAAGTGTAAAGACTCCTAGGATCATCAAAATCAGCACGAAGACGAGATGAACTAGAAGCAGAAGACTGATGAGCTGAAGTGGCTAAGGGGATAGGAGGAACATTCCTAGGTGGAGACCGAGGTGGAGAGTTAAGCAACTTCATACGTGCTAAACTTGCACGATCAAAAGACTCATAGTGATTTACTACACTCATCTCGGAAGCAAGATCAGTTTCATAGAAGTTGAAAACATGAGTGAGTAAAGCACCAAAAGGAAGAAAAGAAGAATGAGTCTTATGAAGACGACTAAAGATGACCCGACTCCAATTGATTTGGATGTTGCCGAACATGGCATACACTACTTGTTGCAATTCAAAAGAGAATTGGTCGTAGCTACCCGTTTTAGGGATAATGTTATACAACAAAATTCTTGCAACTAGTTTAGCAAGCGGTCTAATTGATTTGTTTGTCATAGGGGGACCGCAATTTGGCAAAAAAGTTTTAGACAAAACAGAGTCATCATCCATTTCAATCTCTCCTAAGTCCATCCCTTCATTAGGAAGATTCAAAATAACTTCTAATTTTGCAGAGGTGAGTTTCATGTGAATATTTTTTACTGACCTTAGTAAAAATATTTCGCTACCATCCTCAGAAGTTACAACTTTCATATTTGTGTAAAACAAATATATAAGCTCGAGGTAATAGGAAGGTTGGTTCACCAAAGATAACAACTCAAACAACCCACATTGTTCAAACAACAGGGCTAAGGAAAACTTATCTAGTTCAGGAAAATTAACAAATCTTCTTAGAAAAATTGCAATTTAACAAATTATAAAGAATTTCTCAACAAGGTTTGGACTTCTCAAATATTGGAGATAATTCCTAGAGGATTCTTCCTCCTCAACATTAGAACTACGTGATCTTTTAGGAGGCATGATTCAAACCCAAAATAATAAATAAGAAAAGAAATCAAGGAGTTATACCAACAATGAGAGCAAAGAGAAGCACATGACTTCAAGAGATCTTGGAAAGAACTTCGGCAAGGAGAAAAACCACAAGAAATCTAGATTAAAGCTTCGATTTATCTGGAATCGCCAATGGGTTTTGCAACAGCCGACTTCTGCACTTCCGGAGAGAGAGATAGTGAAGGAATAAAAAGATAGAAGTAAGAAACTAGGGTTTTTACTTTAGAATCAAAGGCTGAGATTGAGTCTAGGAGTAATCAAGGGATCAAATCGGTCAAAGGGTAAGAAAGGGTAAAAGAAATTGCCTCAAAAGGTGTGCCATTTTCGAATCTAAAAGACAGACTGAAGCGCGACAGTCAACCTTTTGTTTTAGAACAGTCGTTTTAGTAGAGAGCAAAATAGATCAAACGAAAATAACAAGTAATATTTCAGGCAGTCGACTGAGTACTGTTCACAGTCGACTGTCCAGAGCACACAAAAAATAAGAAAAAATAAATCTCGAAAAATACTCAGGAAGTCGACCGAAAATTAGTGCTAAGTCGACTTACCATAAATAAAAATCAAGAAATGTCATAAAAATTGCAAATTCCTAGTTCTCTTCTTAAGGTGATAAATGTGACTTCCTTAAGTGGTTTAGTAAAGATATCTGCTACTTGTTTATCAGTAAAAATAAAGTCTAAAGATATATCTCACTTTAAAATATGATCACGTAGAAAATGATGTCTAATATCAATGTGTTTTGTACGTGAATGTTGAACCGGATTTTTAGATAAATTAATGGCACTGGTATTATCACACATTATTGCAGGTTTTGAAAATGAAATACCATAATCTAATAGAGTTTGTTTCATCCACAAAATTTGGACACAAGCCAAACTTGCAGTAATATATTTAGCTTCTGTAGTACATAGAGATACAAATTTTGCTTCTTACTGCACCAAGAGACTAGGGAATGTCCCAAAAAGTGACATGTTCAACTAGTACTTTTGCGGTCAGTTTTATTACAAGCAAAATCAGCATTACTATACGAAAAAAGTTGAAAATTATCGGTGCGTGGATAAAATAGACCATACTCAGACGTGCCTTTAATGTATCTTAAAATACATTTCACAGCTTTTAAGTGAGACTCTTTAGGACTTGAGTGATATCTAGCAAACAAACATATACTAAACATAATGTCTGGTCTACTAGCAGTTATATATAAAAGTGAGCCAATCATACCTCGATAGAGTTTTTTGATCGACACTCTAACCTAATTCATCTTTGTCAAGGGTAGTGGTAGTAGCCATAGGTATGGTCTTACTACTCATGCTATCCATGCCAAACCGTTTGAGTAATTCCTTAGCATATTTTTCTTGATTAATAAATATGTCATTTGGTGACTGCTTAATTTGTCGTCCAAGGAAATAATTGAGTTCACCCAGGTGACTCATCTCAAACTCATTTTTCATGGTATTAGCAAACTCTTGACATAGATTACTATTAGTAGAACCAAAGATTATGTCATCTACATATATTTGTATGATCAAAAATATCGGTATCTTTTCTCCTAATAAACAAAGTAGTATCGACTTTACCTATTTCAGAACTAGTTTTTAAAAGAAAAGTCTTCAATTGATCATACCAAGCACGAGGTGCTTGTTTAAGAACATATAAAGCCTTTTTCAATTTAAAAACATGGTTTGGGAGTTATTCTTGTTCAAAACCAGGTGGTTGCTTAACATAAGCATCTTCCTTTATAAAAATACTTTTAATATCCATTTAGAAAAGTGTAAAGTTCATAAAACAAGAAAAAGATAACAAGGCCCTAATTGATTCTAGTCTAGCAACAGGAGCATATGTTTCATCGAAATCTATGCCTTCTTCTTGATTATACCCTTGAGCAAATAATCTAGCTTTGTTCCTAACGACTTGTCCTGATTCATCTAATTTATTATTGAATATCCATTTGGTACCAATTATGGTATGGTCAGGAGGTCGTGGAACAACATTCCATACATCATTTCTTATAAATTGGTTTAATTCATCTTGCATGGCATTCATCCAAAACTCATTCTCACAGGCTTCTTGTATATTTTTAGGTTCAAAATCTGACAAGAAAGCCGTATGAGAAATCATGTTAACATGAGATCTGGTTTGAATACCACGTGCGATGTTACAAATTATTAAGTCATGAGGATGATCTCTAACTTCAACAAAAGATTTTGGTAAAGTTTGAGTCATCACAATAGGATCAGTCGACTTGACTTGTCCATCAGTCAACTGATTCACATCAGTCGACTTGATTTCCTTATCGGTCGACTTATCTGCTAGGGTTGTCTGCTCTAAAGATTTAATGACGTTATTTAAAGGTGATGAATCAGTTTCATCATCTTTAATAACAGTAGATGAAGTCAGAGATTCATCAAATGAAACATGCATGGATTCTTCAATAGTCAAAGTTGACTTATTGAAGATCCTATATACCTTACTCTTATTTGAGTATCCAATGATACCTTCATTTGATCTAGTATCAAACTTATCAAAATTATCTTTAGTGTTTAAAATGAAATACTTACATCCAAATATTTTGAAGTAAGATACTTTAGTAATTTTATCAAAAAATAGTTCATAACATATTTTCTTAAGCTTAGGCCTAATCAAAATTCTATTTAAAACATAATAAGCTGTAGCAATAGCTTCAGCCCAAAAGTACTTAGGTAAATTACTTTCAACAAGCATGATACGTGCACACTCTTGCAAAGTCCTATTCTTTCTTTCGACCACTCCATTTTGTGGTGAAGCTCTAGAAAATGCAAATGAATGTGTTATACCATTCTTGTGGCAATATTCTGAAAACGTTTCATTTTCAAATTCTCTACCATGATCACTTCTAATAGTGACTATAGTTAGAGACTTTTGATTTTGAATCTGTTTACAAAAATTTGCAAATTCATCAAAAGCATCATTCTTATGTTTTAAAAAGAAAACCCAAGTGAATCGTGAAAAATCATCTACTAAAACAAATACATACCTACTTTTATTTAAAGAAGCAACTCTAGTAGGGCCAAATAAATCCATGTGAATTAATTTGGGAGGCCTATTAGTAGAAATTACTTCATTTGTCTTAAAAGTAGATTTGATTTGTTTACCTAGTTGATATACATCACATAACTTATCCTTTTTACAAGATAGTTTTGGCAGCCATTTAACTAGGTTATATTTAGACAATTTAGCAATATTTTTCATGTTCACATGGCCAAATTAGGGGTGTCAAAAAATACCATATTACCGTACCATACCGTACCATACCATTACCATACCATACAATACCGAAACTTGGTAATACCGTACCAAATTTTCGGTATTGTACCGTACCGAATTTTGATAGTATGGTACTGGTACAAATTTTTTATACCGTTGGTATACCGTACCGTACCGAATATATTTAATATATATATTTAATCTCATTTTTTCCCCTGTTTTTCTTTCTTTTTCATTTTCTATAGCAGTCGCCAAACGAATCCCTCTTCTCTTCCTCTTCCCTCTTCCCGAATCCCGATCCTCGTCGCCCGTCTCTTCCTATTCCCTCTTCTCTTCTCTTCCTGAATCCCGATCCGGCCTCTTCCGGTCTTTCCTCACCTCCTACCGGCTACAAGCTATTCTGCTAAACTCCCACTCCTTCAAACCGCAATCCCTCTCTCTCATCTCAAAGCAGCCACCTTTCCTCACCCTCCGAACTCCCCACCTCATTCCCCACCGACCCAACATCTCACCCTCCGACGTGGGCCCTACTGACGACCTGGTGGAGTCACTAAAGGTGCCGGAGGCTTGGCACGCATCATTTCAAGGGCATTTCAGGTTTGGCTTTCTCTGATTTGATTTTGGTGCTGGCTTTAGGTTTGAAGGAGAGATTTTGTTGTTGGGTTCTTGTTTTTACCGCTTGAAATTGGTTGTATTGATATTGGGTATTGGTTGGTGATATAGTAGGTAGGAGTGGATTTTATTTGTGCATTTACAACTGTGTTGAGAAACAATGAGAATTGATTGTGATGTTAGTTGATTTTTGTTTGTGCGTTGCAAAGATATAATCCATATGGGTTTGGCAGTAAAGCTCCTAGTTATGAATAGTAGTATGGTATCTTTTTCATACAAGAGAAGTCTAAGATATAATCCATTGTTGGTATATTTTTTTGCACTAACTCTTAGTTTTCTAAATTTATTGTAGGTAATATGGTATCTACGGCTACTAGTATGAATAGTAGTAGTACTCCTACGGGTTCCACTTCCACTAGTGAAGCCACACAACCCACACTTTCAAATCCAATTTCAGCCACAATCCCTAACCCTGAAGCAATAGTTGCTATTGAAAGTAGTAATGAAGATAGTTGCAAGTGTGCTGTGGTTGGGGCTCCTGGGAAGTCAGAGGCATGGAAACATAGCGTTAAGGTTCAAAGAAAGAACAATAAAGGGGAAGTGCTTCACCTTGTAATATGCAATTATTGCAAAGTAGAGTTACCTTGCCATCCGATTAGAAATGAGACTTCAAGTATCTTGCATCATCTTAGGAAGGTATGCAAAACTTCACCACTCTACATAAAGGGCAATGATAGTACCCAATCGGTCCTAACAAATAAGATGATGGGTGGTCAAATTGTACCTCATGCTTTTAATCAAAAGAGGCTTGAGTTGAAAGTGGTGCAGTTTGTAATTAAGGATGAACAACCGTTTCGGGTTGTTGAAGGTGAAGGTTTTGTTGAGATGATGAATGAAGCTGTACCAAGATTTAAAATTCCAAATAGGAGAAAGGTTGCCACTATGATATGGGACTTGTTCATATAAGAGAAGTCTAAGATATTTGAAATGATGCGTGATAAAAGGGTAAGTATTACAACTGATACTTGGACCTCAGTGCAAAACATAAACTATATGGTAGTTACTGCTCATTTTTTAGATAATGATTGGAAATTGCACAAACGTATCATAAATTTCACGAAGATCACTAGTCATAAGGGAGAAGACATTGGAAGGCTTTTAGAGGGATGTTTAAAGGGTTGGGGAGTACAGAGGGTCTTTACCATCACGGTTGACAATGCTTCATCCAATGATGTCGCAATTGATTATATGAAAAGGAGATTTGAGGAGATGGGTACTCTCTTACTTGGTGGGAAATATATGCATTTGAGGTGTGCTTGTCACATCTTGAATTTAATTGTGAAGAATGGATTAAAGGAGCTTGCCAGTTCAATTGAGGGAATTAGGAATTGTGTGAAGTACATCCACTCTTCCGGTGCTAGGTTGGATAAATTTAGAGAATTTGCAATCCTATTGGGGATGAATAAGATGTCATGTGTGCCTATGGATGTCTCTACGAGGTGGAATTCAACTTATAAGATGCTTGAAAATGCTTATAAGTTTCGGAAGGTGTTTTCAAGGATGGCGGAGGAAAATGTACAATTTCGGATATATTTTCTCGAGGAAGAAAAAGATAGTGACAAAAATATGGTCAAAAGAGTAGGGCCATCGACGGAAGGGGATTGGGATTTGGTTTTGTCGTTTGTTCACTTTCTCAAAAAGTTCTACAATTACACTCTTACACTTAGTGCATCCAAGACTCCTACGGCCAACCATCTTTGGAACTCAGTTGTAGAGAAACAAATAGAGATTGATGCAAAAATGAGGGATATGCGCAATCCTACTTTGCAAAAGGTGGCATCTTCAATGAAAGCCAAATTTGACAAGTATTGGGGAAGTCTTGATAATGTTAATCCTTTCATCTATCTTGGTCAAGTTCTTAATCCCTGTTTCAAGCTTCAAATGATTACAATACACCTCAAAACGCTTGGATGGGACCAAACTAAGATAGATGAGATTCACAAGGCAATTAAAAAAACTTTGTTGGACTTGTATAATGTGTACAAGGGGAATAATATGGTTGAGACATCAGAAGAAAACAATCAAGAGAATGAGGTGTTGGAGGATGGTTGTGAAGGTAATGACACTGTGGGAAAGAGCATGCTATTGGCACTTATTAATGAAAGAAGGGATCAACGCCTTACCGAGATAACCAATGAAGTGGATAAGTACCTCGCTGCTCCTTTTCAAAATCCCCTTAGCAAGGATTTTGATCTCTTGAGTTGGTGGAGATCAAATGAACTTGATTTACCAATTCTCTCAAAAATTGCAAAGGACATTTTTGCGATTCCAACATCTACAGTTGCGAGTGAGAGTACATTTAGTTTGGGAAGAAGAATTGTGGATCCCTTCAGAGCATCGTTGACTCCAAAAATGGTTGAAACATTAGTGTGCACTTCAGATTGGTTAAGGGCTGATAGCTTTTGTTTCTACAAGGATCCAACAGAAGATGCGCTTGAGTTCCACAAGGAATTGGAAGAAGTAGAATCAAGTAAGACCGACATTCATCTATTTATCAAGTAATTTTTTTTTTGTAGCTCATCATTGAATATTTATTTAATACTAACAAGAAACATATTTTATTTTTCTTTAAATTTTTTTATTTAGGCTTGGGAAATGCTCAATCTACCTATGAAAATGCCTCCTAGTTCAACATCTCAACTTATGTTCATAGAAGGTATACTATTTTGGTGACTGATATTTGATAGTTCTTTCTTCTTAGTTGTATAGTGTATACTATCAGGATTGATATATTTTATTTTTCTTTGCAGAAATGTGATGATCATTCTTTCTGGCTCCCGTTAGATGCTATCTATTTCTTTGTTGGATGTTTTGACTTTTGAGTTGGTAGATGTTTTGTTGCAAAATTTTTTGTTGTTGTTATATTTCCTTCAGTTGTATGTTACTTTGTTTGATGCTCTATTTCTGGTTCTAGTTGAATGCTACAACTCTTTGATTTGGTTTATCAAGTTTGCATGCATTGCTGAGTGTTATTTGCAGTAAGATTTGGAAGATGGTATTGTGCCTGCAATTTTTCTGGTTCTAGCAGATGTAGAAGACAGCAATGGAGTTGTTGGAACTTGGAACAGTACCTGCAATTTAAACTGGAAGCTCCAAAGCTGAGGCTGAGAGTGAAGAGGGAAAGAAAATGAAGTATAATTACAACTCCTTAGCTTTTCTGGATATATATATATATATTATATATCTCTTCATTGTTTCGATATTCCCTTTGATATTATACAAATTAACTTTGAATTTCCAGAAAAGAGAAGGATCCTTTGAAGCCAAAGAAGCCAATGTCGGCATTTTTCATGTTCACAAATCAACGTCGAGCAGCATTGGTTGCAGAGAAAAAGAATGTTGTTGAGGTACTTTGACACTAATAATATAGTCTGTTGATTATCCAATTGGTGAGAAAAAGAGCTATTAGGGGTTCTGAATATTCTCAGCAAAATTACTTTTTTCCCTGTAGTATTGGTATCGATGCTAACTGTAATGTTAAAGTGGGTCTTAATTGTTAGTTTTGATACAGGCATACTGGAGCTGGTCCTGGGATGAATTAGTTGCCAATGATCTCCCTGCAACTTATGAGTATGGCAGTATGCACAGTCCCGGCCATGAGATGGAAACTGCTTTGTTTGGTATCTTTTGTATCTGACCTTAATTAAGAGTCTGGCAAACTTTTTTAACAGAGGAAGAGAGTCGTTTAAGAGTCTGGCAAACTTTTTTAACAGCTTGGCCTAATTGATTTTTCCTATGGTGGTTTATTTTGTTGTATCTTCCTAGGTTAATATATAAAGGCTATAATCTACTGAGTGAGAGAGATGAGGAAGCTTTGAGCTTCTATATTATGAGTTGTATATGTATATCTTACTTCAGATAACATGTGTAACTATATCTTTAATATTTGATTAAAGCAATTAGCCAATGCTTTTCACACAAAAAATCCGACTAAGAGACCCTTTCAACATGTAAATTTGTTTCTCATATTGTATGCAGAAAAGTAAATCTGTAATATCTCAAGTTTATTTTTGCTTAGTTTATTTACTTGAGTAGAAGTAATGTCTCGATAAACTAGACACTTTTTGTGCTGATTATCATAAATTTATGGGCAGCAGATCTCTAGAACATACAGCGAGTGCTTTGTACTCGCTTTGTCGAAGCTCTATGTGCTGAAGCAAAGAGAGACAAGGACATAGTGGCAGTCCATGCTGGCATGGGAATGGGTCAATCACTTCAAAATTTTCAGTCCAGGTTCCCTGATAGGTTTTTTGATGTGGGATTGGCAGTGTAGCATGCTGCAGACTACCATCCATATTTTTACAAAGAGCATATGATCAGCCTCCTACGCGTTTGATGGTATGTTTTCATTTTCTTTTATATTTCTTTCCACGTAAGAAGAGAAAATAATTATATTTTTTAATAATCAAATATCAAAGAACATTCTTTCTGAATCCTTCGGCCTTTGTCTTTTTTTCTTTTCTTTTTTTTCTTTTGCAGTGATCAGAGCAAGTGTCCCAAAGCTTAACCTAGGGTCCTGGATGATGCTTTCGAGCAGAAGAATGACATAGCAAAGGCGGTGGAAGATGAGCTTGAGAAGGCCATGTCTACTTATGGATATGAAATAGTGCAGACCCTCATTGTCGATATTGAGCCAGATGAGCACGTGAAGAGAGCAATGAACGAAATCAATGCAGGTAAACCTTTTTCATTCTTTCTTTCTTTCTTTCCCCCTAAGTGATTACTGGCAAGTCTTCAACATTGGTCTAACCATATCCATATCTGTCTATTCATATACAGATATGACAATATCAATCAAGAATAAGAAGTTGGATCAATAGATGCCAAGTTGGTACAGTGATTTACTTGGTAAGAAAGTAATAATCAACAAAAAATGATTACAAATAAATTACCTGATGATAGTTTGATGCACATTTTTTTGGCAGTAAATTGGATTTCATTGACAATAATAAATTATGAATACCATCTTTCTAACATACCATGTAAAGGCAAATCAATAAGGAATGAAAGTTGTAAGAGATCCAAAATTTAACACAATTAGTTCTGCATCCAAAATTTAACACAATTAGTTGCTGTCTTCCAGGTTGCTGCTTCTGCATACAGTACAGTTGCTGCTGGTGCTGCATTTGTTGCTGTCTTCCAGGTTTTCCTTCTTTCATTTGTTGCATTTGTTGCATTTGTTGCTGCTGGTGCTGCATTTGTTGATTTGAAGCCTCTTCCAGGTTTTCCTTCTTTCTTGGCTTTTCATTTTTCCATTGTGTTCATCATATGAATTATTAGCTACAAAAGTACAAATAGAATGCCTCGATCATGTTCTTTTTTGCAAGGGATGTCTTTGTCATCTATAGAAAGGTAAATCAAATTATCAAAGTATCAAAAATTTGCGATCACTTAACCCGTTATCATGTTCTTTTTTGCGATCACTTGATGTCCGGTACTACCATGGTACTACCATTACCATACCAATATTTCGGTATTACCGAACTCGGTAGTACCGAAATTTTGGTACGGTAATGGTAGAGAAATTTGTGTACCAAGTATTTCGGTACGGTAGACGGTAGAGTAATTTTTGTACGGTACGGTACGGTATACCACCCCTAGGCCAAATCACTTATGCCAAAGCCAAGAATCATTATTAGAAACTACTAAGCAAAAATCATTCAAAAATTTATTTGATTTTAAACATAATTCATATATATTATTCTTCATAAATCCATGAAAAATTATATTTTGCATGGTAGAGTCATAAATTAAACATGCATTTTTTTCAAAAACAATTTTATATGCCTTGACACACAATTGGCTAATACTTAATAATTATGCTTAAGACCACTAACAAGAAAAACATCTTTTATTGAAGGGTTAGTGTGCTTACCGACCATACCCATTCCAATAACCTTCCCTTTATTGTTGTCACTGAATGTGACTGGTCCTCCATCAATCTCTTGAATGAAAGATAGGAGGTTGGCATGACCAGTCATGTGTTTTGAGCATCTGCTGTCAAGTATCCAACGTTCTCTTTTAGGTACCTATAAAATTTTCAATATGAATATAGTAGCTTTTTCATTGGGTTCAAAAGAGATTAGTTTTTGGGAAACCAACCCCAAAAGAGTTTGATTTTCCACCAAATGCAGGAATATAATCTACAGAATTACATACAGCAAGAATATATGATTTTATATAAGTAACTCTATGTTTCTGACTCAGATTGACTGGAACCCATATATGTTTGCTCTGTCCAGTTGACTTTATCGAACCTTTCAGTCGACTGTTACTAAAATCCAGTCGACTTGGAGGTGTAATAGGTCGACTTATCTGAGGTTTTCGTCTTGTTGAATAAGACTCAGATCCTATGGACAGGCGACCGAAATTTGGGTTCAGTCGACTGATCTGAACTACAGAATTATTTTTTTCATTAAAAACTACATTTATAGGTTTTTTAAAAAACTCATATAATTTATTCTTAACACTAGAAATAGATTCTGGCTTATTTACACTAGTGTTCTTAGTAACATGAGGTTTTTCAAGAGACTTTTGAAAACCAACTCCAAATCTCTTATTAGATTGAACTTGATTTTAGAGAACATCATTTAAATTCTCTTTTCCTTTATTAAATTTAGATACATTCTTGGATATCTCTTCATAATTTTTCTTAAGAGATACACGATCTATATCCAAACTAGAAAGTCGAGAATTTAAAGACGACTTCTTTATCTAAGTCAAGATTCTCTTGGAAAAGTGTTTGATTTACTTTCTCCAAGTTTTTAATTCTAATTTTTCTTTTTTAAGCTCTTGAAAAATCTCATTGAAAGTATCTAATAAATCATTCGAATCATAATCATCACTTGATTTTGTGAAGCCATAAAGCATACATTAGCAACCTCGTTTGTCTCTTCACTTTCTTCTTCCGATGAAGAGTCGCTATCGTCCCAAGTTGCTTGATACACCTTTTTGTTCTTCATGTTCTTGTTCTTGGTGTACTTCTCCTTCTTGAAGTTGAAAGTCTTTCCTTTAGATTTCGCACTCTCTAGTGGGCATTCCTTCTTCATATGTCCTGTATTGTTACACTTGAAACAAGTTGGAAGTTCATTAGTATCCTTAGATTTTGAATTAAATTTACCTTTCCTTAGAAACTTTTTGAACTTTCTCGTGAACATGGCTATCTTTTCCTCATCTTCTTCTTCATCCTCAGAGTCCGACATGGCCTTGAATGCTAGAGTCTTTTTCTTTGATTATTGAGGTTCTAGATCCTTCTTGCGTTCTTCAAGTTGTACCTCATACGCCATCAGATTTTCCACAAGATTCTCAAGAGAGAGTTGTGTTAAATCGTTGGCCTCTTCTATGGTGGTGGTCTTCTTCTCCCATTCGGGTGTCAGTGCACGAAGTACTTTCCTCACCATTTCGGCTTGAGTGTACGTCTTTCCAAGCGCCACAAGAGAGTTTGTAATATCTGTGAACCTTGTGATCATTTCAGACACATTCTCGTTCTCCTTCATGCGGAACATTTGAAACCTGTGAACAAGAGCAGATTTTTTAGACTCTTTAACTTTATTAGTTCCTTCATGAGTTACCTCGAGTGTGTGCCAAATTTGATGCGCCGTTGTTGCATTGGACACACGATTGAACTCCTCCTTGGTAAGGGCACAAAATAGAGTGTTCATCGCCTTTGCATTGTTCATTGTTTTGCTCTTCATGTCGTCATTCCATTGTGCATATGGAATGGTAGGAGCGGTGTACTGGTCTCCGTCATGTTCCATATCTCATAATTGATGGACTTATGGTAGATCTTCATTCTACACTTCCAATAGTTGTAATTGATTCCATCGGATAGGGGTGGCCTTTGTGTGGATTAGCCTTCATGGTATTGGCTTGCATTAGAAGTAGTTGTCAATGCATTCAACCTTGCTCTGATACCAAGTGTTGGATCCTGTAGGCAAGGCAAGAAACACTAGAGAGGGGTGAATAGTGTTGTATAAAAAATAATAACGAAATTAAACTTTTTCTTATAATCCAGCTGACTTGAAAAGGGAATACAGTCGACTGGGGCGTCAGAATAGAAGAGTATTTTATACAAGTCTGATCATTCGACTTATAGCGGAACTCAGTCGGCTTGTCAGAAAAGTTTTCGAAAATTATGTTATACCAGTCTGATCAGTCGACTTATAGAAGAGGGACAGTCGACTTGCTAGACAAGTTTCACAGAGATATTAAAATGCAAGTAAAGAAAATACAACCATAGAGAGAATCAACCATTGAGTACACAGCGATGTATCCTGGTTCGGTCCTCCCGACCTACATCCAGTCCCCAAGCCACCGACTTGAGATTTTCCACTATTCTTGAAAAAATACAAGAATACCCTACGGCGTTAGACAACAACCTTGTCCAACCCGTAGACCTCTCTCACCACAAGAGAGAGCAAACCCACTCTTCAACTAAGTGTGAAAACCTGACTCTACAATCTAGATTCCTACTCTCCAACTGAGAGGACCACTCTCAAAACTCGAGAGCGAAAGAAAACAATAAAAGAGTTACAACAACCTATAGCCTTGTTGTGATTGTGATTTTTGTATGGAGGCTAATGGTCAACTTTCGAAATCAGTCTAAAACGAATTCAATGTTATACTAGACTGATTTCAGAGAACCAAGACTTGAAGATTATGAATGCTTGTTTGAATACTTGTTCTTTTTCAAAAGCAAAAACTTAAACTTTTGTCAAAAATTCTTGGAACCTATCCATGGTGATTCCTAGGCTCGATTTATATAGAGGAATCACTAGGACATTGTAAAACAGTTTATAAAACTGATTTAAAACGGATATAAAACTTTTGAATTCGAAAAACAAGTTTTAAAATTTGAAAACTATCGAAACGACTTGAACAGTCGACTGGGTTGCCATGATGAGTCGACTGGCCAGAGTTTGAAAAAGTTCAGACAGTTTCGTACTAGTACAGTCGACTGGTACTCAACAGCTGATCTTAATCAAGCTTGTTTTGACCTTTAAACTTGTGACAAACACTCATTTATAAAGATGTGTGTGTGTGTGTGTGTGTGTGTGATAAGGCTATTATATCATTCTAAAACTCAAGGAAATAAAATTACAATTGTTTACAAGACATTTAATAAAACACATTGAAGCACTAAATCTTGTCTTGATCTTGAGTCTTGAATTTGAGCTTGAGCCATTGTCTTTAGTTTTTGAAGCTTGCTTGATCAATCTTGTCTTCAACTTAGAACTTTGTAGCTTGATCAAATTTTCTTTGAGAGCTTCATTGGATCAACTTTATTGACATTGATATATCCTGCAGTATATAAGAAGTAGCACAACTTTGCATTGTATTGTAGTCATCAAAACCAAGAATCAACAGTGTTTGCCACTTAGTACCCACGCACGGACCTCACTCAAAAAGCTGTGAAAAACCTTCTGGTATAGAACCATGTACCCATGACGTCAAGATAATAAACAACACCAATGCGCATAGGAACACGACGATCTCGAGGATCAAATCCCCCTATCCAATAGGAGTTACTCTCCCGTTCCTTACCCCGACTATTTGGGAATTAATAGATCGAGATACGAGACCCGTAAACTCAAAACCTGAGAACCAAATCCGTATCCCTACGATATGAAAAGTACAACACCCGACTATGGTCTGCTAGTACTAATGCAATGTTCATATCTAACACAAACACTCCAATCCAAGACTCACACTAATCATTCAGGTGACATAAAGGGTTCCTCCCATAATCCTGCCAATCGACTCGCAGCCCTGGCGACACAATGTCCTGCTCACCACTTCCCTTAGCTAGGAATTCATACCTCACCACGGCCTGCATTCATTCTTAATCGGCATGTATAAAACTCGACGGCACCAATTTGGACATCCAATGCCTTGGCAGAAGTTCAAATCTTAGGGTCGATAGACGTAGGGTATCACCCTACCCTTGTGACTAACTCGAGTCACACCATCCTCAACAGGAGTCAAACTAGTAAAAAACACTAATCAACCCTAATAACAGGTTATCAGCTCTCATTTACAAGAGGGGAAAGATACTTCCAACACTTAGTCAAAAACTATGACTAATCCAAACTATGGTGTTTCTGCCTGAAACTTAAAAATATCATAACTCCCGCAATATAACTCAGATTTGGGTGTTCTAGCCTAATCTGGAAAGCTAAGAACCTAGGATACAACTCTCTAGTTGATCATCACCTCAGATTCAATCATCTCATTGCTCAAAACAACCTCACAAACCTCAGCCTGTATACTTCTTGTACACTGGCTGTACCTTACCGATAGCATAAAAATCTACTCGCCCATCGGAATGATACAAATCCAGGTTCTATGGAATAATGTGAATGTCCTCTATAACTTCCTAGTTGATCATCAATCCAAATTGTTTTATTTGAATACTGTAAAACAGTCATCACTCTCAGGTATACAGAACCACACATATTGCACTACACAAACAGAGCCTATGGCTCAAAATTTGGGTTCTGTCCCAACTTGCAAAAATCATATCTATTATTCTACTTACAGGAATTTCTGAACATAAGACTTTTTGGAAATCTTAAGATGTCTACTACAACTTCCTAGTTGTACACTTCCTCAAACTCTGCTTATACAGAGGCATAAAGGTACCATCTTACCAGAGTGTCAACACTAACTGAGTTATGCACAGTGCTCCCTTAAATATTCATAATAAATCACATGAATAACCAATGACCATCAAAATTGCATTCACAGAAACTAGACATCATCATGTATAACATGCAAAAAAGATCACATCTAGATTCCAAGTATTCAATGAGTTCTACCTATTATAAATATGCATACAAGTTCTATTGTTCTTTAGTCACTGCCATGAGAACTCCTACTTAATTAATTTTGAACATGAACCCAGTGTCGTCCAAATAATTTCAATATTTTTCTGTAGAGTCTAGATTCATTCTTGATAACATGGTAAACATTTCAGAAGTCTATCCTTTGTCAACTAATTCCAAGAATTCCCACAAGTTCAGGTTCTACAATAGACAGAACCAGTCTTTGCCTTACGACTCAGCGATCAAAATTGATTTATTAAAATATCAAATAACATCATAAAAGTCCGAAATAAATCATGTAGCTTCTAGACATACATGAGATCATTTTGTATATATTTCATGATCAAATTCCAATTATTTAGCTCTCTGGAAATTCGGAAATATAGCATGCATATCATGTTTTCTGTTTCCATTTCCAAATTCTAACAAACTACTCCTAATCAATCATTCTCATAGCTATTACTACTTGATTCATGCAAGAAATCAACAAGAGAAACAAGAATAATGTTCAGAGAACTCCCCACCCTTGGTTGTGGCATGAGAAGATGAGATTGGCTTTGGCTTCTTCCTCCAATTTCTTTCTCCAAGAGTTCTAGAACACCTTCTTTACTTGACCTCTTTCACTCTCTCCTTCTCTTTCTCTTTCTAAAATTTCTGAACTATAATGAGAGTGAGAGGGAGGGGTTTTTAAGAAGTGAGAAAGATTGAGGGGCGTGAGGGGGTAGGCTGGCCATAGGGGTAGGGAGGAGGGTGATGTGGCATAGTGGTATTTTCCCAAAACTAGCTCCTTGCTCATGGTTTTAGGAGATATTTTTGCATGCTTCATTTTCTAGCCATTGGATCTTTGATGAGATGAGATGAGTGGCTAGATGTGAATACATGTAAAAGAGAGAAAATATATTTGTAGTATAGTATTATACAATTTTACAATTGCGTATGTACCGTATGCATATACTAGTATATATACAAGTGTCAATTCTCTCGTTCTTGTGCACAACCTTGAACTCAACCATCCACATACATAATCAAGCAATTTATTCACACTTCATCATTTATATATGTATATATACAGACATTATACATACCGAAGTATTATATTATCCGGGGTATTGCAAGCTCCTATCTCTAAGAGCCCGTATCAGATGGTGCTAGTCAAATTGGCTGAGTTGAAGGACCGGATGAAGGAGTTGCTGAATAGGGGTTTCATCAAGCCGAGCGTTTTCGCCTTGGGAAGCTCCAGTTCTGTTCATCAACAAGAAGGATGGTAGTCGCAGGTTGTGCATCGACTACCGTAAGCTGAACAATGTCATAGTGAAGTACCAGTATCCATTGCCGATGATTGATGACCTATTCGACCAATTGGGAGGTGCTTATGTATTCTCGAAGTTGGATGTTCATTCTGGTTACCATCAGGTCAAGGTGAAATCTGAGGATGTACAGAAGACTGCCTTCCGCACACGATATGGGCACTATGAATTCTTGGTGATTCCTTTCGGAGTTACTAATGCTCTAGCTGTGTTCATGAGCTTGATGAATTGGGTCTTCTCCCCCTTCCTGGACAAGTTTGTTGTGGTGTTCATTGATTATATCCTTGTTTATTCTTGGAGTCGTGATGAACATGCTGAGCACTTCAGGATAGTAATGCAGACATTGAGGGAACATCAGTTGTATGGAAAACTTAGTAAGTGCGAGTTTTGGCTGGACTAGGTTGCCTTTCTAGGGCACATTATTTTCGGTGATTTTCTGTCGTCCAAGATCACTGTAGTTAAGGATTGGCCGACGCTGAAGTCCCTGTATGAAGTTCGTAGTTTCCTTAGACTGGCAGGTTACTACAAGAATTTTGTCCAAGATTTTTCAAAGATCCCCAGGCCATTGACCAAGTTAACTGGGAAGGATCAAAAGTTTGTGTGGATGAGTCCTATGTTGAAGCCTTCGGTGAGTGGAAGAATCGGTTGACATCAGCTCCGGTGTTAACCATACCATATAGTTCAGGAGGTTTCGTAGTTCACTGTGATGCCTCAGGGAGAGGTTTGGGTGCTATTTTGATGCAACGAGGCAAGGTTGTGGCATATGCATTTAGGCAATTAAGGCTGCACGAGAAGAATTACCCCACACAGGACTTGGAGCTTGCAGCTATGATTTTTCCCTTGAAGCTTTAGAGGAATTACTTACTTGGAAACCGGTGGAGATTTTCACTGACCACAAAAGTCTCAAGCACGTATTCACTCGATGAAGTTGAATATGAGGCAGAGGCGATGGTTGGAATTGATGGCAGATTATGACATTAATTTGCAGTATCATCCTGGAAAGAGTAATTTAGTACCAGATCTTTTGAGCAGAAGACCGGTTGCTATGGTTCTAACTAAGCATGAAGAGCTTTTGGTAGCTATGAGAAGGATAGATTTGGAGGTGATTTTGCCTGGTGCGAGCAGAGTTGTATGATGCTTTAGCTAAAGTCATCATTGGTGGAACAGATTAAGGTAGCACAATTAGGTGATGAGCAGCTGCAGAGGTTTTGAGTCGAAGTTGAAGCAGGTTCAAGGACTGATTTAGTTATTCACGAGGAGGGATCTCTCCGCTTTGGGACCCGCCTATGTGTTCCAAAGGAAGAAGTCAGGCAGAAGCGGCTCGAGGAAGCTCATCGCTCGCCCTATTCTATTCATCCCGGTGGTACGAAGATGTATCGGGATCTGAAGTTGCAATTCTGGTGGCACAGTATGAAAAGAGTTGTGGCGAGGTTTGTTTCGCAGTGTTTGATCTGCCAGCAGGTGAAAGCAGGCCATCATAGAACTACTGGACTTCGTCAACCTCTTCCTATTCCGGAGTGGAAATGAGAGAACATAGCGATGGACATTGTGACTGCTTTGCCGAGAAGTCCCAGGGATCACAATGCCATCTGGGTAATTGTGGAACGGTTGATGAATAGTGCTCATTTTATTCGCTTCAGAGTGGGTCAGTCTACGGAGAGCCTTGCTGAGAAGTATATGCAGGAGATTGTCAGATTGCATGGGGTTCTTGCCAATTTTGTATCAGACAGAGACACCAGGTTCAGATCTCATTTCTGTGAGAGTCTTCGATCTTATTAGAGATCTCATTTCAGATCTCATTTCTGTGAGAGTCTTCAGACACCAGGTTCAGATCTTATTAGAGAAACAAACATACAATCTCACACAAACTGCAAATGATAGATTTAGCCAATATGTCTATACACATAGTATGACAAAGCACACTAAACAATTTAAAACATGCTAGTTTCAAATGAGAATAATTATGATCTAAAACTCCAAATCTTGTGATCAAGCACACCAAATGTTAATACATTCATCACATGAAAATACTAACAAAGATTAGGATAGATCATACCGACACTTCAAGTTAGAAGTTTTATCCAAATTTGATGGAGAAGCCTGCGTAGTGCAGACTTATCCTACCGTGATGCAAATCCATCGTCTTCAATACACACAATTTGTAAATAACTTTGAAGATCCTATATTCATCAAATTGTTAAAGATTAGCCAATTAAACGAATTATTAGCTCTATTTAATTCTAAGAACAATTTAATTGGAGATACAACTTTATTGTCAAAAACTATGATTTAACTTATCAAAATAAATATTAAACCCTTAATACATAGCCAAAACAGTTGTTCAACTCATATTCAATTAAACAACGGTTAACATGGTTTAAAATTTTAGCACTTAGTAATAATAAATAATTAAAATATATATGCAGGTAAAAAACTTATCTTTAATTTTATATATGATCCAGTCCAATCATAGTTGGATCTGGTCAAAACAACATATATGGATATGATAACATCAAACACCAAACACCGGATCCAACACCAAACATCAGATCCAGCCACAAAAGATCATCTACAATGGGTGGAGTTTTCATACAACAATAGCTACCAAGCAAGTCTTAAGGCAGCTCTGTACGAAGCTTTGTATGGTCGGAAGTGTAGATCACCAGTGTACTAGGGCTAGAGTTGATAACGAGGACTGTTGATGTTGTGACTCATATCAGGAAGCGTCTACAGGTAGCTCAGAACAGACAGAGGAAATGGGCAAATGTTCACAGTAGGCATTTGGAATTTCAAGTGGGTCATCATGTGTTCCTCAAGGTATCACTGTGGAAAGGTGTTATCTGGTTTGGAGGCGGGAGCAAACTAAGCCTTAGATTCATTGGCCCGTTTGATATTGTGGAGCAAGTAGGCAAGGTTGCCTATAGACTCGCGTTGCCACCTGCTCTATCTGGAGTGCATGATGTTTTTTATGTCTCCCAACTTAGGAGGTATATCAGGGATGACAGTCATGTTGTCGACTACTTCGAGTTCTCTATTTAGCCCGATTTGTCCAGTGAGATCTGCCCGGTTTCGATCTTAGACTGACGGGAGAAGGTTTTGAAGAACAAGGTCATCAGATTGGTTCGAGTTGCTTGGAATCCTCACTTGCCGGGTGAGTAGGCTTGGAAACTTGAGGATGAGATTCAGAGAAAGTTTCCCCATCTTTTTGTGTAGCCCTTTTTTTTGGGTTATCCTATTGCCACTTGAATAAATTTCGCGAACGAAATTTTATTGTAAGGTGTGTAGGATTGTAACTTCCATTTTTGATTTTTTCCCCTTTTTATTGATCTCCTTTGTAATCTCTTTTGTAATTTTATAACATTTGATTTTGTTTCATTTGTCTATCGAATAATATTAGTTCTAATATTATTCATGAACTATCATTTGATTTCAAGATGTTGCTCGAACCTTATTTCTAAATTTTAAATTTGAATCCCATGAACTTTTCTTTCTCTTTTAATCCTACCATTGTTTTGGGTTGATAATTATCTATTTATTTGATTCGTGATTTATCACCTAGTCCATGAGTATAATTGTCCTTGTTCATGTTCATCCTTGGGCCATGAATATTATTAACCTTTTATTTATTTTTTTCCAAGCCAAATTGTTAACTTAGATTTGAACCCTAAAAACCCATTTCTATTGGATCCTAAACCCACTACCCACTAACCCAACATAATCCTATATATACACCCTATTAATAACCCTAATCCCAACCCAAATCACCCTCTAACCTACAGTCGTCATCACCAAAACCCCCTGATCTCCTTCTCCTTCTTCTGGCTTCTACCCCGTCGCCAGCCCACCGAATCCCCAGCCGAATGCACTCTCCGACCTCGACTGTGCAACCCCCCCTTCACCCTCACCCTCGCCATTGTCACCTTATTCATCCACAGTCGAGCCCCCACCTGTACTCAACCATCCCTTGCCGACCCTCCTACCTTTGTCCCTCACCCCGAGCACCCCTCACACCGCTGCTACCGTCTCCCCATCACTGAGGAACCCCATTCGACCCCATCCCTGTCCCCGTCGAATGACCCCACCAGCGACCACCACTGCCACCCTGCACTGCCATGTCGTCACCGCCGTCGGTCCAAGCCGTCGCCGCTATTCTTGCTGGTTGCTGCCTTGTCGATCTTGCTGTGTTGCTGTGTTGTCTCTTTCGTACGTGAGTTGCACGTATTGTCGCCTCGGGATCCCAATCCCGTCATTCTTGCATATTCGAATCTAACGTCGTCATAATGGCAAGTCACCGTCTCTTTCTTGAATCGTTTATTGTGCCTGTGTTCAAAAATGTTTATTGAAATTCTTGCAAGTAGTTTTCATCGTATTCATCGTATATTGTTATTATCTTGTTCTTCGTTGGGAATGTAGAGATTTACATGAGCTAATCCCCTTATTCTTGACTTCGTACTAATATTTGATTCTAAAGATCGTGTCATTCATGCATTTCATGTAGACCTTTTAAATTTTAGGAATAATTCATGCATGTAATCCAATCGATAAACTATTGTTGAGAGTTGTATCCTTGGTTGCTCTTGATTGAACCATTGATTTCATGTATTGTTTAGCATTAGATTGATGCATGGTTGTGTTTCTTCGCTGCGATCTCCTTGTCATCATTCTTACCATGTAAATCGACTAATTGAATTGATAACTATAACTCTAGATCACCTTTATACCATGAAATATGTTAATCCAGATATATACTATCTATCTGAAATTTGTATGATATTTTCGACCCATCTATTGACAATGAACCATGAATATTTGTATAATATTAAATATAGCCCTATGTTTCTAGTTTCCAGCAAACTAAAAATTATTGAATTCAGACTTATATTGCATGAGATATGATGATTCTACTACTGCTCTTGTTTATTTTCAGAATTTCCTGATTCATGACTAGACCATGTTAAACTGATTAAATAGATAAACTAATTATCAAATATTGCCATGATAAATTCCAAATTGATAGTTAACATGCTTGGGGTCATGATAATTATTTTTACTAATTTTTAAAGTGAATATTTACTGACTTTGTAACTATAACTAATTGACATCGATAACCAGCCGGAATCAGTAATCCGTAAAGAACCCTATAATTAACCTAGCCACTTGATATGGCTAAAAATGGGGTTTAATCGGAACCGTCCAAATCAGGCACGAATCTTGAAGCCCAAGGGTAAAACGGTAATTTCACCTACCAATGGGTCTGAAGCGGGTACGGGTTCTCCCCTTCGAAGACCCACTAACCCGCGAACGGATCCACCTCAACTGGGTGCGGGTTTTAACCCGCAGCAAACCCGGTCCAGAAAGGATAGAATTAGGGTTTCTGATTAAATCCTAATCAACGGCCCTGATTCATATCTATCCTTTCACTGGGGATTAGGGATTACATTCCTTATCTAACCACAGGGATTACATTCCTAATCTGACCCCAGCGGCACCTATAAATACCCCCCGTCCATCTCCATTAAGAGGTAATCAATCTTTTGCCAGTTTTACGCTCTTTCATAATCACTTCTGGTTACTGACTTGAGCGTCGGAGGGTGCGTCGCTGGGATCAACCCCGGTGTCTCACACTTTTTGCAGGTAAACGGCGGGAGTCAACGGTCAAAACTCCGGCAGAACAGGTAACAGGTTCGCTACTCAAAGTTTCCCAAGAATCCACAAATACTATCTGTTTGCCCCCACACCAGATTTAGCTGTAACAGATTGGCACCGTCTGTGGGAACAAACGAATAGCAGCCTCCCCTCTTCCCGTTGGTCAGATCTTCTCCAGCCATGCCTCCTAGAAAGGCCAGATCCAGGGGGTCCAACCGAGGACCCAACCCCGATCAGCAACAGGAAGTCCCCCCTCAACCCGCTCAACAGCAGGGGCAACTTCCGCCTCCAGCTGAGAACCCTCTCCAACAGGACCTGCCTCATCCTCAGAATTAACAACCTCCTAAGGGTCCCAACCCGCAGAAACAACCTCTCCATCCGGACCACGTCTCCATCCACAACGCCTCTTCGGATTCAATGGCCTCCCATAATCCCCGAGCTTCCGACCTACGCAATACCGTCCTCAATCGGCAGAAGGATGAGGATCTTCGCCGCCGTCTGGATGAAAAGAGGGCCCGAGAGGGAGCCTCCCGCCAACACCATCTGGATGAGCGATCTCCTCGCTGCCGAGAATACAGAAGGTCCCCATCCGAAGGAGGCGGAGAGAGTCCCCCGAGCATTACAGAAGAAGACCACACTCCTCTGCCGGTCGGCAACAGCCTAGGAATGAAGAGGCACCCATCACCCGCTGCCGAGTTCCAGTAGTTCCAAGCAACCATCCTACAAGCCCTCAATCTCCGTCCCAACACCAATGCTCCAAGGATTCCCTCTCCTCCTCCGGTCCGAAGTCCTCGCCGACGGTCCCTAACTCCTCCTTAAGCCCCTAGCAATCCCCGGCATATGCCAAGTCCTCACTGCTCCAGGAGCTACCGTCGTCGTAGCCCCCGCTCTCCCTCGTACGAAGACGAGTCTAGAGGCTCGGCTGATTACCGTCGAAGAGATGATGCTGTCTACCATCGTCTCCATGAGATGGAGAGGCGCTTGGGTCAGTTAGACCATGAAGAAGAACTCAGAGGAAGGACTCTTCGTCCTAGTAGACCTCCTTTTTCCTGAACCATAATGGATGCACCTGTACCAATCGGCTTTAAGCCCCCTCAATTTGAGACCTATTCCGGGGAGACTGACCCCGTTGATCACATTGAAAGCATCAAAACCCTCATGCTCATCCATCAAGCTTCCGATGCTTTGCTCTGCAAAACCTTCCCCGCAACTCTCAAGGGTCCAGCTCGAGAATGGTACTCTCGCCTCGCTCCATCCTCGATATTCTCCTTCGAGCAATTTGAGACCCTCTTCGTCACCCACTTCGTGAGTAGCCGCAGAACTGAGAAGACCAGCATCTCGCTACTCTACCTCCACCAGAAGAAGGGTGAGAAGTTGAGATACTATGTGAAAAGGTTCACAGCTGAAGCCAGGTCCATTGCATCCCTCGACCAGTCGGTCGCTGCAGTAGCATTTCAATCCAATGTCCTCAACTCCAGCCTCCGCTCCTCCCTCGCTAAGAAGCCCCCGCAGAACTTCTCTGACCTCCTCCTCCAGAGCGAAAAGTATATTCGGGCCGAGGAAGCTGAGCACCGCCCCAATCTGGAGGGGTCTTCCTCCGGGTTTAAGAGAAAGGGAACAGAAGAGGAAGGGGCCAAGAAGCTCCAAAAGGATAATGGCGGCCAGCACCGACCTCCCCCCAGATTTGAAAAATTTACTCCCCTTAATGCCAACATCTCCACAATTCTTATGGAAGTTGAGAAGGAGGGGGTAATACCTCACGCACCAAAAATGAACACCCCCGGCAAGAAGAGGGATAAAGAAAAGTGGTGCCGTTATCACCGGGACCACGGCCACAACACCAATGATTGTCGGGCCTCAAAGAATGAGATAGAAGCCCTCATCCAGAGGGGGCAGCTGACCAGGTTCGTGAGAAAGGACCGAGCCGACCTTCCTCCCCCGCCTTGGGGGGCTAATCAGCGACCTGAACGCGATGAAACGCCCGACTTCGAAGAGGAGCGTGTCCTACACCTCATTCATGGGGGACCAATGGGGGCTCCTCAAACTCCTCTCGAAAGGCATTCATTAGGAAAGTCAATTCGGTTCGCACCACCCCTCCTCCTAAAGGCCTTGGAGTGCCCGTCACATTTTCAGATAAAGACCTCGAGGGCGTCCGAACCCCTCACTGTGACACACTCGTCATCAACCTCCACATGGCGAACTTCAAAGTGGAGAGGATCCTAGTGGACAATGGCAGCTCCGTTAACATCCTCTTCCTCGCCGCTTTCAAAGACCTCAAATTCTCCCGAGACAGACTCAAGCCCGCCGGCTACACGCTCCACGGGTTTACGGGAGTGCCAGTGACTATTGAAGGGGTGATCACCCTCGATGTAACCGCTGGCAAAACTCCTACTACCCGAACGGAGCCGATGGACTTCATGGTCGTAGATGTTCCTGCAGCTTACAATGTCATTCTCGGTCGGCCCGGCCTAGTTGCCCTTGAAGCCGTCCCTTCCGCCTATCACCTCAAAATGAAGTTCCCCACCCGGGCAGGAGTAGGGGAGGTAAAAGGCAATCAGGAAACGGCCCGCAAGTGCTACATGACCTCTACCCTCGGTCCAGTCCTCTCCCTAGAAACTCTGGAAATCCCCCAAGATGCTGCCCGACCAACGTCCGAGCCAGTGAATGAATTGGAGGAAGTGCTCTTCTCTGAGCAGGATCCAACCCGAAGGTTCTTTGTTAGCAAGACCCTCCCATCCGCCCTATGCTCAGACATAGTCCAGTGCATCCGAAGGAACCGAGACCTCTTTGCTAGGTCGGCTGCAGACATGCCCGGAATTTCCGAAGAGCTCTTGGTCCACCACCTCAGCATTACTCCGGGGTCCAAACCGGTTCAACAGAAGAGGCGCAAGTTCGCCCCCGAGGGCCAGCTAGCTATAAAAGAGGAGGTGGATAAACTCTTGAAGGCCCTATTTATACAAGAGGTGAACTATCCCGAGTGGTTGTCGAATGTAGTAATGGTGAAGAAGTCCAATGGGACTTGAAGGATTTGTATCGATTTTACCGATCTCAACAAGGCTTGCCCCAAGGATCCCTTCCCTCTTCCGAGTATTGACACTCTGATTGACGCCACTGCGGGTCATGAACTCCTCAGCTTCATGGACGCCTTCTCAGGCTACAACCAGATCCGGATGTTCCCGCCAGATATCCCGAAGACCTCATTCATAACCGACCAGGGCCTCTATTGCTACAGGGTTATGCCCTTCGGTTTGAAGAATGCAGGCGCAACATACCAACGCCTCGTCAACAAGTTTTTCCAAGCTCAAATCGGCCAGAATATGGAGGTGTATGTTGACGACATGCTTGTAAAAAGCATCCGAGGAGCTGATCATGTGACTGACCTACAAGAGGCGTTTGATGTTCTGAGAAAGCACAAAATGAGACTCAATCCGAACAAGTGTGCATTCGGAGTCTCGTCAGGAATGTTCCTCGGCTTCATGGTCAGCCAACGAGGAATTGAAGCAAACCCTGAGAAAATCAAAGCCATATTAGACATGGCCCCTCCCAAGAATGTTAAGGAAGTTCAGAGGCTAACAGGCCGCCTAGCCGCCATAGGGCATTTTCTCTCGAAGTCTGGGGAGAAATGCCTCCCCTTCTTCAAGGCCTTCAGGGGGCTAAAGGTTTCGAATGGGGTCAGCAGCAATAGGAGTCGTTCGACCAGCTCAAGGCTTACCTCGTCAACCCTCCTCTCCTCAGCAAATCCATTCCTGGTGAACCCCTCTACCTCTACCTAGCAGCCTCCGAACAGACCCTCAGCACCGTTTTAGTAAGGGAAGAAGATCGGGCTCAAAAGCCCATCTACTATGTGAGCAAGGTGCTTCGGGATGCCGAGCTCCGCTACCCGAGGATAGAAAAGATGGCTTATGACCTGGTGATGGCCGCGAGAAAGCTTTGCCCGTATTTTCAGTCTCATTCAGTGGTCGTTCTAACCGACCAACCACTGAAGCAAGTGCTCCACAAGCCTGAGACCTCTGGTCGGCTTATAAAGTGGTCTATCGAGCTGAGCCAGCATGATATAACTTATCAGCCTCGGACCGCGATCGAGGCTCAGGCCTTAGCAGAATTCATAGTTGAAAGTACCATCCCCGAGTTCAGCCAAGCAATGAAGGGACCACCTGTCTGGTCGGTTTATGTGGATGGCTCCTCTTGTAACGAGGGAAGCGGGGCCGGGGTCATTCTGGCAGGCTCAGATGACTTCATCCTCCAATACTCCCTCCGTATCAACTTCAAGACCTCTAACAACGAAGCAGAATACGAGGCACTCATAGATGGCCTTGGGTTGGCCCGCAATGCCTCCGGATCTTTAGCGACTCTCAGCTGGTCGTAAATCAGGTCCTAGGCGAGTATGAAGCACGTGATGACCGGATGATTAAGTACTTAGCCAAGGTCAAGAGCCTCATGGCTCTATTTGAAGATGCTCTCATTCAGCGAATCCCCCGAGAAGAGAATTCCCAGGCCGATGCCCTTTCCAAGCTAGCCTCTTCCTCCCTCCAGGGTCTCGAGCAGACCGTCTTGATAGAGGTCCTCCTGAAGCCAAGCATAGAGGATGAAAATTCCGACTCAATGGAGTCGCTGCCTGTTTTGCTCCAAGACGACTGGATTAAACCCCTCGTCAAATTCCTAAGGGATGGGCTCCTCCCCGAGGACCCTAAGGAAGCTCGAAGAGTGAGAACCCGAGCAGAGCGATACACACTTATCGAGGGCATCCTTTACAAGCGTTCCTTCACACAGGTAGACGGCAGGCCTTATTTGAGATGCCTTTCCCCAGAGCAAGCCGAATACGCCCTGCAAGAACTTCACGAGGGCATCGGCGGGGCACATTCAGGGTCCAGGTCCCTAGCCCGCAAAGTGTTGAACTACGGATATTTCTGGCCCACTCTCCTGCAAGATGCCGAACTACACGTTCGGCAATGCGGCTCTTGCCAGAAGTACTCTAGCATCCGACGCCTCCCACAGGCTCCACTCACTTCCCTATCAAGTCCAATCCCTTTTGCGATGTGGGGGATGGATTTACTAGGGCCATTTCCACCAGCTCCCGGCCAGTTCAAATTCTTAGCCGTGGCAATCGACTACTTCTCAAAATGGATAGAGGCCGAGCCCTTGGCCACGATCACTGAGAACATGGTCGTACAGTTCTTTTGGAAGAATGTCATCTGCCGATTCGGGGTCCCTCGGGTCCTCATAACAGACAACGGAACCCAGTTCACGGGGGCTACCTTCCAAGCTCTCTATGAAGACCTCGCCATCCAACACCGATTCTCCTCTGTATCCCATCCATAGTCGAATGGCCAAGTAGAGAATGCTAACCTGCAGATTCTCTCCGTATTTAGAAGAGGTTAGACAAATGTTCCAAGGGCTTATGGGTCGACCAGCTTCCCAACGTGCTGTGGAACTACCGTACCACAAAACGGACTCCCACAGGAGAGAGCCCATTTAATCTCACCTATGGGTCAGAAGCCATGATCCCCCTAGAAGTTGGTATACCCTCTCCTCGTCTAACGGCTTATGAAGAAGAACAAAATGCCAGAGAGCTCCGAGCAAATCTGGACCTGATTGATGAGATCCGAGAAAGAGCTGCCATTCGTCAACAAAGCTACCGAAGAAGGATCGAGTTGGCATACAATAAGAGAGTCCGTCCTACCGACCTCAAAGAAGGGGACCTAGTTCTCAGAAAGTTAGCCATCTCCTTTCCTAGTCAGAAGAGCAAACTGGCTCCAAATTGGGAGGGGCCCTATAAGATCGTCAAAGAAGTCCGGCCCGGGACATACAGACTAGAAGACCTCGAAGGCAGAGAGATCTCCATGACCTGGAATGCCGAACATCTTCCAAAATACCAAGAGAGAGCACCATCGCCTCTCTAAGTATTTTGGGATGTCGAACCGTTCCTCTCCTAGTACCTGTAATGTTTTACTTTTATTTCTCTCTTGTAATGACGGCTAGCAACTTTAGAAGCAGCCAACCATTAGTCATCAATAAATAAAGCGCTCTTTCATATTCCACTTGTAAAAATTGCTTACATCTCTCTGCTTTTACTCTTTACTCTAACGATGGTTCGAAGTCCAACACTTGGCTCGATTCTACTTCGCAAGTTCGCTCTTAAGCGAGCTAGGAGTAGGTCGCCATTCGGAATTGCTTCCACAACCGTTGAACTACTCTAACGATGGTTCGGAGTCCAACAGTTGGCTCAATTTTACTTCGCAAGTTCGCTCTTAAGCGAGCTAGGAGTAGGTCGCCATTCGGAATTGCTCCCACAACCGTTGAACTACTCTAATGATGGTTCGGAGTCCAACACTTGGCTCGATCCTACTTCGCAAGTTCGCTCTTAAGCGAGCTTGGAGTAGGTCGCCACTCAGAATTGCTCCCACAACCGTTGAACTACTCTAACGATGGTTCGGAGTCCAACACTTGGCTCGATTCTACTTCGCAAGTTTGCTCTTAAGCGAGCTAGAAGTGGGTCGCCATTCGGAATTGCTTCCACAACCGTTGAACTACTCTAACGATGGTTCGGAGTCCAACACTTGGCTCGATTCTACTTTGCAAGTTCGCTCTTAAGCGAGCTAGAAGTAGGTCACCATTCGGAATTGCTCCCACAACCGTTGAACTACTCTAACGATGGTTCGGAGTCCAACACTTGGCTCGATTCTACTTCGCAAGTTCGCTCTTAAGCGAGCTAGAAGTAGATCACCATTCAGAATTGCTTCCACAGGCGGAGGCTACCCCTTTGCCGCATAAGGTTCGCTCATCTTTCAAATTCGCGCGATTAAATGCAGAGCTCGGCACCACTAGCCGAACACTCATGGCGCCACCCCTAGACGAGCAAAGGACCAGTTCAGGGACCTCGACACGATGAACACAGTCACAAACAAAACAACCACACAAAGCCACTGAAAACGCGCAAGTCTAAGAAAGAAATATCATTTAAGAGTGGAGACACAGTACATGGCGACCCTTCCTTACAACCAAAATTACAAGGCGTCAAAAAGCAAAAATTACAATGCCGACTTGTTACACTTAGGCTAAATACAAAGGTTTCCAAAACAAAAATCTTCAGTGCCTCCGTGGCGCAGGGATGTTCCGCTTCAAGGACACTCGAGGTCGGCGACGTTTGCCTCCGGAGCCCGACCCCAAACCAGCGAATTGAGACGTGTCCTCGGTGCTGCTCCTAACAGTCGCTCCGACGGACGCTCCGCTCGATGAAATGGCAACAGCGCTTTGTGCATCCCCCGGACTAGGTTGGCCGATGGGCAAACGGGTCGCGAGCTCATAAAACGAAATGCCCCGCTCGCTCTCCGCGCGAGTACATGAAGTGCTCCTCACATTGATCGGCCCCGAACGCAGTTTGAGGCGAGCCACCTCCGCCTCCAGCTCTGAGATCCGTTCCCTCAGAGAGTCATCTTTTACATTGACCTCGAAGCGAGGAGGTATTGCGGAGCTCGGGATGCCAGAGCGACTGGCGATAAGGCGGCGGAGATGGGTGACTTCGATGCTCTTGTCTACCATGGCTCTCTTCAGGGCATCGACCTCGGCCATCAGTTCGTCCCGTTCGGTCGTCAGTTTGGCCACCTCGGCCATCAATCCCTCTCCCTCTGTCCGAAGCTCCGTCTCTACCGTTTGCAGGTGACGAATCTCAGAGAGCAGGTCATCTCTCTCCGCTGTTATTTTTGACAAAGTGTGGCGGATGCACTTGAGCCGAAGGCCATAGCTAAAGGCAGTCGACGAACCATCATCCTCTCCTAAGGGGGCCATCACGGCGATCCTGCTCTCCAGTTGCTGGATCTCGATGTCTCGCCGACCCAGGATGAGTTGAAGGTGGTTCCGCTCGCTTACGGCTCTGCGCAATCCCAGCTCGACTTCATAGAGCCGCTCCCGGCACCTTGTCAAGCACAGCCTCGTCGCCCCTAAACCAACCTCGGGACGAGCGTTGTCTTCCGAGCAAGTAGGCTCGACGGCTTGAGTCACCACCGCAAGCTGAAAAGAAGTCGAAGCAAACAACAAATTTTCAACACATTGCCGAACTCCTACACTTAGTCAATTTTCAAGAGTTTTTGAGAAAAGATAGAGAGACGCAAAGTCGAGCCCAAAAAGGTGTTTTCATTCATTACCAAAAAAAAGCGGTGGCCAGTCCGCGATTAGGCATTACATTTAAAAACAAAAAGAAGAAAAGAAAAAACAAGCAAGGTCAGGGCATGACCACTTTACCAGGGCGACGAGAGTGGGTGGGGGTCGACGTCCCTGAAGGGGTCACCACCGCCAGCGGGGTGACCACAAACCCCTGGACCTCGGCAACGACCTCGACCTCAGGCTCGACCTCGTCTTCCCCTTCTTCTTCTTCTTCTCCCTCCGACTCGGGGTCGAAGCCTTCGACGTGGCCCTGGGAACAATCTCTATCCCGAACAGTCCACGTCAGGGTATGCCTTCGTCACCCGAGCAAGGGCTTCGGCGTAGGCTTTAGCCATGTTCTGGGCAAGAAAGCTTTGCGCCTTCACCATGGTCGCGTCCTCAGCCTCCTTCACCATGGCAGCCTTGGCCCCTATTGCTTCGGCCAATTGTTTGGCCGCCTCCTCCTTCTGGCGAAGAAAATCTGCCCTCCAGCTTTGCGACCTGACCCTCGAGGTACTCGACCCTCGTCGTCCTCCCTTCGAACTCGACCCTGAGCTTGTCGAGCTCGTTCCCCATCCGAGCCTTCTCCTTCCGAGCTTGGTCGGACTCCTGCTTCAGCTCCTTCTCCAGAGCTGTCAACCTCTCCGAGAGGTGACCAAAGTGGACGATGATCTGCGATAGGAGAAGAGATGTTAAAAGAGTTAGAGAAATCAGACATAAGAAAGACCAAAGACGGCAAAAAGTTCAACACTTACCGAGACCGCCGAGCGAGAAATCTCGATGACGTCATCGCCTTCCAGCCCGGCCTCCATGGCGGCCCGGTCCTTCGGCGTAGTCAGGTGCTTGACCACCTGCATGCTCGCCAAGGAGTTGCCGAGGAACCCGTCATGCTTCCGAACTTGCCGGTCCAGAACATGAATCCTCTTATGCTCCTCGGTCAGGAGCTCCTCGGCCACCACCGTCAGCAGGGGCGTCACCATCTTGAGGGCTGCGGCGATGGGGAAGTCACCACCCTCGGTCGACGCCGAGGCACCTACATCGGCAGCGGCCAGGGCTCCCCTGGGTCTCCGCCTCCTCGACCACCTCCGTGACCCTCGGAGTCTTTGGGGTCGGTAACTTGGTGGCCACCCTCTTGTGCTTCTTCGGCGCCTTGCTAGCGAGACCAGCCCTCAAAGCCAACACTGCCTCGCAGTCCATCGCCTCTGCATCGAAAGCGAAGTTAGCACGATAAAAGTCATGAAAAATGAAGTATAAAAAGGAAAGCTTGGAAACGTAAGAGAAGCCGCGTACTGGGATCTACGCGGCAGAGCCCACCCCCCCCCCCCCCCCCACCCCCTGAACAAGACATCCTCAGTCAGCTCCTGCCAATCATACTTCGGCCGATCGAGAAGTGTCCGAACTGCCTCTTCATCTTCGGGGCGAAGCTTGGGCAGCGCCCTCACCCTCTTCGGCACCTCCTCCACCCAACTAGAGGGGATAGACCAGGCCTCCGCACTCTGCACTATCAAATACTTCTCGCGCCAGTGCTTTATGGATTCGGGGCATATGACGAGCCTACCACCATGCCTCGGCGCTAAGTAATACCGGAACTCCGACCGGTTCGCTTGATGAAGCCGGTAGACCGTCCGAAGTACACTCAGCTCCGGCTCGATCCCAGCGGCTTGGCAGTGAAGTACGAAACCGTTTATGACTCTCCATGCGTTCGGCATAAGTTGGATGGGGCTGACCCCAAACCACCTCAGAACGAGGATTGCGAACGGATGGAAAGGTAGCCGTGCCCCGGCGATAAAGGCATCAATCGGCCAGCAACACATAGTCACTGGCAGTGGCAAGTTGGCCCTAACCCCGGGGCCCGGCAGCATATGTTCGTACTCCTCCGGAATGTGGAAACCATCCCGGATCACTGCCAAGTCTTCTTCGCAGAGGATCGACGTCGTCTCATCCGCCTCGGTCGTCTCCCTCGCTTCATTCTCTTCAAAAGCCCTCCCCTCCCATGAACAATGTGCTCGGCATGTTCCTCCGAAAGCTCTCGGACTCTGTGAAGTCCCGTCAGTTGCCCCGACAACCTCCCTGTAGCGCCCCGATTTCCAAATACTGGGATAACCGAGACACGAGCCAGAATCTTTCCTTCAATTAGTCACAATACACAGAAAAACAGGAGAATTTAAAACATTTTATTCAACACCCAATGTATTACAGGTTTGAATGTTATACAACTGCAATACATAATAGTGTTACTATAATACCTTTACAATCCCAAGTATTACACTTTCAACAATTTACATCAGAGTACAATGAATGAAGAACAACACTTGGTAATTCTCACTTGGGTACTTCTCAACTAATAGATAATCAACGTAAATATTACGGCGGAACTTAAAAAGATATCGACTCCTCGCTTTCTTTGCCTTGAGTCCTCCTGAATCTCGCACCTGTACTTCTGCGATCCAGTACCTATTGAAGTGGGGATGTCAGTATTCACTGACGCTTTAAGGCTGATAACATAGCAGTGAATCTCCCAAAACAACATACAGAAACATGACAATTGTGTCGGTGTAGTTGAAGTGTTCATGAGTGCTATGACTAGAATCTAATGTAATATTAACTATGCTAGGATGCTCTTATTCTAATGCAAGCAAGTCTCCGGAACAGTATGCATCCCATACTACATACGCCCCATCTCAAGCCGTTTTCTCCATATGGGGATTTGAACCCACGCCATGATTTCTACTTTTGCACCCATCCTGTTCCTGACATGATACTACATGACTGGTGACTATTGCCCGGCGTACCGGACCTCACACTAAAAGCCAACACAAATTACAAGATACTTGTCAACCTTCTTCCGTGCTCTCAACTCGTCATGAGAAGGCATAGAACCTGCCGGGATCGTAGGGTCTATTTCCCTAGGAACCTTCTCGTTCTTATCATGGTACATTCAGAAATTAACAATCAAGATACGAAACCCGTGCTCCCAACTTGTCATGAAAAAGCACAGCCCGTATCCCTTTGACAGGGGAATACATCCCGATAACACCACCTAGTGTCAGCCTATAGGAGAGGTTGGATTATAGGGTATCACCCCTGACACCAACCCTCACCCTTTGGCAATTGATAGCTAAAAATGGTTAAGTAACTGTTACTACCCTAACGATGTCACTAACCCTTAACCAACAAGCGGGACATAGCACTGTGCTTTCAACTCGACATGAAAAGCACCATATGTGTCCCTCTTCTAACCAAACAAGCGAGACACGACATTGTGCTTCCAACTCGGCATGAAAAGCACTGTACGTGTTCCCCTTCTAACCAAACAAGCGAGACACGGCACTGTGCTTCCAACTCGGCATGAAAAGCACTGTACGTGTCCCTCTTCTAAAGAGTGCCACAATTAACCTGTCTTAACCTAGACTTTTCAAGATCTCATCGGATCTACTCACAGCCTACAATACCTACATATGAGCCAATTAAGCTACGTATGAAGCCAACCGTTACATACGGCCCAGGTGAGCCACGTATGAGATGACTACTTACAAAAACAACCATACAGGTAATCAAACCTAGAAGCAACCAAACGTCCTTACTAGCAAACTTGATCTTCTATTATTAGAAGCAACAGAAGAATCTACTGATAGCCTAAATAAGACATTCTACCAATGCGAAGCCCAAAACGACCTAACAACTTTTATATATGAAGCTACAATATACCATTCAAGCATGCATGACTCTTGAATCTAGAATGACTAAGCAATCTCAACATGAGTTCCTTCTAGGGGATTAGCTAGAACGACCTCGCAACTTAATATTGCAACTACAAAATGATTTGTTCTTCACTAGTTACAATCCACATCATGCTAGTCCTCTACTAGCACAATTTACGATAACATGATAGTTCCTTACTAACGCTATAACTACAACGCGATAGTTAATACTATAACCACAACGTGATAGTTATTACTATATCTACAACACGATTAATATCTTTGCTAAACACTTTAACTACAAGCATGGATACAACTTACGTAGAAATCCGCTATAAGTTAAAGCATGAATAGCTACTAGATTTAAGCATGGATATCTCTTACTACTTTAAGCATGGTTAATTGCTACAACTTAGCATGAGTACTAATAATTTAGCATGGTATACAACCTTAACCATTCCTACAACAATCCTAGGCATGGTAAGTAATTCAACATCAATCCTACACATACCTAAGCATGGATTATACTTTCCTACAACATTCTAAGCATGGTAGATTAATCCAATATTAATCCTACAACAAGCTAAGCATGGATAGGTACTTAGCATCAACCTACAATATTCTAAGCATGATAGGTAATCAACAATAATCCTACAACAATCTAAGCATGGATTATACTTTCCTACAAGGAATGAAACATGGTATGATACCTTCCTACCCTAAAACATGGTATTTATTTTTCCTACAAAGAATGGGACATTGTATGATACTTTCCTACCATCATCTAAACATGGTAGTTATTTTTCCTACAATAAATCAAGCATGGTATAATACTTCCCTACCATAATCTACACATAGTATTTATTTTTCCTACAAGGAATTAAGCATGGTATGATACTTTCCTACCATCATCTAAACATGGTAGTTATTTTTCCTACAAGGAATTAAGCATGGTATGATACATTCCTACCATCATCTAAACATGGTAGTTATTTTTCCTACAAGGAATTAAGCATGGTATGATACTTTCCTACCATCATCTAAACATGGTAGTTATTTTTCCTACAACAAATCAAGCATGGTATAATACTTTCCTACCATAATCTACACATGGTATTTATTTTTCCTACAAGGAATTAAGCATGGTATGATACTTTCCTACCATCATCTAAACATGGTAGTTATTTTTCCTACAAGGAATTAAGCATGGTATGATACTTTCCTACCATCATCTAAACATGGTAGTTATTTTTCCTACAAGGAATTAAGCATGGTATGATACTTTCCTACCATCATCTAAACATGGTAGTTATTTTTCCAACAATAAATCAAGCATGGTATAATACTTTCCTACCATAATCTACACATGGTATTTATTTTTCATGCAAGGAATGAAACATGGTAATGCTGTTTAGCATTAATCTAAGCATGGATAACTACTTGTTAGCTATTACAAGGGCCATTTATCTTTCTTTCCTTCCTTCTTTCTTTATGAACTACCATTTACATTTAAACATAACCTCTACTAAAACTTCATTTAAACATAAACATCTATTTAATAATCATGAGCATCTACTAAAATTTTACATAACATAACATCTACAACTGCTTCATTTTAACATCTACTACTACTACTTTATTCGAAACATACACATCTACTACTAAAATATCTACTAAATCTTTATTAGCATCTATTTCTTATTATTACTAGTGAACATAAAAAAGAGATCTTTTAATCATTCTACAACTAGTGATTTAGATAGTTTCCTTTTCATACTTTAGAATTTACATCTACAATGGTTCTTTCTTACTTAAGATTAAATAACAATGAAACAAGCAAAATAAATAAGTAAAGAACTCTCAATTTGGTTCAACCAATTATATGCATTCTTTTTAGTCCCAATGTTCAAGTGTATGTTCTACAACCCCCAAAATGGGTGTATTCACAAGGTCCATATGCTTATGTATGAGTCCACATTCAAGTCCTACAACCCAAAATGGTTGTATACAAGGTCCATATGCATGTGTTCTTTTTAGTCCAATTAATAACATAAGAACAACAACTACAACCATAAGATTCGATCTTTATGTGTTTATTAGCCATTACCACTAGTTACTTTCTTTCACCCATACAAGTTACAACACATATCACAAACCAACATACAACAATATCACAAGGAAGCACCCAAAATAAAAAGAAACAAAACAAGGAGGATGAGAAGAAGAAGTAACCAAAAACAACAACTCAAACAAACAACAATCAAAAGAGAAACCCCCACCTTAATCTTTTTGTAGGAAGGACTAGCCTATGCTCCTTATCCTTCCCCTTATCTCCTAAGAACTCCTAAGAAACCTACAAAGAAAACTCTCAAGTTAGTCTTTGTTCTCTCTTTCTTTTCCTTTCTTTCTTTTTGGTCTTCTAAAATGAGACAAGTGATGAAAGGAGGAGATATTTATAGGTAGAGGAGAAGGGGAGAAGTGCAAAATTGCACTCACCATTTGCACAAAACCCCTTCCCCAATTCAAGGGTCGGCCATGCTCCTAGGGTGGTAGGGATGAGGTGGAGGTATGGTGCTATGGTGAGGTGGAGGTATGGGTGTGAGCTTCTAGAAGAGTTCTCCTAATTCTCTCATGAACACTTAATCTAGGTTAATCCAACTTAGCCATTTGTCATGCAAGAGAAGTATTTTGTCCAAAAATACACACTTACATAATTTGTACAATGTACTAATTCGGTACAATACAAAGGTACGTATATGTATATGCATATACCGAAAATATTAGCATAAACTGTATAAAAATAATTAAAATTTGAAAATAATGATAAAATAAATTTTATTATCAATTCGGAGGATCAAGGTACCAATTTAATACACTACGGATGTACACAGACTGGTATATGTGTACAGATAATGTTTATGAACAACCCGGGTGAAAGTCACCAAAATACTTCAATTCTGGAATGAAACAAAATAATAATAATATAATAATAAAATAATAATTTATACAAGGTAATATCCGTCCGGGATATTACAATACTCCCTCCTTAGAATAGTTCTGTCCTCAGAACTACGTTAAGTTAGGAAAAACGAAAACAACAGACACAAAATAGCACAGACACAGGGTAAGAGATGAACAATTTTTGAATAAACCGTTGCATGGATTCCACATATACATATATAAATCCAAAAAAAGTGTCATATCCTTCATACGCATCATCCTTCCTACGTCTATATCATATATTACATATGGTCCAAAATAAGACCCAAAAACAACTTCAACTTAGTTGCACCCCCTTCCTTGCACGCTGGTGATGACTTTCTTGCCTTCATTGGCATCATCTTCTACAAGTGCAAATACTCGTCCTTGGCGAAGCGGCTCCTTTCCCTTATGGTTTACTCCTGGGGCTGATCTGCTGTTATTCCTCTGAAACTGGGGACAATCTGGTCGGATATGACCAGTCTTCCCACATTTGTAACAAACACGGGTATCCATCTGAGGGTCCTTCCGTGGGCACTGGCTCATAAAATGGCCTTGCTCTCCACACAGAAAGCAGCTTCCTGGCTTGGCAGCTTCAAATTTGACATCTGGTTTTCGAATTTTCTGCTTCTGCCCTTTGTTCTCGAGCCCTGATGCTGGTGCATACCTCTTTCCCTCAGTCCACTTCCCAATGTTCTCTTGCAGATTTGGCCCTCGGTTCATGTCAAGCTCTGTCGTTGCCGCACGACGGACCAGTTTGTCGAACCTCCGAATGCAAAAAGGTACCATCCTCGTTCTGAGTGCCGGTCTGAGTCCTTGCTCGAATCTCTTGGTCTTTTTGACCTCATCCTCTACCATTTCTGGAGCATAACGGGACAGTTGCGTGAACTTGGTCTCGTACTCACGAACTGTTAAGCTTCCTTGCTTCAGGTTGAAGAACTCCATAGCCTTGTCCTCCTGCACATCTAATGGAAAGTAGTGTGTCCTGAACTCCTCCAAGAAGCCTTCCCAGGTAATGGGTCCTTCACCCATGCCCCTCTTCACCGATTGCCACCAGACCCTGGCGTCTTTTTTCCAGCAGAATGCTTGCCAACCTGACCTTGCTCTCATTTGGTGTCTGCATGTAGAACCCCGTATTTTCAAATTTTATTTTTATATTTGAAAATGAATTTAAATTTATTTTTGGGGATTTAATGAATATTTTCAAAAAAATTTATCCTTTGAACACGTGCAAAACACGTGCAAATACTTTTGAGAAGTTGGAAAAATTAAGTTTTCTTTATGAAAAATCATTATTTAATATTTGGGATTTAATTAGTATTTTTCCAGATTTTTCTGAAATTTATTGGAGCTATTTGCAATTTTTGAGAAAATAAGGACCTTTTTGCAAATTCGACTTTTTAGGGGTTAAAGTGCAAAATGTGATTTCTGGACGTTTTGAACAGTATTGATTGAGATTTAGAATGTATATTTTCTTATAAATCCTAAATTGAATGAGTTTTGATGGAATTTCCAAAGAATGATCTATATATGTAAATTGTATTTTGGAAAGGGTTGTTTTGCAAAAGTGTGGGTAAAACCCTAATAATCAATCCGGCATATTTAAGGGATTTTTCTCCCAGCCATCATTATTGATAAAATACAGAATTTTGGGAGATCTACTTTTGGTGGAGAAGGAGACCTTGGATCTAGCAAAAGGAGGATTCTTTTCGTGGACTTCTCAAATTCTAAGGTGAGAGATATGAAAATTGTTGTGTTGTTTGATTTATGTGAGATATATAAAAATTGTTTTGTTGTTTGATGTATGTTTTGTTGTTTGATTTGATGTTTTGCATGAAAGAAACTTGTCTTGTTGATTGATCTATGTGTGCAAGTATCATTGATATATATATTGATTTGATGTTGGGAACAATTTAGATCTCGTAATGTGGTATGAATCATGGGAATAATTGTGAATGAAATAGTAGATCTTTATTATTGAAATTGGTTGCTAAAAGCATGTTGAGATTTGTGTATGAACACCTGGACATTAGATTCATAATTCGGATTTGATTTAGATTTGTGAAAGAATTTAGATCTTGTAAAACCCTAACGAAAGGAATTGTGATTTAGAATATGAGAACTTAAATCTTGACTTATTGATGTTTTGAGTGATATATATATGCATATATCAGATGAAGACTCGTTGAGATTTATTATTTTCCTGAATACGAACTATTTTCATAAACATTGATCATTAGAAAGCTTCAGAATTTGATTTTGTAATCAGACCTAAGTTTTGAAATCTGTAGGCCGACAGTCGACTGGCCTACTGTGCATTCGACTGGTACGAGCCTGACATTTTATTTTAGAATCTTTGAAAAGTTGTTCTGGACAGTCGACTTAGCTCATAGGCAGTCGACTGGTCCACTGAAGAAATTATTTTTGTGAAAATTAATTGTCCTTCTGGACAGTCAACCTATATCCATTTAAGTCGACTTATATACTTAGAATATTTTTGAGAAGATTATTGGAATTTACCTCGGATAAGTCGACTGGTACCTTTTCTTAAGTCGACCGTTATTTGACTTAGTTTATTTTTGTAAAATTTTGGTAATTCGTCCTCTGGACAGTCGACTTACTAAGATATAAGTCGACTGGTACTGAAGGATCTTTGTGAACTTTAGTGCTATTTCGAATGATTGGTTCTTCAGATAATTCAGTCTATACTTGTCATTCAGTTCAGTATTTGATTAAGCATTTGACTATGAGATATTCAGTTAAGTATTAAGTTTGAGACATTTAGTTGAGCCACTCTATTTAGTGGAACTTTAGCTTAGACTTTTGAGTTTGAGTCTCTAGAGGTGTGTGACCCTAGTATACCGGTGTTGAGTTATTTGTTGAGGCCCTTTGAGGCATTTCAGTTATTGAGTTTTGAATTTAGGCCGGTAGGGTACATCACTCTAGGAGATTCGTTAAGTAATTAATTAACCCAAAATGATAAGGACAGGCACTAGTGGTGATATGATGAACGGGAACATGAGTCAAGAACCTCAGTATGGCTTTCGGTGTGGGATTTAATCTCCGAAATTATCACAGTAGATTATTAGTGGTGTGGGATATGTCTCCGGAATTATCACAGTCTTGTGGTGTGGGACAATCTCCGGAATTATCACGGTAACTCTTGTGGTGTGGGATTGATCTCTGGAATTATCGGAGTCGAGGTGAAGCACATGTGGTATTCGTGTGGTGATGTGTCAATGTTTCGGTGTGGGATTTAATCTCCAGAATTATCACATTAGATTATTAGTGGTGTGGAATATGTCTCCGGAATTATCACAGTCTTGTGGTGTGGGACAATCTCCGGAATTATCACGATAACTATTGTGGTGTGGGATTGATCTCCGGAATTATCGGGCATGAGATACTAACCATGGTTTATCTTTATCTCGTAGTAGTCATCGTGTTAGGATTAGTTCATAACGCGGGGATTGAACCCTACGAAGTGAAGACGTTAAGGGCTTGCACCGAACCTATGTAGAATGGGATGCATAGACTTCGACAAGTACGCATTAGAGAGTCTGCATATAGAACTTGTGTTTTCTTGGCTTTGTTTATGCATGTGGTTTTTCTTGTTTTTTCTACACGTCACTTAGCTTAGTATCACTTGATGTTTTATGTTACCTATCATTTCGTACTTCCCATAATCATTTAGTACTTGTTGTTTAAGAATTTATGAGGCATGATCTTTTATATTGTTTGTTTATTTTTATATTTCTCACACCATTTATGGCTGACCCCTTTAGTTTGGGGGTTAGGGATCATCTCTAGCCTCACATGTTGCAGGTAGTTGCTTAGAGTTGGAGATGGAATGCTTAAGTTGGTTTTGAGATGTAATATATATATAAGAGATTTGTGTAAATTTGTAATAGCACTCTTGAGATAAATTTGTGTTGTAAATGAAGAGAATATTGAGTTGAGTTTGTTTTGAATTCCGCTGTGCATTGTAAATGATTTGTTGTAATAAAAAAGTTTGAAAATTTTAGTGGTGTTGATTATGTTTAATATTATGTTGAAGTGGATCACTGGGAATGTGCCACGTATTTTCTAAGATATCATATTAGAAATTCGGGGCGCTACACAACATCACCTCGAATACGGTCTCTACTTGACGAATCCAATCGTCAGCCGCTGTCGGGTCTGCCTTTCCCTCGAAAATAGGTGGCCTCATTCTTTCGAATGATTCGACCATTTTAATGGGGTCGGTAGTTGCTGCTCCCTGATTACCTCCGGGTGCTCCCTGTTGCTGCATAGTGTTTCTGCTCGCCTCGGCTAGGTCTCCAAGTGCCTGGTAAATACGAGCTAATTCCATCCCTACATCCAGCCATGTGCCATTTCCTCCACTACCCTCGCCCTCACTTTGGTTGTTCCTACCATTTCTGGTTTCGTGAGACATCTGGTGGAAGACAATAAACATGGGTATTAACCAAGATATAGAAAATTTATAAGACATAAGTTGAAAGAAACAACAATATGAATTACAATCACCTACAACTAGCTAACACCCGACTCCTAAAAGGCATCCAGCCGCTGAGCGCTCTTGACACCGACCATGTTACATGGAAAGTTGGGGTTCGGCACCAGCCGCCGAGCGCTCTTGACACCGACCATGTTACATGGAGAGTTGGGGTTCGGCACCAGCTGCCGAGCGCTCTTGACACCGACCATGTTACATGGATAGTTGGGGTTCGGCACCAGATGCCGAGCGCTTTTGACACCGACCATGTTACATGAAAAGTTGGGGTTCGGCACCAGCCGCCGAGCGCTCTTGACACCGACCATGTTACATGGAGAATTGGGGTTCGGCACCAGCTGCCGAGCGCTCTTGACACCGACCATGTTACATGGAAAGTTGGGGTTCGGCACCAGCCGCCGAGCGCTCTTGACACCGACCATGTTACATGGAGAATTGGGGTTCGGCACCAGCTACCGAGGACTCTTGACACCGACCATGTTACATGGAAAGTTGGGGTTCGGCACCAGCTGCCGAGCGCTCTTGACATCGACCATATTACATGGAAAAATTGGACCTCGGCACCAGCTGCCGAGTGCTCTTGACACCGACCATGTTACATGGAAAGTTGGGGTTCGGCACCAGCTACCGAGCGCTCTTGACACCGACCATGTTACATGGAAAAATTGAACCTCGGCACCAGCTGCCAAGCGTTCTTGACACCGACCATGTTACATGGAAAGTTGGACCTCGGCACCAGTTGCCGAGCGTTCTTGACACCGACCATGTTACATGGAAAAATTGGACCTCAGCACCAGCTGCCGAGCATTCTTGATACCAACCATGTTACATGGAAAAATTAGACCTCGGCACCAGCTGCCGAGCGTTCTTGACACCGACCATGTTACATGGAAAGTTGGACCTCAGCACCAGTTGCCGAGCGTCCTTGACACCGACCATGTTACATGGAAAAAGCTACCTCGGACCTCGTCGAACTCCCTCTCTGTACTCACAACCTAGCCGAGGTGCCTCTGCTCTTCGGAAGAAGGCACCGAACCACCCACGGACTTCGGCCTCTTGGGCAGCGAACGCTCAAAGGGGTCGGCGATGTGATACAAGCATGTAGGCCGCACAACGAAGGAAAACAACCGAGCCATTCGCCAAAAAATTGCGAAAAAACAATTGAAAATTCGGGAAGTTAAGGAAGAACTCCTGGACAATAATTATAAAGTTAGGGAAACATTTTCTAATCCCCAAACAAATAATTATTGCCCAGAACAATCTTTTAAAACCCCTGAACAACGAATTGACACTTCGGAAAGATAAACGAAAACACTGCATGATCCGAAGAACTCAGGAGCAACTAAAAGTACAACTAACTTGAAAAATTACCGCACTACCTCCTTCAAGATTCAAAACCTCCCATTTGGACTCTGACACAACTCCACTAGCCATTAAAACAGTAAAACTACTCCTCAAAGGCTGATCAAGCTCAGTCTTCGGGAGTGGGGGGCTTGTGATATGGCCAAAAATGGGATTTAATTGGAACCGTCCAAATCAGGCACGAATCTTGAAGCCCAGGGGTAAAACGGTAATTTCACCTACCAATGGGTCTGAAGCGGGTACGGGTCCTCCTTTTCGAAGACCCACTAACTCGCAAACGGATCCACCTCAACTGGGTGCGGGTTTTAACCCGCAGCAAACCCGGTCCAGAAAGGATAGAATTAGGGTTTCTGATTAAATCCTAATCAACGGCCCTGATTCATATCTATCCTTTCACTGGGGATTAGGAATTACATTCCATATCTAACCACAGGGATTACATTCCTAATCTGACCCCAGCGGCGCCTATAAATACCCCTCATCCATCTCTATTAAGAGGTAATCAATCTTTTGCCAGTTTTACGCTCTTTCATAATCACTTCTGGTTACTGACTTGAGCGTCGGAGGGTGCGTCGCCGGGATCAACCCCGGTGTCTCGCACTTTTTTGCAGGTAAACGGCGGGAGTTAACGGTCAAAACTCCGGCGGAACAGGTAACAGGTTCGCTACTCAAAGTTTCCCAAGAATCCACAAATACTATCTGTTTGCCCCCACACCAGATTTAGCGGTAACACCACTGTTATCGGAACTTGACTTTACGTATGCATTGGAACCGGGATGGAGTCTGTTTTCTAGAACTTCTAACGGATCCACATTTGATAGTCTGTTGTAGCGGAAAATCCAATTTTGGTACAGTAACCTACTGCTGTTCAGAATTGAGTTTCTATGTTTTGATAATATAATCGAATCTATGTTGTTGTATTTGGTGCATAGAATTATATGAATTGCATTGTACGATCTTAGTGTTGCATTGTCATCGTTCTAGTGTTCCTTATTGATCGTCTTATCGTTTCTCCATTGATATTATTGTCCCTATTGTTCCCTATTGGTATCGTGATATTGCCAAACGTTATTGTATATTGATTGAATAAAGAATTGTTATTCAAGCTGGGGTTTCAAGGTGATTTAAGTAGTGGACAATGTAGAGACTGTACTCGAAGGAGGGGCCCGTGTTTTCCTAAATTGTGTTATTAGATCATGTTTGATCGATTGATTGAGGCATACGGCAGTAACTCAATCTATCGTGTATTGTATCGTGGCCAAATTATCGTATCATGCATCAAAGAGTGAATCGTGATTAGTGAATAATGATTATCGTTGCCGAGTACATGATCTATAGAGTATACAACTTAGGTCTAAGCAACATTGATTGTATGCATCGAACCTGTGGTATGAGATGTGGTAGTACGTGAATTAGTTAGGACTAAATTGAATAATAGACTTAAGATTTTCATCACATCGTCCTTGCATATCATCATCGCTATTGAACATTGTTATCGTTATTATTTACATTTATTGTTATCTTTTATTATTATCATTATTGATCAACGTTATTGCATATTGTATCATCATCGTTTTGCCACTATTCATTGTTATCGATCCTATTATTTCATTGAATTCATTGTTATATCGTTATTGTCATTGTTCACTGCTTTCCTCTACTTGCTGTCCATAACTTGCTCTAAGGATATATTATTTTCTCTTTTTAGATGAACAGCTAATAGGTAATCAAGGAGAATTGCCTGATGGATTGGGAGAACAACACTAGTGAAGGAATTGATTGCATCGCTACTTATTTGTTTATTTACCGTTTATGTATTGGAGAACTAAATCAATGAATGTTGTTATTTTTATTGTATTGTGGTCATTTGACCCCGAATGGTTATTTTTTCCAGATTTGGTTATCTTATTGTTATTTCATGTTGCAATTCGTTTTGTGATTCATGTGATTATTCTTATATTCATGTGTGGTTGTGTAACGCCCCGAATTCCTAACCTAGGAACTATGACATTACTCCAGTATCTTCCTTCAAATGAGTCACAACACACAAAAATCACAGGAAATTAAAAACTTTTATTACATCAAATATCATTACATTGTCCAGTTTAATTACAATAATTATCAAGAATATAATATTACAACAATTTACAATGAGTTACAATAAATGGACAATATCTTGACTTGGATGCTTTAACCAACTTGAGTACCTCGCGCCTCCAATACAGTGGATGGTCCTGCAACTGAAGAATGGGCATGTCAGCAGAATACAATTGACGTAATGCTTTATATGACTATCCTCTCTATGCCATACTATTGTGAATCCAAACCTCAACAACCACTAAATTTTACGACAAACAAAATGTGAGCAAACACAGGTGTCGGTGTGTGACATCACCTAGAACTAATGCACACCCAATGCACACGATGCTCTTAGTCTAATGCATGCTTTGTTGGAGAGATATGCATCCCATACTACATATTCCCTAAACAAATGATGTTCTCCACATTACTGGGGTTTGATCCCCCGCCATGCAACCTATCTTGTGCTTTATCCTGTCTCGAACATTAGTGATGAAGAGATTGCATTCACCACAGTCACTGTAGTCAATAGTGGTGTCAGGGTAACCCCTTTTTTGTTTCCCACTATGACCGGTGGTAGTCGTGCGGTCTTTCTTTTCCGACGCTACCGTAAAAATGTCAATATCATAGAAAGTTCCTCCTTCCGGACCTCTTTCAAAAACTGTAATACGGGCATAAGGCTACACGGTACCCCTGCTAGCCAAGAATATTAGAGTTCCACGTACAATGCTTCACTCTAAGTCCTTGCCCATGTTGAATAGCATAGGACATGGTGGAATCTAAAGGTTTCCCCTCTTCTCAACTAGTTCACATCCTTACACTAAGTCGAACTTGCAGTCGAGACGACATCGCCCCACCAGTCCTTTTCAAAAGTTGTTACGAGCATATAGGCACACATGCCGAGAGTCGTGGAGCCCTACACCTAACCGGAGTCTTGTTCAACGCTCCCTGCCGGCGTTAAACTGAACTCCCCGTTCTAAAAAGCCCAATTTTATTAGATTCCGACAAGTATAGCAAAAGTTATGAGCTTTACAATTTTCAGCTTTTGCTGTCCTTTTTGTTGTTCTTGAATTATGTTCAAAGAGCTGGATTTTGAGTTCTATAAGTAATCTGAAAAATTGGTCAACTAGAAAATTGTAGTAGATGTTCTTCCCTTTTCAAAAAGTCCAATTTTGTTAGATTCCGATAAGTATAGCAAAAGTTGTGAGCTTTACAAGTTTCAGCCTTTGTTGTCCTTTTTTGTAGTTCTTGAACTGTGTTCGAAAAGCTGAATTTTGATCTCTATAAGGAATTTGAAAATGTGGTCAACTAGAAAGTTGTAGTAGATGTTCTAACCTTTCCAAAATTTCTAATTTTTTTTATATTCCAATAAGTATAGCAAACGTTGAGAGCTTTACAAGTTTCAACTTTTGCTGTCCTTTTTTTGTTCTTGAATTGTGTTCAAAGAGCGGGATTTTGAGCTCTATAAGGAATATAAAATAATGGTCAACTAGAAAATTTTAGTAGATGTTCTTCCCTTTCCAAAACGTTCGATTTTGTTAGATTCTGATAAGTATAGCAAAAGTTGTGAGCTTTACAAGTTTCAACTTTTGCTTTCCTTTTTGTTGTTCGTGAATTGTGTTCAAAGAACTGGATTTTGAGCTCAATAAGGAATCTGAAAAAGTGTTCAACTAGAAAGATGTAGTAGATGGTCTCACCTTTCCAAAATGAAAAATTTTGTTAGATTCCGATAAATATAGCAAAAGTTGTGAGCTTTACAAGTTTCAGTTTTTCCTGTCCTTTTTGTTGTTTTTGAATTGTGTTCAAAGAGCTAGATTTTGAGCTCTATAAGGAATCTGAAAAAGTTGTCAACTAGAAAGTTGTTGTAGATACTCTCCCTATTCCAAAAAGTCCAATTTTTTTAGATTACGATAAGTATAGCAAAATTTGTGAGCTTTACAAGTTTCAGCTTTTGCTGTCCCTTTTGTTGTTCTTGAATTGTGTTCAAAGAGCTAAATTTTGAGCTCTATAAGGAATATGAAAAAGTGGTCAACTATAAAGTTTTAGTAGATGTTCTCCCCTTTCCAAAACGTTCGATTTTTCTAGATTTCGATAAGTATAGTAAAAGTTGTGAGCTCTACAAGTTTCAGCTTTTGTTGTCCTTTTTGTTGTTCTTGAATTGTGTTCAAAGAGCTGGATTTTGAGCTCTATAAGGAATTTGAGAAAGTGGTTAACTAGAAAGTTGTAGTAGATGTTCTTCCCTTTCTAAAAAGTCCAATTTTGTTAGATTCCAATAAGTATAACAAAAGTTGTGAGCTTTATAAGTTTCAGCCTTTTGGTGTCTTTGTTGTTCCTTAAATTATGTTCAAAGAGCTGGATTTTAAGTTCCATAAGGAATCTGAGAAAGTTGTTAACTAGGAAGTTGTAGTAGATATTCTGAGCTTTCCAAAATGTCCTACTTTGTTATATTCCGGTTAGCGAAGTATGAGTTATGACCTTTACAAGTCACAGTAGCTGGCCTATTGGCTGAAGCTTCGCTCTTTAGATTGTTCGAAGTTTTTGTACCTCTTATTGACTGAATTTGAGAAGGTTGTCGACTGGAGAGTTGTAGTAAAGGATCTCATCTTTCCAAAATGTCAAATTTTGATAGATTTCGATAAGTATAGCACTGGCTATGACTTTTACAAGTCACAGCAGCTGGCCTTCATCGGTTGAAGCTCGTAGATTGTTTGAAGCTTTTCTATCTCTTATTGACTGAATCTGAGAAGGTTATCAACTGGAGAGTTGTAGTAGATATTCTTACCTTTCTAAAATGTCCTATTTTGTTATATTCTGATAAGCTGAGTAGGAGTTATGACTCTTACAAAGTCACAGCAACTGGCCTTTCAGCGGAAGCTTGCTGCTTAGGTTGTTCGAGATTTTTCTACCTCTTATTGACTAAATTTTAGAAGGTTGTCAACTAGAGAGTTGTAGTACATATTCTCATCTTTCCAAAAGTCCAATTTTGTTGAATTCCGATAAGAGTAACATATTTAATTGCTTCTAGGTTGTTAGAAGGCTTTTTATGTTGCTTTTATGTATAAAAGATCAAGTTTTTGTTAGTAAGATTATACACGAAATTCTAGTTGATGTTAACTAAAGTTGTCGTAAATTGTTAGTAGTTTGAATCATGCACTTGATTATGAGTAATAAGATTTCCTTGTGCTCATAAGTCATGTAATAAGTATTGGTCCGTCTCATACGTACCTCACCTGGCTCGTATGTAGTTGTTTATTCATGCGTAGCTCATTGGGCTCGTATGTAGTAATTATCTTGAATAGATAGGCGATGAGTGGATCCGAGGAGATCCTGTGATGTCTAGGTTGAGACTTGGTAGATTGTGTCAACAATTGTTACACTCTCTTGAAGAAGGACACATGTGGTGTTTTTTTCTGATAAGTTAGAAGTACAGTGGCATGTCTCACTTGTTTCAATCTTTTGGTGCCATCTCATGGCAAGTTGAGAGTACCTTGTAGCTCGTACAGCCCTATTTGACCGGTTAGGGTTAGTGACATCGTTAGGGTAGTAACTGTTACTTGACTATTTTTATCTATGAATTTTCGAAGGGTGAGAGTTGGTGTTAGGGGTGATACCTTATAATCCTACATCTCCTATAGGCCGATACTAGGTGGTGTTATTGGGATGTATCCCCTTGTCAAAGGGATACGGGATATGCTTTTTCATGATTAATTGGGAGCACGGAATCCATATCTCGGCTATTAATTCCTGAAGTGCCATGATAAGAACGAGAGGTTTTCCTTGGGAAATAGACCTTATGATTCCGTAAGGTTCTATGCCTTCTCATGATGAGTTGAGGGCACGGCTCAAGGTTGGCTAGTATCTTGTGGTTTGTGTTGGCTTTTGAGTGAGGTCCAGTTCGTCGGGTAAATAGTGGCAAACATAGACACCACTATTGTACCGCAGTAGCAGGAACTAGACCGTATATGCAACCTCATCATTCATGTAGTATTGTGTCAGGAACGGGATGGGTACAAGAGTAGAATTCATGACACCGGTTCAAATATCCAAATATGGAGAAACGACTTGATGTGGACGAATGTAGTATGGGCTGCATACTGTTCGAGAGTCTAGCTTGCATTAGAATAAGTGCATTATTGCCTTAGTTAATCATGCATTAGAGTCTAAGTCATAGCATACACTGACACATCAATTATATATACACATTTATCTTTTCATCAACCTGGTTGTTTAAAGTTGAGATCTGTTGCTAGTCATCAGCCTTAAAGCGTCAGTATATGTACTGACGTCCCCACTTCAATAGATACTTGATTGCAAAACTACAGGTACAGGATTCAGGAGGATTCAAGGCAAGAGAAGCAAAGTGTTGATTCTTATTTTTAATTGGAACATCTGTTGTAATTTATTTTATGTTGGGAAGTATCCAAGTAAAGTACCAAGTGTTATATATTATACATTGTACTATGATGTAAATTTATTGTAAGTTGTAACACTTGGACTTGTAAGACATTATTGTAACACTGGTATAATGTATTGTAGTTTTATAACATTCGGACTTGTAATACATTTTGTGTTGAATAAAAGTTTTAAATTTTCCTATTTTTTCTGTGTAGTGTGGCTAATTGAAGGAAAAGATTTTGGCTTTGTCACGGTTTCCCAGTTATGGAAATCGGGGCGTTACACTTCTTTTGTCATTACTGACCTCCTGACTAGCTTATCAAACCTTCTGATGCCCAGTGGTATCATTCGTGACCTCAAATTCGGCCTCAAGCCCTGCTTGAATTTCTTGGCCTTCTTCGCTTCATCAACAATCAACTCAGGTGCACACCTTGATAGCCCAAAAATCTAAAAATCTGGAGATTTTACTCTAAGTGGGTAATTTTGCACAAAGACCCTTCTTTTTGTAATATCAGAAAATTCATAAATAATACCTAATAATAAATAATAGGTGTCCCCAAAATATTTTCAGACTTTGAACTCCCCAAAAAAATATTTGCACGTGTAAAAAGATAAATTTTAGAAAATATTTATTAAATCACCTAAAATTATTTTAATTAATTTATTAATCTCAAAAGAATTATTTAAAAATCTAGGGTGTTACAGCGCACCCGGGTGAGTCACTCGCCGTTTGCGCCAGACCCTCCATCGGTTACGCCGTAACTGCCAGCTCCTGAGATTAATGATCTGATCATTTCCAGATCTGAGATCAAGGAGAGTTCTATACTGCCCAGGGATCTCTCCATAACAGATTTTCCCAGACCTTTAAATAGAACATCTAATGTATTGTTACAAGGTAATCACTCTTTTTGCTACAGAACCCCTTGTAACACCCCGTACTTAAGCAGGTATGTATATATATATATATATATATATATATATATATATATATATATATATATATATATATATATATATATAATAAAATAAATAATATGTGAGAAGAAAGGTGGTGGTGTGGCCCATGGAGTTTCTATGTGGGGCTTGAATTAATGGTTTAATCAAGAGACCCATAGATTTAGATTATGGGGCTTAAAGGAAATATGCATTAATGAAAGTGTGCATGCATGGAGAGTGTGACGTAGGGTGCTTGGGATTTAATCCCACATTGAAAGATGAGTGTGTGAGGAGAGTGTATATATTAGGATTCAAATGATAAAGGATTACCTATAGGGTATACCCACCTTTTGATGGTGTCTGTGGTTGGCGTAGCTAGAGTTTTGTATCTGTTCTTTAGTGTGCGAGCAGGTGTAGCCGTGTGCACAGCTAAGCCGGGCTCGGGGCATTACATAATTGTATCAGAGCCGACTTTCGACACCGATTGTGGGTCAGAGTGGGTTAGAGGTACGCCTGACTAAGGACAGTATGCTGGTAGAGACCAGAGGCAGTACGCTTGTAACTCCTAATTCTGGATTTTCTGTATTTTTGTTTATTTTGATTATTGTAATTGGATTCCTTTATTGTATTATATTTTGGCTTGTTTGGTTCTTTTATTTCTCTCTTGATCGATTTATGTTCTTTTGGTTTGATCCTGTTCTCTTTGCAATTTTTGCTCTGTGTATTTTGAGTTCTATTTGTACTCCTTTGTGTTCGTCTCGTCTCATTGCATTCATTTTTTCTCTTTTTGGAGCCAAAACCGATACCCAGAAACCACATAATCTCAACCCAAAACCCAATTTCTTGATCCCGACCCTATTAATTAACCCTATTAATCTTTCTCTCTCTCGCTTCCATCGTTTCTCTCTCCTCGCACCCTACTTTCTTTCTTCTCTGTTTCTTCACAAACCCAAACCGCAACCTTAAACCCTATACCCCCGTTGCTCCACCGATCGACTTCCACTGTCTCCACCATCACCCTCGTCCCTTAGATCTTCACAGTCTCCACCGTCGTCATCCCCCATTGTCCTCACCATCACCGATTGAAATCCATCCACCGAAGCCTTCACCATTGCCGTAACCACTCACCGTCACCCTAACCCATCTCCGTGCACCCCCCATTGCCCTCATCGTCCGTCACCGCTCCACCGAGACCCCCTAGCGTCACCGTCGAGTCCTCGAGATTGTCGTGCACCGTCGTCCTCTGTTTTCGATTGCAAAAACAGAGCATTTCGCTCGTCGGAGTTGTCGTCTCCACCGTCGCTACCCGACCGTGGTGCCGTCACCTCCGCCGAGGTCGCGTCGTCATTTCGCCAGCCGTTGTAGTCATCGCGCCGCTTCGCCACACTGTTCTCTCTCTCTCCTATCGGAAGGTTGAAGACGAAATCCTATGGGTAGAAATTGGTGTTCTGTGTTCTGGGCACTTTGGATCGGATTCGCTGTTGTGTGTTTGGATCGGATCCGGTGTGGAGTTCAGGTGCTGAGTTGCTGTTGTTGCTTTGTTTGCTTGGATTTCTTTGGGAGTTTGCCCGGGATTCTAATCCCGTTATTCTTTACTATTCAAATTAACCGAGTAACACGCAAGTCTCCTCTTGAACTAATTTATTCTTTTGTTCAAGTTTATTTGATCTCCTGCAAGTAGATCCGTCCATTTTGTTATCAAACTACTTTTGACAATTCCGTTAAGATTATCGAGGATTTATACGAGCTAACCTGACATACACTTAAATTCTTGCTATCTCTTTGACCTAAAACCAGGTCCCCATTGTTTCATGCATATATATACTTAAATAACTAGATTCATGCATAGGACTACTTGATAACTTGGACATGTTGAATTGAACGTGCTAGATTGAATTTGACTGATGAATACTACCATGCCTGTGATAATTGTATCTTAAAGCTTAGAAATTGCATGTTGACACCTAGGATTCACCTGATTACCAATTTGCAGGCTGTATGTGATCATATGAATTATTTATTTGCCTATTCATGTTAAGACAATTTCTTGACTGCTAGTTACTTCATTTTGTATTAGATTTTTACCCATGTTAATGTCATAATTTGAATTTTTTTTTACCTACATGAATTTTTAGCCCCTGATGTCTAGTTTAACATCCTATCGACAGATCTAAGTTCCGCTGTGTCATTTGCTAGATATTAACATTTTAGAAATTTCAGACTCATAATTTCATGCGTACCCTGCTGTTCCATATTTTATCTGACCCTATAAACAGTAAAAGAAAAATCTGAAATAAATTATGCTGAACCTAGACATGCATAGCTATCACCCAGAATATTTATAGATTTTATTAATGAGTTCTCTGATCAGAAATAATTAGTTGAACACAACCTACTGCATGCTGCTTGAACATAAAACCTGAATAGAATAAAGTTTTCACCCTAGTTCCTATATCTTTTATATGCCTTAATTATACTCGTTGGAACCGTGTGGAATTCTACTTTCTAGGACTCCCGACGGATTCAGATTTGCTATTTCTTAGTGGATGTAATCTGTATTTTAGTACAGCAAGGTCATGCTGTCCTAATTTTGTGAAATGTGTTTATATGTTGAGTTTGCCTCATGCTGTAACTGTAATGCTTAGAATTAGTCACACATAGTAATATACAACATTGAAACACTCTTGCATGCTCACATAGGATGAAAATAAATTAATATAAAGCCAGGGTTTCATGGGTAGACTTGGTAATGAACGATCGGAAACTGTACTCGGTCGGGCCCTACTGCCTGATCTGTACCGACCCGTACTGATGGCCATAAAGCACTGCCTGATAATTACTGTCCCTAGATATGAAATACTGATTACTAGGCCGAGTACACAGACCGAGGGCTCACCATCAGTGTAAAACGTTTACTGTGTGTTTGCGCCGAACCTGTAGAATGGGACGTAGTAGTACGTGCACTAGATAGATTAATAAAATAATTAATAACCTACATTTCCTGTTTGATCCTGACATCACTCATTACATGCGTGATTTACTGTAGACCTTTGATAATATTGCCTGCTCTTTGCTTTGTTCATTGTCTTTGACCATGTCCTTATTCCTTGATATTCATGCTTTCCTTTATCCTTTGTTTTCTCTACTTGCCGCCCACGACTTGCTCTAAGGGCACTCTTTTATTTCTTTTTAGACCAGGAATTTACTTGTGCTGAAGGATCTATTCCCGAAGAATTTGGTAAGCAACGTTTCTAAAGATGGATCCAGTCTCCACTGCTTAGTTTTATTTGTTGCTAATTTTATTTCTTGAATATTTCATAATTTGTACTCTGTTTTGGGCATTATGACCCGTAGTTTGTTTTGATCCCAGATGTTGGATATTTATACTTTTGGATTATTTCATTATTATTGGAACTTTATCTTTGATTCATGTAGTTATTTTTCTTATGTGGTTGTACTTTGTTGTTCTTATTGGTGTGTTAGTCTGGTACAAGCTTATGGATGGTGTTTACATCATTCACTGGGCCTATGTTACATACTTGTGTTCCGTATTTTGGGAAGTAGGGCATGACAGGGTTTTAGTGGTATCAGAGCCAGGTTGAACAATATATCAATCAAACATGACTATCTTTACGAGGGTTGGCTTTGATTGGTATATTAGTCAAGTTTGGCTCTAGCCAGGTTAACTCAGTGATTTGCCCACCACGATAATCACATGAATACCTGTATAATAACCAACATATAATCTGAGTACTGACTATCTTTGATTGTGTTTCAGGCTATGGCTCGTAAGAATTCTTCTTCTCGCTTGGGGGATGGGCAGCCGGACAATGCTGCGATTATCCAAACGATTCAGCAGATGATGGCTATTCAGCAGGAGCACAATGAGCTGAGGAGAGCCACCTTGGCAGCCAATGGGAACGTCACTGGACCTGCACCTGGGCCTTTGTCACCTAGCCATGGTATGGTAACGAATTTCATGAGGCTGCACCCGGATAACTTTTCGGGTACTGAGTCACCGTTGGAGGCCGAGCAATGGCTTATCCGGACGGAGCAACTGCTGGTCGCCACTCGTGTTGCTGAGACAAATCGTGTGGATGTGGTTCGCATCTAGCTAGTGGATCTAGCTTATATCTGGTGGCGGGTTGAATCCGAGATGATGTCATGACCCATTAAGTAGGCCACTATCTCTGAGAGCTTCATGGCGAAGTTCTTTCCCAGTGCCACCAAGGCAAAGATGGAGCGACAATTTATTTCCCTAACTCAAGTCAGCAAGATAATGTTCTTAAATGTCATTTGTTGTTGCCTACTTCACTTGTGACAGTATTAATTTAAGCATTATCTTAATCAAGGAAACCGCTCTGTGGACAAGTATGCTGCAGAGTTTACTCGGCTCAGCCGCTTCACCCCTACCCTCGTTGCCATTGATGAGGCTCAGGTTAGTCAGTTTCTGTCGGTCTTGAGCTTTCCCCTCCAGGACCGTTTGGCTGCACTTCGGCTTCGTGCTTATTCCGATGTTCTGGATGCGGCTCAGATCCAAGAGAAGACTCTTAGCAGATATAGTGTTCCTTAGAGGATTGTTTTGTACCCCGTTGCAGCTCGGCCTTCTGGAGGACCTATTCGGAGGCCAGTTCCGCCCCCTTTCGCGAGAGCACAACCGTACGCACCTGTTGTCCCGAGGAATATTGAGACTTGTGGCTACTTCCATAAGACTGGGCATTCATAGCGAGACTGCAGGATGGCCAACCGGCAGTACTTAGTGTGTGGGAGCAGTGAGCATATGGTTCATGACTGTCTGTGGAGCAGAGTTTCAGTGCCGGTTGCTGGTGCTGCTCAGCTAGGAGCGCCAACACATGGTCAGGGAAGGCTGCCTCTTTCTCTGCAGAGGCAAGTCTTTGATCAGAGGCATGTGGCTCCTAGAGGAGGTCAGGTTGGTGGTCGTGGTCAGGCTTATAACCTGACAGCCGAGGAAGCGGAAGTTGCTATTCGAGTGGTTGCAGGTATATCACAGTAGTTGTACTTTCTTTTTCTTTCTTTCAGTTTTTTGCATGCTATTATTTCTTTTCCCTCCTTCGTACAATTATTCGTGTATATATCCTGCTAGCACCTTATTCTTTGTTTGATCTTCTTTTAGGTGTGATTTTAGTCTTCTCTCCTCCAGCTCATGTGTTGTTTGATTCGGGTGCTACCCACTCTTTCATTTCTTCTCGCTTTGTCGATCAGCATAGTTTGGCTTGCGATGCTATGCCCGCAGCTTGGGACATCACCACAGGTGGAGGTGTCGTGGTCTGTTCTAGGGTTTGCAAGCAGAGTCCGTTGCTGATTAGTGGTGGGGTATTCTCGGCAGATTTGATTGTGATTCCCTACTCCGATTTCGATGTCATTCTGGGCATGGACTGGTTGGATGTTTCCTGTACCGTGATTGATTACCAGGAGAAGAAGGTGACTTTCAGGCTTTCTGGTCAACCAGAATTTGTTTTCCATGCGGGTGAGACACCGTCAGGGTGTGTCAAGAACTCGATGGACCCCAAGGTTGTTTCTCTTGCATTGCTGGGTTCTGATAGGGTTGTTTCACCCTTGGTTGTGGGGGACTTCCTTGATGTGTTTCCTAAGGAATTGCTCGGTTTGCTTCCAGTTCGAGATGTGGAGTTCAACATTGATGTTCTGCCTGGTACGACCCCTATTTCCAAGACTCTGTATCGTATGGCGGCAGTTGAATTAGAGAAACTGAAGGTGCAAGTTCAGGAGCTACTTGATAAGGGTTTTGTCAGACCTAGTGTTTCGCCATGGGGTGCCCCAGTTCTGTTTGTTAGTAAGAAGGATGGAAGCCACAGGCTTTGCATGGACTACAGGGAGTTGAACAATGTTCCTATCAAGAATCGGTATCCATTACCGAGGATTGACGATTTGTTCGATCAACTAGGAGGTGTTTCGATGTTCTTGAAGTTGGATCTGCATTCCGGGTACCTATCAAGTCAGGGTGAAGTCAGAGGATGTTCCGAAAATGGCTTTCCGAACGAGATATGGGCATTATGAGTTCTTGGTGATGCCTTTTGGAGTGACTAATGCACCAGTTGTGTTCATGAGTTTGATGAACCATGTGTTTTTTCGGTTCTTAGATCAGTTTGTCGTGGTCTTCATCGACGACATATTGGTGTACTCGCGAACCGGGCAGATCATGCCGAGCATCTGAGGGTGGTTCTGCAGACTTTGAGGGAGAAATAGATGTATGGGAAGCTCGATGAATCCGTTTTAGATTTCTGCGGTCAATGATTGGCCTATTCCGAAGTCTGTTTCTGAGGTGCGGAGTTTCCTTGGTTTGGCTAGGTTACTATCGGAAGTTCGTTCAGGATTTCTCCAAAATTGCTCGACCCTTGACCAGTTTGACCAGGAAGGAGCAGAAGTTCTTCTGGGATGAAGCTTGTGATGGAGCTTTTGTCGAGTTGAAGCGTCGGTTGACGTCAGCACCTGTGCTGACTGTACCTGACAGTTCGAGTGGTTTTGTGATCTTTTGTGATGCTTCAGGGAGAGGTCTGGGAGCAGTGCTGATGCAGCGAGGTAGGGTTGTCGCTTATGCATCGAGGCAGTTGAGACCTCATGAGAAGAACTATCCTACGCATGATCTAGAGCTGTGATCTTTGCCTTGAAGTTGGGGAGGCACTATTTGCTTGGTGATAGAGTTGAGATTTTCACAGATCACAAGAGCCTCAAGCATGTGTTCACGCAGAAGGAGTTGAACTTGAGGCAGAGGAGATGGCTGGAATTGATGGCAGACTTTGACATCAATTTGCTGTATCACCCGGGCAAAGTAAATTCGGTGCCGGATGCTTTGAGTCGAAGGCCTACCGCTATGTTCCTCACTCAGCAGAAGGAACTAGTGGAGGACATGAGGAGGCTTGAGTTAAATGTGTTGCTTTCCAGATCAGATCGACAACTTATGTTGTTGCAGTTGCAGTCGTCCTCGGTAAAGCAGATCAAGGCAGCACAAAGGAGTGATCAGCAATTTCAGGAGTTTCGGAGTAAGGTTGAAACTGGTTTGAGGTCTGAATTGGTTGTCCATGCTGATGGGTCATTTTAGTTTGGCTCTAGGTTGTGTGTAACTAAAGGAGAAGTCAGACAGAAGCTACTCGAGGAAGCTCATTGGTCCTCGTATTCTATTCATCCTGGTGGTACCAAGATGTACATGGACTTGAAACAACATTTCTGGTGGCATGGTATGAAGCGGGATGTGGCTCGATTCATCGCCCAGTGCCTAATCTATTAGCAGGTGAAGGCAGAGCATCAGAGGACCGCAGGACTTTTGCAACCACTTTCTATCCCTGAATGGAAGTGGGAGAATATCATGATGGACTTTGTGACAGCTTTGTCGAGGAGTCCTAAAGGTCATAATGCTATCTGGGTGATAGTGGATCGGCTGACGAAGTGTGCTCACTTCATTCCTTTCCGTGTGGGTTAGTCCACGGAGAGTTTGGCCGAGCAGTACGTTCAGGAGGTTGTTCGTCTGCATGGAGTTCCTGTCAGCACATCAGATAGAGATACGAGGTTCAGATCTCAGTTCTGGGGGAGTTTGCAGAGGAACTTGGGTACCAAGCTGAGCTAAAGTACAACATTCCATCCTCAGATGGATAGGCAGTCAGAAAGGATGATTCAGACCCTATAAGACATGTTGAGATCCTCCGTTCTTCAATTTGGAGGTTCATGGGAGGATCATCTTCACTTGGCCGAGTTCTCTTATAATAACTGTTACCAAGCGAGTCTCAAGGCTGCTCCATTCGAAGCTTTGTATGGGCGCAAGTGCAGATCGCTGGTCTGTTGGGTGGATATCAGCAAGAGGAAGCTTTAGGTCATGAGTTGATCACGAAGACAGTTGATGTCGTGGCTCAGATCCGCAAGCATTTGCAGGCCGCACAAGATCGGCAGAAGAGGTGGGCTGATTGTCGTCGGAGACCTCTAGAGTTTGAGGCAGACGAGCAAGTGTTCCTTAAGGTATCGCCTTGGAAAGGTATTATCCATTGTGGCGGTGGAGGCAAGTTGAGTCCTCGATTCATCGGTCCATTCGATATTATGGAACGTGTGGGCAAGGTAGCTTACAGGCTCGCGTTACCGCCAGCTTTAGCAAGTGTCCATGATGTATTCCATGTTTCTCAGCTCAGGAAATACATCAAAGATGATAGTCATGTGGTTGACTACTCAGACTTGTCTGTGAGGCCGGATTTGTCGTGTGAAATTCGACCAGTCTCTATCTTAGACCGTCGAGAGAAGGTGCTAAAAAATAAAGTCTTCAAGTTGGTTCGAGTTTCTTGGGATCCTCGCTCGCCAAGGGAGTCTACTTGGGAGTTAGAGGAAGAGATTTGGGAGAGGTTCCCTCATTTGTTTGAGTAGTGTTTGTTTGCTTGGTTTTGCTTGTTTGTTTTGGGTTTTGCCCTATGCACCTCTTGTATGAATTTTGAGGACAAAATTCTTCTTATAAGGTGGGTAGGATTTGTAACTCCTAATTCTGGATTTTCTGTATTTTTGTTTATTTTGATTATTGTAATTGGATTCCTTTATTATATTATATTTTGGCTTCTTTGGTTCTTTTATTTCTCTCTTGATCGATCTATGTTCTTTTGGTTGGATCCTGTTCTTTTGGTTGGATCGTGGTCGCGTCGCCGTGCTGCCAGACGTTGTAGTCATCGCGTCGCTTCGCCACGCCGTTCTCTCTCTCTCCAATCGGAAGGTTGAAGACGACATCCTATTGGTGGGATTTGGTGTTCCGTGTTCTGGGCACTTTGGATCGGATTCGCTGTTGTGTGTTTGGATCGGATCCGGTGTGGAGTTCAGGTGCTGAGTTGCTGTTGTTGCTTTGTTTGCTTGGAGTCCTTCGCACGATCGTTGCACGTGCTTCTTTGGGAGTTCGCCCGGGATTCTAATCCCATTATTCTTTACTATTCGAATCAACCGAGTAACAGGCAAGTCTCCTCTTGAATTAATTTATTCTTTTGTTCAAGTTTATTTGATCTCTTGCAAGTAGATCCGTCCATTTTGTTATCAAACTACTTTTGACAATTTCGTCAAGATTATCGAGGGTTTACACGAGATAACCCGACATACTCTTAACTTCGTGCTATCTCTTTGATCTAAAACCAGGTCCCCATTGTTTCTTGCATATGTACACTTAAATAACTAGATTCATGCATAGGACTACTTGATAACTTGGACATATTGAATTGAACGTGCTAGATTGAATTTGACTGATGATTACTACCATGCCTGTGATAATTGTATCTTAAACCTTAGAAATTGCATGATGACACCTAGGATTCACTTGATTACCAATTTGAATGTTATAAGTGATCATATGAATTATTTTTTTGCCTATTCATATTAAGACAATTTCTGGACTGCTAGTTACTTCATTTTGTATTAGATTTTCACCTATGTTAATGTCATAATTTGAATTTCCTTTACAAACATGAATTTTTAGCTCCTGATGTCTAGTTTAACATCCTGTTGACGGATCTAAGTTCTGCTGTGTCATTTGCTAGATATTAACATTTTAGTACATCCATGTTAGAAATTTGAGACTCATAATTTCATGCGTACCCTGCTGTTCCATATTTTATTTGAACCTGTTAACAGTGAAAAAAAAATCTTAAATAAATTAGACTGGACCTAGACATGCATAGGTATCACCCAGAATTTTTATAGATTTTATTAACGAGTTCTCTTATCCAAAATAATTAGTTGAACACAACCTACTGCATGCTGCCTGAACATAAAACTTGAATATAATAGAGTTTTCACCCTAGTTCCTATATCTTTTATATGCCTTAATTATACTTGTTGGAACCGTGTGGAAGTCTACTTTCTAGGACTTCCGGCGGATTCAGATTTGCTATTTTGTAGTGGATGTAATCTGTATTTTAGTACAGCAAGGTCATGCTTTCTTGATTTTGTGAATTGTGTTTATATGTTGAGTTTGCCTCATGCTTTGACTGTAATGCTTAGAATTTGTCACACATAGTAATATACAACATTGACACACTCTTGCATGCTCACATAGGATGAAAATAAATTAATAAAAAGCTGGGGTATCATGGGTAGACTTGATAGTGAACGATCGGAAACTGTACTCGGTCGGGCCCTATTGCCTGATCTGTTCCGACTCATACTGATGGCCATAAAGCACTGCCCGATAATTACTGTCCCTGGACATGAAATACTGATTACTAGGCCGAGAACACGGACGGAGGGCTCACCATCAGTCTAAAATGTTCATTGTGTGTTTGCGCCGAACCTTTGAAATAGGACGCAGTAGTACGTACACTAGATAGATTAATAAAATATTGAATAACCTGCATTTCCCGCTTGATCCTAACAGCATTCATTACAGGCGTGATTTACTGTAGACCTTTGATAATATTGCCTGCTCTTTGCTTTGTTCTTTGTCTTTGACCATGTCCTTATTCCATGATATTCATGCTTTCCTTTATTCTTTGTTTTCTCTACTTGCCACCCACGATTTGCTCTAAGAGCACTCTTATTTCTTTTTAGACCAGGAATTTACAAGTGCTGAAGGATCTATTCCCGAAGGAATTGGTGAGCAACGTTTCTAAAGATGGATCCAGTCTCCGCTGCTTAGTTTTATTTGTTGCTAATTTTATTTCTGGAATATTATCATGATTTCTACTCTGTATTGGGCTTTATGACCCGTAGTTTGTTTTGATCCCAAATGTTGGATATTTATACTGTTGGATTATTTCATTATTATTGGAACTTTATCTTTTATTTATGTGGTTATTTTTCCTGCATGGTTGTACTTTTTTGTTCTTATTGCTGAGTTAGTCTGGTATAGCTTATGGATGGTGTTTACATCATTGGCTGGGCCTACGTTACGCACTCGTGTTCCGTATTTTGGGAAGCGGGGGTGTGACAACGCTAGTAGGTATTACACTCCACATCGGCTAGAAAGGCGGTCCTGTATTAGCTTGCGGGTTCCGGGCTCAGCGAGGATGCTGAGTTCTTAAGGATGGGTATGTGTAACACCCTGTACTTAAGTGGGTATATATATATATATATATCTCAATCTATGGGGTTTAATTCAAGCCCCCCATAGAAACTCCATGGGCCAGACCACCACCTTTCTTCTCACATATTGAATTAATGGTTTAATCAAGAGACCCATAGATTGAGATTATGGACCTTAAAAGAAATATGCATTAATGAAAGTGTGCTGCATGGAGAGTGTGACGTGGGGTGCTTGGGATTTAATCCCACATTGGAAGATGAGTGTGTGAGGAGAGTGTATATAATAGGATCCAAATGATAAAGGATTACCTATAGGGTATACCCACCTTTTGATCGTGCCTGTGGTGGGCGTGGCTAGAGTTTTGTGTCCGTTCTTTTACGTGTACGCACGTGTTATAACATCCCGTATAATTTATTTTTAATTAAAAATACATTTTTCAAGATTTTTGCACTTGCAAGACATGGGTAAACTTTATTTTGGTTCAATCTTCTCAATAGTGTGTGCATGAATTCTTTTTTTTTTGTCTTTTAGCCCATTGAGATGAATGAACTAAATTTTAATCATAAGAATGATTATATTAAAAAATTATTTTATTGTATAAAAAAATAATAATAAATAAATTTTTGTGTGCACGTGCATTGCTCGTGCACGTGTGAGAGAGAGTGGGGTACGGTTGGACGTGAGTGGGCCTGCACTCGAGTGTACATGTGAGAGTGGCAAGGGATCGTGGGGTGGTTTCCTTAACTGACTTTGGATTTTTTTATATATATACACCCTTAGACTAAATCATTTCACACTAGCCAAAATCCATTTACTGTTAAACAAAAAAAAACAGAACCTAATCCCTATTGCCGAGAGCAATCAAGAGAGAGGAGAAGGCACTGTGCTTGCGTTCGGCGACTTCGGATCTCATTTTGTGGCTTGATTTTGTGGAGTTCGGTGTCTCCGTTGAAGGCGGGATAATTTTAGTACTCTTCTAATAGGTGGGTGATCTTTGTGCTTTCTAATTCTTAGCTTGAGCATGCTAGGATATGATATTAGTAATGTAGATCTAATTGATGTGATTATTATAATATTGCCATCATGTTGTTTGATTGTGCCATGAAAATGTAGAAATACAGTTGCATTCTATAGATGTTTAGATACCATGATAATTAGAAAGAGAAAAGAAAGTAGTATTGATTTAATTGTTGCCATGAAATGTGTTAGTTTGTGCATTTTGCCATGATTTGTCAAATTTTAATCCTTTGCATGAAAGAATTTTTGAGATCCTCATAGACAATTAAGAGGCATGGTTGGTCTTGTTACTGAATTTTAATTAGTATCAATGAGTGCATGAACTAGTTGTAACGAATGCAATTCTTAATTTCAGATTTTGAGAAAAAGCTAATTGATGTGTGAAATTGAGAGAAAAACCAATGGAAAAGAGTAGAGATATGTTTGTAAAATGGATTTAAAATTCGTGGGTTACTGTTTTAAATTAGTCTCGGTCAGAGGAACATTTATTTCAGTATACCAAAAGATTGGATCGATCGAATACACGAGTTTTGTGAAAAATAACAAATCTCATAACAGTATGAATAAAACAACCTTAATGCTTTTCCTAACCAGTAGTCGCAAGTGGATTTAGTGGCTAGCGAGTGCGCCATAGGGCGGTCGCTGTGCTTGGTCGGAGGTCATTGGTTCAAAACTTGTTAATCCCACTTTGTTTGATTTTGTTTCAAATAACCTAGAACCCGAGAGTATGTACTTGGGGGTTTTGGTCTGACTCTGTGACAGTGAAGTCACATGGACTTCTTGGGTAGTGGAGTCGCCATACGGCACTATAGCGCCGACTGTTGGGCTTGGGTTCGAAACCCGCTAGCTGCATTTTGATTTTTTTGGCGTTTTAAATATTTTGAGGAGTTTAAAAGCAAATAAAATTTGGGAAAAATATCTAATATTCCTACAAAATGATATAGAATTTATTAAAAATACTTCAGAATTTTTCATGTATATTTTGAGAAGTTAAAAGTGAAATTGAGATAGAAAACGAGTTATTGACTTCAAAATTATTTATTTAAGAGTATGACATTTATTTTTGAAGGAGAGCAAAATGTTGTCATGTCAATTGATATCCCTTGATGAGATTATACACGTATTTGATTTAAGAAATACTTGATGTGGTTTGAGATATATTACATGTGATTAATTTGCTATGGAGATTTAAAGTGGATGATTCTATGTTCATGAAAAGAAATGTTGTTGTTTTTGAAAGAGTTGTGAATGAATAAATTGAAACATGAATGATGCTAAGATAAGATATTGATTAATTTGTGAATAAGTTAAAGATATGAATACCATAAGGTTAATACATGATTATTGAAGGGTATGAGTACCCATGCAATTCTAGTACATGAATGGTTGTGATCTAGAGGTTTAGTGAGACCCCGGGTACCGGCATTGTTGAATTAAAAGATTTGAGTTATATTTTTAAGATATGGCTATAGAGCTATCTCGGTATTTGTGATTAAGTCCGGTAGGAGGAAAAGCTAACTCTTAGTGTGATAACTATTCATGTATTGAACTTGAGAACTAGGCACTAAGAGAAGATGTAGTAAACTCGGGCAAACGTAAGTGGTGCACTCTATATAGTCGGCGGTGTACTTTGGGACTAGGTTGCTTCGATGGAGATGAGCTTTTATTTTAAATCCGGGACTATGCGTAGTCGGGCGGATAGTTTGCCGTACTCCAGTGTATATACGTATACCAGGGCTAGAGGGGAACTTGTAGGATGTTCGCATGACGAGGAGTCTGTTATAACAGTCGGGCGGTGTACTTCGGGATTGGGATCCGTACTCGTGGAATGTCTAAACCTTGCTTTTTATTACTGGGTAATTTTCATGGTGAGGGATCGAACCCTTTAATGTGGAGTACGTAGGTGCTTGCCCTCGGACCTATGTAGTATGGGATGCATAGAATCCGAACAAGTATGGATTAGTGTCATCTTAGTATAAAATATATGCATTAGGCATTAAGGCATTGCATACACTTACATGTTTAGAGTAGTCACATTTAACACTTTATTTGTATTCAAGTTTGTGGTTTGTTAAAGTATTAAGATCGTTATATTTTCGGCAAAGAGAGGATGGCCGTGTATAACATTTTCGTCTATTGTAAGCAACTGACGTGCCCACAGTTTTATATGCAGGAGTTGGATTTTTATGAAGATATAATGTTGATATGCAGTTGTTGATTATTTAAATGTTAAAGATGTTGCAATTGTATATTATTTTCATTATTGTACTTTATTTTACCTTCCACTGTGTAAATAATTGTATTACAAAAAGTTCAAAATTCCTTATAAATTTGTACGAAGTGAAGTGTAAAGATCCTGTGGAACTTCAAATTCAGCCTTAACAGAGTGGTATCAAAGCCACACTTTATTAAGTGGTACAAATTTATAAGGAACGACACCCTAGAGTTGACATTAGAGTGTGAGTTTCAGTTTATAAAGATTTAAATGTAAGTAACTTACATTTGTGTTGCTCTGTTTGATGACATTTTCTCCTCCTTTCCCTATAAGATGGCCAATCATCATGATCCCCAGCATGAGACGCATTGGTTCGTCCCCTTCAAGAATGAAGAGGAAGAGCCAATAGAGGAAGAAGAAGAACCAGAGGAGATAGAAGAGGAATTCCTCGAGTACAGGGAGATTACTCCACCTCCGCCTGATTTTCCCGAAGAATCTTCAGACGAAGAACTCATTCCAAATGACCAAGATGATATTGTTGCTTCTCTTCGGAGAGAATTGGATGCTCAAAATGGAGAGTAAACCACTTGGAAGCGGGACGAGCAGAAGATAAGAAGTGCTTTCAGGAGCTCAGTCATCAAGTGTGCGAACTCGAGAATGTTCAGCACGTGAATGATCGACACTTTGCCAAGTTGGACCATCTCACTCGTTGGGACAAGCAAGAGCGACATCAGAGATTTGAAGATATGAAGAAGGAAATTCAGGAACTACGGGAAGAGCTCAGAGCAGCCAAGAGAAACTGTAGAGTCTACGATGTCTTTTGTTAAAAGGGATGTAATGAAGCAAGTTTTTTTTCTTTCCGAATGTAAAAAGTTTAATTTTGGAATGAATAAAATTTTGTTGAAGGAATGTAAGCTGTGCTATTTATGATGATTAATGATAAATTTTATGACTCAGAAATGATTGGAAGAATGAACAGGAACGGCAAAGGGCATATTGGTAAGAATGTGCTAGATTTGGAGACCGAACTAGCTCGAGTATATCAGATCTTAAATACCTTTGCTGCCAACATTGCCGGGAACACTAGACCAGGGCCAATGTGCAGGTCCCTGAAGCAATCAGGTTGGTAGAGTCATTCAAAAGGATGAACCCACCTGTGTTTGAGGGCCAGGTAAATCTAGATGCTGCTGACAATTGGATCGGGCAGATTGAGATGGTCTTTGAAGTGCTAGAGACCCCTGAGAAAGATAAGGTGAAGTTGGCCACCATCCAATTGGAGAAAGACGCAGGAGTTTGGTGGCAATCACTGAAGAGGACTTTGGGCAATGTGCATCTTACTTGGGAAGAGTTTCTTGGAGAATTCAGAAGTCACTATTTTTTCATGGATGTTCAAGAGAAGAAGGCAATGGAGTTTTTGGGCTTGAAGCAAGGAGGAATGACCGTATGAGAGTATGAGACCAAGTTCAATCTGCTCTCGAGGTACGTGCCAGAAATGGTTCTGGATGAAGCCAAGAAAGCATGGAAGTTTGAGCAAGGGTTGAGGCCAAGTTTGAGGACCCGGATGATACCCTTAGGTATCCAAAGATTTGAGAAGTTGGTTAGGAGGGCTGCCGCTACTGATTCAGATATGAACCAGTATTAGGCAGTACAGGTCAAGAGGTGTATTTGCAGCATTGGCAAGAGGCCTGCAGCACCGGGCAATTTCAGGGATAACCCCCAGCACAGCATTTCAAACCCACCGGAGCGAATGCTGTTGCAATGAATGGAAGGGTACCCACCTGCTTTAAGTGTGGAGGGTCAGGCCACTTAGCTCCTGGGTGTACCAAGTCGCAGGTAAGCAAGACTTGTTATCTTTGTGGCAAGGAGGGCCACATCAAGCTATTTTACCCTAAGCTTCACCGGGAAGGGCCAAGTCAGAAGAAGTCCAACCCAGGGCAGAAGCTATTTCAGTAGGGGCGAGTGTTCGCTTTGACCGAGGCCGATGCTGATGATATTGACAACGTCATCACGGGTATGGGAGATGATGTTTAGATTTCTTTGTTTCTATTTTCCATTTATGTAAGAAATGTTATGTAATGAGAGTACTCTTATGTAATTGTCACGCCCCGCTTCCCAAAAATACAGAATACGGGCACGTAACACAAGCCCAGCGAATGAATATAATCATCCTTAAGCTGTTTCAGAAATCTTACAACATATCTCAGGCAGTATATCAGAGTCAACATATATCAGAGTCAAAATATCGCAATCGGAAGCAAAGAGTGGAACCAACATGCAACATCGAGATAATTTCACCAACAGGAATTAATTGAAATCAAATATCTTGTTCTCAAATAAAACAGAGTCTGGAAAACAAATATTCTGGGTCACATCGCCCAAAACAAAATAAATAATACACGTGTCTCAAATACAGAAATGAATCAAGTCTCAGGAATACAGAATATTGTTATAACAGGAAACAGAAATAATAATATCAGCATCTAATACTGCGAGCCACCAGTACCATCTTGAATCTGTCCACCATAATCTGCAATCATCGAATGCAGGAAAAAGGAAAAGAAGAAAACACAGTACCCGTCAATGGCAAGTCCGGGTCACAAATAGAATAGGATACAAGCACATGGACACTATCTAACCACAGGATATACTAACAGGTATGGATAAACCTATGTCTAGCGTCAACAGGTAACAGGTAGCATCTATGATTATCAAGAATTCAGGTAATCAGGTAAATATGCATCAAGTATCAGGAAAAACAGGTAACAGGATAATCAGGTAATCATGTAACAGGAAATCATGAATCAGGTAAACAGGATCATCAGGTTATGTTAAGTCTAATCTTTTATTAACTATCTAGGTAGCACGACATGTCCCCCAAATTATATCACATGGTTGCTACAACAAACAATTTCGCTTAGTAAGATTTTCATAATGGAGTCCATAGGGCAATGTACTTGGGTACAGGAAACAGGCAGAACCCTGTGGCTCTCTTCTACTCTACACCTTCTTACATAAGAAGCAATGTAGACAGGGTCAGAAATAGGTAAACAGGCAGGTAGGACACTAGTCCTCTTCCAAGTACACGTTTCTATTTCTTCCACTAATAGAATCTTCCCTTAAACCCCGGCTTAGTTACTTTTATTAATAATATCATCAACAGGCATGAGAGTGTGCTAAATGATATCAAACTAACAGGTTATACTCAGGTTTAAACTCAGGGAATTAGATCAGTAAGTATAGGTACAAAACATTCACAAATACGAGCAAAATGGTATAGATTTATAAACAGGACAGCAAGACCCGTCTGTACAAAAACAGTGATCCAAAGATCTACAGGCATGCAAATCATGATCCGTCGAAGGATATGGAAACTAGACTTCCTCACGCTTCTAACGGGTTTAATAAATCCATATGCTATTTCACAACGTCTCGACTTAAAACACAATTCAACACAGTTTTCATGTACAGCCAGAAAACAGGGGAAGAACTTAAACCACATGAAAACAGCATAAAAAGTTGTTAATTAAATCCACGAAAATTCTGGGGTAATCCCCTATATGTATATTCTCAAAATATAGATTTACATATTTTTACAGAAAGTATAGATATGTTTTCAAAAATAGAAAATAACACATAACACAGTTTTGATGGATCTGGAATTCTTTAACACCGCTGTACAAAATCATACATATCTTGCACACAGCGCATCAAAATCCACTTCCGCCAAAACGGGATGAAAGTAAATACAATTACCCAACTTTCATATCTCACACAAAATATTCATACAGTAATTAAAAACAAGGTGAACACGGCATTCAACGTACAATCACACGCAGTTTACAGCAAAAGTGACATCTAGAAAAGGATGTAAGGCATCACTCAAAACTCATCTTTTAATTATCACAAAAATCAGAGAACTACCTAACATCATGGTGAAATACAGGTCAAAATCTTGTGGCATGAAATTATGTCTAACTTTGGTCTTGAAAATAGTTTGTCCACAAAAATTACTCCGAGCTGAATCTGGAAACTACCGATACATAGGCACTAAAATAATCATAACTAATTCATACGAAGTCCAAACAGGGTGAAATCAGTGGGGTTAGAAAATAGGTTCAGTTATCTACGAATTTCTCAGAAATAGTCATGTTGAGATTCGGACTCTAATTTAGGTAAAAACAGCAATCAATCCAGTTACATCCAAATTTCCAGATTTCTCAACTAAACTTCAAAACGTCGTAACTTCTACAAAAGTAATCCAAACTCTTCGAAATTCGAATCGCTGTATACCCAATGTCTAATTATCATAAAAGAGGGTAACTAACATGTCAAAATCTAGTATTTCTCATATGGGCGTTCAATCAAACATCGGTTACACAATATGTCACATACGCGATTAAAATCGCGTTAGGGTGAATCCTAAGGCATAACCCTATCAAAATTCATGTCCTAAGTCGTCTATGGCCTGTTTTGAACAATAGAGACGAAACCCACAACTAAAAACATGATCTTTGTCCGTCTCTAGTCTCAAACTATCCTATGTGTGAACTTTCTACTTGTATCAACCTAAGAAATTTAAGTACAAGTTACTTGCCTTTTTGTGATGACGAACGCGACGAATCCAAGCCTTTCAAAGAAAACCCACGAGCAAGACGCCTTCTAGCGCGATTTCGAGCGAATCCCACGAACAAGATGCGCCAACGGTTGATCCCTTCGACACACGAACCGAAGTGGGAGATGCCCACTTGTCAAATCAGCGAAGAGAGGTGTTGTTCGCTGACTTGGGGTCGTATGGTGCTGATTTGGTGCTTGGCCGGTCACAAAAAGAGGAGAGACGAGGTAGAATCGAGGCGAAGTAGTATAAAATAGCGGAGAAGGGAGATATGGTTGGTCGGCCAAGGCAAGAGAGGGCAGGGGAAGGTCGGCCTAGGGTAGAAGAAGGCAGGCCAGGGGGTATTTGGGAAGGAGGCCGGTTTGGAATAGGAGAGGGAGAGAGAAAAATATTAGGGTTAGAGATTAATTAGTATTAGGGGTATATATAGGAGATCAAATATGGGTTAATGGATAGTGGATATCAATAGGAAACCATAGGTATACAATTGGGTAATGGATATTGGGTAGATTTCAAATGGAGATACAAAATACAATGAATCCTATAGCTCCTAAAAATCTCCTTAAGGGCCAAAAATCTCAAATTGGTCAAAACTCCCCTAAAAATTCACCATGACCCTAAAATAATATTTATACATGAACGAGATCAAGAAATTGAGTAAAAGAGCTCAAAATGTCGAAAAACGGTCAAACGGCGCACAACAGCAAAAAGGAAGTCAAAACTGCCAGAAAAATATTATAGAATAAAAATAATTAAATTTTATTATTCCGAAAAATACAATGGAAAAATAATAATTCACAAAAAAAAATGAAGAATATCCTCAAAATACCAAAAAGCGAAAAAACAGGGGTTACAGTAATAGGAGATATTCAGATAAATGGAATAAAAGCATCAGTTTTATTTGATACTGGATCATCGCACACATTTGTGTCACCTTTATTTGCAAAACGATTAGGAGTCGAACCAAAAAAATTTCCTGGCAAAGTTCTATCTGTGGCTACTCCGTCAGGAGAAAATTTGACTACCGACTGATATTATGAAGGGTGTGAACTTGAAATTGGAGGCAGGCTCTTTGGCATCGACCACATTGAGTTGGCGGTTTTGGGGATCGACATCATTATTGGCATAGACTGTAAGTTAGTTTATAATGCCACTATTGAGTGCAAGAACAAGGTGGTTGTGGTGAAGGCACCAGGAGGACCAGTAGTTACATTTCAATGGAAGAAGAAGTGTAAGTAGTTGGTAGCAGCTTTGGCGGAGCAGAAGATTCTTGAAGAAGTGAGGCAGATTCCAGTGGTCCGAGATTTTCAAGCAGTGTTTCTTGAAGACTTGCCCGGGCTTCCTCCTCATCAAGATGTAGAGTTCAGTTTCTCTGTTCAGCCAGGGAGTGCACCTATTTCAAAGGCACCATATAGAATGGCACCGGTTGAGCAAGATGAGATCATGAAGCAGATCGAAGAGTTGTAGGGCAAAGGATTCATCAGGCCGAGTGCATCACCTTGGGGAGCCCCAGTTCTTTTGGTGAAGAAGAATGATGGATCGATGAGGATGTGCATCGACTACAGAGAGTTGAACAAGGTTACAGTGCAGAACAAGTATCCAATTCCTCGAATCGATGATTTGTTCGACCGTCTACAAGGAACAGCTGTTTTCTCCAAGATAGACCTTCGGTCAGGATATCACCAAGACCGAGTAAAAAAAGAAGATGTGCACAAGACGGCTTTCCGAACTAGGCATGGTCACTATGAGTTTCTAGTCATGCCGTTTGGAGTCACCAATGCACCTGCTATCTTCATGGACATGATGAACAGGGTCCTGCAGCCGTTCATCGATTCTTTTGTCGTTGTGTTCATCGACGACATATTGGTCTATTCCAAGTCAGAAGAAAAGCATGTCGAGCACCTAGCAGAGGTACTGAAGAAGCTACAGGAGCAGAAACTGTATGCAAAGCTGTCCGAATGTGACTTCTGGAAAACCAAAGTTGCCTTCCTGGGTCACATCCTTTCTAAGGAGGGAGTGGCTACTGACCCACAGAAGATTGAGGCAGTGAAATATTGGCCAAGACCGACCACAGTGAAAGAGATTGGGAGCTTTTTGGGTTTAACTGGCTACTACAGAAGATTCATTCAGGGCTACGCCCAGATAGCTGTGCCACTCTCAGAGCTTACAAGGAAGAATGTGAGTTTCAAATGGTCGGAACAGTGTGAAACTAGCTTTTAGGAGTTGAAGGGAAGGTTGACTACTGCTCCCATTTTGACTTTGCCAAGAGCAGGAGTCGACTATGATGACTCCAACGATGTTTCCCATTGCGGATTGGGCTATATGCTGATGCAAGAGGGAAAGGTAATAGCTTATGGGTCTAGACAGATGACACCGCATGAAAAGAATTACCTAACCCATGATCTGGAGTTGGCAGCGATCATCTTTGCTCTGAAGCAGTGGAGGCACTACGTCAGCATGTACACGGATCATAAGAGTCTGAAGTACATCTACCAGCAGAAGGACTTGAATCTGAGGCAGAGAAGATGGTTGGAAGTGTTGGATGATATCCGACCAGAAATCAAGTACCATCCGGGCAAGGCCAATGTTGTAGCTGATGCACTCAGTAGGAAGTGCAGTTTGTCTCGATTGATCACAACTCAAGATAAGTTGGCTAAATAGCTTGATCGAGCAAGGATTGAGGTGGTGTTGCAAGGATTGAGAGAATCCTTAGCTTAGTTAAGGATTCAACCCACTCTGAGGGACAAGATCATCGACAGTCAGAAGGCCGATTCAGAGATTCAAGAGACGAGAGAGCAGGTTGGCATTGGCAGGTTGGCGGAATTTCAAGTAAAGGATGAAGTGTTGTGGTTTAGAGAGCGACTGTGTGTGTCGGATCAAGCAGAACTGAAGGAGAGTATTCTTCAGGAAGCACATGCTACTTTATTATCCGTGCATCCAAGGAGTACCAAGATATATAAGGACATAAAGCAGTATTTCTGGTGGCCAGGGTTGAAGCAAAATGTGGCCAAGTTTGTTGATAAGGTGTGCAGTTTGTCAGCAAGTCAAAGCCGAGAATCAAAAACTCGGGGGTTTGTTGCAGCCATTACCCATCCTAGAGTGGAAATGGGATTGTATCACCATGGAATTTATCACAGGTTTGCCTAAGAGTTCCAAGGGCAATGATGCAATTTGGGTGATAGTGGACTGACTCACCAAATCGTCTCACTTTTTGGCGATGAAGCTTACTTAGTCGATGGAGAAGCTGGCCGAGTTGTATGTTAGCAAGATTGTGAAGCTTCATGGAGTTCCTTTATCAATAGTATCCGACCGAGATGCGCGTTTCACTTTGCATTTTTGGAGAAGTCTTCAAGCAGCTTTGGGGACGAAGACTGATTTCAATACGGCCTTTCATCCTCAAACTGATGGGCAAACTGAGAGAGTCAACAGAGTACTAGAAGATATGCTGAGATGTTGCAAGTTAGACTTTGGTGGCAGTTGGGAGAGGCATTTGGCTCTTGTGGAATTTATCTACAACAACAGTTTCCAGGAAAGCATCGGGATGGCACCGTATGAGGCTCTGTATGGAAGGAAGTGCAGGACACTGGTGTGTTGGTATGAAGTGGGGGAATGGCAGCTGTTTGGGCCGGAGATTGTGCAGCAGATCAAAGAAAAGATCGAACTGATTAGGGAGAGGTTAGTCGATGCACAGAGTAGGCAGAAGAGTTATGCCGATAACCGGATGAGAGACCTGGAGTTTGCAGAAGGTGATTTTGTCTTTGTGAAGGTGTCTCTAACCAAGTAGGTGATTCGGTTTGGTAGGGGAGGAAAATTAGCCCCGAGATACATAGGTACTTATAAGATATTGAAGAGAATGGGGAAGACAGCTTATCGGTTAGAACTACCGGAAGAGTTGGCCTAAGTACACAATGTTTTCCATGTTTCTATGTTATGAGGTTATATTCCGGATCCGAGTCATCATTTGCCAGAAGTGCCATAGGGTCTACAACTGGATTTAAGCTATGCAGAGCGTCTAGTGGAGATCGTGGATCGTCGAGAGAAGGTCTTGAGAAATAAGAAAATACCTATGGCCAAGGTCATCTAGAGGAACCAATTTGTTGACGAGACCACTTGGGAATCAGAGGAAAGGATGATGAGAGATCACCCTGAGCTTTTTAACTGAAATTTGTAAACTCTTTTCTTTTCTTTTTTTTCTTTCTCACTCTTAATTGTAATTTCGAGGACGGAACTATTCTAAGGAGGGAGTGCTGTAACATCCTGTATAATTTATTTTTAATTAAAAATACTTTTTTCGAGATTTTTGCAAGTGCAATACACGGGTAAACTTTATTTTGGTTCAATCTTCTTAATAGTGTGTGCATGGATTCTTTTTTTTGTCTTTTAGCCCATTAAGATGAATGAATTAATTTTTTAAAATCATAAGAATGATTATATTAATAAATTATTTTATTGTATAAAAATAAATTTGTGTGCACGTGCATTGCTCGTGCATGTGTGTGAGGGAGAGTGGGGTACGGTTGGACGTAAGTGGGCCACACTCGAGCGTACGTGTGAGAGTGGTGAGGGATCGTGGGGTGGATTCCTTAGCTGACTTTGGATGTTTTTATATATATACACCCTTAGAATAAATCATTTCACACTACCCAAAATCCATTTATTGTTAAACAAAAAAAAAAAGAGAACCTAATCCCTATTTCCGAGAGCAATCAAGAGAGATGATAAGGCACTGTGCTGGCGTTCGGAGACTTCGGATCTCGTTTTGTGGCTTGATTTTGTGCAGTTCGGTGTCTCCGTTGAAGGCGAGATTATTTTAGTACGCTTCTAATATGTGGGTGATCTTTGTGCTTTCTAATTCTTAGCTTGAGCATGCTAGGATATGACATTAGTAATGTAGATCTAATTGATGTGATTATTGTAGTATTACCATCATGTTGTTTGATTGTGCCATGAAATTGTAGAAATATAGTTGCATTCTATATATGTTTAGATACCATGATAATTAGAAAGAGGAAAGAAAGTAGTATTCATTTAATTGTTGCCATGAAATGTGTTAGTTTATGCATATTGCCATGATTTGTCAATTTTTAATCCTTTGCATGAAAGAATTTTTGAGATCCTCATAGACAATTAAGAGGCATGGTTGGTCTTGTTACTGAATTTTAATTAGTATCAATGAGTGCATGAACTAGTTGTAACGAATGCAATTCTTAATTTCAGATTTTGAGAAAAAGCTAATTAATGTGTGAAATTAAGAGAAAAACTAATGGAAAAGAGTAGAGATATGTTTGTAAAATGGATTTAAATTTTGTGGGTTACTGATTTAAATTAATCTCAGTCAGAGGAACATTTATTTCAGTATACCAAAAGATTGGATTGATCGAATAAATGAGTTTTGTGAAAAATATCTAATCTCAGAACAGTATGAATAGAACTACCTTAATGCTTTTCCTAACCAATAGTTGCAAGTGGATTTAGTGGCTAGCAAGTGCGCCATAGGGCGGTCGATGTGCTTGGTCGGAGGTCATTTGTTCAAAACTTGTTAATCCCACTTTGTTTGATTTTGTTTAAAATAACCTAGAACCCGAGAGTATGTACTTGGGGATTTCGGTCTGACTCTGTGATAGTAAGTCACATGGACTTCTTGGGTAGTGGAGTCGCAATAGGGCACTGTAGCGCCGCTGTTGGGCTTGAGTTCGAAACCCAATAGCTACATTTTGGTTTTTTTGGCGTTTTAAATATTTTGATGAGTTCAAAAGCAAATAAAATTTGGAAAAAATATCTAATATTCCTTCAAAATGATATAGAATTTATTTAAAATAGTTCAGAATCTTTCATGTATATTTTGAGAAGTTAAAAGTGAAATTGAGATAGAAAACGAGTTATTGACTTCAAAATTATTTATTTAAGAGTATGACATTTATTTTAGAAGAAGAGTAAAACGTTGTCATGTGAATTGATTTCCCTTGATGAGATTATACACTTATTTGATTTAAGAAATACTTGATGTGGTTTGAGATATATTACATGTGATTAATTTGTTAAGGAGATTTAAAGTGGATGATTCTATGTTCATGAAAAGAATTTTTTTTTTTTGAAAGAGTTGTGAATGAATAAATTGAAACTTGAATGATGCTAAGATAAGATATTAATTAATTTGTGAATAAGTTAAAGATAAGAATACCATAAGGTTAATACATGATTATTGAAGGTTATGAGTACCCATGAAATTCTAGTACATGAAAGGTTGTAATCTAGAGGTTTATTGAGACTCCGGGTATCGGCATTGTTGAATTAAAAGATTTGAGTTAGATTTTTGAGATATGTCTATTGAGCTATCTCGGTATTTGTGATTAAGTCCGGTAGGGGGGAAAGCTAATTCTAGGTGTGATAATTATTCATGTCTTGAACTTAAGAACTAGGCACTAAGAGAAGATGTAGTAAACTTGGGCAAATGTAAGTGAGGCACTCTATATAGTCGGGCAGTGTACTCCGAGACTATAGACCCAGTCGGGCGGTGTACTCCGGAACTGAGGTTGCTTTGATGGAGACAAGCTTTTATTTTAAATCCGGGACTATGCGTAGTCGGACGGATAGTTTGCCATACTCCAGTGTATATACGTATACCGGGGCTAGATGAGCACTTGCGGGATGTTCGCACGACGAGGAGTCTGTTATAACAGTCAGGCGGTGTACTCCGGGACTGGAATCCGTACTTGCAGAATGTCTAAACCTTTCTTTTATTACTGGGTAGTTTTCATGGCGAGGGATCGAACCCTTTAATATGGAGTACATAGGTGCTTGCCCACGGACCTATGTAGTATGGGATGTATAGAATCCGAACAAGTACGCATTAGTGTCATCTTAGTATAAAATATCTGCATTAGGCATTAAGGCGTTGCATACACTTACATGTTTAGAGTAGTCACATTTAACACTTTATTTGCATTCAAGTTTGTGGTTTGTTAAAGTATTAAGATCGTTATATTTTCGGCATAGAGAGGATGGCCGTGCATAACATTTTCGTATGTTGTAAGCAACTGACATGCCCACAGTTTTATATGCAGGAGTTGGATTTTCATGAAGATATAAAGTTGATATGCTGCTGTTGATTATTTAAATGTTAAAGATGTTGCAGTTGTATATTATTTTCATTATTGTACTTCATTTTACCTTCCGCTGTGTAAATAATTGTAAAGGACTCTATTGTATTATAAAAAGTTCAAAATTTCTTGTAAAATTGTACGAAGTGAAGTGTAAAGTTCCTGTGGAACTTTGAATTCAGCCTTATTTGGAATTCGGGGTATTACACGTGTAGCCACGTGCACAGCTAAGCCGGGTTCGGGGCATTACATAATGGTATCAGAGCGACTATTGACATCGATTGTGGGTCAGAGTGGGTTAGTGGTACGCCTGACTGAGGACGCTGGTAGAGACCTGGGGCAGTACGCTAGCAGGTACTCCACTCCACATCGGCTAGAAAGGCAGTCCTGTATTAGCTTGCAGGTCCCGGGCTCAGCGAGGATGCTGAGTTCTTAAGGACGGGCGTGTGTAACACCCCGTACTTAAGCGGGTATATATATATATAATATTATATATAAAAATATATATAATAATATATATATATAATAAAATAAATAATATGTGAGAAGAAAGGTGGTGGTGTGGCCTACGGAGTTTCTATGGGGGCTTGAATTAATGGTTTAATCATGAGACCCTTAGATTGAGATTATGGGGCTTAAGGGAAATATGCATTAATGAAAGTGTGCGTGCATGGAGAGTGTGACTGGGGTGCTTGGGATTTAATCCCACATTGGAAGATGAGCATGTGAGGAGAGTGTATATATTAGGATCCAAATGATAAAGGTTTACCTATAGGGTGTACCCACCTTTTAATGGTGCCTATGGTGGGCGTGGCTAGAGTTTTGTGTCCATTCTTTCACGTGAGCAGCTGAGCTAGACTCGGGGCGTTACACCCCTTCCTCTAAATTGCTGTCTTCTGACTTAAGCATCGGTGGGTCTGTCGCCGGGAATACTCCCGGTGTTTCAGGCTTTTTATTGCAGGTCGGCAAGTTGGAACCTTCCCCAACCAATCCACTTGATTTCCCCTCGTATTCAGAATGAAGGTCAAGATCACGGCCATTTTTTCAAATATAGGAACTCACATTATATGTTGCGCCCACACAAAAAAAAAACAACCGTGACAGATTGGAGTCGTCTGTGGGAAACAGCCAGTCGATCCTACTACCGATTCGAGTTGTAATCCGAAGCCATTTACTCTTATGGCACCTAAAGCTAAGAAGACCACTACTGCAGGACCCAATCCGCGGGGACCAGCTCCGAGGACATCTCATTCTATCGCAAGACCGGTCGCGCAATCTGCAGTATATGACCTCCGTAACGTCATCAACAACCTACTTAGCCAGGGCGACCTCCGAAACAAGCTTAGTTGTTCGAGAGGTGAAGTTGGACCGTCGAACCCGGCTCCAAGCCGCAGTATTCATCGACCCTAATGCCGAGATCAACTCGCATCCAATCTCCAAGGGACCCCCGACACCCTGATGGACATGGAGAAGAAGGCCACGTTATTGTGCCGAGTTCCAAGAGTTCTAAGCCGAGGTCCTACGAGCACTCCGAGGAAGAATCTGGGATGAACGATGCTTGGATGAGGAACAAATCAAGGTTCCTGGAGGAGAAGAATCTCTTGACAAAATATGGGAACCAGCAATATAATGTTCGAAAATGTCTCCAAGAGATGGAAAACTGCCTTGCTTAGATGGCTGAGAATGGGGGACGATCCGGTAGGGGTCTTCAACCATCCCGGCCTCCCTTCTCCACCCGAATCCTCGATGCCCTTATTCTGAGAAACTTCAAGGCTCCCCAGTTCGAGACATACAACGGAGAGACAGATCCTGCTAATCACACTGATGGGTTCAAAACCCTCATATTGATTCACAGTGCCTCGGATCCCCTCCTATGTCGTGCATTGCCAGCCACTCTACGTGGCCCCTGCTCGATAATGGTATTCGAAGCTCGCCCCCAGTTCGATTTTGTAACATCTGTTTTTTTTAATTCCTTAATTATTTGGTTTAAATTATTTTTAAATAAGTTTTTGAATATATTTGCCCTTATTGTTTGATTTTATTTGTATTAGAGTGATTAAATTGAAATTTGGGGTTAAACGGGAAAAAATGCAAATATAGGAGTTTGGGATGAGTTTTCTCGGAAGAGACGAATCCGATTTGACCCGAAACTTTTTTGGGGTATTTGTATATTATAGGGGGTCAATAAAATAGTGGAATTTTTAATTTGGGGCATTTGTTTGTAAACTTTTCAAAATCAAGTTGAAATAACTTATTTTAGGTCTTTTTTCTTAAGTAATTGGGCCTAAAGCCCATAACCCTAAACCCTAACCTTATTAAAAACCCTAAAAATCTCTACTATTTTAATGGGAGAGTTGGGGTTTGTAACAAGCAAACCCTAACTTTGTAACTACATAAACACGTATACTACACGTACAAATTATATCCAACAAATATAAATGTGCACCGTACGTGTAGCCCAAACTAAAACATTCAAATATAAACTATTTTTTTCTTATCCGATATATATTCATTTAATTTGATGTTTTTTTTAACGTGCATCGCACGTACATTATACTATTATGCCACTATCATTTTCTCTCTCCCTCTCCTCTTTACGGGTCTGGCCGAACCCCCCCCCCCCCCGACCCAAAAACCCATTTTCCCCAAAACTAGGGTTTTTGAAACCCATTAAATTTCCACCTCCCACTTCAAATATTTTGGTGTTTGCAGGAGATTTCTGGGTGCTCTTCCCCGTGGCGGTGTCGGTTTTTCAAGAAGATTTCAAGAAGGTATACGAAATTGGATGTTAGTTTATTAAATTGTATGCTTTTCATTTCTTTGACTAGAAATTGATGTGGGAAGATGGTTAGAGCATATAGAACATGTTAGGAGTTGGAAATTTTGCATATCATGGTAAAATTATGAAGTGGTGATTTTGGCATAAAACCAATTTTTAAAAAATAGGTGAAGTTGGGTAAGAAACTTGCTTTTAGTGAGTTCAAAAATGCATAGGAGGTTGTGGAGTAGTGTGAGAGTGTTACTATGAATTTAGAATGATTTTTGTAGACTTAGAACTTAATGGAAAAGATTGGAAATAAAAGTATAATTTATATGCACGACGGGTGTTCGGTGGAATGCCCGAGCGAGAATGAGTTGAGAATTTATTACATTTGGAGGTGCAATTGAGTCCTATTATTATTGTTAGCCTAATTTAAGATGTTAGGAAAAAGGGATTAAAGAAATTAGGAAATAGGAAATTTTCTTATTAGGAAGCCTCCGATCAATAAGTGAGTTTTTTCATCAGGACCCAAATTCAAAATCTGTCGATGTAGCCCAGCTACATATGTCATTTGTGACGTGTGGATGAAGACGGATTTGGATTTGGAGGTTCGTAGATCGAGTTTTGAGTTTTAAGCTAATCGGTCCTATAATTTTCTATTTGGGTTGAAAATTTTGAACTTTGATTGACTGCCGGGCGGACGTGGGACATTTTTTGCTCGATCCGTCATGTGAGTATGCTGTATCTATATATATTTTACGTTGTGGCTAAATTTCGTGGCTTTTTGAGATATTTCGTAGAAGTTATGCTAAAAATTGATTTTTAAAGAAAATACGGATTTTTAAAGAAAATACGGATTTTTAAGGGCCCGAAAATAAGTTTTTGTGATATTTGGAGAAATTAACTATTTTAAGTATATAAAACCTATATTATGGATTTGCATGACGTGTTAAAGTATATAAAAAAAATTAATATACAAAACGGTTTCTGCATTTTTCTACTCCGTGCATGTTTCGTGCATGTTTTCGGGTATATAAGCCATTATAGGTGATTTTATATATGTGGAGCCTTGTGTATGGGCTAGTATGCTATAAATGGATGTTATGAGATGTAATTAGATGAAATAAGTGATTGTGGCATTTTGTCTTGGAAACCCGCATATGTGGTGTATGTTTGTGATGTATATATATATATAATGATAATGAGTTGTGATGTGATAACTGATGAAATTAGTCAGTGGGTATATGTTTATGTTATAATTATGTTCGAAGTAAATTAATGGTCGATAATATGATATTATTATGTGCTGGAATATATATATATTTTTGATACGCTTACGATACGGAATAACATAATATAGTTCTTTTATTAATGATATAACCTGCCGTATGCCTATATGTGATATAATGAAGAAATAAATTCCATGATATTCATAAAGTGTGATGTTGTGATAAAATAAATAACTTGGTTCATTCATGATATGCAATAATATGATATGATTGTTTTATATGTTAAATGACATGGTGTATGCTTAATGTGGTATAATAAGATGATAATTAATATCGTGGATACCGGATATGCGTTAAAATGTTAAGATAAAAGATAAGATGGTATGTGCTAATAAATGAGATAATAATTCTCCTGGTTAAAGTCATAGACATGACGAGTATTTGAATTTAAAGATGAGATGTATGTGGTGAAATATTAGATGAAAAGATGAAATGATTAATGTTAATAATAGTTAATTTTTTGTTGATCAGTACCTACCGCAATCCTGGGGGCTTGGGCTAGACCTCCTAATACCCAACGACCGGCATGGGATGCGAACTTTATTACCCAAACTATGTTTGGGGAGCGGAGTTTTTATCGCCCAAGCTATCGGCTTGAGGCCCGGTTATACCTTCGATGACAGTTGTCGCGAAGAAGTACCCTGTTTACCTGGGTTGTGGAGTTTTTCCCTCCTGGCTTCGGCTGGGAGGAAGTACCCAGTTTACCTAGGGTGCGAAGTTTTTCCCTCCTACCTTTGGCTAGGAGGAAGTACCTAGTTTATTTGGGGTACAGAGTTCCCTCGCTAGCACAGGCTGGGAGGAAGACGTAGCCTCGAACGTATACGACTCTGTGTGAGCATCGGTCCGTGTGTTTTTCTGGGCTGTCGGCTTTCAGTATATTGGGATACTGTGGCTTACTGGTCAACAAACTAATAAAAATAAATAAGTGTGAGTAAGAAAAGAAAAGAAAGTAAAATATGGAAAAGAGAAAGTAAAGTGAGTGTATGAATCGAATTATTATGAACAGTAAATGAAATGTAGATGTATTATACAAATGAAAAGTAAAAGAGGTATGTGTTAATATGAATAGTATGAAGTAATTATATTACAAAAATGATTATTAAAGCAAATTGTGATATGATATGAGTTGATGCACCCTGGAATTGTGTCGAGGAACTATCTGCCTGCTATTTCCATGGAAATGTTGGAAACTACCCGCCTTGGCACAATTCGCAGGGCGAGCTGGTGAATAGATAATCTAATATCGGTGTTTTGTAATGAAAATGATGAATAAAGTAAAATGTAAGATGAAAGGAATTAAAGTAAATTAATAATCAAGCTATCGGCTTGGAAAGTGATGTGATCTTACCCAAGTTCTACATGGGGTGCGGTGATTATTACCCAATCTATCGGCTTTGGGGTGTGATATATTATTGCCCAAACTATATTTGGGATATGGAGTTTAAATTGATGAGAATGAAAGTGAAGTTAATGGTAACTTGAGATATAAGTGAAAATGAAAGTAAGTTTAATTCTCAATAACTGAATGAGTAGTAACTAACGTGATATAATGGGATGAGGATGATTTATAAAACATGCTTTTGATGCAATAAGATTGACCATTCAAATAAGTGATATGTTAATGATGTGATGAAATGCAAGTAACTCGCAATGTGAAATGAGATGTTATGTTTGTGTTATAAGACATAAATGAATGTGATATTCTGGGAATGAATGCATATGTTTATGATGCTATAAAAACAAATAAACGTGATGTTATACAATAAAATAAATACTTGTAATGAGTTGTTATGAAGATGTAGATGGTATTATTGTTTGTGTGCGTGCAATGTATGTAATAAGAGAGTGGTTGGGAAAATGGTTGTTAAAGAAAAATATGTTGTGATATATGTTTTTGGACCTTGGAAGTGTGTCGAGGAACTACCTGCCTTGGCACAACTTCCAGGATGAATGAGTGAGTTGTTGATGTGATACTTGTAAATGAAGTGCGTGGCCAAATAAATATGAAGAATAGATGTCATAGCATTATGTGATTATATATATAAAGAGAACGAGAAATAAAGAAAGTGCTTTTGTGTGATACTTATGTGATACAATATTACATGAATAAGAAACAATTAACTTATATATGAGGTTTGTGGGATGTATATAGTGAAGTTATATATGTATATATATATATATATATATATATATATATATATATAGTTGGATGCAAATTCGAAGAATACTTTGATGTAAAGCAGTAATTGTGATGTTTTATATTCAGATTCTAGGTTGAAATTTCTTATCTTGATATTTGTAAGTTCAATTTATTTTCTTTATACAAGTTAATTTATTTGTTAGACTCTTTAAATTATACTCACACCAGAAATGGCTAACTCCTGTTGTTTTTTGGGAGTTAGGGGGTCCCTCCAGGAGGATGGACAACCCTAACTCTCCTGCAGGTTTGCTAGCATCCCGGTGAGGTAGTTATAGAGTTAGAAATTATATTTTATTGAGATGATAGATTATTTATGTATTTAGTATATAAATAAATATGGATAGTTGATGTGTTATTTTGTATTAAAGTGAACATATATAGATATAGTGCTGTGATGAGGTAAGAAAGCCCGTACCCACCTCATTGTGGAGTATTGGGTTCTGTGTTTTGTTTTTGGAAAGTTTTTCTTCAGTTTTTCTTCAGTTTTTCTATTACTTATATAAGTTTTTAAAGGAAATTTATGGTTTTTAAATTATAATTAATATTCTATTGTGAGTTTGGCCCCCATTGCATGATATTTATATTGCCTGTGTGATTCTGCTCATTTTGGCCTTGGGAGCCCATGATTATGTTGCCTGTGTTGGCAGCTACGGAATTTAGAGTAGAATTCCGTAAGCTTTTAGTGTTTCGGGCAGAAATTTCATGGGAGACTGCCAAAATTTTAATTGAAATATAACTATCTTAATTTATGTTTAAAGTAATATATAAATTGAAAGATTTGATTTTGGATGTTTAAAGAAAAAAAAATGGGGTGTTACAGTTGGTATCAGAGCTTAGGTTAACTAGGAATTTTTGTTAATCCTAGTGATCTTGTTATGTCTGTATGGGTTCATTATTGCTAAGTCGGAGATAGGAAGTTTGTTTTATGTTTTTGCGGGAGTTTTGTTAAGTACATATTATATTATGGAATGGTGTGATCCCTTTTAGACTCTTGGCTGACTTTGTGTCAGCATTACCTTTCATAGCCTTGTATATGTTTTGTCCTCTTTAGAAACCCCGGTGTAAATTTGTGTACTATTGGAGTGTTCCATTATATTGATTGCTATGTGCCGTGAGGGGTTATTCCCTGGGGAGTCTGTATATGTCCTACAGGTGTATGCCTTAGAGACTGTGGAGTGATATGTGATTGTGGTTATTATTCTATATTGGGGAGATTGATTGCTCATGAAGGTCGTATGCATAGTTGGGGTATGATGCAGTAAGGATTCAGGTGAGAAAGCCTGATGAGACACCATTTCTGATTGTATGAAATGACCCAGATGATGTAAGTATGACCACTGAGTTCGGTGGTAATACCCGAAGTGAATATTGAAATTATTGATGTGGTTTGTAAACTTTCTAATATATGAGAGAATGGACCCCTAAGCTGGTGTATTGATTATCGCGAAAGGAACATGGTGACTATTAGGAATGAGTAACCGTTGCCAAGACTAGATAAGTTGCTTGATCGGTTGCGGGTAGCTACACTGTTTATATAGCGGAAGATTGCAGACCGAGTACCATTAGAGGAGAATTGAAGGGGAAAGTATTTTAGGGATTGTTTTTCGTACTCGGTGAGGGTTGTATAAGTTCTCAGTAATGCCTTTGGGACTGACCAATGTCCCTGCATTTTTCCTGGATTTGGTGAATCAGACCTTTTATCCTTATATCGATGGGTTGTGATTGTATCTGTAAATGATAATTTGGTATATTTTCACTGTATGGTGGAACATTATAGATACGTTGGGGCCAGAAGTGGTATGATAAGTCCGTAAATTGCCATTTTTGGGGACGAGAAGTGTGAATTTTTGGACATATTGTGTCTGTTAAAGGCACATTTGTGGACCTGGAGAAAACTACAAAAGGTGAAAAGACAGGAAATAGCCCACGGATGTGTCGGAAATTCAGAGTTTCCTGGTTTTGACTGGCTATTATTTGAGGTTTATCCCTCAATTTTCTATTATTGTTGTATCGAATACTCAGCTTACCATAAAGAATGTGCCACTGGAATGACCCGAACAGCGTGGAGAGATATTTGCAAGAGTTAAAGGAGGATTAACAACAGGTCCTGTTTTGATTACCCCGAAAAGGGAGTGCATGTAGTACGGGTTCAGGTGCAGTTTGATGCGTTAGGGCAAGCTTGTGGCTTATATATCGAGGCAGTTGTGGTCACACGGAGTGCATGATTTACGCAGATTTGGAATTGGTGACAGTAGGGCATGTATTGAAGGTATTGAGACATTAACTGTTCAGAGAACAGTTTTAGCTTTTCTGTGACCGAAAGAGTTTGAACACTTGTTCTCGCAAAAGATTTTAGCAGGAGGCAATAAAAGTGGCTCGAGTTCCTCAGTTGCTTTGGTGTTGAAATAAAATATCACCCAGGAATGCAATAGGGTGACGGATGTCTTAAATGGAAAGAGGATTTTGGCTTTTATTACGTCCCAGGAGTGGACGGTATTAAAACTCATTGGATCAATTTGATTTTATTTTAGTAGCAGAGGGTGACATGATCTTATATGTGGACAGTTTATTAGTGCAGCTATCTATCCTGCAGCTGATCAGTCGAACTTGAATTCAAAATTTCCGCTCGTGACAGAGGATGCATGATCTAATTTTGGGTGGGATTAATGAATGTGCTACAGATTGGTGAGTAGGTAGTGGGGGAAGTCTTTATTATTATCGTCGATTTGGTGTTCTTAATGTGGATGGTTTGTCGTAGCGGGTGACGGAGATTGCTCAGTATACTCAGTATATTGTCTATCCAGGTGGCGTGAAGATGTACCAAGATTCTAAGAGAATATTTTAGTGGCCCGGAACAAAGGAGGATATTAATTATCAAGCGAAAATGGATAAGCCTCTTTTGAGGTGTGTAGTTGACAAAAGAAAAGGTTACACAGGTCAGCGGCGAAAGCCTCTTGAAGTTAGAAGTTGGAGATTGGGTATTCTTAAAGGTTTCCCTTATTCGTGGAGTACCCCATTTTAAGAACCGAGGGAAAGTTAGACCCAATGTTTGTTGGCCTCTTCAGAGTTATAGAAAGAATTGGAACCGTGGCATATCGTTTGAAGCTTACCTCTAAGATGTCAGGCATTCTTAATGTATTTCCATTTCCTAAGTTGAGAAAGTGTGATAGATCTATCTCAAGTTGTGGAGCTGCCACAGATTGGAGTTAAGCTGGATGTGGTATTGGATGTGACATCCTATAAAAGTAGTGGTTATTGTAGATCGATAATGCGGCTGACCAGACGACGAGTTGTTTAGTTGTTAAAGGTACAATAAAGTTTTGATGCTGATAATATACTTGGAAACCCTAGGAAATGGTGAAGAGATAGTATTTTGAATTTGTTCGAGGAGTTATCTTAACCCCCATAGCTTGAGGACGAGCTTCCTTTGAGGTGTGTAGAATGTAACATCTTTTTTTTTAATTCCTTAATTATTTGGTTTAAAATATTTTTAAATAAGTTTTTGAATATATCTGCCCTTATTAATTGATTTTATTTATATTAGAGTGATTAAATTAAAATTTGGGTTTAAACGATGAAAATTGCAAATATAGGAGTTTGGGATGAGTTTTCTCGGAAGAGACGAATCCGATTTGGCCAGAAATTTTCCTGGGGACGTTTGTATATTATAGGGGGTCAATAAAATAGTGGAATTTTTAGTTTGTGGCATTTGGTTGTAAACTTTTCAAAATCAAGTTGAAATAACCTATTTTAGGTCTTTTTTCTTAAGTAATTGGGCCTAAAGCCCATAACCCAAAACCCTAACCTTATTAAAAACCCTAAAAATTTCTATTATGCCACTCTCATTCTCTCTCTCCCTCTCCTCTTTCCTGGTCTGGCCGAACCCCCCCCCCCCCCCCCCCCCGGACCCAAAAACCCATTTCCCCCCAAAACTAGGGTTTTTGAATCCCATTAAATTTTCACCTCCCACTTCAAATATTTTGGTGTTTACAAGAGATCTCTGGGTGCTCTTCCCCGTGGCGGTATCGGTTTTTCAAGAAGGTATAAGAAATTGTATGTTAGTTTATTAAATTGTATGCTTTTCATTTCATTAACTAGAAATTGATGTGGGAAGATGGTTAGAGCATATAGAATATGTTAGGAGTTAGAAATTATGTATATCATGGTAAAATTATGAAGTGGTGATTTTGGCATAATGCCAATTTTTAAAAAATAGGTGAAGTTGGGTAAGAAACTTGCTTTTAGTGAGTTCAAAAATGCATAGGAGGTTGTAGAGTAGTGTGAGACTGTTACTATGAATTTAGAATGAATTTTGTAGACTGAGAACTTAATGGAAAAGATTGGAAATAAAAGTATAATTTATATGCACGTCGAGTGTTTTTGGAATGCCCGAGTGAGATTGAGTTGAGAATTTATTACATTCGGAGGTGTAATTGAGTCCTATTATTATTGTTAGCCCTAATTTGAGATGTTAGGAAAAAAGGATTAAAGAAATTAGGAAATATGAAATTTTCTTATTAGGAAGGCTCTGATCAATAAGTGAGTTTTTGCATTGGGACCTGAATTCGAAATCTGCCAATGTATCCCAGCTACATACGTCATTTGTCACATGTCATTTGTCAGTTTTGAGTTTTAAGCTAATCGGTCCTATAATTTTCTATTTAGGTTGAAAATTTTGAACTTTGATTGGCTATCGGGCGAACGTGGGACATCGTTTGCTCGATCCGTCATGTGAGTATGTTGAATCTATATATATTTTACGTTGTGGCCAAATTTCGTGGCTTTTTGATATATTTCGTAGAAATTATGCTAAAATTTGATTTTGAAAGAAAATACGGATTTTTAAGGGCCCGAGAATGAGTTTTAGTGATATTTGGGGAAATTAACTATTTTAAGTATATAAAACCTATATTATGGATTAGTGTCATGTGTTAAAGTATAAAAAAATATATATATAGAAAACGGTTTCTGCATTTTTCTACTCCGTGCATGTTTCGTGCATGTTTTTGGGTATATAAGCCATTATAGGTGATTTTGTATATGTGGAGCCTTGTGTATGGGCTAGTATGCTATAAATGGATGTTATGAGATGTAATTAGATGAAATAAGTGATTGTGGCCTTTTCTCTTGGAAACCCGCATATGTGGTGTATGTTTGTGATGTATATATATAGCATGATAATGAGTTGTGATGTGATAATTGTTGAAATTAGTCAGTGGGTATATGTTTATGTTATAATTATGTTCGAGGTGAATTAATTGGCAATAATATGATATTATTATGTGATGGAATATATATATATATATATATATATATATTATTATTATTATTTATTTTATTTTTTTGATACGCTTACGATACGGAATAACATAATATAGTTCTTTTGTTAATGATATAACCTGCCGTATGCCTATATGTGATATAATGAAGAAATAAATACCATTATATTCATAACGTGTGATGTTGTGATAAAATAAATAACTTGGTGCATTCATGATATGCAATAATATGATATGATGGTTTTATATGTTAAATGACATGGTGTATGCTTAAAGTTGTATAATAAGATGATAATTAATATCGTAGACACCAGATATGCGTTAAAATGTTAAGATAAAAGATAAGATGGTATGTGCTAATAAATGAGATAATAATTCTCGCAGTTGAAGTCAAAGACATGACGAGTATTTGAATTTAAAAATGAGATGTATGCGGTGAAAAATGAGATGAAAAGATGAAATGATTATTGTTAATAACAGTTAATTTTTTGTTGACCAGTACCTACAGCAATCCTGGGGGTTTGGGTTAGACCTCCTAATACCCAAGGACCGGCTTGGGGTGCAGAGTTTATTACCCAAACTATGTTTGGGGTGCGGAGTTTTTATCGCCCAAGCTATCGGCTTGAAGCGCGGTTATACCCTCGATGACAGCTGTCGCTAGGAAGTACCCAGTTTACCTGGGGTGCGGAGTTTTTCCCTCCTGGCTTCGATTAGGAGGAAGTAGCTAGTTTACCTGGGGTGCCGAGTTTTTCCCTCCTGGCTTCGACTGGGAGGAAGTACCCAGTTTATCTGGGGTGCGGAGTTCCCTCGCTGGCACAGACAGGGAGGAAGATGTTTGCTCGGACGTGTAAGACTCTGTGTGAGCATCGGTCCGCGTGTTTTACTGGGTTGTCGGCTTTCAGTATATTGGGATACTGTGGCTCACTGGTCAACAAACTAATAAAAATAAATAAGTGTGAGTAAGAAAAGAAAAGAAAGTAAAATATGGAAATAAGAAAGTAAAGTGAGTGTATGAATTGAATTATTATGACAATAAATGAAATGTAGATGTATTATACAAATGAAAATTAAAAGAGGTATGTATTAATATGAATAGTATGAAGTAATTATATTACAAAAATGATTATTAAAGTAAATTGCGATATGATATGAGTTGATGCACCCTGGAATTGTGTCGAGGAACTATCTACCCGCTATTTCCATGGAAATGGTGGGAACTACCCGCCTTGGCACAATTCGCAGGGCGAGCTGGTGAACAGATAATCTAATATCGGTGTTGTGTAATGAAAATGAGGAATAAAGTAAAATGTAAGATGAATGGAATTAAAGTAATTTAATAATCAAGCTATCGGCATGGAAAGTGATGTGATCTTACCCAAGTTCTACTTGGGGTGTGGTGATTATTACCCAAGCTACTGGTTTTGGGGTGTGATATATTATTGCCTAAACTATGTTTGGGATATGGAGTATAAATTTATGAGAATGAAAGTGAAGTTAATGGTAACTTGAGATATAAGTGAAAATGAAAGTAAGTTTAATTCTCAATAAGATTGAGTAGAAATTAACGTGATATAATGGGATGAGGATGAGTTATAAAACATGCTTTTGATGTAATAAGATTGAGCATTCAAATAAGTGATATGTTAAAGATGTGATGAAATGCAAGTAACTCGCAATGTGAAATGAGATGTTATGTTTGTGTTATAAGACATAAATGAATGCGATATTCTGGGAATGAATGCATATGTTTATGATGCTATAAAAATAGATAAACGTGATGTTATACAATAAAATAAATACTTGTAATGAGTTGTTATGAAGATGTAGATGGTATTATTGTTTGTGTGCGTGCAATGTATGTAATAAGAGAGTGGTTATGAAAATGGTTGTTAAAGAAAAATATGTTGTGAAATAAGTTTGTGTACCTTGGAAGTGTGTCGAGGAACTACCTGCCTTGGCACAACTTCTAGGATGAATGAGTGAGTTGTTGATGTGATACTGGTAAATGAAGTTCATGGCCAAATAAATATGAAGAACAAATGTAGTAGCATTATGTGATTATATATATAAAGAGAACGAGAAATAAAGAAAGTGCTTTTGTGTGACACTTATGTGATACAATATTATGTGAATAAGAAACAATTGAAGTATATATGAGGTTAGTGCGATGTATATAGTGATGTTATATATATATATATATATAGTTGGATGCAGATTCAAAGAATACTTTGATGTATAGCAGTAATTGCGATGTTTTATATTCAGATTCCAGGTTGAAATTTCTTATCTTAATATTTGTAAGTTCAATTTATTTTCTTTATACAAGTTAATTTATTTGTTAAACTCTTTAAATTATACTCACACCAGAAATGGCTAACTCCTATTGTTTTCTGGGAGTTAGGGGTCCCTCCAGGAGGATGGACAACCCTAACTCTCCTGTAGGTTTGCTAGCAGCCCAGTGAAGTAGTTATAGAGTTAGAAAATATATTTTGCTGAGATGATAGATTATTTATATATTTAGTATATAAAGAAATATGGACAGTTGATGTATTGTTTAGTATTAAAGTGAACATATATAGATATAGTGCTGTGATGAGGTAAGAAAGCCTGTACCCACCTCGATGTGGTGTATTAGGTTCTGTGTTTGGTTTTTGGACAGTTTTTCTTCAGTTTATCTATTACTTATATAAGTTTTCAAAGAAAATTTATGGTTTTTAAATTATAATTAATATTCTGTTGTGAGTTTGCACCCCAGTGCATGGTATTGAAATTGCCTGTGTGATTCTGCTCATTTTGACCTGGGGAGCCCATGATTATATTGCCTGTGTTGGAAGCTACAGAATTTAGAGCAGAATTCCGTAAGCTTTTAGTATTTCGGAGTAGAAATTCCAGGGGAGACTCTACCAAAATTTATTTGAAATATAACTATCTTAGTTTATGTTTAAAGTGATATATAAATTGAAAGATTTGATTTTGGATGTTTAAAGTAAAAAAATGGGGTGTTACAGATTTTCTATTTCGATCATCTTGAAGAGAATTTCCTTGTGCATTTCGTGACCAGCCGCAGGGCAGAGAAGATGAGCGCTTCCCTTCTAGACCTTAAACAGAAGGATGGAGGGTCCTCTTGGACTTTGTTCGAAGAGTCACTGCCTGAGGCCCAGACAATCTCCACCCTCGACGCCGGAGTTGCCTCAGCAGCGTTCTAGCACATTGTTCGCCATAACCAATTAAAGGCCTCACTGGAAGGAGACCCAGCGAAGGGAAATAGGAAGGCAAAGGAGTTTGAGGCCCCGAAAAAGTTGCAAAAGGATCCCACTAGCCAAAGGCATCTGCCTCCGGTCCCCCGGTTCGAGAAGTTCACCTAGCTCACTGTGTGTGTCTCAACCATCCGCATGGAGATTACGGACAAAGGGATAGTCAAGTACCCCTCCCCCCCCCCCCCCATCCAACAACAACAAGAGGAGGGACCGAAGATTCTACGATCAGTTCCATCGGGACCGTGACCACAAGACCAACAACTGTTAGACTCTTAAGGATGAGAATGAAGCACTCATATAGATAGGCTGCCTTACCAAGTTCACACACTGAATACAAGGCGAGTGCCCCCTCCTCGAAGGGCGAACAAGCATCCAAAAATGGGTCTCGGGTCAGAGAGCCGATGGGCTAGCCATTCTCTACTGCGTCCACAGTGGACCCACGGGAGGAGACTCGAACACCTCCCGCAATGCTTTCCTATAAGAAGTCAACGCGGTCCACCATCAACCACCTGCCAAGGGGCGGGGGCTATCGATCTCGTTCTCCAACGAAGATCTCGAGTGTGTCCGACTCCCACATTGCAATGCCCTCGTTTTCGGCCTTGATTTAGCCAATCATGATGTTCGCCGCATCCTTGTAGACAATGGGAGCTCAGTAAACATTCTATTTCTAGAAGCCTTCGAAACCCTAAAACTTCGCAGGGAAAGGCTAAAGCCAGTGAGGTACACGCTCCAGGGGTTCTCAAGCGCCCCCTTCCAGATAGAGGGAATCGTGAACCTCGACGAGACTGCCAGTCAGCCCCCCCTCCCGAACCGAAACCATGGATTTCATGGTGGTAAATGTTCAAGCGACCTACAACGCCATCCTCGGACAAGTTGGTCTCGCATCCCTCTAAGCAGTACCCTCTGCATACCACATGAAGATAAAATTCCCCATCGAACGTGGGTCAGAGTCGTCCGAGGTAATTAGGAGGCCCCCCGAACTTGCAACATGGCCACTATGGGGGTGACAATCCTGCCCCTCGACACAATCTAAATCCCCTTTGAAAGGAGTATGACCGGCTCAGAGCCAGTCAATGAACTAGAAGAGGTCCCTTCTCCGAAGATGACCCATCCAAGTTGTTCCAAGTGAGCTGATCCCTCCTCAGGACCTAAGGAGAGATATCATCGACTGCGTCCGTTAAAGTCGGGATTTATTCGCTTGGGTGCCCTCGAATATGCCTATGATCTCCGACGATCTTATGATGCATAGGCTGAGCGTCCATCCGGACACCAAACCAGTGCAATAGAGGCATCTCTAATTCACCCCTGATCGGCAGCATGCGGCTAATGAAGATGTACAGATCTCCTCTCTGCCAAGTTCATTCAAATGGTGATCTACCCAGAGTGGCTGGCCAACGTGGTGATGGTCAAGAAGCCCAATGGGAAGTTGAGGATTTGCATCGACTTCATGGATCTCAACAAGGCCTGCCCAAAGGACTCCATCCCCCTCTCGAGCATAGATGCCCTCATTGATGCAACGCCCAGAAACAAGCTTCTCAGGTCATGGATGCTTGCTCGGGCTACAACCAAATCAGGATGTACCCTCCAACATCCCCAAGACAACTTTCATGACCGACCAAGGGCTATATTGCTACCGCATCATGCCCTTCGGGCTGAAGAACGCCAGAGCAACTTACCAGAGACTCGTAAACTGGGTCTTCAAAGACCAAATAGGTCGGAATATGAAAGTGTCTGTGGATGACATGCTCGTCAAAAGCCTCAAATGTTGGGATCATGTGAAAGATCTTGAAGAAGCATTCGGGGTCATTCGTTCCCACAACATGTTGCTAAACCCTTCAAAGTGCGCCTTCGGTGTACATCCAGAAAGTTCCTTGGGTTCATGGTCAGCCAATGGGGAATAGATGCTAACCCTGAAAAGGTCATACTAGACATGTCCCCTCTGAGAAATGTCAAGGAAGTACAGCACCTCACGGGTCGGTTAGCAGCTATCAGCCGCTTTCTTTCTAAATCTGGAGAGAAGTCACTACCATTCTGTAACTCTGTTCCCGCAAATACATATTCCTAAGTATTTTCTGTGTTTTGATTATTTATAAATTCATTTTGTTTTAAATTCATTTTGGATCTTCTATTAAAATCTTTTCAAATCGAAAATTATATTTATTTTCAAATAATGGTGTATTTTAAATTAATTTTCTATTTCTTATTGATCGACTATTTATATTTGAGCCCAAATCAAATGTATTGTTACTATTTGAATTATTTTAATAAATTTGTTAAAACCAAATCTTATTTATTATGTAATCTTATTATTACTATCATTATTTCTTGATTATTTATTAAAAATCCATTTCTATTCATTAATCGTATTTGTAGTTATTTTCAAATAATTTTAATATTGTAATATAATCTTATTTTGTATGTGACCTTATTATTATTGTTATTATCATTATTATTATTGTTATTACTATGGTTATTATTATTATTATTACTTTTGATTGTTTATTTATTAAGAATTCATCTTTTGTTATTTATTAATTTGTGAAAGCCTATAGATCCTAATCTATATTTTATTATCATTGGAGTATGAATTTTATGTATACTACTTGGTTTAGATACTTAATATGTACTACTATATTGCTATTTATTATATTATAGCCAAATATGATCCAATCTTATTTATTTGTGAATTCATACATTCGATTGTGTTTATTAATAGTTTAGTATTAATATAATGCATACTATTTGATTTATTTGTACTATTTATATTACTATTGAATCATTTGTTCATTTTTAACCTAAAGCCCTAACTTAATGTAATATTATTATTTTGATTTATTAATCCAAGCCCAAGTTTCCAACCATTCTATAATAATACTATTTTATTATTGATAATTTTAATGTATATTAGAAGCCCAACTATTGAAGCCCAATTTCTTGTTAGATCTCGTTTGGATGTGCAACCCAAACCCAAAACCCTATAACCCACTCCTTCTGGATCTTGACCTACAAACCTGCTAGCCCAATACCCTAATCCCCACTCACAGTAAACCCCAAATTTACTCCTCACGATCCTCCATATTGCCAACTTCCCCATTTCTTTCTCTCCCTCTCTCTCTTCTTAATGTACAACCATTAACCCCAAACCCCTCACTCCACCCTATAAATCCTATTCAAACCTAACCCTAAACCTAGTACCGTGCTACCCCTTACAAACCCCAGCCGCACTCTCTCCCTTCATTTCCTCTGTTTTCTCGCCCAACCTTGAGCTCGACTTCCATCTTCCACCTCCGTCACCGTCGCCTCGTCGCCTCCTCGACCCACGCATCAGAAGCTCACCCCTCAGCCTCGCTGTCGAAGTCTACCACCACCGCTCGACTACCCCGTGATCCTCATCCCCTGCTTTCATCACCCTCATCGACCACCATCATCACCACCTCCAATCCATCCAGTCACCACCCTCCCGATCATCGACCTCATCCTCTGCGCCCCTCGCCAGCCTGCTATCACCATAACCACCTCGACGCCGCTCTAGCTTCGTCAGCTCTGTCGCACAGCCATTGCCCCATCCTTCGACCTCAGTGCCATTGCCACCACCCTCATCGCCATCATCCTCATCTCTCGACCTGCCACCAACCCATCGGCATCCTTTCGCCATTGCTGCCAAACTTTGTCCCTATCTCTATCTCCACTGCCCTCTCTCCTCTGCTCCGAAACAGAGCAACTCGCCTCTCGCACGAGCGCGCGACCAACCATCCCCGATTCCTTCCTCCATCATCGTCATCACCACTGTCCCCCCTCATCCTCGTCGACCGTCCATCACTATTGACGAAACCCATCCACTGCCGTCGAAGTCGAGCCGAAGCCGGAAGATTTCGTTGTTTGCTATTTAGGAGTCGCCATTTGCTGTTGTTGGTTGCTGATTGGGTGATTCCGCTGTTTGCTATTGTGTTGGCCACGTTGTTGTTGCTGTTGGAGCTCTTGCTGATTGTTGTGTTGAGATCACGTGCATCGCACGTGTTACTGTTGCTGCCTTGCTATTGTTACTGTGGACTCTTGCAAGTATTTCGCATGTGTCACCGCTACTCCGTTATTTGCACGTGCATCGTTGCCCCGGGATCCTAATTCCATTATTCTATTATCTCGGATGAATCATGTTAAAGGCAAGTCACTTCCCTCTTGAATTGCATATTGTGTCAAATTCAAGGTTTTATTGAAACTCAGCAAGTAGATCATGAATTGTTTATCGTATTGTTATATTGTCTATCTTCCGTTGAGTATATTAAGGTTTTATACAAGCTAACCAAAGATACTCTTGACTTCGTATCATTATTGACTCTAAAATATTGAATCTTTCATGCATTCATGTAGTATGGATAATAGAAGTTATTCATGCATAACACCGCACAAATAAACTATTGTCGAATTGATGTTTAGGTTATTGTGCTTGAATGATTAATTGACGCCTCGTTGATGTTAAACTAGTGTATGGATGTATTCTTCATTGTGCTTACTATGTTATTGTGTTTACCACGCTGAAGATAAGATTTGTTAATTATTCAGTTGAAGTTCTCCATGTTTAGATCACTTTTATTTCATGGAATATGTTGAACCCCGATTTTCACTGTTTACCTGGAATTTGTGAGACATTTTTTACACAATATTTGAAATAAAAAATTATAACTTTTTGAATAAAAATTGTAGCCATGTGTTTCTAGTATCCAGAACATCTAAAATATTTGAATTTCGAGTTTTATTGCAAGAGTTATGGTATTTTTTCTGCAGCTGCCTTTTTACTTCCAGAATTCCTGATTCATATACTTCTTCATGTTTAAGTTATTAAAAAGCCAAGTTAATGTTAAAATATTACTTTGATAATTTCCAGATTCTTAGTCAACATGATTAGGGCTTGACAAATACTTTTGATGAATTTAAAATTGGATTTTTACTGATTTTACAAACATAACAACATGATCTTCATTTTCGGTCAGAACATGTAATCTGTAAAGAACGATGTAATTAACCTATCTATTGTTATCGGATTTCGCATTTTAAATATGCCTGGGAATTGTTGGGAAGTCTAGTTTCTAGAACATCTGACGGATTCAGTTTTGGATTTCTGTAGCAGCAGGAAACTTTATTTTGGTATAGTAACCTATTACTGTCCAGAAATTTGTTTCCATATTTTCTTAATATAATTGTATATACATCGTTATATTGAATGGATTGAAGTGTATAAATTGCATTGCATGATCCTAATAGACTATTGTCACAATTCTAATTGTCCCATTTAATTGATCGTCCTATTGTTACTTCTACTGATACCATCGTTTATCGAATTTCTCAAAATTGCATAATGTATTTATTGCATCGATAAAATGTTTAACAAGCCGGGGTTTAAGGGTTGACTTTAGTAGTGGACAATATAGAGACTGTACTCGGAGGAGGGGCCCGTGTTTCCCTATTTATCGGTCATATTGGTCATCGATTGATTGCGGATTACTGATTACAATATCTCGATTGAATCGTGCATCGGTCATCGGTCATCGGTCATTAGTCATTTAATTATCATTCATTATTGTTCATCGTTGTCGAGTACATGATCTATAGAGTATACTACTAGAGTCTAAACAATATTGATTGTATGCATCGAACCTGTGGTATAGGACGCAGTAGTACGTGCACTAGTTAGGCTAATGTAACACCCCCATTTTTTTTTATAATTATTCCTTATTCAAATGTTCTCTAACTTAATCTATTACTTAGCTACACCATTTCTTACTTAGAGAAATATTCATTGATTTTAATTAAAATTTCGGCAGAGTCTCCCCTGAAATATTAGCCCTTTTACAGATATTCCTTACGAAATTCTTCAAACAATTACATAAATCTCAAAACCTGTAATATACACCAATCCTCCCCAGGACAATTCTTTCAACACCACACATGCAATAATATATAGGGTTCTGGGGGCATAATGCATCATAACAAGAAAGGTACAATTTAAAAACTAAATTTTCATTTTAGATTTTTAGAAAAACCTTTCAAAAACCAATCACAGAACCGAGTACTCCATAACGAGGTGGGTACAGGCTTTCATACTTCATCAAAACACTAAATATATCATTATATCTTACAGTTATACACATAATCTTCCATAATAAAAATAACACACCATACTATCCCCATTTCTACATATAATGCATACATAAATATATAACTCATTCTAGTATGAGAAAGTCTAACTACCAAAACCACATCAACTACTATGATATATCACCTCGCTGCTAATCAAGACCTGCAAGGGAGTTAGGGACGCTCACCCTTGGGAAGGGACTCCCCTAACCCTCAGAAAACAACAGGGGTTAGCCATATCTGGTGTGAGTATATTTTACTAGTTTAGCAAATAAATTGAACTATATAAAGAAAATTTAAAGAACATACAAATATCATGATAAATAAGTTAATCTGAAGTTTGAATATAAAAACATCATAAAAGTGACTTTACACTAAAGTACTCTTTTGAATCTTCACCCGTCGACTTTACACTAAAGTACTCTTTTGAATCTTCACCCATCTACATATCCATATCCCTCTCTACCTTGAAGTTGTGCATCGGCAGGTAGTTCCCACCATTTCCATGGAAATAGCGGGTGAGTAGTTTCTCGACACAATTCCAAGGCATATCAACTCATATCATAACATATTTTTTGTTTTGAAATCATTCTCATGTTCATGACATAATATGCTTCACTTCATGTTTCACCCTCATATTACATATTACATTACTTTTCATTCATATAATATTATATCATACATACACACTTTCTTTATTTCTCATACTCATTTCCGCACCGCAATTTCTTCAAGTTATTCATATTAATTCACATGCATAATTCCTTCAATGTTATACTCATATACATAACACCATATTAATTCACATATATAATTCCTTCACTTGTCATATTTAATCACATAGCACAATTGCTTCTGTTTCTATAGATATGTACATCGCACAATTTCTTTACTTTTCATTCACATTCTCATGCATACTTTATGTACTTTTCATATTCGTTTGCATACTCATAACACAATTTCTTCAATTCTCACCTTCATTCATATATACATTTTCCTTTACTCTTCTTATTCATTTCAACTCATATACTTGCTTTACTTTCTCATTTCCACTTTACATCGAATACTTTCTTTTCTTTCTCCTTCTCATATCACATCATATGCTTTCTTTACTTTCTCAATTTTCTTTTTATTTCACATTTATTCATTTAATTAATTTGTCGACCAATGAGACACAGTATCCCAATATACTAAAAGCCGACAGTCCAGTAAGCACGCGGACCTCTGCCACTTAGGGTCTTACGCATCCGAGGCTATGTCTTCCTCCCAGCCTATGCCAGAAACACCGCACCCCAAGTAAAACTTGGGTAATAATCACCGCACCCCAAGGCCGATAGGCTTGGTAATAATCACCGCACCCCAGACAAGTTGGGTAATAACCGGGTCTCAAGCCGATAGCTTGGGCGATAAAAACACCGCACCCCATACATAGTTTGGGTAATAAACACCGCACCCCAAGCCAGTCCTTGGGTGTTAGGAGGTCTAGCCAAAATCCCCAGAATTTCTGTAGGTACTTGTCAACAAAATTTATCTGTTATTATCATTTCCATTTCATCTTTTTATCTCATTTTATCACCACATAGCATCTCATCTTTTATTTCAATAAATTGTCACATCTTTGGCATTTACTATGTGATTTATTATCTCATTCTATCACATATTTGCATACACCCAGTTATTTAATTTATAAGATTATTACATCATATTATTTCATACCATGAATGCGCCAAACTATTTATTTTGTCACGTTATAATATATTATGAATATGCCAAGTTATGTAGTTGATTATATCATATTATCGCCCATTAATTTCACCTTGAACATCATTATATCATACATATACTCACTCATTAATTTCATCGTTTATCGTATCACAACTCATTATCACCCATATATCATAAACATGTACCATATTGGTCACCACATCATATCACCATATATATATGCAATTTTTATTTATATATTATACGTACATCAACCTCAATTACTTCAAATTATCATATATATATATATATATATATATATACCCAATATATCACCCATAACACCAAATATTCAAAATCATGCAAATTCACCATATAACACAATTTCAACTTACAAAAATTCTGTATTTTCAATTAAATCTTTATTTGACTATAACTCACACAAATCACATCGAATCTGTATAAAATTTTGTCACAACATAATGTATACCTAGTACAATCTTACTCACCGGACGAAGCGGCAAGAAGATACTCCTCGCTCGCTCAGTCGCTAATCAAACTTAACTTTTTATCACCTATTAAGAAAACTATCGAACCTGTAAGTCATTAACTCATAATACACATTATCTATCCCCCGAATTCACATTAAACATACCCATACATCTTATACAACATACTTGAGCAATTCAAATCAACTATTTTCTAGTCTTATAAATCCAAATTTTATCCCTCGATCAGAGGAGTTCTAATCAATATTTTATAATTTAAGGGTAAAATACCCCAAATTAACTTCTATATCCCAAAATTAACTCTTTCATGCTTCTCGAAAATAAAATTCAGTATTTGTACATATTTTCCCATAATTATCCTATTTTTAAACCAATAAATTCTATTTTCACAATTTCCCGATACCGGGAAAATTCTTAATAATTATCAAACAATTGTTAAAATTTATCATAATTGAATCTAAATTATTCCATATTATTGCAAATTATCCAAGATATTTATTAGCATACAATAGCTACAATTTTATTTACCCTTCCTAAACTCAAACCTTAGGTTAAGGAAAATTTCCATATTATTATCTCTAAAATTGAAATCTTTCACCTTAAGCATGTTCTATAGACTCTAAGCATCCTTCTACTATGATTTTTTTTTAAAAGAATTGTAAAGCACACAATCCAATAACTAAGGTTACAAATTGATATACCTTCTCGAAGCTCTCTCTAAAAACCGACACCACCACGTAAAAGAGCATGCAGAAATTACCCAAAAGACCCAAACTATACAAGGTTTGAAGTGGAAGAAGGGTTGGATTCAAAAACCCTAATCCTCAGAAAGAGTGCCTCGACAGAGCACTTCGACTCTGAGTCTTACGCAGTTCTTATTGCTAAGTCTAAACCTCAGAAAGAGTGCCTCGACTGATTTAAATCTTAAAAGAGTGCCTCGACAGAGCACCTCGATTTTAAGTCTTACGCAGTTCTCAATGCTAAGTTTAAACCTTGAAAAGAGTGCATCAATAGGGCACCTTGACTCTGAGTCATACGTAGTTCTCACTTCTAAGGTAAACCTCGAAAAGAATGTCTCGACAGACCACATCGATTCCGAGTCTTACACAGTTCTCACTATTAACTCTAAACCTCGGAAAGAGTGCATCAACAAAGTACCTCGACTTTGAGTCTTATGCAATTCTCACTGCTAAATCTAAACCTCGAAAAAAGTGCCTCGACAGAGCACATCAACTCATAGTCCTACGCATTTCTCACTGCTAAGTCTAAACTTCGAAAAGAGTGCCTCGATAGAGCACCTCGACTCTGAGTTCTATACAGTTCTCACTACTAATTATAAACCTCGAAAGAGTGTCTCGACAGAGCACCTCGACTCTGAGTCTTACGCAGTTTTCACTACTTAGTCAAACCTTGGAAAGAGTGCCTTAACAAATCAAAAACTCAGAAAGAGTGCCTCTGTAATGCCCTGATTTTTCATTTATGAAAAATTATTTTTTTTTGCACGTAGTGTGCACGTGCAATATTTTTGGTTGAATTAAGTGTTATGATTATTTCCATTATGATGAGTATGGATTTTTAAATATGTGCTTTTAAATTATTTTCACAAAGCTTTCTTTCAATTAGACAAAAAGCCTTTTCTTTTAAAAGCCCAAAGTTAATTTAATTTATTATTTTATAATAATTATTTTGGCCCATTAAACTAAAGCCCATTAGTTAATTTTTAAAATATGACTTGCAATGTAGAATACAAAAATTAAAGTTTATTTTTATATAAAATAAAATGTACAATTTTTGGACCTAGTTGCATGCACGTGCACTACACGTACACGTGCAATATGCACTTCCTATTGATGGCCGGATGGCTTCTTTTGGGAGGGAAACCAAAAATTTGAGTGGAGATCATGCTTGGTGGTTACTTGGCTGTGGGTAGTTAATGTAACTCCTACTTTCATCTTAGCCCTCCATCTTATAACCAACTACTTGATCCTAGCCCGCCATTCCATCAAGATTTTAGTATAAATACCTCCTCCCATGGCTAGTATTCTTGTGCAATTTAATTCTTCCAAACCTATAGTTCAATTACACTATCTAGTAGTTAGTAAGAGAGTAAAAGATTGAGAGTTTGTGTGGGATTTTTGCTTGCAACTAGAAGGGGGAGAGGCCGGCATCAAGGAAGGAGGAGCTCTCGGTTTGGTTGGGTGTGCTTGGAGGCTTGTGTGCACGTGTTCAAGGAGGAGCATTTCGCCGCAAGGACATTCGTCTAGGAGGTTGCTATTTGTGTTTTTCTCTCCATACAAGGTGGGTAAATTTTCTATATTTCTAATTAGGGATGCATGCTAGATTAAATTGAATGAATGAAGCATGAAAAATATTAATAAGAGTACACTTTTAATTGGAAAATTGACCTATGAATTGATTGGAATGTGGGTGTGCAATTGTATGTGATTTGATTAGTAAAAATCTATGTTTGTATGGATTAATTATAACCATGGATTGTTAAAGAAAGTCTCATTATCTACATCACAAATTATATACACAAAGTTAGTAGATTGGCAATGCTACTTCATGTGATTAAATGGATCATTGTGTGATATTGAAATAAATGAATTATGATATAGATTAGTATGTTTGGTAAAAGGTTAAAAACAGAGAATTAATGTGAAGTTTGCTAATAAAGGGATTAGTAGCTGTTGCCGCTAAATTTGGTGTGGGGGCAAACAGATAGAACTTGTGGATTCTTGGGGAAACTGAATAGGAAAACCTGCGTACCTGTTCCGTCGGGCCTCGTTCGACGTTCCTGCCGTGCACCTGCAAAAAGTGCGAGACACCGGGGGGGATCCCGGCGACGCACCCTCCGACGCTCAAGTCAGTAATCAAAGAGATTATGAAAGAGCGTAAAAACTGGTGAAGAGTTGATTACCTCTTAATGGAGATGGATGGGGGGTATTTATAGGCGTCTTAGGGAGCGGATTAGGAATGTAATCCCCGTGATTCGATAAGGAATGTCCTCCATCATCAGATGAGGAAGGTAATCTGACAATATATATTCCCCGTAATCAGATAAGGAATTTAATCCCTAATCCCCCGTGAAGAGATAGACGTTCATCAGGGCCGTTGATCATATTTAATCAGGAACCCTGACTCTATCTTGATGGATTGGGTACGCAGCGGGTGGAGACCCGCACCCTCTTGGTAGTGGATCCATTCGCGGATCATTGGGCCCTAGGAGGGCAGATCCAATATCCGTTTTGGTCCTTTTGTGGGTGAAATTACCGTTTTACCCTCAGGTCTCGAGATTCGCGCCCGATTTGGACGGTTCCGATTAAACCCCATTTTTAGCCATATCAGTAGCATTACTTGTTAATAGATGTCGAAATGAAGAATGTGGTAGTTATAAGGTAGAATTCGGATTAATTGTAAGAAAATATGTTTTAATTGTTGAAAAAAATATTTTTTTCATACCGATATGTAAATTAGATGAGAAATAATCAATCTGGAGTTTCACAGTAATTTTTATAAAAGCAAAGTGAAATAAGGACTAGTTGAACATCGAGACATTTTAATAACAGAGAGAATTGGTTCAAATGAGTTTTGAGTTGCGTTCTTGACAACTTGAGCGCGTAGCTCAAGTGGTCGGAACGGCTCTGATCGCTACAGTAGCCTTCGGTCTAAGGTTGCTGGTTCGAATACCTGTGGCACCATATTTTGTTTTATGAATTTTTAAAATAAAGAATCAGTGACCGAGAGCATTAAATACTCTCTGCTGTCCTTTTATACTGCTGGCGCAAGTGGCCTAGTGGCCGGTGCCTTTGGCTGTGTTCTCTGCGTGCAGTGTTCGAATCTTGGCCTCGGCAAGATTGGAAAACTTATTTTTTGAGTGTTTTAGTGATCCAAAAATTATGGAAAAAATATGGTTATTTTTCTAAAAATGTGTAGGACTTATGAAAAATAATTTGGGAATTATTTGCATGAAATAAAACATGATTTGAGAATAAAATGTGTAAATAGAACTATGGTTTTATATTTATATTTTTGTGAAATTATATCTTGCAAAAAGAATGAAGGATTAAGAAATTAATGAGGCAAAAAGAAATTATATTGTGTGATGTGATGCAAATTATTCTCATTTGAGAATAGTGTGGAAATTATGAAGTGTAAATGTTCACCTTTGATTGAATAATTAGTGATGTGGGTTTTTATGTGAAAATAACATTTCATGAGTTACATGATGAATAATTGAAATTCATGTATAGTAATGGACTATTTGAACGAATTAGAAATCATGATTGGAAAAGAGAAATACTTTTGAGTATGATAACTCAACATGGAAATTTATGAGTTGGAAATACTCAAATTGAAAATTGTGAATTGAGAATTGAAACAAAAAGAGTAGCTAAGTCTCCCCTCGGCATTTGGAAATAAATGAAATGAGAATTAAAAAGAAAGACTAAGGTTGGTCATGTTTGAATGAATGAATAAGTCCGATTTAGTGGAGAGGCTAACTCTAGAGCTTTAATTTTTGTTCATGATTTTGATAAAAACTAAGGATTAGTACATAGTGGAGACGTGATGAAAGTAGGAGAAAAATATGAGTATGAGGGCCATTGGATTGGTGGCGTGAGAGTATTCACAGGCTGTCTTCACGATGCGTGGTGACATGACGTGGATACTGCTCTAGGGTACCGTCCCGGTGGCGACGCTTGTGGGATGTTTGGTGACTGCAAGAGGATCGTGTGCCATGAAGGAGGCTGAAATTGCCACAGGCTGTCTTCACGATGCGTCGTGACATGACGTGGGATTCCCCTCCAGGTTTTCTGTACATGTGATTGTACTCATAGATCATGTAAGATACCTACTGTAATTACAGTAGTAGATTAAGTCATGGCGAGGGATTGAACCCTACAAAGATGAAGAACGATTAAAGGCTTGCCCTCGGACCTATGTAGTATGGGATGCATAGAATCCGAACAAGTGCGCATTAGTGTCATATAACATAAATAACTGCATTAAGGACTAAGTGCACAATCACAACACGACATCAATAGGGTAGTCCCTTTAGTTTGATGTGTGACATGTTTGTGTTTGCTAAATATGGAAAATAAGTTATACTATTTCTGGCATAGAGAGGATGGCCGTGTATAATGATCGTCGGTTGAATAAACTAACGTACCCACAGTCTTATATGCAGGTAAATGGCATAATAAAGATTAAAGAAGAACAGATGCTTAAGGATTATTCAATGTTGTTGTACATTTGTTTCATTGTTGCTGTGTCATGTAAATTGTAATGTATTCATGTAAACTCTGATGTAAAGTGAAAAGTTCAAATTTCCTTGTAAAATTGTACTAAATGAAGTGGAAAGATCCTGTAGAATATCTTGAATTCAGTGTATTTGGGATTCGGGGCGTTACAGCCTCGACAGGGCAATTCGACTCTAAGTCTTATGCAGTTCACACTGCTAAGTCTAAACCTCAGTAAGAATGCCTCAACAGAGCACACTGACTTTGAGTCCTACGCAGTTCTCACTGCTAAGTCAAAACATCAGAAAGAGTGTCTCGACAGACCACCTCGATTCTGAGTCTTACGCAGTTCTCATTTCTAAGTTTAAATGTGACACCCCGCAAAATAAAATAATTTATTTTGCATTATTAAATAATATTAAATCAGTAAAGTTGGATAATTTGACTATTTTCTTGAAATCGTAATTATTGCACGTGAAAAGTTAGGAAATTTTGAATTCTTAAGATGTTACGGTTAATGATTGACTTTCCTCATTTATTTATGATATTTTAATTTTCCGACTTATTTCAATTTATTTGACTATTTTACGAAATTGTGGATTTTACACGTGCAAAGCACGTACAAATATTTTTTAAGGGCAAATCTCCACTTCTAGAATTATGAATAAATTCTTCTATTTATAATTGAGTATATCCTAAATTTTGTAATTTTCCTGAATAAAAAAACTATTTTTATAAATACTTCGAAAGAGAAGGACTTTTATGTAAAAAGCCGTTTGTATCTCAAACAAATTATGAAAATTTATTTTTACTGATTTTTGGGCTGGCCATGGTCATCATTGAAAACTATTTAAATTTTTTATTTAGAGTTGATTTGGTAAAGTTTTAAACAAATATGGTATTTTTGCAAATATGAAGTTTAGGTTGGATCTTGTGCAAATATTGTCTTAGAAAGTGAAAGTCAGTAATTTTTTTTTGGAAAATCTATTATTTATTAATAAATATTATTTGTGAATTTTCTGGATTTTCGTGATATTTATTTGACCTAATTGCAAATATTACAAAAAGAGACTTTTATGCAAAATTACTACTTGGAGTGAAAACTCTAGATTTTTGGATTTTTGGGCTGAGCATGATACCTAGCCAACTCAGAGGTAAAGATTCTATCTTTTGTTTTAATAAATTTGGTTTATTTTACAAGTTTTGTTAAAGAAGGGTCTTTTTACAAAATTGCCACTTAGAGGGCAAAAAGTACAAAAATATTTTTCTGAGTTTATAAACAATGCCGGCTAGATATTAGGGTGGTTATTTTGTTTTAAATCTTAATTGAATTGGTTTATCTAATTTCCATGTATAAGGATTTATATATGTAAAGATATATTCAAAAGGGATATTTTACAAATCTATTTAAAAGAAAGACTTTTTCTTATTCGCTTTATTAATTCTATCGATTCCTTCAATAAGGTGAGTAACATATGTTTACTTTCTTATTGTTCCAAACATGTTGTATGTGATGATTTGTCTATTAGAAAGCATGTTAAGGACTGTATGAAGATATAATAAATTTTGATTGATGGATGAGTTAAAGATTGAATCTTTTCATCAAACCTATACTATTGATGATTGAAACTCTATATAAATGATTTGAAATTGACAAGAACCTAATAGAAACTATAAGTAGGTTGTTTTCTTCGTATGCTCACTGATTTGATGGATCATAATGTGTATATATGTTGTATAATGCACAGATTGACAAATATGAGTTTTTCTACTGTTGGGTATACATACACTCTGTTTTGATGAATTTGATGAGTATAACTTGACTATAACATGTTACAATTGCTATTATTAATGGGTAAACTATTCTAATCAGTTGTCGTTGTGCATAACAAGTTGTAGAAAGAGTTTTGATTCAAAAGACCAAGCCTTGAAGTTGGATTTGAGTTGTTTTGGTACTGAGATGGTTTGAACTTCATATAACATAAATACGATATACTCTTGATGCTTAACTGATGCTTAATTACCTTAGGCATATATATATATATATATATATATATATATATATATATATATATATATATATATATATATATACTGTTTTGCTATTTTGTAGAATTTTGTGATTTCGTTAAGTTTTCAATTGGATCTTTGTTATTCCATACTGAGATTGTTCAAACATTATACCACTTCTATTTGATGAGTTTTAATGCTATAACTGATGCTTAAACCCTTATATGAACATATATATATGTATATTGCTGTTTTGAAGAGTTTTTGTGAAGATTTACTCTTTTATGATCTTAATGCGATTTTGATTTGTTTTATAAAATCCTATATGTTAAATAAGTTATATTCAATCATCTCAGGAATTTTTGTTTTACAAATTTGTGATTTTACAAAGTATAATCGATGTATTAGTCGAAACATGCACAAACTTGAAACTGGTTGTATAGCAGCTAACGGTCGACCGCACAGTCGACCGACATTTCTTTAATTTGGGAATTTCCACTTGACAGTCGACTGCCCTATTTTTGAACTGATTGGGCTTTCTAACGACAGTTGTTTTACTGGCTATTTTATAGAGTTTCCGTCGTTTCTTTTGAATGATTATTTCTTCGAACTTATGGATTATTGATCTAATATTTTAGATGATGTTTTTGCTACAGCTTACAGTAATTTACAGAAAGTTATATTTTGTTTATAATAGAATTTAAATTACACTCCTATGACTTCATAAAGAGATATATATGTGGTTTTCGAAAGAATTGATGTTTTGTGATATTCTACGACTTCAAAATATGATTTTCTGCCATATAATGGACTTAATATTTTATTGGAATTCTGGAATTTTATGAGTACATTAAGTGAATTTGGATTTTGTTGATTTAAGAAGTTTTCTTCATATATACGTTTTTGATGATGGGATTGTGAGTTTTATTGAATGATTTGGTATTGATGGTTGAGTTATGAGTCTCTAAAGGGTGAGTGGGACCCAAATTACAGGTAGTTTAGATTTTGTGATTTGGTTAATTGAGGCTTTGTTGTTGATCAGTTGAGTTAAATCTGGTTGGGTACACCAACTCTAGGAGATTTGTAATCAACTAATTAACTTTAAAAAATAAGGACAGACACTAGATGGAGATATGATAAAATGAGAACGTGGGTTATGGACCTCAGTATGGCTTGCGGTGTGAGATAATCCCCGGAATTATTGAGGTGTGAGTGAAATTGTCTCCGGAATTACCTGCGGTGTGGGTTTGATCCCCGAAATTATTTGAGTTGAGGCGACACTCATGGGGTATTCGTGTGATGGGCGCCATAGCTTGCGGTGTGGGGTATTCTCGAAGATTCCCAGGTGTGAGTGAAATAGTTTCTGAAATTATCTATCAATAGAGACTGACCTCTGGAATTATCGAAGTATGGGCTAATACTCACAGTGTATCTAAATATCATAGTAGTCATTGTAGTAGGATTAGTTGCATAACGGGAGATTTAACCCTATTAAGTGGAGAACGTTAAGGGCTTGCACCGGATCTATGTAGAGTGGGGAGCATAGATTCGACAAGTCTGCATTAGAGAGTCAGCATATAGCATTGATATTTTTCTTGACTTGGTTTTATGCATGTTGTTTTCTTGTTTTTCTGCACCTGATACTTAGTCTAGTTTCACTTGTTATTTCCATGTTTTATTTATTTATTAACTCCTTTTCATTTATTATTACTGTTGGTATATGTTGTTTATGACTTTATTCCATATATTGTATCATGTTGCATTTCTTTTTATGTCACTCACACCGTTATGGCTGACCCATGTAGTTTTGGGGGTTAGGGTTATCTCTAACCTTATGTTTTACAGGTAAGTACCTATAGCTTGGAATTTGGATGTATGTGGTAGAATGATAATAGAGCTTATGTAAATTGTAAAAGAATGTGTTGTAAAATAAAGAAATTGTAATTCAAGGTATTTAATTTTTCACTGTGCTTTGTAAATAATTGATGTAATAAAAAGTTTTAAATATCCCTGTATTTGGTTACTATGTTTATGATTACATTGAAGTTGATTCTGGAAATTGTACCACGTATTTCTAAGATATTATATTGGAAATTCGGGTCACTACAGGTGTTGGTATCAGAGCATTGTTTAATTAGTAATTTTAAACATGGTATGGGGAATAAACATAAATGGACATTTGATGTGTGAGAAACTAAGTGGACATTAGATGTGTGAGTACACAAATGGACATTAACTGTATGAATACCTAGGTGGAGATTAGAAGTGTGAGTACCTTGGTGGACATCTGATTTGTGTGACTTGATTGTTTGATCATGAAGATCTGTAGTGAGATTTAGATTGTTTGAGTTACTAGACTTGAATAAAATTTCTTTATCGCAAGTGTATTGGTTATTTTTGCATAAAACATATACTTTTCTCACTAGCACTTTTTTTTACCTCTTTTGTTCACTTTATCCATTTGATATTTTATTATGTAAGGTGTTACCCCTTCAACTTGTATATTTTCTATCTTACTTACTAATGTTCACTATATGTTTTCCTATTTTACTCACTGTGTATAATTTTTGGATTCTATGATTTTCGCCAGTATTTTTCCAGTTATTAAATTTAATTATCTTCCGCTACATTCTTTTAATTATTTATCCTCTCGTATTTTTTTTTAATATTTCTTAGTTTTGTAGTTCTCACTACACTTTTACTGTTTTACATGTGTTTGCTTACTAGATAACTTTTGTGTAAATTAACTTATTTCGACGTTTTGTTCGGTTTCTTTTATTGACAGTGATTGATTTTATTTTTAGTTTCTATATCTCTAACCGAGTTTATATTCTTTCTATTCATTAGTACAAACATTAAGTTTTCACTAATCGTCTTATTTTTCTTTTAAAATTATTTCTATGACTTTACTATTGGTTCATACTTTTTATTCTTTTGTCCAAATTATTATTTTGCAACTTTAGCTGTAATTGAACAGTGCATCCTTTAGCATTTCACAAGTCTATCTTTGTTTTGCAACTCTTACTCATTTCTTTCTTGACGTTTTATTCTTCTTACTTTCATGCGCTTTTTCGTTACTCGTATATTTTGCTATTACTTTACATAATACATTAAGTTTTGAATTACTACGTGTTAAGTTATTATCGCAACTCCTATTTTCCTTCGTTATTGTTTTTACTATATTATAAAAATTTGGTTTTTGCATATTTACTTTAATTTTATATATGCTTGGGTTTTTCGATACTATATTTTTCATTATTTTGTATTGTCTTATTTACTTTGGAGCATTTAAACTTGATTGTAATATTTTACTCATATAAATATGATATATCTCTGCACATTTAAATTTTTATTATTAATTATGTTTTTGCACCTTATATTCAATACCTTTATTATTATTTATTGCTTTTGTTAAATTTACTTTTCGCCATTTATAGCTACTTATTAATTATGTTGCATTATACTTCTCAAATGTACTATATGCACTCACCACTTATATTTTACTTAATTTTAATTATGATTACATTCTTGATTTCCACATGTACTTCCTACAAATTACTTTATATGTACCATATATTTTAACACACTTGCTATGCATATCATTTTACACTTGTTTAATTCCTACATTACTGTATATTTTATGATATATTTATTATGTAAATTTACTACACTGCATATTTATTTTCTCATCCACATTTGTATTTGTGCTCATGCATGTATTTCATCCCGTTTTTCTCCATACTTTTACAAATTATTTTCACTACTACTTTTTGTACTATGGTGTTTGATATTTATAATCTATACATCTATTTTAATATTCCATCGTGTGATTTTCAACTCTATTTGTTACTTTTGCTACTATTTTTATATCACAAATTTCAAAATATAACATCATACTTAAACTAAATGTCCAATATCCCTGCGCATATGGAAGGTTACATCTTCCATTTCACCATTTCGGTGCAACCTAATGTCGAGATGGCAAATATGCAACTAAACGTCAATGGAGGCAAATTGCAATTGGATGTCGGGGAGGCAAAATGTGCAACCGAATATCCAGGCGACAACCTACAACCTGATGTCGTGAAGGCAAATCTGCAACTTGATGTTAAGGAGGCTAGTCTGCAGCAAGACATCAATAAGGCGAACCCACAAAAAAAAAGAAAAAAAAAGGAAAAAAAAAACTATTTTCTACCTATTTGCTAATTGTTATTTCAAGACTTTTTACTTATATAATGATACTAATGGTAAATAAATCTTTTTTTAAGACTTTTGTTTATACAAATTAAACTTTATGTTTTTATGCAATTTGAACTAGTATAGTTGATTTTACTCTATTTTGTGTTTACAAATTTTTTTCAAGATTGAGTACATCAATTATGGTCAAAGTTTTCGTTCTTTCGTAATTAATATTTGTTGCTACTGTTTCCCTATTCTGTAACATTTTAGATTTCTCACTCACTTTTGTTTCCACGTCCTGATTAATGATTTGACGCATACTTTGGTAATATTCAATGAACTTCTTTTAAGTCTTCTTGCATATATATTTTGGTCGATTTTGCTCGTTACCCTTTTGATGTGCTTTTAGAATATTGATTATAATGTTAACATTCACTAGTATACTCATTATTCTTTGTCTTGTACATTCATTGTTATTAATATTTTTTTTATTTAGCTAAATTTGTTCATATTTCTATGTATCTTGACTAGTTATATTCCCAAAACTATTTTTTAGATATAACCTTTAAGTTTATGTTCCTTCATTGTTTGTATGGTTATCAACCTTTTTATATTTGGGTTTTATCTCTTCACTTTAGACTTCTTATTCTATAAGAATAGTCTTACTATTTTCTCACGTAAGGGGATTAATTGTGTATTCAATTTGATTTCTTATACATTTGCCATGTCATTTTTCTCCTTTTATTCTTCGAGCTATAATTATATGTTATTTTTGTTTTACTTAATAATTAAACCTAACTAAAATAACGATAGAGTAAATTTTCTAAATTGTATTATAAGTTTTGTATTTTGTTTTCTTTTGCTTAGAGTAGTTCTGAGGACAGAACTATTCTAAGGGGAAAGTGATGTGACACCCCGCAAAATAAAATAATTTATTTTGCATTATTAAATAATATTAATTCAGTAAAGTTAACCAATTTGACTATTTTCTTAAAATTGCAATTTTTGCACGTGCAAAGTTAAGAAAATTTTGAACAATTAAAATGTTACGGTTAATGATTGATTTTCCTCATTTATTTATGATATTTTAATTTTCAGATTTATTTGAATTTATTTGACTATTTAACGAATTTGTCGATTTTACACGTGCAATACACGTGCAAATATTTTTGGGGTGCAAATCTACACTTTTAGATTTCTGAATAAATTCATCTATTTATAATTGAGTATATCCTAAATTTTGTGATTTTTCTGAATAAAGAAACTATTTTTATAAATACTTCGAAAGAGATGGACTTTTATGTAAAAAGCCGTTTATATCTCAAACAAATAATGAAAATTTGTTTTGACTAATTTTTGGGCTGGTCATGGTCATCATTGAAAATGAAATATATTTAAATTTTTTATTTAGAGTTGATTGGGTAAAGATTTAAACAAATATTGGAATTTTTGCAAATTTGAAATTTAGATTGGATCTTGTGCAAATGTTTTCTTGGAAAGTGAGAGTCAGAAATTTTTATTTGGAAAATCTATTATTTATTATTAGATATTATTTGTGAATTTTCTGGATTTCTCTGATATTTATTTGACCTAATTGCAAATATTACAAAAGGGGGGACTTTTGTGCAAAATCACCACTTAGAGTGAAAATGTCACGCCCCGCTTTCCAAAATACGAGAATACGAGCACGTAACGAAGGTCCAGCAAATTATTATATAATATTCATAAGCTGTACCAGTCTAATTCAACAATATACAAAAGAAACAACCACGCAGGCAAAGAATATAATCACATAAACAATAAATAAACTCAAAGATAATCATGAAATAAATTCACTAAATAATAATTCAACATCTGGGATAAAAGAATTTCGGGTCACAAAGCCCAAGAATACAAAGTATAATAAAAAGAAATACAATAAACAAATAAGAAAAGATAGCTAAGTAGTCTAAAAGTCTAGCACCAATCTTCAGAGAGTTTGCTCACCAATGTCTTCTGATATTGCTCCTTCGGTACCTGTTAATACTTGATCAAAAGGGTTACAATAATCACACATGTAATGCGTGATGTCAAGTCAATGTCAATACAAGATCGAGTATGCAGGTTATTAGTCGTTTTATTAATCTATCTAGAGCACGTACTACTGCATCCCATACTACAGGTTCTATGCAAGCACCGTGATCGTTTTAGACCGATGGTGAATTTATGGTTCATGTACTCGGCGTAACTAGATAACGAGATATCGAGATAACGAGATGACAAGATAATCTTCTTCTAAGAAAATCTCCTCCTTCCATGTCAAGTATTCATGCGAGTGAGAAGGCCTTACCAAGTACATTTCCCGATCGTTCACTACCAAGTCTACCCATAATACCCCGGCTTGTTATTAAGTTCCTTTTCATCCTATGTGAGCATGCAAGAGGGTGTCAATATTGTATAATACTATGTGTGACTAATACTATGCGTTACAAACAAATCATGAGGTAAACAGGTCAAATCAACACACATCACATGATCAGGACAGCATGACCTTGCTGTACTAAAACATGGATCATGGTCACTACACAATAAAAAAACTAAATTCGCCAGAAGATCTGAAAAATAGACTTCCATATGGTTCCAGCGAGTATAATTAAGGCATATAAAAGTCATAGGAACTAGGGTGAAAGTTCTAATCAAATCAGGTTTTATGTTCAGTCAGCATGTAGTAGGTTATGTTCCATTAATTATTTCGGGTCAGAGAACTAATTAATAAAATCTACAAGAAATTTGGGTGATACCTATACATGTCTAGGTCCAGCCTAAATTATTTTAGATTTTTCCTTTACTGTTAACAGGGTCAAATAAAATATAGAACAGTAGGGTACGCATGAAATTATGGGTCTGAATTACTAAAACAGTTGCAGTAAGGTGATGATATCTAACAGATGACAAATTGAAATTTAAATCCAGACTAGGGAAAAATTATCTAGACATCAAGGGCTACATTTTATTTTCAGTAAGTTTCCTCAAATTAGGTCATTAGCATGTCTAAAAATCGGATTCAAAGTAAAACATACAGCAGTCCAGAAATCAACTTAACATAAAAAAATTAGAAAAAAAATTCACACGATTACATATAGCATGCAAATTGGTAATCAAAGCAATCCTAGGTGTCAACATGCAAATTTCTAAGGTTTAAGATACATCTATCATGGTCATGGAGTCAATTCATCAATTAAATTAAATTCTAGCATGTTATTTCCATGTCCAATCTATCAAGCAGTCCTAAGCATGAATCTAGTTGTTTAATGTGCAAATGCATGAAACATTGGGGACTAGGTTTAGATCGAAGAGAAGCACAATGTTAAGAGTATGTCGGATTAGCTCGTGTAAACCCTCGATAATCTTAACAGAATTGTCAAAAGCAGTTTTTGATCATAAAAGGACAGGATCTACTTGCAGGAGATCAAAGGAATCTTGAACACAAATAAATACAAGGGTTCAAGAAGAGACTTGTCTGTATGCCGATATAATTAAATAGAATAATGGGATCAGAATTCTGGGCAAAATCTCCCAAAATAAATGCACGAAGAATCAACAGCAACAACAAGATCCTAGAGCAATTTCCAGACCGGATCGGGACAGAACAAAGAACACCGAAACTGGATCTGGCGCGCACAGAACACGGAACACCAAACCAGCTAATAGAATCCTCTGCCTCACACTGAATCCGACCCAAAACAGAGAACAGCAAAGAGGGATCAGGTGTCGCAGAACACGAAACGGCAAGATCCGACAAATAGGAAACCTCCCACACAGCGGATCGGGGCAAACACGGGACAGCGAGCAACGGATCAAGGGGCCGAACACGGGACAGCGAGACCGACCGCTCACAACTCGTCTTCCCCAATTCGACAGAGAGAGAAGGAGAGAGTGGGAGGACTGGTGCGAGGGACTCCGGCGCTGGCGGCGGCGACGTGCGGCGGCGACTGGTCGGGAAGCGATGCAACGCCGGCTTCGACAGTTGCTCTGTTTTCGACTCAAAAATAGAGGGATGATGACAGCATAATCGAGGACTTGAACGGCAACGACGACAGCGCTAGGGATCGGCGGAAGGTGCGGGGGGTGCATAGCGAGGGATCGCGGTGGGCGACGACGAATGGAAGCGACGAGGCGATGAAGCAAAGGTTAATGGCGATGGGTTCGTTGGATTGGGCTTAGGCGATGGCGAGGATGGCGAGGGTCGAGCTGATGACGAGGCGGATAGGATGCAGGCGAGGCGATAGGGAGGAGGAAGTGGCGATCGGAAGATGGATTAGTCGGTGGATAGCAGAGAAAGGGAGAGCGGGAGAGATGGAAACAGGGAGAGTAGGGGAGAGATGTACAGTAACGGGGAGGGATTTAAAAAAAGGATTAAGGTTAAATGACGGCTGGGGTTTTTAATTAGGGTTAGGGTTAAGGGATTAGGGATTTATAGGGAAAAAGTGGGATATTGGGTATAGGGTAATGGGTATGGATCCAATAAGATAAAAATACATTATATATGAATATAAAGATCAATATAAACCCAAATACAAAAGAATAAGATATCCGATGAAATATGATTCATAACAAAATACAATTTGTACCACGTAAATTATTTGAAATATTTATAAATACATTTGTCAAATAAGAATTTAATAATCAATAATAAGTAATCATAGTAGAAATAATAATAATGATGATAAAATACTAACATTAATAATGGAAATCCTCGGGATATTGTCTATATATAAAAATAGGAATTTTTGTTGAAATAGTCAAAACAATAATAATATTTTTGAGGGTTAAAATTCAAATAGTTGATCAAACAAAAATGGAAACAAAGTTTATTCAAATGATTATAATTACTGTTTAGAAAAACGTTTTAATAAAGAAACTTAAACGAATTTAATAATAACAAATTTATAAATATCAAAATACGGAACAATACTCAGGAAATACGTATTAGCAGAAATAGGGGTTACAGAAAACTCCAGATTTTCGGATTTTTGGGCTTAGCATGATGCCTAGCCAACTCAGAGGTAAAGAGTCTACCTTTTGTTTTAATAAATTTGGTTTATTTTGCAAGTTTTGTTAAAGAAAGGTCTTTTTGAAAAATTGCCACTTATAGGGCAAAAAGTACAAATATGTTTTTCTGAGTTTACAAATAGTGTCGGCCAGATATTAGGGTGGTTATTTTGTTTTAAATCTTAATTGAATAGGTTTATCTATCCAAGTATGAGGATTTATATATGTAAAGATATATTCAAAAGGGATATTTTACAAATCTATTCAAAAAACCCTAAAACTCTAATTTCCGGCCTATTAAAGGAGTGGTGCAGCCGTTTCTTCGCTGCATCACACAAAATGGTTTCTTTATTTCTATTTTCTTGGAGTTTCAAAACAAGGATCTTGGATTTTTTGCGAAAGAAGGGCTTTTTCTTATTCTCTTTATTAATTCGGTCGATTCCTTCAATAAGGTGAGTGACATATGTTTATTTTCCTATTGTTCTAAACATGTTGTATGTGATGATTTGTCTATTAGAAAGCATGTTAGGCACTGTATGACGATGTAATGAATATTGATGGATGGATGAGTTAAAGATTGAATCTTTTCATGAAACCTATGCTATTGATGATTGAAACTCTATACAAATGATTTGAAATTGACAAGAACCTAATAGAAACTATGAGTAGGTTGTTTTCTTCGTATGCTTACTAATTTGATGGATCATAATGAGTATGTATGTTGTATAATGCACAAATTGACAAATATGAGTTCTTTTACTGTTGGGTATACATACACTCTATTTTGATGAATTTGATGTGTATAACTTGACTATAACATGTAACAATTGCTATTATTCATGGGCAAACTATTCTAATTAGTTGTAGTTGTATATAACAAGTTGAGGAAGGAGTTTTGAGTCAAATGATCGAGCCTTGAAGTTGGATTTGAGTAATTGAATTTCGGGTCTGACTATGTTCAGTCGAAATTGGATTTTTGGGATTTTGTGATATTTTCGAGTTGGATTTGAGTTGTTTTGATACTGAGATTGTTTGAAATTCATATCACTTAAATACGATATACTCTTGATGCTTAACTGATCACTACAAGGAATTTGACATATAGTGACAGCAAAAATACGTGGGTAAAAGGCGGAAAACCGTAGGTATAGCCCGTAAAACCTATACCAACGGACATATTTTTTCGTAGTTTTTAATTAGCTATACCCATGGCACAATGCCGTCACTATAGTCTATAGCGACGGTTTTTTCACCCGTTGGACAAAACCTCGGTGTTATACCCATGGTTTCGTATCCATTGGTATAGGTTTTAACGACACCTCTTACTTTCCTGTACCCACGGTTGAAACTCCATTACTATAGGTTTCAGTGATTGTTTTCGCATCCAAACACAACAGAAATGTCTTTTCATAGCATTTAGAAAATGTTGTCCTTTTGACGGCGTTTTGCAAACAAAAAGTTGATATGAACGAAAGTTGATATATAGAAAATGCCAATATATCATTGAAAGTATAGAAGTTTACAAGATTTGTTTACAAGTACATCCAAACCTAGCATCATCGAAATCCGTTTACAATAAACTTAAAACTGACAACAAAAAATCCTGAGTGACTAACATCAAAACAACTCGAAATCTTCTGTTCATCCACGACATCTCTAACCTGCAAACAGAGAAGAAAAATTGATCAAATATTCGAAAGAAGTTTATTTTACAGAAGAAAAAAATACAACAATCACAACAGTTTTGGAGAAAGAAGTTTATTTTGCACACTTGATCAAATATTCAAACACCTATATTAAACCTAAAATACTTTTAGAATAGAAAATTACCGTTGGACACTCGAAATAGAAAAATTACTAATGTATTGTAGGCTACGATGTCTAATGCTGAAAATGAAGGCAACTACACACCTACAATGCACTGTAAGTTATAATGAACAGGGACATTTTGGTCATTTAAATAAACAAATAAATAAATAAAGCCCCTGATGAGCAATGTAATGATCGAGGCTTTCATTGTGGGGGACTATTGTGAAAAGAAAACAGGAATATACAATTTCGGAACATGTATATAAGTACTATAACAACAATCCCCATCAGCATCTAACAGTCAAGTAATCAATGATGCCTACAATGTGTGGAGTCCCTAATGTGGAAAGACGATTTCATGGAACAAAGATCATAAGTAAGAATTTGCCATTGGCAAATAGTTCAGAAACCAATCAAAATTACAAGGGCATAAAACCTATCACAACTAATTTTATTCTTCTATGAATACAACTTTTTCCTTTTTATGGAGTCAAAAAGTAAAGCATTACAACGATATTAGAAAAGCAAAAATTATTAACTAGTGAAAGATAAATAAAAGATGATGGAAATAACAAACCTTGAATTGAAGAGAGCCATACCAAGAGAAAACTATATCAATGTAACTAATTATAAATGGGGTCGTCTGTTGTGAGGTTCGTAACTCAGTGCTTCTTTCCATCCACCTAGCTAAAATATCATTTACATCTTTCACCAGTTTACCCATATGCTGGGAAACAAGCTCAGATATTCTTTTCACCAAAAATCCAAAGTCAGCTTCCCTGAAATCCAAAGATATGCAATGTGCAACTTGCTCCAACTTAACTAGAGAAGGATCAATTGTTCAATAGACTTCAATCACTTCAAAACCAAAGTCTCCAATGCTTCTTTGAAGATCCACAAATGATGACATTCTCCCATGGCTTGAAGAAATGGAAAGTCCATATCTATCATAAGATTCATCCAAAACATTTTCACTGTATTCAGTGACATGGTAATCCTACCCACCACATGAAATGAAACAAAAACAATGAGAAATGACAAACTGGTTCGAGGATGAGTTAACAAATACGAATACATGCTACTATTTAGAAAATTAAAACATGAACTTTAAAAAAATGGAAATGCTGCAAAGAAGAGATAACTAATCTACTCAAAATGAGACAGAATTCACAATCTAAATTAGAAAGAAAGCAAATTGTCAGGAAGGGGCATGATATACCATTGCTGTCAGTATTTTGCTCTGCGTGAAATGTATGTTACAATGGATATGATATCAATATGTAGGGAAATCATTATGTATCTTACAAGCATATCTATAGGGAAACTTTATCAATTTGTTTTCAAAATAAAGTTTACAGAGAGTTGAGCTAATCATATTTCAAATAAGTTCATGTTGCACTTACAGAATTTTGAAGTTCATGATAGCATCTAGAAACCACTGTAGCTTCTCATTTCTAATGTCAAATTTGGAGTTCTTGTTCCCTGTGGCAACATAAGCATGTACCTAACAAAAATAATACGAAAAGGATAATAGTAAGTATAGGAGTTAATTATTGTACACTGGAATTTGCTCCAAAATTTAAAAAAAAAATTGTAACGTTAACAATGTCTCATATAAGAAATAATCAGATGTGCAGGAGAAACAGGAACTATTAGTTAAACTCACTTATTTCATGTACTTGATTTAGTCATGCAATTTACTTGGGTTACCCTAGTCCAATATCATATCGTGTTTATCAGTAATAGTTCAACTTTCAATATTAATTCGTGTGCCTACATCTGGCTACATGTTGAAATAATAGGAAAAAATGTTGAGCACAGTTATTTAAAGTCAAAATTAATGCCATCCTAAATAAAGTCAAAATGTTGAGCACAATTATACAAAGTTGAGCACAGTTATATAAAGTCAAAATTAATGCCATCCTATAAGAAAAACTCACCAAACCTGCCACCATCTTCATCATCAAAATCAGCAGCAATTGCTCCAGGTTCCTACTTGGTAATGTGATCTGTGACTACCGATACCTTTTACACACAAATCATCTAGTTAACAAATTAATAAAACCAACAAAAGGACAACATTAGACCAAACATATTAAAAGTGCAAACAAGAGATAAATATAACATAGCTATTACCTTGATGATCTGGCTAGCAATCTCTAGATTTCCGTTCAAACTCTGTGCTACCTTCGCATGTTCAATCTGGGCAAACTTTCAAGCGAAACAGTAAATTAGCATAAATTAATAGCAAAACAATGAAAAAGGTAAGTTACCTTGATTCACACTTAACTTGAACAAATCCATAGTTATTGCACTGCCCAGTTTCCAGAACTAAAGTAGTTGTACAAGTTCCACATGACCCAACGGTTCAAAGACCTATAAAGATGTAGAAACAAGAAACAAAATCAGATTTATTGTACAAGAGCAACATATACTGAACTAAAATTTGTCTATATTTGATCAGAATCCGATGAGATGTCATTGACTGCATCGTTGTAACTAAATCAAACTATAACAATTAATCCACAAAAGTATTAAATTTAGTATGCATGACCATACTTCTTTTGAAGCTACTCATCATAAACCCTATTTTATTCATATAAAACCTTCAGATACCCAATTTCATCACATCTTCATATAAAACCTCACTATTTCTTCCTTAATCAGTGCAAGAACAAACAAAATTAAAGATTGTTCATTGAAATGGATATCAACAAGTGTGTTCTTAAAATAGGAAGAGCTATATACAAATAATGAGTTCGAAAAAATTGTTCATAAAGACTTTTACCTCTCGACAGTGATATTTAGGACCAGGAAGTTGAGTTGAATAAAATGTAATGATCCGTAGAAATTGGGAAGTCTGCAGGAATATCTTCAATTGCAAATCAAAGAATAACAACACGCCTATGGGAACTATGGTATCAAGTATCAAGAAACTTACAACTAAAAATGAAAAGTACAAATATAAACAAACTTTTTCATCAATCAGTTTTGGGAGACTTTTTGGGTAGTGTGACGGAAACAGGAGGGCGGGGGCAGGGCTATAGTGCTGGACGACGGGATGGAGGAGCAAGGGGAGATTGGGTTTGGCTGTTGCCGATGAGGAACAGGAAAGGGAGGTCGGGGCTAGGGGCGGCGAGTGCCTGGGCGTCGAGGAAAGGTGGGGCAGGTGCTCAGGAGGCATCGCGGCTGCTGCTCGTCGACGGGATTGGGGAGCAGAAAAGGGGGTTTCGATTGGGGCTGCTGGCGTTGGGCATCGACGGGAGTAGGGAAAAGGGGGGGGTCTCGATGGGAGTGGCGACGACTGGAGAGGGGCTCACGGGGGTGGCTCGCCGGAGAACGGGTCGATGATTCGAGATCGAGAGAGTGAGATAGAGAGATCAAGGTAGGGTTTGAGATGCGGCTGGGGGCGGCACGGCGGCAGGGAGGGGGCACGACGGCGGGAGGGGGATTTGGAGATAGGGTTTGGTGAGAGAGGGAGAAATTAAATAATAGTGATGGATTAAAAGCTTATAGTTACGGATTAAAATCTCTAAAGCTATAAGATACCTATACCTATAGTTTACTACACGTCTATAGGTATATGATGCCTATACCCACGATTTTAGTGATCCATCGCTATATGTATCCGTTGGTATATGGCAAGTTTCTTGTAGTGGATGCTTAATTACCTTAGGCATATATATATATATATATATATATATATATATATATATATATATATATATATATATATATATATATTCATTGTTTTGCTGTTTTGTAGAATTTCGTGATTTCGTGAAGTTTTCAATTAGATCTTGCTTATTCCATACTGAGATTGTTCATACATTATACCACTTCTATTTGATGAGTTTTATGCTATAACTGATTCTTAAACCTTTATATGAACATATATTTATGTATATTGTTGTTTTGAAGAGTTTTTGTGAAGATTCACTCTTTGATGATCTTAATGTGATTTTGATTTATTTTATATGTTATACAAGTTATAATCAATCATCTCAGGAATTTTTGTTTTACAAATTTGTGATTTTACAAAGTATAATTGATGTATTAGCCGAAACGTGCACAAACTTGAAACTGGCTGTATAGTAGCCAACCATCGATGGCACAGTCGACCGACATATCTTTAATTTGGGAATTTCCACTTTACAGTCGACTGCCCTGTTTTTGAACTGATTGGGCGGTCGACCGAAAGTTGTTTTACTGGCTGTTTTATTGAGTTTTTCGTCGTTTCTTTTGAGCGATTGTTTCTTCGAACTTATGGATTATTGATTTACTATTTTAGATGATGTTTTTACTACAAATTACATTATTTTACAGAAAGTTATATTTTGTTTATAATAGAATTTAAATTACATTCCTATGACTTCATAAAGAGATATATATGTGGTTTACGAAGGAATTGATGTTTTGTGATATTCTACGACTTCAAAATATGATTTTCTGCTATATAATGGATTTAATACTTTTTTTGAATTCTGGAATTTTATGAGTACATTATGAATTTGGATTTTGTTAATTTAAGAAGTTTTCTAAAGTTTTGATGATGGAATTGTGAGTTTTATTGAAAGATTTGGTATTGATGGTTGAGTTATGAGTCTCTAAAGGGTGAGTGGGACCCAAATTACCGGCAGTTGAGATTTTGTGATTTGGTTAGTTGTTGCTTTGTTGTTGATCAGTTGAGTTAAGTCCAGTAGGGTACACCAACTCTAGGAGATTCGTAATCAACTAATTAACTTAAAAAGATAAGGACAGGCACTAGATGGTGATATAATGAAATGAGAACATGGGTTATGGACCTCAGTATGGCTTGCGGTGTGAGATAATCCCCGAAATTATCGAGGTGTGAGTGAAATAGTCTTCGGAATTACCTACGGTGTGGGATTGATCTCCAAAATTGTTGGAGCCGATGTGACACTCATGGGGGATTCGTATGATGAGGCGCCATAGCTTGCGGTGTGGGGTATTCTCGAATATTCCCAAGTGTGAGTGAAATAGCCTCCGAAATTATCTGTGGATAGAGATTGACCTCCTGAATTATCGAGACATGGGCTAATACTCATAGTTTATCTAGATCTCATAGTAGTCATCGTAGTTGGATTAGTTGCATAACGAGGAATTTAACCCTATTAAGTGGAGAACGTTAAGGGCTTGCATCGGATCTATGTAGAGTGAAGAGCATAGATCCGACAAGTGTGCATTAGAGAGTCAACATATAGCAGTGGTGTTTTTCTTGACTTGGTTTTATGCATGTTGTTTTCCTGTTTTTCTACACCCGACACTTAGTCTAGTTTCACTTGTTGTTCCCATGTTTTATTTATTTATTAACTCCTTATTTTCATTTATTATTACTGTTGGTATATGTTGTTTATGACTTATTCTTTATGTTGTATCATGTTACATTTTTTTTTTATGTCACTCACACCGTTATGGCTGACCCCTATAGTTTTGGGGGTTAGGGTTATCTCTAGCCTCATGTTTTACAGGTAGGTACCTATAGCTTGGGATTTAGATGCATGTGGTAGAATGATAATAGAGCTTAGGTAAATTGTAAAAGAATGAGTTGTAAGAGAAAGAAATTGTAATTCAAGGTGTTTAATTTTCCGCTGTGCTTTGTAAACAATTGATGTAATAAAAAGTTTTAAATTTTCCTGTATTTGGTTGCTATGTTTATGATGACATTGATGTTGATTCTGGAAATTCTGGAAATTCGGAGCGCTACACTAAACCTCTGAAAGAGTGTCCCGACAGAATACCACGACTTTGAGGCTTACGCAGTTCTCACTGCTAAATATAAACCTCGGAAAGAGTGCCTCGTCAGAGCACCTTGACTCTGAGTCTTACGCAGTTCTCACTGCTAAGCCTAAACCTCGAAAAGCGTACCTCAACAGAGCACGTCGACTCTAAGTCCTATAAGGTTCTCATTGCTAAGTCTAAATCTCGGAAAGAGTGCCTCGACAGAGCACCTCGACTCTGAGTCTTATGCTATTCTCACTGCTAAGTCTTAACATCGGAATGAAGACCTCGACAGCGCACCTCGACTCTAAGTCTTGTATAGTTCTCATTGCTAAGTCTAAACCTCGGAAAGAGTGCCTCAACATAGCACCTCGACTCTGAGTCTTATGCTGTTCTCACTGCTAAGTCTAAACTTCGAAAAGAGTGCCTCAATAGAGCACCTCGACTTGGAGTCTTACACATTTCTCACTGCTAAGTCTAAACTTCGAAAAGAGTGCCTCGACAGAGCACCTCGTCCTTGAGTCTTATACGGTTCTCACTACTAAGTCTAAACCTCAGAAAGAGTACTTCTTTAGCGCCCGAATTCCTAACCTAGGAACTCGTGACACACTCCAGGATCTTCCTTCAAATGAGTCACAACACAACAAAATTACAGGAAATTAAATACTTTTATTACATCAAACTATCATTACAATGTCCAATAATTAGAAGAATTATAATGAATTATTACATGATGAATGTACAATAAAATTGCACAGTAAACTTCTACTTGGATGCTTCCTACGACTTGAGCTTTCCCTGCTCCCATGCATCCGGTGGTCCTGCAACTGAAGAGTGGGCACATCAGTTGAATGCAACTAACGCTACTACTGATAAAACCAGTGATTCTGAACCTCAACAATCCAAACTTGATGACAAAAAAATTTGGAGCAAACACGAGTGTCGGTGTATGAGAGGACCTAGAACTAATGCACACTTAATGCAAACAATGCTCATAGTCTAATGCACACTTGGTTAGAGTAGTATGCATCCCATACTACACACTCCCCAATCAAGCGACGTTCTCCAACTGGTTGGGGTTCGATCCCCCGCCATGCATCCTATCTTGTGCTCCCTCCTGTCTCTAGTGATGAAGAGGTTGCAGTCACTGCAGTCATTGTAGCCAATAGTGGTGTCAGGTAACCTTTGTTTGTTTCCCACTACACCTGGTAGTAGTCGTATAGTTTCCCTTTTCCGTTGCTGTAGTTAAAATATTATTATTGTAATGATTCCTCCTTCTGGACCTCTCCAAAAACTGTAATATGGGCATAAGGACTCACGATACTCCCACTAGCCGAGGATAATAGAGTTCCACGTACGACATTTTACTCTAAGTGTAACACCCCATGTTAAGAATATATATATATATATATATATATATATATATATATATATATATATATATATATATATATAGAGAGAGAGAGAGAGAGAGAGAGAGAGAGAGAGAGAGAGAGAGAGAATTAATTAAGTAATGTCCTATAGAGATTCTATAGGGATGGTCCATGGAGGATTTAATTCATGAGTTGAAGGTGTGGTGGGGCCCGACTTCTCCTTTCCTTGTTGTGACGTCATCAAAGAGGAAAAAAGGAGGTGGTTGTGCACGTGAGTGGGTGTGCTGATGGATTGGGGCCAGGATTGGGGTATGGATGACGTCAGCACATGCACGGGAGGAGTTGGATTTGGGATTTATTAGTCCCATATCGGGGGAATTTGAGATTAATTGTGTATATATATAATTTCATGGGGTTAGAGGTCACCAATAAGCTATAGCACCTTTTATGAGGCAAGCCTATGGTGGGAAGTTGTTAGAAAAATCTCTGTTTGGGCCAGGGTGTTAGAAATGGTATCAGAGCTGACTTTCGACACCGAGTGTGGTTAAGAGTGGGTTAGATGTATGCCTGAGATAGAGTTAGTAGATGTAGACTGGTAGGTAAACAGAGTCCCAGGTAAGGCTGTACAGCTAGTAGAATCAGGGTACTCTACTCCACATCGGCTAGCAAGAAGATCCTGCGCTACATTGCATATCTAGGCTTCAGCGAGGATGCTGAATTCTTAAGGGGGTGTGTGTGTGTAACACCCCGTGTTAAGAATATATATATATATATATATATATATATATATATATATATATATATATATATATATATATATATAATTAAGTAATGTCCTATAGAGATTTCTATAGGGTGGTCCATAGACGATTTAATTCATGAGTTGAAGGTGTGGTGGGCCCGACTTCTCCTTTCCTTACTGTGATGTTTTCATAGAGGGAAAAAGGAGGGGGTTGTGCACATGGGTGGGTGTGCTGCTGGAGTGGGGCCCGGGTTGGGGTCTAGATGACACCAACACACGCACGGGAGGAGTTGGATGTGGGACTGATTAGTCCCATATCGGTGAAATTTTAGATTAATTGTGTATATATATAAAATTCCCTGGGATTAGAGGTCACTAATAAGCTATAACACATTTTATGAGGTAAGCCTGTGGTGGGAAGTTGTTAGAAAAATCGGTGTTTGGGGCCAGGGTGTTACACTAAGTCCCTGCTCGCGTGGAACATCATAAGACATGGCAGACTGTAAGGGTTTCCTTTCTTCTCAGCTAGTTCTCATCCTTATACTAAGCCAAACTTGCAGTCGAGACGATGCCGACTTGCTTGTCCTCATCAAAAGTTGTTACGGGCATAAAGGCAAATTGCGCTAACCACGCATACGGAGAGTCACGGAGCCTTACTCCTACCCAGAGTCTGGTTCGGCGCTCCCTGCCCGCATCAAACGGAACTTAGAATTTGGCCCGACGTGACGATGCCATGCGTCCCCCTGACAGGCAAGCACAACACCTGCTAGTGTCTGTCCTTACATTTAGTAATGACTTGATCTACCCTAAGTCTCTACCAAGCACATAAGGTCCATATACCACCCACAACTAGGGTCAATGGTTAAGGAGTACTTCTTCCCTTATTAAGTTCTAGTCCATTATTTGGGTTTCTGATTCTAAGGGTTTAATTCAAGCGCTAACGCAATTCAATTTACTCAATCACGTTTATTAATTCACTAGGCGATCTAGTTCTACCCGACTAATCAATTACGTAGGTGAACTATCCACTAGTTCCACACCTAGCTTAGAAGTAACGTAACTGGATTCTTTATAACTGCTAGTTAAGCTCTGCTTTGTAGGTCTCTTTTATTTTACCTAACTCATCTTTTCCTCAAACTTAACCCAACCCACACTAGGGTCCAAAACTTGGCTCTCAAGCCCGGCCTAAAACATGACCAGCAAAAACTGGCGACGACCATGTCGATCGCCACTGCCCGTCATGCTTGGAGTCGCACGCTCCATGTCCTCCCGACAAATGGAGCTCACACGATGCTAGATTTCTCCTTAGACGGCAAGCACGTCGGCGCCCGAGTCGTCGCTCAACATGTTCGGGGGTCACGGGTTCCCAAACAACCCATCACCAATCTCGTACACCGACTTAGCCCTAGGGTCTCAAAATTCCATTCAAGTGACCCTACATGAACATAAATACACTAAGGCAACTCTACACAAGTTCATGCTCTTAAAAGGGTATCTCAAGCCCAAAAATGAGGAATTACAAATTCCAAACAGCAAACATACAATCGGCTAATGTGCCAATTTGGGGTTCTTTCCGGCCCTGTTTCCATGGGGAAACATGTCTGGGTGACCCACACATTCATACATGATGTAAACCACAATTTGAGACATCATGAGTGGGGGCAAACTATTCCACCCAAACTACAATTTCCCATAACATTATCATACAAGCCACACTTTTAAGCATGTGAGACTATCACTAAGGGCCTAAGAATAACCACACAACAATTAGGGATATATACCAACTTATAATCTAACTCATATCAGTGCACTAAGTCTTATGACTCAATAATAGCATTTGCAAACCAAAAATCTTCATATGTTACTCAATATACACTTCAATCCTGAAAAAGGAAGCACAGGGTTTAAACATGCAGAATTAGCTTACTGAAAAAATTATTAAAATTATCTTACTGCATCAATTTTCTCATTCCCGGTCTTTTTAGAAAGATCGAAGTGTCCTCTATAATTTCTTTGTTAAGCTTTTACTGATTCAGTCGTTCACATGCTTTAAAACTTAATTAACATGCAGTAAATTAATCTCAGAACAGAGCATCGTATAAGCTGTGAGAAGTAAAATTATTGAAAATTAGCTAATATCATTAGATTGTCATGAAATTTATGATTTAAGCACATGACATGCATTATCAACACATATTCAAAAATCAAGTTATTATACCAAGCATAACTTAAGTTATAACTTTTTGGATAACACTCAAAACAGAGCAGTAAACATTAATAGTTTTGTTTGTTTTATTAACAGTCTGTGTTTGCACGATTTTATTACCATAGCTATAGTAGTTCAAAATTCATGAAACTTGAAATTTGGGCTCCAGATACACTTTTTATTAACATAAATAAATTACAAATCATTCCCAGAAGCATACAACAAGTTACAAGTTTCTAAACATATAACAGTGACATGGAGTTTTGCTATGTTTTATTCTGACCAATGTGCAAGTTTGTATTTTATTTAAATAGTAGAAAAATTCATAAAAATATGAAAAATTTACAGAAGGTGCACAACACATTCATAATAATGTAATAAAAATATTAGAGCTAAATAATACGTATTTTTCATCTTATAAGTTCCAGACTAACATACAAGTTCTATGCTTCAGCAGAAAGTTTCTGTTTTGGTTCTTTAGCAAGATTCTAGCAAGATATCTTCAAAACTCACACATGCATTCATGTATTAGCATCACAAATAGATCATGTTCACAATCTAAACAATTTAAACAATTTAAACAAACCAAGAGTAGAAACACCCACCTTTAGTAAACGAAGTTTCGCTCCAACTCCTTGCTTGACTTTAGCTCTTCTAGCTCCAAGTTCTCCTTCTCCTTGCTCCTTCTTGGCTCCTCCTTGATCTTCCTTGGCTCATTCTTGCTCCAAAAACATCAACAAATGCCTAAGGAATGGGTACTAGAAGTGTAGGAGGGGTTTTCTTGAAGGTAGAAGAAATGAGAAGTAGGTTTAACATGAGATGAGATAAATAGAGTGAGAGGGAGAGAGATGAGAGGGCTGGATTCCAAAGGGGTTGCATTGGTGGAGAGAGATGTGGAGGTTGAGTGCAAGAATGGGTTAGATGCTTGGGAACTCATGCATACTCAAGTGGTATCTTGCATCACCCAAGAAACCCTAGATTCCCAAACTCAAAATGACATTTCTTTCCCTCCCAAATTTGGCCGACCCTCCTTGTGCATGCATATTTCTCCTTTTTTTGTTACATGACACACTACACTACAAGTGTAGGGTCAATTAGGGTCAAGTTGAGATCATTTGGGTTAGTTGAGTCTTGTCAAAAGAACGAAGTTGGTTGATTGAAATCACATAAGTATACACACAACTTCAAAAAGAATTTCTTTCATAATCAAACCTTATGTTCTACAATATTGTGAATTTTAGGGTTGTTACAACCTCGACTCCGAGTACTATGGGGTTTCCTTTGCCACATCTAGAGCTTGAGAATCGCCCTGACCCCGAACTTAACACAGATCTCTCCACTGCCAAGAATTCAACATCTTAGATCTTAACAAGAATAAGTCAATCTACTGAAAAAGATAAGTTTTATTGATCGAAAGGTGAATACAAAGGCAATGACCAGTCCGCAAACGGCATACAAAATGCTGAAAGCTAAACCTACATTCGTAAATGATTCACTTCATACCGCAGAATACTAGCTACTCCCCTCGCATTGAGGAGAAGAAAAAGTAGAGGGCACCTCGGTAGCCGACCCTAGGACTTCGTCATGAAGCAGAGAAGCACTCATGAAAAGACACCAGGTCCCTCTCAGCTCGTCAGTCTCCCTCACCGCCACAGCTTGGCCATGCCCCTCATCACAGAAGAGGTATGATACTGACAGAAAGTGATGGTGATGAAGCCCCCTCAGGAATCCCTGAGGGAGGATGGAAGTTGAAGCCAAAACGGCCCGAACCTCTGTCCTTATAGCCGACCTGGCTAAGAAAATCTCGAGAGAAGGATGAAGAGTCCTCTGATATAGGTAACTCCACATCCCTGGGTTTCAGTCCCCGATCGGAAGCATCAGATGTTGTAATTCGAGTCGTAAGTGACGAACTTCGACGCGAATCACGCTCTTCTGCTCCAAGACCCCTCGGCTCGGCGAAGACAAAGCAGGAACTTCCAACAGGAAAACTGTGACCAAACCCCTAATCCAAGCACAAGCATGAAAGAAAGAATCCCTCAAGGGTCGGTCGCAACTATTACAGATCTTGAAATCCGAGTCGAGCAATCCAAGACAAGGCCTCAGCACTACGAGCTTTCCAAAGTCAAATTCTCGAGGACTCAAACCACTCTCCAAACGCTTGATCAAGGAAACATTCACTTGTTGGAACAAATGTCTTGGAGACTAAAAGATTTTATAGGCAACTCTGCCAACTACCTCATTAATTTTGCATCAAAAGTCAACACTTCAATTTCCAAAGGTCTACAGTAACCTCTATTCCCAAGAAAAGATGACATGAGCAGGCACATGGCGGCTTCTTGCATTTATCACCCCCTACATTCCAACCTCGGTTCCTCAAAACTCACGAGCAAAGGGGACAATATGAAAGCAAAAATTTTATTTTAAAAAAAGAGAGTACAAAGGCGGTGGCCAGTACACAATAAGGCAGAGATACAAATAACTTATTAACGGCATCGTAGAGTGGATCCTTTCTCCTTAGAGGCAATGGGTCCTTTCTCAATGACCACGACATCCTGCTCGGCCACCCATTGTAGGTCCTTTACTTTTGCATCAAAGGCAAAATCCTCGATCTTGAGGCACGAATACCTTATCTTCACATGTGTAAGGGTTGTGCTGTACCCCGCATCTTGGGCGTCGGGCACCTGCAGCACGGTCTCGTCTAACTCCTTCTTGTCCTTACTCGCCCACTGAGCCGCTTCATCCAGCTCGCCCCGAAGTCTGTTCTCTTTAGCTTGCCATGCTAGTCGCTCTTCGCACCATCTCTCCTCCTCGGCTAGAAACTCCTGCCGAGCCTTTTTCTCCCCCTCCAACTCCTTCTTGGCATCCTTAACAGCCTCCAAAGCTCATGATTTCGGTGCACCAATTCCCTACAGTTATCCTCGAACTTCTGGGCTCGTGCGAGCTTCGCGCCGAGTCTTTGCTTCAACTCAGCCCCAGTGACGGTAGCCTGCAGAAAGAAAATTTTAGAGGATGTTAAAAACCAAGGAAAGGCATTGGCGTCAAGTAAAAGATCCTTACCAGGACTGAAGTCTGAGCTCAACGAGCATAGACTTCATCCTGGGTCTCCCTCTTCAAGGATACCAGTTCTCTTGGAGTGGCCATATTTTTGACCACCGAGGCCGCATTCACGTAGTTCGTTGTCAAATCTGCCCCCGTGATAGTTCTGGAGGGAATCCACGCCTTTGTCGACGATGGCAACTTCAGTGCCGGCCCACCACCTGGTTGTGAGCTTCCATCGGCGGCGACCGACGATACTGTAACATTCAGGAGGACAACATCCTTACCCTTCTTCTTTTGTGAAGGCACGACCGAAGAAGGAGGGTGGGGGCGCTTCAAGGATCCCCCTTTGTTTTATTCCCCTTGGGGTCCTCGGTCATCACCACCTCCGCTTCATCTGACCGGGCCTTCCCCTTAACCGCCTTCTTCTCCACTTTGCCTTGGCCTTTGCCCTCTCCTCGGCTCGAGGGTCACCCTTGGCCTTAGCTACGACCTCATCTTTAACCTTAGTCTCGGTTGCCTCTTTCTCAGCTTCCCTGGCTTGACGCCTTTCCATCATATTCACGTCAGAAACCATGACTGAAATAAGAATAAAATTAGGAAGGGGGCAGCAAAGGCAATGATGGAAAAATTGTGAAGAAGAGCAGGAGGAAGAAAGCAATATATAGGTATGAAAGGGACATCGAATATTGTGCACTCACGTGGCAAGCATGGAACCTACAGATTCCTAGGCCCTTGGTATTTCTGTCAGCGAGACCATTCAAATTCCACTCTAAGCTTTTGTTGCTCCAAAGTTTGGAGTCCTACATGGTGTCAATCACGAACAGGGCCCGAATCTCCAATGCCTCAACCCAAGATGACGATCTGACCCCGAATGTTCATAAAAAAAATTCGAAGTTCACAACAAAGTAAAGGCTTAACAATACAAAAAATTCTATCATCTCATAAAAAATAACCAGGTACAATGGGCGGTGGTCAGTCCGCATTTGGCAAAATACAATGAAAAATGAAAGCTAAAGCAAGGGGGGCTCCTCCCCAGAATCCAAACGAGCATCGACCCCTCCTACGATCCCGAGAATAGATCTAATGTCTGATCCCGACTCCAAAGGAATCTCGGCGGGGGTCATGGGAAAAAACCCTTGCGAGGGTGGACGAACGCGCTCATCACTTACTTTTTCAAAGGCCCCGTGAGTAGGACTAGCACCATTCCCCATATCAAAGGGAATCGTGCTAGGAGTCGCGGGCGAAGTGACAAACTCCGCATAGTATTCAAGATGGCCGAGGCTGAGATGGGGGTATTCCCGTCGGATGCACTCGACGGCTTGTTTGAAACCACATGCCTCACCATCGATAATCTCTTCTGCAACACCCACTATCTCCGACCGAGCTTCGGACAATTCGCGCTCCAGCGCATCTTTCTTGTTCAACAGAGGGTAGATCGTTCTTCACCAAGGTCATCCTCTGGTCCCACCAACTTCTTCTCCAATTCCTTCACCTTCTTTTCAAAGGATTTTGTTGGGATTTCGGGGCACAAACGCAGTGAAAAAAATCCGAAACCCTAACCCTAGGATCTGTGTACAAGACATGGCTGATTATGGAGAAACGAAATTTTACCTTTTAAGAGCTTTACGAAGACTGAAAGATGGAGGTCCAATCACCACGCAACCCTTGTAGCAAGATCCGCGTCTCTAAAGCAGTCCACACGAACGTCCGATCGTCCAACGATCAAGGGAGCCGGTACTAGCCGATGATGCTTGCCTCTATCTCTCTCTCTCTCTCTCTCTCTTGCCTCTCAACAGTTGGAGCGGCTAGGGTTTTCCATGGAAAACGAATTTGCCAAAAGATAAAACACTAAACCAATACATCTCTATGTATTTATAAGAGAGAATGAGGTGGGCTTAACCATAATCGGTTTGGCCAAACTGATTTGGTTTAATGATAACTGATTTGGTTTAATGATTTAAATTCGAATTATACTTTAATTAATCAAGTCCAACTCAATTAAATAACTAATTTCGAATTTATAATCATTTAATTTAAATTCCGAATTTAAATTAAAACTCCTTTTAAACGTTCTAAGTGTGTGACCCTTTAGGTTATTATTACGTTGGCAATAATTTTATTATCTAATAATAAAATTATAAACAATGAGCGGCATCTAGTAATACATCATTGCTACCCAAGTAATAATAATAATTGGTGATTCAATTAAACCTTTCGTGACTATTGTCTCCGTGTAATATAATCCTTTTAACCTTGATATTATAGATTAAACTAGAGGCATGGTTCGTGTCATCCTCTTAATAATTTAATCTTTATTTTCTTGATCGATGAGTAGACTATTCAAACAAATCAATATTTGAGCATGGCCATGCATTTCATAGTCTCACTCAAACAAGAGGCCGATAATATCGCTCCTAAAATTAGGAGGGTTAAATTCCATCTAGATCATTCACATTTCTCACACGATTCATAATGAACCCAATACTATCTTTATCATTACCCGATTAAAGATAACTTTTGATAGAATCAAAGTACATTAATTCTCGTGTAGAAATATAATGATTTCAGGTCAGAGGACCATTACACCATTATCACAGTGAGATTACTTATGACACTTATTTATTTATTCCATGTTGAATCTCACAGTGGGTCTGTCCAGTACAATGTACTCTTACATTTACCTATGTATTGATTTTAGTATCTCTATACTAATGACCCATGAGAGGTGGTCATCAATCAATCAACATACTAGTCTCAATGTATTATTACTGTCCTAATAATAATAATACTCGACTAGGGACATTTAAGATTATTATACTATATATAATCTCATGTTCATATAGTTCGTATTAATAATCTAAGGACATTTATCATGCTAACATTTATAACGCAGTAAATACGAAGCATAATAAATTATTAATATAATCAAATAGAACATAATGTCAATAATACTGATTACATAATATCATTGTATTGCCTCTAGGGCACCTACACTAACAATCTCCCACTTGCACTAGAGCCAATCACTCATGTATCGAATACCAATGGAACTAGTGTGACCCTCGTGCTTCTGCTGCGACAAAGCCTTAGTCAGTGGGTCAGCTACGTTATCATTTGTTTGCACTTTACATATATGTATATCTCCTCGTTCATTAATCTCACGAATAAGGTGATATCTTCTAAGTATATGTTTTGCCCTGGAGTGCGATCTTGGTTCCTTTGCTTGTGCTATGGCTCCGATGTTATCGCAATAAAGATCGATAGGATCTGCGATCGATGGAACCACACCAAGCCCTGTGATGAAATTTCGGATCCAAACTGCCTCCTTAGCTGCTTCGCAAGCAGCAATATACTCAGCCTCCATTGTAGAATCAGCTACTGTTTCTTGCTTTGAACTTTTCCAGCTTACAGCACCTCCGTTGAGACAAAACACGAAACCAGACTGGGATATAGAATCATCCTTGTCTGTTTGGAAACTAGAATCAGTGTAACCTTTTACCACAAGTCTCTCTTCTCCCCCATATACCAAGAATGAATCTTTAGTCCTCTTCAAGTACTTAAGAATATTCTTGACAGCTGTCCAGTGACCTTCACCTGGATTAGACTGGAACCTGCTCGTCATACTCAAAGCATACGACACATCAGGACGAGTACATATCATTGCATACATGATAGATCCAATTGCAGAAGCATATGGAATCTTACTCATGCTGTCCTTTTCATCCAATGTTTTAGGACTATTGTCACTCGAGATCGATATCCCATGAGACATCGGGACAAATCCCCTTTTAGCATCTTGCATCCCAAAACGATGCAGTACTTTGTCAATATATGTACTCTGACTTAGGCCGATCAATCTTCTGGATCTATCTCTATAGATCCCGATCCCTAATATATAGGTCGCCTCGCCTAAATCTTTCATGGAGAAATTTTTTCCCAACCAAGTCTTAACAGCCTGTAGAGAAGGTATGTCATTCCCGATAAGTAATATATCATCAACATATAATACTATGAATGCCACGTGGCTCCCACTAACCCTTTTGTAAACACAAGATTCATCTTCATTTTGAATAAAGCCAAATTCCTTGACTGTCTGGTCAAAACGAATATTCCACCTCCTTGAGGCCTGCTTCAGTCCATAAATGGATCGACGCAACTTACATATCCTTCTAGCATCCCTTGGACTGACAAAACCTTCAGGTTGTGTCATGTACACATCCTCTTCAAGGCTCCCATTAAGGAAGGCTGTTTTGACATCCATCTGCCAGATCTCATAATCATGATAAGCTGCTATTGCAAGCAAAATCCTAATGGATTTGACCATAGCTACAGGTGAAAAAGTTTCATCATAGTCAATACCATGAATTTGTTTGAAACCTTTTGCAACCAACCTAGCTTTATAGGTCTGAACATTTCCTTCCATGTCGATTTTCTTTTTGAAAACCCATTTGCACCCTATAGGTTTTACCCCTTCAGGTGGATCAACCAAAGTCCATACTTGGTTATCATACATGGAATCCATTTCAGATTTCATGACTTCTAGCCATCTCTCAGAGTCAGGACTGTTCATAGCATCTTGGTAGGTGAGGGGCTCATCTTGATCTATGAGCATCAAATCACCATTTTCTATTAAGAGAAATCCATAATATCTCTCAGGTTTTTGGCGAATCCTACCAGATCTACGAACAATCTGTGTTTCTTGAGCAGTGTCATCTTGAATATTATCTTGAATATCCTGCTCAAGTTCCAATTCAGGTTCAACATTATCTTGTGGGTCTCGAGCTACATCGAGTTCTATTTTCCTCCCACTGTTTCTTTTGGAGACTAGCTCTCGTTCAAGAAATACAGCAGTGCGAGAAACAACTATTTTGTTCTCGGTCGGATTATAGAAGAAGTAACCCTTAGTTTCCTTCGGGTACCCCACAAAATAACACTTGTCTGATTTTGGTCCAAGCTTGTCAGAGATCATACGTTTCACAAATGCTTCACATCCCCATATTTTCATAAATGACATGCTTTGACGTTTCTCAGTCCATATCTCATATGGAGTCTTTTGAACCGCTTTAGTTGGAACTCGGTTTAGTGTATATGCAGCCGTTTCTAGGGCATAACCCCAGAAACTTATTGGAAGATCAGCATGACTCATCATCGATCGTACCATGTCCAACAAGGTACGATTTCTCCTTTCAGAAACCCCATTCCATTGTGGTGTTCCAGGAGGAGTGAGTTGTGATACTATACCACACTCCTTTAAGTAATTCTTAAAATCATGGCTTAAGTATTCACCTCCTCGATCAGATCGAAGAGTTTTAATACTTCCGCCTATTTGCTTTTCTACTTCAGCTTTAAATTCTTTGAATTTTTCAAAGGATTCAGATTTGTGTTTCAAAAGATACACATATCCGAATCTACTGAAATCATCAGTAAATGTTATGAAGTAATAAAAGCCACCTCTTGCCATAGAACGTATTGGACCACATACATCACTATGTATCAGTTCTAATCGTTCGTTGGCCCTTTCACCTTGTTTAGTAAAAGGAGCTTTTGCCATTTTACCAAGTAAACAAGCATCACATTCATTGTATGATTCAAAATCAAACTTATCCAAAAATCCATCTTTATGTAGTTTGGATATGCGATTCTCATTTATATGGCCTAATCGACAATGCCAAAGGTATGTTTGATTTGAGTCATTTGCTTTAAGACGTTTATTCATATTATAGACGGGAGTATAATCAAGATCAAGAACATATAAACCATTAAATAAATGCGCTACACCATAAGTTAAATCATTTAAACCAAAAGAGCAACAATTGTCTTTTATTATAAACGAAAAACCCTTCTTGTCCAAACAAGAAATAGAAATAATGTTTCTGCAAATCGCAGGCACGTAATAACAGTTCTCAAGTTCTAAAATAAGCCCAGAGGGCAACGATAAATAATAAGTCCCTACGGCCATAGCAGCAACCTTTGCTCCATTGCCAACGCGTAGGTCGATCTCTCCCTTTGCCAAAGATCTACTCCTTTGAAGTCCCTGCACATTAATACAAATGTGAGAACCACATCCAGTATCCAATACCCAAGATGTAGGAGTAGATAAATTGACTTCTATAACATAAATACCTGAATCAGAAATATTCAGAGATTTCACGCTCTTCAGACTTTCCAAATAAGCTGGACAGTTTCTCTTCCAATGACCTGGTTTCTTGCACCAGTGACAATCACCCTTATCAGGTTTAGCAACACCACCTTTAGGCTTGAGAGCCTTCTTGAAAGTAGGGCTTGGAAGGAGCAACTGCATTAGATCCAATCTTTTTCTTGCCCTTCCATTTTCCCCTTTCCCTTAGCACCTTTATTGCCCACCATCATTATGGGAGCATTCTCAGGTGCCTTTTGCTTGTTGGCTTCGGTGGTTCTTAACAGTGCCAACAATTCAGTGGGTGTTTTGTCTTGCTCGGTCATGGTGAAAGTCATAATAAACTGGGCATAGTTGCTGTTCAAAGATTGCAAGATAATATCTATTTGAGCCTCTCGAGGAAGCCCGGAGCCCAAACGGTCTAGGTATTCAAAATACCCAATCATCTTCAGAACATGCGGTCCAACCGGGTTATTTCCTTGCTTGCAGTTAAAAAGTGCTTTGTACGTATTGAACCTTTCTTGACGAGCCTGTACTTGAAACATCGTCTGAAGATGCTCAAGCATAGCATAAGCATCCATATGCTCATGCTGCTTCTGAAGCTCAGCACTCATAGTTGCAAGCATGAGACAAGCAACATCCGTCGCATCATCAATATGCTTCTGGTAAGCATTTAGTTGAGCACGAGTTGCACCGTCATCAGGATGGACCGGTGGAGGAATTTCAACAACATGGAGCTTACGCTCCTACCTGAGGACAATCCTTAAATTCCTAGACCAGTCAAGGAAGTTTGTTCCTGTCAGCTTGTCCTTCTCAAGGACTGATCGCACGGAGAAAGAGTTGTTTGTGTTTTGCGCCATTTAGTATCTACAATGTTTAAAATGCATAAGATAAGTCAGATTGTCAAATAATTAATAATTATGTTCAAGTGATTATGGTACATTCAACTTAATATACCTCCCACTATTTTGTTCAAACTAATAGCCCTTACTATCAATTCGGAAACTAATTTTCTAGTGAGCCAAGATCCATATTTCATTATGCCTTGAGTCAGCGTTGGCCAATTCTCCCAAAACATAACTATTTAGGTAGACAACATTTGTCAATTATATCACATATAATTCTTGGATAGTTTGGTGAACAACTATTGTTCTAATTTATCTAATAAATTCTTCGCCAAACTCTATGCTTCTAAGTTCACTATCCACAATCCTATTGTGACGACTTAGTTAAGTTGGACCCAATGATTAACATGACGAATATCACATTTATTCTTTCGCACCTAACCACGATTAAAAGGAGTGCTCTACTTTGGCAAACCCACCCCTTATGATCTAGGCTTTGATGAGTGTTAATTCATTGGAAAGCATCTAATTAACTTAATATTTTGTTAAGGGGTTTATTTATAAACGATCATGATCCCATCATAAAGAGATTCCCAATTTGTCTTGGAACTAAATATTTCAAATCAAAAATTCGTTGAATGAATGATTTCCAGATCAGAGGTTAACGCACAGACGGCATTATTGGCACCCTTTTCTTACAGATTCGTAATCGGTTGTTGACAAAATCATTCAATCGTTGAATCAATGAAAATTCATATTTAATTGCCGTGTTTCATAAACACGAGAATCTCATGATCGTTTGTTTAATGTTCATCTTAAATCGTTACAGATTTTATCTTGCTTAAGCAGACATGGCATGGGTGATGTATCTAGTACATACATTAATACATTATTAATCTAATTGAAGCATGCATCATAATGTATTCTACACATGCATTCATACATCAATATGTAAAGTGCAGTATGTAAACGTGCTTGGTTATGGCCTTTATTCTACATGATCCTTTCAAGCTAATGAAAGGATCGAGGTCAATCTATGGTGGAAATTATAAATACAATTACATGTCTTCATTCTCCTTGGTTGCTCCACTTCTTGGATCGTCCTTCAATCTTCAAGTACATTACATTGAATAATTGAAAACAACCTATACTAATGTACTTACATAATAAAACTCGAGTTACATTCGAGATTAGACAATTACAAGAATGAAGAAAACGACATGCAAGTCGTATTTATAAAACCAAAACCATAAACCATTAATCTAAGGGTCTTAAGGCCATAACCAGCACCATGCTCAAGTAAACAATTAAGAACACAAACAAAAAAAAATACAGCAGGGGTCCGGGGGCGGCAGCCCCTGGCTGGGGTCGAGCTGCCAGGTCAGCTCGAAATCAGAAATTTTTTTTAATTCCAGAAGACTATCCCTATTCAGAAATCATCGATTTCGAACAACAGATCATATCTTTTAGTCTCTGCCGCCACTGCATCATATACAGTTCCGGAACCATGTATCATATACATTCATATCATTTCCCAGTTTACAGATCGTGTCCAAACACAATCTGTCCATCAGTTTATATCACCATATAAACCAAACATCATGCATAACATACAAAATCGCTTACTGATCGGTCATGGCAGATTGTAAAATATACCAGTATCATCAAATCACAATATATAGCATAACAGAATCATATATGATCGACATAACATATTATAATCGACATATCATATAACCGTATCAAGGCAGATTCATAAAACATGCATACATGCATCGAATGCAGTAAACACGTAACCAAATCAGCCCCTTATACACGCAGCTCTGATACCATTGTTGGGATTTCGGGGCACAAACACAGCGAAAAAAATCCGAAACTCTAACCCTAGGATCCGTGTACAAGACATGGCTGATTATAGAGAAACGAAATTTTACCTTTTAAGAGCTTTACGAAGACTGAAAGATGGAGGTCCAATCACCACGCAACCCTTGTAGCAAGATCCGCGTCTCTAAAGCAGTCCACACGAACGTCCGATCGTCCAACGATCAAGGGAGCCGGTACTAGCCGATGATGCTTGCCTCTATCTCTCTCTCTCTCTCTTGCCTCTCAACAGTTGGAGCGGCTAGGGTTTTCTATGGAAAACGAATTTGCCAAAAGATAAAACACTAAACCAATACATCTCTATGTATTTATAAGAGAGAATGAGGTGGGCTTAACCATAATCGGTTTGGCCAAACTGATTTGGTTTAATGATAACTGATTTGGTTTAATGATTTTAATTTGAATTATACTTTAATTAATCAAGTCCAACTCAATTAAATAACTAATTTCGAATTTATAATCATTTAATTTAAATTCCGAATTTAAATTAAAACTCCTTTTAAACGTTCTAAGTGTGTGACCCTTTAGGTTATTATTACGTTGACAATAATTTTATTATCTAATAATAAAATTATAAACAATGAGCGGCATCTAGTAATACATCATTGCTACCCAAGTAATAATAATAATTGGTGATTCAATTAAACCATTCGTGACTAATGTCTCCGTGTAATATAATCCTTTTAACCTTGATATTATAGATTAAACTAGAGGCATGGTTCGTGTCATCCTCTTAATAATTTAATCTTTATTTTCTTGATCGATGAGTAGACTATTCAAACAAATCAATATTTGAGCATGGCCATGCATTTCATAGTCTCACTCAAACAAGAGGCCGATAATATCGCTCCTAAAATTAGGAGGGTTAAATTCCATCTAGATCATTCACATTTCTCACACGATTCATAATGAACCCAATACTATCTTTATCATTACCCGATTAAAGATAACTTTTGATAGAATCAAAGTACATTAATTCTCGTGTAGAAAATAATGATTTCAGGTCAGAGGACCATTACACCATTATCACAGTGAGATTACTTATGACACTTATTTATTTATTCCATGTTGAATCTCACAGTGGGTCTGTCCAGTACAATGTACTCTTACATTTACCTATGTATTGATTTTAGTATCTCTATACTAATGACCCATGAGAGGTGGTCATCAATCAATCAACATACTAGTCTCAATGTATTATTACTGTCCTAATAATAATAATACTCGACTAGGGACATTTAAGATTATTATACTATATATAATCTCATGTTCATAGTTCGTATTAATAATCTAAGGACATTTATCATGCTAACATTTATAACGCAGTAAATACGAAGCATAATAAATTATTAATATAATCAAATAGAACATAATGTCAATAATACTGATTACATAATATCATTGTATTTCCTCTAGGGCACCTACACTAACAGATTTGAGGCGCTCATGGTCATCCTAGCATCTCCTCTTATACCGTTCCGCCTTCTGCTCCACGAGATCGAGCAACCGCTCATAATGCCTCTTCATCTCGGCACCGTAGAGAGCGGCCTACAAGAAAACTCGAAAAGTTAGCAAGGGATGGACACACTTAAAAAGCAAAACACACTTACAAATACGGCCCCTAGAGAAAAACGAAGTAAACACAAGTTTGTGGTCTCTTGAGCAAAAGTCTCTCGGTCCTTCAGACAAGCAAGGTTCTCCAATACTCTCCGAGCCATCTCCGACTCCATGATGGAACCAAGCTCCCCCGCCGACCAATCTGGGCCGGAGAACCCCACAGTCTCGTCGCCCGCCCTCAACAACCTCTCGCTCGGTTGCCCGCTCGGAGCCTCCTCCGAGCCACGAACCTCGAAAACCTTGGGTTTTTTGGCAAGTGCTCCGAGGCGGGTGTCTCGATCTTCTTTTTACCCTTGTGGTCAATTGTCAACACCTCCCTAAGGCTCCGATGCTAGGACAACCATCACACCAGCACCAGCTAAGAAAATTAGATATCAGATAAGGCTATATACTAGTACAATATGATGAAAGCAAAAGAACTTACGCAAGCCAACGAAACTTAGACCAGTGTCAACCAATCTCTCCTCTGACATTTGTAGCCAGTCGATACTAATGCCCTTCTCGAAGAGTCTCTGAAACTCGGCACTCTCCTCCGAGTTCAACTCGTGAGAGATTTGGGCAGCCTTCTTCGTCGGGCACTCGTATGACCATTTGGTGGGGAAGTCCCACGGTTCAGTACCTCGGACGATAAAGTATTTTTTATTCCAACCTTTGATAGAATCGGGATGGTCATGCACCACTTGGTACCCCCAATGCGGCGAGTTATACCAGCAATAACTGGGCAGGGCTCTAAAGCACAAACATGCCTGAAAATATTTAAGGTAGAGAGAAACCCCTCTATCGCGAAAGACCACGATGAAGCTTGTCAACTGCTTCCATGAGTTCGGCGCATACTACATAGGGCTCAGGCCCGCCCAATTCAACACATCCTTTATAAAATGATGGAGAGGAAGTTGCAGGTCCGAGTGGAACATGTCAACATTCATTATACACAACAATCCCGGAAGATTGGCATTTTGATGAAGGTCGGAGGGGACGGACTTATGTCACCACAAACAGAGACTAGGAGGAATATGATAAACCGCCCAAAGCAACCTAAGTTCATTAGCACCCAAGACGCTTTTTACCTTATCCACATATGCTATCGACCTATTCGACGAAGGTAGAACACCGAAGGCAGGCTCATCCCTCAGATCATCAGGATATCTTCTGATATATTCTGTATGCTATAGCGCTTGGTCAAGGGAGAGCTGAATCCCCTCCGACCGCGATAATCCTGGTCTACAGGGAGACAAAACCAACAGGATCTTGACTTCTAGCACTGCCTCTTTGAGATCGCCCGCAGGTTTCTCCTCACCCTCTGCTGACCGATCTTCACCCCCTGATCACCTCCACCCTTTGATGCATGGGGAGATTCCTGACGTTTCCTTCACTAAACTATTCCCGGCCTTACCGACTCAATCTCCTTCTTGACTCGTCCATGACCCTCTCCCTCAGAACCAGAGATTCCTTCGATAACAATGTCCGGCTTTGATGAAATATTGTGTGTTGACCTTGAAGTCAGGGGTTCTCTTCTCTGTGAAGAGGGCCAACTTGATGAACTCTCGGATGATCCACCTCACGAAGAGCTGCCCTCATTCCACTGCTATCGCCAGAAGAGGTGAGCTACCAATTTCTACGGTCGACATATCTGGAATCTCAATTGTGACTAGAGGAATCTTTGGTGTAAAGAAGGTAACTCCTGATAGTCATAAGGGGAAGCGAATTTAGAGACTTTTTACTTTCGTATCCATTGGCATGTGTTGTCCCCTCGAATTCCGTGAGCGACAGTCCTTCGAATGACTACCAACATGTGTCGACTCCTCAAGATCCACAAAATCTGATGTGGCAAGATGCGACGTGTATAGAAGATTTAATGCAACCCGTCCCATTGACCAGCACAAGACTTCGGTAGGAAGCAATTGACGGCTTAATTTGACCCTCGGCACCCTTGGCGCCCCGACTTTAAACTTTTCGCAATACTCACCGTTCACATGGTTCACACCTTAGAACCATGCCTTAAAAAGGCATACCATTTCTAAATCTCAGCAAACTCATGAGGCCGTCACATCAACGCTTTTCTCACGAGTTATATACTCCTCAGAAATGACCAACAGCTCACTCCCGAGAGTGGGGGGCACATGATATGTGTAAAAATCATGGTTGATCTCCGCCAAACAATTCTTACATTAATCGCAAAGCAAAGACTGGCTCAACGCCAACCTCTTCACTGGTCCAGGCCAGATAGCTCCATGGGCCTTCCACAGGCCCATTTACGCACCTGGGTGAATCACACGCCATTTGCCCCAGACGCTCTATCGGTTACGCCGTAACCCAGCTTCTAAGATTAAGGATCTGATCAATTCCATATCCAAGATTAAGGAAATTTCTATACTGCCCAGGGATCTCTCCATAACGATTTTTTCCCGGACCTATAAATACAACATCTACTATACTATTATAAGGTAATCACTCTTTTTGCTACAAAACTCCTTCCTCTAAATTGTTTTTTTTTCTGACTTAAGCATCGAAGGGTTTGTTGCCGGGAATGCTCCCACTGTTTCAGGCTTCATTTTGTAGGTCGGCAAGTCGGCTCCCTCCCCAACCAATCCACTCGATTTTTCCTCGAATTCAGAATGAAGGTCAGGATCACGGCCGTTTTTCCGAATACAAGAACTCACATTATCTTTTGCTCCCAAAAAAAAAAAAACAACCTCAATAGGTATCATTTGTTCATTTCTTATATATATATATATATATATATATATATATCACGGCCGTTTTTCCGAATACAAGAACTCACATTATCTTTTGCTCCCATGGGCACATATATATATAGTAGGTTTGCCCATGGGCACATGCCTACGACACGTCTTCTGAATGATGCAGCATCTGAAAGTAAGCATTATAATATCATGAATATAAAAGAAAATAAAGAATTAATTAATCTAATATAAAAGAGTTGTAGGTGTCATACAAAATAAGGAAACTTACATGGTCATATATAGTGATGTTATCCATTGCAAGATGCAGTGAGAAGCCAGACTGATGTTACTGTTTAATTCTGATGAAGAACTTGCTCTATATATCAAGGAAAAATATTTGACGATTAACTTTGGTGTTCTCAGTGTATTCTACTATCAGATGTTAATATACTTTCTGAGATATACACTATAATGATGTTCTTGTAAAATACTGTATACATTTACTTTCCAGCATTTTGGATGCATGGATCTAAAACTTCTATCATGGAGTTTATGTAGCTCAAGTATGAATAGTACTACAACAATTAGTTGTAAACAAAATGCCATGTTTGAAAGGTTGAAATTTACCCAAGTGAAAATTCATTTAAATCTTCCGTTGCATTTGAAATCAAGCAGGAAACTAAGTTAAATCTTCTACATGAGCAATCAAAAGCAGCATAAAAAATCTGAAAAATCTAGAATTTTATAAACCTGAAATCCGAAAATCTAAATTTCTGGGTAGAGAGAGACATTTAAATCTTTCATTGTATTTAAAATTAATGAGAGAACTCAGTAAAATTTTTTACATGAACAATCAAAAGAAGAAAAAAATCTGAAAATCCGAAAATTTACAAACTTAAAATAAGAAAATCTAAATTTCTATTTTGTGTGTGCGAGAGAGAGAGAGAGAGAGAGAGAGAGAGAGAGAGAGAGAGAGAAATCCAAAAAGGTGAAGAGATGAGAGAGAGTAATAAAGTGGGGAGGATTATTGTTTTGGGGGAAAAAATTTATAGTTTTGGGAGGAAAACTTTGGAGAAAAAATGCCTATCGGGAGGGTGAATGTGATCCATTGATTTTGTTATAATTGAAGGCGAGCCACTTGATAGCTTTTTTTCCAAATTTTCTTGTAATTTATTATATAGATATATAAGGACTACCTAAGAAACAAACCGAAATAGAAACAAAATAGGACCTACAAGTGATCAATGACATATGAACAGAACTTGCATGTATCCTTCAAAAATAGAAAAACAAAAAGCAAAATAAAACCGTGTGACTTATATATAAGGTTTAATACATTATATGCTATTTACAGTTTATGTCAATGATACGAGAAAACTTATCACTGTGTTCCAGTACTTGTGCTCGATACTGGTCAGTTGTCACCTTTATCATCAATGCACCAATCTTGAAATTGAGAGGCACCTCTTTCTATTTCATTTCATGCCAATATATGTATCAGAATTGCAGTCAATTACAGTGTTTTCCTCAATATAGATATTAATTTAAATTATGAAGAATAGTTACATAGTTGAACAAAAATACAGGGAGTCCCACCTTCATGAACTAATATCGTTCTAACATTTAAATCGATGACATTCACTACAATATTATTAAGCTACCCCGGCGAAACAACCACTACAAAAAAACAGGGATAACCGGCGAAACTACCCCGGCGTTGTTCAAACGCTAGGGGCTTGGTTACCGCGGCGTTTTAAAACGCCTTGGTATCCTGATATAAGACCCAAAAAATTTCAACCCTAAATCACACAATTCCTAAATTCCTTCTCTCCTTCCCTCTGTCCCGCTAACTATCATCGTCGCCCATCACCATTTACACCGCAGTCGCCATCCATGTCATCACCTTCCACATAGTTGTCCCTCACTCACCATCGCCAATCACCGTATGCAGTGCCGTCGTCGTCCCCACCCATCGCCACCTCTCTCTCCCCTTTGCCATCGCCGCATGTCGTCCCCCTATCTCGCTCATGAATTCAACGACCCTTCCAAACCCTAGAAACACAAAAGGTATAATTTTTAACCCTAATTTCAATTTCAATCTTAATTTTTGCTGGTGATGGGAGTTATCGCAATTGGAGTTGTTGGCATTAATGTGGTGAGTGGGATTCCATTGATTTGGTTGTAGATGTTTACGACATTTTTTAATGCAATTTTTGGGTTCATTTTGTATTCATGGTGGTGGTGTATCTGATTGTTGGAGGGCTCGGTGCGAGACATGTCTTTCTTCTTGCTGCTATTGGATGCTTGATGTTTGTGGCTTGGAATTCAAAGGTACAACGGTTAGTACCATTTCTTTTATTTTTCTTTTGTTGATTTTGGTTCAATTGGGTTAGTGTTCTTAAGGAATCTAGCCTAGAAGAGAGAGAATATGCAGAGAAACTAATGAAATACCAGGTATGTAACGTTCTATTTATGTATCAGTACATTATAATTGGTTGGTAGATTGAGTTTCTTTGTATCTAAAATATTGTTCTTGTTGATGAAATTAGAACAAACACGGAGGTAGAGTGAAGCTTCAGTGGATCTTGATGCCTTTAACTGAGTTTGATCACCCTGAGAAAGGCGACGTTCTGAATGGTATGTTATATATATATATATATATATATATATATATATTATATTATTATATATATATCATATTATTATATATATTCTTAAGATACGGGGCATTCCATACACACCTCCTTAAGAACTTAACGTTCTCGCTGAGCCCGAGACATGTAACCTGCTCCAGAATCGCCTTTCAATGTTATGAGTGCTTTTACAATATTTTGCTACACAATGCAATGTAGATAATTCTATTATTTTTTTAAAAGTTATTGTAGTATGTCTATATGTCTATTACATGAAAAACACTATAGTAATTACAGTGTGTATCAAATGGTTTTTTGTGAATTATGTTAATTGTTCACAACTAAATGGCTTGGCATATCTTTAGAAACTAAAATTTGTTGATTTTATTATTGTTGTTATGAATCGTATGAAGAAATTTTCTTGACTATACTGGAGATATTATCTGATACTAAACAAACCCCATTTGATTTTATTCTCTTAATGGATGATTTGTATAAGAACAACCTCATATTGGAAGAAGTGAGTGGCAAGATTGTGGTTAACGAGTTGTTAGATATTATGTTATATATTTAGTCTCATATCGGAACATGTATTAGTTTAGTATTTGGTTCCCTCCTATATCTAGGAGACACATTGTACTCAATTATAATTAATCCAATATTCTTTCTTCAATCCCTCTTTTTATCTTAACATAGTATCAGAGCGAACCTAATTACCAATCCGAATGCCTAATCCCTAACCTCTTCAACCTCAAATCCCAATGTCAACTGCCGGCGAACTCTAATCCCTAAGTCAACCTCCAATTAGCAACTTCGTCATTACCACCAACAGCAATGCCATCATTGTCAATCTCAACTCTAACTCCCTCCAATCAGCAACCTCCAGCGACTCCTACCACATAATCAGCAATCTCCGGTGACACTGCATCACCTTCGACGACTCCTTTCCTCCTACCTCGCTGCCTACTTTACTCCCTGGAACCCGCTAACTCCACCACCTCCGCTACATCCTCCTCTAACCAGCACCACCTCCACTGCCTCTCCCTAATCTCGCTACCCTACCCTAACCCAAATCCTACCTCTCCCTGATCTCGCTCGTTTGTTGATGCCGTCGTCGATCATCGCCATCGTCGCCATTCAATAAATTAATTGATTAATTAAATAATTAATTAATTAATAATAAAAAACATATCGTAGGTACTAGCACTACAAACCGCATGGGCTATAGCGGCATATCTTTCCCGGCGTTTCCACAACGCGCCGCTATAGGTATAGGAGAATTTTATTTTATAAAAAACACACTCTCTGTAACGGCGTGTGGCAACAATGCCGCTATAGACTCAAACAGTAACGCCGATATATATATATATATGTATAACCTATCGCGGCGGGTACATATACGCGCCGTTATAGGGTGTGGGTAAATAACTATCTGAAAAGCAACCCCACTCTAAACCCCCGCTCCCCTTTTTACTTCTCCCAATTTTTTTACCCTAATCCCGCTTTAAACCCTCGTCTCCGCTTTCTTCCCGCTCGATCAGCACACCAATCTAATTCCCCTCCGCTCTAAACCCTCACCTAATCTAATCCCCCTCTAAACCCAATCGCGTTTCTCACCGCCTCCCTCACGTGCCTCACCTCCCTCGCGTGCCTCACCTAATCCCCTCCCCACTCACCGCCTCACCTCCCTCGTGTGTACCTCCCTCACACGGGCCACCCTCGCCGCTCCTCCTTCGACTGCCCTAACCCATCGCCGCCGCCCTTGCTGTTGTCAGCGCTTTTCGACTGCCCTTTTCCATCGCTGCTGCCCGCCCTTGCCCTTGCCTTTGCCGTTACCAGTGCCCTTATCCATCGTCTAATTTCGGTACTGTTATTATTCAATCTTGTTTATTATCATGTATGATAATTTCGGTATAGTTATTATTCAATCTTGTTTATTATCTTGTATTCAATCTTTTTTTTTTACTGGTATCTTGTATTCAATCTCGTTTATTCAAGAAAAACTGAAACTTTCTTACAAAATCTATGAGACATTAGTTTGACAATCCAAATTTTGCAGCCCTATGCTCTCTACCACATTGATTTGAACCTTCATTTTAGGGGGAAAGAAAATCTAAACAAAGAGCAAATAAGATCATAAATTATAACAGAGGGTTTTTTTTTCATATGATACTTTTTAAAGATTTCGACAGACTTGGTTGCATTTAGTTGCATTTACATTTGTTATGAGTATGCTCATGCCTGTAGTATAGTTTCAAAAACTAAATGTTTATAGGTTTGAAACTTAATCCTGTGCACATCTGTTGTTCTAGACCTTGGTTTGAAACTCAGTTTAGGAACAGGGTATCAACCTGTAATTTATATACTATTGGAAATATCAGGAGTTTCTATATGCAAAATCACTATTGTGAGCTTGCTCAGGAAGGAGCCAAATGAAGAAACCAGGATTAGTTTCTCCATTTAATCGTTGCAATGAGTACTCCAACATGTTCCGCCCATTCAACAGTATCCACCTGATAGAAGAATTAAGAAAGAAAACTGAAGATTTAACCGAGTGTAGATATTTAGCAACATGTATATCTAGCCGTTAAGCAAAGAAAAAATGAAGATTTAACAAACCACTGACTGTAGATATATAGAGGGATTTAACTGGCCTCTAAGTGAAGGTATTTAACAGGTGTGCCTAGCTATCTAGAAAACTGAAAATGAAAGATCTAACCAAACTGCTAATAAGCATGTATATGTAGCATTCTAGCAAACAAAAATGGAAGATTTAACCAACAAGTAAGCATAAATATTTAGCAACATGTATATTATCAGTAGTTATTATTATCACTTCAGTTTAATATTTTTATTATCCAATTAAATTGTCTTATGCTCCTCTGCTTTCCTAAGTGATACTGTAAATGTTATAACTGTGTTGTGGTATTTTTATATATACAAAGCATATTTTGATTGCAAGATAGTTTTAAGTTCTAGGTAGATTTGTGGTGCACGAAGTTATTTTTCCCACCATGCTTAAGAGTCTGGTGCACTGGAATTTCAAAATGATACTTCTGTTGACCAAAATTTTTTCAAGTTAATGTATTTTTATCTTCGAAGCATTTAATGGAGTCTGGTACAAATTTTTAAGAGTCTGGTATAGATTTTTAAGAGTCTGGTATAAATTTTTTTCAAGTTAATGCATTTTTATGCTAAGTATTGTAAACATTCTTTACAATGCTTTTGAATCATTTAATTTTTTTTATTCACAAGGAACTTGAGTCGGTCGCCCAATAACTTGTTCATGTTTTTCACATTAACTGTATGTAGTCATAAAAAATAAGGGACTTGGTGATACTGTTACGTAATGTAATATTATATTTCATAATTATGCTTAAATTTAAACCAAATGACATTTAACAATATAACTTTGAGCTACACAATAAAATAAGAGATCTTAAGTCCAGATATATGGAATGATACTTCGTTGTCTATACAAGATTACTAGATTGGTAAAGATCAATAGTCTTTTCACAAAAGCAAGACAAATTAACTTTTCGAAATTAGTTCTAAAAAGTATTTGAAAAATATTGGTTTTGTGTTCACAAAAGTGTTGGAGAAATGTCTAGGAACTTCCCAACATGTAATATACTACAAAAGTTAGAACATGTACAAAAGAAGTGTCTGAAACATGTCTATGGAGTGTGCTAGATGCCACTGTCTGAAATGTGTCTGCAATGATACAAATCCATCTTATCAGTACAATGCCACATAGCCTAGTACACAACTTGTCCCACAATTTCTTTTAGTTTCACTCGAACTTAGTTCTGCTTCATTCCAGTTTTATAAAATAGAGATCCACATATGATATGGGTCTTCCATATCTTCGAAATGAACAAATTTATTCATTAACACATCAACTTTTCTTCAGTATCTGAATTTGTCATGGAGTTTAATTTGATGATTACTCTTTATATTTAAATTTGGTAATTATTATATTAATTTTCTTCTTTCTATCTCTACACACAAATATATATGTAACTCAAATGAATGTCCGGACTAATCCTACGCCCTCCATACCGCTTACTACTCAAGGTGATATACTGCAATTCATACTGTACCACGAACCGAAACATACAGCGACCTTGGAAACAATGGTTCATATCATTTATTCACCGTGAATTCCTTATGCTGGAAAGTGTGAAAGTATATTAATGTTCGTATATGTCTCACCTCACTTGTGCCATTACTTATTATTTGGTTGACTCGACCTGTCTCATATCTGTGCATGAATATACAACTAAAAATCAAAGCTACAGATGGGTGCTGATATAGCTGGAAAAAGCCAAATATGGGTTCTGTACATTATAGAAAGAATAATGCTTATGGCTGTAGAATCATCTTTCCGTTCTTTCCTGTTTATGCTTCACAAGGCTAAGGAAAAAGCTTTCCTATGAACAGTTCTTTCAAAATAAAAAGAAACTAAAAATAATGAAAGTATATGCAACTATTGAAGTTAAATGTAATGTAAGACTGCCTTTGGGCTCAATATTCATTGTTTACTCTATAATAGAATTTTTTATTAGAATTCACACTTTAGGCATTCTTTCTTGACACCAAAAGATTTAAACTCTCTTCTAACCTTAAATTATTTTTCTCATAGTATTAAGTGACAGGATATGTCAGTTCTCTGTCTTGTATTACTGCCACAGCAAGTATTGATCTATTCTTTGTAGCTTTTCCTCAATGGAGTTAATCACCTTTAATGCTTTAAGCTCTTGGCGTGGTTGACAAATTATACTGTTCTTATCTTTTTAATTTTGGTTGTCTGGTAAATGCAAACTTCTTTTTGCAGCTCTTGCGCAAGAAATATCCTCAGTTTGCTCAGTAGCATGCTGGTAGCTACATGCAACAGGTTAGTTCCTCCAATTCCCTCCTAAATCGAATGCTTTTTTATTTTCTTTAATAATCAGCATTGCATCTAATTTATCATAATTCTTTTTTTGGTGATGAATTACAGGATGCTGAAGAATGTTGGACCCAGCTTATGTATACTCTTTCCCAGTCTCTTAGATCACCAGAATCAAGGTATTTTACGTAGTAGCAGAGCGGGCAGATAGCGGCTTTGATGGATGAGAAATAGGAACATATAATCTGAACTTTCATTGCTACTTTGCTATCCTTGAGTTTGATGGTCAAAGCTTCAAGCATGCTTCAGTATAACATGTTTTAAGTAATAGAAAATAACTTGTATTCTATCTCCAAACTTCTCTTCTAAGGTGCCCTATAAATTATTTCTTTTTTTCGGTCAATTAGCTAAAATGTACCATTTATTAAGCTTGACTGCAAAAAACATTATCAAAAGATTTAGTAGACCCTTTTTTTCCCGCTGAACAGTTGCCATCCTGAAACCAGTCAGAAATTTGTTGACTATTTATTTAGATAATTTTGTGTAGAATTCTGCCATTTATGGTTAGCAACCTTCTATGTTTAGCTCATTAGCTGGAGGAGAATGCTTTAGGAGCTGTAATTTGGGAATAGTTGGTTTGCACATAAAATATCGAAAATGAACTATAGTTGTTTCTTACTTCGGAAGAAGAGGCCTTGCCTTTTAAAGAGACTAGTGTTTTTCACGTGCTATGCACATTTTTAGATATAGTTGGAGTTAAACGTGTGATACATGTTAGTCAACAGTAAATAGCACGTGCGATGAATGCCTTGATTTTAAAAAAATGGAGCTGAACGGGCAATACACAATTTTTTTAAAAATTAAGAAGGAAAAACTTTGATGTGTACGTGCGTTGCACGTGCAATGCACATGTTCATTTGGTGGCAAAAGTGGTGTTTCTTTTGTGACAACAAAATATTAAAAATTGTTTATTTGTGACAAACTCTTCTATTAAATAGTAAGTAAATATATTATATTATAGATAGATGGATAGTAATTTATACATGTGATGCATGTTTAATATACAAAAAAAAAATTAAAGTAAAAAATCTGACATAGTGAGGTCACGAACCTGACACCTCCTTCATATTAGTTATGCACGTGCGATGTCGTGTTGGTAGATTGACAAATAACACCAAGGCCTTCTCCCATTACAATATTAGAGATTAGAGATTAGAGATTAACATAACAGTGCATTATGAATCTAGTCTTTTATTTCTTGTTTTGGTTTGATTCTACTGTGCTGTAACCTCCTGCTGTTGTTTGGTTGGAGTAATGCCAGTTACTGCTAAGCTTATAGTTGCATTTTAGATTAATCAGAGTGTTACTTGATTGTGTACAGTACTCTATTCTCTATCATACAGTTGTACAATGTACACTCAATACTCTTTTATTTTATTTTTAAATGCTGGAAATATATATATATATATATATATATATATATATATATATTCCTGTTTCATCTTCATTAATATATCACATGTTCTGTTTATCTGTTTTTATTTTTTTATTTTCCTTTTTGTCTTTTTTATATATCTACACTGTTCTATTGTAACTTATAAGTCTGTCCTTGAGGGCTGGCCGAGGCATTTAGTGTAGACGCTAATAGCATATGGACATTACTTATTTTCTTAGCAACAAAAGGAAAGGTTTGTTTCATTTTTTTTATACCTGGAAGCACTCATTAGTTTGTTTTCATTATGTTACGATGATGTGACCTTCTGTCATTTTGTAGTGATACATCTACTGCAGTGAAGAGACTGTTTGGCATTGATCTCGTTAGCAGGTATGTATAAGTGTTCAGCATGTATCATTAACATATAGGAAGTTCCTCTTTGTTACTTTCGTAATTAGGCTTAGTGTAATACTGAAATTATTGATTTCTTATGTTGGTACTTTTGTAGCTGAACTTTCAATGTATCTTATGGATTTGGAAAATGGAGCAATTCTGTTTTGGTCCTGGTTCAGTTTTCGTCATTGGAAGCTGAAAGAATTTTAAATGCATTTAATGGATGTTAATATATCAAGAATTAAATTCTACTAATATATCCAAATATATACCTTGTTTAATATGTTACCTTGGCATACATACTATGTTATTTTAATCCTTACAGAAACAAAATTAGCTTGAAAGTTGAAAATTTTTCAGTTTTTTCAGTTATCGATATTTGAATTTGAGCTGTTCTTTTTCACTGAGTTGGCTAGGGTGACACTAGACCATTATTCTATGATTTCTATCCAAAATCCTGATCCACATAGTTGAAGTTGATCTTCATATCATAAAACATAGAGATGTGCATCACTACGTTTAAACGTGTTATGCCCATTCATCATGTGGTTTCGAAATGAACAGTTTTTCAGTTGCGCGTTGTGACCACTCAGTGCATGGTTTTGGTCAATACATGTTCAACCTTGATGATGCATATTCTATTATGTTTTATGAAACAAATTTGAACGGAGTTGATTCTGCATTTGCAAGGAGATAGAATTTTTAGGATGCAATTGGGTAATTTTTAGATCTCTTGAATCCACTAAAATCTCCCCAGTTTCATTCCCCAACATGACTTCTAATGGAGAAAAAGGATTCTAGGATCCATGCAATGGACCCCAAATATTTGGGATCAAGGCTTTGTTGTTGTTGTTTACTTGTTATAGATGTTTAGTGTTCATAAATCATTAACATACTAACATGAGCATGAAAAGTATGAATTTAGTTTTACTTGATTCATGAATCAGAAGACCCCAAACCATGGAAATTCTTATTTACAAACAGGTATCATAAAGCATGTATCAAGATCAACAGTGTCCATCACTGATTTGGATGACTATTGAGACAACTGACCATAAGGAATTATAACACTAATCAATACACACACAGACACAAATATATTCTTAAGGAAATGCATGCAAAAGAAATGGAAAATGTAGTATAATAAAATCTTTAGGAACTTTCTGGAAAAAATAAATTGAAAACATTTTATTATAAGAGAATAGGGATAATAAATTTCGATTTTATGACTAAGACATCCAATTCATTTTATTTGAAGTATTTTATTATAGTTCTAAATACTGAACTTACTTGTATATAGGAAGCATCAACTGAGGGAGAGAAGATCGGCGATGTAGATTTTTTTGAAACTACCCACACGGGTAAGGATGGAAAATTTAGGGATGATGTGGCAGCCGATATTGTGGTAAATAAAAAGCTTTTAAATTAATTTCAATTTGGTATTTAATCTTTTCAATAAAATAATTTTGAAAATTAAATTTTTCTTTGTTATCTTTTGCAGAAAGATGCCAAAAAGAAGATTGAGAAAATGTCATCTTCTTCTTTCGCCAATCCATTGACGCTACAGTGCCAAGTTCTCTCCGAATTGAGGGGACGCGAGCGTCCTGGTCGTATGCGTGGGATGGGGCTAGGACCAACACCCACCAGCGTATTTGGTTCTCGTACATGTTCTTCCACTGGGGCCGGGCCCACACAGGACGATGTTGATCAGTTGAAGGCAACAATGGCACGTCTGGAGGCAACAATGGTTCAAATGGTGACGTTAGTCCGGCAATAGTCAAAAGGAATTCCAACTCAAGCACCGGTTAGTATTCTACAACTAAATACCCACTTTTAACTAATTTAAATTAAATAAGAGTCAACGTTAGTATGTGTATGTATATGTGTTGCCTTTCATATCCATTACTTTACTGAAATATTTATGTTTTTTCTACAGGGCCAGCGTATTTCATCGGTTTCCAGTCACGCACATACACTAGGGCAAAATAACGATGAAATTGGAAGCAACAGCGGGCCACACGAGGAGACTCCCCTGCTGTAGTTTATCGAATTTGGACTTTTTTAAAAATATTTTGTAGGAATTATATCTATATTTTGTAATAACTAAGTGTTGTACAACATATACATTTGATACTCATTGTATAACAGTTTATATGTGTTACATATTTTGTTTTCTATTGAGTTGTTTTTTGTGATGTGACTTTTGGTTCTTGATTAAGATGTTATTATTGATTTACCTGATTTGCATTTAAATTTAATATGATTACATGTATTTGTAATATGCGATTAATTACTGGTTTTTTCAATTGAAAATTTTATAATAAAATGTCTCAAAAAAAAAAAAAAAAAAAAAAAAAAAAAAAAAAAACCCTACCTATCGTGGTGTTTCCTAAGAAACGCCGCAATAGGTACTACAGCTTTTGAGTACCCTCTATCGCGATGCTAGACAAGCACCGCAACAGGGTACCAATGCTAGCTTTTAACCGTGGTGCAGTCCCGGCGCTTGCAAAAAGTGCCGCTATAGCTCTATTTTTTTAAACGAAACGTTCCTGTAACGGCAGTTTGGCAATGCCATTATGGGTGGACACCCTATAGCGGCGGCGTCTGTAAACGCTGTGATAGCCTATATGGCTATAACGACGCACGTTCTAATGGCACTTTTAGCGACGATTTCAGAAGCGCCGTTATGAGCTATAACGGCGCCAAAAAATGTCGCTATAGTCAGTGTGGTTTGTAGTGTAGTGTTTCTTCATTGAACCCCAGTTACAACAGTATCTTTCCATCTCCATCAACTTTCTTGATCTCGACATAGACAACAATATGACACACCCCAATTCATGCCTTCTCCCTCATCTCAGCATCAACAACAATAACACCATCCCTACTGCACCACCCCTTCTTCTGACACCAGCAACAGTAGCAACATCCTGATCCCGACATCAAAAACATTGTCATCCTCATCTCTGCCACAACATCACTAGTCTCATTCCTCCTTGTTGTACCTCTTCCCTTTCATCTTCTGCCATGACCGTTACTCCAACTTTTCCCTCTCATGCTGATTTGGTCAATCTTCAGCATCGCCTCACTCTGCTGAAACTCAAGTTCTTGGGTCAATATGTCAATGTTGGTGCATTTGCCAATGCATTCTCTGTTACTTTCGATATCAATTTCTCTTGGATTTCAGATTCTGGTGCATCACATTATTTTACTAGTAATTATAACTGCTCACCACCAGTATTGCACTTTCCTCTCACTCTTCATCCCTTCACACTGCTAATGGCTCACAACTTCTCACTGCACACTCAGAATCTATTAGCTTTCTCACTCTAACATTAACTTATGTTCTTTATACTCCCTATTTATCCATGAACCTTATTTCCATTAATGCGTTGTGCGATAGTGGTCTTGTCATTACATTCAATTCTTTAGGTTATTCTATTACAGATTCACACACTGGTGAGAAATTTGGGCGTGCTAGTCGAAATGGTCGTCTATGTCATCTATATTTTCTACATGCAGATAAATCTCATCCTAATTTTGCTGGTGTTGTGCCCTCTAATGCAGATATGCGGCACAAACATTTAGGTCATGTTAGTGAGTCTCGTCTCAAGAATTGAGCCTGTAGCAGTGCCTTTGGCCACCTTTCTTTTACACATTTGTCTGTTTGTCAGAGCTGTTAGTTGGCTAAACACATAATACTCCCTTTTAAATACAAAAGCACTTCTCAAACCACCCATCCTTTTCAACTTGTTCATTCTGATATATGGGGACCCTCTCGTGTACCTTCTAGTAAAGACTATCTCTAATATGTTACCTTCATCGATGACTTCACTCGATATACATGAGTTTTTCTTATATGCCAATAATCTGACATTCCTAATATTTACCAGTTCTTTACGACTATAATTCACACTCAGTTCGGTGTGTGCATCAAGATTTTTTGCTCATACGGTGCTCGTGAGTACACTTTCACTACAATGAGATCGATCCCTCAGTCTCCAGTATACTTTTTTAGCAATCATGGTGTAGTTGAATGCAAGCATCGTCACATTCTTGAGACGGCTGCACTCTTTTACTCTTCTCTTCTGTTCCTCATTCTTTCTGGGAAGAAGCTGTCATGATTTCTGTTAGCCTCAATAATATTCTCGTCTACTCTATCTGATACGACACCTTATGAGGCTCTTCATCACTCACCTCCAGAATACATTATGCTCCTTGTTTTTAGGTGCACTTTTTACGTCCTTCTCCCTACCACTGAGCGAACGAAGCTAACTGCTCGCGGTGCTAAGTGCATTCACCTAGGTATCAGTTCCGAGCACAAAGAGTATCATTGTTTTAATCCTTCGGCGGGTCGTGTCTGTATTTTTTGACATGTCTCCTTTGTGGAAGACTGCCTTACTACTTGTCCTCTCCTGAGGATACTAGCTTTTTCAATTCTCCAATTGTTGGGCCAACCTCCCCAGACACATCTTCCTGCATTCCCTTTGATCCCATTCCTCTGTCACCTCTCCCATCTCATACAGACGTTACATCTATTGTTCCTCCTGCAGCAACACCTCCCACACCACTTGTATCACCATAGCATCATGCACCTACACCACATGCATCCCCACCGCCGCATGCTCCCACCCTACCGACCTCACCACCGGTTCGTTAGTCTACGCATTCCACTTCGAGCATCCCACTGCACGTTAAACACCTGATGCCACTGGTCTTTCTGACGAATTTGGCTTTACCATCCTAGTTTCCTACTCACCCCAGTTCCATGCATATCTCAGTGTTATACACTCCATACGTGACTCCAGAACCTATCAGTAAGCAATTCAATATCCCACTGGCGGGAAGCTATTGCAGAGGAGTTCAATGTATTTTGTAACAGCCCACAAAATTGAGATATGATTATTTTTTCCACGGGTATTACGCACATGTATTTTGTACTATTGCGAGAAATATCTGTAACGTGTTTTAATATAAATGTCCTACGTATTCTGTATTTCAATTATTTATATATTTTTCGACTTCTCAAAAGTTATTGTTTATCCTATTCTGAGCCAACTTAAACATTTATTTTAATCTTTGAGTTTTTTTCATGCATTGCACGTGCTTTCAATACACAAATCGATTACGTGTATTCTACTGTTACGTGTAATATTATAAAACTTTCTGTGTGTTCAATTATTTATTTCATAACTTGTTCGAATTTTTTTCATAAATTGAAATTCATTTTCCTCCAATTTTGACTCAAATATATATTTACATGTGCGGTGCACATGTTTTCGATGCATGCATTGATTATATTGTTGTAAACATATATAGAATTGATGAAACATAATTTACATATTTGTATTTTGATTGTTATAGACATTTTTCGTTTTCTTGAATTTATTTTATTTATGCATATTTATTAGCACGTGCTTTACACGTGTTTCTTTTTATGCACGTGCAAATTGTGCTATTTTATTACAAAGTTGTGCACTAAAATTTTCACTAGTCTAATCATACTAAATTGAATATGAGTATTTATTAAAAATAAGAATTTAAAATGGAATAAAATAATAAAATTGAAAATAAAATAAGAAAGTATACAAAACACGTGCACACGTGCACACTTTTAAAAAATGGCTGCATATAGGAGAGAATGAGGGTGAGTGGGTTAGTGGGTGGTTAGTTGCGAAAACTACTCCCTAGTTTCCCATATAAATAGCCCCTATCCTAACACCAAATAAACACAAAAATAAATCAAACAAAAGAGAGACTCAAAAGAGGGAACTTGCTAATTTTTTTGGATTTCACGGTTGGCATAGAGGCTTGCGGGTTGTGCTAATGGAGTCTCTTGGAGCTTTGACTAAGAGGTTCAACTACTAGGAGGACTTTTTGAGGTGGGTATTTCTTCAACTTTCAAATATAATTTTATTAATAGAATGTTAGATTGTACAATATATATGTGTGAATTGTTAGATGCATGATAATTTATAGATTGAGTGTTCATGTTTAGATTATTTGTTGTTGATTAAATGTGTGAAATTATGATATGATTGATTTGTGGGCATTTTATAAGTTTCTTTTTTAAGTTTTAGTTGCACTTCGGAAAATCATATCTATTAAACTAAATGGAATCTAGAGGTAAAATTTTTATAGGAGCATCTTATATGTGTCAGTAACATCTCCTTAAAATTTCATAATATTTGGAAGTTGTTTACCATTTTAATATAATCCAAACTTAGGACTGGTTGGCAGTTTGGCTAGTTGCTGAAAATTTGTATACATTTTGGATTTTTACCATTTCAGCATCTTATATGCAGTATTTTGTGAAATGTCAAAACTAAGAAGTTGAAGTAGACTCGTTAACCGTTCTTTAGAGTCTAAAAAGTCAATTTTCCAAGAAAAATAGAATTTATAATAATTTTTATAAGAATGAACAAGTAGCAGTTTGTATAACATTTTGACCTGACTGTAGATTTCAAAGAATTCAGGGTTATAGGCACAATATTTTGTAGAAACTTATAACTAAAGAGTTATTGTAGATAGTTGCATACCTTTAATTTGAGCTAAAAAGCACAAAGTTTCATGAAGCATAGAATTTTATGTGATTTTTACAAGTAGCATGAGCTGCAGTTTTTGGATTTTGAACCTACTGTTTTACAAATAAATTTAGACGAAAAAATTGAGGATGAATTTAGATGATCTTAACTACAAAGTGGTAGTAGACTGATTTAAATTTTCTATGAAACTAAGAAATCAACTTTTGGAGTAGTTTTGGAATTTATATGATTTCTATTCTGATTGTTATAGACATTTTTTGTTTTCTTGAATTTATTTTATATATGAATATATATTAGCACGTGCTTTACATGTGTTTCTTTTTATGCACGTGCAAATTGTGCTATTTTATTGTAAAGTTGTGCACTAAAACTTTCACTAGTCTAATCATACCAAATTTAATGAGTATTTATTAAAAAAATATATATATAATGGAATAAAATAATAAAAGAGAAAATAAAATAAGAAAGTGTACAAAACACATATACACGTGCAATGTGCACTCTTTTAAAAATGGCTGCATATAGGACAGAATGAAGGTGAGTGGGTTTGTGAGTGGTATGAGTGAGTGAGTGTGTGGGTGTGTGAGTGGGTTAGTGGGTGGTTAATTGCTAAAACTACTTCCTAATTTACCATATAAATACCCCCAATCCAAACCCCAAATAAACACAAAAATAAGTTAAATAAAAGAGAGACTCAAGAGAGGGGACTTGCTATTTTTTTTGGATTTCGGGGTTTGCATAGAGGCTTGTGGGTTGTGCTTATTCTTTTGGAGCTTTTGCTGCGGGGTTCAACTACTAGGAGGTCTTTTTGAGTAGGTGTTTCTTCAACTTTCTAATATAATTTTATTAGTAGATGCTTGACTGTAGAATTATATGTGTGAATTGTTAGATGTCTGATAGCTTACATAGATTGAGTATTCATGCTTAGATTATGTGTTTATGGTTAACGATGTGAAATTATGATATGATTAATTTGGAGGCATTTTTATAAGTTTCTGTTTTTTGTTGTAGTTGCACTTCGGAAAACCAAATCTATTAAACTGGATACAATCTAGATCTAAAATTTTATAGGAGCATCTCGTATGTGTCAATAACATCTCCTTAGAATTTTATAATATTTGGATGTCGTTTACTATTTTAATAAAATCCAAACTTAGGATTGATTGGCAGTTTGGCTAGTTGCTGGAAATTTGTATACTTCAGAATTTTGATCATTTCAGCATCTTAGATGCAGTATTTTGAGAAATGTCAAAACTAAAAAGTTGAAGTAGACTCGTTAAACTTTCTTTAGAGTCTAAAAAACCAATTTTCCATGAAGAATAGAATTTATAATAAATTTTACAAGACTGAATAAGTGGCAGTCTTTATAACATCTCGACCTGACTATAGATTTCAGAGAATTAAAGGTTATAGACAGAATATTGTGAAGAAACTTATAACTAAAAAGTTATAATAGACTTGTATGCCTTTATTTTGAGCTAAAGAACACAAAGTTTCATGAAGTATAGAATTTTCTGTGATTTTTTACAAGTAGCATGAGCTGCAGTTTTCGGATTTTGAACCTATTATTTTGCAAATGAATTTAGACGAAGAAATTGAGGATGAATTGGATGATCTTAACTACAAAGTGGGAGTAGACTCATTTATGTTTCCTATAAAACTACGAAATCTACTTTTGGAGTAGTATTGAAATTAATATGATTTTTATACCAATGGGTTGATGTCTCAAGTTGAACATTCAAATAGTTGATTAAATATATGATGTTACCTTGAATCGAAGTTGATAAAGAAAAAGTCTTGGATTATTGGTTAGTGCATGTGACCTAGGATCTTTGAGATTGTAGGTTTGATTCTTGGTGAACTCGAATTTGGTAGTATTTGCTGTTTTTTTAGTATAGAGAAAATATAAATAAATTTCTGGGAAATATTTTGATGGTAATTTGTACAAACATTTTTAGGTTAATTGTCCCATTTAGATAAGGGATTGAACACATATTTGGTGATTGGATTTGAAGAATTTTAATACAGATGATTTTAAAAGATATTAGTATACTAGAGAATTAAGTTTTGATGAAAATTGGTACAAATGTTTTGAATTAAACTCCATATTTGAATTAACAATTTTAGAATATATTTGATAATTAGATTTGAATTGAAGCTTTTGAAGTCCTATTGTAACAGTTTGGAAGATTTTATGTAGTTATTTGAGGATGACTAATTGGATGGAATGAATAAGAAATGAATTGAGTATATGAATGAATAAAATTTGTAATTGATTATAAAATAGGTTATGGATAACCTGAAAATATTGTGAATATTTGGAATGTGTGGATTCTAGAAGCTGAGCGAGACCCAGGGTACCTGCAAATTTGTGAATATGAAAGTTTAAGAAATTGCCAGTGTGGGTTAATATTCTCGTGTGTTGATTTAATTCCGGTAGGAGGGTAAGCTAGCTCTAGGTAATATTATTTTATGTTTGAACTTTAGGACAGACACTTGAAGGAGATGTGATGAAGTATGGGCAGACATGAGTATGAGGGCCTTATTTGATAACGCAGTAGGAGATAATCTCAAGAATTATCGAGGTGTGAGGCATGATGTCCAAAATCGCTCATGGTGTGGGATTTATCTTCATAATTATCAGAATCGAGGCGACGCTCTTGGGATATTTGTGTAATGAGGTACCACATGACTCGCGGTGTGGGTTTCATCTCCAGAATTATCGTGGTGTGAGGCATCCAAAAATCACTCGTGTTAGGAGAAAGACTCTCAAGAATTATCGGGGTTATGGCTCGCGGTGTGGGTTTCGTCTCTAGAGTTATCGGGGTTACGGCTTGCGATAGGAGAATGATTGTCAAGAATTATCGGGTTGGTACTAGATACTCACAGGATATTTAAACCTTACATTAGTCACCGTAGTAGGATTTCATAACAAGATATTGAACCCTATATTGAGGATTACGATAAGGTCTTTCTCTCGGTCCTATGTAGTATGGGATGCATAGAATCAGAACAAGTATGCATTAGTGTCATCGTAGTGTAATGTCTGCATTAGGAATTATGTTCATATCATACACTAACATGTTTAGGATAGTTACTTCTCTTATTTTGTTTCGCATTCAAGTTTATGTTTGCTAAAGTAGAACAATCGCTGTATTATAGTATTGCGTCAGTTGTATGCAACTGACGTGCTCAAAGTTTTTTAGTTGCAGGATTGGTCTTGGCCTGAATTTGAAGACACTGTGAGAGATGTTACAAGACTGAAGAGCTTTCATTAACATATGTTGTATTGTACTTATTTATTTTCGTTGTGCTATTGCAAAAGAACAATGTTGTAAATGAAATTTTTTTAATTCCTTGTATTTTTGTATGAAGTTGAAGTATAAGATCCGGTTGTGCTACGGATTACCTGTGTTTAAAATTCGGGGCATTATAGAGTGGTATCAGAGCCGACTTCAATGAGTATTACAAAAATTATATGGGAAAAAAAATAGGGTGGACATTAGAGTGTGAGTGTCAGTTTGGAGTCATGAATGATGAAGTTATTGAACTTGCATTCATGATACTCTCCTCGTATACATTGATGTGATATTTTATTGAACTTGCATTCATGATACTCTCCTCGTATACATTGATGTGATATTCTATGCAAACATATTTTCCCCTTATATCACGAGTGGTATGGTTGGTTTGAATCTACATTCAAGATACGTTATACGTCGACTAACTTTTCTCTTTTTTTTTTTCGTATATTTTCCTCGTAGTTTTTTTCATCTTTAACGCTGAATATTTTTCAAAAAATTATTTTCTTATACTATTAATTCACTTGGATATTTATTATTCTATCTATCTTCATTGGTCTTAATCTTTTAAGTTTGACTTGCTCATTTTTCTTCCTTGATGTTTTTATCCTTCTTACTTACATGCGCTTTTACGTTACTCATTTATTTTGCTATTACTTTTACGTATTACATTAAGTTTTAAATTACTACGTATTAAGTTATTATTGCTACTACTATTTTCTTTTATTATTATTTCTATTATATTATAAATTTTGATTTTTGCATATTTATTTTCATTCTATATATGCTTTGATTTAAGATGCTATAATTTTTCCAGTATTTTACATTGTCTTAATCATTTCAGTATATTTTTAACAAGATTGTAATATTTTTGTTATATAAATATGACATACTTCTAC